>CM056050.1:358494817-359765762 GCA_029574335.1 Rana kukunoris | reverse complement strand
GCCCACTTCCCCTCCTTTGCTTCCCCCTCCTTGCTCCCCCTCCCCCCCCCCCCCCCGCCCCCCCCCCCCCTCCACCTTCATTCCCCTCATTTCTCCTTCCCCCCCTCCCTCCCCCCCCTCCCCCCCTCCTCCCCCTTTCCTCCCTCCCCCCCCTTTGCTTTTCCCTTCCTCCTCTCCTCCCTTTTCCCCTTACTCCTCCCTCACCCCCCCCCCCCCCCCCTTCCTTGTCCCCCTTTTGAAAACCTAACCCTCCCCCCCCCCCCCCCCCCCCCCCCCCCCCCCCCCCCCCCCCCTCCGTCATTTCACATCTACTTCTCCATTCCAACCATCACCACCCACTCTCCTTTCCCCACCCCCCCCCTCCCCCCCCCCCCCTTTTCCCTCAAAGAATCCTTTTTCCTTTTCCTCCCCCCACCTTTCTTCTCCTTTTTGTTCCCCCCCCCCCCCCCCCCCCCCCCCCCCCCCCCCCCCCCCCCCCCCCCCCCCTTTCCCTCACAAGAATCCTTTCCTTTCCCCCCCCCCCCCCCCCCCCCCCCCCCCTCATTCTCTCCCCTGCTCCCCTGCTTAAGCATAATTTATTGAGGATTTTGTTTAATATATTGAACCAATTATGATTCCCCTGATTTTTGTACCAATTGTTTGTTTCAATGAATACATTCTCTTTATCTACAAATGTTGTACTTCTATCTTGAACCATCTGTATATCCTTGTATTAACACAGTGTAGTTAAGTTCCATAAACCCTTGAAGAAGCTCTATAGAGCGAAACATGTCGGTTGAACTACAACTACCAAAGAACCCTGCTCAGACTACCGAAGCTTGTGACATATGTGACATATAATACAATGGATGGTTTTTATTTACTTACCTTTGTATAAACCTAATAAAATTTCCTTTGTATTTTATCAGTGTTTCGGTACACTTTATCAGCACCGCCTTATAGTCCCAGGGTCCTCAGGTACCCCCCTTCTCCCCAATTTTTGTTCTTTAATTAATCTACACGGGATGAGGTGCTCAAACACAGAGTAACAGGGTGTCCACACCAAATTATTTTTTCCCCCTTTACATAAGCCAATCCCAGCGGAGACCCCCCTTTACATCAGGTGTCCCCAGCAGGGGCCCCCCCCCTTACATCACTCTGTGAGGGATGGATGATCATACCAGGGGATGGAGGGATGGAATTGGGAGAAAAGTATATGTGGTGTGCATTCAAAATGGATAGTAAAAAATTGGCTAAAATGGTGGTGGAGTGAGTGTTTGTATTGGACATGGGGGAACAGAAGACATACAATGCATGATATTGAATAAGCATGGTAAAGAAATGAATACAAATATATTGACTATATTTTAATTTAATTATAAGCATAATTTTTAGTTTATAAGATCTTATTTAGATGTACTTTATCTTGAGTAGCAAATACTCTATTTAGTTGCTGTTTTCCTGCTGTGTAGAAATCGAGTTTCAATTTCCAGAGAACTAGGGGAGGAAAAATGAGTTTCACTTTGCACTTGTCAGAGAACTGGGGGAGGAGTGAAGGCGGGGCTGTGACTTGTTTCCAAAAAACAATGAATGGGAGGGAGGCGGAGCTACAGCGTCTAGAGACGCCCAAGCATGTGCTGGTCTCCTCTGCTGTGAAAGACACAGAACGTCCAGACGCAGAGCTGTAGGCAGGAGAGGGGGGCGAGCACGTTGTGCACGTCATGCTTGTGAAGCTTTCCTCCATAAGAAACGGCTGGGACACAGGAGGAGAGGAATGAGAGGAGGCACAGGAAGTGGAACTTTTACTGATGTAATTCAATACTTTGCTGGGCAATTTAAAAGAAGAGGTAAGGAACTTCTAAATGCTCTGCAATATATCAATGATTTTAGAGGATAAAAAACGAACCTTTAGTGTTCCTTTAAAGTCCAAATCGTTTTATGACACCTTTTTTTTTTTTTTTTTTTTTTTTTAAAGTTAAAATCAATATTTTTTGCTAGAAAATTACCTCCCAACCATTATATTTATTTTAGCAGACGCCCTAGGGAATAAAATGGTGATTGCTGCAATATTTTATGTCGCACTGTATATTTATTATTTGCCCAGCGGTCTTTCAAATGCAATTTTTTTGGGTGGAAAAAAAATACACTTCAATGAATAATTAAAAAAAACAAAAAACAAACAAAGTTAGCTGTATATATTATATAGAGGGTCTTAAAGCGGATGGTTCACCTTAAATAAATATTAAAAGCCAGCAGCAACAAATACTGCAGCTGCTGACTTTTAATATTAGGACACTTACCTGTCCTGGAGTCCAGCGGCGTCCGCAGCAGAGGATGAGCGATCGCTCATCACCCTGCTGCTCCCCCCTCCATCCACGGCGAGGGAACCAGGAAGTGAAGCGCTCCGGCTTCACTGCCCGGTTCCCTACGGCGCATGCGCGAGTCGCACTGCGCCCGGCGATTGGCTCCCGCTGTGTGCTGGGAGCCGAGAGTTCCCAGCACACAACGGGAAAAGCCCGTCTTTTGCCCGAGACTGCGGGCCGGAAGTGGGTGCGGATACCTGTCTTTAGACAGGTATCTGCACCCCCCTCCCCCCTGAAAGGTGTCAAATGTGACACCGGAGGGGGGGAGGGTTCCGATCAGCGGATCTTCACTTTAGGGTGGAGATCCGCTTTAAAGTGGTTGTAAAGTTTGGTACAAAAGAGGAAAAAAATAACAAATGTCATACCTCCGCTGTGTAGTTAGTTTTGTACAAAGTGGCCCAGATCCTCCTCTTCTGGCTTCCCTCCGCAACGATCCTGGCTCCTCCTCTTCTCAAGTGTCCCATCGGAGAAGCGCTCTCCTTTGTGGACACCCATGCGGGCGTGCTCCCATGTCCTGCTGCTGCGTCCGTATACACAGACACCTTAATACATAGAATGCTTAAATGTGAAAAACGGCAAGGGTTTACAATTACAACCCCTTTTAAGTAACGCCCCCAACCTCACCAAACGAGCCACACAAAATATTTAGTGAACGTAGTGGTTCTACAGCTGGGTGCTGTTCAGTGTACAAGTAGAACAAGTACTTAGGCATACTTTTGAAGGGTAAAATCAGTTTAAAAAAATAAGTAAATGCACATGTTATTTCACACAGGAGCCTGCAAAGCATGGCACCTGTAATCAGTGGATTACAGGTGCAATGTCAGGCTCCTGCATGCTCTCTCGTTTTGTGCCCGTACCTCAATACAGGCTTTCAGTCACAAAGCTGGAAGAAGAAATGGACTACAAAGGTGCTCATTGGCTCCCTAGCAGTCCATTGAGAACTACAAGCTGTATGACTTTTAGTTCTCTCATTCACAGTTTGCTGTAAATTAGTAGATGTGCCCATTTTTTTTAAATGCGACAGAGGCTGCATGGAGAGAATGCCTTGCCTGTGGTAACAGTGGAAGGTTAAAGGGGTTGTAAAGACAAAAATATTTTCCTCCTTAAATTAAAGTCTGACAGTAGCTGATAAAGTAAAAAGTAATGTTTTGCATTATAACTAGTTTGATACCTGTTGAAATCGAGTTGTTTTATTCACCTCCGTCACTCCTGAATCCTTATTCTCACTGACTTCCTGGTTTGCGGTGCGCATTCATTTTTGCTACATCACAGCCTAATGGGAACTACAGTTCCCATTAGGCTTAGCCTCCATGCCTGTGAGGGAAAAGAGAGCATCTTCACGCAGGGCTGTAGTCATAGGGAGGGGGTGAGCACATTCTGCTTTCCACCATGCAAAACAGCTCCTGTGCTGGTGGAAAGCAAGTAAAGGAGAGACAGGAAATGGCATTTTCAAACCTGGATTACTGTATTTTGGAGGTCAAAAGGAAAAAATGAGGTAAATGATATTTAAATGCTCTAGCTTACAGCAATCAATTGATCTAATAAAAAACGAACCTTTAGTGTTCCTTTAAAGGGGGTGTGCAGGGCACAATTATAGTAGTTCTTAACCACTTGAGGCCCGCGCTACCGTCGGATGACGGCAACAGCGCAGGCCTGAATAGCCAACATGCCGTCATTTGACGGCATGTCTTTCTGGCGTTCCCAGCGCGCGCTGTAGTGCGCGCTGCGGGGAAGCCCTGTGTTATCCGTGTCCCTTGGACACGGCCAATCACAGATCGCGGCAAACGGCCAATCAGAGCGGCCGTTTGCGATGCGATCTGTGGGCCAATGAGAGATGATCTCTCATAGATCATCTCTCATTGCCGGCTCACACAGAGACAATGTCCTGTCTCTGGAGGGGAGGAGCCCGATCTGTGTTCCTTCTTACATAGGGACACAGATCGGTCACCCCCCCCTCCTCCCCCTACAGTTAGAACACACCTAGCATACACATTTAACCCCTTCCTCACCCCCTAGTGTTAACCCCTTCAATGCCAGTCACATTTATACTGTAATTAGTGCATATTTATAGCACTGATCGCAGTATAAATGTGAATGGCGCCAAAAATGTGTCAAAAGTGTCCGATGTGTCCGCCATAACGTCGCAGTACCAATAAAAATCGCAGATCGCCGCCATTTCTAGTAAATAAAAAATAATAATTCTCTCCCCTATTTTGTAAGCGCTATAACTTTTGCGCAAACCAGTCACTTATTGCGATATTTTTGGTAAAAAAAAAAAAAAAAATGTAGAAGATTATGTATCGCCCTAAACTGAGAAAAAAAAATGTGTTTTTATTTTTAATTGGGATATTTATTATAGCAACAAGTAAAAAATATTGTATTTCTTTCTCGTACATCACGGGACACAGAGCGGCATATTCATTACTATATGGGTTATATGGAGTACCTTCAGGTGTGGACACTGGCAATCTCAAACAAACAGGAAGTCCCTCCCTATATAACCCCCTCCCCTAGAGGGAGTCCCTCAGTTTTTTCGCCAGTGTCTTAGGTGTTGGTCACGGAATAGCTTTGCTCCACATCCTTGGGATTAAGGGCGGGCTAACTGGATCTGTCCAAGGAGCCTCAGTGCCAAAGTGGACAGTACCCGGGCCCCAAACCGTGGGGTTTTGCCTATAATGCTCCTCTTTGGAGGGCTGGACCCTGGGCCCAGGACTTGGAGTTTGTAAAGACCATAAGTTCCTGTTTGCCAGGGTGCTATATAGGTCCAGGACAGTGGGTACCTTCATAGGACCCCAGGGCCTGAAGGTCTACTACGCTACCCACGGAGATGGGAGAAGATTGGACCGTTTTGCAAAACGTCCTGCGGCATGGAGCAGGTAAGAGGGGAGCCTGCGGGACTTGGTTCGACAGCAGGCTCTCCAGGGGAGATCTTAAGGGGGGTAGCCTGAGTATGCTCTGCATTGGCACCATGGTCACTATGTCTGATAGACAGGATGCCCTGAAATGTTTCCCCCCATAACTTGATCCCCCTACCTATCTATGTATGTTTGCTAGCTACCTGCTGCTCGCTGGTTGAAGATCTTTAAAAAAAAAAAAAAAAAGATCTGTCTCTAGGCTAAAGGGACTCCTTAGGGGCCTGTGTTAGCCTTACCTTGCCGGGATTCAAATCTGCCGCCTGATGCGTCCTCCAACCTGCATTCCTGGGCTCCAGAGTGCGTCTCCTCCTGGGCTCTCCTCCCCCGACAGTCGCGCGCGCACGCGCGCATGCATATAGAAAATTTTCGCGCCGTTCGGGAGGGGGGGGGGGGGGGGCGGGGAGTGTGACTGCAGTGTAGAGTGGGCGTGCCTTTAATTGCTGTTATACACAGCAGGCGCGTTCTTAGCTCAGTTCAGAGCTGAGCTGAAGAGAGAGGACGTAGGGCTGGCAGCACAGTGACTCCCGGTGGCGAGAAGGGGTACTACATGCTGGAGTCAGCTCCAATACTTTTTGTTAAGCCAAAATCCCCTTGGCAACAGGTTGAATGCTGGCAAACATGTTGGGGGTGGGGCTGTATGTGGTGAATAATATATAAAAGAAAACATACTGAGCCCCACCGGTTTTGGGGCATTAGTGATCCTATTGTCCCCTAAACCTTATTTTTTTGTACTCCTGGCTATAACAGTCTGTTGTTGTAAGCGGAGTCCTTCGGTTTTGTATTATGGCTTCCAAGGGTTCAGGATCAAAACACAAAAAAAAAAAAAAATAAAGAGAAAAGGCAAAGACAAAGGGGTTCCTCCTCTGGTTCTGATAATATGCCAATACTTTCCCCACAGGTTATTCCTATAGGGGTCACCCTGGATAAGCCATTAAGGGGGTCTGGTGCTGAGGCTGGCCCAGGTCGGCCCAACCCTGTGTTATCACAGAGGAGATGCTAGCCGTCACCCTAGGGGGGCTAGAGAAAAGAGGTTAACAGCTATGATCGCTGGCTCTTTTTCTGGCAAGAAGCGGACTAGATCCCCATCGCCAAAAGGGACAGAACCTAGAGGATCTACCACTGTTGAATCGTTTTCAGCCTCCCAGGCGGAGAGTCTGTGGGTCCAGTCTTTGACAGACATGGTCCGCTTGGCATTCAATTTGCCATTTCCAGAGCCTCAGGTTCCTGCGGTATCCTCTGTGGATTCTTTTTAAAGCGCCTTTAAGCAACGCAGCTTTTCTGGCCCATCCTCTGTTAGAGGAATTGGTTTTTCCAGGATTGGGACGACCGGACAGAATTTTTTCTGCCGCCTAAAGCTGACGAGAGGGTAGTCTTTATGCACGTCTGCCAGGAAATATTTGTGCTGGCAGGCACTCTTTCCCCTGACCAAGTGCTCTTTAAAAGGGGCCCGGATGGCTCAGTTGGTAGAGCATCGGACTTTTGATCTGAGGGTCCAGGGTTCAGGTCCCGGTTCGGGCACTGCTTTTTAACTACCCGTGAGGTCCTTGAGGCCGCATCTCCCGGAAAGCGCCCGATCTCGTCTGATCTCGGAGGCTAAGCAGGGTAGGGCCTGGTTAGTGCCTGGATGGGAGACCACCTGGAAGGTTTTCTGTTATTTTCCCTATGGAAAAGACATTTTTCTAAAGAAAGGGGGCGCTCCCAATGGTGGACGCAGCCATCTCATGGGTGAATAAATCATTAACTGGCCTAAGGGGAAACATACAAATGTTTAAGGTCCCGGTCGATAAACGTTTAGAGACACTTTTTCCAGCATCCCTGGCTACAGCCAGCAGTGGCTACAATTGGAGTTTTTTTCAGGCATTAAGGAACCAGACAAAACAGATGCTTAGACGTCCCTGCCCGATAGGCAGAGGAGTTATTGGATATTCCCAGAGCTCTGTGCTTTGCGGTAGAGGCTATAAAAAGACTCCATCCAGCAGGCGTCTCGTTGTCACTATTTTTAGTGCATATGAGAAGGCTCTTTTGGTTGAAGAACTGGGCGGCCGAGCCCCATGTAAAAGACTGCTGGCAGGTTTGCCCTTCCATGGAAAGATCTGGATAAATACATTCAGACTGTTTCAAGTGGCAAAAGTACCCTTTTACCAGTCAAAGGAAGTTCCGGGGTCCTGCGTTTAAAAGGGCAGCTCCCCCCGGTTCCAGGGCCCTCAAATTTCAGGCAGTACGGTCCTCCTGCGCGATCAAACTTTTAACAATGGATCGCAAGGACAGGCCTCTGGGGATCGGTCCCCGACAGAGGGGGTCCGATCATCTGTGGCCGCAGGCTACAGATTAGAATTTCTAAAATTTCCTCCACAAGGAAGGCCTCAATGCGGGCAGCATTGGATCACCTGCTTTACCAGGGCATAATGGTAGAGGTACCAGCCCAAGAACAGGGGCTAGGTTTCTATTCTAATCTGTTTGTCATACCAAGGCTCATCGGCAATGTCAGACCAATTTTAGACCTAAAAGGTTTAAATGCTTACCTAAGGGTTCGCTCTTTCCGGATAGAATCCGTTTGGCCAGCAGCCGCCACACTCCAGAGGGATCGGGCTTCTATAGACATAAAGGAGGGTTACCTTCATGTACCAGGTCTTTCAGCCACATCAAACATTTTTTTTTACGCTTCGCAGTGATACAGCGTCACTTACATTTTGTGGCGCCCCCCTTCGGGCTGGCTACGGCCCCCGGGTATTCACGAAGGTCCTAGCTCCTATTCTAGTCAGTCCAAAGGATCCAAGGGATCTCGGTCCTAGCATACCTGGACGACCTCTTAATCATAAGATCACTCGCTTCCTTGGTGGAATGCGTAGTAGCCCTCATGGTTCAGTACCTCGAGAGGTTCGGCTGAGTCCTAAACCGGGGAAAGATCAGCATTTCAACCTACAAAGCAGTTGGAATATCTCGGCACGAGATTAGACACAGAACAGAAGATGGATGTTCCTGCCCCTGGTAAAGGTCGAGGCTATCAAGAGATTGATTCAGTTGGTTCTAAGCAAAAAAGAGCCAACTATTCGCCTATGTATGCGATGGCCATGTTCGAGGCAATACCACACGCTTCCACGCTCGTGTCCTACAGGCAGCAATTCTAGCAGCTTGGTTCTGCCCAGTGGTCTGGAAGGCTGGAGAGCGGTCTTGAACAAGTTCACTCGCCAAGGAACTTGGGCAGAGGCGGAGAGGCAGCTGCCCATCAAGGTCTGGGAGTTCTGAGCGGCTCAGCTAGCCCTCCTGGCATAGACATCCAGATTACAGGGGTCCTCGGTGAGAAGTCATTCAGACAAGGCCACAGCGGTGGCATATAGGTGAACCACCAAGGGGGAACCAAGAGTCAAGCCACTCAGAGTGAGAGGAGCTTGGTTTTTCGGTGGGCAGAGGTTTATGTACCCTGCATATCGGCGACATTCATTCCCGAGGTGGACAACCTGCAGGCGTACTTCCTAAGTCGCCAAACCCTGTCGCCGGGGGAGTGGTCTCTGCATCCACAAGTTTTTTTCAGACAATCTGCCAGAAGTGGGGAGTGCCAGACCTGGAGGTCATGGCATCAGGATTCAACAAGAAGCTAGACAGGTTCATGTCTCGAACGAGGGACCCTATGGCCTGCGGAACCGATGTGTTGGTTTGCCCTTGGCATCAATCATAACTTCTATATGCATTTCCCCCACTGCAGTTACTACCCCGCCGGTGGCGCAGGATCATAGCACAGGCCGGTTATCCTGGTAGCCCCAGCTTGGTACCGGAGGGCATGGTACTCACTAGTCCTGAAATTGGCAGCGGGAGGCCCTTGGACTCTTCCTCTAGGGCCAGACCTACTCTCACAAGGCCCGATCCTCCACCCTGCATTACGGCGTCTAAATTTGACGGCCTGGCGGCTGAATCCCTGATTCTCAGGGGTAGAGGTCTGTCTAGGCAGGTAATCCCTACCCTCATTAAGGCTAGAAAGCCGGCCTCCAGGGTAATTTTGTTACAGGGTTTGGAGGGCCTACGTAGGCTGGTGTGAGGCTAAGAGATGGGTTTCCCGCAAGTATACCATTGATAGAGTATTAAGTTTCCTCCAGCTAGGAGTGGATAAAGGCCTGGCATTAAGCACGATCTAGGGACAGATTTCAGCCTTATCAGTGTGATTTCAGAGGCCGCTGGCCGCCCACTCGCTGGTTAAGATCTTCGTACAGGGAGTCTTACGTGTTAATCCTCCGGTCAAATCACCACTTTGTCCATGGGACTTAAATCTTGTTCTGTCAACTCTACAGAAACAACCCCTTGAGCCGTTGGCTGAGGTACCTTGGTTTTACTGACTAGAAAGTCGGTATTTCTGATCACCATAGTTTCGGCCAGGAGAGTATCGGAATTGGCAGCCTTATCTTGTAAGGAACCATATCTCATTTTGCATAAGGATAGGGCGGGGTTCCGTCCTCATCCTTCCTTTCTACCAAAGGTTATATCCAGTTTCCACCTGAACCAGGATGTGGTACTTCCATCCTTCTTCCAAAACCCACCTCTAGAAAGGAGGGGTTGCTGCATACGTTGGATATTGTCAGGGCCATAAAGGCCTATCTTAAAGCTACAGAGAAGGTTCGGAAAACAGATGTGGTGTTCGTTTTACCGGAAGGGCCCAAGATGGGTCAGGCAGCTGCTTGATCCACCATCGCAAGATGGATTAAACAATTAATCGTTCAGGCCTGCGGTTTGAAGAGGTTGCCTCCTCCTTTGTCGGCAAAGGCCCATTCTACCAGGGCCATGGGCAACTCCTGGGCAGCACATCATCAGATCTCTATGGCTCGAATATGCAAGGCAGCAACGTGGTCGTCAGTCCACATGTTTACAAAATTTTATCAAATGGACGTAAGAAGGAATGCGGATACAGCCTTTGGGCAGTCAGTACTACAGGCCGCGATTCAAGCTCCTCAGGATCTGAGGGGGCTCCCTTGATTTGATTTGAGATTTACATTTCTCGTTTAAGTTGGATTTACTAGTATTTGAGTATACCTCTAAATTAAATCCTTCTTTGGAAGATGTCTCCCTCCCCTCATTAAAGCATTGCTTTCGGACATCCCATATAGTAATGAATATGCCGCTCTGTGTCCCGTGATGTACGAGAAAGAAAAAGGGATTTTTAAATACAGCTTACCTGTAAAATCCTTTTCTTGGAGTACATCACGGGACACAGAGCTCCCACCCCTCTTCTTGGGAACATTTTGGGAGGCATACTGCTTGCTACAAAACTGAGGGACTCCCTCTAGGGGAGGGGGTTATATAGGGAGGGACTTCCTGTTTGTTTGAGATTGCCAGTGTCCACACCTGAAGGTACTCCATATAACCCATATAGTAATGAATATGCCGCTCTGTGTCCCGTGATGTACTCCAAGAAAAGGATTTTACAGGTAAGCTGTATTTAAAAATCCCTTTTTTTCTTCAAAATTGTCGCTCTTTTTTGTTTATAGCGCAAAAAATAAAAATCGCACAGGCGATCAAATACCACCAAAAGAAAGCTCTACTTGTGGGGAAAAAAGGACGTAAATTTTGTTTGGGAGCCACGTCGCACGACCGCGCAATTGTCAGTTAAAGCGGCGCAGTGCCGGAAGCTGAAATTTTACCTGGGCAGGAGGGGGGTGTAAGTGCCCAGTATGCAAGTGGTTAAGGCTGAAGGTTTTTAACTTTTTTGGATTTTATGCATTAAGGTACAAAACTTTCTGTATGCAGCCCCCCTAATACTTACCCGAGCCAGATCCATCGATTTGCTTGAGAGCAGCTGCTCACCTGAGTCTCTGCCACCAGATTGGCTGAGAGACCGCAGCAGGAACCATTGGCTCCCGCTGCTGTCGATCACAGCTAGTGAGGAGGGAGTGGGGCCAATCCCCGTTCTGTGTGTCGTATGGACACACAGAGCGGGGCTCATGAGCAGGCACACACAAGTGTCCTCTAATAACAAGCAGCGAAGAGGGGGGCCAGGAGTGCCAGCGGGAGACCTCAAAAGAGGAGTATTGGTGGGTGGTCGGTCCACAACCACTGCACAGAGCAGGTAAGTATAACATGTTTTGTTATTTAAAAAATACTGCTGCTTATGACTGCATTCCCACTTGTACATCATGCATTATGTTTATGTACATTGCATCAAGACAGTTCATTCATTTGAGAGGGGGCTACAACTACTTCAGTTTTTCATATTCTTAACTAAAATAAGTAAATTTTTCACTTTTATTTATTTGTTTGCAGGTATTATGCTGTCCTTTACCCAATGGTATACCCTATGAAGATTACAGGAAATCGCGCAGTGCTGGCTATAGCATACGTTTGGCTCCATTCTCTCATAGGATGTCTTCCACCCCTCTTTGGATGGTCCTCACTGGAGTTTGATAACTTCAAGTGGATGTGCGTTGCTGCATGGCACAAAGAGGCTGGCTATACTGCCTTTTGGCAGATTTGGTGTGCTTTGCTGCCTTTTATCACTATGATGATTTGCTACGGCTTTATATTTCGAGTGGCCCGAATAAAAGCTAGAAAGATCCACTGTGGAACTGTCATTATCGTTCAAGAAGCTCCTCAGAGAAATGGGAGAAAAAATTCCAGTACTTCTACATCTTCATCGGGGAGCAAGAGAAATGGGTTTTCAAGTATTGTCTATTCAGCCAATCAGTGTAAAGCTTTTATAACAATATTAGTTGTTATTGGTGCTTTTGTGCTTACCTGGGGGCCTTACATGATTGTCATAAGCACCGAGGCCTTATGGGGGAAAAACAGTGTTTCTCCCATAGTGGAGACTTTAGCTACTTGGCTATCATTCACAAGTGCAATTTGTCACCCTCTTATTTATGGACTTTGGAATAAGACTGTGCGTAAGGAGCTTCTAAGCATGTGTTTTGGCAACAAGTATAGAGATCCGTTCCATCAGCAGCATAGGACTTCACGAATGTTCAGTATTTCCAATCGGATTACAGGTAGGTCCTGTAGACTTCATTATGTATGTTCTTTTTTTGACCATTGTGAAAATATTTTCTAAGAATGTGAGGACTAGTTCTTATACCTGACTCATACTCGAGTTCTTCAAACTAACAATAAACAGCATCCTTCCGTGGATATACATATTGCATTCTATGGGCATCTCACCTTGTGGTAAAATGAATTGCTTTGCCTTCAAAAAGGGTTCTGCACATTTGTGGTGTGCGCTCTGACAAAACCAAACTTTTTTTGTAGCTAAGTTGCACAGGAGAGTGCCTTGACCCCCCACGAGCATGCCAGTTACTTTCACTGAATGTTGCACTACTTATATGCGCAACATGTGTTGACACTCAAACGTGATCAGTGGCACGTGTTCCCGATACGCTAAAGTGTGAATAGGGCCTAAGAGTGATGTTGGCACACGTGATGAATTCACATGCACCCGGCCCGCTGACATTTTAACCCCCGGTCAGCTTTCTTGGGATAACAACTGATGCGGCTCAGCTGTTATTCCAAGCAGCTGTGGAGGTGACATCCCCCTGCCACCTTCTGCGGCTCTCTCTTCCTACCAGGAGGCCTGAACGATCAGCCTGCACATCTGCCAGTTGGCCGGAGACCTGTACAAAGACAGAATCGGCTATGATTGGGTATCGGATCTAGTAACCCGGAAGTGATGTCATGACATCACTTCTGGTTTACAGAAGACTTAAAAGGTGCCAAATTTAAAAAAAAATACAATCAAAACAGCCAAACTTGGCGTTTTGAATGGTTTTAAGTGCAAAGGAGAGATTTGGGACTTACAGTGATCTAAGCTTCCACATTTACAAAAAAAGTAGCCCTTTTTATTTATTTTTATCCTCTGTAAAAAGGTACAGTGAGGAAAATAATTATTTGATCCTCTGCAGAATTTGTAAGTTAGCCCACTTACAAATAAATGAAGTGTGTAGAATTTTTATCATATGTGTATTTTAAAAGATAGACTGAATATCAACCATAAATCCAGAAAAAACATGATACAAATGTTATAAACTGAGTTGCAGTTCAATGAGTAAAATACAATGCCTTAAAGTATTCATACTCATTTGAAATTTGCCACATTTTGTCATGTTACAACCAAAAACATAAAAATATTTTATTGGGATTTTTATGTGATAGACCTACACAAAAGTGACACATAAGAGCCGGTTCACACTGGGGAGACTCGTCGGGCGACTCAGCCGCCTGACCCCCTTTGGGAAGCTCTCTTCCGAAGTGGTTACCTTGCGGGGGCGCTTCCGTGCCATACAATCGGCGTCAATAGCCGCCGATTTTATGGCTCTGCCCCGCCCCCTGGCAGCCACGTCATTGGATTTGATTGACAGCAGCAGGAGCCAATAGCTGAGCTGCTATCAATCTATCCAATGAAGAGCCGATCAGGCATGGGGAGTATGATGCAAGATCGTGCCCTTTGAAATTCGGCGGTGACTGCAAGGTTACATTAAGGTGAAAAAACACAAAGGTTTACAACCCCTTTTAATCCAATAAGGTGCTCAGTGGATGCGTTTCACACAAACGTGCTTACAAATGGCTAAACATGGATCAATTCGCAACAGATGAAACGCAACAGTGCACAAGAAAAGTCCAAGGTTTCAGTGTGATATGGAAATATATATAAAAATTAAAAAGGAAACCGAATACATTGTTTTATAAAGATATGTGAAAATAAACAAATTAAATGTAAGAATGAAAAAAATAAAGACTAATGAAATATGTGCAAGCATTAAAATCTAATGTATGGTGTATCCATGTAAAATGAACGCTTAGGTGTATAAAACAAATAAGATATATATAAACTAAGTGAATGGTGTATATAGTTTTGAGCGGAAATGTCAAAAAAGGAAAAACCCTATCGAGGGAAAAACACACATGTGACGCATATAGGGACAAAGAGCCGTGTGTGTGTGTGTGTGTGTGTATATATATATATATATATATATATATATATATATATATATATATATTGTGTGTGTAAAAAATAAAAGTTAACAATGGAATAAACCAAATTTGAATTGCAAAAAATATATATGTATATATGGGTGTAAAAGACGCATTGAGAAATGCAATAATGATTAAACAAGTAAAACTACAAATGCATCCAAAAATTACTGGCCGGCGCGGGCACGGTAATGCTGTGTCTCCGTGCACCCCCGCCGCATGATCGAGGCGCGCCCGGCGGGTGATTGAGGCCGCGGCTTTGCAGCCTTCTGCAGGCCTAAGCTTCCTTCTGTGATCTGGCGCCATCTTGTGGTGACTGTTGGCATTACAAGTGTAGACTACACAAGTAAAACAGTCCAGCAATTCTAATGTGTGCTTCACTATGTTTTCACTGCCATCTCCTTCCCTCTAATTAGAGCCCCCAAACATTATATATATTTATTTATTCTGACATCCTAGAGAATAAAATGGCGGGCATTGCAATACTTGTCACACTGTCACACCGTATTTGTGCAGCGGTCTTACAAGCGCAATTTTTTTGAGAAAAAAATACTTTTTTAAATAAAAAAATGAGACGACAGTAAAGTCAGCCCAATTTTTCTTATATTGTGAAAGATAATGTTACTCCGAGTAAATTGATGGCCAACATGTCACGCTTCAAAATTGCGTCCGCACGTGGAACGGCGACAAACTTTTACTCTTAAAAATCTCCATAGGCGACGTTTAAAAAATTCTACAGGTTGCATGTTTTGAGTTACAGAGGAGGTCTAGGGCTAGAATTATTGCTCTCACTCTACCAATCGTGGCAATACCTCACATGTGGTTTAAATACATTTACATATGTGGGCGCTACTCATGAATGTGTTCGCTTCTGCACGTGAGCTTGGTGGGACGGGGCGCGTTTTGTGGCTCCTAACTTTATTAGCTGGCTCCTAGATTCCAAACAAATTTGTCAAACCCTGCTTTGTGGAGTTGCCATGCTGCATACCGCACACAGTATCGTATGACATGTTGATTGCAGAGGCTCTGCACCGTACCTTCAGTGACCCGCCGAAGCTCTGCGGAAGGAGCGGGAGGACGAGATCCCTCGCAGACAGGCGGGAAAAGAGGAGACTAGGGGGGAGATTATGAGCGCCGCTCTGTAGCAAAGTCACCTGACACCGCTAGAGACAGAGTCACACAGTACACTGCACACGTTTCCTCGAAAAAGAACACAATCACCTAGAACTAGGGCTTATTTTCGGGGTAGGACTTGTATTTCAGCCCTCCTGTAAAATAGCGCTAGGTTTTATTTTCAGGGAAAACGGTAGGTGTCTCTTTTGCCCCCAGTAGTTTTTGCTACAAATTGTGTGTGTGTGTGTATATATGTATATGTGTGTGTGTGTGTGTGTGTATATGTATATATATGTATATATATATATATATATATATATATATATATTATTTGATTTACGATATTGTCATACTATAAACGCCATTATATATAAAAATCTTATTTTGTTTTATCCACCTGTGTGCCCATTTTACATTGGATTTCAATGCTTGCACATATTTCATTATTTTTTAATTTGTTTTTCATTCTCACATTTCATTTGTTTATTTTCATATATCTTTATATACATCGTATTAGGTTTCACATTATTTATTTCATTTTTATGTAAGCACGTTTGTGTGAAATGCATCCACTGAGCACCGTATTGGATTAATTAGTGTGACAGACGCAGACTTTTGAGGGATGGGGGATGCTCCTGTGCCAGCGGCACTAAGGACTCTTGGGTCTAAGTTCACCCCGTGCCCCTTTTGGGCATAGGGTGGCTGATAAATCATGTATTGCAGGATATCTTGAGATATTACAAATTGTTGGCTTATTCTGACCCCCAACCAGGTCAATAGACTCCTAAGTTATACTAATTGTCCATTGTGTAAGGCTGTAGAGGTGTTAATTCAGGTCTGCTCCTAAGACCTTTTCATTGTGTGATAACACTGTTTAAAGCATTTTGATGATAGATGTGTGTTGTAGTTAGCAGTCTCCTTTCAGGTGTATTGAATTAGAATGTCATTATCTAAAAGAATGTGACTCCTTCACACTGCTGAATGCTAATGTCCACACCACCAGCCATCTCTCACACTGTTCTTTGTGTTAATTGAATCCATTGTGTGTGTGTGTGTGTGTGTGTGTGTGTGTGTGTGAAGATGCTCTGTTTTTACACTTAAGAGATTGTGTATTGTTTAGCAGATAGTGAGGAGCCGAAAAGACTGGTCTCCTGTCTGGCTAAATGATTAGATAATTGGCTCATGTTAATTATTGTTTTGGTTGCTTCTTTGTCCTTGTCTTCTTGGTCCTATTAAACGGTCCATACTTGGCACACAGACAAGTCTCGTCTCGTGGTGTGTTAAGGTAGCTGCAATATCTGATATCTATGTCCAGACTGATAGGCAGCGGTATATGACGGAAGCATTCGGTCTGAGTGTGGGGACCTTCTGTGACAATTGGTATGTCATGTTCCTTGATTTTATGGATTTTCCTACAACAATTTGATTTTATTTCTGGATGTGGTGCCATTTTTCTGTTTCATGTGGAAGAAGGTGCTCTGGTCAGATGAAACCAAAATGTAACTTTTTGGCTTAAAAGCAAAATTCTATGTGTGGCGGGAAACTAACACTGCGAACCATTTATCGTTTTCCTTTTACTTCACAATTATGTGCCACTTTGTGTTGGTCTATCACAGTGGCCCTTTGCTTGCCTCTATCTGGCCCTTGGGACATTATTGCTCCAACTGACACCAAGGATGAGGCACCATTTCGCACACTGACACTATTTTTTTTTCTTCCTCCTCCTGCTTCTTCTTCTCCTTCGATCTCCTTTTTCTTCTACTCTTCTTCCTCTTCCTTCTCTTTCCTCTTCCTCCATCCTCCTCCTCCTAATTTTTTCTTTCTTTCCCTTTCCTTCCTTCCTTCCCAACACCAGTATTTTATCAAGACTTATTTGATGAAATTACATTTTGTGACATGCTTATCGATAACAGTGCTTCAATCTGAGGTCTTTGTGGTGAGGACTTCCGTGTTATTTGAGGAATCCAAGGCCAAAACTGGAAGTCTGAAACTACCAAAGCATATACCGTATGTTGTGGGTTATTTTGGTTCTAATAATGTTACAATTTAATTTTCTAGATCTTGGGTTATCTCCACATCTAACTGCACTGATGGCCAGCGGGAAGGACTCCGACCACCAAAGCACTACAACAAATACTGGAGTCAGCTATTCAAATGATTCTGGTATGGTACTTTTTTCATTTGCATATTATATTAAGTAGCATGGTAATAATGATTCTTCTGGAGCAGAGCCTACGGGAATAATTTTTAGAATATTGCACTGATAATTGTGTTCATAGAACAAACATTATAAGCCAAGCTAATATTGTAAGAAGTTTTTTTTTCGATCTTTTGAATACAGCTCCAGTCAGCCTCAAATCAATAAGCATAATTTGCTTTTGCTTGGGGGAACCCAACACAGGCTCCCTCTAATTCCAGCCTACCCAATTGTAGCAAACCCAAACTACAAAGATACTACACAGCATTCAGCTCCAAAGTGCCTTGATGTTTTTTGCACTAGCATGTTTACTCATAATAACTAATAACGGTCTTCCCCTGCACTTGCCCCTCCCACGGCGACTGTCTTCCCCCGCACTTGCCCCTCCCACAGCGACTGTCTTCCCCCACACTCACTCCTCGGCTTCATCGGGAGAAGCTGGAAGACCATAGCGAAATATTAATTATTAACCACTTGCTTTCTTGGCAATTAAACCCCCCTCCTGCCCAGACCAATTTTCAGCACTGATGCACTTTGAATAAGAATTGCGTGGTCATACAACTCTGTACCCAAATGAAATGAAAAGCTTTCTTTTGGTGGTATTTGATCATCTCTGCATTTTTTTTTCTTTTTTATTATTTTGAATATTTTAAAATATTTTATGGTGGGTGGCAATAATGGGCACTGATTGGCACCACTGATGGGCATTGATAGGTGGCAATGTGGGCACTGGCAGGCGATAATGGTGGGCACAGATGAGGCAGAATTTCCTCTTCGGGACCAATGTCCATTGCACATAAGTCAATGATTGGCTTTTTTTTTCTCCTCCGCATGACGAGAAAAAAAAATAGATTACAGAGCTTTTGTTTACATGACATGATCAGGTGTCATTGGCTGACAGCTGATCACGTGGTAAGGGGCCAGTGGTCACAGCACGCACCCTGGAAGTGATCGCAGGGGAGCACGTCTATTGATGGCCTCCTGGCAAAATAGATCGGTGCTGTGGCTGTCATTTGGCTATAGCGCGGATCTGAAGTGGTTAATCATCCCTGTAACCATTACATCTGCAGAAGAGCTTGTTCTTTTTAAAAACATCAGACTTATCGGCTGGATCACCAGGCAAAAAAAAAAGGAAGCCTAAAAAAGAATTGTAATTCAGCCATCACAAGGTGTTAACTTTTCAGTTCCACAGACCGTATATGCGTATAATTCTACTTCTACTGTGAAGTGTATTATTGTGCTTTTATTTTGTTGTCTGATGGGGAAAAAGTGGGTTACTGTGGTGGACGCTCACTGCTGACACATGCTATTGCATTACCCGGAGTGTTTCAGGCCACTGGATTATTTGAGAAACAGAAAAGTAAGTCTGTAAGGGGACTTTAACCCGATCTCTAAACTTGAATTGGCTTCTGTGCCCAGTGATTGTGGAATGCCACTGCCGTGAGTCCTGAATAAAATACTTTATTCATAATTTTCCTTGTTTTAAAGAAAATGTGAGTTCCCTTGTAATGTTTGTACTTCTCTGCTATGTAGGTACTGATGTAATGCTACTTGATGACTTCAGCTCTGATAGCGCCCAGCACCCACGTCTTATCAATTCAAGAAGGAAAAGTTCTGTGACATTTGAAGATGAAGTTGAACAAAAAACTGGTATTTTAAACTGGTTTATTTATTTTTTAATAATATTTAAACTTGCACTCCTGGCAAACAGTGTATGTATATATAATGAATGTTAGAGCTGTTTTCCTTCTGTCCACCCAGCACAGCTCTGTCTAGTAGAGCAGGAACATTGATTTATCTTTTCTACAGTTAAAAGCACCCTGTGAACCCTCCTGTATGTTCCACATACCTGGTAGTACAAAGACTTGATATCCAACAGTCTTGAAAGGCAGATTACTCATTACTTACTATTCTGTGCAAGTGTTTGACCAGTCGGATGGGTTGAATCCCTGCTCCTTCAATGCTGGTGGTAGTTCTTCTTGACATCTCGCGTGTGTTGTAGACACTTACGAGCTATAGGAAGAAATTGCAGCAAGAGGTGGAAGGAGGGTGAAAACAGATTTTCATGCACACGTATGTGTGTTCATACTTGCAGTGTGCAGGAGAGCAGTGACATTGCAGTTGTCACATTATCAGGTATGTTGTACAGTCAAGTGAACCTGTGCTGACATTGGAATGGAAACAGCGCCCAGAGGCGATTCAGTTCGCAAGTGTTGCGCTTTATAAGTTTTTCACTCACTCACTACAATTGCTAGTCTTGTCCCACCCCCAGCCTGTGACTGGACAGTGAAAGTTAAATTGGAAGACTGATGAGCTTACTACTTTGTCACTTTTTTGTTGTCTCCTATCACTTTGTTGTTTGTAAGCACACAAGCACTGCAGAACACATAACTAGGTCCTTGTGCAGCTTCTCTCTCTATCAATAAGAGCTCTGCTGTAAATTGACTATTGGAGGTTGTTACCAAGTCAAATTCAGGTACTTGCACTGCCTGCATTAAATAGTATACATTTTAATGATTTATTAACTATTAAGCAACTTTCACACAATTGGACCGTTCAGGTATATAAGTGGGAGGGGTTATGTGGTTACAAGAATATATAGCTCACCACACTGCGATTCACAGTAATTGATTGCACTATAGCACCTTATTACAACTAAATCTCCCTACATATAGATGTCAGCTCTCTTTAACCACTTCCTTACTGGGCATGTAAACCCCCTTCCTGACCAGGTGAAATTTCAGCTTGCGGCACTGCGTCGCTTTAACTGACAATTGCGCGGTCGTGCGATATGGCTCCCAAACAAAATTGGCGTCCTTTTTTCCCCACAAATAGAGCTTTCTTTTGGTGGTATTTGGTCACCTCTGCGATTTTTATTTTTTACGCTATAAACAAAAAAAGATGACAATTTTGAAAAAAAATACAATATTTTTTACTTGTTGCTATAAAAAATAGCCCAATTTTAAAAAAAAATTCAGTTTAGGCCGATACGTATTCTTCTACATATTTTTGGTTAAAAAAAAAAAAAAAAATCGCAATAAGCGACTGGTTTGCGCAAAAGTTATAGCGCCTACAAAATAAGGGACAGAATTGTTATTTTTTATTATTTATTTTTTTACTAGTAATGGCGGCGATATGCGATTTTTATTGCGACTGCGACATCATGGCGGACACATCGGACACTTTTGACACATTTTTGGCACCATTCACATTTATACTGCAATCAGTGCTATAAATATGCACTAATTACTGTATAAATGTGACTGGCAGGGAAGGGGTTAACACTAGGGGGTGAGGAAGGGGTTAATGTGTTTCCTGCATTGTGTTCTAACTGTGGAGGGAGGGGGGTGACCGATCTGTGTCCCTATGTACTAGGAACACAGATCGGTATGCTCTCTCTATGACAGGACGCTGTCATTGTGAGAGCCGGCAATGAGAGATGATCTCATATGTTTACATATGAGATCATCTCTCATTGGCCCATCAGATCGCATCGCAAACGGCCACTCTGATTGGCCGTTCGGCGATCTGTGATTGGCTGTGTCCAAGGGACACGGCCAGTACACAAGTTCCCCGCTGCGCGCTCTGGAGCGCGCGCTGGGAACGAGGAAAGGGGCTGCCATGAAAACACGGCAGCCCGGAGATTTAGCACCACCCTGCGGCCGCATATAGTCGTACGGCCGTAGGGAAGTGGTTAAACTACTCCAAATCCCACTAAAACATGGCTAATGGGATCCCACCCTTTAATAGGGAGGGGGCTACAACATGACAAAGCCACCATTATAGGCTATTGTAACCCTGCTGCTCATAGTTGAAAGGTTAAAGCAGTATTAAACCAAAAAACTAAAATTTTATATATTGTAGCTTACCATTCTTTGGATGTGGTGGCTGTTAGTTTTTTCTTTTTTTTTTATCTCGTGGTGATCTGGTTACTAATACACCACCTGTATTAGAGTGCCTCCAGTCTGGATGAAGGAGCACGTGGGGCACATTTGAACAACAGCATTGTCAGTCTGGGGGAGGGGATTGTTGGGTGGACTAGTAAATTTAAATATACGCACTGAAGACAAACTCCAGCTAATACTCTACAGGCAGTTAAAGCATTTCCTTTTTTTCTTTTGGGTTAAAGACTTTACGATAAATAAAAGCTGATCATTGTAAGAGTACAAGTCTTATCTTTGTAACTGCTATATCTGTAGGACAGTTTGTTGTGCTGAAAAACAATAGATTTATTGGCTAAAAAAGAAAAGTAATTCAGCTAACAAATCTATTTGGAAAAGTGCAATGTCCACATTTTTGCTGGGAATACATTTTGAACCCACTAGATCTACTGTGAACCAGCCCATGGAAGTAGCGAATTCGAACATAACCCCCTAGTCACCCGTGATGGGTTGGCTGGACCAGTGTCCAGTATAAATACCGTAAATCTGTACATAAACACTCTCAACAAACTTGATTTTTGGGGTGCTTTGGGAAGCAGTCCATTATTTCACTAACTTTGCATGTCTAAACCTTTTGTATATTCTGTATTTTGCTGTTTGGTTCTAAATCTGTAGATATTTATTCTTGGAACATTTTATGTTTCTAATATGAGAATGTTTGTTTGTTTTTAGTTTCAGCAGATGTCAGCAAAGGATCAGAAGAGGAAAATATTTCAAGTTCATCTTTGGAATCCTATGCCTTTAACTTGGCTAAAGCAATAGAAATGGATGCAAAAATGAGCTTGTTTGGAGAGGAAGTAATGCAACCAACCCTTGCACCAACCATTGCAGGGAATTCTGGTACAAGCCGAGGTAGCAGGAGTCATTTAATCCAAAAGCAAAAAATTGTCCTGCAGAGTATTGATGAAGGGCTTGTCTGAGATTGCAATTGTCATGCTTACAATCGCTCATATCTATGTTTGGGCTTCTCAACAATTTGGCCAATACATTATAGTTTGTGTATTTTAATTCCATCATTTCTTAATGTGGAATTAGAGTGGGTGCAGACACCCGCTAAAAATGTTATTTATTTTTTGGACACGGGTTAGAAACTCTCAAGTTTTATTCAAACCCCATCCCCCCTATTGGGAAAATTTCATCATCTTTTCAGATGTTGAAGAAAAAAAAAATCCCTGATTTCCTGTCTTATTGATTCAAGTGTAAGTGACAGAAAATCTTCTCAAAACAGACACAGTATTAAAACCCTAAACTTTATTATCTTTCTCCTCTTTATAGCAAAAAAGTGAGCAGAGTTGTTTCCTTTAAAGTGGTTGTTTGTAAACCCTTACATATACTGTAGCAAGTGAAGTGACTGGCCTCAACAAATCCTCCTACATAAGTTGCACCTGTTTGTCTGCAGTCCTCTATTCTCTACATCCATTCGGTCCACAATTTTTTTAAAGCTTGCATGAGCTGTCAAAAAATAGGGGGTGGGGAACTGGAGGGAAAGCAGCACACAGGGACAGAGCTGAGGCTGCCAGGCAGCTATCGGTCTCTTCCTGTCACTATGTTTCTCATGGTGTCAGGAAAGCTTGTCAGAAGTGATTCATGCTAATAGCAGAAGAACAAAGCAGCCACTTAGGCCCCTTTACACTGATGCGCTATAATGCTAAAAATAGCGCCCTGAAAGAGCCGCTCTTCACACTGGAGAGGTGCGCTGGCAGGACGCTAAAAAAAAGTCTTGCTAGCAGGATCTTTAGAGCGGTGTGTATACTGCTCCTCCACTGCTCCTGCCCATTGAAATGAATGGGCACCGCGGCCGCTAGCGGGGGTTAAAAGCACCCTGCTAGTGGCCAATTAGTGCAGCGAAACTGTCAGTAAATTGACAGTAAAGCACTGCTAAAAATAGCAGCGATTTACTGCCGACGCACTCACCGCCCCAATGTGAAAGGGGCCTTAGTACTCTTAATTGAGACAAGTGCACATTATAGAGGTATACGCTTTGTTTATATTTCATGACTGAGGTTTACAACCATTTTAAGTGCTGTGACGCAAACGAATTTTAAAGCATTATGCCATGCAAAAGGAGCAATAACTAGCCGTTGTTGCAGATGACAATTTCACTACCCTTTTAACCACTGCTAAGAATGTCACTGTTGTAATGTTTTATTAATTATTTGCATAGTGTTTCAAAGCAGTGTGTTTTCCTCTGTTTGTGGCTAGTAGCGGGTCATATCCTCCAGATCCTGTCATAGAATAAGCAATCAGAATCTTCTATGCTGTTAGTGAAACTGTACTGCCTGTTTGCAATACATTTGCTATCCAATCATGGCCATTCGCTGGGTTGTGGAAACGCTGCTTATTCAGAAATGTACACAAATCCTTTTTGCAGTAAACTGAAACGTGGTTGATTGCTGTACATTGTTAAACCACCTCTTTATGCCTATTGCACACAATGAGAAAATTGGACCAAAAAATACTGCTTTTGGAGCGATCGTACGACAATCTGATGGTTGGTACACCGCTTTTGAAAGACGATCACAATAGTTAACGTGAAAATATCAGAAGGGACAAGCACAGCAACATTTTTTTGTGCAATAACAGAATAAACGATTTTTGTGTAATTGGTATGATATTTGTACGAAGATAATTGTGTGACCAAGACCACCAATGCTTGCAAATGAAAGAATACATTGCAATACAACACATTACATCACTTCCAAAGTTGTATTCTGTCGTATGAGAATTTTCCTAACTTTAGTAACCTATTGGTTTTCGATATGAGACAAGCATGCCCAAAAAAAAACGGACGATCGTTCATCCCATATCCTTATCGTGTGTATTAGGCATTACACTGCCTTACTGAATAACCCAACTTGATTTGCTTGTATTTGCCATACTAATTGGCAGATATAATAAAGCCAAAATACAGTTACAGTGATCAATAGATTCCAGAGTTGGTTAAATACTGTGTACTTACTGTCATGGGTCCATGCAGACTGTTTACTTTTGTGCATGTTAGTAAAGTGTCAGTACATCAAATGCTGATATTACAGAACATCCATAAGTGGACTTTGAGTGATTGGCTGGCTCTTTTTTCCTACATTCCTTGGCGATTCTGGAGTCAAGATGTCCTCTCCTCAGTTTTGGCCTCCACATTTCCTTTCCTTGTAGTCTCACTACTTCTATTGTAGCTGGGTCTTTGCCAATTCTGCTGCATTCTCAAATGTTGAATAAATGGAGCCTACACCAGGAAGATTGGGGCACCCTTGTAGTAGTCGATGTAGGTGCTTATATCTTAGAATTTTAGATATGGAAATCTTGCTGCAAAGTTGCGCAGAGGTTTAAGAAAACCATATTTAAGAGCCAGTTCACACCAGACGCAGTTCCATTCAGTTCCGTGTGCTTTTTTTCTGCACTAAATGCATGCCCAGTGTTTTCCATGCATTCCAATGGCTCTAGTTCACACCATCCGGTCAGTTTCTACATCGGAAACTGACTGCTTGGTGTGAACTAGAGCCATTGGAATATATGGAAAACACTGGGAATGCATTTTTAGTGCAGAAAAAATGCACACAAAACTGTACAGAACTGCGTCTGGTGTGAACTGGCCCTAAAGGTTAAGTTCACCTTTGGAACATGTTTCATGTTCCTCCCATTTTTAGGGTGGAACATGTAACATGTTCCAGCATCTGCTCCGCCCACAAGGCCATGTCATTAATTCACAGTTTCCTCTAATTGAATGCCTAAAAGTACCATCAGCCATTGCAGCTGACAGCTTGTAGTTTTCAGTTGGGCCGCTGATGAGCGCTCTTGTAGTCCACTGATCTTCCTACTCTCAGGTAATTGCCTGCCCCGTATGAGGTATGAGCAGACAGCTATGCTGAGAGTCTGCAGGAGCCAATTAGAGGTGCAATGCTTTTTTTTTACCTGGAAAAAAGTGCATTTATTTTTCTTGTTTTGAAGTTGAACTTCTTCTTTCACCTAACCATGACCATGTACTCGAAACTGACTTATCGGTCTTTGATGGACTAACCTTTTAAGTAAAGCCTTAGATATACAGGTACTGTTGATGACACTGTTTCTAGAAGATATTCCTTTTTGTATTGGATTTTTTTTCTTTTGGTACGGTCAATCTGTTTTTTTAACTACAGCATACTTTCTTGCAGCTGGATTGTATACAGCACTAGGTATATTTTCTTCATAGCACTAGATCTTGTTTACATGTATTTATTATATATTTTGTTTTTACATTGAATGTGCCTGTTAAAAAAGGTGTTTGTGTGTTTTTTATTTTTTTTATACATATACCAAACAAATGTATTATGCACCAAGTTATTTTAAGTAATTCAGGAGTATTACTTTGCGCTTTTTTCACATGGTGCTATCGGTAGCTTTATGCTTTATCAGTATTGCGAAAATGCATGGCTAGAACAGGCCCAGGTTGCAAATGTCAATTCAGCATATTGTAAAAGTACTTGTGAAAAAGGATCTAAAGGAATCATGTTGGAATCCTTCATTATTTCTCAAATTTTTAGGAAGTTTATGAAGCAGGTTTCCAACATAATCAGGTACTTAATTGATGCAAGTGAGGCTGCCTTTATTTAAGGCAAAGAATTTCCAGCCGTTTTAGGAGTTTACCCTGCAATCTTGGACAAGTATGATAGTTTGTGATTGATTTGACTTTAAACTTGCAGTGTTTTTCTTCCCTAAATTCTCTCACAATTGAGATGTTGTCACAGACATGCTTTATATTGGAAGGAATGAGAAGCTGAGGAAGGAATTTGACGATACAATCAATTTTTTGGTTTATAGGAATGTTCACTTTATGTTTTCTCAAAGCCAAAGTTACTGGCTTCTTGAACCTGTAGGTTGTGACGTAATGCATCATGTTCCTAATGATTTTGTTTAGATGCATGACTTTTCCTGAATTATGTGCAATGTCACGTAATATTTATATACACAGAGCACAATACATTGTGTTCTCAATATATGTATGCAATGGTACTTTTTAAGTTATGGAATATTTCAGTAATGGGTATCCCAAAAGGTGTTTTGTTGTGGCTCAAAGAGAAATGTGTAAATGTTACAGGGGACCATTTTCACCATGCCTTTAAATCTTGAAATGTTGTGGATGCGCGGTGTTATTTACTAGTAGTTTTAGATTGTATTTTGAAACCGTCATTTGTTTTGTACTCTGCTTGTTGGGTAATATATATATATATATATATAATTACTCTTGTTCTAAACTTGGAGAAGGTTTCCAGTTGACATTTCAATGAGTTTCTGCCCAAAATTTGTCATGAGAAAATATTTTCTACCATTGTTGGCCACCTTGTGCAAACTGCTAGTTGTTTGGCTGGCTTGCTTCAGCAATTTGAGTCACTGTTGTAAAACAAGAGGTCTACCAGTGAATTTAGAATTTCTGAGTTGGTTCATCTGTTCCAGGTCATTGTCTGGAAAAAGCATTAACACTAGAGGAGTAGGATTACTGCCAGGCATTTAAGATTTTTAGAAAAACATGGTGGTGCTTCTCTGTATTTGTACTTTTTTCTTTTTCATTACAAGTGAACTTGAAGGGATTTTAGAGGGAAAAAATGGAGGGGCAGAAATTATTTGTATAGGTATGTTTGTATAGGTATGTTTTAAACAACTATATCAGTATTGGGCATCAATATTACAGCATATTTTAGTGTGTGTGTTTGATACCAGTAATTAAACCAAAAAATTGTCTTCATAATCAGAATTAAGTGCCACATGGCTGAGCTAATTTAATATATGGAGAGGACAGAAGCTGTCATGTCATGTTCAGTATACCAACGCAAGGTTAATGGAGTGTGTTCTAATGGCTGTATGTTACCCATTCTTGATGTAAAGTGTTTATATGCATTTTTAGTGCCTTTGTCAGCAGTATTGCTGGAAGTAAGAACTACATGTTCCAAACATTTACAGTGCTTTGTTTAAATAATTGGTGAAGTGTCCCTACAGGCTGCATTTAATTGGCCTCCTGTCAGATGTTCTACAGCAGACATCCTTATTCAATTGACAGTCTGCTTTGTTCCTTCTGCCTTTCCACTAAGCAATGAGGAAATCTGTATTTGCAGAGGCATATTTATAGAAAGTAGATTAAATGCATACACAAACTGTGCATGTGTTTGAACTAAAGTTTAATCACCAGCATTCACTCCAGCTATTTAGAAATTATAGTTTAACACTGCAAAATTTCTGGCAGCAATTATCATTCAACAGTAATTTAATGTGCGGCGATGAGAAAGCAGGATTAAAGCGGAGGTCCACCCAATTTTTTTTTTTTTTTAAAGCCAGCAGCTACAAATACTGCAGCTGCTGACTTTAAAAAAAATGGACACTTACCTGTCCAGTGCGCCCGCGACGTCAGCAGCTGAGGCCGATCAATCTCTCATCTCTCGGCTGCCCCGCCTCCATCCTCTGTGAGGGAATCAGGAAGTGCGGCTTCACTGCCCGGTTCCCTACTGCGCTTGTGAGAGCGGCAGGGCCTGTCCTCCCTGGTCCCCGCTTTCTCCTGGGAACAGTGTGTTTCCCAGGAGACTAACGGATGGAGGGGGGGGGGGGGGGGGTCTATACCTGGTAGTGGGTGCAAATACCTGTCTTAGACATCTGCACCCCCTCCCCCTGAAAGGTGCCAAATGTGACACTGGAGGGGGGAGGGTTCCGAAAAGCAGAAGTTCAATTTTTGGGTGGAACTCCGCTTTAAGTATACCAGGTCTTTGTACAAATTTTAGTTTGCTACTTGTACCGGCAAAAATAGCGGCGGTCGTGAAAGGGTTAATACCTCTATAGAGGCGCATTTTGGGGGCGGTATTGCCGCAATTTCCCATTGTTTTCAATGGGAAGGAGCGGTATATACAAGATGCTGCTGACAGGAGATTTTTTTTTCTCTCCCGCCAGCGCATCGCCTCAGTGTGAAAGCCTTCGGGCTTTCACATTGAGGTTGCTTGGCAGGAGTTTTTCAGGCGGAATAGCAGCGCTATTTTTAGCGCTGTACCGCCTGAAAAACTCCTCAATGTGAAAGGGGCCTAAGATCTGTCAGTGTATCTGTGTTCCCATATGGGCGAGCAGATACAATCTGACAGGAAGTGTCAAACTACCAGGTAGGTGCTCCACAAGTCATACTAATAACCCAAAGCTGTAAACAAATCATCAATGTTTGTACAGAAGTGAGGTTGTCGGCCTTTGCAAAGAAATTTGTTGAACCACCTTGGCAGCTTCGAAAAACATAAATTTTCTTACCTTGTGATCGCAAACACCATCCTTGTAGTCTTGAACCCAGTGGTTCTGCTTTTGACAAACCTAAGTCCCTGGCTAGGTTATTTGAACTATGTACAGTATGTCTAGTGAGCCTCATCTCATAACACTATCAGAATTAAAATCCTGATCATTGTCACCATCTGTGCCTGGCTGGTGCATTGCAGCATCTTCGTCCTGGCAGATTGTCGTCCTGTGGCACTGGTGTCATGACTGAAGGCAGATTAGGGTATTTAGCAGAGAAACCAGCAACATTAGTCACACAGAAGTCTGTCACATAATCATTCTGTTCTTGCCAAATCATTGGGACAACAAAAGGAATTGGCTTCCGAGTTCCTCTGAGATAAGCTCTAAGACTGATAGCACATTTTGCACAACAAAGGTAAGGAGCCCAGGCCTTGTCTTGATCATTAATCTTTCAACCAGAGTACAGTTTATACGCTTTCTTAGCAAGTACAGTCATGATGTCTATAAGACTTGGGGTCCTTTCACACTCATGGTTCCCGTGAGGATCCTTTATTTTATTATTCGCTTGCTCAGCAGGGATCGCTCCGTTGATCACCGCTGAGCCGGCAGATGATAGGGCAGTCCCTGCACAGTGTGCAGGGACTGCCCTGTCAGATCTCCACTCTCCCTATTGGGGGATCGGATGAACACAGACCGTCTGTCCGTGTTCACTCGATCCACAGACAGATGGAAAAATAGGATTTTCCACCGTCTGCAGAATCGGACCATAGCGGGGACGGATGAGATCGGGTGTCAGTGGATGTTCATCCGCTGACACCTGCTATCCCATAGGGATTAATGTATATCCCCTTTTCATCCAAAAACAGATGGATTAAATACGGATTGTGTGAAAGGGGACTTAAGCATTTACTCGCCACAAATGTAGCAGAAGATATCATGAATGTTCTGATATTGGTGAGAATTTTTGCAGTTAAAAAAAAAAGATTCACCAAAAAGTGTTCAGGAAGCAAAACCTTTTGTTGTCCAGTGTTATGATAGTTCAGTGTCGCAAGCATACTGTCCAATTTCTGGTATGTCCCCTATGGGGGACAGCTGAGAATACAGTGCTGAGACACAATGCATGTGGAAGGCACAACACTTTTTTTTTTTTTTTTTTTTTTTTTTTTTTATGTGTTGTCTTGCATATCGGTGTGCCTGTGTTTTTTCTGCTCCCACTCTTTGGTGAAGCACCACTGGCTCCCCACAAGGGTTCAAAGATCAGTTCTACTTGCTACCTACAAAAGGTCTCCTAACCTCCCCTTCTTGCTGCCCTGGCAAAACTTGTTTTCCAAAGAATTATTGTTCCCATTCTGAAGCAATAATTATATTAACACTAATATTTAAAAAATGATTGCTGCCCGCTCCACCCTTTACTTTGCTAAAATGTATTCTGATAACTGCATGCTATTATGATATATAGTGTTGGCATTCCGTTTTAAGTTTATTTTATTTCATAAGTATCTTCAGATTTAGTACACATGGGCAGAATGTCCGATGGCATCGGCTGCTTCAATAAAAACTGTCTGACATTGGGCCTGTGAGTACAGAAGCCAGCCGTTGGGTTGGCTTCTGTCAAAGGGTCATGACCGAAAAAGGTCTTCCAACCAGCTCCCTGATCAGTTGTCTCAACCAATGACTGAGAGCACTGACCGGAGTGTTCTGGCTGAGGGGCCTTCCCCCTGTCGGGACACAATAGCACAGTTTGTACAGTGGTTCCAACCTTAGCGGTGAGTTGGCGTAGTATGTACTAGGATTAAGGTCTCGTGCACACAGGACATTTTGCTTACTCTCTTAAACTCCTTTCCTCCTAGCAGCAGAGTTTTGACAGAAAAGACGCTTGTAAACTCATGCAACGCGTTTATGTGCATCAAGCGCTTGGGTGTTAATTTATTTCATTGGCCAGAATAATAATTTTTTCTGGCCATTGAACAATCAAACGATAAATGTGCCTAACACTTAAAGCGACACTAAAGTCAGGATTTTTTTTTTTTTTAAAAACAACAAACATGTTATACTTACCTCCACTGTGCAGTTCGTTTTGCACAGAGTGGCCCGGAAAGCTGTCTTCTGGGGTCCCTCGGCAGCTTTCTAGTCTCCTCCTCGCAAAAGCTTTCCATCTTCATGCGAGGGAGCTCGCATGGTGGAAAGCTTTTGCAAGCGCTCCCGTGATACAGCGGCGGCCATAGCCGCCGACTGTATCACTCGGCTCCGCCCCCCGTCATCCGCTGTGATTGACAGCAGCACCAGCCAATGGCTGCGCTGCTATCAACGGTCAGGTAAGTAAAACGGGGACTCGGTGCTGTGAGATGTTTTTTTACCTTAATGCATAGGATGCATTAAGGTAAAAAAACGGTTACCTTTAACAACCCCTTTAAGTGTGTTAAGGCGTGTCGAACGTATTTTTTTTTTTTTTAACAAACCTATTTTTTTTCTGCCTCTAAACTCCTCTAAAAGCCTAGGTGCATGAACAGAGGTGAACTTACATGGGGCATTTAGAGGCAGGGGGAAAAAAAACTAGGAGCAAACAAAAAATAAAAACAGTGTGCATGAGTCCTTACTGGTACTGCAGCTGCTGTATCACACCTGCCAGTGTTTTTGCTCACTCAGCATGTAAACTATAAATGAAGATATGTGAAAAAAAATCATACCCTGTATGCTATTAATATTATACATTTATCAGAATGCAGTATTTTTTGTTCTTTGCTCGTCATTTCAAGGGGTTGATTTCATCTGCTCATGCACAGAACGGGTTGCTCTCACATGATTAGAACATGCAGCATCCAAAATGAGTAGACTGGCATTGGGCTGACTTGAGTCAGCTTTTAAAAAAAAAAAAAGCTTTTGATGATGCATCTGTTCTCAACTCGTGCCGCAGACTAGTTTGTAGCTGTAAAACTGAACATATTCTGCATCACTGAAAGTAAACTCACTGCCCTGCAACGGTTATGCAGCTCAAGGGTCAGAAAATGGCAGCTTGAAATAAAACTTCTCACACAGGTCTTCTGCTTAGTGACTGAATTTCTTTAAGTATGGTTTTTCATATGGTCATATATTTGTTTATAACCTCCTACTAGTATGCCTTGGGAACTGAACTGTGTAGCTAAGTTGTGTTGTATTTTTGCTTCAATGCCTTTTTTTTCTAGAATTTTGTACTGTTTGCCAATTTTTTTAGCATATACTTTTAAATTGCTTTTTTTTTTATGCATTTGTGTTTTTGTACAGAATTGTAAATACACATTTTTGTATTGATTTCAAATTTACTGTATTAGTTTCAATAAAACACATTTATTAATAAAAATAAAGTCTTGTGTGTTTATTAATAAAAATTATAAACCATTTTTTTCCACACCAATTAGCAGCTTTCTCTGTAGTAAAAGAGAACTCATCACTGATGTGTGTGTATATAGACATATACACATTATCTATTCAGATTTTTTTTATTTCAATCGGATTTATTTGATTTAAATCCGATTTTTTTTTTTTTTTTATTAAATAAAATGCCTTTGGAGTAAAAATCTATCTAAAGATAGTTTCTATTTAACATACAATAATAATTTAGTTTATTCAGCATGAAATGGAGCTTAGTTACCGTATTTATCTTCATATATCGCGAACCCCCAACCTGGAAGGAAAATTTTAAGAAAAAAAAGAAAATACTTAGTTTGAATGCCCCTCGTCTGTCTTGCCCGGCGTCCATCGGCGGCCTTGTCTGGTCCGTCTGCAGCCTTGGTGGTGTTCTCCCCGCTTCTCCCGCGCTGTTTCTGAGCCGATCCCCACTTCCCGCGCTGTGTTTGAACGCCGCCGCCGACATATACTGAGCGCAGTACACTCGGGCACGCTCGGCTCCTCTCGCATAAAGGCTAGGAGGTGGCACAGGGCATGACCGCGAGGGGAGCCGAGCCTGGCTGAGTGTACCCGAGTGTACTGCGCTCGGTATATGTCGGCAGTGGCGTTCAAACACAGCGCGGGGATCGGCCTATATCGCGCACCCACGATTTCTTCTGATTTATACAGTAATCGGTGCGTTTTTATAGCGCTGTTCGCTGTATTAATGTGAATGGTCCCAAAAATGTGTCAAAAGTGTCTGATGTGTCCGTCACAATATCGCAGTCCTGACAAAATTCACAGATCGCTGTATTGCTAGTAAAAAAAAAAAATTGTCAGAATTCTATCCCTTATTTTGTAGCCAGTATAACCTTTGCGCAAACCAATTACTATACGCTTATTGCGATTTTTTTTTTTTTGATTTTTTTTTTTGATTTTTTTTACCAAAAATATGTAGAATACATAAAGGGGGATTAGAGCTGCGCCATAGCACCCGGACTCAGTACAATCCAATAGTCCACAAATCAAATAAAGTGAATAAACCTCAGCAATGAAAATTGTTAAATAAAAGTCTATGCGGTTATCAGCTATCACCAATGATGTTAAGCAGCTTACCAGATGGACAACTGTACCAGCAGTCGGCTATAACCCAGCCGCGGCCTTTGGGGAGAGATCTCGCTTCCTGGGACAGTGACTACTCCTTGGCTCCAATGCACAACGCCACCGTAGATCATATATAGAAAATGATAATAGTGGACATAGCGTAATTCCGCAAGGGACTTTAATTAAAAGTTGTACAAAAAAATAAAACGTACTTTTAACGAGTAAACAGGCATATAAAGAATTTGATGTTGCCGGCCGGCGAACGCATGAATGGAGCCCTTCCTCATGAACGCGATGACGTCACCGCACATCCTCCCAGATGCGTTTCGTCATTGGACGTTGTCAATGGGATCCCATTGACAACGTCCAATGACGAAACGCGTCTGGAAGAGCCAAGGAGTAGTCACTGTCCCAGGAAGTGAGATCTCTCCCCAAAGGCCGCGGCTGGGTTATAGCCGACTGCTGGTACAGTTGTCCATCTGGTAAGCTGCTTAACATCATTGGTGGTGGGTCTCACTGAAGAGTGAAGTGTGCTTTGGAATCACGTTGGTGACTGCTATATCCCATCCCAAGCTGATAACCGCATAGACTTTTAATTAACAATTTTCTTTGCTGAGGATTGTTTATTAATTTTATTTGATTTGTGGACTATTGGATTGTACTGAGTCCGGGTGCTATGCCGCAGCTCTAACCCCCCTTTTTTTCTATACTTCTTCCAGTGCATCTGCACAAGAGCTGCTGCCTCCGTGTTGAATCTGTGTCTAGGGATTGGTACTCTGTTGCCAATCGACCACCTACCTTGATAAGCGCAATCTTTTTTGTTATAATGTAGAATACATATCGGCCTAAACTGAGATTTTTTTTTTAAATTGTATATTTATTATAGCAAAAAGTAAAAAATAGTGTTTTTTTTTCAAAATTTTCGCTCTTTTTTGTTTATAGCGCAAAAAATAAAAACCGCAGAGGTGATAAAATACCACCAAAAGAAAGCTCTATTTGTGGGGAAAAAAAAGGACGTCAATTTTGTTTAGGAGGCACGTCGCACGACCGCGCAATTTTAATTTAAAGTGACGCAGTGCTGAAAGCTGACATTTTGCTTGGGCAGGAAGGGGGTATATGTGCCCAGTAAGCAAGTGGTTAAGCAACGTATTGGAGGATTCTTTGTGGAGGTCTGATCTTTACAGTATCTGCTTTGCATGACTTCCTGGTAATTCAGGGGTCCATGCTGGGAGGTGAGAAGTACCAAGAAAGACTCTTGGTGGAGGGATTGACACTTTTTGTGAATCTTCAGCACTGGTGGATCATCTTTATGGATTGCTACATGCTTCATTTTCAATTTGTCTTTATTCGAAAATCTTTTTGAATATCATATTTGCACTATTTAAATTTAAATTCATATTCTGTTTAATTTTATTTCATTTATAGTTTAAATTGCGCTGCACTTTCTTCTTATATAACATGGTTTATGTGTTTAAGATTGTGATGTACTGTTTGAAGACCAAGTTTGCTTCACTTTAAAGAGGTGGTTCACCCTAAATATACTCTCTCCCATGCGATCCAGCATACTGGCGTGAGCGTAATTTTTAATTTCTTTCCCCCGCGGTGGATGGCGCCTGTATAGCGCGTCGCATCTTACGAAAATACCCGATTTAGGACTCGGGTATTCTCGGCGCAATGCGGCGCCTGCGCACAGACCTAGGAGCTGACTGCGCAGGCGCCGTATTTCTCCGAATCCTACAGCTATGGCGCGTCACGCCCTCTGAAAAAAGCCGGAATAGGACTCGGAGAAATACGGCGCCTGCGCAGTCAGCTCCTAGGTCTGTGCTCAGGCGCTGCATTGCGCCGAGAATACCCGAGTCCTAAATCGGGGATTTTCGTAAGATGTGACGGGCTGTATAGGCGCCATTCACCGCGGGGGAAAGATATAAAAATTAAAGATTACACAGTAAGTGAGGGTTTTTAAAAAAAAAACAAAAAAAAAACAGCATACTGGCGCTGACGCCAGTATGCTGGATCACATGAGAAAGACTATATTTAGGGTGAACCTCCGCTTTAAGTACCAAAGACAACAACCGTGCCAAAGCCATGTGCATGTCATTTAGCTGTCAGGAACTAGTGTGTCTATTGGCTGGTTTAAATAAACCTTTGAAATAGGGATGGTAGTTTTCTAAACCTAAAACTTTTTATCTTTTATCGTACAGGATACTAGAGTACATTCTTAGATAATGGGTTATATGGTGCTACCTTCAGGTGATTGGACGCTGGCAAAAGCTTTGCTGTAAACTACCTAGTATAACCCAAAAAAATCCTGCCCACTCCATAAGAATCCATTGTTTTTGCTAGTGTCTTTAGCCTCCTGTTTTTTGCACTTTTCACTATTGCAAAGCATCATAAAAATGAAAAGCACCTACAGTAGTCTGTTTAGATTTTCTTTTCTGTCTTTCAGTAATATTTTTGTCTCTCTTTTGCTTTCCTGAGCACTTTCATCGCCAATTGATCACTAAATCTTTTCTTCAGTTCTCTTTCTTTTTTACTTCTAGACCGTAAAAATGAGAAGGAACGCTGTTAAACCTACATTTATTTTATTTTTTATGGGGATAGAGTCGGTGATTACTGTATGTATCTGTAAAATCCGAGTGCACAGCACTGTGTGCAGAACAGGAGAGATGAGTGTTTTTTGTATTGGTTTAGTTATTTTTGCAAAGACAGTTGTTACTACTAAAAGAGTAAATTGTGCACTTTATGAGTGGTGATCGCTAAAGCTACATTTGTTTTTTGGATGTGAGTGCGTGTATCGTTAACGTGACCTGTCATGTTTTGATAACCATCTTTTTTATTTTTTTTTAAATCCTAGTTCCCTGGCTGTATTTTTATTTGTATTTTCTACATCACAGGGAGCATAGGGATAAGAAATTCTGAATCTTATTTTGTGTCTGTCGGTATTGAAGCCCAACTAACGATTTTAGAAGGTGGCAAGCAATGGCAGACCTCATATTGGCATACATTAAAGATCTTATTTAAAATAATGTCTACTTATTTAGATGCTTAAAGCGGAGTTCCACCCTTAAAATCACTTTGTTTCATTACATCCAGCATACTGGCGTCAGCGCCAGTATGCTGTTTTTTTTGTTTTTTTTTTTTTAATGCACGTACTTACTTTATATAAAATCATTGAATTTCAGGCGCACCGCGGAATGTCGCCGCTATAAGGCGTCACGCCTTCCGGAAACAGCCGATTAGCATTCGGCTTTTCTCGGCGCCTGCGCACAGACCCAGGAGCTGACTGCGCAGGCGCCGTATATAGCCAGTCCGAACTAGGACCGGCTATTTTCGACGCCTGCGCAGTCAGCTCCTGGGTCTGTGCGCAGGCGCCGAGAAAAGCCGAATGCTAATCGGCTGTTTCCGGAAGGCGTGACGCCTTATAGCGGCGACATTCCACGGTGCGCCTGAAATTCAATGATTTTATATAAAGTAAGTACGTGCATTAAAAAAAAAAAAAAACAGCATACTGGCGCTGACGCCAGTATGCTGAATGTAGTGAAACAAAGTGATTTTAAGGGTGGAACTCCGCTTTAATATTTATAGATACGCTTTCTGTTAAAATTGTCTTTTTAAAACTGAATAAAACCAAAAATGTAATGTATTGCAGCCTACCAATCATTAGATGTGGTGGCTAAATCTTTCTTTTTTTAGGCTTTTCCCCCTGTGTTTCACCTGGTAATCTGGCCAGTAACAGACCTCCCATATTAAAGTGCTCCCACTATCGATGAAGGAGCACTGGGGCACCTTTGGACAGCGCCATTGTCAGTCTGGGAGGGGAGTGTGCTAGAAGATTTGGATACACTAACAAATTGAAGCTGAACTCCAGCTCACACTTTATAAGCAGGTACAGCAACATTTTGTTTTTCCTTTTGGGATGAAGATTTTACATGAACAAAAGCTTATCATTGTTAGCACCCCTGTCAGTGGTCAATGGGTTGTCTCATTCCTGTAACTGCTATGTCTGCAAGAATTTGTTCTTTTGACAAACAACAGAACTACTGACCTGATCACCAGATGAAAATAGAATAAAGAAAGCCTAAAAGAAAACAAATGCAGCCACCACATCTGATAATTGGTAAGCTGCAATATAACAAATCTTTGCTTTTGGGTCTAATACCGCTTTAACCTGGGTTGTGGAAACTGTGCCCCCAAAAAAAGCATGTGTAGTTACCAGTGTGACGATTACATTATCGGATCCCATCCTGTGCAGAGATTTTCCTGCTTTGGCGCAACAATCTAAGCACCGCCAGGTTGAGCTGAGCAGTTAACCCTTTATACAGACACACAATAGCCTCCACCACATTTTTAAATGGAAATGCCCCATTCACAGCTTCTGCTGTTCTAATTCCGACCGTTAGAACATCCCTGTAAGGCCGCGTACACACGATCGGTTTGGTCCGATAAAACTGGCCTTAAGGCCAGTTTCATCGGTTCAAACTGATCATGTGTACGGCCCATCGGACCAAAGTTTTAAAACTTGTTTTAAAATCGGACAGATGGACGCCTGACCATCGGGCCAAACCGATGGTTAGTACGCAAAAGCATTGATCCAAAAACCCGCGCATGCTCAGAATCAAGTCGACGCATGCTTGGAAGCATTGAACTTCGTTTTTTCAGCACGTCGTTTTGTTCTACGTCACCGCGTTCTGACCCGATCGGATTTTGGACTGATGGTGTGTACGCACATCAGACCATCAGGCCAGTTCAGCGGTCAACCGATGAAAACAGTCCGTCGGACCATTCTCATCAGGTTGGACCGATCGTGTGTAAGCGGCCTAAAACTCGCTGACATGCCCAGATAGGAATGTAGGAGGTTTTAAATCTTAGTAGCCCTTCACAGAGACAAAGGATCTTTTTTTTTTTCTTGGTAGAACATTCAGAGCGCGTCGCAACTCCCAAATGGCAAACAAAGTGAAGCTGTGGACATACAGTTTTCCCTTGTCATCCAAGTGCTGGGCGGCTCAGCTTAGGGCAGTTTTGCGTTTTGCTATGATTCCTACATTTTTATGTGTTCACTGTATGTCTACGGCTTCACTTTGTTTGCCATTTGGGAGCTGCAACGCGCTCTGCACGCTACCTCCTCCCGGTCTTTCTCCCCGCCCCTTTGTGGGCGGGGGGCTGTCCGGGTGGGGGGGTGGAGCGCACGGCGCATCGGCCCCACGTATCCCGTCCAGCCTGTGACATCCGTCCTGGCGTCACTACGCTGGGCGTGAGCTTTCTCCATCTTAGCTGACATTACCAGGGCTGCAGGAGTGGACGCTTCGACACTCTTCCGGGTGTACGTCTTGCCCACGTGACGCTGACGGCTTGCTAGCGTACACACACCTGTGTGGGGTGCCTATAAAAAGGTCCTCCCATTGCATCCTCTCGCCTACGAGCTTGACAGGTCATACCACATCACCCTTCCCTCTGGATGTCCGTGACCCCTAGACGCCACTATTAGGTTATTATACCTACCCTCATGTTTGGGTTGGCTGTCTCCTGATTGGTCCCTATACTTATTGTTTTCTATTTTATTTATTTATATTTTTGTAGACTTCAGCTTGCTATTTCAAGTGGCTCTTCCCTTGGCTATACCTCATACACTAGCCCACTTAACCAAGTGCTGCCTCGTTGGGGGGAGTTTATCCTTGCTACCCCTTCCCTTTTTGGTGTGCGCTGCATTACCACCTCGGCTCCCGTGGCAGACACACCGTTTTAGCAGTGGCTTCATACATATCACATTAATTTATGTTAGATTCCATGTGAGTATCCTAGGTGGATATTTTCCCACCCTATACTGGTTGCTATATAATTCTTAGTTAATAATGATATCTTACCCTTATTTATATATTCTTTTTAGATAAGTCAAGCATCCGCCCCTGAGGAGTGTTCTAAAACACGAAACGTGTCGGGCTAGTATGGATGCTACATATACCTCATGACAATATATTTGATGAATTATACTCTCTATGTTTTTTTACCAGTTCTTCACATTTTTAACCATTTTGCCAATGCTGTTAATATGACACCTGTACATATGTATAATCACTCTATGCATTCATTAATCCATGCAGATGATCATGTGGCACCTGGCTAGGCACTGCTGTATCCTTGTTGCTCCTACCACATATACACATACTTATGTGTTCTTATATGTAGTAATGTCATTTATTTGAAATGTATTTTTTCTTACATGTTCTCTGTAATGTTGATATGTCTTGCAATTTTGTGACTATTAAATGTGTACTTTATTCTATTACCCTCACCATGTCTGCAACCTCACTCAAAGTCCCAATTTCCGCACTACCATTTTTTTATTTTTATTTACCTAACCAGGGATGGAGATGCTATACTCATAGACCTCATTTAAAGTCCCAACCTTCCCCCTCCTATTTTCCGGTTATTCTTAAAACCAGTGGCGTCTCCAGCTTTCATATTTAGGGGGGGCACATGGGGGGACAGGGACAAAAGTAGGGGGGCCAACTATAAAATGCAATTTTATATAAATATATATATATATCCTGGGGCCCTTTCACATGTTCTGCAGTGAGCTCCCTTCCTACTATACTGGGGCCCCCCAGGGTGGCAGAAAGCTATTATCCAATATGAATACTTTCAACTCTAAAGTTCAGGACCACACCTTACAAAGGAGCCTTGATGAGGCAGTATGGCTTAGAAATATATCTCAAATCTATATTTTTTTATTCCAAAAATGAATGTACCTGTTACTATACAATAAATTATATGGGTGTTTGGATTCCCTATAAATATCATTTTCGGTAGGGCTATATTTTCCATACACTATACCTTCCTCCTCCTTACATTTAACCCTTCTTTGTCCAAAATACTTACCTATAAAATGTACATAGATTCAGCTTTTATCTTTATCACAGGGTGTGAAGAAAATAGACTGTATTCTGGATTTTCTCATAGACTCTGTTTGTCTTTTAAGAACCCCTGGACCGATCTGGGTGAATTTTGGATATGTTGGTCCCCCAGATTGGGGCTATCAGGGGATATGTAATGGCAGGGATACCTTGTGTGGAAGAGGGGTGTTCTAACATTGGGAAAATTAGGGTGCTCTCTACCTGGAGATAATTGGTTTATTCCTTAAACTGATCTAAATATCTCAATGTGTCATGTAAATGATCTGTAGTCTGTCTTTCAAGAAGTGTTCATTGTGTGAAGTTCTATTGTTTAGCAGGTGAGAAGTTCTAAAACACCTTGTCTGGGCAAAGGACCAGTAATTAACTCATGTGGATTCTACCGGAGACAGCCGTCTGTGGCCTACAATAGGTCTCTTGAAAGGGGTCTCGTTAGTACACCATTGTATGATGATGTGGGAGGAGAATGTAATTGTATATCTGATTACATCAAGTATTTCTTTTGCTGTATATAAGTAACCTGTCTCTCAATAAAGTCATTCTATATCTGGACACCCTTCATGAAGTCTTGGCTCATGCTTGGGGATGGGGAACACTAACCATTCGGAAGAATCATCTTGGGAGACGGAAAGAAGGCCGCAGTACCCTAACCACTGCAGGTCTTAACAACTGGTGGCAAGCAGCGGGGTTGAATGGGACGCATAAAGACAACAAGTGAATGGCCCAGCATTACGAGAGACTGAAGAGGTCTACGCTAAAGGATCTGCTGGAAGCCCGAGGTCAGGTGACAAGCAACAAAAAGAAAACTACCCTCATAGCAGAACTAATGGAGGGCGACCAAACCAGCAGCATGGCGAATGTTAGCCAGGAGGAAGCCGAGTTCCAACAGAAGGTGATGTGGAGGCTAAACCTATATGGGCCAAATCCCACACCAGAGATGGTGACGCAAGTCCTGGAGCAGGTGAGCGCAGAACGCAGAGCACAACAGGCAAGCGTAAACCAAGGAGACACCGCTTCCTCAGCCGGATCTATAAATGGAGGGCAGCGGAGAAAGATTAACTATGCTGCGTTTAAAAGTTTTTCGGATGGAGAAATGGAAATTGACGCATACCTACAAGACTTTGAGCGTCAATGTGCTTTGGAGGGTCTGGAATCAGAGCAATGGGCCGCGATTCTAAGCAGCAAACTCACGGGCCGAGCAGCAGAGGCATACCGAGCAGTTCCTGACACAGCCATACACGACTACGCCAGTGTAAAGGACATTCTGCTAGCCAGGTATGCCGTGACCCCAGAGACTTACAGGAAAAAGTTTCGGGCATTACGTAAAGGGGGCCGAGACTCCTACACCGAATGGGCTTTTAGGATGTATCGGGCGGCCCAAAACTGGATACAAGGCTGCCAAGCCGCGACGCTAGAGGAGGTGCTACAACTCTTCTTGCTAGAACAATTTTTTGACCACACACCTGCAGACACTAAGGACTGGGTCAGGGACAGGAAGCCGGCCACAATCGAGGAAGCGGCCAAGCTGGCAGACGAGCATCACGAGGGAAGAAGAGGAGAGACTAGTGGAAACCGCCCCCTGGTAAGGTCCAGCACCCCAACGCCTAGTCCTGTGACCTACCACCGACCGATCGCAGGACCACCCACTACACCACCTAATTTTAACCAGAAACCGCCATTGGTATGTCACCAATGCAATCGGCCAGGGCACTACAAGATACATTGCCCTCAGCGGAGCAGAGGCAATTGGGAGCGGCCACCACCACCAAGGGCAGCCGCCCATCACTATCAGCATGAACCGCTGGAAGACCACAACCCTGAAGCTGAGCAATGGACCGTACTACATGAGGTGAACCTAGCACAAACCGAGGGGGACAACCGGGTGCACCACAGACAATGGGTCACAGTAGATGGAAAGGAGGCTGAGGCACTACGAGACTCTGGGGCCACCCTCACTCTGGTGCAACCTCACACCGTATCTGCGAAGGCACGCACCAACAGGACTGTTGCAGTAAGAGTGGCAGGAGGCGCCATACACAAACTACCCACAGCCCAAGTGCAGCTAAATTGGGGCACCGGAGCCAAGCAGATGGAAGTAGGCATTATGTCGGGCCTACCTGCGGAAGTATTGTTGGGGAACGATTTGGGGTGCCTAACCTCACAGCTGCTTACCCCAGATCCCGCTGGAACCTGCCCTGTGACTACCAGGACGCAAGCACGCCGAGCTGGACAGACGCACTCTGAGGAACCACAGGTAGGAAGCGAAAACCCTGTAGTATGCCCTGACCCTATCCCCTTCTGGGGCACTCCACAAGACTTTGGCCAAGCCCAGCAGTCAGATCCCACCTTAGCAGGTTACAGGAAGGCCGTAGGTACCCCTAAGGAAGGTAATGCTCAAGAGAACTTTCACTGGGACAAGGGACTGCTATATAGGGTCACAGGGGGAGTGGGAAGTGGGGCAGCCCAAGTTATAAAAAGACAGCTAGTTGTACCCCGCAAATACAGGGCAGAGCTTCTAAAGCTCAGCCATGATATCCCGCTAGCCGGACATCTGGGTATCAAGAAAACTAAGGATCGCCTTACCCAGACGTTCTTCTGGCCAGGGATATCAAAGGACTTGCAGACGTATTGCAGGACATGTGATTCGTGTCAAAGGATTGGGAAACGGGGGGACCACCCCAAGGCCAAGTTACGGTCCATACCTATAATAGAGGAACCATTCTCCAGAGTGGCAGTAGACCTGATAGGGCCCCTCAACAAACCCAGCGCCTCCGGAAGGCGCTACATCCTCACGGTGGTGGACTATGCCACCAGGTACCCTGAGGCGGTGGCGCTCCCCAACATTGAGGCGGAGACAGTAGCAGAAGCTCTAGTCAAGATCTTTTCTCGAGTAGGTTTCCCCAGGGAAATACACTCAGATCAGGGAACCCAGTTCACAGCAACTGTCACTCAACAGTTATGGCAGAGCTGCGGGGTGAAACCGTTATTTAGCTTCCCCTACCACCCCCAGACCAACAGCCTTTGTGAACGATTCAATGGCACGCTTAAGCAGATGCTCACAGCGTTCACAGGGTCCTGTGGTCAATGGGAGAAATTTCTACCCCATCTCCTGTTTGCCTACCGGGAAGTGCCCCAGGCGTCAACCGGGTTCTCCCCCTTCGAACTCCTATACGGGAGAAACGTCCGGGGACCCCTGGACCTCATACGGGAGCACTGGGAGGGCAACACAGGAGAGGAAGGGATCCCGGTTTTGCCATACGTGCTGGAGTTCCGGGACCGCCTGCGGGCACTGACCGAATCAGTTCGGGAGAGCCTACAGGCAGCCCAGAAACGACAGAAACAATGGTATGACCGGGGAGCACGAGATAGGAACCTGGAAGTAGGGCAAAAAGTATTAGCCCTCGGACCATCCAAAAAGGACCAGCTACAGGCAGCGTGGCAGGGGCTATTCAAAGTGGTGGAACGGATTAGCGACACCACCTATATTGTGGCCAAATGTTCGGATGAAAGGAGCAGACAAGCCTTTCATGTGAACAGGTTGAAACCGTACTTCGAGCGCTCTAAGGACGTGGCCACTATCTGTGCCCTGTCCACTGACGCTAGTGAAGGACGTCCCGTGCCTGACCGGCTGGCAGCTAACCAAGGTAACCTAGAGCAAGTTGGGTTGGGGGAGAAACTAAATCTCACCCTGAAACCCGAGAACTGCCATGGGGGCATGGCAGAGGTTCAATACCTAGGGCCTAAAGTAGGGTCTGGGAAACAGTGCCCCGAACCCGCGAAAGTAGAGGCCAAAGCCAATTGGCCCCAGCCCTACACCGAGACGCAAGTATTGGCGTCCCTAGGCACCACCGGGTATTATAAAAAGTTTGTCCCGGAGTGTAGCACCCTAGCGAAATCCCTCACCGACCTGACCAAAAGGTCCCTACCCAAGCAGGTAGCCTGGTTCTCGGAGTGTGCAACGGCGTTCCAGGGACTTAAGACGGCATGGAGCACCCGGTGGCATACCTCAGCGACAAGTTATTACCTTGGAAGGTCAGCTATGTCACCATGGAAACAGAATGCCTGGCTCCAGTATGGGCCTTAAAGAAGCTCCAACCGTACCTTTATGGCCGTGCCTTTACCATTACCATTCTCACTGACCACAACCCCCTCATCTGGCTCAACCGAGTCTCTGGAGACAATCCCCGGTTGCTGCACTGGAGTCTAGCATTGCAACCTTACAATTTCACACTGCAATACCGCCTGGGCAAGCAGAACGGCAATGCGGAAGGACTTTTACGCCAAACCGGCTTGGAAGTATAATTTTGACCCGGACATCCCCTAGCCAACCCGGCAGGGTCTAGGAGGGTATGCCGACCCATGGAACTAAGGGGGAGTATTGTGAAGAAAATAGACTGTATTCTGGATTTTCTCATAGACTCTGTTTGTCTTTTAAGAACCCCTGGACCGATCTGGGTGAATTTTGGATATGTTGGTCCCCCAGATTGGGGCTATCAGGGGATATGTAATGGCAGGGATACCTTGTGTGGAAGAGGGGTGTTCTAACATTGGGAAAATTAGGGTGCTCTCTACCTGGAGATAATTGGTTTATTCCTTAAACTGATCTAAATATCTCAATGTGTCATGTAAATGATCTGTAGTCTGTCTTTCAAGAAGTGTTCATTGTGTGAAGTTCTATTGTTTAGCAGGTGAGAAGTTCTAAAACACCTTGTCTGGGCAAAGGACCAGTAATTAACTCATGTGGATTCTACCGGAGACAGCCGTCTGTGGCCTACAATAGGTCTCTTGAAAGGGGTCTCGTTAGTACACCATTGTATGATGATGTGGGAGGAGAATGTAATTGTATATCTGATTACATCAAGTATTTCTTTTGCTGTATATAAGTAACCTGTCTCTCAATAAAGTCATTCTATATCTGGACACCCTTCATGAAGTCTTGGCTCATGCTTGGGGATGGGGAACACTAACCATTCGGAAGAATCATCTTGGGAGACGGAAAGAAGGCCGCAGTACCCTAACCACTGCAGGTCTTAACACAGGGTATTCAGGTAACTTTTTCCCATACACAATAAGCCATACCATTATGAACACCCATTATAACGCGTCGAGGTATGCACTTCACTAGACCTCTGAAGATATGTTGTGGTTTCTCTGGCACCAAGCCATCAGTAGCAAATCCTTTAAATCCTTTACGTTGGGAGGTGAGGTCTTCATGGATCGGACTTGTTTTTTCAACACAGATCCCCAATTGGATTGCGATCAGGAGAATTTGGAGGCCAAGTCAACATCTGCAACTTGTGTTCCTCAAAACATTCTTAAATTCATCAGACCAGGCTACTTCCTTTCATTGCTCCATGGTCCAGTTCTGATGCTTATGTGCCCATTGTAGGCACTTTTGATGTGGACACAAGTCATCATGGGCACCCTGACCAGTCTGTGGCTATGCAGCCCCATACACAAGAAACTGTGATGTGCTGTTTTTTTTTGCAATTTGAGATACAGTAGCTCTTCTATTGGATCAAACTACACGGGCCAGCCTTTGCACCCTATGTGCATCAATGATCTTTGGCCACCCATGACCGAGTCACCGGTTTGCCGGTTTTCCTTTCTTGGACCACTTTTGGTAGGTCCTGACTACTGCAAATCGGCAACTGCAAGAGTTGCAGTTTTGGAGTTGCTCTGACCCAATCATCTAAACATTACAATTTAGCCCTTGTCAAAGTCTCTCAAATACTTACACGTGCCCATTTTTTTCTGTTATCAACATATCAATTTCAGAGACAACATGTTCCCTTGCTGCCTAATATATCTCACCCACTTACAGATGTCATTGTAATAGGATAATTCATGGTTTTTGCTATTTCTAGCAGTAGTCATAATGTTAAAACTGATCTGTGTATGTAGACAGTCTATTCTCTCCATCAGTCTTCAGGAGATATCCGTTCTACCAGAATGAACATCTGTGCCCAGGTTTAGGATATAGACCGTTCATTAGACAAGTAATATTTGATATCTAATGATTATATCATTTTATATTAGCCATGTTGCCACATCATTTTTTACTTTTCAAATTTCAGTCCACACTTATATAACAGAATCACTCGTATAACACGAATATTGTTGAATTTTGATTTAATGATTTGATGTATGTACACAAAGGCATATGAACAAAGATTTTTTGCATGCATAAAGTTACTGCTATCTTACATACATATAGTCAGTTTTTACATGTTTTTATCTTTGTTATACATTTTTTTTTAAAGCAGTAAGCAGCAAGAAAAGAATGTTCTAAGAAAGTTGCTGCTTTTTCTAAACATAAGTGGGGTCAAATGGACGTTAGTTTTTGACCACAGTGAGAAGAAAAATCAAAGGAGCGGGATTTTCTAACAGTGTTTTCACTCAGTAAAGTCCCAAATGTTAAAAGCAAGCAAATTCTTATGTCCTGAAAATTTTCAAATGACTTTTCCTAAGAATTTTTGTTCAAAATCGTATTCGTGTAAAAGACAAATTACAAAAGAAGCCAACGTTTTAGGAAGTCACCACACAGAATCATCTGCACCTAAAAAGATATACTGTTTTATGTCCACAAAAGGCAATTATCTCTATAATAGTTGTAGTTTGATTTGACTGTATTGCTAAAAGCTGAGCTGTTTGCAAAGAAACCTAGCATGAGAAAAACAGGATGGCTGACTTCCCCTTTCTAAAATGCTAGTTGCTGGTCTCTAAATTATAATTTTCAAGGGATTAGAAATGGCATAATTATTGGCATATTTCTTTCATGGAAGCTTTACTTTGAAGTTTATACCTGTAGAATAGATTATTACAAAGTGTCTGGCCACAAATGGAGTTGACGTGTAGGAAAGTTTCTATGTTAGCCTTCATTTACATCCCTGTACACAGATGGAGCCATTTAAATTCCAGATCCTGGCAGTACATGGATCTTGGACTCATACCCAAGTTGACCTAAGTGCCATTATTCATCTGTCAATGTAGCATTTTACAGGCAGTAGAAGTTGAATGATAGGGGCATAGCTTAGAGCTAGGAAGAGTAAGCTTAAGGCCAAACTTCAGTTTTTATTATTTTTAGATCAGAATTTTAATTGGCTTAAATGTTACATTCGTTGGTTCCCCAACCCACCCTACCTCATGCTAATAAAATGTTTAAAAAAAAAAAAACTTTTTATTTTTTGATCGCATTGCTTATTTTAGACTCGGTGACATCATCTCTAAGCCTTGGTGCTGGTGGAAGGAGTGAGTAGGGTGCTATACATACCTTTTAAAAACATTACTGCACCCCCAGTACGCGCCAAGAGTACAATAATTTATATATGTAAATACTTTATCCTTAAAAGAACAAAACTGTTGCTGTAATTGCTGTGTTAGCTGTAGCCTTGGCTTCAATTTGTTAGTGTATCTAAATCTGCTAGTTCATCTAACACTACCCTGCACCCAGACCGACAATACTGCTATTAGGTACCCTAAAGAGGTGTGTTACTGGCCAGAGCACCAGGTGAAAAAAAGAGGGAAAAAAGTAAAAAAAAACCTTATGCAGCCACCACATCTAATGATTGTTAAGCTGCCACACCTTACATTTTGGATTTAACACCTTTTTAAAGTGGTTGTAAAGACTGAATTTTTTTTTACTATCTATGCATAAAGGTAAAAAAAAAATCTGTGTGCTGCTCTCCCCACAGCTCCCCCCTCCAATACTTACTGAACCCCCTCTTGATCCAATGCTGTGCATGAGAGCTTTGGCTGTCCCGAGACTCCTGGTCCTCATTGCCTAAGACAACAGCTGGAGTATTTGACTTCCACTTCTGTCAATCACAGCCAGTGCGCCAATGAGGAGAGAGTGGGGACGGGGCTGAGCCGCAGCTCTATGTGTCTTATGAACGCATAGAGCAGGGCTTAGGAGTGAGCACGGACCAGTGCCCCCATAGCAAGCAGCTTAGTATTAGGGCACTGGTCATGGGGGAGGAGCAAGGAGCACTGGCGGGGGACCCCAGAAAAAGAGGACCGGGGCTGCACTGTGCAAAACCATTGCAAAGAGCAGGTAAGAATTATTATTTTTTAAAGCCAAACCTTTAATACCACTTTAAAGACCAGACTTTGCAGAGATGCCTTGACAGTGTGGCTTAACAAAAAAATAGAAAAAGTCTAAATAAGCCTGTTTTGCTAACCAGATAGAGAGTATTCCGGGGAAGATTTATATTGTCCCCAGACAGTTTGACACAACCCCTTGACTCAGTAAAATCACTCAGCCAAGGCACACAGCATAATGGTGCATAGAAAGGAGGTCACACATCACAACCTGAGCAATTTTCCATACGGCATTGAAGACTGCTCACCACCCAGCACTGCTGTCACATGACCATCTGGAATAGTTCTGGAATAAAGGTATGGCAGAGGGGTTTAAAGGAGCTGGAGTTGGACTTTATTGTTGCCTCTGGACCAATGTACAGCTTAGCCCAAGGGTTGCATAGGCATTGACTAACACACATGCTTCATTATTGTATGGCACATTAGGTTCACTAATGGGCTTATTAAGAAAGTAAAGAAGCCTCTCTTTAGGGTAGTTATGTCCAGTGTTGGAGATTGTTCAAATAGATCTCACCAGTTTGCTATCTGACAGCAGAAACATTGCATAGCAATTTTACAGGGCAAGGACTGCTTTATTAACCAGCACATGCACAAGCACCTTTCACCAATGCGTTTAACCCCCTACTGGTGCTACACTTAGATTAGTCCCCAGTGGGTGGTGGAACACAAAAATGAGAGGTCTCTGAATGGAGTTCATGTGCATGTGCTGTACAATAAAGCTGTTTTTATTCTTCAAAAATGGTGTGCAGCTCTAGAACCATGTTTCATGAAATCTCCTTTGCTGGGTATTTTCAACACATGTTTTACACCATAAACTTTTCCCTTCCAAAAATGGTTCTAGACTGCACATATCTATAACTGTCAAGGGGATATTGCATGACAAACTTTGATAAGAGGCAAGAACTTACATGAATTATTCATCCTTCTCTGTGAAAGTTTATAGTGAATGTCAAGGCAATGTATAAATTAAAGTGAACCATCTTGTGGGTACCATTTTAGCCAGCATTGTTCTTGTCATGACAGTTTGGATTAAACAGGTGCACAAACAATAACACTTACATGCATAACTGCCCTGGTACATTTATCCAAAAACCAGATTTACATGTGTTAGAGAATCATTCAGTCAAGTAGGTGCTGAAATTTCGAAGGCTTCAGTGCTAATGTTCTGATTTTGCCATTCTTCTAGAAGTTTTCAAATTCACAGTCAAAATCCGTCAGTCTGCAAACAATATACTTCCACTGACGATCCCTGAAATTATAAAAGAGTAACATATACGTGCATATACAATAAACATCAATTAATGTAAATATTCAGTGACATAATCCATTTCAGAAAAAAAACATATAAAGTTCATATTTGAATATACAGTTTATTTATGACACATCTTTCTTCCATTCAAATGAAAAAAAACTTTTAAAGTGTACACCTTGTGCCAATATTCTTAATGCCTTCACCCTTGTGCTTTCTTCTAAACCAATAATATACTGTGGCTCCCATTACCTTTTACCACCGCGCTCACCTCCAATAAATTCCTGTAACGGAATGCACCGTGACAGACTGAGATATTCCTATGTCTAGGGTCACCTTATGTCCACTAGGGCCATAGGGTGACAAAGAATCATAATTCATATATTACAGATGGGACATTATTAATACTTCATTTTAGGACTGAGATATCACAAGGAGTTCATGATGACATGACCAGGTCAACCAGACCGTGAGTCATACCTTTGTATAATATGCTATTGAAATATCTTAAGGTGTTGGCTATTCACTGTAAAGACATTCCGTTGAAGGTGTTGATTGCACCCACTCTCACAAGACTCTGCCATTGTGTGATAAAGCTGTCTAGATAACTTATTCAACTAGATGTCTGTGTATTATTCAAGGTTAATTGAACACTATTGAAGATGCAGTGCCGACAAGTGTACATGGTTAGCTTACCTGAATGCCTTTTAGAGTGTGATTGAAGCCCCCCATGGTATGAAGGGGGGTGGAGACTACATTGTCCTGTGACTAACTGCATTATGCTTGAGACTGTATAAGAAGCTGAGAAAATACCAATAAATTGTCTTATCTTTGAAAGCAAGTGCAGAGCTTGAGTCTCGTCTTGTTTATGGGAATGGATATGGATCGTGTATGCAAGATTGTCGCAGTGTGTCAGATAAGCTTGTCGTGGTTGGATGGAAGATCGTAAGCGGTGGTGACCGTTACAAGTCCTGTTACCAAGTCTCATGTCACGTCTGAAGATCTGCACGTGAGCATATTGTAGCCAGTGGTCTGTAGCCACTGGTTTCTGTTTTCCTGATTGACCCGGCTTGCCTCCTAACTCTGTTGTATCCGTATCTTCTGCTGCTAATCTTAGCTTGTGTCCTGATTTCCCCTTCTGGTTGTTGTCTTGGCACCTCTGCCGTCTGTCTGATCCTGGCCTTGGGCCAGTCTCTTACTTTGCGTCTACTTTGTAAATTAGTATCTCTGCTGCTTGGTTTTTGCTCACTTCTGCCTGGCTTGACGACAGTCCCTGTGTGTTCAAACCCCTCAGCAGTATCAAGACGGTATCTAAAAAAAATAGCTGTGTCCAGATCCATTGTAGCACCCATGACACTCATCATCCTGCTGCACCCTGTCACAAACTCTAAGGGGTATTGGAGAGGAGGTATAAGGGAAACCCTCTCATTAGCTTGGCCCTCAGCCTCTACCAGATCCATGGCAATAGGTCCAATGATGACAAAAGGGGTAGAGCTCACAGAGATCTCACCAGCTCCCATCAAACCGTGAGTTGGCATCACATAGTTTAGTGGTATGTTATTTATCCCACTCCTAGGCACCATAACTCTAATCCAGTGTGCAATGAATGATTTATAAGGTGACCCCAATCCTCAAAAGTGCTGTCCAGTGACCACTTTTTTTCACCATGAAGCCCCGTACACACGGCCGAGGTTCTCGGCAGAAACCAGCGAGGTTCTCGGCCGTGTGTACAGGGCCTTAGAACATGGGAGGGCCAGTTCTCTGAGAAAAGTAATGGCAACTGGGTATCTGCATCCTGGGACAGTGCAGACCAAGACTATTAACTAATGGAAAAGGGCTGTTTGCAGCAGTTTGTATATGAGCAATGCCCAGCAGGCATGCTTCTGCAACATTTTTTTCTTTGCCAACAAGATTGAAAACTGGAGGAGCCTGTCTTTTTAGATGCTACTTCTGTTGATCTCTCTGTTTTTTTAAAAAAAGGTGCTTTTGCGTCGCAGTAGTATCCCAGCAGGTATTAAGCTTTCTCCAACACATGTGCTTCTGGCAGAAGTTGCAGTTCCCAATGTTATTACATATAGTTACATAGTAGGTCAGATTGAAAAAAGACACAAGTCCACACAACACAGTACACACAGGAAAAAATAACCACACTGCAAGGAGGCTGTACTGACCTGACTGGGGAAACAGTGACCCGTGCCTTGGGGCAGTGCTGCGAGAAACATTTGGAAGGGTGTTGCCTGCTCTTCTCTGCAAGACGCACCTGCTGTTCAACAACTTTTTCCCTCACTGATCTATTATACTCTTTTTGAGTTTTCTCTTCTCCCTGCCTGTTGTCTCCTGCCTCTGACTTGACTGAGCCACTCTCTACCTCTGTGGTTTCAATCCCACCAAATTGTGAAATCAACCTTAAACCCAAGGTGGCTCTGAACCTGGATCTCATCCCTAACAGACACCTGACCATCACAACTACACTCTATAGTCAAAAATATTGTGGACACTGCTTCAAATTATCAAGATCGGATTTATCTTTTTTAAGGTACAAACAGTACCTTAAAAAAGATAAATCTGATCTTGATAATTTGAAGCAGTGTCCACAATATTTTTGACTATAGAGTGTAGTATACTGCAGCATACAAAGTCATTTAAAACGATTGTGCACTTACAACCTTGTGCAACACTTTATGGAAAGCTCCTTTCTGTGCCCTTTGCACAAAAAACAGGCCCATAAAGATATGGTTTGGTGGGAAAGAACCTGAGTACTCATACTGAACACTTATACTGAGTACTCATACTCATACTGAACACTTTTTGCATGAATTGGCATCCCAATTGCGGGTCAAGCCTTGTTGTCCAAATATGCTTATTTGACTAAGGCCCATTTCACACTTATACGACTTGTCCCACGATTTGTGATGGCAAAGTAGCATGACAAGTCATTTCCCATTATTTCCAAAGACAACCATTCATATTCGTATGACTTCAAGTCGTTCCGACTTCAAAGTAGTCCCTGCACTACTTTGGTCCAATTTTGATGCCACTTGCACAGGCATTCCCTGAAATTGTGGCAAAATCGCGGCCACGCATCGCAGCAAAATCACGGTCGTGAAATCGCGGTAAAATCGCGTGACTTTGAAGTCGCAGTAGTGTGAAAGGGGCCTTATTTGGCTGAATTGGCACACATGCCCACAGACTCAGGTGCCGTACACACGGCAGAGAACCTCGACGGGCAGAACACATCGTTCCGCCCGTCGAGGTTCTCTCCCGGCCGTCGGATTCGGCGACCCGCCCGTCGGGAATGGCAACCAGCCATTCTTCCAGGTGGGCCGTCGAGGAAATAGAGAGCGTGCTCTCTATTTCGGCTCGACGGGCTTCCCGACGGGAAGCTCGCCGAGACCGTACACACGGCCGAGGTCCTCTCTGGAATGTGCATTCCAGCGAGGTTCTCGCTGATTTTCAGCGAGAACCTCGGCCGTGTGTACGGCACCATACTTTAGAATCATGTTGAGAGACTTTCCAAAATAATAAAGACTGGCATAGCTGCACAGAGGGGAGAACCTCCTTTTTTATGTCTGTGGTTTTGGAATTAGTTATCCAACAGCTCAAAAAAAGTGTGTTCGGTAGGTGTACACAATTTTTGACCATATACTGGGTAATTCATCATATACTGGCCAATTAAGTGTCCATGACAGGCTAGGAATGTTGACTGTATGTTTTGTTTGATACAATAAACCTTTGATAATGCACTAGGCGTGTGCGTCCTTCTGTGTGTTCTTTTACAGTTGTCTACTAGATTCCCCTGAACTGAGAAGGGCGCATTTGACAAAGTATACATTAAGGAATAATGTTATTACATTGCTTTTGATGATCCACTTGCCCAAGTAGACTGAGGCAGAACTCTATGTACTGGAAGTGTTTATGTGTTTCAGTGCAAACTACAAGTGCACTTTGCACTTGTAGTTTGCACTTGTAATGCAAATTGGATTGCCTTTAGTAAATAACCCCCAGTGTCTGTCTTAAGGTAATGATGAATATTTTTAGATCAGTTGTAGTAACCGTTGTATCACTGATCCTTGCACTGTCTTAGTAAATACCTGGACTAGATCGTTTTTTTGTTTTCTTTTACTGTGATTAATAAATTACAAAAAGGCCTTATTGGAATAGTAAGCGACTGATCTAACCTCTCCACTCCAGAAAAGGTTGTGGTTGCCCCTCTGATGTAGTAGCCATGAGAATACAGAACCATGTCCACTTCTTCCTTATAATGTGCAGGATAGTCTTGTGTCAACCTGAAACATAAAACATTATTTAAAAATAATATTTTTTATTAAAAAAAGAGAATGTATGTGTTTTTTTTTAGTATATACTGTCTCTAGTATTTATGTTGTTTAGACCTATACAAAAATGATTATTTTTAAACCAGGTAATTTTAAAACATGCACACATATATAATATGTATATCATTTATGAATTAAAGCCAGCAAGTAGTGATATTTAAGCAACATCTCTAATTTCCTTGGGCTCTTTCAAAGTGTTTCAATTAAAAGTCATATCCTTTTCCACATTGAATTTCAATTATTTCTAGCCTACTCCTCTTAATCTGAATGATCCTAGAGTTATAAAAACATGCCCATTGCAGGATCATATACATTTTCTTTCTTGAATGATGTACAGTATTCATTATGCTTTGTGTATACACATTGCGGTGTCACATTTCACAAAGTCTACCTTCTGGGCTTTAAGAGGCAAAGAATTCAGGAGATGGAGCCAGAACAGGAATCACTGATTGCAGACAGCAATATACCATGATGGGATAAGTAGTCCTTACAAATTAAAACTAAACCAAAGCAATGATCAGAAACGAAGCTGTAAGATTTTTCACTTAAGCTTATATTTAATTGTCAAAAGCAACTATTGTTTGTATTGATTGCTATTACAATGCTGATGTTAAAAAATGAAAGTGTATGCTGTGACTTAAGATCTCCTTAACATTTTTTTCCTGAAAAAAACCTGATTCGGAGGTTGTCTGGATGACACACACAGCTAAATGAGTTATAATCTTACGTATAGAACATATTTTACATACTTGTTTCAGTACATGTTTAGTTTTGCCAGGTCTTGCAATGTTGTATGTTTGTTAAAAAAATAATATTTATTTATTATTATGACAAAGAGGGATGAAGCCCTGTTTATCAAGCCCTCCAGACAACCTCCGAATCAGGTTTTTTTCAGGAAAAAAATGTTAAGGAGATCTTAAGTCACAGCATACACTTTCATCACAACCTCTCCATACATTGCCCCCCTCATACAGGAAGTGGAAAGGAACTGGAGAACTTGCAGCAGCCAGGGTGGAATTTGATTTGCTGGTAGAAGTTAGGCCCACCAACCAGAATCAATGAGCAGGGGAAGATCGGCCAGTCAGAGAGTGAGGCTGGGAGATGCATTGTGCAGGTTGTGCAGTGATGAGAAGTCTAGAATAGAAGCTGGGGAGTGCAGTGTGCCATTGGGGAAAAGTGTGAGGAATCCCAGGACACAAGCCAGAGGAAGGTGCTGGATTGAGAAGGAGGCTTAGAACATTGCTGGTGTCAGGACCTGGGCTTGAACCTGGGACCTCTTCTGTGTCTGCCATTAACTCTTCCCATTGAGCTATCTGGGGTGCTGGACAGCTCCCTGTCTGATCTGCTGGACAAACCTACCCGATCCATTGGAATACCCTGCCTTGTGTCTTGATTGTTGTTGAACCTTGAACACCTTGCTTCCTATAAAAGCCTTGTCTCAGCACTTCCCCATTGCCAGGTTAATGTGCCTTCCCAGCCAGTGCCTTGCGATTTGTCTGCTCTGCTGCCATTTGTACCTGCAACCACCCGTCTTTCACCCTCAGCCTGTTTCTGGACTACTCTTCTGCCTGATCCCAATCTGCAACCACCCGTGTTTAACCCTCGGCCTGTTCTTTGACTACTCTTCTGCCTGATCCCAACCTGCAGCCACTCGTGATTGATCCCTCGGCTTGTTTACTGACCACGCTGCTGTTTCATCCTTGTCTGCTCATCTGCTACTGTACCCCGGCTTGCTCACACCCTGGTGGGGCAAACTTGAGGACCGCGACCTGGTACTAGCTTGAAGCTAATCCATCTCCACCTCTGGGGAAAACCAGCTAGTATTTAGACTCCGCACCTCAGGGGAGCCTGTGTCATCTGCTAGAATTGACTGCCTGTATACCTGTCCTGCCACTGCTATAGCTATTGGCCTCTGAGCCTGATGCCTGATCGTGACAGCTGGCTTGCATTGCCAAGGCTATTAGGGACCGAGTTGTCTACTCTTCATCTGCCTCCATCCTGTCTGAAGGAGCAACCACCCAAAGTCGGGCTGTACCCAGAATGACAGATGTTGGAGTGATGAGCATTCTCCCCACTGACCAGTAGTTAGCTGGGATCCAAGGATAGCAGTTAAGCCCCAGTAGCTAGCCAAGTTTTTCTGATTTCTTAGCATCACATAAACTAGGTTGGTGGTCATAGCCTCACAAGATCTGTCTGGTGACAAATAGACTGAAGCCACACACGCACGGTTTTCTCGGCAAGAAACAGCAATAAAACTGCTGGCAGAGCTTTCTTGGCGAGTAAACCGTGCGTGTGTACGAGGCTTTTGTGTTTCTCATCAAGAAAACTGCCCAGAATCTCGACGAGAAAATAGAGAACCTGCTCTCTATTTTCTCGTTGTGATTCTCGGCAGTGTTTTCCTGCCGAGAAACCAGAGAGTGTGTATACTTACCTCTCCATGGAAACCCTCGCATGCTCGAAATGACTTTAACGCATGCGTCGTAGCTTCCAAGGCATAGGTCGGGTGAAGCAAGATGGCGGCGACCGCATCGAATGTGACAAGCGCATGCTCGTCGTAGTCGATGACGTCACAGCTTTACTGCCATTCAAAAAAACGGCGGTTCTTTTGAATGGTGTGTGTGTACACTAGGCTGACAAGAAAACCTTGCCAGGAATCTCGTCAGGAAAAACAACGTTTTATTCCTGACGAGAATCCCGGCCGTGTGTACAGGGCTTGAGGTCTGCTCTGTCTTAGTTTGCTTAAGCTGGCCACACACAGAATGCATTTCACCTTCTTGCTGATGAACCAGTTGAAATTTTCTCCTTGGGTGGCCGTGATTGCACCCTTCCACTGTCAGATGCAGGCACTGTTTGGGGACCTTGACAATCAGCGGCAATGGCTGTCAGATTACAATAGCCGCAGTAGGAAATTCGCTCATTCGCACTATTTGGTATGGTTGGAGAAAACTGTAATTTTCTTTCATTAACCATTAACCTCCCTGGCGGTATTCCCGAGTCTAACTCGGGGTTAGATTTTTATGCTGCGATCGGTAACCCTGAGTCAGACTCGGGCTCGCCTCGCAGCTTTCACAGGCAAGGTTTACTTACCTTGTCTGTAGATCCAGCGATGCATCCACGCTGTGTGAGCGAGCGGGTGCTCGCTTGATTCACACAGTGTCCCCGTGTGCCGCCGAGCTCCGTTCCCTGCGACGTTACGACGCACGGGCGCGGAGAACGGCATCATATTCAAAAAAGTAAACAAACACATTACATACAGTGGACTGTAATCTTATAGATTACAGTACTGTATGTAAAAAATACACACACCCCTTGTCCCTAGTGGTCTGCCCAGTGTCCTACATGTACCTTTATATATTTTAAAATGGTTCTTTCTCCTTGCAAGCTGTAGATTGTCCATAGCAACCAAAAGAGTCCCTTTATGTCAAAAATGGTTTTAGATCAGCTAGAAAACAGCGATAATAAATTATAGTCACTTGCAGAATTGAACGATAGCGATTTGTGGGGAAATTCGTCATAAAAAAAAAAATTATGACAGCGACAATTCTGCAACTGAGCAAATTTCAGTGATTTTGATTTGATTACATTATTGAATCATTTTTATTATAATTATATTATTATTTGTTATATTAGACTCTTGTTTGGTCAGATTTAAGTGAGTTATTCCTAAGAATTACAGGCCTACAGTGTAAAACGCCAAATTTCCTTGCAAATAATGGTACCGCTTTCAGCACCTAAAATCTGAAAGAATCATACCGCCAGGGAGGTTAAAGTAAATATAAACTCTAAGGCGGCGTACACACGAGGGGATATGTCCGCTGAAAACGGTCCGATGGACCGTTTCAGCAGACATCTCCGCTCGTGTGTATGGGCTAGCGGACAGATTTCTCCACCCGACAGATTTCAAAGCAAGCTTTGAAATCTATCCGGTGGAATCTGTCCGCCCGACATGTCTGCTGGTTAGTACACTTACCAGCAGACATGTCGGCCCCCACCGCCGCCGCGCCGCTGCCGAATGGATTCGGCGCATGCGCGGAAGTGTTTTACTTCCTGGTGCGGTGACGTGGCGTTGACGCAGCGGCGTCAACGTCACCGCCGCGTCACCGCGCCGTCCGGCGGCGGGGAATTTGATCCGATGGTGTGTACACGCCATCGGATCAAACTCCCGATCGGACATATTCGATGGAAATGGTCCGCGGACCGTTTTCATCGGATATGTCCGATCGTCTGTACGCCGCCTAACTGAATGACATTTTGTTTGCTAAAGTATCATGTTTTTTTAAAATAAAATACCCTTTTACTTTTTTCATCATTTGTTGCATATCAGCACTGTCGATCTTCTGCAGTCAATTTCTGGACATTATCCCTGCATTTGGGACAAATGCTACCACTGATTTGGGACAATACTTTCTTTGTGGCACAGAAAACATTCTGTGAAGATATGCACAATGTTTGGCTGCTATGAAGAAATCTGCTTAGTACAAGAGTTGCCTCCATGTGATAGTGAGTGTGACTAAATGTAGACAGAGTGGCTGCAATTGTATAAGGGCAGTCTAGTGCAACAGTGAAGCCCCACAACAACCTATACTCTCAGGCCTGGCCTACCCCTGGGGAATTCTGTAAGTAACCATTTGCTGTATCCCCTGAGGATGTGCGAAACGAGTTGGGTGGGGCCCTACGTGCTGATGTCACGCCACTGCTTCTGGGTCTCAGATCGGTGGCCATCTTAGACCCCATGTGCTCGCAAGAATGGCTGTGATTACATGCTAATGTTTAATACTTTTCTGGTGAGTGCATTGAGGTGGAGGATCACTGCACTTATGGTGAAAGATTGGAGGCATTTTTCACACTGGGGAACATTATTTTTTAAGGATCTTCTTATGTGTATTTGAGGACTTTATGAATCCATCGACAATTATAGAGCACTAGCGCTTTAAAGATCACTTTGTTTACACATTAGATGCTCTTTGTATATTGTAGCACACCATATTGATTGATACCCTGTAATGTTTCAGTAATTTATGTGCTTTATTATTTATAGTTAAATTTTTATTGTATTCATATATTAATCCCTTTGCACTTTATATTGGAACGCTGCACATTGTTTTTAGTTTATTTTGATATAAGGTTGGTGTGTCGCCAGAGGCGTAGCTTGAAGCTTGTGGGCTCGATGCAGAAGTTGACCTGCCCCCCCCCCCCCACTACCACCCTCCACTTCCACGTCTGTGCAAATACACTCATCACATGGAGATATACTCAAAGTTGTTTAAGAGTTTTGAGTTCCTCCTTACATCAGAGAACAGGGATCACCGCTGGAGAATCAGAGGACAGGGATCACCGCTGGAGAATCAGAGGACAGAGATCACCGCTGGAGAATCGGAGGACAGGGACCCCTGGCAATTCACTTGGCAGAGCTTCTTTCTCATCCCAGAACTGTATATTGCTCCTCCCCCACACTACACAGGGCTGAAATCACATTGCTTTACACAAGTCTGTCAGCCACAATCTTCACAGGGTGTATCTGGCTTTTATGTTGCCCTTCTGACCTGTGAAATTCTCTGGTCGGAGCGGCAATGTAGTTGCAGTAGCCAGATACACTCTGTGCAGATCGTAGCTAACTGGCTGTGTTGTAAAGGAATGTGATTTCAGCCCTGCGAAGGAGGAGCCGTATAGAGTGATGTAATAGAAGAGGAGATCAGCAGCTGGGCATCACATCCAGGACAGAGAGGGTGGTCAGGGAGCTTTGGGGGGCAACTGGAGCCTGCAGCCCCTCAGGGGGTGTTAAGATTTTGTTTTAGCAATTTCTGAAGGTAGCTTTGTCAGTGTTGGCAGGTGTTGGGAAAGGTCACCTCCTGGAAGTGTGTGTCTTTTCCCCAGTGTTCAGGGAAGTGGTGTAAGCAGACATCCCCAGGTGGGGGGTGGGTACAGAGAATCCCAGCTGATGACTAGGAGACACTGAGTGGTGTCTTACCTCACCAGTGATATCAGTCCCATTGTGGCTACAAGATGGCACTCTACTCCTCTAAACTCGCTGAGCGTGGTTACCATTCCATGTTGCTAACACACAGCACAAACACTTTCACATGCTGGGCTGTTCTCACCCCATGCTTCTCTCCATTCAGGAAATGGCCCACAGCTTATCCCCAGAAAATGAGAACAGAGAGGAATTGACTGTGGAAGGCAAAGAGGAAGCCCAGTATTTGAGCATGGCTGTGGGGCCCTAGGGCAGTTCGGAGCTGGACTTTGTGGAGGATATGATAATAATATCACAGGGGGACTGCAGAGGCCCCCTGGAGCTAGGGGCGGGGGAGAGATTGTGACCCCTGCAACCCCTTATGCTACGCCCATGTGTGTCACCATTTTAATGCAAGCTGCTTCTTTCTCTAAGCGCTCGATTATATCCTTACTTTTAGTGCCTCCAAAAACACACAAATGTATATAGACGTATTATGATTTGATCTCAATAAACAGATCTCACTGACCTGAAAATGTGAACCTTTTACTACTCTCAGCAAGTCCACAGTGTATTAAATGGTTGTGAAAAAGATTTGTAAATGTATTTGTACTTACCAGCAGGCATACGAGCATCTTTTACTGTAACGGCAGCAGTAAAATTGCCATTCCCTGTCCAGTACTGATTCAAAGTACTGACTCTGAATTCCTGCCACCAAGCCATTGTTAGAACAGGTCTGATACCTGAAAATGAAAAATAACAGAATAATAAATACAATCATTTTTCGCTTTTTTTTTTTTGCCACATGGTATGAATGTTACAACGTTATCCCTCAGGCCCCGTACACACGAGGAGACATGTCCGATGAAAACGGTCCGCGGACATGTCTCCTGCAGGATTTTGGTCCGGCGGTGTGTACACACCATCGGACGAAAATCCCCTCGGACAGCGAACGCCTGAAATACGCCTGAAAAACTCCTGCCCTGCAGTCTCAATGTGAAAGCCCAAGTGCTTTCACACTGAGGGAATGCACTGGCGGGACCGCTCCAAAAGTCCTGCCAGCAGCATCTTTGGAGCAGTGAGAGGAGTGGTGTGTTTACCGCTCCTTCCCATTGAAAACAATAGGACACCACGGCTAGAACGCCGGAAAATGCGCCTCTGTATTAACCCTTTTTTGGAAGATAGTGGGGGTTAAAGCTGCACTGCTAGCGGCCGAATACCGCCGCAACTCTGCGACAATTCCGACGGTATATCGCCACTAAAAATAGCGGCGCTATACTGCCACCGCACCTCCCGCCCAGGTGTGAAAGGGGCCTTAGCAAAAGGTCCCTGTACTACTTTGGGACGACTTCAGGGCGGCTTGCATTGACTTCAATACAGAAGTCATTTTACAAGTTGCCTCTGAAGTCGTGGGCAGACTGCCTTGCCGAGTCGCTCAGCAAGTCGTGCTGCCCCAAGGTGAAACCGGCTCATACGCTTTGGATGTTATGGAAGAAATTTGACTCGCCAACAAGCTTTTAAAAGAGAAAACTGTACCTTCTGTATTGAACTGTACTGTAATTGTGCTTTTCCCCCTATACATTGTAAAGCGCTGCGTAAACTGTTGGCACTATATAAATCGCGTATAATAATAATAATAATTACAAACCCTCCTAATTAGGCTTGCAATTGGTAATGCTTAAGCAATTTCTCTGTCTTCCACTAGATGGCAGTAATGGATTAAATGTCACTTTCATCAGATTACATTTCATAAAGGGTGAAAACTCCATTCAAAGGAAACAAGTTAAAACAATTTAATTGCTTAATTAGTAACTGCTCTGGTGCATGGAAAGATCATAATTCCCAGGAAGTTGACCATTCATTTATTATGAAACTGTTCTGAATTAACCTGGCACTTGTGCAGAAGCAAAACTATACTTTACCAATGTTTTATTTTATACCAATAAAATATTGATGTACCTGTAAAGTATGTACTTCTCACCTTATGCCTGTATTTATATGGGAGTAAAGTTGCTAAAGTGGAATATCCGGTTCTTTCCTCCTATGGAAGGTCACCTTGAATCCAAGTGTCTCTACTTATTGCATGTAAGTACAGCCCCATAATTTGGGTTGGTCATTTACTTTGCTTTTTTTATCTACCTTTTAATACAACCTATTATTCCACTTTACTAAATCACAAAAGAGGCTTTCTTCAAATTAGCAAAAAAAAAAAAAAACGAAAAAACTGTGCTCTTAATTAGTCATTATTACCGCACTGGAAGGATCTATATTCTTTGTAATTATCTTTTCTCTTTATCACACTCCATCTTCAAATGTCTCGCCTCTTAAAAATTGAGGGTTACTTACACTGAACTTCAGGACAAAATAAAAGACTCAAATTAATGTAGCTCTGTATTCATTAATATATCAGTAAAGTACCATTAACCCTTTCGCTGTTTTTGCATTTGTTTAACCACTTCAGCCCCAGAAAAATGTACCCCCTTCCTGACCAGAGCACTTTTTTAGATTCGGCACTGCGTCGTTTTAACTGACAATTGTGCGGTCGTACGACGTTGCACCCAAACAAAATTTATGTCCTTTGTTTCCCATAAATATAGCTTTCTTTTGGTGGTATTTGATCATCACTGCAGTTTTTATTTTTTTGCGCTATAAACGAAAAAAGAGCGACAATTTTGAAAAAAATAACAATATTTTTAACTTTTTGCTATAACAAATATCCCCCAAAAATATATAAAAGGGCAATTTTTTTCCTCAGTTTAGGCCAATATGTATTCTTCTACATATTTTTGGTAAAAAAAGCAATAAGCGTATATTGATTGGTTTGCACAAAAGTTATAGCTTCTACAAAATAGGGGATAGTTTTAATGGCATTTTTATTATTATTATTTTTTTATTAGTAATGTCGGGGATTCACATTTTTTTTTTTTTTATCACATAACTTTTTATTGAAGATAAGAAAAGGAAGGAGTACAATTCTTACGGGGTACAAAGCCACATGATACAGCATGAGGAGATATAAAGAGACAAGGCACAGGTCTGTTTTCCTTTTGGTTTCCTACTACATTAGTGCAGATAGTAACAATTATGGACTGTTTGCACGATTCTATACAATAACAGGCTGATCCGCATTTTTTATCATGACTGCAACGTTATGGCGGACACATCTACATGCTATTTTGGGACCATTGTCATTTATACAGTGATCAGTGCTCTAAATAGCCACTGATTACTGTATAAATGACACTGGCAGGGAAGGGGTTAAACACTAGGGGGCGATGAAGGGGTTAAATGTGTCCTAGAGAGCGATTCTAACTGTGTGGGGGCTGGGCTACCAGTGACACAACACTGATCACTGCTCCCGATGACAGGGAGCAGTAGATCACTGTCCTGTCACTAGGCAGAACAGGGAAATGCCTTGTTTACAATGGCATCTTCCCATTCCGCCTCTCCATGACCCGATCGCAGGGACACTGGCGGACACGGAGAAGGGGGCGGGCGCACGCAATGCCACGATTTAAAAGGGATGTACCTATACGCCCATTTGCCCAGCCGAGCCATTGTGCCGACGTATATCATCGTGTGCTGGTCGGCATGTAGTTAAACAAATTTTAGGCCTGAAGATTCCATAAAACCCCCAAAAACATTATATATTTTTTGACACCCGGCCTAGAGAATAAAATAGTGGTAGTTCAAATTTGATGTTACACGAAATTGCAGCAAAGGTCTAGGAAACACAAAATGTCTGTAAAAAATACACTTAATTTCAGGGTAAAATATAAAAGTGAGGTTTCACCGAGTAAATAGATACCCAACGTGTCAAAATTTGCATGCACCCGTGAAATAACAAGAAACTTTGTACTCTATATAGACAATGCTTTTAAAGCCTATGTAGGTCATCAATTTAGTGTTATGGAGGAGGTCAGGTGTTAGAAATATTGCTCTCACTCCAGCATGCGTGAAGATATGTCTATTGCCATTTTCATATGAAGGCATCCTGACCCGTACGTTTACGTTCGTACCTGCGTATATGTGGAGGTGGGGGTGCCTTTTTTTAAGGGTAGATTATATGCTTATATGCTTTAACCACTTCAGAAGGTTTACCTCCCTTCATGACCAGGCCATTTTTTGCGATACAGCACTGTGTTTCTTTAACTTACATTTGCGCACTTGTGTGATGCTGTACCCAAATAAAATGTTTGTCCTTTATTCCCCACAAATATAGATTTTTACTTTCTGTTATAAAGCATAAAAAAATAATAAAAAAAATTTAACTTCTTCATCAATTTAGGCCAATATGTATTCTATTACATGTTTTTAGTAAAAAAAATCCCAATAAGCATATGTTAATTGATTTTACTAGTAATGGCGGCGATCAGCGACTTATAGTGGGACTGCGATATTGCGGCGGACAAATCTGACACCTAACTGCCACTTTTGCCACTTTTTGGAGAACAATGACACTAATACTGTGATCAAAGGAGTAAATGTGTTTCTAGGCAGAGCTTATATAACTGTGGGGGAGGTGCTTTGACTGGGGGAAGGTAAAGATCTGTGTTCCTGCTTAGCAGAAACACAGGATCAGTACATTCCCCTCTCACAGAATGACGTTCTGCATTGTTTACATAGGCAGGCTGCTGGTCTGCCTGTCTCCTGAACGATCAGCGGGTCCCCACGGACATTGCCTCCACCGGATCTGCTGATTGGCTCCCGCTGTGTCCAATTACAGCGGGAGCGGGTCGCCAGTGGCGCGTGTGCGCACGTCCCAGACCTGTAAGTGTCAGATCACGTACTAGGTACATAATCTGGCACAGAACGTCCGCCCTGCCATATAGGTGCGTGGGGGCGGTCCGCAAGTGGTTAAGTGGTTAAAAACAAAAAGTCCCCAATGTCTAAAAGATTGTGGATGTGTCCCTTGTGCTCCACTGAATGTAATGCAATGCATTACATTCTTTGGCCGTCACACCAACAAGAAGGGGGGAAAAGTGGACATGTGTCCAGTCAGCTTGCCCCCCCACCAGGCGGCACCCTCTATGCCAGTCCCGGGCCCACAGATGGGCAAGCAGATCCCAGGATACATAGCGTGGAGTGCACGTGCAGGCTCGGGCGCACGTTATGGGGGTGTGTAAAAGCAATCCAGCCCCACTGGTGGCACCAGACTGCTTTCATCTGACAGGCGGCAGTGTGGTTGTCATATATATACTCTCCCTGCAACCACCAGGAGTGTGTGTAAACCCCCCCACTGTCCAGCCAATGGATTAAACCCTCAGAGGTTTTTTTAGCCTAAAGTGACATTTAAGGTTCCCTTTTCTTATTTAAAAAAAATCAAACTTATTAAGTTAAGTTACGTTATACTTACCTGTTCTGTGCAGTGGTTTTGCACAGAGCAGCTCCAATCCTCTGCTTTTTGGGTCCCCTTTCCCAAGCTCCTGGCTCCTCCTCTTCAGCCAGTGCCCTCAATCCCAAGCCACTTGCTCTGGGGGGCACTGGTGCGCGCTGGCTCCCACTCTTGTGCGTCCATAAATCACATAGAGCCACGGCTCGGTACCACCCCCTCTCTCTTCATTGGCTCTTCATTGGCTGACTGTGATTGACAGTAGCAGCTACCAAATAATAAACTCTGTGAATGAATGGCATGGGCATGTGGGCAGAGCCCTGCATGGCCACACTCTTTTCAAATGACAGAGTGCAGGGAGAAGATATCCAACCCACTGTCATGGGGTGGGGGGTGGGGCAATAGGGGAATGGTTGCAGCAGTGGGGACATGTTACATGTTCCACCCAGAGGTGAACTCATCCTTTAAGTCTGTTCTAGCACAATTCAAATGTAGTAAATGAGCCCCTTTAGTAAGAAGCAAGGGGCCATATAGCGTACACACCCAAGATGATTGCTGCAGAAAATTTTGGATAAAAATGTGATAACTAATCACCTCCAGAATGGGAGGAACCATACCCACCACAGGTGTGGACTGTGACCTCTGATCTTGCTACATATGGTAAGAAGATACCTGATTCTAATGAACTGAGGCTCTACTTTACTGCAGAATTTTCTGCTATGGATCTCCTTGACACACAATATTACCAAAAGTGTTGGGGCACCTGCCTTTAAACGCACATGAACTTTAATAGCATCCCATTCTTAGTCTGTGGGGTTCAATATTGAGTTAGCCCACACTTTGCAGCTATAATAACTTCAACTCTTCTGGGAATGCTGTCCACAAGGTTTAGGAGTGTGTCTGTTGGAATGTTTGATCATTCTTCCAGGACATTTGTGAAGTCAGGCACTGATGTGGACGAGAAGGCCTGGCTCACATTTTCCCCTCTTATTTATCTAAAAAGGTGTTCTATCACGTTGAGGTCCAGACTCTGTGCAGGAAAGTCAAGTTCCTCCACCCCAACTATGTCTTTATGGACCTTTTCTTGATCTGCCCATGATCATCTGCGCACATCTGGCACACATCTTTCCATGATCATCTGCCACATCTGTCCCAGTGAACATCTGCCACCTCTTTCCCAGTGAACATCTGCACACATCTGTCCCAGTGCAAATCTGCACACATATGTCCTTAAACATCTGCTACATCTGTCCCAGTGCAAATCTGCACACACCTGTCCGTGTTCATCTTCCACATCCATCCCAGTGATCATCTGTAACACATCTGACACATCTGTCCCAGTAATCTGTCAACATGGCTAAAACATTATTCAGCAGCAAGGAGACTTTCCATATACTGTACTCCATTCCATTGTCCTGGTGCTCCAGGGCCTTCAAAAATGTGATAGGTCGTCAATAAATTTAATGTGTAATTTATGCCTTTAGAATGCCTTATGGTGCTACTTGAATGTTGGGCCTCTGTATGTGTGCAGGCTGTGGGGAAAGTCTCACACATGTGTTATTGCCATAGTCAGAAGGAGTAGCAGAATGTATTTTGGTGTATAATTCTTGCTATGTACATGCTATGTGTTAGAAATATCTTATAAATTGGGAACTTTGTGGGAAAAAAATTGCATGTTCAAAGTACTCATTATGCATAATAGAATATACATTGCAGTAATTTTGTGGGTACTTCCACTGTCCTGGTGCTCCAGGGCCTTCAAAAATTTGATAGGTTATCAGGAAACTAAATGTGTAATTTATGCTCCTATAACACCTGACGGTGCCCACTGTATGTTGGGTCTCTGTATGTGGCCTGGCTGTGGAAAGGTCTTTCCACATGTGGTAACGCCATACTCAGAAGGAGTAGCAGAATGTATTTTGGGGTGTAATTTCAAGTTTGCCTATGTCATGTATGAGAAATAACTGGTTAACATGATAATTTTGTGAAGAAAAAAAAAATCTTAATTTTCCAAACAAATGTGGGCAAAAAATTGCAACTTCAAAAAAATCAATATGCCTCTTACTAAACACCTTGGATTGTCATATTTACAAAAATAGGTAATTTGGGGGGTATTTGTACTGTGCTTACATTTTAGGGCCTTAAGAAATAAGATAGTCCCTCAGTACATCGGATTGATCCATTTTCAATGATACATAGCTTATAGACATTAGCTTGGTTTCACTCAAACCAATTATCAAACACTTATCAGGATTTTTTTTTTTACCAAACACATGTAGCAGAATACATTCTGGCCTAAATTTATGACGAAATTAGATTTTATTGGATTTCTTTTAAAACAGAAAGTAGAAAATGTTGTTTCTTTTTCAAAATGTTTGCTCTTTTTCCGCTTGTATCAGAAAAAAAACAAACAGTGGTGAATAACTACCACCAAATAAAAGCTCTATTGTGTGAACAAAATGATAAAAAATTTATTTGGGTTCAGTGTAGCATGACTGAGTAATTGTCATTCAAAGTGCGAGAGCGCTGAAAGCTGAAAATTGGTCTGGGAAGGAAGGGGGTGAAAGTCACCTGTATTGAGGTGGTTAAAGTGGATGTAAACCCTCACACATACCCAGTGAAGTGAACAGCAATAAGATGATATGCAGAGATGAAACAAATCTTCCTACATGTGTAGCAGGTACTTCTCCAAACTACTCTAATCTATTAGGGGACAGCTGTCTGCTGTAGCCACATGGGCTTTTTCACCCCCCCCCCCTTTTCTCTTCACACAGACTTTCAGAACTCCTTGTTTGTAAACTCCCTAATGGAGGTTGCCTGAGACAATCATGAAAGGAGCAAAGCAGCAAAGAACTGTGGGGAAGGAGATAAAAAGCCAGAGGAACTAGGTCAGAGCCTCTTTTTGCCTGAACCCCATCAGGAGAGCATCTGCACTCTGTGTGTGTGGAATCGCGGCCTACCAAGGGACACACAGCGTGCAACTCCAGCCCAGAGGAACAGGTTGTTCGTGCAGCTCCAGGCCAGAGGAACAGACTGTACATGCTAAAGAAGGACACCCTGCAACAGCTCCGGAACTGAACGTCACTGCGACACATCTGCATCTAAGATCGATTGATCGCTCAGGGGAGGACCTCTGACTGTGTACAGAATTTGGTGAGGGAGCTTTGCCCAGGAACCTTTAATGCTTTTCATAGAATACCACATCCAAATATTGTTCACAGAGCTCCTACATTGCCGGTAAAGATAATAAAACGCAACGATTTGCCTCCAGGACATTACCGCGTTGCTCTTAAAGGGGACACACCACGGGTATTAATATAATTTCACTGGGTGTGTACTAGAGGTATCATAGGCCGGCCTGGGGTTCCCCCTTAGCCACAGTATCCCACAAGCACCAAAAGTTATTGGGGAGTCTATTTAAACTGTACATGTTGTTACCTATTACTTTTGTTGTCTGCATAGTGTTCCTGAATCCTGACTGTTTTCTTTAAACTGTTTCAACCAAGTCCTGGGTACTTACACAGGTCCTGGCTGACTATTGTTAACCTAAATTTTACTTTTTTTTTTAGAAGTCATCCCCCTCTACCCAAATTTCCTCGAACCCTGGCCCTGCTAGTGCTAAGAAGTCATCTCTTCAGTAGAGGCATTTCCAAATGACTGATGTGCTGCAAAAGTGAACAGCCCTTATGCAGCGATAAGAGCTGTTCCTGAACTCATTACCTGTCAAACCTACACAGGGGACAGTTGCAAGTCTTCAGGCAGATCTTTTTCAAGGTACATTAGTGACCACCTGCTTCTCCTTGTGCATTGCAGTAATGTGCCATAAAACATGCACACAAAGCAGATGCTGGGTACAATGGGGGTTATTTACTAAAGGCAAATCCACTTTGCACTACAAATGCAAAGTGCACTTGAAAGTGCACTTGGAACTGCAGTCGCTGTAAATCTGAGGGGTAGATCTGAAATGAGGGGAAGCTCTGCTGATTTTTCATCCAATCACGTGCAAGCAAAAATGCTGTTTTTTATTTTCCTTGCATGTCCCCCTCAGATCTACAGCAACTGCACTTCCAAGTGCAATTTCAGTGCAATTTCAAGTGCACTTTACACTTGTAGTTTGCACTTGTAGTGCAAAGTGGATTTGCCTTTAATAAATAACCCCCATTGTGTTGCAGTGACATTCTAAAGAAAACACGCAGTAGCTGTCAATATACCATGTGTTGTTATGCACTGTTATGCCAAAAATGCTGCAGGTGCGGTTTGTGCAGTCAGGTGCGCTGCCAGCCCAGCTTTAACCACTTCAGTACCGATCATTTTCACCTCTTCCTGAGCTTTTGTCGCTGTCGCACTTTGAATGACAATTGTGCGGCCATGCAACACTGTACCCATATGACATTTTTTATCATTTGTTTCCACACACATAGAGCTTTCTTCTGGTGGTATTTAATCCCCACTGGGATTTTGCTAAATATGCACAAAAAGACAGAAAATTCTGAAAAATAAATGTGTTTTTCTTTGTTTCTGTTTGCAAATAAATAATCTTTCCTCAAATGTAGACCAAAATGTATTCTGCTACATTTCTTTGGTGAAAATAACCCAAATCAGTGTATATTATTTAGTCTGTGGGAAAGTTATAGTCTACAAACTATGGTCTATAAACTATATTACCAAAAGTATTGGGACATCTGCCTTTACACAACATGAACTTTAATGGCATCCCAGTCTTAGTACATAGGGTTCAATATTGAGTTGGCCCACCCTTTGCAGCTATAGCGTCAACTCTTCTGATAAGGCTGTCCACAAGGTTTAGGAGTGTGTCTATAGGAATGTTTGACCATTCTTCCAGAAGAGCATTTGTAAGGTCAGGCACTGATGTGAATGAGAAGGCCTGGCTTGCAGTCTCCACTCTAATTCATCCCAACGGTGTTCTATATTAGGTTTAGGTCAGGACTCACTCATCCATGTCTTTATGGACCTTGCTTTGTACACTGGTGCTCCAAATTATTTGGTGGAGGGGGATTATGGTGTGGGGTTGTTTTTGAGGGGTTGGGCTTGGCCCCTTAGTTCCAGTGAAGGGAACTCTTAAGGAGTCAGCATATCATTTTGGACAATTTCATGCTCCAACTTTGTGGGAACAGTTTGGGGATGACATGGGAGAGTGAGTTTGGGGCGCAGGAAAACTGATTGACCTGCACAGAGTCCTAACCTCAACCTGATGGAACACCTTTAGGATGAATAAAAGTGGAGACTACTAACCAGGCCTCCTTGTGGACAGCCTTTCCAGAAGAGTTGAAGCTGTTATATCTGCAAAGGATGGGCCAACTCAATATTGATCCCTACGGACTAAGACTGGGATGCCATTATAATTCATTTGCGTGTAAAGGCAGGTGTCCCAATACTTTTGGTAATATAGTGTGTGTGTTTATGTTTCTCAGGTGTGAATGGGGGAGAAGGTGTGTTAGATATGGTGTTATCGCTCTCACTCTCACATACTGGTCACTGGAAGTTCAACATGGCACCTCATGGGAAAGAACTCTCTGAGGATCCAAAAAAAGAATTGTTGCTCTACATAAAGATGGCCTATTCTATAAAAAGATTGCCAAGACCCTGAAACTGAGCTGCAGCAGGGTGGCCAAGACCATACAGCGGTTTAACAGGACAGGTTCCCCTCAGAACAAGCCTCGCCATGGTCAACCAAGGAAGTTGAGTGCCCGTGCTCAGCATTATATCCAGAGGTTGTCTTTGGGAAATAGATGTATGAGTGCTGCCAGCATCGCTGCAGAGTTTGAAGGGATGGGAGATCAGCCTGTCAGTGCTCAGACCGTACAACGCAAACTGCATGAAATTGGTCTGCATTTCTGTTGTCCTAGAAGGAAGCCTCTTCTAAAGATGATGCACAAGAAAGCCTGCAAACAGTTTTTCTGAACATAAGCAGTGTGGCGGCAACCAGGTAAGTAATACAAAGACAAGTGTGTCTTGCCTACAGTGAAGCATTGTGGTGGGAGTGTCATGGCTTGAAGCTGCATGCGTGCTGCCGGCACTGGGGAGCTACAGTTCATTGAGGGTACCATGAATGCCAACATGTACTGTGACATACTGATGATAAAGACCCCAAACACACCTCCAAGATGACCACCACCTTACTAAAGAAGCTGATGGTAAAGGTGATAGACTGGCCAAGCATGTCTCCAAATCTAAACCCTATTAAGCATCCATTGGGCATCCTCAAATGGTAGGTGGAGGAGTGCAAGGTCTCCAGCATCCACCAGCTCTGTGATGTCATCATGGAAGAGGGGAAGAGGACTCCAGTAGCAACCTGTGAAGCTCTGGTGAACTCCATGCCCAAGGGGGTTAAGGCAGAGCTGGAAAATAATGGTGCCCACACAAAACATTGACACTTTGGGCCGATTTAAACATTTTCACTTAGGGGTGTACTCACTTTTGTTGCCAGCGGTTTATTGAGTTATTTTGAGGGGACAGAAAATGTACACTGTTATACAAACTGTACACTCACTACTTTACATTGTAGCAAAGTGTAATTTCTTCAGTGTTGTCACATGAAAGGATAGAATAAAATATTTACATGTATGTCCAATATCTACATACCAGCAAGAGATTAAGCGTTTTAAGGAAATATAGCAAAAGCACAGGACACATTATCGGGATTGTATAGGAGCATACCACTGATTGCCTATTACCCAGCAACCACAGGGCAGTAAAGAGAGACAACTGAGAACCTGAAGGCACTGTGACCCGGTGGAAGAACCATAGGAGTTACCTGGATTGGAGCCGCCTGCATACCCTTTATGCAAGTTACCCCTGTAGGGGCAATAGGAACTGGTGAGAGGGGACCCAAAACGGGGAGCACGAGAGTCACCTGATTACCTTTGTAACAACAAGCACAAGTCACTTTGGAACTTTGCACTTGATACTGTAATATCGTAAGTTTAACCAGACTGTTTTTCTTCTAAACTTTATATATGAACTTCGTTTGTACTTTAAATTTTATTTTTTATCATATATTCATTCAGTTTTTTTGTATGTTTTCATTTTTTATTACTTAATTTTGGAGACTCATGCATTTTTGGAGATTCACCTGCATTTCCCATTTAGGGAGTTTTTTTGTATATACAAGGACTTGCAATTAAGCATTAGTATGTTAGTCCTTTATTGAGGAGCATACTCACTTTATGTATTGATGATACTTGTTTGTTCACTTCATGTTAGTGGGCTTTGAACTGAATAGTACCCACTTGAGGATTACACTATAGGCCACTTTGGGTCAGCAGATCCCACGTTTGGCACCACACTGTGCACACATCCATATGAAGAGTGATCCGATAGATTACTCTTCAGTTCATAGGTAGTGCCACATACCCCACTTTATCCTATTTTGAACACAATAAGGGAGTGTCCTAGGAAGTAAAGGGGAACACAAGTTTCACCTGCCAACACTAAGGGTAGATTTTAAACATTCAACGTATTAGTTGATGGGATTGGTAGTTTATACACATAAGATAACAACTCTTTATGCTTCCAGGTCAACTCTGAGGATGTGACACAGAAAAAGAGTGTCCCTAAGAATTATAGGGGATGACAAGTTCCACCTGACAACATCTGAACTGGACTTCAAATGTGTTGGAATTTGCTCATCTCCACTAAGTATTTAGTGATGGGATTAGTAGTTTACATGAAGAAAATAACATTATTTTATACTTCCGGAAAGTGACACAGAAAGGAATATCCTAAGAATTAAATAGGATCACAAGTTCCACCTGCAAACACTCAGGTTGGACTTAAAATATGTTGGACTTTGTTCATCTCCCCTACGTGTTAAGTGATGGGATTAGTAGTCTACACAAATAAGATAACATTGTTTAATACTTCCAGGTCAATTTAGAGGAAGTGACACAATATATAAGGGTGGCCTAAGAATTTAAAGTGTAAGTTCATCTTTACAGAAAATCTGTAAGGTGAACTTACACTGGACCCCCTCCCCATCTTCACTGGGGGATGTACCTGAGGTCGTCGCTTCACCAGTGGGGGGATTTGAAATTCCCCACTGCTTTTTCTCTTCTTCTCCCCTGACAGGACAGGCTAAGTGAGTTCTGTTTGGGCGGTGCCAATTAGAATGCTTCCTATATGTACCTTTAAGAGGTACGTTTAGGCAGGGCCGTCTTAATAGCATCATGGGCCCCTGGGCAAAGTAATGGTCTGGGGCCCCTACAATGGAGACAGCACAGGTAAATATACATCAGGTAGGTAGGAGGCAGACAAGCAGAGCTTCCCCTTTTGGGTGAAGCTCCACATTAACTACATGAACAATCATTCTGTACAGAAAAGAAACAGTGGGGAAAATACTACATACATAATGTAACAAAGCTGTCCTGTGCATATAATATATCTGCTAGATTGATGCCTCCCCAGCACTATGGCCCCTCTACACCCCAGATATCCCCCCAGCACTCTGACCCCTCTACACCCTAGATATCTCCCCAGCACTATGGCCCCTCTACACCCCAGATATCCCCCCAGCACTCTGACCCCTCTACACCCTAGATATCTCCCCAGCACTCTGACCCCTCTACACCCCAGATATCCCCCCAGCACTCTGACCCCTCTACACCCTAGATATCTCCCCAGCACTCTGACCCCTCTACACCCCAGATATCCCCCCAGCACTCTGACCCTGCTACACCCCAGATATCCCCCCAGCACTCTGACTCCTCTACACCATAGATATTCCCCCCAGCACTGTAACCATATACCATAAGATACCCCTTATATTGTGACCCCACTACATCCCTGATACCCCCTGCACTGTGGCTTCTCTACATCCCTGATAGCTCTAGCACTATAGCCACCTAAGCTACCCCAAGCATTGCTACCCCCTATATACCCCAGATCCTCCCTTAGCATTGTTTTCCCCCATACACCCTTGATATCCCCCAGCACCATTCTTCCACCCATGTAGTACTGTAGTAGTGCATGAAAACTTTTGGCTCTGTGCCAACCTCCAGCACTGGACTCATTTATACCTATCAAGCAGGCAGAAGGAGGGGCGGAGGAGGGAGCATCCCTCCAGGCATTCCAAGAGCTTCGGTGCAAACAGTGCTGGACAACTGGGCTTACCATGACACCATCCACAGTGCTACTTCCGCAGGTGGGCTCTCAGTGCTGCCAACTCAGCAGCTCCCACTCCAGCTCCTACCTTGCAGCCTTCGAGTCCCGAGCATTCAAGCTGCATGGGGCGGGGTCAGAGCATCACTAGTGCTCCGGCCCTGCCCCTCCCTGCTGGCTGTGAAATAGGTATCGTTCTGCACAGTGGCGCACCACTGCGAGCCTGCCTCCCCTGTGTATCCATCACTCTCAGTGCCATCATGGGGCCGCCAATTTCGGGGCAGCGTGGGCTTAAGGACCATGCTGCTGAGGCCCCTGGGCAGTGCCCAGGCCTGGCCTCTCATTAAGACAGCCCAGCTTTTAGGAGATTAAGTAGGGATTTCAAATCCCCGGAGCTTCTGTGGCAACGACAAAAAGGCCACTTTAACAAAAATAAGGTCCTAGCTGCCATTTTTGTGGCGAGGAAAAGAAAACAAGAAATGGATTAGCTGCTATCAGTTACACATGCGCGTCTGTTTAGGTCATATACAGCTGTGTTGTCATCCATTATCCTGCAAATACCACCATATTCCCTTTTTCTGTCGCAGAGCTATATTTCTTTGCTTTCAGAAAGTATTCCTCCATGCAAAGCCAGGTCTCCTCACTGTTTATCCCACTCTTGTATACAAAGAACATTTCCAGTTGGTCTCTGACATCTCTTGGCAATATAATCACACTAAATGAATTAGTCTAGCTTTCACTCCTGGAAATTGTTTCAGACTCTCCTTGCAAGCTCTGTGATCAAAGACAGTTGGCAAGATTACATAGGTGACAGAGAGACATTGTTTCTGTGTATGAGAACCAGTTCTGTGGTGAAATTCCAGTCCACTGAAGCAAACACTCAAAATACCATTTCCATTTGAAATTGTAATATGTTGATAGTACATTTAAAATGGATAATGTAAACACTAATGCCGCGTACACATGGTCGTTTTTTGCGATGAAAAAAAACGACGTTTTCTGTGAAGTAAAAAACGACGTTTTTGAAACGTCACTTTTCAAAGACAATTTTGCATACACACCATCGTTTTTTCACAAAAAGCGAGGTTACGTTCACCACTCTTTTCCATTGAAGCTCGCTTCATAACTAGCTTCTGGGCATGCGCGGGTTGAAAAACGTCGTTTTGAACGACGTTTTTGCTACACACGGTGACTTTTTGTGAAACAAAAAACGACGTTTTGAAAAACGACACAAAAAATTCAAACATGTTGGAATTTTTTTTTGGTCGTTTTTTTGAAGACAAAAAACGACGTTTTGCCCACACACGATCAATTTAAATGACGTTTTAAAAAACGACGTTTTTTTTCATCGCAAAAAACGACCGTGTGTACGCGGCATTAGTGTATTACACATAAATACAATCCTAATGGGTGATATAATGTAACTGTTTAAGCTTTTCTATGGAGAGCGAACATAATATTTGTCAAAGGAGAGGCTGGGCAAGAAGTATGTGCACAATTACAATAATTCCATATTATTTAAATAAATAGTAAAAGTATATTTGATGTAAACAACACTCAAGGTCATTGTGCAGAATACATGTTTGGGCCCTCTTTTAATGCTCTTATTATGTAGCGGATGGTTGCTACTAGTTACTATCATCCACTATATCACCCTGTTAACAGACCTCCATATATCACTCTCAGAGACAATAAACAGTAATTTTGCTTTGTTTTTATTTATTTGGGGAAATAACTTGGTTGGGGAAAGAGGGTATGGGATGCCCATAGAACAGATCACTTTGCTATCATTGTTAAATAAATGTTGAATCAATAGCACTGAGTAAATGATGGACTCTAACATTGCTCCTCTGCACCAATGAAAAGAATGTACCCGAACATGCGTAAAGACTGCCTCTTCAGCTCCTCTGTTCCAGGACACCTCCTCCATGACCGTGTAAGGATGAGAGGCTTTCTCCCAAGCTCCTCCGCTGAGGTGTGCACCCCTCCCCCCCAGATGGGGATGGGCTTCCTGCTGCAGTCTAACACTTCATTCTTTACTTCACCCAGCTGACAAGTCCCATTCAGTGGGCTGGACCTGAGCTTATGAAGGAGACCTGCCCCCTGCCAATTCCAATTTCGGGGATTGGTCAGGGCTCCTCACATGAGCTCCCTGTCACTCCAATTCTCCAATTCCCAGCCCTGCCCCTCTTCCAGAACATTCTCCCTGAAAGCAGGGAAGGCACCCAAGAACTGAAGGACAGGTGATTACACCCACTGCTACACTAATCTCTCCCTGCCTCCATATCAATAACAAACAGGCCTAGCATGCAGCATAGGCCTGCCTAAATGTATCTGCCTGTCAGGCTCAGCTATCACAAAAATCCTCACCTCTAACACCTACCTATAGTAGAGGGTGCTACATCTTTACAGGAAAATGTATAGCTAAAGGTACCCCTCCAACCAGCCATGATCTGCCTGCATTATGTAGGGAAGCACAGAGACTCAGTCATGACATTGCTGGGTTTAAAATAAAGTATGTAATAAAACTGAACATACTTTTTTTTTATTAGCCTGTTGAATGGGGACTAAAAACAGAACCAGAGAAGGAAACATATAAGCAAATTAAACTACAGCTTTAACCACTTAAGGACCCCCGCACGCACATTTACGGCCACAACATGGCTCGTACAGGCACAAGGGCGTAAATTTACGTCCCCGCCTTCGTGCGGTTCGGGGGTCCCATCGGGACCCCCTCCGCGGCGTGCGGGGGTCCCCCTGGCTCTGGGAGCGATCGCCGACGAGCGGGCGGATGTCCGTGTTTTCCGCCCCCCCCCCCCGCGATCGCTCCCAGCCAATGGGAGCGCTCCCCCTTCGTTTCAGTTCCTCCTCCTGTGTTTACACAGGAAGGAGGAAATGATGTCACCTCTCATCGCAGCGCTGTTTCCCACCGCTGCTGATGAGAGAAGACATCCACAGTAAGTGTGCACCAACACAACACTGACACACACTCACATAGGCACATTAACCCCTTGTGATCGCCCCCCCCACCCCCCTGTCACAGTGTCACTGAATGCAGTGATCTAATCACTGCATTTAGTGTCAGTGTGACAGGCAGTGTAAAATCAGTTAGTGTTAGGTCCAGGATAGCACCCCCCACCCCCCCTAATAAAGTTTTAACCCCCTGATCACTGCCCTAGTTAACCCTTTCACTCCCTATTGCCAGCATCACTAAGCGATCATTTTTCTGATCGCTGTATTAGTGTCGCTGTTCCCGCTAGGTAGCTATTTTTTTAATTGCGATTTTTTTTTTAGACTAAATACATGTGGCTGAATTAATTTTGGCCTAAATGTTTTACTAAAATTTTGTTTATTTGATTTTTTTTATAACAAAATTAAAAAAATAGTGATTTTTTTCAAAATTGTCGCTCTATTTTAGTTTATAGCGCAAAAAATAAAAAATCGCAGAGGCGATCAAATACCACCGAAAGAAAGCTCTATTTGTGGGAAGAAAAGGACGCAAATTTTGTTTGGGAGCCACGTCGCACGACCGCGCAATTGTCTGTTAAAGCGACGCAGCGCCGAATTGTAAAAACACCTTGGGTCATTTAGCAGCGTATGTGTCCGGGTCTTAAGTGGTTAAAAAAGCAAAAGCAAGAAAATTGAGGCTGTTTATTGCTAAGTTTTACATACACTTTAACACATATAGTGAGGCTTGCAGTGTTGAGGATTAAATATCTGATATGCCTGACAATGTTCCTTCTCCTCTGAGTCATTGCGGATCTCATCACAACCGGTTAATCTTATTTTTTTATTTTTACCGCCTACCAGTCTAGAATACAAAGCAGCTAGTCGGAAGCAATATGTAACAGTATCAACCTAAGATAGACACAAATAATAATTTTCTATAAATATGGAGTGCAAGCAGCTTAGAATAGTGGAAAATGAAACAGTTTAATAATGTACACAGCCTAATACAAACGCTCAGTAAAACGTATGCCTAGTAAATTAGTGTACCTAAAAAAAGGTTTAGAAATGTAAACTGAAATGGCAAAGCTTTACATGGACATTTATAATTTACATTAAAGGAAAGGAAAACAAATGTCTGAAAGCTATGGCGATTGCAGAAAGATGACACTTTTTTAGTAGCATTTCCTCGTTGTATTGCCAATTATTATATTCCTGTAATTCTTCTGTAGCAATTATTCAGGAGCTGATGAATTTCCGGGCTTTCCGGCCTTCCTACTGGTGGCCTGCCTTCTAACTGCACCTAAAGAACTCATCAATCCAGACTTCTGATCCTTCAGTCCTTTACAATTACAATTTATTAGCTCAATAGCTCAGAGAGAGGGTTGGGGTACGGGATACCTAAAAACAGCAGCACAATGTTCAGAAGACTTCCCAGTGAACTCTTTAGGCCCAAATGTCTTTTAGTACATTTATTCTACTGTCACAGCCAAATGTAGAGCTCTGTAGGCCCAGATAGAGGCTGCCTTTAAAGAATATTTAAACCCAAAAACAAACATTTGATATATTTCAGCTTACCAATCCTTACATTATTCCATCCTTAATTTTCTGTCTTTAGTTTTTTTCTATTTTTACTTGGTGGCCCAGCCAGTGGCACACTTCCGTGTTAGTGTGGCTCCTCTGTCTATGGAAGAGCAAAGGTGACACCCTTGGACAGCAGCACCGTCTGGAGAGGGTTGTGTTAGACTAGTGGATTTATATGGACTTAACATAAGTGACTAACAAATTAAGGCCTAACTCCAGCTAACAATTTTGAAGAAGTTACAGAAACTGTTTTTTTTTTTTCTTTTATAGTAAAGGTTTTCACTAAATGAATAAAGGTTGACCAGAAAGTTGAAGGCTGACCAGAAAGTTTAAAGGCCTGAAAGAAAGTTGAAAAATAACAGCAGGGTCAACAGTTACAAACTGAAGTAACAGGGGGATGTGGGTGAAAAAAACTACTTTTTTAATACTAGTCACAGACTGGATCATATATGCAATTTTTTTGCCTATAGTACTGCTTTAGGTATCATTGGCTTCTGCCACAGACCAGGTTAGGACTCTTCAGACATCTGCCACAGGCCAGTTTAGGATACTCTAGACCAGGGATCCTCAAACTACGGCCCTCCAGCTGTTGTTGCAGCATGGGGTCACGCCCACTTCCACCTACGCTGACCTGCGCCTTCGAAAAATACGCCATGCTGACACAGCATTGGGAGCAATAGCTTGCTGAATGCAGTGCTTGCCTCTCCGCGCTGTGTTGGCGTGGCGTATGGCGTTTGCACTACGGCGGCGTAGTGTGCGCCCACTCTCTGTGAATCTGAGCCTATATGTTTGTTATGTGTTCCCATTCATACAACATACCAAAAAAATATCCTAGCTTTTTAGATGTTTCTTAGGATAAGACCTTGTGGTTGACTCAAGGATTTATGAACACATGTCAGAGGGAGGCTGTCCTAAGGGCAGGCTGCGTTTCCCCTCATTGAAATACAATGTAAGAAGCCTAGCTTCTAAACCTTTAACCCGTTGATAGGACAAACATTGCTCAAAACTTGTTTTTAACTGATAGTTAGGATCCACGTGCACAGGGCAGACAGAGTTATTTATAATAAACTTAGCTATCCAGCCTCCTGATAAACAAAGAGGATTTTAAAGTGCTGGAATTTCCAGAACATATAAAAATGTAAGCTGCAATTTTTTTAAAGTTCTGCTATGTGAATGAGAACATGTAACAAATGTAAAGTAGGCATTATCCCTATTCGGCTGCAAAAGTAAAAATACATTTTAAGACAATTTTCCTACAATTCTTACAGCATTAGTGAAAAGCATTAGAAATACGTATATAGAAAAATAATATCGCGCTTAATAACTGCTAGTAGAACTAAGAAATATAATCTTAAACGAATAAACATTAAAATTAAAGTCCATATACGCCTATGGGTAAACACACAGGACAATATATATCTTCAAAGTTCAATTGCATGATAAAGTTCTTATTGTAGATCTCCCAGGTGCAAACACTGATGACAAAACTCTGGAAAAGTGTTGAGAAAAGGCACCTCCACCTGGAATAAGAATGGCCTCTTACCAGATGTACAATAGAGAAAACCCTTATAATATAAACCGAGAATCCTCATAGACAGCTTCAACGTCTTAACCTCCTATACAGGGACAATCCTGCGTCAGGATGTATGTAAGAGGGACAAAATAGCTTGCATAGTGTAAAATCTTAGGTTTAATAAAATAAATAAAAGGTATGCACTTACAACGAAGATGTAAATAAAGGCATCCAATAGATAAGAGCCGGCCGGCTAGCACATTCCGCCCGTGTCTTCCGGGTAGAGATTGTTTGCGCGGTGACGTCAGCAATACGTATAAAGCATAATAAAGGGGAGTTCCACCCACAATTTCACTTTTTAAATATAAATACCCCTGTAATACACAAGCTTAATGTATTCTAGTAAAGTAAGTCTGTAAACTAAGGTCTGTTTTGTTAGGTTGTTACAGCATTTAGATTATAATCTAGAAATAGACCGTGGCCATCTTAAGTGTGGGTATCATGAAGCCAGACTGTAAGGCCCCGTACACACGAGCAGACAGATTTGAACAAATCTGTCTGCTGGGATGTATTGGTTTGATCGTGTACACACGATCAAACCAAAATCCCCGCCGTCAGACGGCGCGCTGACGTGTCGGTGACGTGGCGGTGACGTTGACGCCGCCACGTCACCGCACCAGGAAGTGAATTACTTCCACGCATGCGTCGAATCCATTGGACGCATGTGCGAGAAGATATGTCTGCTGGTTAGCGTACTAACCAGCAGACATATCGAGCCGACGGGTTCCCAGCCGACAGATTTCAAAGCATGCTTTGAAATCTGTCGGGTGGCCAAATCCGTCGGCTCGCCCGTACACACGATCGAATCTGTCTGCTGGGACGGTCGGGCCGACCGTTTCCAGCAGATAGATTTGATCGTGTGTACGCGGCCTAAGACTTCCTGAATTTCAGCTTTGCATATCTCGCACATGCTCAGTGCTGCACTGTAAGCAATGTAATAGGTTTCAGTCAGGTTTGCAAGGACTACTGGGAAACATGATGCCTATCCCAGAAATCCTTGCAAATAGCCTTGTGACTTAATAGCCTAGGCTAATAAGGAGGAGGAAGTAATGAAGGACTACAAAATAAAGGTATTTACAAGCAACAAAATAAATATAAATTGTCCATTCTGAACACTATGAGATTAAGGCAAGCAGCACAGACAAACATAAAAAAATGGGTGGAACTTCACTTTAACATGACGGACATCAATATAACATCTAAAGCCACGTACACACGATAGGTTAACCAGAGGACAACGGTCTGAAGAAAACTTGATTTAAAATGTAACCGATGGATTGATAACCGATAGGTCAAAACCGATCGTTAGTATGCAAAACCATCGGTTAAAAACCCGTGCATGCTCAGAATCAAGTCAACGCATGCTTGGAATCATTGAACTTCGTCATTGTGTTTTAATTCACCACGTTCTGATACGATCGTTTTTTTAACTGATGGTGTGTAGGCACATCAGACCATCAGTCAGCTTCATTAGTTATCTTAAGACAACTGTCCTTCAGACCGTTCTCATCGGTTTGACCGATCGTGTGTACAAGGCTTTAGAAGATAGATTGAGCGGAGACCTCATGTACTCATGAAGGGGCAGGCAGGTTGCTGTATAAAGCTGCACACAGTGAGGCAAGACATTTGCCTAAAGACATCCCCCCAGAGATGCCCTGTACTCAGGATGTGGTAAAACCTTTAGCCATTCAACAATGGGTATCCATTGTTTATCGCCAAGTATCACACAAAAAGCTTTATTCTATTTGCCGATTGTTCGTGATGACAAGAGCAAGTTTGTGGATATAAGGACTGTATATATTGAATGGCTTCTATGCTACTAGAAATTGAGAGAGAATGGCAGCTCTTTTTAATTAAAAACATTTTTTTTTGTTTGTTTGCATTTTTAAGTTTTGATATATTTTGAATAAAATATCATTTTTATATGTATAACTTAAAGTGGTTGTAAAGTCTTAAAATATTTTACATTAAAGTGGACCTTTTTCAACTTTCTGTCTATTAAATCTTCTGCCATTGTTTTAACTTTGGATAGTAAATATTTTTTTTCTGCCAGAAAATACCTTATACAGCCCACTTCCTGTTTCTTGTCTGGTAAAAAGCCTAGGCTTATGACATCATGTACAGCTCTCTCTCTCAAGGGAATTCCACATCCTTGCCGCTCTTACAGTAAAGAACCATCTACGTGGTTTAAGGTTAAACCTCTTTTCTTCTAATTTTAATAAGTGGCCACGTGTCTTGTTAAACTCCACAAAAAAGTTTTATCTCTATTGTGGGGTCACCAGTAGGATATTTGTAAATTTAAATCATATCCCCTCTCAATATTCTTTCTCCAGAGAGAATAAGTTCAATGCTTGCATCTTTTCCTTATAACTAATATCCTCCAGACCCTTTATTAGCTTTGCTGCCCTTCTTTGTACTCGCTCCATTTCCAGTACTTCCTTCCTGAGGACTTGTGCCCAGAACTGGACAGCATACTCCAGGTGCGGCCGGAACGGCCGCTTTATCCCTGGAGTTAAGTCCTTTTTTAATGCATGCCAATATTCTGTTTGCTTTGTTAGCAGTAGCTTGGCATTGCATGCCATTGCTAATCCTATCATCTAGAGGACCAATGAAAGCTGTAGGGCTGCAATTATTTAAAATAATATGCAAAGTGGTTGGAGAGAAGCCTCAGAATGGCAAAGATGTTTGTATTACAAATTATGTTAGTAGACTTTGCATTCCTTACATTAAGGTAAAACATATTTAGGTGTTTAGGGCTTTTTTTCAGCAGGAACGCAGTGGAACGCAGTTCCGGCACCTCCAGAACTGAATGTATGTAATGGCAAGGGGTGCAGGGGTGTGCTGGAGGGTCTTTTTATGCTGGCTGCTTGGGAATCTTTTGCAGCTGGAGGAGATCTATTTTTACTGGGGGAAGGGGGTCTATTGTTGCCTGGGAGGTCTTCTGTTGCTGGTGGGGAATCTATTGTTGCTGGGGGTGGGTCTTATGTTGCAGGGGGTCAATCGTTGCTGGAGGGGATCTACTGTTGGAGGGGTCTATTGTTGCTGGCTTCTGCAGGGTCTATTGATACTGGCTGTTGGGAGTCCAGTGTTGTTGGGGTGGACCTATTGTTGCTGGGGTGTCCATTGCTGTTAAATCTATTTTACTACCTTTCTTGTTATCATTAACAAATTCCATAGAAAATACTTAGTACCGCAAAATGATACTTTTGCATTCTGCATTCTCTAAAAGGGGTGGTACTGGGAGGTTGGTAAGAAGTGGAACCAGGGAACGGTGCTCAGAGGTAGGTAGGTGTGGAATCAACGGTTGACTCGGAAGGGAAGAGTTCCTGTACCTTTTCTCTGAGAAAAAAAGCCCTGGGTGGTCCAGGATGCCAGTGGTGGACCCGATAAGAGGAGGTTCCCGGCCACTCTGTGCGATTCCATTGCACAGAGTAGGTAAGTATAGACAGGTTTTTTTTTTTTATGTGTAAAGGCAGGTGTCCCATACTTTTGACAATATTGTGTATTTTACTATTGAAATAGAAAGACCTAATGGTTAGAAAAGAACAAACCCAAGATCAAAAGATTAAAAAATACAAAAAATATAATTATCTTACAATTCTTTCAATTCTCAGTCAGCACTTTAGCCTATTGCTGTTCTAAGGAAAACTATAGTTTGCCCCTTTGTTAAATAACACTATGATGGTAAAGTGCTCATATTGCTGATAATATATATGTATATGTTACTGATAATGTATATATTCTATATAGAAAGTATGAGTTTATTTAAATACTGAATAAAAAAGAATGTAAACGGTATTTTAAGTGTGTTAGGATATACCATGCCTTTCTTACATCATTTTTGATTAATGAAGTTTCTTGAGGTGTTAATTAAAATTAGACAGAAGGATTATTCACAATCATTTTTAAAGCAAATTATTGTCCGACTTTTAACCCCTTCCTTACCAGCCCATAGGGGAATCGCGTCATGGCGATCCCCTCGCCGATGAGACTGGACGTTGCACAACGTCCAGTCTTCACGGCGTTCTAGGGCGCGCGCGGCACCACTCGCGGTCCCGCGCGCGTGCCCGACGGCCGTGATTGCCGCCGGGCACCCGCGATTTCCGGCAAACACGTCAGGAGTGTGGATCTGTGTGTGTAAACACACAGATCCACCTCCTGTCAGCGGTGAGGAGACTGATGTGTGTTCCCAGTACAGAGGAACACACATCGATCTCCTCCCCCTGTGAGTCCCCCTCCCCCTACAGTTAGAACATACTTTAGGACACATTTTAACCCCTTCAGCGCCCCCTAGTGTTAACCCCTTCCCTGACAGTCACATTTACACAGTAATCAGTGCAGTTTTATAGCACTAATCGTTGTGTAAATGTGAACGGTCCCAAAAATGTGTCAAAAGTGTCCGATATGTCCGCCGCAACGTCACGGTCACAAAAAAAAAACGCAGATCCCCGCCATTACTAGTAAAAAAAATAAAATAAAAATGCCATAAATCTATCACCTATTTTGTAGACGCTATAACTTTTGCGCAAACCAATCAATATACGATTATTGCGGGTTTTTTTTACCAAAAATACGTAGAATACGTATCGGTCTAAACTGAGGGGAAAAAAAGTTTTTTTTTTAAAAAAAAATATTGTGAGATGTATTAAATAAAAAGGAAAAAATATTGTGTTTTTTTTTAAATTGTCGCTCTTCTTTTGTTTATAGCGCAAAAAATAAAAACCGCAGAGATGATCAAATACCACCAAACAAAAGCTCTATTTGTGTGGGGAAAAAAACATAATGATTTAATTTGGGTACAGTGTTGCCTGACCGCGCAATTGTCATTCAAAGTGCAACAGCGCTGAAAACTAAAAATTGGTCTGGGCAGGAAGGGGGTGAAAATGCCCTGTATGGAAGGGGTTAAATATGTAGCATTTAGCAAAAATAAATGAAGTTCTTAATCCAAAGCACTGGTCTTCATATTTTATTAAAGGTCTTCTTCATTTTTTATTTTTTTTGCACTATAAATTTTACTGTGTTGTCACCCTTTTATTATACATGTGTTAAATCCATAGGCTACTGGAGAGAAGCTATGGTTATGTAATCTCATACAAAGAGGACTGTGGACAATTAATGTGAAATTACCCCCTTTAGGATATATCACTTTAGCATAATAACATTTGAGCCCATATTTCAGGAAAGAAGCCATATTTATAGGCATATTGTACAGCAACAAGACGCTTTATCACAGGTTAACTTTAAATCAGGGATTTTTTTTAAATGCTTTTATAAAAAAAAAAGCTTAGGATCTTAGGAACTGGATACCCCCAGCTTGTTGGTAAGCGCTTAGACGCGAGTTTCAGAACTCGCATTCGGCGCCCTATAAGTATTTATTCCAATCCAATCCAATCTTACTTATATTACAACTTATAAAAATAAGTCCATTAAACATGGTAGACAAATAAAATGTGAAGGCCCACATAAGAAACCACTGAAGGCAGTGTTTCAGGCATTTACCTAGAAGGAAGACAAGGCAACAGAATGCATGTGCTAAATCCTGGCAAATGAGCAGGTCAAATCTTGAATGCTATCTCAGTTTGCAAAATATTAACGTGGATAGATCATTAAGTCAGGAAACTGGTTTTATTAAAATACGATTATTCAATAAGATATACTGCAAAGTTTTATTCAATAATGGGTACTTAGAAAAAAATGGCCTAGCTATAAACCTTTGTCAGGCGGCGTACACACGGCAGGGAATCTCGACGGGCAGAACACATCGTTCCGCCCGTCGAGGTTCCCTGCCGGCCGTCGAAATCGGCGACCCGCCCGTCGGGAATGGCAACCAGCCATTCTTCCGGGCGGGCCGTCGAGGAAATAGAGAGCGTGCTCTCTATTTCTGCTCGACGGGCTTCCCGACGGGAAGCTCGCCGAGACCGTACACATGGCCGAGGTCCTCGCTGGAATGTGCATTCCAGCAAGGTTCTCGCTGGTTTTCAGCGAGAACCTCGGCCGTGTGTACGCCGCCTCAGACATTGCCAAGACTTCCTCAAGTACTCCTAATTTGCACATTTTGCATTCTATGACTGTTTCTATTCAGATGAGATGCTGATGCCCTTGGAAACAAATTAGGCTAAAAACATTCTCAACCTTGCACACCCATTTTTGTCATTATATGTCTGCACAAGCCACAGACCGAACAGTCACTATAAGAACTTTTTGCATTTGCAGGTATTGAATAATTTGTAACTGATGTTTCACGTTAAGAGTCTGGCTGTCTGATGAGCTACTTGGATGGAGACTACAACATGAAGAGGGACATATCAAGCAGTCCCCCTTCATTTTATTGCAACATGTCACACAAAAAGCCCCTTGTTGTTGTGGGCATCAAGCCATACATTGGGTTCCAGTGCACTGGACGCTGGTGAGGGGATTAATCATTGCGTTGTTGTAATATACATCTAAGCAATCCTTACATATTTGGACCCTTGGAATTTTTTCAACCACTACTACACATAACTACCGTATTTATCGGCGTATAACACACACACAGGCATATAACACGCACCCTAACTTTAAGAGGGAAGTTTCAGAAAAAAACCTTTCAACAGCCCCTCTGCGTATAATACGCAGGCACAGTTTACCCTCTATTTTTAGGGTAAAAAAGTGAGTGTTATACGCCAATAAATACAGTATATATAATGTAATTTTTTACATCTTAAATCTTCTCCCACTTTTGCCAAATAAAACCTTACCTGAGGATAAACCAGACGAAACACTGTATATTACTTTGTTTCTGTTACAATATTAACTAATATAGCCATGTACCCCAGATCATCTCTCAAGCATTACCATAGTGTGACTATCACTTTAAAAAAGTAAAGCAGTTTGTTTAGGATGATCTTTGTATTGTAAGGGTAGATTTACGTAAAGAGGAAAACCTTCCTTAACCCAGTCATCAACATTTGGACGTATTCTACGGTAGTTGATTGTACCTATCGGTAACATTAATTTGATTTTATGTTGGCTATTTTTAGTTTTCGAGAATATATGTTTCCAAGCTATTAATGTGGATCTGATACTAACTAAATTGCTCGCAAATGACTAACATGACAATATTAACCTGTAATGTTAACTAAATACTTTCAATAAAAATCTATTGTTTAAAAAAAAAAAAAAAAAGTAAAGCAGAACAATTAGTGTGCAAGTGTTGAAATCCAGGACCCTCTTGTTTTTTCCAAATCATTTAGAGCTTTTTTTTCTGTGATTTCTTACCATTCCATTCCAGCTCTGTTGATGTCTTCCCACCAGCATTCTGTAGGTTCCCCAAACTCAAAAGGTGTTGGCATACATCCATAGTTCCATTGTCTATCAGATCCTTCTTTTTTGCTAAATGTGCTCCTTATTGCAACTATAACTTGTCCATGTGGGCACTGGAAATTGAATCCTTGTCTGAAAAGATTAACCCAACCATCATCTGAGTAGTCATGATGTGAGTAATAATAATCATGTTGTGCCCACGTTGCCACCACCAGCTGCAGCAGAACACCAAGCAGTAACAGCATCATGTTGTCTATGCTGCTGGCGCAGACTGTGGGACTTACTTTATGATCTTGCTCTTTTTTATCCAATGGAACATTTGGTTTCCAGATGTTCAGAATCATGAGCCAAGTGCAGTGTGTCACAGCTTAGCAAATGAAAAAAAAAAAAAAATGGATGTTAAATCTTAACAGAAGATAGGATTTTACAGTTGTGTAAGGCATTGAAATGCATTCTTTAAAAAAAGAAAAGAAGATCTATTGTAGCCTAAAAAGTAACATAAGAAACTTTACTAATAAATGCTATTCGTGTGCCCCTTATATTATATATTTTACTAGAAAAATCCCCTTTACTTTATTAGGGGAAAGTAGTAGCATGCTACAGCTCACTAAAATCTCTTATACAGTTTTCAGGCCATGGTACTCGATAGATTTTTAGGTCATCAGAGCTGAAAAATACTTTGTACTTATACACAATCTGGACATCTAAGTGGAAGCTTGGATACAAACCACAGCAAAGAGATATTCAAGGACATTCATAATACACCTAGGAACTGTACACAGACTACAAACACTGGACGGTGCTGAGAGTGCCATAATACATATCTGGCACAATGCCTAGGACAGTAGGCTAGGAGTGGAAGATATTTTTGCATTCACTTTCATCTACTTTTGTAGATGAGAATCAATTATAATGTCGTCTCCAATACTGTATGTTGATCTCCATAGTACAAATATTTCCAGGACTCACTAATTTCCTCTGCATACAGTGAAATGTTGAAGGAGAGACTGCAGACACAGCTCACTACCTTGTATGAAAAATTAATAGTGAGCTCTTCCCTCAGCACACACAGTTCAGTCTGTAGTATTTACACTACCAACGTGATTAAGTGAAATCTGCCCCACAGAAAACACAGCTTATTCCTTAGTATCTATGCCATTGTGAGATCAGACTCCCAGCACATATACACTGTATTACCAAAAATATCTGGACACCTGCCTACACGCACATGAACTTTATGGACATCCCAGTCTTAGTACGTAGGGTTCAATATTGAGTTGGCCCATCCTTTGCAGCTATAACAGCTTCAACTCTTCTCGGAAGTCTGCCCACAAGGTTTAGGAGTGTCTATGGGAATGTTTGAACATTCTTCCAGAAGAGCATTTGTGAGGTCAGGCACTTATGTGGACTAGAAGGCCTGGCTCGCAGTCTCTATTTTAATTCATCCCAAAGGTGTTCTATCGGGTTGAGGTCAGGACTCTGTGCAGGCCAGTCAAGTTCCTCCACCCAGTGACGTTTCTTTAGTTCCACTGGGCTGCCTTCAAGGTGCTATTACACAGACTATATGGGCTTTTTATTAGTCAACTTTTAAATTCCCCTTAACCATCCCCATGTGCTAATTAGGCTGGTGGGCTAACACCGAGCCTGGTGCACGCACCAACTTATTTCTATGTGTATTACTAAGTTCCTTTGCTCCAAACTTGCTCATCCATGTCTTTATGAACTTGTTAGTTCATCGATGCACAGTCATGTTGGAACAGGAAGGGGCCATCCCAACAAAGTTGGGAGCATACAATTGTCTAAAATGTCTTGGAATGCTAACATCTTAAGAGTTCCCTTCACTGGAACTAAGGGGCCAAGCCCAACCCCAACCTAAAAAAATTACCCCACTCCTTAATCCCCACTCCTCCAAATGATTTGGACCAGTGCACAAAGCAAGGTCCATAAAGCCATGGATGAGAAAGTTTGGGGTGGAGGAACTTGACCTCATCCAGATAGAACACCATTGGGATGAATTAGAGCCAGGCCTTCTCATCCAACAATGACCCAAAGCACACAGAAAATATGACCACACAGTGGTTCAAGGAGGAAAATGTGAATGTCCGTGCATGGTCTAGTCAGAGCCCAGGATGTGCTTAGCTGAAGAAAGCCCTATTTCGACTCCTGAAGACTCCTGGAATGTATGACATAATTTGCCTAGGCCTGGAAACCAGAAAGTAACTGAAGAAATGTAAAATAAAGTTTAAAAGAAGTAAACATACTATATCTTCCTATCTATGTACTAATGCTAGCAGAATACGGATTAAGAATAGTTGAGAGAGTGAAGTTCCACTTTTATGACTTCTGTGTGGTCAGCCTTAAAATCTGCCTAGGTCTAAAAATAATATTACAATTTATTCAATTATTGTTTCATACAATTACAAATTGTATGCATGTGTTTGCCCTTATGTGAGCTTAAAGGGGTGTTCCAGCCGCGATTTTTTTTTTTAAAGACAGCAGCTACTAACAGTGTAGCTGCTGACTTTAAATAAGTACACTTACCTTGTCCTACTTGCCCGTGCTGATGGCCCCCCCGATGCCGGTCCCACGATCGCTCCGGGTCCCGCGCCGCCATTCACACTATGGGAAACAGGCAGTGAAGCCGTACGGCTTCACTGCCCATTTCCTACTGAGCCTGCGTGAGTCTCACGCTGGCTTGTGAATGGGCGCGCTGCTCTCTGAGAACACACACAGTTCCCAGAAAGCAGCGCGCCCCATTCACAAGCAGAAGAAGCAGAAGAAAGGACACCGCGGTGTGGAAGAGGCAGATTACGGACTTCCGCATAGCAACAGGTATTTCGGGTGAGTATTTTTTTTTTTCAGGTTTTTATTTATTTAATTTTTTTTAAGTAATAAGGGGAAATGTTGTTTTCCTGGGTGGAACTCCGCTTTAAGCATCTTTGTACAGTTCTACACTGATAAATTGGGCTGCTTTATGAAAAGTTCTTTTGATCATCAATCACTGTTGCTATCCTGAGATCTTGTGTTTTACAAAGACATCATAAATACAATTTACAAAAGAAAAATCTGATTATAGATACGCACAAAGTGAATCTCAAGCCAAAACTTTTCATTTTGTTTTGGACAGAGACAAAATTGTTAAAATCCATGTAAAATGTTTTGCTGTTAGTGGCATCACTAGGTAGGTGGCACCTCATTTCCTCTCCTGTTGTCATAGGGAAGGAAGTAAAGGTAAATTTAATCTGTGAACAATGGCAATACAAATCACCTTTTATTGGTGCAGTGGGAGTAGAATAGAACGCTTGTTAATTTTATATTTCTGCCTGTCCCCATCTAGTTTTGACTAGAGGTACACATAATGCTGCTTACACTGCACAAATTACTTAAAAGGCACAAAATCAAAATATCTCCTAATAAAATGGAAGAAAACTGGAAGAAAATGCGGTAATGATTGGAAGAGATTGTAGGAAAATAGCTTTACAATAAATGTCACTTATATTCCATGTGTTATACAACGTCATCCAAACAATATGAATGCAATGGGACCTCAAACCTCAAAAATTCAAATCTATATCCAAATACAAAGTAATTTAATGACCCCATTAAAATATGCATGGACCATAGGGTATGTACCTGAATAGAAAACTGGCTACGGGGGCGTGTCCAAAGGATTGTGATAAATAATGTATATTTAGAATGGTCTAGAGTGGTTAGTGGGGTACCCCAGGGCTCTGTGCAGAGAAGGGCAACTAAATTATTATTGGGACTGGAGGACCTCACTTATGAGGAACGACTACAAGCACCAAAAAACTTGTGTCTTTTTTCAAACTGACTAACTATGTAATTGGTGGTGTCGGCAGGAAGTATGGATAAAGTCCCAGGGCTTGTTACCACTTTCCCTCCTCTTTTTCTTTGTTACAGGAAGGATGGATAGTTTTAAAAGACTCTTGGACGTGCATCTTAACGTAAACAATTTAAGGGGATATGGGAAATTATTTTTCTACACACACACACCTACACAGGTTGAACTGGATGGACCGTTGTCTTTATTCAACCTTACCAACTATGTTGCTATGTTATGTTGTAAATTATCTGGTTAAAGGATAGGTACGTTTGGTAACTGATTTTCAAGATGAGAATTAGGAAAATGTGTAGATTAGTAATTTGTAGGACAGCATACTCTCCAAATTTAGCCTGTCTTTCACTTTGCAGGAAATAAAACCATATAATGGGAAATCTACCTACCCCATCTGCTCAGTTGGCTATATTTGTTTATAATCATTTTAATTTTGCCAAGTCAATTTGCTTAAAGCGGAAGTAAACCCATCGATTTAACAGTTTCAAAAAGCAGTTAAATTTCCGGCATGCCGGGATTGCCAACTGTCACATTGGTTGTGCTCTCAACCAAACTGTCAAACCATCCAATGGCTGGTGTCATAACTGATCACATGTGCAGCACCACGGCAGTTGAAGATTAAACATAGGCCAAGATGGCAGCTTCCTTGGCTGAAAATGATAGGTGGGTTTACTTCCACTTTAAGAGAACACTGCTAATTTTGTCCCTAAATAGCACACGTGTCTACAGTGTTTAACCACTTAAGGACCGCCTACTGTACATATACGTCGGCAGAATGGCACGCTCCCGTGACCCGGTCCGAAGCTCCAGGACCGGGACCGCGGGACTCCCGGACCCGATCGCCGCTGCAGTGCGGCGATCCGTCCCTGGAGCTGAAGAACAGGGAGAGCCGTGTGTATACACGGCTTCCCCGTGCTTCTCTGTGGCCGCAGCATCGATCGCGTCATCCCTGTTATAGGGGGACGCAATCGATGACGTCACACCTACAGCCACACCCCCCTACAGTTGTAAACACACACACAGGGAACACTCAAAGTCACAGCGCCCCCTGTGGTTAACTCCCAAACTGCAACTGTCATTTCCACAGTAAACAATGCAATTTAAATGCATTTTTTGCTGTGAAAATGACAATTGTCCCAAAAATGTGTCAAAATTGTCCGAAGTGTCCGCCATAATGTCACAGTCACAAAAAAAAATCGCTGATCACCGCTATTAGTAGTAAAAAATGTTTTTTTTATAAAAATGCAATAAAACTATCCCTTATTTTGTAAACACTATAAATTTTGCGAAAACCAACCGATAAACGCTTATTGCGATTTTTTTTTACCAAAAATATGTAGAAGAATACGTATCGGCCTAAACTGAGGAAAAAAAATGTTTTTTTATATATTTTTGGGGAATATTTATTATAGCAAAAAGTAAAAAATATTGCATTTTTTTTAAAATTGTCGCTCTATTTTTGTTTATAGCGCAAAAAATAAAAACCACAGAGGTGATCAAATACCACCAAAAGAAAGCTCTATTTGTGGGAAAAAAAAGGACACCAATTTTGTTTGGGAGCCACGTCGCACGACCGTGCAATTGTCAGTTAAAACCACGCAGTGCGAATCGCAAAAAAGGGGCAAGGTCCTTTACCTGCATTTTGGTCCGGGTCTTAAGTGGTTAAAGTGTATTTTAAAGCCTTTTTTTTTTTTTTTTATAGTTTTGTGTAAAGTAAAGAAGGGCTTAAATAGCTTGACACAGCAACAACAAATTCTGTTAGGAGTTTAAAAAAGGAACTATTATTAGTAGAGAAAAACACTTGTAGACGGCATTCTAAAGTCTGGGATTATAATTTTTTTTAGGAACACTATTTAATGCACACAGAGCACTCCGAAATGCACTTTAGTAATTATTTGATAATCTTTTGAAACCATATACCAGACTTTTTCAAACTTTTTACACCAAAGGAATTCTTTAAATAGTTTTCAGGTCACAGGGAACCCCTGTAAGATTAGTCCATTAAAGTCATTGGGAAAATGCCCCTTACATTGGTGTTAGAAGGAATGCCTCAGGTCCAGAATTACAATCTTGCAAATAAAACAAGTCATGAACGAATGAATGAATGAATGAATGAATGAAAACTTGTATAGCGCGGCACATGCGAACTGAATTGCCTCTGGGCGCTTGTTGTTCCTGTCTCCTTTGATATCAAAAGAGAAAAGTCTTGACCTTTTTCCTAAATGCTAGGTGGTTCTCCTCCAACCGAATGCTGGTTGGTTTGGGACCTTGGACCTTGGATCGCGAATCTTCTTTCTCCTTGAAGTTGGCTTTCGGAACCTGGAGCAGGTTCTGATTCATGGATCGCAAAACGCGATTGGGATTATGGGCTTTTATTATTTCGCATAAATAAGGGGGGGCATTCCCATGGACACATCTATGCGTAAGACAGAGAGCTTTAAAAGCAATTTCATGCTGTAGGCTTTGCTAAGTGGCATTGAATTTGGAATTATGCAGGTTGCATCAGATGGGAGGTCAGTTAGACAAAGCTAAAGGAACTCCAAGCTATCCCTGGGGTAACCCCAGGGTTCCACGGGACCCTTGTTGAGGATGGCTGCCACATACTGTATGAAAGGTGATTATTTGTTGAGGGCTTTTGAAAAAGCCACATCATTTTAGTTAATTCTGCTTACAGTAAACAGAAAGAAAGTTATTACTTGATGAACTGCAAACACAAAGCATTGTTTACCTGTGTGCCATCTCTTTTATTTTTACTAACATATCTTAATAAAAAATCATGAATATCACCAAAATAACTGGAGAGAAATTGATGTTTTTTAATTCACTCTGCAGTGATAATGATGGTCCAATGTATGCACCCTTCACTCCTCTGGTCCTTTGGTATGCTCCATCACATCCTACATCCTCTTTTACAGTAGATTAGTAAGGTGGGCATGATAAGACAATGTACAACTATGAATGATGAACAGACAGCCATTAAAAGGTTCTTATTGGAATCCCTTTCTAAAGCCTCGTAAACACGATTGGATTTCTGATGGGATAAAATCAGATGGATTTTTTTGTTGGATATCCGATGAAGCTGACTTTCATCAGTCTTGCATACACACTATCAGACTACATTCCGACCGTGCCAAAACGTGGTGACGTAAAACAATGAAAAGTGCAATGCTTCCGAACATACGTCAACTTGATTCTGAGCATGCAATGGAGTCCAATGGAGTTCCACACAGACATTCAGAATTTCCTATCGGTTTTTTATCCATCAGAAAAATTTAAAACGTTCTATTTTTTTACACTGATGGAAAAAAGACAGATGGGGCCCACACACGATCGGTTTGTCTGATGGTAAAAGTCCATCGGACTGCTTTCATCGGATAAACCGATCGTGTGTACACGGCATAACAGTTTAGCTACGCATTTTTTGTTATTTCTATAGATTGTAGGCTTTTTCTACAGTGTTGATCTTCCATGAATGTACATGTCTGACATGGCATCTTGGCATGGCATGGCTGGCCAGTTACTAACAAGCCCACATCCTACCTTTACTGTCTGTCTAGTGGATGCAAGTGCTAATAATTCGGGTTTGAAGGAGTAACCAACTTCACCAAGGCTAATTGTCTGATGACCGCTCTCCAAGAGGGATTCCTGTCACCTGCTGTACCAGATCTGCACATACATTGTCTGTGTATTGACCTCTTTACAGCTGAGATTGCATGGTGTGAGGTCCACTCTCTTGTGCTGTCCCATCAATCACAAAGAATAGCTAGGGCGAATCTATAAAGCAGTCTGATGGAACTTTTACCCCAGACGTCTGTGCAGGAGTACTGAAGGTACTCTCTGCTATCCTCTCAAATGTGACATAAAATTTACTTCAACACTTATTGCTGCACACTTCTACATGCCAGGGATTCTTTAAATGGCTAACAGCCTGGTATACAAATAAAAGAATGTATCTTTTGTCAATGCCATAGATTATAATATGAAGATAACTGTAAATCCTTGACGATCCAATCCATGACTGACTAAGGGGGCACCGCCTACCAGCTGAATGACAGGTGAATGTATATTTTACCTTCAAATTCCTCTTATGCTGCTGGCCTTATCTGCAGCTAAATTCCTATAGACACTGGTATCTTCATAATCGGAATGGCCCTGAGTTTGAACCTGAAAAAAAAAAGCAAAAGATTTACCAATTCCAACACCACCCTCTCTCTGATAGTGCTAATGCCTTATTCACACACACACACACACACACACTGTAGAACAAGAGGGAGGTTGCACAGCAAAGAATCAGACAACTAAGGCTGCAGTCCTTCTGAGAATTCTCATGAGATGCCTTTGATTAAATTAAAAAGCAGCATGTATCTCCCAAACTTTTTTTTTTTTTTTTTTAATTTTTCATAGAATAGGAAATGGTTTGAAGTACTATCAGATTTTTTTCTTTCTCACGGATTATTTTTTTATTTATTTTTTAACCTAAAGTTGCTGTTATAATGTTTGGTTTAAGTCTGAAGTATAGTTTAATGCAAGAGAGAATACAAGCCTTTGTTATAAGGCTAATGAAGTTAGGAATAACTCAGCCAAGCTAAATCTTAAAGCTATTATATAAGATTTCTGCTGCTACGGTTACCAATAAAACAACATATCCTTTAACACGCAACCAAGTCCAGATTTCTGTAACTTTCACAATGTTCCTGTTATAGTTAGTGCGCAACCCAGTGGGACCCAAGATCAAAAGATATGAAATTCACAGACCATTTGCACATGTTTAGTTAACATACTGTATCTACATCATCTCCTGCCAACTCAACAAATTACATCAAACCCATATTACATTCTATAGCTGTTTGCTTTGTTAGCCCCGGGGTAATTTCTTCCATCCTATAATGTAATTCTGTGAAAATGCTACTCAAGGTAGATTACTATGCATTTTCTCTTTTGCTCTGGATTGCCTGGTAAATGTCAAATCAAAATCTATAAGTTGGCATGTAGGAAATATAGAGCCATCATGAACTTGTAATTATAAATAGCACCATATGGAGGAAGAAACTTCACTGACTCTTTAATTCTTTTTAGATTTATGTTTTTTTTTTTGTTTTGTTTTTTAGCACTTACCCCAAAAGGGGGAACTGGAAATGACTCAGGTCTCCCTTACCTGTTCAGAGGCTGTTCTGACCAGGTATCAGTTCCAAAGCACGCTGACAAACACAGGCTCAGTCTTGGGGATGTTTTTTTGTAGTTTTTCTTTCAGTGCTTATACTAGAGAGAAGGGTGAGGGTGTAGGATACTCCAAAATGCAAAACAGGTACATGAGAACAGATTACTAAGCACAAATATTTTAGTAGCAGCTTTTGCTGGAGGTAAAGGGGTTAGCTAGATAATCCGAGCCTCTATATTAGCAGTTCCAGTCCTTACAGCAACATCTAGCATTCAACCCCAAACCATATGCACCCCTAGAGTCCTAGACAACCAACTTCCACGTAACACTCTTAAGAAGAAAAGGGTCCTGCAAATTATCTTACAGTCCGAGTTCATCCAGGCTCTCAGTCAAGCACATGCTGAAGCCTAGCAACACCTCTTCATTACACAGGCTGCCTCCCAGGGGCAACAGCCAGAGGCGAACAGCCTCCCAAAATGTATCCTCTTCCCAGCCACATTCTGGGTGCCCCCTCCCAGGAATTGGCTGAGGTCAGAAAAATATTTATAACCCAGTGGCTGACTCTCTTACTCTTTTTCTGGAAACTTCTTCCAGGGACCAACAGGGGCAATTAACCACCAAGCTCAGGGAAACATGGCCAGTCCTAGAAAATAGATTGTTACTCCACTAAGTACAGCAGTGCCAAAAATGAAAATTTAACCTGTCTGGAGCAGGGTGTTACATCTTTAGGATTCCAGATGTACTGTATATATTTACATGTAGTACTCCCTTCTTGAGGGCTGCTTTGATTTACCTGTTCAACTGCACCGCCCTGACCCTGTGAACACTCCAACCCACCTGACACTCTGGGTTCAGACATCTTCTTCCAGGCTCCTTAAAATTACCCTCCAACACAAGTCAAATAGATATTTTATTAGATTTTACTGGAATAAAGATACAAAATGTAAATGTACAAAAATTTACAAAAAAGGAGTTAGTGATCAACTGAGTTCTGAATAACAGCCAAGACTCAGGTGAGAAATCCCCTAAACACAGCTTAACTACAGTTCAACAGTACAAAAGGCACAATATACATGTATTTATGTACAGTGGAATACCAACTAGAGGATAAACTGGAGAGGCTGTAAGGAATCCACTGGTTAATGCAATATGATACCACACTAAAGGGGAAAATCAGGCCGGCCTATTCAGCCTTTATATCCTAATGAGAGACCAGATATAATAGGAGTAGTATAGGGCCCTTTAACCAATAGCAACAGTAATGTCCAGAACGCAGGCCTGCAATGGTCTTCAAAAAACATAGAAATCCCCCCTAAGGGAGAAAAACACTAACGTGAATAAGTGAAAATATATTAAAAATAAATTAATATAAAAAAAAGCTGCCGGTACCAATTACTTGAACCAAAGTAATCCACAGAAATACAAAAAATTATAGGTACAGCGCTAAAATCATCATGACATATATGATAATGAGAGATAATAATAATTGAATATAGGATATCCTATGAATAAGGTGACAAAAAAGGCTGGTGTGATTATAGGAAATAAGATTCAAAAGTGATCCAATAAATAAAGTCCATAATCTGTGAAGCTAAACATAAAATCTTCTTCCACCAAAGGACACCCAGTGAATAAGGTTGGCTCCTTACCACAAAGATTGACCGTATATGCACCGGTCAGATGAGCCTAGGGATAATTAAAGTCTTCCCAGACAGACTTCTCCAGAGCAACAGACAGAACATGTGATGGTTCCACGGCGTTGTTGAATAAAGTATAGGGATGTTTTCAAAGGCTCATGGGAGAGAAAACAAAAAAACAACCCATGGTGTAGTACGTAAAGAAAACGGGTTTATTTGACAAAAGAAATGAATGGAAATACACTCACACTTTAGTTGTAGGTACAGCGCGAATAGTAATGCAAGATTGCGGCGTCTCCTCTGCTTCGTGCTAGTGTATTATGGCTCCGTGCTGTGTAATCCGTATCTGGTGGACGTGATGACGCACCACTGCTTAGGCCACACCTACGCGTTTCGTCATCAAAAGACGTCGTCGGGGATTGGCTAGAATGGTCTTCACCAGCAGCGGACCTCAATGAATTATATCCAAAATATGGCACAGTGGGGTGATGGCAAGCAGGACAGCTTAAACAGACTTGTGATATTCCTTATAGTAGTTTGGAATATTAATGTCTATGTACAGTGTCTTATGCAATGCATTAAAGTGTTTGTATGGGCAAGGTGTCTGTACACAGTGTTCAAGCAAGATAACCAGGTAAGGATTGTAAATGATGGACGTCCGCCCTCTCACCAACTGCAGAACCGGAGAAAAGCATCCTAAACAGCTCCTTTGGGGGGAAACGAGCAGCGATGATCTACCAGCTGCTGGACATGGACGGTCGTCAGATCCATCTGATAAAGTGGTGCAGCAGAGATGTCTCCTGAACAGCAAGTAGAGTTGGGTCCTCCCGGGCCGGGCTGGAGTCACTCAGTCACTGCGTGGTAGGCCGCAGCCCTCTATCTTAGCAGCAGAGAGGTGCTTACTAGGTGAGGCCCAGGAAGAAAAGAGCAGGGGGCTGATCTACTGGCCCATTTGTAGTTCTTCCCAGAGGTCTGTTTGTGTTGCTCAGGAACCTCTGGGAAGTGTAGTCCAGGTGTAATATCACAACATCAGAATGGCTGATCAAAGGACTACTAGTCCCACAATCCTCCCAGGCTAGCTCACAAAGATGATGTCAGTTACTGGAGGGACATTGGAATATATGGAGCATAACGCGTGGTGGTCTGCGAAGCAATGTCAACCCCATGAACGGTCTCAACCCCTCTGGCACACCTGCTTGATAATATTAGTGTGAAACCCAACAACAGAGAAAAAACACAGTGATGACAAACCATGAAGTATATTTACCAAGTCCCTTGGTTCTGTCACTTCATCAGCTGTGGTAGTAAATAGAGACTAACACACAATATTAATAAACCACTGTTTACTATGGTAAATAATAACATAAGAAAATGGTATGAGTAACAAATGAATAAACACAGATTATGATTGGCAGGAAGTATTTGTTCAATGCAAAAAAAATTATACACTTGTACCCAGTAATAAGTCAATGGGGGTATATGTGAACAGGTACACAGGGAGATAGAGCCTCAATAATTTTACCACATGTATTGAATTGATTTTGAATAGAGAAAGAAACGGACGAGGCTTAACACAGCGTTAAGCCTCGTTAAATCACGTTTGCCGGCATCTGACATCTTTACAGCTCTAAAGCTGGAGCTTCAGAATGCACTGGTCTTTATTCTTTTGCAGCTTAAAAACGGCTCAGCCATTTACAACTCACAAACTTCATGGTGGGCATAAGGCCATAGGATAACATAAAGAGCCGTTTCTAAGCTGCAAAAATGCTCAGAAAAGCCCTGTAAATACATCAGTGGGCATGAGACCTTAAATTTAAAGTCTCCTCAGTGGACGCACATGTATGCTGATGGATAGATGAAGGGCAGATGACTGGAGAGAGCCCAACCCTCCTTAAAGGAGCAGGAGCACACTAAACACCCAGCACATGGCAGCAAAGGTGCTAGTGCGTTGCCTGACCACAATGACAACAATAAAAAAAAAACAACAGTCACTGCCCCTACCTACAGTGGGGATCAAAAGTTTGGGCACCCCAGGTAAAAATTTGTATTAATGTGCATAACAAAGCCAAGGAAAGATGGAGAAAACTCCAAAAGGCATCAAATTACAGATTGGACATTCTTATAATATGTCAAAAAAAGTTAGATTTTATTTCGATCATTTACACTTTCAAAAATTCAGAAAATAATAAAAATGGTGTCTGCAAAAGTTTGGGCACCCTGCAGAATTTTTAGCATGCACTGCCCCCTTTGCAAAGCTGATACCTGCCAGTGTCATGGATTGTTCTCAATCATTGTCTGGGAAGACCAGGTGATGTCAATCTCAAAGGTTTTAAATGCCCAGACTCATCTGACCTTGCCCCAACAATCAGCACCATGGGTTCTTCTAAGCAGTTGTCTAGAAAACTGAAACTGAAAATTGTTGACGCTCACAAAGCTGGAGAAGGCTATAAGAAGATAGCAAAGCGTTTTCAGATGTCAATATCCTCTGTTTGGAATGTAATTAAGAAATGGCAGTCATCAGGAACAGTGGAAGTTAAAGCAAGATCTGGAAGACCAAGAAAAATATCAGACAGAACAGCTTGCAGGATTGTGAGAAAAGCAATTTAAAACCCATGTTTGACTGAACGATCCCTCCAGAAAGATCTGGCAGACACTGGAGTTGTGGTACACTATTCCACTATAAAGAGATACAAATATTGGCCCAGATTCACAGAGCAATTACACCTGTCTAACTGGTGTTAGACAGGAGTAATTTCAAATTTCGCGCGTCGTATCACTAGTTTGAATCCTCAAACCATGATACGACGGCTTCGGGCTTCGATCCGAGAGGCTTATGTCTTCGTAAGCCTTCGGATCTACGCTGCAATATTTTTGCGGCCGCTTGGAGGAGTCCACGTCATTTTCAGCGTCGGGATATGCAAATTAGTTTTTACGGCGATCCACGAAGATACGAGCGGTCTTCGCAATCGCTTTCATCTATTTTTTTCTACGTACTGTTAGACCAGCTTTTTGCTGGTCTAACGGTGCGTAGCCCATGTTAAGTATGGCCGTCGTTCCCGCGTCTAATACATTTTTTTTTTTTTACGTAACTCGTTCGGGAATAGGAATGTCCGTAAACGACGATACTCAAAAAAAAATTACGTAACGATGTGATTTCGCGCAATGCACGGCAGGAAATTTCTGAACGAAGCATGCACAGTTCGATCGCCGCGGGAACGCGCCTATTTTAAATGCTTCACGCCCCCTACTCGCGTAGATGGCTTGCGCCAGGAGAAATACACTACGCCGCCGTAGTTTACTGGACAAAATTTACCGGGATTCCACGTAGAGCCAGGGAAAATACGGCGGCGTAGTGTATTTCAGATACTCTACGCGAATCTAATTGTATGTGAATCTGGCCCATAGTCTTCATGGAAGAGTCATCAGAAGAAAACCTCTTCTACGTCCTCACCACAATAATCAGCATTTGAACTTTGCAAATGAACATATAGACAAGCCTGATGCATTTTGGAAACAAGTTCTGTGGACCGATGAGGTTAAAATATAACTTTTGGGCCAGAATGAGCAAAGGTATGTTTGGAGAAGAAAGGGCACAGAATTGAATGAAAAGAACCTCTGTCCAACTGTTAAGCATGGGGGTGGATCAATCATGCTTTGGGGTTGTATTGCAGCCAGTGGCACAGGGAATATTTCACAAGTAGAAGGAAAAATGGATTCAATAAAATTTCAGCAAATTTTGCATGGTAACTCGATGCCATCTGTGAAAAAGCTGAAGTTAAAGAGAGGATGGCTTCTACAAATGGATAATGATCCTAAACACGCCTCAAAATCCAGGGGGGATTACATCAAGAGGCATAGACTGAAGGTTTTGCCATGGCCTTCACAATCTCCTCCTGACCTCAACATAATTGAAAATCTATGGATAGACCTTAAAAGAGCAGTGCGTGACAGACACCCCAATTATCTCAAAGAACTGGAAGACTTTTGTAAGGAAGAATGGGTAAAGATACCTCAAATAATAATTGAAAGACTCTTGGCTGGCTACAAAAAGCGTTTACAAGCTGTGATACTTGCCAAAGGGGGCAGTACAAGATATTAACTCTGCAGGGTGCCCAAACTTTTGCAGATGCCATTTTTATAATTTTCTGTAATTTTGAAAGTGTAAATGATGGAAATAAAATCTAACTTTTTTTGACATATTATAAGAATGTCTAATCTGTAATTTGATGCCTTTTGGGGATTCTTCCATCTTTCCTTGGCTTCGTTATGCACATTAATACAAATTTTTACCTGGGGTGCCCAAACTTTCGATCCCCACTGTATAACTGGTCTTCCCTGCAAGGAGCACTGGAAGGGGCAGCAATAGGTAGGGGCAGTGACTGTTTTTGTATTGTTGTCATGCAACGTACTATCACCTTTGCTGCCATGTGCTGGGTGTTTAGTGTGCTCCTTCTCGTTTAAGGAGGGTCGGGCTCCCTCCAGTCATCTGCCCTTCATTTATCCATCAGCATACATGTGCTTCCACTGAGGAGACTTAACATTTTTGAGTTAGGACTGCAGTACACAGGGGGCCTGCAGCTTACGCATGTATTTGCAAATGCGTGCAACTAAACCCCTGATTTAACGCACTGTTAGACAGGTGAATTTGGTTGGTTGCTGATTGGTTGGTAAATTGAGCTTGGAAATTCTGTGTGTTTTCTGACGTGTGTTCGCCCCTTTCTGTGCTCCTTGCTGTGAAGACCAGTCATAGGTAGGGGCAGTGACTGCTGTTTTTTTTCAGAGCAATGTTCCAGTGTAGAGCAGTAAAGCTTTGTAGAGAAAAAGTGGTAAATGTTCCTTAAGTTCAAGTTTTGTCTTCAGCTAGCTTAATTTATACTGCAGTGTTGAGTTGTGATTAATTGTAATCCACAAGAAACAGAGAAATAGCAATAACTGTAGAATATGATGCTATGGATTCCTTATGTATGAGTAATAAAGTACTGACTTTGTAGAGCAGGGAAGAAAGACAATACCACAAAGTCTGATTGTAAGATGCTCAGGTGCAGTAGATCCACAGCCGGCAGTCTGTAGGAAAGAAACTCACTTAGAAATACTACAGTCACTATTTGGATAGGCAGATGCCTTCTCACCACTATGTATCCCAGCTTGCTGCAAACTCCGTCCGGAACCTCCTGCAGGTGTCTCAGTCAGTGTAGATGGTACCCCCATGCCGTGCTGTTCCTCTTGTTGTGCTGGAAGGCAGATGGCTTCAAATGCTCTGAGGCACAGGCCGAACCCCCTGCTCGGCAGCAGGGCTGTTCGCAGGCATCGCCCTGGGGCAGGCGATCCGCTCGCCGCTGTAGGCCACAGGCTCTCAGCCTTGGTCACACACAGACCTCCTGCTGGTTAATGAATGGTGTCCCGAGAGGCCGAAAGCATCCCACGCCGGTCCTTTTATCTGTTTAGCCAGCAGGCTTTTCTGTCACTTGGCATTGTGGGTCTATGTCTTGGCATTGTGGGTTCAGTAGTTCCCAGACTGATTTAACAACATGAGTCACTTCCTCATCAAACTACATATCCAACAATGCATAACTGTTTGTTTCTCAAATGAAGGCAATAAATTGTGGTAAAGTTTTAGCGGTCACTAGAGGGACCCTTACTTAAGAAATAATGAGCTATTCAACATAATACCTTTAGTAGCAACCCTGTGCTACACTATTAATAATTACCTTGCAGTGTTTGCCAATATATCTTGAGACCCTTGTATTCTGTATTATGCCCTTGATTTATCAAGCTACAATAAGATTGGTGGCACCCTAAACTATGCTCCAGGTGCCAGGCACTACCTTTCCTCAGACAACATCCAGGACCAGCATCTATTTTCGGGACCGTTACTGACCCAGGGGTGACACTTTTTTGTGAATCCTCATATCTGAAGTGGCCATTATGTTCTTGGCTGTGTGCAGCATACATATATTTTAAACATAGATTAGTCTAGCTAAACTGCTAGCTCTGAATCTGTGGCCTCTTACCTTACCTTACCGTGTGAGCTGGCAGAAGACTACACTGAACAGAGTAATTATTGTTGGAAAGCAATTCTCACAGAATGCTACTTGCAGGCAGACCTTGAGAGAATGCCTAGGCAAGGACTTATTTTTTATGATCCAATATTATTCTGAATAATGTTACGCGATAGAGATATTTTTATACATACTTGTTCTTAATGCACGAGTCCACTTTGAAGTGTACCTTAAGCCAATTTTATTATGTTTTATATTTTACCGGGGCTTATCGTCCATCTTCTGTGCTTCTTTTTGGTCTCCAGGTCTCTCCAGCAGTCTCTGTTGCTCAGAAAGGATGCAGGTTACCTTGATTTAAGATATTGTTCTTATGTGAATAATTTATACATTTTTTTTATGTATTCATGAGCCCTTGTCTGCCTTGTTTTTCTGCTTCAACTTGATCCATTCCCAAGATCTGTTTGAAGGAGCTGCAGGATACATTTTCTGTTAAGGATTTTTTTTATTAATGGACTTGTGGTAATTTCCTATGCAGATTCTTCATGTACGTATTCATGTGTGCTAAGTGTGCTAAGTGTCTTTATCTGTGCTGAAGGGGGGTCTGTACTGAAGGGGGGTATGTGCTGAAGGGGAGTCCATCTGTGCTGAAGGGGAGGTCTGTACTTAAAGGGGGTCAATCTGTGCTAAAGGGGGTCTGTGCTGAATGGAGGGGTCTGTGCCGAATAGGGGGTCTGTGCTGAATAGAGGGGTCTGTGCTGAAGGGGGGTCCATCTGTGCTGAATAGAGGGGTCTGTGCAGAATGGGGGGTCTGTTCTGAAAGGGAGGCTGTACATTCTCTAGGCTATATTTATATGGGCATGAAGTGAAGTTGAATTATCTCAAGAGCTATTTTCACACTGCCAGTTGGCCGCATTATTGGTAAAGCGGCGCTAAAAAAGGAGAATTTTACTATTCGGCCCTAATCGATTAATCTTTAATTTTTTTGATTGTTCACATTTTTTTTTGATCGATCAAAATTTTTTTGATTGGTACTTACCTCTCAGCCAGCTTCTGGGCCTTCAGGGAGTTCCGTTGGAGATCCGGTGATGTCACGGACACCGGCGGGGCTTCCCGTGTCCATCTGAAGGGCTCCTTTGCTGTGCCTTCATAGCTGCATGCCGGTGGGACCTTACTATCTGCCACACGCTAGGGCTGTTACACTTCCCTCTATCACTTCCCTCTATAAACCTGGGATTCTACAGCCATCCACTGGGAGTTGTGATAGTTCCCGTCACGGGACATCTACATGCCGATGGACTGATGTTAACCTCTCATCTGGATTCAGCAGTGGCATCGTTGTACACATCTTTATACCAGTAGCATGCTTAGCTACATGTTTTTATGACTGCTTTTGCTACCGTTTGGTATTACTCGCACCATTTTTACAGTTTATGTAGCTACATCAATTTTATCTCCATTGCAATATTTATTTTGTTACCTGAAGAAGACAACTATGCCTGAAGACTATAAAAGTTGTAATGCTATTTCCATTGAGCGCTGCCTTTGTATGGTTTTTGTATCCTGCTATCCATTTTTTCAGTGGTTGGTAGCTGTACTTGGAATGAGCCTGCAAGGAGATCAGCTAAACGTAGTTGGATCTGTATGTGTGTTATAAATAATCGAAATTAGTCAATTAATTGATTAAAAAAAATCGATTAATCGAACACAAACATTTTAATCAGTAACAGCCCTACTTTTAACCCCTGCTAGCGTTTGAAGAAAGGGCTAAATGCGACCGCTGCCGAAGCACCCCCCCCCCCCCCCCCCCCCCATAAACAATTTCAGCAGACGTCCATGTCTATGGACTGTTATCCAGAAAGGTCAAGCTAGAGCCATGATGAGAAATAGGGAAGAATTATTAAATGACATTCCTAAGGGCAGAAGTCGGATAAAAAACTCTAGAATGGCAAGAAAAGGCATGCATGTCACTTTTGTCACCACATATTCCAAGGAATATCATCAAATAACTCAGAAAATAAAAAAGAATTTGCCAATTTTATATACAGAAAGTGTACTTGGAATATTAAAAATGGGCTGTCGCTTCTCGAGTTGACGAGCGCCAACTCTAGGCAATTTGCTATCACCTAGTCTTTTCTCCTCATTCAAACAATGTAATGTAGGGGGAGCTATCCATGTAACATAAAGACTTGCAGGTACTGCCATCTTAATATGTTAGGTAAGACTTTCTCCTGGATAGCTACAGGGGAAGAAATTTCAATAAAGCAATATATAAATTGCGGAACAAAATATGTAGTCTACCTAATTACTTGCATCATGTGCAGCCTGCAATATGTGGGGTTTAACACATGCTCTCTAATGCCCTGTACACACGATCACTTTTTGTGATGAAAAAAAATGTCATTTTTCTTCATGAAAAAAAACGACATTTTTCAAACTTCATTTTCAAAAATGACGTTGCGTACACACCATCATTTTTGGAAAATGATGAACAAAGTGATGGCACTCTAAAGGGGAAGTTCTATTTGCCTTGAGGCTGCTTTTAGCTGATTACGTGTTAGTAAAAGACAATTCCTGTTTTTATGTCTGTTACAGCGTGATGAATGTGCTTACTCCATTATGAATGTAGTTTTACCTCCCGTCTCCTAACTTGCTTCTGGGCATGTGCGGGTTTAAAACGTCATTTTTTACGTCGTTTTGCCCACACACGATAATTTTTATGACACAAAAAAATGACATTTTGAAAAATGACATAAAAAATTTGAGCATGTTCGAATTTTTTTTTGGTAATTTTTCAGAAGACATACAATGACATTTTGCCCACACACCATCATTTTAACCACTTAAGGACCTCCGCACGCACATTTACGGCCACAGAATGGCACGGATGGGCACAAGGGCGTAAATTTACGTCCTCGCCCAGTAGCGGGTCGGGGGTCCGATCGGGACCCCCTCCGCGGCGTGCGGAGGTCCCCGTGTCTCCGGGAGCGATCCGGGACGAGCGGGCGGATGTCCGTGTTTACCCGCCCCCCCGCGATCGCTCCCAGCCAATCGCTGCGCTCTCCCGCCCTGTCACTTCCTCCTCCTGTGTTTACACAGGAAGGGGGAAGTGATGTAATCTCTCATCGCAGCGGTATTTCCAACCGCTGCGATGAGAGGAACACCTCACAGTAAGTGTGCACCAACATTACACTGACACACACACACATAGGCATACTTAACCCCTTGCGATCTGCCCCCCCACCCCCCCTGTCACAGTGTCACTGAATGCAGTGATCTAATCACTGCATTTAGTGTCAGTGTGACAGGCAGTGTAAAATCAGTTAGTGTTAGGTTCAGGATAGCCCCCCACCCCCCCTAATAACGTTTTAACCCCCTGATCACCGCCCTAGTTAACCCTTTCACTCCCTATTGCCAGCGTCACTAAGCGATCATTTTTCTGATCCCTGTATTAGTGTCGCTGTTCCCGCTAGGTAGCTATTTTTTTTTATTGCGATTTTTTTTTTTACTAAAGACATGTGGCTAAATAAATGTTGGCCTAAATGTTTGACTAAAATTTAGTTTATTTGATTTTTTTTTAACAAAAAGTAAAAAATAGTGTTTTTTTTCCAAAAATATCGCTATATTTTTGTATATAGCGCAAAAAATAAAAATCGCAGAGGTGGTCAAATACCACCAAAAGAAAGCTCTATTTGTGGGAAGAAAAGGACGCAAATTTTGTTTGGGAGCCACGTCGCACGACCGCGCAATTGTCTGTTAAAGCGACGCAGTGCCGAATCGCAAAAACACCTTGGGTCATTTACCAGCGTATTGGTCCGGGTCTTAAGTGGTTAAATGACATTTTTAAAAATGTCATTTTTTTTCATCACAAAAAGTGATCGTGTGTACACGGCATAAGGACCCGAATACAAGAACACTATTGTAATACAAATAATCCTAATGTTAAGCACATCTCTAATGTAATGCTTGACTTCAGAGATTGTCTCCTCATTTATATTCAGGGGAATAGAAAGGCTTTCACACTTGAAAAAGTAAGAACTCTGCGCTATGGTAATAAAAATATAAATATATTAAAGAAGCTGCTCCCCTAAAGTGGTGTGAAAACAACTTTAGCAATGTGCGGGGTGTATATAAATAGGGGGCCGCTTATAGTAGGTGATAAATAAATTCCAAATACTAGCTTGAAACAATACATTAACTATAAGGTCAACAATATAATAGTGATTTAAAGTGCAAGGGCTTATATAATGACAACAGCAAAAAATAGGTGCAAACATGACCAAAAAACGCAGCAATGGTCACTAAATGATAAGCACTGGTAAGTCCATGCATCAAATAGTTGACTTGAGAGTAGACACCATCACCACGGAACAGATATCGAACTGGTGAGAGGTAGAGGTAAGTGCCTACTTACCAGACCACCATGACCCTTCGTATGAAAAAAGGATCAGGTGGAGCTTTAGTACAGTTGGTGGCTTATGGTCTGTAGTGGCACCTGGATGGGACTGGCCAGGAATTCACTCCAACAGAAGAAATTTCATGAATAAAATGAAGAAAAGAGGGCCATAGTGAAGTTCTGCGATTTATTGTAAAACAGATTAAAAACAAAAGCCAAATGGCCGCTTACTTGTGTAAGTGCCGAGACCTTGGGACTAAGGAATCAAGTGTGTTACAGCTAGATGTGACATGGAGCACCAGCTGCACTGTGTCTCACTCTTGTGGGTAGGTGTAACGTGCGTTTGACCGCCCCTCTGTGCCAAATCTGGAAGTGGCTGAACGTGACCAGGAATACCTCAACGTACGTTTCATCTATTGATGTCGTCAGGAAGCTAGAGGAGGAGATAGAGAAAGGAGGCTTTTGGGAAGAGAGGCCTGATGGATTTTTAAAATAAAGACTAGGGCACGGATTCACAAAGCACTTACGCCGGCGTATCTCCAGATATGCCGCATAAGTACAAATATGCACCGTCGTATCTGTGCGCCGTACCCACAAACTTAGATACACCTAAAAACTGACTCCATCCCACCGACGTAACTTGCCTACAGCGGCGTAGAGTGGGTGCATATTTACACTGGACGCATGTGGCTTTCCCATGGATTTTCTATTCATATATGCAAATGAGGGAGATACGCCGATTCACGAACGTACTTGCACCCGTCGCATGATTTAAGCAGTTTGCGTAAGTTTTACGTTCGGCGTAAAGTTATTCCCCATAGATGAGACGCAACCCATGCAAAGGTATGGACCAGGGAACACAAGCCTACGTATTTTACGTTGGACGTCTGTGAGTATGGGCCGACGTGGGTCTGGCTGGGCGTAGGTTCATTTGCATGGGGTCACGCTTCATTAGCATGGATCCAGCCCACTTCCACCTACTTCCACTTACGCTGGCTTACGCCTACGAATATGCGCTACGCCGGCGCAAAGTTGGGAGCATTTGCTTTGTGAATTCCATGCTTGCCTTTCAGCGCTGCGCCGGTGTAGCGTAAAAGAGATACGCTACGGCGGCATAAAGATGCGCCAATGTATGTGAATCCGGGCCTAGATCTCCTTAGGGGTTCAACATGAGATGGGATCTGGATCTGCATGTACATTAGGTTGCCTCTCTTCCTGTTTTCATCTCTGCATATACACTGAGCAAAGTTATAAACACAACACTTTTGTGTGTACCCCTATTTATCATGAGCTGAACTCAAAGATATACAACTTTTTCTACGTATACAAAAGGCCTATTTCTCTCAAATATTATTCACAAATCTGTCTAAATCGGTGTTAGTGAGCACTTCTCCTTTGCCGAGATATTCCATCCACCTCACAGGTGTGGCATATCAAGATGCTGATTAGACAGCATGATTATTACTCAGGTGTGTCTTAGGCTGGCCACAATAAAAAGACACTCTAAAATGTGCAGTTGTACTGTATGGGGGGGGGGGGGGGGGGTTGGGTGGGTCCGAATACCAGTAAATATCTGGTGTGAACACCATTTGCCTCTGGCAGTGCAGCACATCCCCTTTGCATAGAGTTGATCAGGTTGTTGATTGTGGTCTGTGGAATGTTGGTATATTCCTCTTCAATGGCTGTGCAAAGTTGCTGGATTTTGTCAAGAACTGGAACATGCTGTCGTATACGCCGATCCAGAGCATCCTAAACATGCTCAATGGGTGACATGTCCGGTGAGTATGCTGGCCATGCAAAAACTGGGATGTTTTCAGCTTCCAGGACGTGTGTACAGATCCTTGCAATATGGGGCTATGCATTATCATACTGCAACGTGGATGAATGGCACAACAATGGGCCTCAGAATCTCATCACGGTATCTCTATGCATTAAAAATGCTATCAATAAAATGCACCTGCCCATACCATAACCCTACCACCACCATGGGCCACTCGATCCACAACATTGACATCAGCAAACCGCTCACCCACACAACGCCATACACGTTGTCTGTCATCTGCCCTTATTATTATTATTATTATTAAAAAGTGTTTAATATTGCGCCCGTCTTACCCATAGGGCCTCGAAGCGCCAAACGCAAAAGTACACATCACCCATAGCAGAGAACAAAAGTCGGCACCGCAACAATTAAAAGGGGTACTAAGAAGGGAGAAACCTAGTATAACATGAGAAGGACTCAAGACACCCCTCTACTGATTCAGCCATAGGCTTGGGTAAACAGGTGGGTTTTAAGTTTGCGACGGAAAGACAGGAGATTGCTAACCTGTCTAATCGGCAGGGGGATGCTGTTCCAAAATTTCGCCCCCTGGACGGAAAAAGAGCGACCTCCTCGATGAGCCTTCCTAAAGCGAGGCACCATAAAATCCAGGGAGGTACTGGAACGGAGGGGGCGGACACTGCCTATAATGCCTAGGGACTGTGTGGTCGGTGTCGCCCCCCTTAATAAAAGCAATATGTTCACCGATGCGAACTGAAAAGGTCCTGATCGTGCGGCCGACATATTGTTTGCCGCAGGGACAAGTAATGAGGTAGACAATATAATTAGTTTCACACGTGCAAAATTGCTTAATCTTATACCGTTTATGAGTTGTGGTGGACGCAAAATGCGTAGTCTTACGTCTACCTAATGCGTTGTGATGGCATACTTTGCATTTTTTACATGGAATTACATTTACAGTGAATTTCAGTCTATACAGTGTATCTGACTCTATATCTCACTATTAGGTGGTATACTATCAGTACCGCCATAGAATGCTATGTTTTTATCTCATATTTTTTCATAAGTTTTCATAAGTTTTCATATATGTCTTTTTTACAATGTATTTTAACATTTAGCAATTGATTTATTTTTAATCTGTTTGCTTTTGCTGTGATGGAGTCTTTTGACATATATCCTTTAGACCTGGTGCTCAATTTTGAGTAGGCCAAATTTCCAATGGCTCCATCATCGCTGTCGGCGTTGTAATATTGGCGTCATGAGATAGTATCGCCTGTGCAGCATCACTGGCTGCTTGGAACGCACACATCGCGTTGCATGTGGGCGTGGCCGTATACGCGCTGCTCATAGCACAGTGTCCGGCTTTGGATGTTGGAACGCACGTCCTCATTGTTTGATTCGATGGCAAGTCCGATCCAACCTTGTCTCCGCCCCCTCATTGAAATGCATCTCTTTCTCCTATATGCGTCGCACAACTCGCACACTATCACCACATTGAGGCTTGGAACGCACGCTGCCATGCCATCCTGCTCTCACCCGGAAGTAACAATGCACGGCGCTCATCACAACACGTGAGTTGGACTCTCATTATGGGGTGTATTTCTGTATATATTCAGAGTGGCCACTGTATATTGATACCCTTTGATAACGTGTATTTACATGAAACGCGTCAGCGACTACTTTACTGCTGCCACTGTACATTTTCTCATGCGCCATATCTTCACCAATATGTAAGTGCATTGCTCATTACATTTTTATATCCTTGCGATATCACACTATGTTGCTTCCTCCTCCTCTTTCTCTCAACCCTTCGTAAACCTCTATGGAGTATTAACCACCAGTCCTAAAGACTCATCATCTCGAGTGACTAACTCATCTGCGACAAGATAGCCCCACCAGAGCCATCGGTGATTATCCTGTACCCTGATGAGACCTTGTTCCAGTTCAAACTGATCATCAAGCTGTCATGACTCTAGGAATATACGTTTCTATGAGTCCATAGCTTCTGGTAAGCTTTCAATCTTCACGGTGGTGGGATTTCTTCACTTTTATCAAGGAATTTTCACTTTTGGACATTACCTTGTTTTAGTACCACGTCCATACACCAGGCCAAGACTTGACCGACATTTCCAATCCTATTTGGACATTATCACTTTGATGTTTATGGACATTCATTGATTATTGTTTTTTTTGTATGGTATTTGCATATCTTACCATTGTCACTTTATATTCATTACTTTTTTACCTTGATGATCACACACATGAGGTAACTTATTAGCGCTACACTTTATCACATAGATCCACACCTGTGCAATAATCACGCTGTCTAATCAGCATCCGGATATGCGACACCTGTAAGGTCAATGGATAATCTCAGCAAAGGAGAAGTGCTCACTAATACAGATTTAGACAGATTTGTGAACAACCTTTGAGAGAAATAGACCTTTTGTGTACAGCTCATGGCAAATAGGGGCAAACACAAAAGTGTTGTGGAGCCTTTGATACTTTAGCCACTATCTATCTCAAAGTTTCATGTCTTATTGTAGTTTCAATTAAAGCCGTGTAGGCTAAAATGTGTCAACTGATTGCATTTGCGTAATGTACACTGTGGTTTCCTGAATAAAAAGCACGATTGTAGAGAAAAAGCGGTTGTGCAGATCATCTTTATAAACTATTACTTTAAGATGGGCCATTGTGGATCAGGTACCTGTGAGCTCTGCTGATGGTGGACCATATGGGTAGTAGCACTGAAATGTCTGTTTGTATTACAGTATGTATCCATACGTACTGTATATTTGTGTTCTACCAAAATGTAAATACCTCTAATGACTAAACCAAAAGCCTATTCTAACCCAGCCAGGAGATTAAAATAACTGAATTAACCAATTAAGAGAAAGACTATAGTTAATCTATTCAGTTTTTTACTAGATGTGAACCACCCAATAAAAAGCCTGCAATAGCACTGATAAAATGTAATAGGGAAGAAAGCAGTAAAGTAGCATGAAGGTGAGAGTTGCTACCTCTCATCAGCCATTGCTAAACTGACTGCTTATACAGTACACATTGAATTGAAAGTCCCTTCAAGCCATCCAATCAGATGGTGGCTCTTTGGTATAAGGAAGGCACACGCAGATGCATTTATACAGGTGATTGGATACTGCAGCCAACAAGAACAAACAAGCTGGTCACTGAGATTATTACACTGGATCCTGGACTCCTAAACCACATAAACAATTTAAGGGGAATCCTTTCCCATCCTATGGGCTTTCCTCTCTACTGTATGTGATACAGCCCCCTTCATTCCATTAATACGTTTAACCTTAGTGTAAAGAACGGCTTCTGCATCCAATTTTACATACTTAGTGATTCAATGAACATTATCAAATTGAAATCCAATTAAGCTGATTTGTGAACCTCACAGTTCAATACTGATTGCTAAGTGCCTATTTAAAATGTATAGAATCTGAAATATTTACTTTGTGGTCTAGCAGCTAATGTCCATAGTGGCCTTGCAATGGTCCAGATGAGTCATCTCAATGTGTCATCATATTGGATTATAAACTCATTCTTCAGTGATGTGGGTTTTATTACACCATGCCACATCTACAGTCCCATGTTTATTCAATAAGACGAGTGCAAAAGACATTGATTATTTTTATAAATGCAAAAAACTGGAAGAACTAATGTAAGCATGTATTTCACAAAAATGACTACAGTAAAGTAACTGCCTTTTTTTACCAAGCTTTTTTGAGCCACACATTATGTTCTATAATGTTAATTTGAGTATCTTATAGTATAGTTACATATATACATACATTTTTAGGTTGAAAAGAGCATGTTAATTGTATTCAACCCAAAAAAAGCAGTTGATCATCCAGAGGAAGAAAAAATACCATTTAAAACAAGGGTTAATTTGTTTTTAATAGGGAAAAAAATTCAGATCAACATTTTATAAATTTCTTCGGCTCCATGCACACTGAAGCTAAAAAAAAAAAACATATAAAAAACCGCCAGTAGCTTTCCAGGGAGCCTTTCAAAGTTTTGTAGCGTTTTGGCAATAGCTTTAATCAGCGTTTTTCAGTGTAGCTTTTTTTTTTTATGTATAAAAAAACCCGCAAAAAAACACTGGCGCCAGTGTTTTTGAGCGTTTTGCGGTTTTTAGCGATTTTACCCGCCGAAAAACTGCATTTTGAACCCAAATTTTGGGCGTTCAGAAAAAAGCCAATAAACTCTAGAGCTCATTAACACAAAAAATGGGCACATAGGCTAACATAGAGTTCAGTTTATGGGCTTTAAAAAAAAAAAAAGCCAAGACGCCAATAAACTGCAGTTTTTCAGCTTCAGTGTGCATGGAGCCTTAGAAATATTAGTAGCAATCTAATGAGTCAATTTTAAACAGTTACCGTATTTTAGAAAACTTCTCCACATTTTCACAGTTCTTACCCTTTCCCTATGCAGAGATTAGACCTATTTTCCTCTAGTCACAAACAATCGCCTTGCACGTTGTGGTGACCTTTAGGTGTATGACTTTCAATTGAGCTTAATTTTTGGACCATTGTAGTTTTTATACAAGGTAATCATATATCACCCCCTAATTAAATTCCTCTTGTCATTAGTAAACAAATTAAAGTGGTATTAAAGGTTGGATTAAAATAAAATAAGAACAAACATGTCATACTTACCTGCTCTGTGCAATGGTTTTGCACAGAGCAGCTCGGATCATCCTCTTCTTGGGTCCCTCGTCGGTGCTCCTGGCTCCTCCCCCATGTCTAGTGCCCCCAATAGCAAGCACCTGAGTATTGGAGGTGGCCAGTGCGGTGGGGAAAATGCACACAGAAGGTTCAGCCTTTACAACCACTTTAAACCTAGTAAATATTTTCTCCTAAAGGGGCAAGGTCACCTATGCCTCATATTCATTTAGTTGGTCTACCCTATATAATCTTTATTGTGAATTGCCTAAAACTGAATTGCATGATCCAGATGAGGCCTAACTTAAGCTTTGTATAGAAGAAAGATTATTTCTCTCATTCTTGAGTGTATGCTTCAAGAAATGTAGCTTGCTCACTCTAGAAGCTGCACATTAGCATTACGCATTGCAATTAAGTCTATGGCCTACTATGATTCTTGTATGTTTAGCCCCTAAGTGCATAACTTTACATGCAACATTAAATATTTTCGAAGCAGTTGCCCAGTCCATCAGTGCATCTAGGTCAGCTTGTAAATCTGAGACACCCTGAAAATGACTATTTCACCACACAGCTTTGTGTCATTGGCTAATAAAGAAATGGTATTTTTATTCCCAAACTGTATATAATTTATATAACCAATAAGCCCTAAATATGGTGAAACATGTCAGTAAAAGAGTAGAGTTCAGTGGGAGATACAATGAACATGTTACAATAAAGTGTATTAAATAGGGAACCTAGTGGTTGTGCAGCTTATTGTATTGTTGGATAATTTATAAACTGGGTAAAAAAAATAAGAGTTGTGAAATCGAACCTTTTGGTATGAATCATTTATTTTGCGGCTTTCTGAATAATTCCTATAGTAACAGCTTCCTTTACTTACTTTACTCCCTTTACTATGTTTCATGGCTACATAAAATAATCAGGCTACTATCTTGTTTCTTGTCATCTGACTTTTTGCTAAATAGGTTATTGCTCAGGCAATAAAAATGTGCATGTTCAGGAAACCTGCATTTTCAGCAACCTTTTAATATTATCTGGACTGGTCTGACTGCTTATCGCTACTTACTGTATATACTACTATGTTTTAATGTTGCACGCAGAATACCAGTAACATAACATTTGTACAGTATTTTCCTTAATTTGTAAGATTAAATAATCACAGCCTACAGTATATACTGTATACAGGTTATTGAGATACAAAATTAATTTGTTATATAAATGTAGCGCTACCCCATTCAGGAGCCGCCGATTTAGATTTGGGATCTACTCTCTTCACTTTTGGCTCACCCCTATTTAACTGGCACAAAACCCTGCTTGACACATCAGATGTCTAGTAAATGTATTGTGACCTCTGCTTGGCCGGGGTCACAATAACAGGTATATATATATATATATATATATATATATATATATATATATATATAATGGCAATGCAACAACAATATTGCCTGCTCCTGTGGGCGGTTCTTCAAGCGAAAAAGAATACACTTCACACAGTTAATATATTCAAACCAAAAAGAATGACTTTACTTTAAGTAGAAAGCAAATATGGGTTTGAATTATAAGTCAATAACAATCATACAATGGCACACAATGACTCCGCAAGGGCCCTTGCAGGAATCAGCAAATGATAACAAGAAAAGATCTAAGATAAGAAATGGTACCATTCAGTTAAACTAGTATAGGCAGTCTATGCTCGCGAGCTCCCCCTAGCGGGCAGTTCTGTGGAACAGCTAAAGAAACATCTCAAGACCAAAGTCCACGTTGCGGCCGTTGGTGCACTTTAGATTTGTAATCCAAAAGGGATAAACGATGAGATAAAGTGAGTCAAAAACAGGGTGTTATGAATAGCAATGGTGGTGAACTGATCGCTCGTCAGCGTCAGTCACTCCTGTGTAACAACTATCAACTTAGAAGGCCTTGAAAACTAGTCAAAGGCCAACACGTGTCTCCGGCTTGTGGGGTGGCACTAGATTGTCTTTTCTAAAGGGGAGAGCTGAAAGTTAAGCAGGTGTTCTCTCACCCGAACAGGCCGATCCGCCTGAGTTCTACTCCAAAGCACATTGATCAGTCACCTTCTTGTAGCACAAGGTCTCCAGTATCAGGCCCTCCACTGTTTCAGTTGTCAGCTGGGTGGCTTCGCCGGTCTCCTGGAACGCGAGCTAGGTACAGTGGTCTTGCTTCCCTCTGGCGGGTTGGCCTCCTGATGACTCCAGGCCCAGGCTTCAGGCCTAACAGCACGGTTGTGCTGCTATCCACAGCTCCGCAGAGGAGAATAAGCAGGTCTCGAGAGAGTGAGATCAGCCCCTCTCTTTCCTTAAGTAACGTCCCCCATAAGTCTGTGCGGAGGTGTCACATGTTCCAATAATGCAGGGCATTGTGGGAAGCATAGTCTGTTTCTTTGAAGAGTCAATGGAGTCCATATCTCCCGGCTTTGCAGTCCCACAATGCATAACTTCTTAAAGGTATCGTAACATATTTACAGGCGTAGCTAAAGTTCCGGTGGGATTCAGGCCTATCAATAGTCTCTATTTTAGGTAGGTGTAAATAAAGTCTGAAACCTAAGATAGCTTTTCAACTTTTTTTTTATTGTCTTTTTTTTTCTCAATACTTTTATTTAAAAAGGGCTACACAGGATTCCTTTAACTGTGAAGAAGATAGATAGATAGATAGATAGATAGATAGATAGATAGATAGATAGATAGATAGATAGATAGATAGATAGATAGATAGATAGATAGATAGATAAAGATAATCTGTATGTAGTCATGGTAAATAGCTATGAAAAAAATAAACATGCGCAAACAGTATTTTATTTATTACAGAGTCCATTAAAATTGCAAATCTGGGCTTCCTTTTATGATATGAACTGCTCCAGATGGCTTCTTTGTTACCTCTTGGCTGCAACTGCAAAACATTTTGTGTTTTTTTTTCCCTTTCTCTTTACAGTTGCATGATTGAAGTGAAAAATAGTAGCTTTGCTATGATCCTGAGCTAGGAAACTGAGCTAAAAATTAATATTTTAATTGGAAACAACAATTTTCCATATTCTAAAACAATCAGTAAAAGTATTTGAATAGGAATGGCCCAAATCTACCCCAAACCTTCCTTTCCACCTCTAAATCATGTCACAGGTAAATTCTGTCGAATATAGCCAACGCTATGCGGTTCCTGTGTGATTCACAGGCAGTTCTGCGCAGTGCAATTTCAGCTCCATTCAGTTTGAATGGGCTGAAATTGCACCACTCTGCACCAAAAGAAGTGCATGCCCTACTTTTAAAAACACACTGCAACCGGATTGCATGGTACTTTTGTACCATGTGATCTAGTGCTGGCAAACACAATATGTTTGAGACCTGTGTTTGGGGTGTCGATAACTTTGCACTGACATCCACTGCAGATCGCAAGGGCAGTACAATTGGAATGCAGTGCTGGAAACCAGCGTGGAATGCCGGTTTCTTGCGCGGCATTCTAATGTAAACAAACCCTAAATATTTACCATGGCAGCTGCTGGAAGGAGGGATCAGCAGGGGTACTATTGATGTAGGCAGTGTTGTCAACTCACCTAAGAAAGTTAGAAGCTCACTGGTTTTCTGGCAGGATCACCAGATGTTTTTCTTTACTTGCAGAATTTTTAAAGTTGTAAATCATGGGGAAAGGTATGGTAAGTACTGAATATGTTTTCTTTTGCCATACATACACATTTTAGAATATTGCTTCTTTTCAAAGCATTTAAATTTCCACTCCTGTTGTCAGAGCTGACACTTTCACTAAAAGCCATTGGCAGTAGAACTGAGTCTGCTTGTTCTTGTTTTGTTTTTTTGAGGAGTACCTCACTGTTTTTTGAACATTGAAGAAGGGTCACAGTAAAATTACTGCACTACCTGCCAGAATGAAAATTGATGTTAAAATGTAGTAGTTATACAACGTCTCTACTACAAAAAGATACTTCTCAACCAGGGTTTGGTGGATACCCTAGGGTTCCCTCAGAGGTTGCTGGGTTTCCTTTGAGCAATCAGCAGTTTCTGCCTCTCAGATAATAAACCACTGGCAACAATGATCTTTTTTCCTATCTGCAAGAAGGAATCTTTCCAATCTTTTCCAATGACCATAAATATTAGGAGCGTTCTTCTCAATGACCATCACACTAATGTATTGTATTAAGATTGTTAAGTTATTTTAGGAATTCCTCCATGTTACAAAATTTGAGAAAGGCTGTCCAAGAATTTCTCTTTTTTTATATACTTTAGTTCCTCTTTAACCACTTAAGCCCCTGACCATTATGCAGCTAATGGACCAGACCCTATTTTGCGATTCGGCACTGCGTCTCTTTAACAGATAATTGAGCGCTCTTGCGACGTTGCTCCCAAATAAATTGACGTCCTTTTTTTCCCACAAATAGAGCTTTCTTTTGGTGCTTTTTGATCACCTTTGCGGTTTTTATTTTTTGCACTATAAACAAATATAGAGCGACAATTTAGAAAAAAAAAATATAAAAACAAATTTTTTTCCCCTCCGCTTAGGCAGATACATATTCTTCTACATATTTTTGGTAAAAAAAAAAAAAAAAATAGGGGATAGTTTTATGGCATTTTTATTAATATTTTTTTTTTTTTACTACTAATGGCGGCGATCAGTGATTTTTGTCATGACTGCGACATTACGGTGGACACATCTGACAGTTTTGACACATTTTTGGGACCATTGTCATTGATACAGCGATCAGCGCGATAAAAATGCACTGATTACTGTGAAAATGAAAATGGCAGTGAAGGGGTTAACCTCTAGGGTGTACTGTAGGGGTTAAGTGTGCCCTAGTGTGTTATTCTTACTGTAGGGAGGCGTGGCTGGGCGTATGACGTCACTGATCGTCGTTCCCTATGACACTAGGAAGAACGGGGAAAGGTTTGTGTACACTTACCTCTCCCCGTTCTTCAGCTCTGTGACCCGATCGCAGGACACTGGTGGCGATCGTGTCCACGGGTCCCGCAAGTGCGGTCACGGAGCTTCGGATCGTGTGGCCAGTGCGCCGGCGGCGGTGTGCTTGCGACACACGGCTGGGTTCTTAAAGAGTACGTACCTCTACGCCCTTGTGCCCAGCCGTGCCATTCTGCCGACATATATCGGCATGCGGGGGTCCTCAAGTGGTTAGTGCTATAGGATTTACCACTATTAGTTTAAATATGCAAACCTAAACTGCAACACTTCCCATCCTATGCCCATCTACACCTACAGTGCCTTGAAAATGTATTCATACCCCTTAAATGTATTTTATTGGCATTGTATGTGATAGACCAACACAAACGACACATAATTGTGAAGTGGAAGGAAAATTATGGTTTTCAACATGTTTTACGAATAAATATCTTAAATGAGTGGCGTGCATTTACATTCAGGCCCCTTTACTCTGACACCCCTAATTAAAATCAAACCATTTGCCTTTAGAAGTCACCTAATTAGTGTGTGTATTTTAATCTCAGTATAAATTTAGCTGTTCTGTGAAACCCTCAGAGGTTTGTTAGAGAACCTTAGTGAAGGCCAATGAACACACCAGATAGGTCAGGGATAAAGTTGTGCAAACCTACCAAGACATGGCCCTCCACCTAAACTGGCTGGGCAAAGAGAGCATTTATGAGGGAAGCAACCAAGAGGCCCATGGTAACTCCGGAGGAGCTGCAGAGATCCACAGTTCGGTTGAGAGAATCTGTCCACAGGTCAACTATTAGTCCTGCACTCCAAAAATCTAGCCTCTTTAGAAGAGTGGAAGACAAGGACAATCCGCGCTAACCCCTTACTAAACAAAAAAATTATTTATAATCATGCAACTGAATGCAAACAGTGAATGGAAAATAATTAAATGAAAAATAAATGAGTGAAAAAACAGTGCTGCACCTAAATACAAAAGGAACCTAATATTGGGCTCCTAAGAAATGTGCATCAAGGGGAAACAGGTGCACTACATATACGAAGGCAAAAAATTGCAACAAATTGATAGGTGAAATATAAATCCAAAATACATTCATGTGATAAGTGAGTCCTGTTAAAGAAAAAAGATATCCAGGTGATAGTTCGGGTGTAATCTCACTCCTCCGCATTGAATAAATGCATGTAATTGGACTGGCACAATGATTGATCAGCAAAAAACACTTCTCTGGAAATAAAGGAATGGATGGATGGCCGCTTACCAGAAAGTTGGACCCCAAAGGGTCGTTCAGGCACTGCAAAAAAGGGGGAATCCCTCGCTGGATGGTTGCTCAGGATTATCTCCTCGGCAGGAAATTAGCAGGCACACTTGGTGATATCTCCCACTAATTGTTTCCAGGATACAGACAGCCTTTCCAGATCCAAGGGAGCGTGTGGATATCAAAAATAAAAAGGAGGATTTCATAGTGCAGTAGTTTGTTAAAAAAAGTTGATACATTATTCCAATCGTACTGACATCTTACAAAAGAACTGCCACTTTGCAGATGGCTAGTTACAAATACCGCACTGTTACAAAGTAGCAAGACTGTAGGGAACAAGTGCTAGTGATTCCAGCTTCGGTTCAGACTGAGCAGCTGGGAGCGTGGTGACGTCGATGATACTCGTATGCTGTAAAAGGTGGTTCTACAAAGTATTGACTCATGGGGGGCTGAATATAAATGTACACCACACTTTTCACATATTTTTTTTGTAAAAAATATTGAAAAATATTTATCATTTTCTTTTCACTTCACAATTATGTGCCACTTTGTGTTGGTCTACCACATATGATCCCAATAAAAAACAATTATATTTTGGTTGTAACATGACAAAATGTGGAAAGTTTCAAGGGGTATAAATACTTTTTCAAGGCACTGTCTTGGAAAAGTATTTACCCTCCTTGGATTTTTACCTATTTTGTTACATTACAGCCTTTAGTTCTGAATTATATGTGATGGATCAGAACACAATAGTCTAAGTTGGTGACGTAAAATTAGAAAAATATATACATAAAACAATTTTTCAGAAATAAAAAAAATGATAATTGGCATGTTCGTATGTAATCACCCCCTTTGTTATGAAGCCCATAAAAAGCTCTGGTTCAACCAATTACCTTCAAAAGTCACATAATTAGTGAAATGATTTCTACCTGTGTGCACTCTAAGTGTCACATGATCTGCCATTACATATTCACCTCTTTTTGAAAGGCCTCAGAGGCTGCAACACCTAAGCAAGAAGCACCATTAACCAAACACTGCCATGAAGACCAAGGAACTCTCCAAACAAGTAAAGGACAATGCTGTTGAGAAGTACAAGTCAGGGTTAGGTTATAAAAAAAATCCAAATCTTTGGAGATCCCTAGGAGCACCATCAAATCTATCATAACCAAATGGAAAGAACATGGCACAACAGCAAACCCACCAAGAGACAGCCGCACATCAAAACTCAAGGACTGGGCAAAAAGGGCATTAATCCGAGAGGCAGCACAGAGACCTAAGGTAACCCTGGAGGAGCTGCAGAGTTCCACAACAGCGACTGGACTATCTGTACATAGGACGAAAATACGCTCCATAGAGTTGGGCTTTATGGCAGAGTGGCCAGAAGAAAGCCATTACTTTCAGAAAAGCAAAATGCCACGTTTTGAGTTTGTGAAAGGCATGTAGGAGACTCCCAAAATGTATGGAGGAATGTGCTCTGGTCTGATAAGACTAAAATTAAACTTTATGGCCATCAAAGAAAATGCTATGTCTGGCGCAAACCCAACACATCACATCACCCAAAGAACACCACAGTAAAACATGGTGGTGGCAACACATGCTGTGGGTATGTTTTTCAGCAGTCGGACAGAGAAACTGGTCAGAGTTGAGGGAAAGATGGATGGTGATCCGAGTTGAGCGAACACCTGGATGTTCGGGTTCGGCCGAGCTTCGGAAAAAAGTCCGAACTTGACCCGAACCCCATTGAAGTCAATGGGGACCCACATTTTTTAACTACTAAAATGTCTCTAAAAAACTAAGGGAAAGGGCTAGATGGCTGCAAAATGTTGGTAAGAGCATGGCAAGTACTCTGCAATCAAATGTGGATAGGGAAATAACTTAAAATAACATAAAAATAAAAAAATAAAATCTTGACAAGCAGGAACCTTCCAATGATGGAATACTATTCCTCCCACTGATACCAATGATAGGGCACTATTTCTCCCACTGACCCTAATGATGGGACACTATTCCTGCCAATGATACCAATGATGGGACACTATTCTGGTGCAATTAGATTTGTGAAGTAGGACTGACTCCTAACTAATTCTCTCCCTATAAGCACAATCAGGAACCTTTTCCTACAGTAGCTAATGCAGAGTATGTTACAGGAACATATGCAGTGCTGGTGCAATATGCAGAGTATCTGACAGGAACATATGCAGTGCTGGTGCAATATGCAGAGTATCTGACAGGAACATATGCAGTGCTGGTGCAATATGCAGAGTATCTGACAGGAACATATGCAGTGCTGGTGCAATATGCAGAGTATCTTACAGGAACATATGCATTGCATCTGACAGGAACATATGCCTAATGTAGCTAATGCTATGTAGATCAATCGCTGAGTATTGTAATTCGATTTCTGAAGCAGGAAAATCCTAAATCTAAATCTGTCTCTGAGAGCAGCTGCAGCCTTTCCCTACCCTAGCTAAAGCAGAGTGACGAGCTGTGCTGTGTGCCTCTAGCTTATATAGAGGCTGGGTCACATGCTCGGTCACATGCTGCACTGGCCAATCACAGCAATGCCATTAGTAGGCATGGCTGTGATGGCTTCTAGGTCACACAAGTAAAAGAAATGCTGATTGGCTGCCCTGCAGCGCGCCGCTACATAGCCAAACTCCGAACCCGAACCCGAACCCTCAGAAAATTGTTCGGATCAAAAAAATCTAAAATTTGGTACGAATCCAAACTTTACAGTTCGGGTTCGCTCAACCCTAATGGTGATAAATACAGGGAACCTGTACGACTCCGTGTGTGATTTGAGGCCAGGAAGGAGGTTCATCTTCCAGCAGGACAACGACCCCCAAACACACTGCTAAAGCAACACTTGAGTGGTTTATGAGAAATCATGTAAATGTGTTGGAATGGCCTAGTCAAAGCCCAGACCTCAATCCAATAGAAAATCTGTGGTCAGACTTAAAGATTGCTGTTCACACGTGCAAACCATCCAACTTGAAGGAGCTGGAGCAGTATTGCAAGGAGGAATGGGCAAAAATCCCAGTGATAAGATGTGGCAAGCTCATATAGACTTATCCAAAGCGACTTGGAGCTGTGATAGCCGCAAAAGGTGGCTCTACAAAGTATTGACTTTTTCTGTTATTTTGTTCTATTTGTTGTTTACTTCACAATAATAAAAAAAACATCTTCAAAGTTGTGGGCATGTTCTGTAAATAAAATTATGCAAATCCTCAAACAATCCATGCTTATTCCAGGTTATGAGGCAACAAAACAAAAAATGCCAAGGGGGGTAAATACTTTTGCTAAGCACTGTACATCATTCTGTGATATACATTTTCCTAGGTCCTCCTGAATAACGAAAAGAGAACAACTAGCTTACAGCATTTCAAGGTAAGGAACAGACAGTGTATGGCAATGAATTGTGCAGCTGGCCTTGAAATACAAAAGCCTTACAAGCATAATTCAACAATCATTTTTACATGAGCCATAAACATCAAAGCAACAATATTAAAGATATAAAGTGAATTCCATGCAGCTTACACTAAATGATTCAGGTCTGATGTTTTCAGCAGAGAGACTTTTAGGCATGTAAGCTTAGGAGACATTTTTTATCAATTACCGTACATGGAACATTTTTTCCATGTTTTAATACAGCACATTTTCTTTATGGCCATTATCCAGTTATGTATTACAGCCAGTAGTTCAGCACAGCTTTTTGGAAACCTAATTTCTATTTGTGATAGTGAAATGTAAGTCTGTTAGAATTTTTTTTTCCAATGATTAAATTAGAGTTATATAAAAACAAAAAATATTTACATGTATTATTCTCTGGCTGCGATTTATATAAGATTAATTAATATAACTTTTTTTGTGTTTCTTACATAAGTAAGCCTAGTTTATCATAAAGAAAACCTCTATCCAAACCTGTGCTGTGCCTTCTGCTGCATTTAGAAATCAGGAATTAAAAAAATATGCTTTTCATATCTGGGGAAAAAAATAAAAAAATATTCCAAATTGGCAGCACAGGACTGGTGCTTGTTTATTGGCTGCCAAGGCACCCAACGCTGGCAGAGGGGGGGGGGGGGGCAAGGAAAGAATTCTTAGCATTTTGAAAGGTCTGACAGACCGTCTCAGCAGACAGATTTGATCGTGTGTACGGGCGAGCAGACGGATTTGTCCAGCAGACAGATTTTAAAGACTGCTTTAAAATCTGTCTGCTGGGAACCCGTCGAACCGATATGTCTGCTGGTTAGTACGCTATCATATCTTAGTACATATCTGCCCACACATGCGTCGAATGGATTCGAAGCATGCGCGGAAGTGTTTTACTTCCTGGTGCGGTGACGTGGCGGCGTCAACGTCACCGCCACGTCACCGCGCTGTCTGCCGGTGGGGATTTGGTTTGATCGTGTGTACAGCGATCAAACCAAAACAGCCAGCAGACAAATCTGATCAAATTGGTCTGTCAGACCGATTTGAACAGATTCATTTGCTCGTGTGTACGGGGCCTAAGTTGCTAGGGCACGTGACTGATTCGCTCTACATATACCTGTGTAGCACTACCCCCGCAGGAGCCGCTGGATAGATTTGGGATCTACTCTCACTCTAATTATTCACCCCCCTTGAAGTGGCTCGAACCCTCCCTTGGCACACCAGACAAATGCAATAGTATTGTGTCCCCTACTTGACTGGGGCCACAATAACACATATGAAATATGCAATGGCAATATAATGATGTTGTTACCTTATTTAGCTTACGACTCCCAGGGGTAAACACACCTCAATATAGTCAAATCAAAAGGGTAACTTTGCTTGCCTTATAGTAAAGAAAAAAAAAAGGGAAAAAGGGTTTGAACAACAAGTTAAACACACATGCATATTTGTATAAGAATGACTCTGCAAGCGTCCCTGCAGTAGTCAGCAAAACAAACCTAAAAGGTTAACACAAATGAGTCTGTAAATAACTGTAAGTAATCTATGTGGGCAGTTCCATAAACACAAGTGCAGAAAACCCTGGCCAGGCCTGGCTCAACTAACTTTAGAATTTTTTTTTCAAGGGATGAAGTCTATGTTGAAAACGTTGGTGCACTTAATTTAATTGTGATCCAAAAAGACAGTTAAACTCAGTCAAAGGGGTATGATGAACACAAATGCCTGTGGACAGATCATCCAGTCAGCGTCAGTCATCTCTGCTAGCGTAACTTTCAGATGTATAGGCCTCTCAGCTAAATCAGTGAACAATACGTGGCCCCGACTTATGGAGTGTTATTAGTTTACAGGCTGAGGTAATATTGTAGCTTGGGCAAGTGCCCTCTCACCCGAGTAGGCCCAATCTGCCTGAGGCCTTCGCGCAAGACGAGCAAATCAGTCACTGCTCTGCGACACACGATCTCCGGTATCTGACTCTCCACTGATATGGTCGTCAGCTACTAAGGTTCTCCGGTCTCTTGGAAGCACGAGCTGGAAACACTTGGTCCTGTCCTTCTCCGGATGGCCGGTCTCCAGGTGGATCTCCTCTCAGGCTTCAGGCCTAACTGCTTAGCTGTAGTGCTCTCCCCTGTTCCGCAGAGGGAAGTGCGCAGGTCCCAAGAGAGCGAATTCAGCTCCTCCCTGCCTTTAAGTAACCTCCCCCATAAGGCTGTGCAGAGGTGTCATGTGCTCCAGGAAGACAAGGCATTATGGGAAATGTAGTCTGTTCCTACTAATTGTCAATGGAGTCCACTTCTCCTGGTACCTCTAGTCGCACAATGCATTCCTTTTAAAGGAAAACCAAACACATATGTAGGGCTTACCCCCGAAGGAGCCGCTGAATTGATTTGGGATCGGCAAATTAAGTTACCCCTGCTTGGTCTAGGGATGCACCAGAAGGATCTAGCAGGAAACGGAGGTCCACACAGTCAATAAAGATTTTTTCAATGCTTTAATTCCAGGCCAACATTAGCCAACATCAACTTGGTGAAGGAAGAATAGGTTGATGAAAGAAGAGAAACTTTCCATGTCAGGCCTGGATATATGCAAGGCAGATCAGCCCTTAGTAGCACAAACTTTCACATGTCGCCACTCCTATGAGACTGAGTGGGTACGGTGCCCCCGGACAGGTGTCTCTCACACTTACCTGGCAGCCGCGGCGCGACCTCGAATCTTGGTTGGGAGGAACAGGTCTCTCTCACAGGCCCGGCTCTAGGCCTCTGCCACAGGCCAGTTAATTTGGATAGACTAAATGTGCGAACAGATCGAATCCTCCCAGTAGTTTTTCTGCATAGGTCACTGGGCGGCAGTAGAGCATACCTGCCAGCATTCCGGTCACCGAATCCCCGTCTGGGACTCTCTTAAGCTTCAGGGACCCAGTAAATTACTGGGGCCGCTTGATTCTTGTCTCTGATTGAGACTCAGGAAGGCCCAGGAACCTAGCCAGGGGGACCGCGCCGGCGGGGTCCATGGGCGCACACACCCTGAAGGTGGATGCCGCCCCCCCGAGTCTGGGACCCCGCACACGTGAAGAGGAAGAACCCCGAACCACTGACCTAGGTCCCAGATATACCCCTCCCCAGCATGTCCAGCGAGGAGAAAACTCCCCAATTGGCTACTGAGGAAGACTCCATCCGCCAGAAATCCTGCTGGCTCCCACTGCCAGCCAAGGATGAGACAACATCTTCAGAATGCAGTCCGAGCCAGTGGACCTTTCCGGAATGACATAGGTCAATAACCTAGACAAATCACAACTGGGAGAAACTTAGCTCTCCCAGTCCAACTAGTTTTAAACGCAGCGCCCATGCAAAAAGCAAGGGGGCGCTACACATATGTACAATATAACGAACTCCGGTGGAGATTCAAGTCTATTCATGCATCATACATGCTAGGGGGAGTACAACTGGGGGGATCTGTAGTGGAGAAGGATCTGGGTGTTTTAGTTGATCATAAGCTCAATAATGGCATGCAATGCCAAGCTGCGGTTTCCAAAGCGAGCAAAGTCCTTTCTTGTATTAAGAGAGGTATGGACTCCAGAGATAGAGATATCATTTTGCCCCTGTACAAATCATTAGTAAGACCTCATCTGGAATATGCAGTCCAGTTTTGGGCACCAGTTCTCAAAAAGGATATCGGAGAACTGGAGAAAGTGCAGAGAAGGGCAACCAAACTGATAAGAGGCATAGAGCAGCTCAGCTATGAGGAAAGATTAGAGGAACTGAATTTATTCACTCTTGAGAAGAGGAGAATAAGGGGGGATATGATCAACATGTACAAATACATAAGAGGTCCATATAGTGAACTTGGTGTTGAGTTATTCACTTTAAGGTCAACACTGAGGACAAGGGGGCACTCTTTACGTCTGGAGGAAAAGAGATTTCACCTCCAAATACGGAAAGGTTTCTTCACAGTAAGAGCTGTGAAAATGTGGAACAGACTCCCTCCAGAGGTGGTTCTGGCCAGCTCAGTAGATTGCTTTAAGAGAGGCCTGGATTCTTTCCTAAATGCACATAATATAACTGAGTACTAAGTTTTGTAGGTAAAGTTGATCCGGGGTAAATCCGATTGCCTTTCGGGGGATCAGGAAGGAATTTTTTCCCCTCCGGTAGCAAATTGGATCATCTCTCTGCTGGGGTTTTTTGCCTTCCTCTGGATCAACTGTGGGTATGGAGTTGGGTGTATGGGAGGATGTACTGTGTTTTACTTTTTTTTTTTTTTTTTTTTTATGGTTGAACTGGATGGACTTGTGTCTTTTTTCAACCTGACTAACTATGTAACTATGTAACTATGTAACTATGTAATATCAATGGTCAGGATAGTATGACCCCGCTACACCAGTATTTACACAACACATATACAGTACATAACACTTACATAGCATGGGCATATTACATAGCATTACAAATAACATAGATCATGTTAAAGGAAATCTGAAGCAGGAAAAATATAGTGACTGCCATTGCGGGCCTCCTTCTGAAAATTCCAGTTACCTGGCTGTCTCTGGCTTCAATACCTTCTAAGAGAATGACCCAGAACTAGCATGCAGATCAAGGAATTCAGAACTTCTACTCAAATGTTTTTCTAAGTCAGTGACTGACTGAAGTGTAGCCATTGATAAAGCAGGTCATCCAGGGAACTAGTATTTTCAGAATGATAGGTTAGTGGTAGTTTCGATTCTTCTTATTACAGTTTTCCTTTTACTAGTCAACGTTTTAAAGCTTGTGGTGTGGGACAGGACTTGCCTATTTGGTAAATTTAGGACATACTGGATGTAACATACTGCATTGTTACTAATTGCAGATTAAAAAATAGCCACAAGATGGTAGTGCTTTGCAGTTTAGTGGACACAGCAACTAATACAGCCTTGCTAGGAATACTGGAGTTTGTATGCTGCAGTCAGGATCCTTCTATTCAGACAAGCTGGAAGAGAACAACAAATCCCATGTGGGTAAGCAACAGGGGTGGGAGCATATAGAAAGGAAAGCCCGGAAACCTGAAGGGGAGGGGAGGAGAAGACCGGGAAAGAGGAGACCACAGGGTGGAACTGATTGAGCTGGAGAGCAGATAAGAGGATGCCAGATCACTGATAGTACTGAGAGGCAGAATAGTCGATGCATTAGAATGGTCATCAGTGACTTCATCCCTTGGAAGGTAACATGGGGGGTCTTTCATGCCTGTGCTATGATCCGGTGGGCAGAGATAAGTGGCCAGCTTCTGCTGGGGCGCATATAAGCCAGGTATCGGGCAATGCAAAAGGGCCAACTTAGCTTCCCTGCCGACCATTGAATGGAACAGGGTCTGGAACAGGTCTGGGTCAGGAATATCAGGTATGCAGGACAGTGTGGTCAGTTTTCAATAGGAAAACAGAGGGACTGGCAGGAACACCAGGTATTTCACACACAAGGAAGCAAAACAAAGAGAACATAACACTTTTTCATTAGAGATGAGCTGGACACCCCCCGGTTCGGTTCACAGCAGAACATGCGAACAGGCAAAAAATTTGTTCAAACACCGTTAAAGTCTATGGGAACACGAACATGAAAAATCAAAAGTGCTGAGTGGTTTTGTAAGGTAGAATATAATATCGTCAGCGAAGGCTGACAACTTATGTTCCTCCTTTTCTGCCCTTACGCCGTTGATATCTGGGTCGTTGCAAATCGTGGCTAACAGTGGTTCCAGGGATAATATAAAGAGTAATGGAGACAGAGGGCAGCCCTGTTGAGTTCCGTTCTTCATTTTGAAGGCCTCCGATAGTATACCATTTATTTTAATTCTTGCGGTAGGATGATGATAGAGTGTTTTTATCCATCTAATCAGCCTATTCCCCAGACCCATCGTTTCCAGTGTTTGCAGCATGAGTCCCCAGTCTACCCTGTCAAATGCTTTTTCAGCATCTACTGACAGAAATAGACCTGGGGACCCATCCCGCCTTATCTTCTGGATTAGAAGGAGTGCTCTTATGCTATTATCTTTGCCCTCCCGGGGACGAAACCCACCTAATCCGGGTGGACTAAAAAATGCATGACCCTTTTCAGTCGCTCCGCTAGGATTTTCGCAAAAAGCTTGATATCTGTATTTAATAGCGATATTGGTCTGTATCCTGAACAAAGTGAGCTGTCCTTCCCTTCTTTTAATATTATTGCTATAGATGCGGTGAGAGCGTCCTTACTTACAGTATTTCAAACTCAGATCCTAGGCCGGTAAAATATTTACAAAGCCTTGGTACCAGTATATTGCTAATTTTTTTGTAATAAAACACTGTAAACCCATCTGGCCCTGGGCTTTTCCCAACTGCCGCATTTTTCAGAGCCATTTTGATTTCATCTTCAGTTGTGGGCCTATCGATGTGAGAACTTTCAATATCGTCAATCTTCGGTCATCTAGCTTTCTCAAGGAAATCTTGGAAATTAGCCTCTTTTTCACCCCCCTGCCACCCCGTCTGATTTATATTATACAGTTCCTCATAGAAATTCTTAAAGCTTTCAGCGATGTCCTTGGTGGAATAGGCCAGGTCCCCATTTGACCTTTTGATTTTTTCCATGTAGTTTCTGGTTTTCTTCTTTAGTGGGCCATTTTTGCTAAGTGCTTGCTGGATTTGTTTCCCCAGAGATACCTCTCTCTGGCGATACTATTTAATTTTTTCTTAGTATCTTGCTCCAAGATCTCCTTTAGTTTGTCTCTTTTTAAGGTTAAATTAAGGTAAGTATCTTTGGAAGACTGTTTTTTGTGTTTTTGTTCTAAAAGAGTAAATTTCTTTGACCAATATATCCCACTTCCTACTCCGCTCTTTTTTTCTCCTCACCCCTTCAGAGATTAGAATCCCCCTAATGTACGCTTTGTGAGTCTCCCAGAGGGTGGTACTGGATATTTCCCCCGTATCATTCAAGAAGAAGAATTTTTTAAGTTCCTCTTCCACCCTGTCCGCCCCTCCTTCCTCACGTATCAAATTTTCATTTAGGTGCCACGTCGGGTATTGCTTCCGTTGTGTGTAGATCTGAATTTTCATAGTTATTGGTGAATGATCAGATATAGTCACTACTCCAATATCAGTTTCCGTAATTTTATCCAGCAACTTATGATCCGCTAATATGTAATCTAACCTAGAGTACATTCCGTGTGGAGGGGAGAAGAACGTGTAATCTAGCGTATTGGGGTGGAATGCCCTCCAGACATCTACCAGCTGGCAATCATACATCCTTCTTTTTAGTTTCTGCAACTGCGCGTTCATTGTCTCCTTCACCCGGGACGTACTGTCTTCTCTCAAGTTCATACATAAGTTGAGATCTCCCATGAAAATCATGGAGCCCTCAGAATTTTTTTTAACCTTCCAAGAATTCTCTCCATGTATTTGATTGGATTGATATTGGGGGCATAAATATTTGCTAGGGTGCAGGCCATATTCCCTAGTATTCCTTTAAGGAATGAAAATCTTCCCTCTGGGTCTGTCCACCTTGTCTCCAAGGCGAACCTTATCCCATTTGCAAAACCGATTGCCACGCCCCGTGCGCGTTTAGAGGTAGAATCCCCATAAAACCATGTTGGAAACGTGGGTGAATATAATTTGATATTTGAGTCAAGGGATAAATGAGTCTCCTGCAAGAAGACTACGTCCGCTTTATAGTGTTTAATCTCTTCTAGAACTTTAAATCTTTTCCCTGCAGAGTTTAACCCTTTGACGTGGTATGATAGGAACTTTAGATCTGCCATAACTGCCTACCTATCTGTTTGTTCTTTATTTTCTTGTAGAGACCAGAAAAACTACCAACCCTATCCTTATCGCCTATCTGAACCATAGAGGACCTCCACCCTTTCCTACCCCCCCTCCCCCCACACCCCCCCTTGGCCTCTGAACCATGGAGATCCTCCCTCCCCATATCCGCCGGATCTCTTGTATGAGGTGGGACTTCTCCACGCCCCCCCCCAACCTATAGTCTATAGTGGTCCATTGCCATTCCTATCTAGAGAATGGCAACAGAGCCCCTCATAGACCCCCCCCACGGATCCTCCCCCAGCTCCTCTCATCTTTTCATTATAATTTATTAGAAACTAGTGTGCTTAATCTACCCATCCTGGCAATTCCAAGGCCGGGATGTCAAATTTGGAACAAAACCCCGGTAAATCCTCCGGGAAAATTAATCTAGCTGACATCCCTTCTTTCTGTCCAATAAGGCACGCAGGAAACCCCCATTGATATTTGATGTTCTGTGACCGCATCTGTTCCAAGAGGGGTTTCAAATATCTCTTTCTAGCTAGGGTTTCCCAGGCCAGATCGGGAAAGATCTGTATCTCGACACCCCCGTAACACAGGGGGGACTTTTTCCTGAGTCTCGACCAGATTTCAGCTTTGTCTTCAGCTTTGTCTTCGTAGTGTCTAAATCTAACAATTATGTCTCTTGGCCTTACCCCCTCTCCATTGTTGGTCCTTCCTATTCGGTGTACCCACTCTATTTTGAGGGGTTCTTCAATATCCTGTCTAGGAAGGGGATAAACAGAATGTTTAGAATTTTTTTCAGATCTTCTCCTCTTTCTTCTTTGATAGATCTAATCCTTAAATTTTGTCTTCTATTACGATTCTCTTGGTCCTTCAAGCGGTATTTTAACATCCTTTGGTTCTGTTGAATGATGAGATATTGATCTTTTAAGTGGCTTAATTCTAGTTCCTGTTTTTCCAGCCTTGTCTCTGTTTCTTCTACCCATGTCAGAAGGTGGCTCAGGTCCATTCTCAGAATACTAATTTCATCCTTTATGGATTTTCTAATCTAATTTCTAGTCTCGTCAGCATAGCTTCCAGTTCCCTCTTAGAAGGTTATATGTGTATCTGTGCTTACCTCAGCACTTTGGTTCAGGTCTTGCTCCCCTTCGATTGATATGTCCGGGATTGGAGGGTTGGTTCCCCCCCGCTCCTTTTTTTACTGTCCCCATTTTCTCAGTTTTTTTGGTGTTACCTGGGCTTTTGGTACTCCCCTCCTGAGTCATATATTGTCTTATCATACTGGTTGTGGGGTTGTCCTTGGGGGTTTTCGGAGCAGAGCCCCTTGTTACCTTGCTCATGTTGTGTTTTCTCCTCACCCGAATTCGCTTCCCCAGTTTTAGCTGTATTCACTCCTATTCCTAGGGTTGCAACTACCTACTAGTGAATCCTATCGCATTAGGTGCATTAGTGCGCGCGCCTAGTGAGGAGTTCAACGGGTGGTCTCCTACTCTATCTGAGTAGACCATGAGCCTCAGAGATATTGGGTCCTGACCCACCCCTAACACCACCCCCTGCAACTAAGTGAATGCAGATGCTATGGGTGTCTGTATGCAATGGAGTGGTGAGTCCCCCCTTTTTTTATTTTTAAAGGGACAACGATATTAGAAGAGAGGGGAGCGTTTGGTAACGCTCGTAAAGTTATAAAGAGGTGTTATGTATCTCCAGGGGAGCAAGATACCCATCCCACAATTTTACATGATGAGAAATAGTTTTACCCGCAGACTATGCTCATTTGTATTACTTATGAGCGGGGATGCTTTTTCTCCCTTTTTTTTTTTTGGGAGGTCCGTGGCATGCACCGACCCAGTACCCTGCTCAATCGGGATCGTTTGGGTCGCTGTAGAATCCCGTCCCCTGTGCTGGTATACACCAAGAACCTGGAATGCTGTATGCTGCTACTATATGCCACCACGTATTCTAATACAATGGGTTACACAGTCCGGTCCAGTCTGTCCTGTTATTTATTAGGGTCAACTGTTTTGCTTTGGTACACACAGTGTCCAACTGGTAACTAGGCACGTATTTGCTGGAGTATAATAACGTGAGCGCATATCACATGAATAGAAAACGCAAATTACATAGGGCCAGATTCAGGTACATTGACGCATATTTTGACCTGAGTAGCGCACCTCCTTTACGTTAGACCGGCGCAATGTAGAGGCGCAATCACCGTATCCTCGTAGTATTTGTGCAGAAATTTGCGCGGGTGCAACCTAATTCCCGACCCGATTCTCACAACTCGGGAACGGCGCAATCAGTGAAATTGGAAGTGGACCCGGGCAACTTAGTGAGCTACGCAGAGAGCTTAAATAGACAGACACAAACGCCCTTCCTTTGCAAAAGTACATCCCTTTGTATCCCTTCCTATACAGCAAGGTGCTTTTGTTCTGTTGTTTGTTTGCGTTTGTTGCTTTGTGACTTGTCTTTGTGATATTTGTTGACTGTTTGGGCTAGTGTTTTGTATAATCTATTTGTGTTTTTTGAATGAATGAATGAATGAATGAAAACTTGTATATCGCGGCACATGCGAACTGAATTGCCTCTGGGCGCTTGTTGTTCCTGTCTCCTTTGATATCAAAAGAGAAAAGTCTTGACCTTTTTCCTAAATGCTAGGTGGTTCTCCTCCAATCGGATGTTGGTTGGTAAAGCGTTCCATAGTCTGGGACCTTGGATCGCGAATCTTCTTTCTCCTTTGGACTTGAAGTTGGCTTTCGGAACCTGGAGCAGGTTCTGATTCGTGGATCGCAAAACGCGATTGGGATTATGCGCTTTTATTATTTCGCATAAATAAAGGGGGGCATTCCCATAGACACATCTATGCGTAAGACAGAGAGCTTTAAAAGCAATTCTGTCTTTAACTGGCAGCCAATGAAGGGCTCTCAGTGAAGGTGAGATGGATTCCCAGGGTTTTTTCCCAGTCACAAGTCTGGTGGCCGTATTCTGAACGACTTGCAGACGAGCGATTTGGTACATGGGGAGGCCGAGGTAAAGGGCGTTTGCATAATCCAGCCTGGAGTTTACAATAGCTCCCACCACGACCGCTAAATCTTCTTTGGGGATGAACGGAGTGAGTCTGCGTAGTAGGCGCAGTAGATGGTGAGATCCGCTGACTACTGACCCTATTTGAGCGTCCATTGTCATAAAGGAGTCAAAAATGACCCCTAGGCTTTTGACTTTGGCGCTAGGGGTGATGATTCTGCCCAAAATAGGCGGGGGGGGTCCACGCTGTTGAAAGTTGATTCCTGCGCTTGGCGTGAAACAGAAGAAGTTCTGTTTTTGCTCCATTGAGTTTAAGGTAACTCTTTGTCATCCAGTCCTCTATCAAAGAGAGACATGTCTCTAGATTGAGGTGGTGATCCTGTCTGTTGCAGATACGGAAATACAGTTGCGTATCATCTGCATATGAGTGGTAGAGCAGTTTTTGGCTGCTGATAATCTCAAAAAGAGGACGAAGATAAATGTTAAACAGCACTGGTGACAGAGGCGATTCTTGAGGGACTCCGCATGTTACTGTGCGTTTTTCAGACGTAAAAGGTCCTAACTTCACTGTTTGCGATCGGTTTTCCAAAAAAGAGGAGAACCAAGATAAATCGCTTTCTGTGACTCTGGCTACTTCAGCAAGCCGAGTCAGTAACAGATTGTGGTCTACAGTGTCAAAAGCTGCACTTAGGTCCAACAGAACCAGGAGACAAGATTCTCCTTCGTCTGCGGCCTTGAGAACATCGTCCCATACTTTCAGCAATGCTGTTTCCGTCCCATGTCCGGGACGGAAGCCTGATTGCAATGGGTCAAGTAGCTTGTAGGTATCTAGATGCAGTTGCAGCTGTTTTACCACTACTTTTTCCATTATCTTAGAGAGTACGTTGAGGCTTGTTATGGGACGGCGGTGGAGTGGGTCCTTGGGGTCCAGGGAGGGTTTCTTCAGGATGGGTTGGATTATACCTTCTTTCAACTGTGAGGGCACTATGCCCTCCAAGAAAGACTGGTTGATAAGCTGCGTGATGGGAGGAGCCAGGATGTAGGCGCATTCCTTCAGCAGTTTTGTGGGGATAATGTCATTTGGCGCTGTGCCATTGCGCAGAGTACAAATGACATTCTTAGTGGTCTCGATGGAGATGGTTTCCAGGGTGAACTTACCTGATATCGGAGAATTTCTATGGGTGCTGTGTGAGAGGCTGCGGGGGGGGGCTGGGGGGAGAATTGTTTTGCTGAATGCTTTCGCGGATTACCTCGATTTTATTAATGAAGTAATCCGATAGTTCATTGCAAAATTCTTGTGTGTCTGAACTGGGGGCTTCAATGCATCCTGGCTTCATGGTCTGGGTGACCATCTTGAAGAGTTCGCGGGGGCGGTTTAGGGCACCGTTGATAGCCTCCGAAAAATAATTTTTCTTGGCTTGGAAAATTCCTTTGTGGTATTTTCTGTAGTCCCCTTGTAGATGGATAGGTTTAGCTCTGAAGAACATCTTTTCCAGGCAGATTCTGCCCTTCTGCGTTCTTGCTTCAGTAACGACAGCTGGTTATTAAACCAGCTGCGGTTGTTTTTCCGAATGCGGGTTCTTCGTTTTGGCGCTACCAAGTCGGCTGACTGTAGCATGGCCGAGTTTATGGCTTCCAATGTTTCAACGGCCGTTTGATGCGGCTGAGTTGTTTCTATCTTTTTCCTTAAAGTCGTTTTGAAGAGTTCCGAGTGGAGCTTCTTCTGACATCTAGTCCAGTGTGTTGTCACTGGATTTGATGTTTTTGTTGTAGGGGGGATGGTGGTAATACTGAATATAATTGCATGGTGGTCTGTCCATGGCAATTTTTCATTTTCCCAAATTTTTATTTCCAGAGCTTGTCTGAAAATAAGATCAAGTGTGTGACCTGAAGCATGTGTGGGCCCACATACTAATTGCTGTAATCCTAATCCTTCCAGGTGGTCAATACAGGCGTCGGCAATGGGGTCTTGTGAGGAGTTTGCCCAGAGATTGAAATCCCCTAGCAGCAAAAGTTGTTTGCTGTTGAGGGTATAAGTGGAGAAAAAATCCGTCCAAGATGATAGCAGCTGCGATTTTGGGCCGGGCGGCCTATAGCAGAGCAGAATGTGGACGGTCTCCTTTGAATTTGCTTGAAGTTGCAGAGTAAGGGTTTCCATGAATGGAAGAGGGTTTTGGCGGACTGGTTTGGTGATCGTAAGATGAGTCTTATAGATCACCGCCAGGCCGCCTCCTCTTTGCCCTATTCTGTTTTCTGTAATAATACGATAGTTTTCTGGCACCAGTTCTCCTAGAATGGTGTTACAGTCGGCTGTGAGCCAGCTCTCTGTAATAAAAAGACAATCTAGATCCTTTTGTTGAATGAAGTCGCGGATTTCTAGTCGGTGTTTTACTGCCGATCTAGTATTGATCAGAGCACATGATATGTGCTTGAGCTGGGGTAAATGACTGAAATGTCTGACCGTCGATCTATGATCGATTCTCAATAGTCGCTCATTTCTTAGGGCTTTTTTGGTGATGGCTGGCAGTATTGCGGCGCATTGCCTCAAACTCCAAATGGTTTCGGCAGAATATTGCCTACATGCCATAATTGCCAATACACCAGGGGGGGGGGTGGATTTTTGGGCAGTGGGGAGAGGTATTGGCTAAACTCCTCTCTCCCGGCTTGGTCCAGAGGAAGGCAAAAAACCCTGGCGGAGCTCGGCCAATATGCTCCGGTAGGGAAAAAAATCCTTCCTGACCCCTGTAAGAGGGGATCGGGTGACCCCTGGATCAAGCTTCTGTATGTTGGAGGACAGGGGGGGGGGGGCTGGGGCTAAGAGGGTGACCCTGTTGCTGGTCTGGTGGGATGGCTGTCTGCACAGGCGGTGGGATGAGGGCTGACAGGGTGCTGCTTTAACTGAGTGGGTGTAAGACAGGGCAGGGTAACTGTCCTTCTGTCTTTCTGGGGTAAGGGGGGATTCCTGGAGGCTGGGTGAGGACCACAGAGGCGTGGGGAGCGGCGCGCCGTTAGGCCGCAAGTGAAGCCGCGGTCTTTCCTAGACCGCGGCCCCACGATTCAGAGCGGCCTGGCGCGGTGCTCTCAAAAAGAGCCCCGGAACGGCGCAAATTTTCGGGCGGAGGGGTAGAGAGGATAGAGAGGGGGGCCCTTAAGGATGATGAAGGTGTGGGAGTGCAGGGGGACACAAAAAAGGAGAAAAGGAGATCTGTATTGCTGCTGCGGCTTTATCCTGAAAAGGACGGCCGTCAGCAGCACTGGTAGAGGGCTCTTACATGCAGAGAGCCAGGGAGCTGTGCTGGAGGAGAAGACTTTTTTGTTGATAGATTTTGTTTGTTCGTTTTGTTGATTGATTTTTCCTGCTTGTTTTTGTGAGTGATTTTTGTTGATTGTTTGGGAGAGAGTTGTTGTATGAATATGACTGAAAGGAAGCGCAAGACCAATTTTACCTTGGGGGAGAAACAAATTATTGCCCGGGCCCTTACCCAATATGGGCGTTTCCTGCACGGCCCGGAGAGTTCCAGCACCACCCCGGTCAGGAAGAAGGAGATATTGCAGAACATCACCGACCAGGTAAATTCAGTGGGGGGGGGAGACCCAGAAACGCGAGGGGATCGTCAAGAAGATCAATGATCTCCGGCGTCTTGCCCGGGCGAAGCTGGCCATAATTGCAGCCCATGCCAGGGGCACTGGAGGGGGCCCACCATGCCCTGTTAGGCTGACAGCAGAGGAGCGTGTGGTGGCCCAGACCTTTAACAGGCAGCAAGTGGAGGACCTGCCTGGCTACGACTCCATTGAGGAGGCCGTGATGACAGGTAAGGTTTTTTTTTTTCCTATCTGGTGTGTAGCATGTGTGGGGGGGGGAGGGAATATGTGGCAAGTGTGTGGATCCTCCAACCTGTGAATGTTTTGTGTCATCCACAGATGTGCAGGAGGGTGCTGGGCCATCTGGCCTGACCGCACCATCCCCGGGACAACAGCCTGATGAAGACCCCCAGACAAGGCCGGAGTCCTCGGAGGAGTTTGAGGAGGAGGAGTTTGAGTTGGAGGAGGAGGTCATGTCAGGCAGTGGCTTGTTATTTTTGGAGGACTCTTCCCCTCTGGCTGGCAGCAGCCAGCCCTCCATAAGGGGTAGCCCCTCCCACTCCTCCCCCAACAGGGCTCCCCTTCTCCCCGGCCACAAGCATCATCTGGAGGCAGGAAGTCGTCCCAGAAGACCAGGGGGGTGGTCGAGGTTCTGCCCGCCAATCTCAGAAGGGACCAGGCCCTTCAGACCCACCATCTGGGACAGGTCAGCCAGACTTTGGGGCGGATGGAGGAGAGCCTGTCCTCCATAAAGGATACGCTTGGGGACCTGGACTGCCACTCCCGGGCTCTTACAAACTGACTAAACGAACTGCAGACTACTACAGCAGGCGTTGGGCAGGATGTGAGGGCCCTCACCCAGGCTATCTAGGCCAATACGGCAACATTAAATGCTGGCCTGAACAGAATAGCCGTGGCCTTGGAGGGCAGTCCGCCAGGTGGGCAGAGACCAGGGGCTGCTCCTCCTTCCCCGGATTACCCCCCCCATGAGTCTCCCCTGAGGAGCCGTGGGCGCACCAGGAATGGGTCACGCCAGAGGCATTAATTTTGTTTCCCCCTTTTTTTTTTTTTGTGCTGGACTTTTTTTTTTTTGCTGGAAATTTTTTGCTTTTTGCTGGACAATTTTTTATTTTTTTTTGGGTTGTGAATGATTTTTGAATGTGGGGGTGACATTCCTGCCGGAAAAGGGGTGTCACCCTCATTTGTGGTGGAGAAGGGTTCCCCAGGACCAGGGAGAAGTGATCCCCAGGTCCTTGTGAATGGTGTATGAATGTACAGTGACATAATTGGAGCCGTGGCGTGGCGTTGCTGCTCACAAGTCCTGCATGGTGGGCTTGTGCTAATCCAATTTGATGAGGATGTGATGTGTCTGTGCTAGGGACCACTGTGGTGTGCATGCATGCATTCTCATTGTGCCATGATTAATGTGTGTGTTTAACGTGCAAACATGCATAATGTGAGCTTTCTCCTGGCTGCTCTTCCCTCAGAAGACGGGGTAGCCTCGGTTAGGGGGGGGGGGATTGTCTGGTTCAGGGGTCAGGTCATCACGTATGTCAATCTGCAGGCCCTTTCTCACTGCGAAGTTGTGCAGCATGCAACATGCACCGATGATCTGGCACACAAAGTTTGGGGAATACAACAGGGTACCCCCAGACTTATCCCCCTTATTTGGGGGTTCCGGATAGGAGTCATGAGATGGGGTCCAAGTGCATATGCAGAGTCACCTGGAAGGGAAAAGACAGGAGGACGTTAGTAGTGCATGTGCCCCTTGTGATGTGTGCATCATGGGGGGGACAGTCATGCCTGCCACCCATGTCACTCACCAACCAGCCAGGTGTCCCAATACACGTTCTGTTCAAATTCCATTGGGATGGGGCTCTGATTGTATATTAAAGAAGGGGGGATGAGCGCAATATATACCACTATAGATCTGGCATAAAAACAAAAAACACAGCAACAAAGTGCAAACTGTGCAGCAAGCTGTGCAGCAACGTGCAAATGGATATAATAGTGGTCCTATAATATCAAATGAATCAAATAATCAAATAACTTAATCCGTGATAATGCGAATGCATATGATAATAATCGTGTAATAAATATCAAACAGTATAATAAGTTTATCCGTGATGTAGCAATTAATACTGTGAAAATAAGTGATGATCTTGAATAAAGTGAGCTCACATTGCGCTTACCTTAGTAAGGCAAAGAAAAAGCCTTGAACTGTGAAACACTTAGGTGAGGTTTTCAGCAGTTGTCCTTCTATTCTCTCTGTAGGATGATGTTATAATCCAAATGAGGGTCCAATGTTCCAGGGTGTGGAGATGTGTGTGTTCCAGTGGTGCTCAAATAAAAAGGAATGATGCCATAGTGAAGTATGTAGAAATAACGGTTTAATGAAAAAGTAACAACTTACATAAAGTAAACAAACGAGTGTACGATCGGGTAACACATCTACTTCCAGTTCCGGGTCTTACATGTTACGCTGCACCACGCAGCTTCATCTGATTGTATATGTAGCTGTCATGGCTCGATCTGGGGTGTTTGGCACGGACGTGCCATATGAGGCCTTGGGCATCGACTATCACCTGTACGTTGATGGAATGCCAATGCTTCCGATTGCGGTATATGTGCTCTGTCTCACGGGGGGGGGGGGCTGGAGTGCCACATGTGTGCAATCAATGGCCCCCACGGTGCGTGGGAATCTGGCAATTCTGTAGAAATCTGTCATTGCCTTCAGCTGCAGGTCCTCCTGGGTGGTTTTGATGATTTGGTTGGCCATGCGTCTGAGGATTGCTGGGATAACCTGGTGCACACATCTGCTCATGGAGGATTGTGACATCCCAGCCACAACTCCACTTGTTCTTTGAAAAGAGCCAGTGGCAAGGAAATGCAGTGTTGCCAGGACCTTGACCAGTGGCTGCATTGCATGTGAGCGGTGTGTTGGGCTGGTAAATGTCCTCCTGCAGGGTTGTGGTTAATTCCATGATGGCAGCAGGGGTGAATCTGAAGATGCGATACACCTCAGAATCACTCATGCCAAAGATGACTATGCGTGTGCGGTATATCCTCTCCCGTGCCCTCCTCCGTGCCCTCCTCTGTGCCCTCCTCCTTCTTTGCTCCACTAAAGTCAGTAGTATAGCTATGAGCAAGGATGCCCCTGGCATGTTGGCATACAGTTTGTTGTCCTGCAAGTGTGACTGCTCAGCTCGTCCCTAACAGTGTTGCTTTAGCTGACATGTAGACGGATTGTCTAATTTTATACCACCTTTTATATGGACTAATTTTAGACAGGACGTGCAGCTGTTGCGCACAGCACGTAGCCTGCGCTGCACCAACTTACTTTTGTGGATCCCTGTAACTCCCTAATTTGCATATTTGAATAGCAAATCAATGGTGTGTCTAGCGCAGTTTTGCGTGCACAGATGCGCCGGTCTATCGAAAATTACGCCGGTCGAAAAAAATTAGATTTCATGCGTATATCGTTTTGGGGATGCGGCGCATCGATACGCATGCGCAGATTTAGGCTTGCGCCGCGCATCTCCTGTAACACCGGCGTAATGGCTCTCTGAATCTGGCCCATAGTGTTTGAAAGATTGAGTCGCTGAATATGTAACACAGCATTACTCGCCTCTTCACTTTACATTCGTCAGCTCGCCCTTATTTGCTCTAGTATATCGTGTTTGATCTTTTTCCTATAGGGTGATATAGTTCACGATGCCTTTAGGATCACCATATACCATAGAGAGACCCCTTAAAGTTTATAGGTTATAAAGATCGGTATAGAAAAATTCCTGGGGCATGTAGCAGCATAAAGGGCCAGATTCTCAGCTGCAAAACGACGGTGTATCTCAGATACACCGTCGTATCTCAGTTTTTTTCAATGGGTATCTATGCGTGTGATTCCTAGAATCACTTACGCATAGATACACTAAAGTTCCAACAGGTGTAAAACAATTACACCGTCGGATCGGAGATGTAATGACAACGCCGGCCGCTAGGTGGCCTTTACGTTGTTTTCTCATTTGCCTATGCAAATGAGCCTAATACGCCGATTCCCGAACGTTTTTACGCCGCCCCGTCGTCGTTTACGTCGTTTCCGTAAGCGTAAGGTTACCCCTGCTATAATGAGGGGTAACCTTACGAAGTTCCGTCATTGCCATGTTAAGTATGGCGTCGGGTCAACGTCGTCTTTTTCCGTCGGTTACGTCGTTTTACTAAGTCGTTTTGACGTCAGTTTCAACGACACTTTCCGACGTGCTGCTGGAGCATGCGCACTGGGCTTTTTCCCCAGCCGGCGCATGTGCAGTTCAATCGACGCGGGGGCGCGCTTAATTTAAATACAAGCCGCCCCCTTTGAATTACTCGGCCTTACGCTGGGACATTTACACTACGCCGCCGCAACTTACGGAGCAAGTGCTTTGAGAATACGGCACTTGCTCTGTTAAGTTGCGGCGGCGTAGTGTAAATGGCTTATGCTACCTAGCCGCATTTCTATGAGAATCTAGCCCAAACTTTTTTTTGTTTTTTTTCCTCCAGTGAATTAACAACATGCACAGCCTCCTTCAGAAAGACACTCCGATTCTAGTAATCTGACCATGGAGATTTGCAGTTGAAAAACGCTTACCAGGCTTCAGGATTGCAGTGGTGATAAGAGATGAGAAGAGTAGGTATTACCTGCTTTCTATGATGCGAGGATCAAGAAGCGCTACGGGGTCCGCGGCGGGGGGGGGGGGTGATGGAATTGGAGCTGCCCCCGGAGACTTACCTCACAAACCGTCAGCTCGCACGATCAGTCGAGCGGCTCCATAGGGCCCAAGGGATGGAAAGGCACCGCAGGGAGGACTTGACGAACACAGGAATCCCCAGCTAGGAGCCCGCAACACCGCCGCCTCACTCTTGGCATTGGCGCCGCCACCGCTCCCCGGATCCTACGGCGTCTTCCTTCCCAGGTGCCTAGGTCGGTTCGTGGCGCGGCTCAGCCCCTCCCTCGACGTGCGTGCGTCACGTACCGCACGTCATCGCAGTGCGTTCATTGGTGCGGGGATTTTAAGGGGAACCATGCACCAACATTTAAAATTGCGTGGAGATCCCCCAAAAATCCATACCAGACCCTTATCTGAGCACACAACCTGGCAGGCGGCAGGAAAAGAGGGGGGGGATGAGAGAGCGCCCCCTCCCTGAACCGTACCAGACCACATGCCCTCAACCTGCTGCTGCGAATGATACCGCCTCATAGGAGGCGCTTGGCCGAATGGCACTCTGCCGGGTTGACAGCTCTTTTATAGCTGAGGGCGGGGCCACACATCATGTGCGTGTGTGGCCCCCGCCCCTCTCTGATGTTATAAATGGCCAAGACTTTAATAGTTTGGTGTGCAGCCTAAAGCTGACCATAGATGGGTCAGTTTTTTCATTCAACCAGTGGGTGGATTTAGAGGGAGATCAGAGTGTAGTCCTGATCCAAATTGTTATGTGCAAAGCAGGGTCTCTGTCTCAGATTGTCTGTGCTGTGGGCTCATTCTGTTGTACAGGGGTGTCCTTCCCACCCTGTGCAGTAGATGGCAGCAGTGGGGTCAAGGTTTGGGTGCCCTTCCCCAGCAGCCAATCAGGAGGGTTCAGCCTTGCTGTACATGCTGGTGGGGGGGGGGGATATTTATGGGGCAGATGCTATTGGTTCTGGTTCTCCTTCGTCCAGTGTGACACCCATTTTTAGGGTGGCCACCTTATGGCGCCCGGGCGTTATGGCCTACCTGGCCATGGAGTGCGTGCCACGCAGTGTTCCTGGGCCACATTGGCCCGGAACATCTGAGCAGCGACAGGGACCCAGTGAGCGACTGGGTTCCCACCTTTGAGGATCCCAAGCGGTATTGCTGTTCGTCTAAAGGAGAGGCTGATCAGACTTGGAAGCGACTTCCATTGTAATCAATGGGTATAAATCGCCTAGAAGTCTGATTGAAGTCGTACAGGAACCTTTTCTGAAGTCGGAGCGACTTAAGTAGTGTGTATTAACACCGCTCCCATTCACTTACATTGCTTTTCTTGACAGCGCGACTTGGGACGACTTGAGACCACTTCAAGTCGGATCCCAAGTCGCCCCAGTGTGAACTGACTCTAACAAGCCAGGAAAGTACAAATACCTCCAAAATGACTATTTTTTGGAAATTAGACAGGCCAAGGTATTTAGTAAGAAGCATGGTGAGTTTTTTGAAGTTGTAATTTTTCTCCACAATAGTTTTTTTTTTCTACACAAACATGTCATATTACCAGGTTATTTCTCGCACACAGCATATGCATACTTGCAACTACACTCCAAAATACATTCTGCTACTCCTCCTGAGTATGGCGATACCACAAGTGTGAAACTTTTACACAGCCTGGCTACATGCAGAGGCCAAACATTGAAGTAGCACCTTCAGGTGTTCTATGAGCATTAATTAAACATTTAATTTCTCAACCACCTATTACACTTTTGAAGGCCCTGGAGTACCAGGACAATGACATTGCCCACAAAATGACCCCATTTTGGAAAGCAAACACCCCAATGTATAATCTATGAGGCATAATGGGTCTTTTGAAAGGTTAATTTTTTCCCAGAAGTTTGTCCATTTATAAGAAATTTTTAACACAGCAAAAATTACATCCCAAAATACATTCTGCCACTCCACCTGAGTATGGCAATGCCACCAGGCACAATGGCAGAAGTTGAAGAGACAGCAGCTTTGGCAAGCTTTCTGTTAGACGCTGGGCAGTGTAATGGTGGCAGTGTAATGGTCATGTGTACTAGACTAACGCATAGCAGTGTGGTTAGTAGCCATTTTGCCATTGTGCAGCTCATTCAAGCCATGTTTTCCAGTGAAGGGCACACCAACGTGACCTTGCCCCCACCTTTTTTCTTTCAATTATCCAATACACAAACTGGTGACTGAGGCCAGGACTTTATCAGTTCAGTGATTAGAATACACAGACTTTTCTTTATTACCCAATGCACAATTTAAGGCTGGAACCCCTAATACAACTGTCACCCTCTCAATCCAGAGAACCAACAGATACCTGTCATAAATACCTCAATCCACATAAAATGCCGACAGTTTAGTATAGTTCTGAAACTTCAGCATGTTTTAAATCTTCCAAAATAATAATAGCACAGCCATAATATGGACACATTTTGTTACCTCAGATATTTTGTAACATGTCAAGTCCAGACTACAGACACTACTATGTCAGATCATATGGGAAAGCACTGGTACCCCTTATTCCTCCTAGGTAAAATAGACATTGGGAAGCTGCCATGTTTATATTTATTTAATAATTAATAATAAATAGAGCAGCTCGTAGTGAGACCAAATGTCTAAAAAGGTGACAAAGAAACGCAATAATATTCCATACCGCACTCATAAATCATGTGTAAATTATACAATAAGTCCATAAACCACCACTAAATCTTCAATCTAAGTGAAAAATGAAAAATATTAATAGAAAAATAGGTATGAATTGATGTGAAAAATATGTGTCATCTTCCACTGATAATCAAGCGGACATCCTACTCACTAGACCAAATAACACCCATGAGGCCCCGTACACACGGCAGAGAACCTCGACGGGCAGAACACATCGTTCCGCCCTTCGAGGTTCTCGGCCGGCCGTCAGATTCGGCAACCCGCCCGTCAGGAAAGGCAACCAGCCATTCATCCCGACGGGCCGTCGAGCAAATAGAGAACCTGCTCTCTATTTGCTCTACGGGTTTCCCGACGGGCGATGCTCGCCGAGAGCGTACACACGGCCGAGGTTCTAGGCAGAATGCGGCTCCCAGCGAGGTTCTCGCTGGTTTCTGCTGAGAACCTCGGCCGTGTGTACGGGGCTTTACAGTTAGTCAAATGATGTAGCAATAAAAATGCATTTCCTCAGCAACATCTGACATCATTACATGACCACATGACCCCTAATGATGTCAGATGTGGCTGACGAAACGCATCTTTATTGCTACATCACGCTATTTGACTACCTGTAATGAATGTCATTTTGGTCCGGTTGAATGTCTGCTTAACCGCTTCAATACTAGGCTTTTATACCACCTCCATACCGGGCCTATTCTGACACTTCTCTCCTACATGTAATAATCATCATTATTTTGCTAGAAAATTACACAGTACCCCCAAACATTATATATGTTTTTTTTAGCAGACACCCTATGGAATAAAATGACGGTCATTCCAAAGTTTTATCTTGCACGGTATTTACGCAATTATTTTTCAAATGCCTTTTTTTTGTAAAAAAAATTGTTTTATGAATTAAAAAAATAACAAAACACTAAAGTTAGCCCAATTTTTTTGTATTATGTGAAAGATTATGTTACACCAAGTAAATAGAGACCCAACATGTCACGCTTTAATTATGCGCACACTCATGGAATGGCGCCAAACTTCGGTACTTAAAAATCTCCATAGGCAACGCTTTATTTATTTTTTACAGGTTACAGTTTAGATTTACAGAGGAGATCTAGTGCTAGATTCGTTGCTGGCACTCTAACGCACGCGGCGATACCTCACATGTGTGGTTTAAACGGCGTTTACATATGTCGGCGGGACTTGCGTGTGCGTTCGCTTCTGCACGCGAGCTATCGGGGACAGGGGCGTTTTAATTTTTTTTTTATCTTTTATTATTTTTTTTTTACTTATATTTTATATATTTTTACACTTTTTTTGATTTTTTTTTTTTCCACTTTTATTCCTATTACAAGAAATGTAAACATCCCTTGTAATAGGAAATGTGTGTGACAGGTCCTCTTTATGGAGAGATGTGGGGTCAATAAGACCTCACATCTCACCTTCAGGCTGGAAACCATGAGATCGGTGAAAAAAAATTCACCGATCTCATGAATGGTGACTTACAGCCGCAATTGCGGCTTTGTTTACATACGGGGACCCGGGCGTGACGTCATCAGATCGCGCCCGGGTCCTCCGACGGTCATAGAGATGACTGGTGACCATCTGGTCACCAGTCATCTCTATGCTTCCTGCCGCCGCCGCCGACGATTCGTTCTCCGGGCCCCCGAAGGTACAGGTAAGCCCGGAGAAGCACCGGATGGCGGCGGGAGGGGGGGGATGTCCCCTCCCGCGGCCTGTAAGAACGATCAAGCGGCGGAACCGCCGCTATGATCGTTCTTACATTGTGCAGAATCGCCGGCTGAAGAAGAGGATATCTGGATGATGCCTCTGGCTGCAGGCATCATCCAGATATTCGCCTGCAATACCCAGGCCGTCAATTGACGGCCACTTAGGATGGTAAATCCCATCCCAGGCCGTCAATTGTCTATGGCTGGGTATTGAAGTGGTTAATTACCAGTGGACGACGCATATTCTTCACAGCAATTCTAACCTATTTTTTCGTTTACATTTTTGACTTGGGTTGAATATTTAGTGGTGGTTTTTGGACTTATTGTAGTTATTTTGAGGAGACAGCTAATTTACACTGTTATACAAGCTGTACACTCACTACTTGTAGCAAAGTGTCATTTCTTCAGTGTTGTCAAATGAAAAGATATAATAAAATATTTATAAAAATGTGAGGGGTGTACTCACTTTTGTGCGATACTGTATATGGCGTTAAACTTGCAGTAACGCAATAAAATATACGGCATTAAACGTGCAGTAACGCAAAAAAATATACAGCATTAAACTTGCAGTGACGCAATTAAATATATGGTATTAAACTTGCAGTAAGGCAATGAAATATACAAGGTTAAACTTTCAGTACCTCAATGAAATATACAGCTTTAAACTTGCAGTAACACACAGAGCTATACGGTGTTAAACTTGCAGTAACCCAATGAAATATACAGCATTCAATTTGCAGTAATGCACAGAACTATATGGCGGTAAACTTGCAGTAATGCAACTGAAATATACTGCGTTAAGCATTCACCAACGCTCTAAAATGTACTGTGTTAAATGGCACATAACACACTAAAATATACAAAGCTGCTGTTCTTGCTGGTTTTTGGCCAGTCAACCACTGCTGATTCTGCATTGATGAGTGATAACGTAGAAGTGCTCACCTATGTTGTAGTGATGGAGAGATGTGGCACAAGCTTTTGCAGGACTGCAGGTGCAGTAATACTCTTTGTTATCTCATCCCCAAAAACAAAGCAAGAGATCCTTTATCAGCTGGTACTGTCAGGCCCGTCGGAACACAACAGGCAAACCAAACAACTGCTTGGGGCCCGAGCTGGTCAGGGGCCCCGAGCTGGCCAGGGCCCCCGAGCTGGGCAGGGGCCCCAGCAGGGCAGGCCCTTGCCGCACTGCTGCTTCCTCCTGCAGTCCGGTCTGCCGTGTACCATAACAGTTTCCTGTTCCTGGCCAGACTGACAGGAAGTGCACACACTGAGGCCGTGTACACACGTCCGAGAACCTCGTCGGGCTAAACTCATCCTTCCGCCCGACGAGGTTCCCGATGAGCGGTCGAAAAGGTAGTCGAGCCAAATTTCCTCATTGAACAACGAGGATAAGAGAGCATGCTCTCTATTTTGGCTCAATGAGCTTCCCGACGGGACGCTCGTCGAAAGTGTACACACGACCGAGCTTCTCGGCAGAATATGTCTCCCAGCGAGCTTCTCGCTGGATTCTGCCGAGAAGCTCGGTCGTGTGTACGGGGCCTTAGTGTTCACTTCCTTTCAGTCTGGCCCCGGGAACAGCAAACTGAATCTCCTGCCGTGTGGACACCAACATATGCCGGCGTGTGAGGCTCTGCGGAGGATAGAGGTAGAGTGTCTTGTGTGGGGGTATAGCTGTCCTGGATGGTGGGGAGAGAGGAGTGCTGCCCATTAACTTAATACAATTTAGTCCCCCCCCTCCACTTCTCAACTTGAAAAGTCACATTTTTTTTCTATGCTTGGGGCCCCAAATTCCTTCAGACGGCCCTGGGTACTGTATCTGCCCCATTGCTTCCACACCTGTCCTTAAAGAATACTGGCTTGTCCATATACCTGCATCAAAGCCTGTCCAGGTAATTATTAGAACCTGGAAATTACAGTAATCCCTTTAAACATTGTTGCATTAAGATGCCCATTACACCAGTCTTATGCCCTGTACACACGAGCAGAATCTCGTTTTTCCAACGGAATTCTGCTCAAGCTTGGCTTGCATACACACAGTCACATAAAAGTTCTCTGAACTTTTGTCCATCAAGAACATGGTGACGTACAACACTACGACAAGCCGAGAAAATTAAGTTCAATGCTTCCCCCGATCATTCATCGAATTGTTTCCGAGCATGCATGTTTTTTTTCCCCGTTGGAATTGCATACAGACGAACAGAATTTCCGATAGGATTTTTTTTTTTCCGTTGAAAAAATTGAGAACCTGCTCTCAAACTTTTGCTGGTGAAAAGCTTTTTTTCTATTTTTCTTACTGTGAATTTTACTGCTAAGCAACATGAGACATTGAGTGCTCTTCACTTTTTTAAATGTAAATCTGAGCTTGTGCAGTGGATTGGGTGATTTTATTAGGGTCTCAGGCTTAAAAAACTGAATCAAAAGAACGCAGCAGCTTTTCCAAGCAATAAATCTTGTTTCCTTCAGCTGCCTTCAGCTGACTGCAGTCTTTGTATAGCAGTTGTGCATCTGGGACAGACTGATAAATAGTCTATTATATTTGCAATTTCAAGCATATGGCCACTAAATGAAACTACCAATGTATATGTATTTATATATACTTCATTGCACATGCAGGCAGAACATATTTGTCATAAAAAACACACATATATCACAATTCCAAAAGAGTTGGGATGCTGTGTATAAAATCTACATAAAAACAGAATGCAATGATTTAAAACTCTCATACACCCTAATTTTATTCATAATAGCAAATTAAAAACATAAAGGGCCAGATTCACATACAATCTGCGGGGACGTAGCGTAAGCCATTTACACTACGCCGCCGCAACTTAATGGAGCAAGTGCCGTATTCCCAAAGCACTTGCTCCGTAGTTTGTGGCGGCGTAGTGTAAATGGCTCTGCGTATCCCCGCGTAATTCAAAGGGGGCGGCTTGTATTTAAATTAAGCGCGCCCCCGCGTCGATCGAACTGCGCATGCGCCGGCCGGGAAAAAAGCCCAGTGCGCATGCTCCAGCTCACGTAGGAAAACGTTGTTGAAACCGACGTGAAAACGACGTGATCGTCATGTACGCAATGCCCTATTCGCGAACGACTTAGTAAAACGACGGAACCGACGGAAAAAGACGACGCTGACCCGACGCCATACTTAACATGGCATACGACGGAACTTCGTAAGCCTACCCCTCATATAGCAGGGGTACGTTTACGGTTACGTAAACTACGTAAACGACGTCGGGGCGGCGTAAAAACGTTCAGGAATCGGCGTATTAGGCTCATTTGCATAGGCAAATGAGAAAACAACGTAAAGGCCACCTAGCGGCCAGGAAAGTCATTACATCTACGATCCGACGGTGTAAGTGTTTTCCCCCAGATCGGATCTTCACTATATCTATGCGTAAGTGCTTCTATAAATCACACGCATAGATACCCAGTAAAAAAAACAGAGATACGACGGTGTAGTAGGCGGTAGGCGGTAGGCGGTAGTAACAAAGAAGAGCTGGAATAACATATTACAACTAATTAGGTTCATTGATAACAGGTCAGTAACATTTATGGGGTATAAAGAGAGCATCTTAGAGAGCCAGAGTGTCTTAGAAGTAAAGATGGACAGATGTTCACCAATCTGTGAAAAGCTAGACCGAAATACAATACTGGATGCCTGTGATCTTCAGGCCCGCAGACGGCACTGCATTAGGCTTCATTTCCACTGGCGTTTTTACAGCCACGTTTTTTACAGCTTAAAAACGCCTGTCCATGTTTATTTTAGAAAAAAAAATAAAAATTATGCGTTTATGCGAGTTTTTGAGCGTTTTTTAATGTCTGGCGTTTTTACAGCTCTATTGCTGGAGCTTCAGAACGCACTGGTCCCGCGTTTTTTTTGCAGCTTAGCCATCTACAGCTCAAAAACGTCATGGTGGGCATGAGGCCATAGACTAACAAGGACAGGCGTTTTTAAGCTGCAAAAAACGCTCAGAAAAGTGGCTGTAAAAACGCCAGTGGAAATGAGGCCTAAATCAGCATGATTCTGTGATGGACATCACTGCATGGGCTCAGGAATACTTTCAAAAATCGGGCAGCGTCTTCTGTGTCCTTCCCTCATAGGGCCATGCGTCTACCCCCACCCCCCCTCCAGGCGTCCAATACAATCGCTGTCCTTTCAGCCAGTCGGGTGACAGCTTCCTGATTGGCTGGGAAGAGGATCAGTGTTACGAGAGGGAATATACATTCGCTACTGTAACACACCTGGGGGGGGGGGCTCCAAGCTCATTCTCTGCGACCCGAGCCCACCCTATTTTGACGCCTATTAGAGCCTCTGGTTCTAATCAGTGCTTCAAACCCCCTGTCCCATAATTGGAATTCGTGCTTCGGGCATCCTGCAATGGGCCAGACACATGGAAATGATGGCCCCTGCCCGTGCACCCTTAATGGGCAGGCCGCCCCTGGGTAAAGCTCTATCATGCAAAAAAGAAGCCATATTTTAACATGATCCAGAAACGCCGCCATCTAAGTTCATTTGAAATTGTCTGCTGCAAAGTAGAAAACGATTCTGTGGTCAGACAAATCAAAATTTGACATTCTTTTTAACAACCATGGGCGCTGCATCCTCTGGACTAAAGTAAAGAGGGACCTTTCAGCTTGTGTTAAAGCAGGATTCCACCCACAATTTTTTTTTTTAAAAAGTCAGCAGCTACTAACAGTGTAGCTGCTGACTTTTAATAAGGACACTTACCTGTCCTACTTGCCCGCGCTGATGGCCCCCCCGATGCCGGTCCCATGATCGATGCAGGTCCCGCGCCGCCATTCACACTAGGGGAAACAGACCTTACGGCTTCACTGCCCATTTCCTACTGCGCCAGTGTGAGTCTCGTGACGGCTTGTGAATGGGCGGCTGCTCTCTGAGAACACACACAGTTCCCAGAAAGCAGCGTGCCCCATTCACTAGGAGAAGGAGAAGAAGAAAACACACCGCGGTGCGGATGAGGCAGATTACGGACTTCCGCATAGCAACAGGTATTTCGGGTGTGTATACATTTTTTTTCACTTTTTTCTTATTTCATTTTTTTAGGACTTTTGGGCAAATGTTTTTTTCCTGGGTGGAACTCCGCTTTAAGCCTCCATTTCTGATGGTGTTGGGATGCATTAGTGCATATGGAATGGGCAGCTTGCACATTTGGAAAGGTACTATCAATGCCTAAAGATATACAGTATATATGCTCCTATCCAGACCATGTCTTTCTCAGGGAAGGCCTTGCATATTTCAGCCGGACAATGCTAAACTACATACTGCATCTATGAGAACATCATAGACGTGTGCTTAACTGGCTTGCCTGCAGTCCAAGCCTTTCACCAATTGAAAAATGATGTGCATCTTGAAACCAAAAAATACGACAAAGAAGATCCAGGACTTTTAAACAGTGATGCCGCGTACACACAATCACTTTTTGCGATGAAAAAAAACGACGTTTTATCTCATGAAAAAAAACGAAATTTTTCAAACTTCATTTTCCAAAACGACGTTGCGTACACACTATCGTTTTTCCCAAAAAGTCTAGCAAAGCGCCGTGACGTCCATCACGTACGACGGAACTATAAAGGGTCATTTCCATGCGGAAGACGGCCTCTTTTGCTGATATCGTGTTGCTGCATGTTAGTAAAAGTTTGGTGAGAGACGATTCGCGCTTTTCAGTCTTCGTGCTTTAATATCGTTTACTGTCGTACAGTTCGTGCTTTTGGGGTCGTATTTGTGATACAGTGCTTGTTTTCCGATCGTATCTGTTTTGGCAGTGCGTTCTTGTCTACACGTTCCTGTTTTGCAGGTCCGTTCTTCAGAGGCCTTTCTGTACTTCAGAGCGGTGTTTTAGTGCGATCTGATTTGACGACCGTTTTCTAGCCATGTTGTGGGTACGTTCTCGTCGCAGAGATCGTGCTGTGCTTCTAGTTAGGATGTGTGCTGCATCCCGGGTCAAGTCTTTGAGGAGGGCGAGGAGGACTTTGTGGGCCAAGAACTGGTTTCTTCGCAGGGACCAGTTCTCTCATATGCCTCTGCTGCGGGAGATCCGAGAAAATAACCCTGATGATTTCAGGAATTTTCTTCGGATGTCTGACCCCGTATTCCAGCAGCTTTTGGCTTCGGTGTCGCCTTATATCACCAGGCAGGACACCGTTATGCGGGAAGCCATCACTGCTGAGCAGCGGCTAGTTGCCACCTTGAGGTACCTGGCAACAGGGAGAAGTCTGCAGGACTTGAAGTTCTCGACGGGCATCTCCCCCCAGGCTCTGGGCCTCATAATTCCCCAGACCTGTTCTGCTATCATTCATGTTCTGCAGGAGGACTATATTAAGGTAAGTGTTGCCCTTTAAATGCACAAACTAGATTGGGGGGGAGTGGCTTGCGCATGGCCGAGTGAAGCGGTGCATTAGGGATCTCCTGCTGTTGCTGAACCTCCGAAAGCAATGAGAGCCTGAAACCTGGAAATCTGATCCAAGGGAGACGCCATACTACTAGGAGTTTGGGAGGACGTTTACCGGGCTTTCTACTGGCCGGCGTATGACTGTGACGGCAGACAGCTTAGACCAGTTGGCGAATCCAACAGAAGCTACACGCTGCACGCCGCACGCCCGGAGTGTCTGCACAGAAGCTGCCTGTGAAGGAGTCAGCAGCGAGGAGGAACGGAGAAGCCGGGTGAGCCGGGGAAGCCCGATTGGAAGCGGGTGCGAGTAGCCCTGTAATCTCCACAGGTGGATGCTTATGCAATATAGTCAGCATCCCCACGAGACGTCGAACCGGACACTATACTAAAAACGGCGATAGGAGAGTGAGAGAGTGGACGAGGCGGTATCAGTAAAACTTGGTGGATAAAGTGAGAAGCTGAGTTATATGCTGTACGCTTAAACGGGGACAAGGCATGAACGTGGGGAGATCGAGAGACACACGCTCATCCCGGAGGACTGCATTGCCAACTCAGTCACCCAAACTTTTAGACCAATTAGAGATCCAGCGTTATTTTCTTAAAATGGATAAAGGAGGTGAACAGGGGGAGCAGAACCAGTCTGGGGGGGACTTACAACCCCGAGGGCAGACTACCATCCCACGGCTGGAGGTACGAGCAGATGTGGAAACATTACAAACATTACAAACAACTCCACAGTGTCCACAGGTGATCACCACAGCTGGTGGTATTCTCCCCCCAGCACTGAGCGGAGTCGGAGGGGGAAAGAGCGAGCTCGAGACCCTAGAGTCCCTAAAATCCCTTATCCAAGCACTACCAACAAAGGATGATATGAATATACTAATTACAAGGGTAGAAGAAGCCCATCGCAGAGAGATTGACGAGATTAAAGAAGAGATTCTTGTCTTAGAGGAACGTACAATAGGGATTGAAAATACATCCAAAGACCTCGTGCAACGGGTAACAACATTGGAACTCACCCTGGAACAAAACAGGAATATCCAGCTGGATGTGATAAACTCCCTACAGCTCCAATTGGAGGAAGTGCAGGACAGGAGTAGGCGGAATAATGTACGCATTCGAGGTATCCCTGAAGCAGCTGTCCCAGAAGACCTTCAAGAGACGGTAAAAAACATTTTCTCTATAATTTTGAAAGATACTATGCCTTTAAATTTGGAAGTGGACAGAGCTCATAGGGCCTTTGGTACCAGGTCTAAAGACAGTTCTCAGCCTCGAGATGTGGTATGCAAATTACACTATTTCAGACACAGAGAGGCAATTTTAAGGAAATCGTGGGACCTGGGAACCATAGAGTTTAATGGGGCCCAATTAAAGATCCTACCAGATCTATCAAGTGCAACATTACAGCGAAGAGCCCTATTACGCCCCTTGCTAGATCGGATAAGGGAAGTTGGGGGTACGTACAGTTGGAGGTTCCCATTCTCCATTTTTATTAGGAAACAGGGCTCAGGTACATTCTGGTTGCGCCTTAAGACTGAACTTCCGGATTTTTTCTCGTTTCTTGGAGTCACCCCGTTTGAAGTCGAGGACTGGCGACAAATAATCCCAAGGAATAATTAAGACATAGTATTTGTTGGTTTCTTCTCTTTTTGTGTCTCCCCCCCTTCTCTCCCCCCCTTTTTTGGAGGGGAGATGGGTGGGGGTTCGGCTGCAATGATACCCTTGCTGCCGTCCCCCTCCCTTTCCCCCCCTTTTTTTTTTTTCTCTCCTCCTTTTCTTTCTCTCCACATTAAGGCTGTCTCTCTAGGAGCCCATTTAAATATGTGCCTAGGCCTCTATTTCTGGTTCATCTCACCTCTCCTGCTCCCTTGTTTAGAAGGGGGGGTGTAGGGAGGGGGCTGGGAGGGGGTAGGGGGGGTAGGGGGATTTAGGTTAAAGGGGAGGGGGGGGGTGATTTAGTCACACACGCATACAAATATATATTCACATAATACACATATATATATATATACACAATAATTTTACACACAGATACACTATCCACATAACATGGGGACATACAAGATAAAAGGCACATAATATTGGGGACACAAACATCACTATTAGGTTTTTCAAGAGGGGGAAGGTACAAGGAGGGGGGTGGGAGGGGGAGGGGGAAGGAGGGGAGGGGTTATAATTTTCTCAAGGGATGCAAACACAGCGGGGTACTGGTACTCTCCCCTTTTGGGAGGAGTGCCCAAACAAGGCACTATGGGGGGGGGGAGGGGAGGGGGTGGGGGAGTGACCGCCCTAGGAACAGAATGGGTAGTCTCCGGGATAAAGTTTAAGGATTTATTTGTAAAGGTAAATGTAAAGGTCTATACATAAGTGAGTGAGTTTATAGACAACTGAGTATAATGTTATTATGTTATTATGACCAGGTCCTTGAAAGGAGTTTTCTTTTTTATTTATTTTTTTTATTTAATATGGCATGTTGTATAAAAGAGACTTGGAAACTGAAGATCGTAATAACATTACAAGATTATGATATGGGTAACTGACGAGTACTATATGAAGGGGAGACAACCCCAAATATTAGGGGGCCGGGGGGGGGGGGAATCCAGGAGGAATAGTAGGAACAATAAATGAGATTGAGGAATATGCCAGAGGTGGAGGGGAAGAGACGGCTGAGACCCCCTGGAGGGACCACTCTGTATAAAGTTATGGAGGTTACGGAGGGTATGGAGGGAGGAGGGGGCGGTGGGGGGCGGAGGGGGGGGGAGGCGCTGGGGGGGTGGACAACCAGATGGGGGAAATGGGGTTCAGGGGACCAACTGATATAGATAAAATAAACAAAACCAGAAATGAGAGATGGAAGGAGGGAGGGGAAGGAGCAGCAGGGGCACCTGCTTGAAGGAGCGCACGCAACTAATACCCCCTGTTAGGTAATTACTCAGGGGTTGGGGAAACAGAGTAAAATAGCAGATAGCTATATTGACGAAGGGGAAGAGGGGGAGGAATTATTTTATTTATTTTTTCTATCTATTCCTTCTCGAGCCCTCTCGAGCCCCGTAGTCAATAAGTTAGGGGAAGGCGGGAGGGGTTTATTTTGTACCTTTTTTTTTTTTTTGGTTGCTCTTTCCCCCTCTCTCGCCTCCTCTGGTGAGGAAGGGGAAATAAACCTTTACCCACTTATAGACGTGAGGTCCTACTTTCCATAAGGTTAGCAGAATACCCAGATACCCAAGATGGGGGGGATAAAGATAACAACCATTAATGCCAAAGGACTTAATACCCCGGAAAAAAGGAAAATACTTCTCAACGAACTTAAACGAGCCCGAACAGATATAGCATACATTTAGGAAACCCATTTTAGAGCTAGCCGCCTACCTTACCTACAAAACAGATTCTTCCCATGCACCTACCACGCATTTAGTCCGACATCAAAATCCAAAGGAGTATCTATATTAATCTCCAACCAGATCCCCTGGTCATTTACAGGCAAACAGATAGATGATGAGGGAAGGTATATATTCTTAAAAGGTAGAATAGGAGACGAGAAAGTAACACTAGCTACAATCTATGCACCTAACTCACATCAAGAGACCTTCCTGATTGGAGTACTGGCCAAATTAGATAATTTCTTAGAAGGAAAATTAATCCTGGGGGGCGATATCAATATGACACTTGACCCCAAACTGGATTCATCAACAGGGTTATCGTCTGTAACAGGAGGCTCCAGGAGGAAAGTCAGGCGAAAGATGAAAGAACTGCATTTAGTGGATGCCTGGAGAATATTCCATGGGGGGGAAAGAGACTATACCTTCTATTCCAACCCTCATAAAAGTTACTCCCGGATAGACTATTTTTTGATCCCTCATTATCTATTAACAGCAATTGAGGAAGTGAAAATCGGGAATATAACTTGGTCAGACCACGCCCCAATATCATTAAATATTAGGATATCAGGCAAGGCTCTCTCCACGGGGTACCGATGGCGTTTGAATGGAAGCCTATTACAGACCCCAGAAGTACGAGAGGAGGCAGAGAAACAACTAGGAGAATACTTCCGAATGAACGAAACCCCGGGGAGTGACCCAAGTGTGGTCTGGGAAGCCCACAAGGCAGTGATGAGGGGGCTGTTAATAAAACATGGAGCGAGAATAAAAAGAGCACGAGAGAGCCAGGTGGAGAAATTAACAACAGAGATCCAATTACTGGAGTCACAACATAAAGTAAGTCAGAGGTTAGCTACTGGGGAAGAATTGGATAACAAGAGGAAAGAATTAGCAGACTTATTAAGATATAAAGCAAAAGCAACCATCCAAGCAGGAAAGAAGACAATATATGAACTCGGGGATAAGTGCAGTAAAGTACTAGCAGGAAAGCTAAAAGATAGAGGGAACATGGTATATATACCACAGATTAAGGGGAAGGACGGCCAGGTAAAGTCACTCCCTAAAGACATAGCACAGAGATTTAGAGAATATTATACCTCTCTCTACAATTTAAAACAAATGGATGAAACTAACGAGAAGATAGAGGATTATTTGACTTCAGCGCACCTTAAAAGAATTCCATCAATAGAAAGGGAAAACTTAGAAAGACCCTTTACAATAGAGGAACTCCAAGGAGTGACGAAAATGGTTAAACCGGGGAAAGCCCCAGGACCGGATGGGTTTTCCATCCAGTACTATCGATATTTCCTGCCTATACTTGGACCACATATGATTAGGATGTTCAATGAGATCGGCCGAACTACCGCATTCCGCCTGGAAACCCTTACGGCACACATTGCAGTATTTCCGAAAGAGGGGAAAGACCCGGCGGAGTGCGGTAGCTATCGCCCGATCTCATTATTGAACACAGATCTAAAATTATTTACGAAATTAATAGCCTCTCGAATACAACCCCTATTGGGACAGTTGATCCACCTAGACCAGGTGGGCTTTGTCCCGACTAGGGAGGCGAGAGATAACACTATCAAAGTCCTGAATCTGGTGCAATGGTCAAGGGGAACTAGAACACCTTCTATCTTTCTTAGCACAGATGTGGAAAAAGCCTTTGATAGAGTTAACTGGAAGTTTATGGCAGGGATGTTAAGACATATTGGACTAGGAGAACATATGTGTAGATGGATTATGGGAGTATACACCACCCCCCCAGCTCTAGTCAAAGTAAACGGGATTTTTTCAGAACCAATTAAAATAAGGAATGGAACAAGACAGGGATGTCCATTGTCCCCGTTACTATATGTCTTGACATTGGAACCCCTGCTAAACAGGATAAGACAGAACTCTGAGATCCGGGGGTTGGAGGTAGGAGACAGGGAATATAAAATCTCTGCATTTGCAGATGATATGTTGTTTACTATATCCAACCCCAGGAAATCACTACAAAATTTGATGAAAGAAATAGAAGAATATGGGAAATTAACAAACTTAAAAATCAACTATGGGAAATCTGAAGCAATGGGGGTGGAAATCCCAGGTACAATACAACAGTCTCTAGAATCTAATTGTAAATTTAAATGGGTAAAGGTCGCTTTAAAGTATCTGGGGATCCATATCCCATTAAGAATAGGGAACACCTTTGAAGCAAATTTCCCCCCATTGGTAAGTACAATCAAGGGAACTCTGGAGAAATGGCAGAAGGGATTCCACTCTTGGTTTGGGAGATGCAATGCAATTAAGATGAGTATACTCCCCAAACTTCTGTACCTATTCCAAGCAATACCAATTAAAATCTCCCTAGCTTTTCTAAATCGAGTAAACAGGCTGCTCTTTAATTTTATCTGGTCTAATAAAAGACCAAGGATTAGGAGGAACAGGATGTGCCTACCTAAGGGTGATGGAGGACTGGCGGTACCGGATGTAAATAAATATTACCAGGCAGTACATTTGGGAAGGGTTATAGAATGGGGTAGGAGTAAAGGAACCAAACTATGGGTAGACCTCGAACAGGAAATAAGTCAAGTCCCTTTAAAAAGAGCAATCTGGTGCTACCAAACACTTCCGGCCCAGTTAAAAAAACATCCAACTATAGGAGCGACTCTCTATATAGGCCACAAGATATGCCAGCTGGGTAAACATACATCAAGATACTCTCCTCTATACCCAATACTGGGAAACCCAAACTTCCATCCAGGATTGGAGAAAGGAGCATACAAAAACCTCAGGGAGAGGGGCTTTACACAGGCAGCACACTTTGTAGAACTAGAAAGATGGCCGACAGTGACTTCATTGGTATCCACGGAAGGACAATTTGGGGTTAATCATTGGCAGGCGATACAACTAAGCCATTTTTTGAACTCCTTAGGTCCAACGAGTAGATTCAAAAGGGAGTTAACACAATTCGAAAGATATTGTGAGGATCAGGAACCCCCGGCAAGATTACTGTCTAAAATGTATAGATTGATAATTGCCCCCCCAGAAACTCAGGAATTACCATCAATGAAAGAATGGGCAAAAGATATGGAGAGGAATTTTACCCAAACCCAGCAGCAAAAGATAACCCACTTAGCTATGAAAATATCAACTTGCACCAGGCTACAGGAATTAAACTATAAAATTTTAAATAGATGGTATTATACACCGGAGAAGCTGAGTAAGATGTTCCCGGGAACATTAGACTCCTGTTGGAGATGTAAGAAGAGTAAGGGAACTCTGTATCATATACTCTGGGCATGTCCTAAAATTAGGAAATATTGGCAGGAAGTCCAAAAGATATCTCAAAAATTTACAACCTACCAAATACAAGACGACCCAGCCTTCTGCCTGCTACATTTATCACAGATCCCAATAAAATCATACAAAAAATCGATCATCTGTCATATGATGAACGAAGCTAAGGCGGGCATAATATTAAATTGGAAAAGGACTAAAGTGCCAACGATAAGGGACTGGCTGAATGGAGTCAGAAGGGTGGGCGCGATAGAAGACCTGGTGTTATCCGCACAAGACCGAAAGGAGCAATATAATGAAACCTGGGGAACATGGAATGTATTTATATACTCAGAGGAAGGGAAGGAATTGATGGGGAAAAAGGATGGAGAACAGGAGGGACCACGCGTCCAGGTCAACGGAAGTGAAGGCAATACCGGAAGGGAGGAGGAGGACAGGGGGGGTCTAGAGGAGGACGGGAGAGGGGGTAATTAACCATTTAACCCTACTATTGATTCATATTTGTGAGCCCCCTCCCCCCCTGGGCTGGGGGTTTCTGTTCGTTTTTTTTTTTTTTTTTGGGGTGGGAGGGAGAGAGGAGGTTAGAGGGGTGGGTGGGGAAGTGATTAGGGTTAAAATGGGGTAGGTATTCTAAATAGAATATAAGAAGTCATTTCTTAAGAATAGATACAGGAAGGGAGTACAGGCAAGACCGAGTTATAGAGTGAGATTAAAAGAAGATGGGGGAATCGGGATATTGAGGGCCTAGAAGGAACCTATCCAGACATAGCAGATGAGCCCTAGATAAATATGGAGTGAAACTTGGTCTAGGAGGGGACCCTAGGTGGGGTTATGGGATTCCCTCCTCCCTGCCCTAAATTCTCCCCTCCTATGTCTCCCACCAGCAGCAGGGGAGACTACTATCATTACTATTTTTTTTTTTTATTAGTCAAATATGACAAGGTTTAATTGTTTTTTTTTTTTGTTTTTTTTGTTTCTTTATTCTTTTTTTTATCCATGCAATGAAAGATCAATTTTACCCGAAATGGAAAGTGTGAGCCATTAAGATATTGTTTGTATAGAGCTATGGATGCTTATTCATTGTATGTACAGTACTTACCCAAATAAAATGTTTAAATTAAAAAAAAAAAAAATGCACAAACTAGGTTTTATTTTGGCTTTTGTATTTGTTTCAATTTTTTTGGTTTTAAACAGTCCCTAATTAACCTGTTTGTGATCTGCTGGGAATGTTCCCTTTCATCTCCATGCATGCTGTATTCATTTTATATTTGCTCCTACATGCATCTTTTGTTTTGCCAACCTGTCCAGCTTCTTTTTTTTTTTGTGGCCCAAACCCACCTAGCCTAGTCCCCTATATCCCCCTATATTTTATCCTATATTGTAGTGCTGTCTATAGAAGTCCCTATATCCCCCTATATTTTGTCCTATATTGTAGTGCTGTCTATAGAAGTCCCTATATTTTGTCCTATATTGTAGTGCTGTCTATAGAAGTCCCTATATCCCCCTATATTTTGTCCTATATTGTAGTGCTGTCTATAGAAGTCCCTATATCCCCCTATATTTTGTCCTATATTGTAGTGCTGTCTATAGAAGTCCCTATATCCCCCTATATTTTGTCCTATATTGTAGTGCTGTCTATAGAAGTCCCTATATTTTGTCCTATATTGTAGTGCTGTCTATAGAAGTCCCTATATCCCCCTATATTTTGTCCTATATTGTAGTGCTGTCTATAGAAGTCCCTGGGGCAGATTCACAGAGAATTAGATTATCGTAGAGTATCAGAAATACACTACGCCACCGTTTTTTACCTGGCTCTACGTGGAATCCAGGTAGATTTTGTCCAGTAAACGACGGCGGCGTAGTGTATTTCTCCCATCGCAATCCATCTGCGCGAGTAGGGGGCGTGAAGCATTTAAAATAGGCGCGTTCCCGCGGCGATCGAACTGCGCATGCTCCGTTCGCAAATTTCCCGCCGTGCATTGCGCGAAATCATGTCGTCACGTCATAGTAGCGTCGTTTACGTACATTCCTATTCCCGAACGAGTTACGTTAAAAAAAATTATAATAATTCAAATCGACGCGGGAACGACGGCCATACTTTACATGGGTTACGCACTGTTAGACCAGCAAAAAGCTCCTCTAACATTACGTAGCCAAAAAATGACGTAGGCGATTGCGAGGGACACTCGTACCTTCGTGGATCGCCGTAAAAACTCATTTGCATATCCCGACGCATGAAAACGACACGAACTCCTCCCAGCGGCCGCAAAAATATCGCAGTGTAGATCCGAAGGCTTACGAGGACGTAAGCCTCTCGGATCGAAGCCCGAAGCCGCCGTATCATGGTTTGAGGAAATTTGAAATTACTCCTGTCTAACACCAGTTAGACAGGCGTAATTGCTCTGTGAATCTGGGCCCCTATATTTTGTCCTATATTGTAGTGCTGTCTATAGAAGTCCCTATATCCCCCTATATTTTGTCCTATATTGTAGTGCTGTCTATAGAAGTCCCTATATTTTGTCCTATATTGTAGTGCTGTCTATAGAAGTCCCTATATCGTCCTATATTGTAGTGCTGTCTATAGAAGTCCCTATATCCCCCTATATTTTGTCCTATATTGTAGTGCTGTCTATAGAAGTCCCTATATCCCCCTATATTTTGTCCTATATTGTAGTGCTGTCTATAGAAGTCCCTATATCCCCCTATATTTTTGTCCTATATTGTAGTGCACGCACAAACCCCCCCCCCCCCCTCTTTATTTTCTAATTGTATAAATTACCTTTTTTTTTTTTTTTTTTTAGAGGTCTCAAACTCATCTTGGGCCTCCACTTCCCTTATTTTTTGTAGTATTTTGACCATCAGTGGGTGCGATCTGCTTTAGTGATCCCTTATTATTTTTCCCATTTTTAATAATACTTCAAATTAATGTTTTTTATTTTTTTGGTATCAAAAAATGTTTTGTGATGTTCTTTTAGGAATGTTTGTTTGATTTTTTTTTTGGTATCTACAGTTCCCCACCACGCCACAGGAATGGCAGACTGTGGCAGCGGACTTCTCCCGGCGATGGAATTTTCCTAACTGCAGAGGAGCCATTGACGGCAAGCACGCATCGTGCCACCACCCCATAGTGGATCCCATTATTTCAACTACAAAGGGTTCCACAGTGTTGTTCTGATGGCGGTGGTGTCTGCCAATTATGAATTTCTCTACCTAGACATTGGGAAAAATGGGCGGATGTTGGACGGTGGTGTCTTTGCCGAGACCGAGTTCGCCCAACGGTTTCAGTCGGAGGACCTGGGATTGCCGCCTGTGGAGGAGAATGAAGAGGGTCTGCCCTTCGTTTTTGTAGCAGATGAGGCTTTCGCATTGGGTCCCCACCTCATGAGGCCATTTCCCCAACGCGCCCTTACCCCTGAGAGGAGGGTGTTTAATTACAGGCTGGCCAGAGCCAGACGTGTGGTGGAAAATGCCTTTGGCATCATGGCCAGCCGTTTCCGGCTATTTCTGACTGCCATAAACATGGCCGAATATAAGTTTAATTATATAATTACGTGCTGCTGCATTCTACACAATTATTTAAGAAGACATTCTTCAACTTATTTAACTGTTTTGCCTGATGTCGTTTGTTCAAATTATAACAAATACAAAGACGTTTTTGGGGAATGATATAGGGCCAGATTCAGGTAGATGAGAGCATCTTTGCTCCAGAGTAACGCTTCTCATTTACGTTACTCTGACGACCCTTTCAGCGCAAGTACTGTTATTCACATAGCAGTTGCGCGTAAACTTGCGCCAGAGTAACGATAATGCGCTGGCGTAACCCGACGCAAGGGGAAGTGGGTGTGATCATATGTAAATGATGGGCGGAGCCCAGCGCAGAGGCTTACGTTCAGCGCATCAACCACGGAGCATGCGCAGTGAGTGAGGCTCCACTCGCCCCCTTTGTGCGCATGCTCACAACTTCCGTCGGCACCACTTCACGGGAAACGTCAGCGCAATGCCTTCCGTTGGGCGTTTAAATGCGCCCGTAGAAGCGCCATTCCGGCACTAAAGTATATCCTGCTCCCCCTCCCCTCAGTGATGTTACTTTTGTTCTGAGATGGCTGCTCCCGTTCCCCGCAAACACACAGGAAAAAGCTGAACTTTAATGGCCAGGAGCTGTCAGCCATCATCTCGGCTATGGAGACCTATGATGTCTTCCTCCATGGCTGTAAAATTTGACAGACAAGCATGGACAGAGGTGTTGTCCTGCAAGTGGAGGTGCTCAGCTAGCTCTTATCGTCGGTAACGCTGCTGTAGCTGCTCTCCTGCTGACCTGTGGCCATCTGGAGTAAAGATAAAGCAGCCTTTTGTAGAAATAACTTTGCGCCGGACGGACGAGATACGCGCGGCGCATGTAGCCAGCTTATGGTGCTAATCCGTTTGTGAATTGGGAAAAATCCCTCATTTGCATATTTGCAGGGGAAATCAATAGGCGCGACTGATGCGCCAAGCGAAATTAAGCGCTGATGATACTCTGGCGTCGGAACGTTCCGCCGGTCGCAAATGGCCCGTTATTGGGCGCATCTAGTTTGGTGGGTACGGGCACATAGAAACGACGGCGCATCTTCACAGTTACGCGCCGCATATCGAAATACTCCAGCGCAAGTGTTGCTGAATCTGGCCCATAGTGTTTATACACTCCATTTTGTCCATGCGAACTAGGCGCATGATGATATTTAGCACGAAGATTGGCGTTTAGTAGGTCGAAAAACAACGTATGAACGACGACTCCTCCGACCACTTTTTGTGCCCACAAACAGATACAGTACAACCTGAAATTAAAAGCACATGGCACAATTAACAAACACCACAAATGTGTCAAAAAAGAAAAAACATACTTTTTGCCCGAATCAGCCTATTGATATGCTTGAGTTGTTCTGGCTCTCTGTTTTTGAGGTCTGACCACCTCTTTCTTAATTGCTCTCGAGTCCTGCGTTGGCCAAATTTGTCATGCAGCCTCCTGATCACCTTCTCCATGATGTCGGCCTTCACCTTATTTGGATGCATGTAAGGGCCATGCTTCCCATCATAATCCTCCCTTTGTAATATGGTGACCATCTCCACCATCTCCTGGAAGGCCATGTTTGAGGCCTTGTACCTCCGCCGGGATCGTCCGGTTGGCTGGGCCTGGCCTGCCTGATGGCTTGAGCTTGCCATATTTGTCGCCATCTTTTTCTTCCCTAAAACACAACCACAAAGAAAGATCGAGAAAGGGGCGTGGAAAAGACGAGACCGAACGTCAGGGGCGGGATCTTGTGCATCGCGTCACACGTTCGTGCCGTTTAAAGGGATCCACGTCATTGCAAGCGCCGTTCACAACCGGCGGAACAAGGCGGAAAAAACGATCGGATCATAAGACGGTATGTAGCTGGATTATGGACATTAATAATATTAGGGAACAGTGGATGATTGTGTGGGCTAGAAGATATGGGGGGTTCATTGCAAGCGCCGTTCACAACCTGCGGAACAAGGCGGAAGAGACGATCGGATCATAAGACGGTATGTAGCTGGATTATGGACATTAATAATATTAGGGAACAGTGGATGATTGTGTGGGCTAGAAGATATGGGGGGTTCATTGCAAGCGCCGTTCACAACCTGCGGAACAAGGCGGAAGAAACGATCGGATCATAAGACGGTATGTAGCTGGATTATGGACATTAATAATATTAGGGAACAGTGGATGATTGTGTGGGCTAGAAGATATGGGGGGTGATTTACTTAAAGGAAAAGACACTTTGCACTACAAGTGCACTTGGAAATGCAGTCGCTGTAGATCTTGAGGAGGACATGCAAGGAGAATTTTAAAAATAGCATTTTAGCATGCACATCATTGGCTGATAAAATCAGCAGAGCTTCCCCTCATTTCTGATCTACCCCTCTCAGATTTATACAACGATTGCACTTCCAAGTGCACTTTCAGTACAATTGAAGTGCAGAGTGTATTTTCCTTTCATAAATAACCCCCATGGTGTTAAAAGCTAATTAGTAGTAGTGGCTTGACTGACACTAGGCTTTTGGTTTTTGTTTTGTACATGCAGAACTAATGGAGGCCTTTAAGGATCCCGAATTTCTGACGGAATTTATCCAGAGATGGAAGGAACATCCAGTGCTCTGGCAATCAAAAAGCAAAATCAATAAAAACAAAGATGCCCGGAAGAAAGCAAAGGAGGCCCTGCTTGAATTTGTAAAAACAAGGGTCCCCAACGCTACATTGGAGACTGTGAAGGCAAAAATAAATTCTCTTCGGGGCACCTACAGGACCCAACGGTCACAAGTCCTGGCCTCAATGAGATCTGGGGCTGCAGCTGACAGCGTCTACAAGCCAAACCTGTGGTACTATGGTCAGATGCAGTTCCTGGATGATCACATTGAGTCCAGGCCATCCCTGTCTACCCTTCCCCCAAGGAGGCAGTCCAGTGTTCCCTGCAGTCAGCCCTCCAGTGTTCCCTGCAGTCAGCCCTCCAGTGTTCCCTGCAGTCAGCCCTCCAGTGTTCTCCAGTGTTCCCTGCTGCAGCTGACAGTGTCTACAAGCCAAACCTGTGGTACTATGCAGTCAACCCTCCAGTGTTCCCTGCAGTCAGCCCTCCAGTGTTCCCTGCAGGCAAGAGCAGGCAAGCTCAGAGGAAGAGCCTGAGTTCCTGGAGGACCCAGATTGTGACCAGTGGAGCCAGGTATTGCATTTTCATATTCATTTTTGTAATGCAAAGTATAATAATGATGAGTAATTTATGTTACAAGTGATCGAAATTATATAAATGATTGCCCAAAAAATTAGGAACATATCACTAAGCAATAGTGGCAAAACAGAATGGGGACAAGATACATAAATGCAGAGGTCATAATGAATGTGTGTCATTTTCTGGTACGCCATTAGGTACACCAAACAGTGGCCGCAGATGTTAAACACCCTTTTTTGCCATTAACATTTTGTCCACCCTAAAGTAAAAAAACGGTTGGGTAAAGGCCCCCTACTTTGGAATTTCAGTCAGCATCAACCCCCCCAGCTCCAGGGGGCACATATCTAAAGCTGTGTAAGGGGCCACAGAATTAGGGATGGAGGGCCTGTGGTAAATATATTTTAGCATTCAATTATGATATGTCATTAAGTTAGAAATGTGTGTGATGAATGAAGCCAAAAAATAAAATATGTCCCTTTTTTATTATACACAGGCAGAGCAAAGCCAGGAGGAGGCAGGCCACACAGGGAGCCAGGGGGAGGCAGGCCCCGCAGGGAGCCAGGAGGAGGCAGGCCCCGCAGGGAGCCAGGAGGAGGCAGGCCCCGCAGGGAGCCAGGGGGAGGCAGGCCCCGCAGGGAGCCAGGGGGAGGCAGGCCCCGCAGGGAGCCAGGGGGAGGCAGGCCCCGCAGGGAGCCAGGGGGAGGCAGGCCCCGCAGGGAGCCAGGAGGAGGCAGGCCCCGCAGGGAGCCAGGAGGAGGCAGGCCCCGCAGGGAGCCAGGGGGAGGCAGGCCCCGCAGGGAGCCAGGAGGAGGCAGGCCCCGCAGGGAGCCAGGAGGAGGCAGGCCCCGCAGGGAGCCAGGGGGAGGCAGGCCCCCCAGGGAGCCAGGAGGAGGCAGGCCCCTCAGGGAGCCAGGAGGAGGCAGGCCCCGCAGGGAGCCAGGGGGAGGCAGGCCCCGCAGGGAGCCAGGAAGAGGCAGGCCACGCAGGGAGCCAGGAAGAGGCAGGCCCCACTGGGAGCCAGGAGGTGGCAGGCCCCAGTGGGAGACAGGAGTCACGCCAGCGTGATTGTATCTCCCAAATCCCTCCTATCCGGAACCCAGCAAAAAGGGCCAGAAGGCTCATGCAGATGGAGGAGGAGTCCCAGGCCATGCTCCGTGAAGCAACTTGGGCCTTTAGAGAGCCGCCCAATGAGGAAGAGGGATTCGCAGCGCTGATCGCAGCCAAGCTTAAAAATCTTTTTTCATCATATTCCAGGCCATAAGCATGGCCACACTGGGACAGCTCAATGACGATATTGGCATTGGGCTGATTCGCACTCCTGTCGTTACTGCGCTTCCTGGTCCTGCTCCATCTCCATCTCCTGCTCCTGCTCCTTCTCCTGCTCCTCCTCTTCCTGAGCCTGCTCTGGCTCCTGGCACGTCGGCTCCAGAAACACAGCCCCTGAGGACTCGGCCTGCAGGGAAGGCTGCAGGGAAGACTGCAGGGAAGGCTGCAGGGAAGGCTGCAGGGAAGACTGCAGGGAAGGCTGCAGGGAAGACTGCAGGGAGGAAGAAGTGAGGAGATGGTGCCCCGAAGCTAATTTTTTTTTGCCTTCACAGCCTTCATTGTTTTCTTGGTGGACCCTTGTGTTTACAGCTTCAAGCAGGGTCTCCTTTGTTTTTATCCAGGCTTCTTTGTTTTTATTTGGTTTTGCTTTTTGATTGCCAGATGGTTGTACTTTTTATTTATTTATCTTTTCAACCTGAATAAAGGTATATTTTGGTTGGTTTGCAAATTTTGACCATGTGTATTTTTTACAAACAAATATAGAGATTGTTATAGTGAGTAGGCAGACACATTTTAAAAATTAAAACGACATTAAACAAGGAACAACAACCTCCTTGTGGGTAAATTAAACAAAAAAAAATAAGCTGTTGTGGTCACTAGTGTTGCTCACGAATATTCGCATTGCGAATATTCGTTACGAATATTGCATATTCGAGTATTCGCGAATAACTCGAATATTGCGGCGAATATTCGCTATGGCGAATATTCGTATTTTTTCAAATTTATTTTTAAAACAGATCACGTCCTAGTGATCTCCATCGACGTCTAAAAGCATTGCTGGTATGATTAGAGACACTGGGCCGAGTAGCTGATGCGATTATTTTATGTTGCCGAAACATAAAAGAATCGCATCAGCTACTCGGCCCTTCTTTTGTATCAGAGCCAATCAGAATAACTCGAATATTCCGCAAAAGGAATATTGCGCGATATTCCTTTTGCCGAATATTCAAGTTATTCTGATTGGCTCTGATGCAAAAGAAGGGCGGAGAATATAATCGCGCAATATTCCTTTTGCCGAATATTCGAGTTATTCTGATTAGCTCTGATGCGCCCTTCTTTTGCATCAGAGCCAATCAGAATAACTTGAATATTCGGCAAACGGAATATTGCGCGATTATCTTCTCCGCCCTTCTTTTGCATCAGAGCCAATCAGAATAACTCGAATATTCGGCAAAAGGAATATTGTGCGATATTCCTTTTGCCGAATATTCAAGTTATTCTGATTGGCTCTGATGCAAAAGAAGGGCGGAGAAGATAATCGCGCAATATTCCTTTTGCCGAATATTCGAGTTATTCTGATTGGCTCTGATGCGCCCTTATTTTGCATCAGAGCCAATCAGAATAACTTGAATATTCGGCAAACGGAATATTGCGCGATTATCTTCTCCGCCCTTCTTTTGCATCAGAGCCAATCAGAATAACTCGAAAATTCGGCAAAAGGAATATTGCGCGATATTCCTTTTGCCGAATATTCAAGTTATTCTGATTGGCTCTGATGCAAAAGAAGGGCGGAGAAGATAATCGCGCAATAGGAATATTGCGCGATTATCTTCTCCGCCCTTCTTTTGCCCCCTTATTCTCATTTCTTTTAAAGGAGTAGTCTGAAGCAAAGTTTTACTAGGGGAAAAAGAGCATCACACAAATGTATAACACATTTAAATATACTCACGTTTTCCTTATGGTCTTCTTCCCGGTCTTCTTCTCTTTTTTCTCTCCGGCCGGAAGCTATCGATTGATGACGCTCGACTTTCTTTTCTTATTCATCCATCGCCATCTTAGCCCGGTGACTCATCAATCCCAGGAGTCACTGCGTGCTGCGCCGGCCTCCCCGCCCGGAGTCGAACACTCCCCCTTAGTTAATTTATTAATGTATGTGCTGAGCTGAGCTGCCATTGGCTCAGCACAGCAAACGCCTATTGGAGCGCTGTCCTCCAATCAGCGGTTACGTACCGCGCATGCGCACGATGGACAATCGCAAAATCACCAAGCGTCCATTGTTTTGGGGGGGCAGGAGAGAGAGGGGGGGGCAGGAGAGAGAGAGAGAGGGCGGCAGGAGAGAGAGAGGGAGGGGGGCAGGAGAGAGATGCAGGATAGAGAGAGGGGGAAGGAGAGACAGAGAGGGAGGGGGGCAGGAGAGAGAGAGAGGCTGACCTCAAGTGACATAGCGTGATTTAGTACTCTGGAGCATGCAGGGCAGGCGCGATTATCAACAGTCAACTCTCAGCATCCAGCACATGACTTTAGGGTTGCCACAATGCCATGTCATGTCATGCAGCCCGCACGGCGAATCACCGGACAGCCGCCGATGCCCTTTGATGTGCAACTCTAAAGCATGCCCATACATAGAAATACTGCAAGGGAATGCTGTGACTTGTAGTTTTCCTCCTGAGGTAATAAGCATTTCAATATAAATACATATAATGATATGCTGCTTACATCAAGGGGAGAACTACAAGTCACAGCATGCCAATACAGTATTTTTATGTACGTGAATGCTGTGACTTGTAGTTTTGGCTAAGGGAAGTAACATATGAAGGGGTTGTGTATATTTTACTTTATTTTACCATGATGAGATGGTGATTGGTGCAGAACTTCAGATTCTTCTGACCGCTGCTGATCCGGCACTACAGCATCTAGTAATGTAAGCTTTACGTGCTTACATTGCTAGATGCACGCTGCGGGGGCCAAAAGATCATTGGAGCTCGGCTAACCAATAGAAGAGGACGCTTTTTAGGAGGCGGGGATAGGGAAATAGGTGCGAGAGAAGGGGGCGTGAAATATTATAATTTAGGGAGGGGTCCGAGCGGGGGAGTTACAGGGGGAGGGCAGGAGATTACAGGAAGAGAGGAGCAGGCATGCTGGGAGAGCCAGTATTATCATGGTGGCCGTGGAAGAGAACCATGAAGTGAAGAAAACTAACGGAGGGAATAAAAGAAGAACTGCTGGGACGATTTTCATGAGAGTGACTTCTTTTGAAAGGTATTTTTATTGGCTACAATCTGGCATGTTGTGGAATGTGGCTTCAGACTACTCCTTTAAGTAGAGTTAGTGTAGAGTTAGTGTTTATTGTTATTTTTCATATTAGTTTAGTAATACAGGAAATGATCTCCGTTTATGAGAATTTCGCAATCATTTTCGCATTAGCGAAATTTCGCAAAATTTTTTTTGAATAAAATATCACGAATATTCGATATTATCTTCTATATATTCGCGCAATATCGCAAAATCGAATATGGCGTATTCCGCTCAACACTAGTGGTCACTTCACACCCTCCAAAATCCTTAAAAAAAAATTGTAGTTCAAAACATCTGTTAAAAGATATTACCCCCAAAAAATTACATGTGTCCCAAAAAAAATAAAAAAAAATAACAAAAAGGGCCCAAAAAAATAATAAAGTCAAAAGGTGGACAGAAATATGTCAAACAAGATGAGCCACAACAAACTAGGAGTTTAGGGCAGCTTGGAAATGGTTTAAAAAGCATTGTGGCAAATGCAGCGCATTGTTTTCTTCATTAGTTTTAAAATAACGAATGTGCTTAATCCATTCTAAACAGTAGTTTTGCCAGAACGAGCTCTCCCATCTCAGAAATTGCTTCTGAGCACGCGTGGGTTTAAAACGTCATTTTCTATGTCGTTTTGGCCACACACGATTATTTTTTATGACACAAAAAAAGACGTTTTGAAAAACGACACAAAAAATTCAAGCATGTTTGAATTTTTTTTTGGTCGTTTTTTTGAAGACAAAAAACAAAGTTTTGCCCACACACGATCAATTTAAATGACATTTTAAAATACGACGTTTTTTTCATTGCAAAAAACGACCGTGTGTACGCGGCATTAGAATCCTATATCTGCGCTGCGCTGATGGGCACTGATCAGGCTGTATTGATGGACACTGGTGAGGCTGCATTGATGGGCATTGGTGAGGCTGAGCTGATGGGCATTGATCAGGCTGCATTGATGGGCACAGGTAAGGCTGCACTGATGGGCGCTGATCAGGCTACTTTTTTGGAGTTGTATATATATATATATATATATATATATATATATTGTGAGGGATTAGCTCGTTAGCGGGTGTGTGTGACCCCCTGGATGGGTTCACTACACGCTGAACTGTACAGAAAGGCAGTTGAGGATGGTTGAAAACAAAGGATATGGTTTATTTTTCCATATTGCTGGATACAAGTGCTAGCATCAAAACAGCATAAACAAAACAAAACATAAAATAAACCCTTGCCACTTGGGGCGTCTACCTTCCCAACACAGGAACCTACCTATGGAGTGTGGCACAGCCTACTGCTGGGCAGACACTGCTGGTCATACAGCAGAAAGCAAAAAGTCTCTTTGATATTTATCACACAGAAATATCAACAAGCACCTCACCTCTTCAGAAGTCACTGCTCTCCTTCACTCAAAAAGCCTCAGGATGCAGCAATCAGTAGTCATCCTTTTGGATGATTTATAGAGGCCTTAATTACCTCATTCTGAACAGCTGAAGTTTTCCAACGCCCTAAACCTTTCTGGCTATTACTGCAGCCGACGCCTAATAGTAATTGGTGTATTGTCTAAACAACACACACACACAGATTTACCTGACCTCCTGTCACAATATATATAGATATATATACAGTACAGACCAAAAGTTTGGACACACCTTCTCATTCCAAGAGTTTTCTTTATTTTCATGACTATGAAAATTGTAGATTCACACTGAAGGCATCAAAACTATGAATTAACACATGTGGAATTATATACATAACAAAAAAGTGTGAAACAACTGAAAATATGTCATATTCTAGGTTCTTCAAAGTAGCCACCTTTTGCTTTGATTACTGCTTTGCACACTCTTGGCATTCTCTTGATGAGCTTCAAGAGGTAGTCACCTGAAATGGTCTTCCAACAGTCTTGAAGGAGTTCCCAGAGATGCTTAGCACTTGTTGGCCCTGTTGTCTTCACTCTGTGGTCCAGCTCACCCCAAACCATCTTGATTGGGTTCAGGTCCGGTGACTGTGGAGGCCAGGTCATCTGGCGCAGCACCCCATCACTCTCCTTCTTGGTTAAATAGCCCTTACACAGCCTGGAGGTGTGTTTGGGGTCATTGTCCTTTTGAAAAATAAATGATGGTCCAACTAAACGCAAACTGGATGGAATAGCATGCCGCTGCAAGATGCTGGTTGAGTATGCCTTCAATTTTGAATAAATCCCCAACAGTGTCACCAGCAAAGCACCCCCACACCATCACACCTCCTCCTCCATGCTTCACGGTGGGAACCAGGCATGTAGAGTCCATCCGTTCACCTTTTCTGCGTCGCACAAAGACACGGTGGTTGGAACCAAAGATCTCAAATTTGGACTCATCAGACCAAAGCACAGATTTCCACTGGTCTAATGTCCATTCCTTGTGTTCTTTAGCCCAAACAAGTCTCTTCTGCTTGTTGCCTTTCTTTAGCAATTGTTTCCTAGCAGATATTCTACCATGAAGGCCTGATTCACACAGTCTCCTCTTAACAGTTGTTCTAGAGATGTGTCTGCTGCAAAAGGTGGCTACTTTGAAGAACCTAGAATATGACATGTGAAAGGCTGACTGCAGGTCAGCCTGTGTTTGTAGGAGGAGTCGTGGGGTATTTAAACCCGCCCTCCTTCCTCCTTCTGGGCGGCGGTTTTCTTGTGTGTTATGCCTGTCATTTCCGGTGCGACCCGTCTGACGTCACTTCCGGTTTTCGTCTGTCAGTGTCAGCAGGACGTGAGGCTCCACGAGGGGCCACCATGTCTACCTTTTTATTTACAGGTTTGGGAGTGAGTCGGGGGGGCCCCACAAGCGAGCGGCGGCCACCTCCATCTGGGCTGTATGGGGCATCTACGGGCTGGAGAGCTCCCCACGCTATTACCTTGGGTGACATCAGTGTGCCGACAGGTGCTCCAGGAGTAGCATGCTGCGGCGGCTGATGGCTGCAGCAGAGCGCGAGTTGCTTCCTCCCTCCTTACTGTTCGAGGGCTCGCTCCTCTTTCTGCGGTGGAGTGTTTGCAGGGGAGTGTGTGTTCGCTCTTGGTAGCTGGGGGGGCTTGGCTGAGTGGTTGTGGGGGTTCCCCAGTCGGGGGAGGGGCACTACGAGGTCCGCTCGTTCCCAGGAGAAACTTAGGGGGCGGGCGGGCAGAGCAAGGTTCACTCCACATGGTGTCAGGGGGGAGGGGAAGGATCTGTGGCTGTCAGCTCTGGCCATATGTCAGGTGTCAGTCGGGGAGGGGGGGCTGCAATTTAATGCCGAGCCAGCGGCACTCACCGGACATGATTGCCATTAGCATGGCAGTTCCAGCTTCATGAATAGCCGAGTGTCGCGCTCCGATGCCGTCACCCGCCCACGGCGCCATACTAGGCTGGAACCTTACATGGGGAGATGATTGGCGCTCGACCCCCCCCCCCCCCTTAGTTTCTCTGCAACACTTCAGTGTCTGTGCCAGGCCAGTGACATGTTACCCCTCAGCCCATTCTTTTGTCACCACATGGTGTCGTGGGTGGTCATCCACGGTTAGCAGCATCAGCATGGTCTATCACAGCCATGTTTCACATTTTATGCTGCTAGGCTACCCAACTTTCCCAGGTGGTTGCAGGAACCTCTCAAGGTAAGGTGGACTTAGGTTTAGACTGCCGCACCGCTGAATAGTGATCTGTTGGTTACTTTTCTTTAGTGTGTGTGGGAGCCAGTGTAGTAGCTATTGGATGTTACTCACCAGCCCCCCCCCTCCCCCCATCTTGCGTTACAGTACTAGGTATAGATGGGTTGTACGTCCTTGCTCTCCCCTATTGTAGGTGCTGGCAGTGATCGGACACACCCGGGTCAATCAGCTTCTACGGGCATTTTCCCTCTGTCAGGTTCTGGTTGGAGTGGGTGTGTGCACAGTGGGTGTGTGCTTAGTGAGTGCATGTTTCAGTCAGGTTCGGTATGCTTTTCATGTCACGTTTCTCAGGCTGTCACATTTCTCAGGTAAGTTATGTTCTCATGTGTTTACGTTTCTCATGCCATTCATGCTCTTATGCGATTACATTTCTCAGGCTAGTTATGTTCTCAATGATAAGTTTTCAATGCGATTACGTTTATCATGCGATTACGTTTCTCATGCGATTAGGTTGCTCATGCGATTTGTTTTTCGTGATAGTTCTCATGCGATTAGTTTCTCGTGATAGTTTCTCATGCGATTCGTTTCTCGTGATAGTTTCTCATGCGATTACGTTGCTCATGCGATTCGTTTCTCGTGATAGTTTCTCATGCGATTCGTTTCTCGTGATAGTTTCTCATGTGATTCGTTTCTCGTGATAGTTTCTCATGCGATTTGTTTCTCGTGATAGTTTCTCATGCGATTTGTTTCTCGTGATAGTTTCTCATGCGATTTGTTTCTTGTGATAGTTTCTCATGCGATTTGTTTCTCATGCGATTCGGTTATCATGGTGGTTCTCATGCGATAACGTTTCTCATGCGATTACGTTTCTCATGCGATTACGTTTCTCATGTGATTACGTAGCGCATGCGATTCGTTTCACGTGATAGTTTCTCATGCGATTCGTTTCTCGTGATAGTTTCCCATGCGATTCGTTTCTCGTGATAGTTTCTCATGCGATTCGTTTCTCGTGATAGTTTCTCATGCGATTTGTTTCTTGTGATAGTTTCTCATGCGATTTGTTTCTCATGCGATTCGGTTATCATGGTGGTTCTCATGCGATTACGTTTCTCATGTGATTACGTTTCTCATGCGATTACGTTGCTCATGCGATTACGTTGTTCATGCCATTACGTTTCTTATGCGATTACGTTTCTCATGCAAATATGTTTCTCATGCGATTACGTTTCTCATGCAATACGTTTCTCGTGATAGTTTCTCATGCGATTTGTTTCTCATGCGATTCGTTATCATGGTGGTTCTCATGCGATTATGTTGCTCATGCGATTACGTTGCTAATGCGATTGCGTTGCTCATGCGATTCGTTTCTCGTGATAGTTTCTCGTGATAGGTTCTCATGCGATTACGTTTCTCAAGCGATTACGTTTCTCATGCGATTACGTTGCTCATGCGATTACGTTGCTCATGTGATTACGTTGCTCATGTGATTACGTTGCTCATGTGATTACATTGCTCATGCGATTAGTTTCTCGTGATAGTTTCTCATGCGATTTGTTTCTCGTGATAGTTTCTCATGCGATTTGTTTCTCGTGATAGTTTCTTATGCGATTTGTTTCTCGTGATAGTTTCTCATGCGATTTGTTTCTCGTGATAGGTTCTCATGTCAATTAAGTTTTTCATGCTTGTTCCCGCACGTTTACGGTTTTCATGCTTGTTCTCGTGCGATTACGGTTTTCATGCTAGTTCTCGTGCGATTACGTTTTTCATACTAGTTCTGGTGCGATTACATTCCATGGTGTCTCTCATGCGATTACGTTCTCATGCGTTACACTGTTCATGATATCTTCCCATGCGGTTACGGTTCTCATGGTATTTCTCTTGCGTTACGTTTCTCATGGTTTTATGTTCTGGTGCAATTGCATGGCTCAGGCTAGTCATGTTCTTGTGTGGTTACTGTTCATGTTCTCATACGAGCACGTTTGTCAAGTGTCCACGTTTCTCCTGCTATTTCATGTTCTCACGTTGCTCATGCTATTTAGGTTCTCTATGTTTTTTCCGTGTCTCATGCATTTCTATGTTTCTACTTTCCGTTTACGTTACGTTTCTCACGCATTCAGATTCTCAGGGTTACGGTTCTCATGCAGGTTTCAGTCACGATGCTTTTACATTTCTCACGTTCTCATGTGATTAGGCTTTTCATACGTTTAAGTTTCTCATGGTTTTTTATGTTCTTAGGTTTTACGTTTCTCATGTTTTTGTTTCCCATGCTATTCATGTTCTCGGGTATGTACGTCTCATACAACTTACGTTCTCATGCAGGGTTTCAGTTGGGACGTTTTCTAGTTGACAGCATTGGCATGTTTATTTAGGTTCATAGCGTTCACCGCTTATGGGTGCTTACGGATTGAGATGAGCGTTTTATAATTGGCTTGTATGGTGGCAAGTCTCCTCATCCGTTTCTCATACATTTCATGCATCTTGAAATTTCATTTTCTCATACAATGACCTGACACGTCTTCAGGTTCATCAGGCCTGAGTGTACGTTTTTAATTTGCCTGCTACGCCTCAGGTTGCTCGGCCTTTGCAATTTTGGGGTGGTCACGTTCTCAGTCCAGCGGCAGTGGTCCTACACTCAGCTACATTTTATTTTCATAGTCTGTGCATACATGTCACATTCATATCCTCACGTTAGTTCATGACCACCCTCCACTGCTGGGTTACCCGTCACGTTTACGGGGTACTGTCGGATTGAGATGTTCGTTTCTAATTGGCTTGTGCGGTGGCAAGTCCCCTCATCCGCTTCTCACGGCTTTCATTACATTCATACATCACAGGATCTCACTACTTGCATCACTTGCCTGACACGTCTTCAGGTTCATTGGCTTGAGTGTTACGTTTTTAATTGGCCTGATTTGCCTCAGGCTTGCTCAGCCTCGCTAGTTTCCTCGGACTGACACGTTTTACAGTCTTGTGCTATGTATTCATTTCTGCTCTACGTCACTGCGTGTGTTTTTTTTTTTTTTTTCTTTTTTTTTATTTAAAGTGTATTTTGTGCGTGAACTCGAGAGAGAGGAGCTGGACTGCAGGAGTTGGGAGTAGGCAGACCCTCCCCCCGGAGGCAATCGCCATCCTTCTCCATGCCCCTGGTGGCAATGGCGGGTGTGAAGGGGGGCCTCCCACTCACCCCACCCTACCTGCTCCTCTTGGGAGCCCAACTGGGGCCCTACGGGACCCCAATGGGGCAGAGGGACTCCCCCTATGAGGGAGTGAGGGGGCCTAGCCCACCCAGCCAGCCCCGTAGGTCCTTCGCCTCTCTTTATTTTAAGAGACCGCATGGCCAAAGTGCGTGTGTTTTTAAACCAATTTCGTGTGTGTGCAAGTGTGGTGGTTTTTTTTTTTGTGGGGGGGGGGGTGGGCATACTAAGCACAGGCGTACCTTGCATAGCACACCCACTGGGAGCCGGGCTGAGACCACCAAACTCAATTCACATGTAGCCGAGACCGGGATCCGAACCCTTGGCTGCAGAGGTGAATGGCTTGTCAGCGCAGTGCCAATCACGTTGAGCCACCACAGCTCCCTGTCACTGCGTGTGTTAATCACGGACACCTGCACAGGTAGTGGCGAGGGTAGGTAGGGATTTTCATTTTCCTGAGGTAAGTTGGGGCTTGTTGGTCATGTTTTGTTTTAACAATGTTCTTCTTCTTTGCAGAATTCATGTCATAGGCGGCAGATATTGCAGATTTTGCCGCCATCCGTCCTTCTCCAGTTATGGTTCTATACATGGTTGAACGCCCTCTTTGAACCTCCCAATTTAGCCTTCTCCTTTGTTACAGACGGAGCCTGATCTTCAAGTCCTTTTTATTTAGCCTAGGAAGTCCCTGACTCGGGCCTGGGATATCTTCCAGGCGGTTCTATCTCGGTATCCTGGGTCCTTTTCTCACAGACATTCAGTACCTACTTGCGTTTTTGTTTTCTTTTGCCACTTTCAGCTCAAACGGGTTTTCAAGCTGGTGCACTGTACATTCCGGGCACCAGACTTTGGTGGATGTACTCAGGGGGAGGCCACTTTCCTTTCCCTAGTACTCCCTTCTCTGCTAGCATAGGGCTCGATACGTAGCCATTCCCTGCCGACTAACTAGGGCAGCACTTTAACATCCACTCTGGGCCGGCTTTCGGCACAGGTGCAGTTTCTTGTGCCATTCGTCGGGGGGGGGGCTGTATTCTTGTGGTTGAGGAGTTAGACTGGCAGTAGTCAGCATTCCTTCCGGTCATATCCCAGTTCCGCATGTCTGTCACAGGTATTCTTGCATTGGAGGCTTTGGGTTACATACAGTTCTTTCATTTCAATCTCTTGGTCAGCTCATCCTACTGTTTTATTTTTGCCCCCTTTTAGGCATACTGACCACGTGACCCCGGCACGCCTCAGGTCACTTTCCCACCTCTAGGTCTATTTCCCTGTTTCCCCTTTAAACTTTCCCTAGCACGATTACCTGAGACTCTGAGTACAAGTGAAAGGCTGACTGCAGGTCAGCCTGTGTTTGTAGGAGGAGTCGGGGGGTATTTAAACCTGCCCTCCTTCCTCCTTCTGGGCGTCGGTTTTCTTGTGTCCCACCCACCCATCCCCTTTTTTATTGCTATTTCTTCTTTTACTTCTACTTGGGTATGCCCCCTTTTAGGCATACTGACCACGTGACCCCGGCACGCCTCAGGTCACTTTCCCACCTCTAGGTCTATTTCCCTGTTTCCCCTCTGATCTTTCCCTAGCACGATTACCTGAGACTCCGAGTACAAATATTTTCAGTTGTTTCACACTTTTTTGTTATGTATATAAAGAAAACTCTTGGAATGAGAAGGTGTGTCCAAACTTTTGGTCTGTACTGTATATATCATGTCACATATATGTATGTGTGTGTGTGTGTGTGTAGTGGGGTCCCCTCGTGAGAAGTCTAATGACAAGCCATCCTCGCTGAGACTATATTCACGCCTGTAAATATGTACATTACCCTTTAAGGAGCTATGCATTGTGGGATAGAAAGTAGCTGGAGATATGGACTCCATTGACTCCTATGAGAAGCAGACTACATTTCCCACAACACCCTGCCCGGTTGGGGCATGTGACGCCTCCGCACAACCTTGTGGGGGAGGTTATTTAAGAAGAGGGAGGGGCATTTTTCAGTCTCTCGGGACCAGCCCTTCTCCTCTGCAGAGCTGCTGACAGAGACAGCCGTGCTGTTAGGCCCAGAAGCCTGGGCCTAAATTATCCTCAGAGGTCGGCCATAGAGAAGGAAGCGAGACCCTGACACCCAGCCTGTGCATCCAGAGGTTGGAGAGGAAGCCTAGCTGACAACTGTATCGTGGAGCACCCTCATCCGGGATCTTGTGCTGCGGAGCGGTGACTTTTTTAACACGCTTTCCGGGAGGTGACCAGGCGGATCGGCCTGCCAGGTGAGGGAGCACACGCTCAGCCTTCGAATCTCTCTTCAGACAGATACTTTAATGCCACCTCACAAGCCTCCCGTTGCCCTGTTGGTTTTCACCCTGAACTTGTACCCTTTATCTCATTTGCCTATAGTGGCCGTTCAGAAGTGACTGACGCTGAACAGCCATCAGCTCACCACCATTAGTGCTGACCATACTTTGATGGATTAACTTCCCCTTACTTTTCCTCGTTTGTGGATTACAAATTTTAACGTGCACCATCTGGCCGCAGCGTGACTGACGCTGTTTGCAGGATCACTCTATAGGGGGAAGCTCGCGACCACGGACTGTCCACCAGTTAGCTGAATGGTACCATTCTTCAGTATAGATTTTATAGTAATCATAAATGCTATTTTTGTGACTTCCACAAGGACCCTTGTGCAGTCAAACCTTGTTATTGCATAGCATTTGTTTGTTTGATGATGTGAATTACTGTGTGTCCGAGGGCCCATTCACCACTCAGGTAATATTCTCAACACTGTCATTGAATGTTGTATGCCTGTCATTGTACCTCCGCCCAGCAGGGGTCGCAATACATCCCTCAGACTTCTGGTGTGTCAAGGGAGGGTTCGAGCAAGTTAATAGGGGTGTGTTCAATCTTGAAGTAAGAAAAGAGAAAGAGAGTAGATCCCATCATCAAACCAGTGGCCCTTTCGGGGGTGACGCTACACGTGGGGGCTCGTTCGGGATTCTACTTCCTCAGAAAGTAAAATTTTCCCCCTGCATCAAGCTCCACCCTTGCCTAAGACAATAGGATTTTGGTCTGGAGACATGCTTGGCCAGTCCATCACCTTTACCCTCAGCTTCTTTAGCAAGGCAGTGGTCATCTTGGAGGTGTGTTTGGGGCCGTTATCATGTTGGAATACTGCCTGGCGGTCCAGTCTCCAAAGGGAAGGGATCATACTCTGCTTCAGTATGTCACAGTACATGTTGGCATTCATGGTTCCCTCAATAAACTGTAGCTTCCCAGTGCAGGCAGCACTCATGCAGCCACAGGCCATGACACTCCCACCACCATTCTTAACTGTAGGCAAGACACACTTGTCTTGGTACTGCTCATCTGGTCGTTTCTACACATGCTTCACACCATCTGAACCAAATTTCTTGTGCATTATACTGACATACTGACAGGCTGATCCCCCCGCCCCCCCCCCCACCCCTTCAACCTCTGCAGCAATGCTGGCAGCACTCATACATTTATTTCCCAAAGACAACATCTGGATTTGACGCTGAGCATGTGCACTCAACTTCTTTAGTCGACCATAGCAAAGCCTGTTCTGAGTGGAACCTGCCCTGTTAAAACGCTGTATGGTCTTGGCCACCGTGCTGCAGCTCAGTTTAAGGGTCTTGGCAATCTTCTTATAGCTTGAAATAGAAAACAATACTATTGAGTGAAATGGCTGCACACACCAGCTATATTTCAAATAGAGGAGTTCCCACACGTTGCTTCTTGTAAGCTTTCCAGGCCGCTTGTTTTTTCCCGTTCCTCCTAGGGCGTAGGTGTCTGCCAAAAAGTCAGTTAGATCTTCTCAATCAGGTTTTAGACTTAAACCAACAGGAGGCTACTCACATTCAGCGCATAGTGGTAAATATAACAGTGTTTGTGCATAATTTCTTGTGTGTTCTTAAAGAAATTTTATAAAAAAATGTAAATTTGAATGCATTTTTTCTAGAACAATCTGTCCCCCAGAAGAAGACTGTAATTGAACAGGTCTTCTAGTTTGTGCATTACTGTAATGTAAAATATTCTTTGTTTAGACCGCTGTGTTTTACTGTATGTATTTCAGCCTCATGACCAGAGCTAATATTTTAATGTCTATTAGTGTTTATAACTCTTTCTTAAATAAAGACCTTTTATACATTCAATGAACTGCAAAATTACTGCTGCTTTAAAACCCTGTGGGGGAACTCCTCTATTTGTTCTTATAGCTTAGGTCATCTTTATGTAGAGCAACAATTCTTTTTTTCAGATCCTTAGAGAGTTATTTTGCCATGAGGTGCCATGTTAAACTTCCTATGACCAGAGTGAGAGCGATAACACCAAACTTAAAACACCTTCATGGCTAAAACCTTGTAACACTAACGATACCTGGGAGGGGAAATGGCTAATTGGGCTCAATTTGGACATTTTCACTTAGGGGTGTACTCACTTTTGTTGTCAGCGGTTTAGACATTAATAGCTGTGTGTTGAGTTATTTTGAGGGAACAGCCAATTTACACTGTTATACAAGCTGTACACTCACTACTTTACATTGTAGCAAAGTGAAATTTCTTTGTCACATTAACCACTTTAGCCCCGGACCATATTGCTGTCCAAAGACCAGAGCACTTTGTGATTCGGCACTGCGTTGCTTTAACTGACAATTGCGCGGTCGTGCGACGTGGCTCCCAAACAAAATTGGCGTCCTTTTTTTCCCACAAATAGAGCTTTCTTTTGGTGGTATTTGATAATCTCTGCGGTTTTTATTTTTTGCGCTATAAACAAAAATAGAGCGACTATTTTGAAAAAAATGCAATATTTTTTACATTTTGCTATAATAAAAATCCCAAAAAAGATATAAAAAAACATATTTTTTCCTCAGTTTAGGCCGAGACGTATTCTTCTACATATTTTTCGTTAAAAAAAATCGCAATTAGCGTTTATTAATTGGTTTGCGCAAAATTTATAGCATTTACAAAAAAGGGGGTCGTTTTATGGCATTTTTATTATTATTTTTTTTTACTAGTAATGGCGGCGATCAGCGTTTTTTTTTTTCGGTACTGCAATATTATGGCGGACACATCGGACACTTTTGACACATTTTTGGGACCATTGGCATTTTTATAGCGATCAATGCTATAAAAATGCATTGTATTACTATAAAAATGCCATTGGCAGTGAAGGGGTTAATACTAGGGGGCAGGGAAGGGGTTAAGTGTGGTCCTGGTGTGTTCTAACTGTATGGGGGGTGGCCTCACTAGGGGAAATCACTGATATTCTGTCCATACATTGTATGGACAGAAGATCAGCGTTTCCCCCGCTGACAGAAACGAAAGGTATGTGTTTACACACATACCTCCCGTTCCCCGCTCTGTAACGAGCAATCGCGGGTGCCCGGCGGCGATCGTACCCGCTGGGCACACGCGCGGGACTCGGGGGACGCGTGCGGGCGCGCGCGCCGCTGTCGCCGTGCGCGCCCTACAAGCTGCTAAAGGGAGGACGTAGAGCTACGTGCTCCCGCGTAGCAGTGCCACCGTCCCGCAGTAATATGACGGCGGGCGGTCGGCAATTAGTTAAAAGATATAATAAAATATTTAAAAAACGTGTATATATATATTGTACAGGACGCCAGGGTTGGGTCCTGGACGAACGCTATGTTGCACCAATATTTGGAGTGTGGTCCCTTTAAGGCAATGGTATAGTGTTCAGGAGGTCACCCAGAGAGGGTGAGAAATTCCGGGCAATAAAAGTTAATCCAGAGAGGACGGGCCCTAAAAGACTCTCTAACAAGGACAGAGAGGACAGGCCCACAGTCCTCTCTGTCCTTCTTAGAGTGTCTTTTAGGGCCCAAAATTTCGGGGGGCTCTAAAGTGACGTTCGGGAGGAAAAGAGCCTCCTCTCCTGGCCACTGGCAGTCAAGCACACAGGGGGTAAAGAACTTCCAGAAGAACAGCTTAGAAGACCGGAAGTGCTGATAGGGGTGTGTGGAGGAGTATGGGAGTGCACCTGTCTGAAGAAGCTGTGTATCTCTGAGAAGCTGATATAGGGTCAGCAAGGACTGGAAGTTCTGGGGTGTAGATCTGCCTAAAATCGTATGTGCCTTTGCTTTGATTTATTGCTGTGCTGAAGACAAACAGACTTTTTTGTTTATGCTGGAGACAAGCAACTTTTACTTTAATATTTTGCCCCGTGTGCTGAATAAAGCGTTGTTTTTGGTTTGGTTACAAATAAACCCCTTTTTGTTTCAACGTTAACGGTTTACACACTTAATCCCGCAGAGCTAAACAACCCCCAAAGTTCACAATATATATATATACTGTATATAGCACATCTTAAAAGAAGAAATGCAGGCTAAAACCGTAATAGAAAAAATTACATTAACTATCTCAACCAATCACATTTCCCCTTTCATTTTCAAAGCTCCACTAGCATCATGAAAGAAGATCAATTTTATAATTTATTTACATAATACTAAAGATAACAGTGTTGAGGCATATTTTGTGGCAAAGGGACTGTGGAAAATGTATGCAGAGTATACAGTGAACAGACTTTTCCATCATTCCTTTTTTCCATCATTCCCCTATAAGCAGCTTAAAGAACAATAAAAAATATCGCGCTAAAGGATATGAATAGCTAAAATTGAAAATAAATATGTGTAAATGTGAAAATAATGTTAACTTAATACCCCAAGCAAGAGAAAATAGAAGGAGAAAAGCCCCTCTGGGTTATCTAGTAGGATTTTTAATAACAGGTAGGACGTATCTAACACTTACATGTAGTGTGATATCGGCCGGAGATGAAATGCTGGCAGTGTCTGCCAGCATTTCATCTCCGGCCGATATCACACTACATGTAAGTGTTAGATACGTCCTACCTGTTATTAAAAATCCTACTAGATAACCCAGAGGCGCTTTTCTCCTTCTCTTTTCTCTTTCATGTAATTCGAGTTGACTTCACTCATGGAGAAGCAGCCCTGGTTATCCACTACAAATCATTTCCTATATGATTGCTATTCTATAGACATGGACATCTGAGCTTAATTTTATGGACATCACTGAACATTCTGAGCGCTGTATCTTTTTGTTTTTTTTAATACCCCAAGCAGCAATCTTTAGCTACACGTGGTAGTCATGTAAATACAAGTAGAAAACATTGGAGAAAAAATTGCGCTATCAGCAGCTGCCACAGTTTTGTGTGATATAGTCATACACACTGTTTGCTGCAGTGACACAAAATGCTATTTCTTAAAGCCAAAACCCTGTGAAAATATTAATTTTTGGATTGTTCCTATTTACTAACAAATAACCTCTAATGAAGTGTGTAGAATGTGTATGCATGAACCTGTTCCAGCTCCCTGGTATGCAATTAGCTTACAAGTTATCCACTAGGCATCTCCCTATTCTAGAAAAGTGACAAGTTGATGTGCCATTCATGTGCCTATGATGAGATTTTTCTCAAAAACTGAATTCCTTGTGTTTTGATCAAGCAAATAATTTAATGATTAATTATGAATATTAGGATTAAAAATATATCCTCAATTATTCCTTGGATGTGGTCTATGGTGTGGACATCTGAGTATAACTTGGAGCTGAAGAAAGGGGCTGTGAGGTACTTGGGAAGGTTTCTAGTCTCTTGTAGGTTTCTAGCACTCCACCTCCTACATTGATAAAATGTCTTCCATTCCGTTCACTGAATATCAAGCATTCTGTGATTGGAGGAGGAGCGATTGTGACATTCCTTTTCACCTATCCTTCTCCAGACACAGAGCACCTTGTGTTCAGTAAAGAGATTTTTTATGAATGGAGAAGGTGTAGTGTGAGTGACCTATATAGCATTCACTGATTCACAGTATGTACTGGACGAGTAGAATTGTAAGTCTTGGCACTTACTGTACTCTTGGGACTAAAACTTCCACACATAGGACATACCTCCTTAGAAGTGATTTAGTGGTACATACATAGTAGATGTAACGGTCAGGGGTTAGCACCGTTAAGATATTCCATTCCACCAACCCACGACAGCTTACCTGACACTCCACAATCCAGCAGACAGGACCCCTTGGATTTCCCCAGAAAAATGAGACACACACAGCTCTGTTCTCTGGTTCCAAACAAATAGCTTTTAATGACAAACTCGGGCTCTTTATATACAGTTAGCAACCAAAAAGCATGCTGCAGTAATTAAAGGGACAATGACACACTCCACCCACAACATCACACAATGGGTACTAACGAGGCGCCCTCAATACACATTCTTTGGAGACAGACTTTCTGGTGCCAGGTCTACATGAGTTAATTAATATAGCTGACAAGGTAGGCGTCATGACTCCGGCTCTTTTCACCTTCTATTCAATACACATTTCTTTTAGTAAACATAAGTCAGACGTCTGACTTTTAGAGGGTGCCAAGTCACATCACATATTATCATCAATAGACTTTCTCACAATACAGTGTCAATTAGCATAGCACAATTAAATATCTTAGGAGCCAGACTTAATTAACACCTTAACAGTATTTGTCCCCACATTGAATGAATCACACTATTATTGACCTGTTGGGTTCAGAATTAACCACCTGTAATATTTCAAGATATCCTGCAATACATTGTGAATTATCCTTACTGTCCCATCTCATGTAATTCAAGATATCAGTTCTCAGTCATCCTATGCCCCTAGGGGACGTAGGATGACCCTAGACACAGGAGTCATTGGTGAAGCTGAACCAGGAGTACCCTGCATCCTTCAAGAGCCTCTGGGTCCCACAAGCCATACCGTTACAGTAGATATTCAAAAATAATTTATTCAACTTTAAGTGTTCCCCGAAGTGCCCTGAGTCTTCCTAGCAACAATCCAGGTCTGGACCTCAAATTTCTGTGTGTCCCTGATTTCCTTTAGAAACTCTGTGGGGCTGGAACCTAACATTAAAATGGATACATGAGCCGTCAAGACCTGGAAGTTAAACCAGGATTTTGATGGCGTAAAAGGGCACAGAGCCTCAATAAATCCAGACTTGTACAGCTGTCCTGTGTATAAATTTGGCCTTATGCCTTCATAAAAAAAACAGATGGGCATTGATTTGCCTTGCATTGTGTATAATTGTTAACAAGTTTAAAGCTGCAAAGATAATTAGCATTCGTAGGAGTGATGTCTGAAGGAAATTTTACAGAAAAGGTACAAACGTGCTAAAACTCGAATGAAGTAATGAGTCAGTTTATTATAATATTCTCCAACATTTGAATACATTCAAATGAAAATGAGTACTATGCACCTGGCAAAATGGAACACCTACTAGACTAGGCTCATATTTTTGGGGAAACTTGAAGGCTACAGCACAATTTCCTAATAAATAATGACAAACAGATTAAACATAAATAATGTCAGCCTTTAACCTACAACTTCAAATATAATTAACTTGCAGCAATATACATTATATTATAAAAAAATATTTTAACTTGATTGCTAAGGAATCAAACAGTGGTTAATCGCATATTCTCCCACTGTTTATAGTATATTCTTGCCAAATTGCAAGATGAGTGTTTTCTCTGGTAGCACCCTCTAGTGGCTGCATGCAACAAGATTTTCATCTCACCTCTTTGACCTTCAATTACCTTTTTTGAATATGAACACTGTGTTTGTGCCCATGCATTGCTCACAAATATCTACAGATACGGAATTTTGAAGGATGATTCTTAGTATTTCTGGTGGGTAAGCCATTTTTACAACTGCATTCACTGTGGTCAACAAATATGACGGTTTGTTAGCATGAACTCCCCATACTAAGAAGTGCAAAACAAGGTAGGGTAGGGTGGTGGGGAATGGCCAACATGAACTGTATTCCTTTTTTATTCATTTATTTTTTTTATAATTTTTTTTCTCTTTGTGTTTGTAGGGTAAAAGGGTGGGGGGTGGAGAGGGTAACAAGATATAAGAAGGAAGAAAGAAAAATGAGAAGTACTGCGAATCAGGATAAAAGAGGGAGGAGGGGGGATGGTGGGGTTTCTATCTTCCCACCGCTTCCTCAACTCTGTGATATACCCTATTTAAGTAGAAGAGATGAAATGTAATATCCTGTAATGTAATTCTTGAAATAAATAAAGAATTGAAAAAAAAAAGAAGTGCAAAACACAGGCTGACAAGACCAAGTCAGATTTTCTGACTGATACTGGCAACTATGGGCCTACTCACAACATTTAGGTTGATATGCATTCTGTAGCATTGTCCTGCTCAATCTGAATGCAAAAACAAGACACGTTATATTGCGGGTCAGTGCAGCATGTTTCGAAGCACCAAATGCAGTAAATAGAACTGCATGAAATGCCAGTGAAGCTCTAACAAAAAAAAGGAAAAAGCAAAAAATGTTCTCTTGATCTCAACAGAACACAGGACAATTTTTCCAGTAATCCATGTCCTTAGTGTGCTTGTCTTCAACAAACAGTTTGTGGGCTTTCTTGTGCATCATCTTTAGAAGAGGCTTCCTTCTGGGACAATGGCCATGCAAATCAATTTGATGCAGTGTGCGGTGTATGGTCTGAGCACTGACAGGCTGACCCCTTACCCCTTCAACCTCTGCAGCAATGCTGTCAGCACTTATACGTCTATTTCCCAAAGACAACCTCTGGATATGACGCTGAGCACGCAAATGTAACTTCCTGTTCTGAGTGGAACCTGTCCTGTTAAACTGCTGTATGGTCTTGGCCACTGTGCTGCAGCTCAGTTTCAGGGTCTTGGCAATCTTCTTATAGCCTAGGCTATCTTTTGCAGTTTTTTTTTCAGATCCTCAGAGAGTTCTTTGCCATGAAGTGCCATCGTAAACTTCCAGTCACCAGTAGATGAGAGAGTGAGAGCAATAACACCAAACCTAACACCCTCCCCATTCACACCTGAGACCTTGTAACATGACACCGGGGAGGGAAAATGGCTATTTGGGCCCAATTTGGAAATTTTCACGTAGGGATGTACTCACTTTTGTTGCCAGCAGTTTAGACATTAATGGCTGTATGTTGGGTTATTTTGAGGGGACAGCAAATTTACACTGTCATACAAGCTGTACACTCACTACTTTACATTGTAGCAAAGTGCAATTTAATTCTTCAGTGTTGTCACATGAAAGGATATAATAAAATATTTATAAAAATGTGAGGGGTGTACTCACTTTTGTGAGATACTGTATATTAGTGTTGCTCACGAATATTCGCATTGCGAATATTCTCTACGAATATTGCATATTCGAGTATTCGCGAATAACTCGAATATCGCGGCGAATATTCGCTATTTCGAATATTCGTATTTTTCAAATTTCGCAATAAATTTCGCAATAAATTTCGCATTAGCGAAATTTCGCAATAGCGAAATTTCGCAATTTTTTTTTTTCCATAAAATATAGCGAATATTCGTAAATATCGAATATTCGTGATATTTTATCCCAAAAAAAATAGCAAAATTTCGCAATCATTTTCGCTTTCGCATATGCAAAATTTCGCTATTTTTTTTTTGTAAATATCGAATATTCGTGATATTTTATCCAAAAAAAAAAATAGCGAAATTTCGCAATTTTTTTTTTTTTATAAAATATCACGAATATTCGATATTAACGAATATTCGCGAATATTCTTCGAAATATTCGCGAAATATCGCGAAATCGAATATGGCGTATTCCGCTCATCACTACTGTATATATCTAAACTTAGACTTTAATATTCAAGTTGGTAAAAGGCACATTTAATAGTATGGATCTAACTGAAGTTAAAGTAAACCAGTTGAGAGGTTAAGCATAACAGCTAGGCATAAACTCGCATTTAAGAAAAAATTCGGCAATGGCTGCCTCCATAATTCTCTTATGACAGGTTTACTTTAGGCCTCTCAGCACAGTCCTCAATTTAAAGTTATGGGTAGCTCTTGTCTCCTTTGGTGTTTTCTATTTTATTACTAACAATACACAGACACTGTATGTTCGAAGGATAAATCACAAGGAAAAAATGGCTTGTTGCAACAATTGAGTCTGATATTTATAAGAAGATGCTGAACTATGTAACTGTTTTCCAAGACCAGGCTCCAATAATAGTAACAAAATGAGCAAGCAAACACAATGGCTCCTTGTTATTTTTGTATCTATCCTATGCAACAAAACTAGAATAAAAGAAAGAGGTGCCTTTTTCTATTTTAATGTTTTATCAACAACAGTTTTAGCTTTCTTTACGCATTTTTCCGAATCAGGTTTCGTATTTTATTTTAGAATTGACTAATAGGTGGGGAGCTCTGATCCTTCATCTTGGACAGAACGACAATAATGGCAATTCTGACATATACCAGAGTATCAGGCCGCGTACACACGATCAAATCTATCTGCTGGAAATGGTCGGCCCGACCGTCCCAGCAGACAGATTCGATCGTGTGTACGGGCGAGCCGACGGATTTGGCCAGCCGACAGATTTTAAAGCATGCTTTAAAATCTGTCGGCTGGGAATCCGTCCGCCCGATATGTCTGCTGGTTAGTACGCTAACCAGCAGACATATCTTCTCGCACATGCGTCCCGCTGCTAGCCATCAATGTAACGGGACGTCCCACAATCCACTTGAGTGCTTCCGTCATATACCGCTTCCTATCAGTCTGGATATATATTCAGATATTCCAGCTGCTCTCAACACACAACGAGACGAGACTTGTTTGTGTGCTAAACATGGAGTGTTTAATAGAATCAAGAATGCAACCTTATATACAGTTTAAAGAGGAGGTAACCAGAACATAAACTAACATGAGCTAATTAACTAATCATTTACCCAGACTAGGTGACTCAGATATGACATTTCAGAGTAGATGTCCCGTCTCCACTCACCTGCTATACAATACACATTATCATAAGTGTAACCACAAGACATCTTCACACAATAGCAGGGTCAATTAGCATCTAACAGTATGTGTCCCAACATGATAAATGAGTCACTCTTACAATTAACCCGCTGAGTTCAGAATCAACAAACAGTAAATAGTTCTTTACAGATATCCTGGAATATATTGTGGATAATAATTACATAATAATCCCATCTCAGGTAGTCCAAGATATCATTTCTCAGTCATCCTATGCCCCTAGTGGGCATAGGATGATTTTAGACATAAGATGGTTTGGGGATGTCTCGGGTGAGTCTGTCACAGTTCTATTAGGCCTAAGGCCCTATACACACGATCAGTCCAAACTGATTAAAACAGACTGAAGTTCAGTTTCATCGGTTCAAGTTCAATGCTTCCAAGCATGCGTCGACTTGATTCTGAGCATGCCCGGGTTTGGAACTGATGCTTTTGCGTACTAACCATCGGTTTTGACCTATTGGTCAGGCGTCCATCGGTCCAATTTTAAAGCAAGTTCTCTGTTTTTGGACCGAAGGACAACAGACTGATGGGGCATACACGGTCGGTTTGGACCGATGAAACTGAACTTCAGTCCGTTTTCATCGGTTTGGACTGATCGTGTGTACGAGGCCTAAGAGTCTATTTACAAAGAAAATTGTCAGATGTTGGATGCTTTATACAAAGCAGCATGATGGCTTGATGATTAGCAGTCCTGCCTTGTATCACCTGGGTCCTTGGTTTGAATCCCAACCAGGAAACTAACCACATGGCGCTATCTCTGGGCTTGTTCGGGGGTTTCTCTCATTCTGGTAGGTTTATTAACTGATGTCTAAATTGGCTGTAGTATGTGTATGCAAGCAACATAGCTTAAGTCCTCTAGGAACTCTTGCCGACATCCCCATTTTTTTGTTGGCCCCACTTACCTGAATGTGGTATCTGCACATTTCAGATACTCACCCATCCAGTGGATCCAGCGTTGTCCCGCTGAGATCCTCCCATGCCCAGCCACAGCTCTGTCCCGTGCTGCCATGTTGTCTTTGACATCATCGAGAGGTCTGCCAGCTCTTTTCGGGTTCAGCGGGAAGGCCCCTCGATGGCATGCTGCTAGGCTAGCCCCCTCCTCCTTTCCTTGAATGAAAGGCTATCCCTGCTGGGTTATGTGACGTACATATCCTGGGAGGCAAAGCAGACAGTATGTGCGTCATTTGCTTAAGGCGAGTGAGGTGCATGGAGGAAGGGGGTCCTATTCCTGCAGAGGAAGGGGGGAGGTGCGGAGAGGCAGGATTAAACTTGTAAACTTCTTGAAGGCAGAGGTTAATGTGGCAGTACAATATGTAAAATGTCAGCACTATGAATACCTGACATAAATAAATGAAGAAGAAAATGTGTTAATGGGGCTTAAATCATAGAGGGGATGTGTAGAGCATCATTTTATCTGCTACTGAATACACTGGGGAGAAGAGAGCAGTGAAATACAGTAGATGTAAAAAGAAGTGAAAAGAGAAGGTAATTGGGATTAAGAGATAGACAGATTTGGTAAGACAGCGTTGAGTGTAATGACGTGCAATATTTAATTACACATAGCAGCCAGTAAGAAACCTATTTTCTCTGATTTGACTGCAGAAGACTGATATTTGATTGGCCCCTGTGAATTATTGCACTTGGCACATCTTTATTGCTGTTGGCACTGAATGCCCAATGAGTCTGTGAGAAGCAATTTATAAACGTGCAAGGAAGTATGTAGAAAATGTGCGTACAATAGGATTTTGTTGGGATTAAACTTGCTAGCGACCTCCCTCATTATCCACTCTTAATCCATATTGATACTATTACAGAGGTTACCTAATAAAAGGCCATACTGAGAATGATAGCGTTTACACCAGCATTCATCCAATCATATTTACTTACAGCACTGTAGGAAAATGAATAATCTACAAAGTTTAATTATGCCATTCTTTAATCGCTTTGTCTAAATGATTAATCATGTAACGGTGGTCATGTCTGTATACCTGCTGTGATTGATTTAAACTAGGAGAAGATTGATTGCCATAATTCTCCTGAGTGACTTTGAAAACAGCATGATATTCTACCCTCTTGAGCATTCCTGTTGTCACCAACATGGGATTACCGGTATATGCGGTGATGCTTTGCTGCCGGTTTCCAAAACCTGGCCCATTTCTTTAGAACTCATGATTAAATCCTTGTGGATATACTGTATATATTTTCATATACTGTGACTGCAAAGAGGGAAAATCAGATATTTGTGTGTCTTGGTATTGACCTTCAAACATGCAGTAACATCCAGCTTCCACAGACAGAACTAGAGAACTACGGCAGAAATGTCAATGCTGGGGCTTTGGGTGGATGAAGCCTTTAAAATGTGTAGTCAAAAGTCAATTATTATTCGAGCAAAAAAAAAGTTTTGTTCGGCCGACCTTCTTAAATCATCTTTATTACAGATATCTTCAATAAAACCACAACGTCAACAACAGAGTAGAGGGAAACAACAACAGCTGACGTGTTTTGCACTTACTCAACGCTTGCTCGTTTCTGGAAAAAAAATTCAGCTATGAATAAGCACTGAGCACTCAGCTGTTCTCTGTTTCCCTCTGCTGTGTTCATGACATTGTGGTTTTATTGAAGATATCCGTAATAAACAGGGCTGGATTTACATCTTGGGAGCTTATAGGCAAAGAATAAATTACTGCAAAGGTCTAGGAAACCAACGCAATAGACGACCTAAATTTTTGGTAAAATATAAACGATGAGGTTGCACCGAGTAAATAGATACCCAACATGTCAAAACTTAAATTTGTGTGCGCCTGTGGCATAGCGACAAACTTCTGTACCCTGTATTTTTTATAGGCGATGCTTCAAAAGTCCCCTATACTGTAGGGAATCAGTTTAGAATTACAGAGGCGATCTTGTACTAGAATTATTTCTTTCACTGTGGCATGCGAGGCGACATATATGTGTATACGTTTTAACGTGTAGGCTGTCCCGACGCATGTGTTTACATTTGTACGTGCGTATATGTAGGGGTGGGGGGCTTCAAAATTCTATGTGCTTGGGTATACCCTTTTTTTTTGCTTAGCTTTTTTTTTTATCACATATGGGACAAAGAGTCCACTATGTGATGTTTTTTAGGTGACCAGTTCTCATTAATGCGACATGGAATGTCTAAAAGACTCTGCATGTCTCCTCTGAGCTCCACTGGATGTATTGCAATGCACATCAGGGGGTGCCGATACTGGGGGTGTGTGGAAGCAATAGGGCGGTGGCTCAGCCTGCAGCCGCTGGATTGTGTGTGAAAACCCCCACTGTCCATACGGACCTGGCAGTGAAAGGGTTAAAAAAACCTCATACTGACAGGCACCCCTCTAGCAAGGGCACCTGTAGGCATATGCCTACAGTGCCTAGTGGACAAATCCAGCCATGGTAATAACAGTGATTTTAGATGTACCGCCGACCAAATTATTTTTCTTTACCATGATGATAGCTACCAACTGGGTTGGCACCTAATTAGTGTGGTAACAGCGGTGTCATTAGTAAACCTGCCTGGCTTGTTGCTTTCTTCAAATATTATGAATAAAATACATTTGGCCAACTATCATGATACTTTTCCAGGACTGATGGGGCAGGTGGATAAAAGTAATAAAATTTGATAATAAATGATAAATGATAATAAATGATGATAGTAATAAAATATCTTACTTATCGAACTTGTTTTTCTAGCACATCTCACAAATGCTCGCTGGATTGCGATCTGGAGTATTTGAAGGCCAAGTCAGCACTTCAAACTCTTTGTTACGTGCCTCAAACCATTCTTGAACAATTTTTGCAGTGTGGCAGGGTGCATTATCCGATTGAAAGAGACCACTATCAACAGGGAATACTGTTTCCATGAAGGAACGTATTTGGTCAGCAACAATGTTTAGGTGAGTGGTCAATTAACATCAATGTGAATGGTTGGACCTAAAATTTCCCAGCAGAACATTGCCCAAAGAATCACACTGCCTTTGCTAGGCTAGGCTTCTTCCTATGCTACACCCTACTGGTATTTCAGTACATCACTGACTCTGTCCATTCATAGCTGGAGAATTGTAAACTGTGTTTACGATGGTTCAGTTTATGAATGAAATGAATGAACAGGAGCCTTTGTCTCCTTTTCATTCATCTTCACTGCTGAGGCTGTAGATAAAGGGACTGGGGAATCTCTGCCCTCAGTCCCTTTCTCTGTCTCACCAAACCCCCCAACAGGTAGTACCCACCGCCATACACTTATGCACTCCTCTCCTGCATATACTGCCCAATGCCACACAATCCCTGCACATGCTACCCATTGTCGTTAGGGATGAGCTAGATTTGCCTAGAATCCTTCATTAGGAGGGTGCTACAGATATGTAAAATTGTATGTTCCAGCACAATCAATTTATCTACTTATTTCTCAGTGAACAACTACCCACTCATTTTAGCAGTTATTCAAATTTCACATGCTTGATTTAATCCTTATTAAGCTAACTTTTTAAAATGCTTCCAGGTTGCATGACTGTCTCTTGTTACATGATTCTGCACTGGTTTTAACAGACTAGAAAAAAGGGTTCTGCATGAACAAGTAGACACATTGGCTTGCAACAATGGACATGCAGCCTTATACACAGCAATACTCAGACTGGGACAGGGGGATGTAGCATTTGATAACTTTTTACAATACTGTCTAAGACGCAACATGCTTTATAGCAAGGCGTTTATTTAGGTGGTTTCTGGATAGAACAGCCAACTGCTGTTGCTGATACTGCAAACAACTTTTGAGTGTGTTTTTATCTATGTAATATGGCCTTATGATTTTTAATATACCAGTTCACACTGAACTTTGAATATAAAATTGTGATGCCTTAGGCCGCGTACACACGATCAAATCTGTCTGCTGGAAACGGTCTGCTAGACCATCCCAGCAGACAGATTCGATCGTGTGTACGGGCGAGCCGATGGATTTGGCCACCCGACAGATTTCAAAGCATGCTTTGAAATCTATCGGGTGGGAACCCGTCCGCCCGACATGTCTGCTGGTTAGTACACTTACCAGCAGACATGTCGTCTCGCACCGCCGCCGAATGGATTCGGCGCATGCGCGGAAGTGTTTTACTTCCTGGTGCGGTGACGTGGCGGCGTCAACGTCACCGCCACGTCACCGACACTTCAGCGCGCCGTCTGCTGGCGGGGATTTTGGTTTGCTCGTGTGTACACGCGAGCAAACCAAAATCCAAACAGACAGATTTGTTCAAATCGGTCGGACAGACCGTTTTGAACAAATCTATTGCCTCGTGTGTACGAGGCCTAAGTGTGCTCTTAACCACCTGTGCTCTGGAAGGTTTTATCCCTTTCATGACCATTTTTTCGCTATTTAGCACTGTTTTACCTTAACTGGTAATTATATATCAGACAGGAGGCTTCATATCTTGCATTTATCTTTCTTTTAATGCCCATAGCAGAAATACAGAATATTAATTTCTTTAACATTAGAAAATGTTTCTGTTAAAACTACAGTACCCAGCAGCCCCGGAGTCTCCTCCCTTAGGCCATAGTCCCTATATAAGGGGCTGTCTGGGTCTCCTCCTCCTCTTTCTTTCTGTTCATGGCAAAAGATGAGTATTGTCTCCATTATTATATTTTCTAAATGTGATATATACCTGGGCGGCGTTTTTTTCTTAATTACGATTTTCCGTAATCTGATCTGATTGTTATTTAGTTTATTTTTATTTTATTTTATCTTTGAGTAATGTTATTTGAGTAATGTTTCTTCATATTTCCTTCTGAAATATCGTTTCCCTATTGTCATCGATTTCTCCTTGTCCGGAATACGGCGGGTCCCCCCCCCCCCCAGCTATTCCGGTTCATCCTCTCAACCGCTAGACTCACGGTTTAGCCTTTACTATCTAACCTTTTACTGTCGCCATTTTCTCACTTCATCTGCTCTCCTCATCCTATCCCCGCGTGTGCCGCGCTTCGCGGGCTTCGGACTAGAAAGGGGCGCGGCTCACTGACGCGCTGTCCTGCAACACGCCTCGGAGACTCCAGGCGTCCTATTACATCGATCCCGACCGCAATCCCGTGATATTACGGCCGGGGTCTCTGCCAGCCGTTCCTCCTTTCTCACCAGTCGCACGCTGCACGGTGGAGGAGTAACTGCTGGCTGACATAAGCGCTCGTTTTGCTACCTCACAGGTATCCTATAGGTTCCCCTCAGTGTTACCTCACTGTATTAGTTTACTTAGTCAGTGATCCCAGACTGTGACTGCTGACTGGAAAAGTCGCTCCCTTGTGACTAGTTCACAGGCATCCTATAGATTCCTCACCAGCATTACTTCACTATATTAATTACTGGATAGTCAGTGATTTATCCCTGACTGTCCTACCAGTTCCAACCTCCCTTAAGAACTTTCTGTACATTATGGCTAATGATAACGCCAATGTGTTGTCCGGACTCACCGGATTGGCAAGTGAGGTGGTGGACTTAGATGCCTCACAGCTATTGTCCAAATCCAGGACCTAATGAATAAATCAATTCAAGCAGCTTTTGCGGCTAAAGCAGCCACCTCTGGAAGCGCCCCTACTAGAGGTAAAGCGTCCCAAAAACGTAAGCACTTAACAGTGCAATCCGACTCCCCGGCAGGGGAAGATTATAGCATGTCCCAGGCAGAACCCGACCCGGTCTGCTGCACCCCGCATATACCTGACTTATCTCGACCCTTGGGCCCCAAGGAGAACAAAAGAGGGCAAAAATCCGCCAGACGGATAAAACCAGATTCTTTTGAAACGTCTGATGACGATTCCGGCGAGTCTGACGGGGCAAAGGCCTCTGATTCAGACCTGGATGGCGAGGAAGGGGCGGAGTTAACGGCGGGCTATCATGACGCCTACACTGAGGTGCCACAAGAAACCATCCTAGACTCTCAGGGTCAACCTTTGTTTAACCCTGATGAAATTTCCCATCCTCGCTCGGGGGATTGGGCTCCGCTACCCCACGTAGCTCAATACTTGGAGCTCTGGACTTGACGGTCCCTAGACAGGGTGAACCGCAACAAGTTGCGTGCGGAATGCCCCAGACCATATGTGGCAAACAAAGTTGCAGTCACCCCGGAAATAGACCCAGTGCTCCTCAAATACCTCACAAGGTCCGGGAAATACTCAAAAAAGAGTATTGAAAGGTCTTTTAAGGCCATTCAAGACCGCATTCTCGACCTTTTGGGCCCGCTCACAAAAATATTGAATCTATCGGAGCAGGCGGCCTCCTCGGCCCAACCAATTGATCTGACACAACTTAGGGGCTGGGCTCAACGTGCGATATGCATGCTGGGTACCGCAAATACGACCTGTTCAGTGGAGCGTCGTCGCTCCATCTTAATGAAACTGGAACCTCAACTTAGCCATTTAGCGGAGAATGAACCAGGTCCCTCCGCCGAGGTGCTCCTATTCGGAGACGACCTGATAAAAAACATTAACAAATTTGTTAGCCTTTTCTCGAGTCTGGATAAGGCACAGACCTCTCTGAGGAAATCCCAACCTGGCAAGGTTTTTGGGAAAGCCGGTAGAAGTAGAGGGCGTTGTACAGGCCCTATGCAAGACCGCCAAGCTAGCAGTTCACTCCTGCTCCGCAACCATATGCCTTACCCATGGCTCAACCAGCACCCTTCTTCCCTCCCCGAGGACGCCCCTGGAGAGGACGCGGAGGTCGTGGATTTCCTAGATCTAGACCACCGACCGGTGAGTACATTCCCACACTCAGTTCCACATACACTGGTGGGGGGCAGACTAATGTATTTTTCCCACGTCTGGTCCACGATTTCGGCAGACGTGTGGATCCACAATACGGTTACAGGCTACCGGATAGAGTTTCTTTCTCTTCCGACCCTAAATATGTTACCCCACCCTATCCGATTTTCTTCCCAAAACATGGAACTGATAGACGACGAGCTCAGAGAGCTTCTGTCCAAAGGGGCGGTTCAGGAAGTAGATCCCCTCTCGCCCGGCTTTATCAGCAACATCTTCTTAGTGAAGAAGAAAGACGGCGGCTACCGCCCTGTCATAAATCTGAGAGACCTAAACCAGGACGTGGTGTACCACCATTTCAAGATGGAAGGTATCCATCTGTTACACGATCTCCTCTGGCCGGGAGACTGGCTAGTAAAGATAGATTTAAAGGACGCATACCTTACCGTCCCCATTCACCACGAATCTCAACCTTTCCTAAGATTTCAGTGGAAAGACCGAATGTGGCAGTTCACCTGCCTCCCGTTCGGATTGTCATCGGCCCCTTGGTGCTTCACCAAGCTACTCAAACCAGTAGTGGCCGCACTGAGGAGCAGAGGTGTACGCCTCATCATCTATCTGGACGACCTTCTTATTATGGCTCGGTCCAGAACACAGGCCTTATTGCACAGCCAATGGGTGGTATCTTTACTGGTGGAACTCGGATTCCTCATCAATTACAAGAAATCCGTGCTGGAACCCTCTCAGGGGATGGAATTCCTAGGTTTCCTAGTAGACACCAAGAAGGCTATACTGCTATTGCCAAAAGCAAAACTAGCTCTGATTCGCAAGGAAATCAGAGCCACGTTACGCAAAGGTCAAGTATCCTTGCGTATGATTGCACGCATAGTAGGCCTTTTGTCGGCCTCTATCCAGACAATATTCCCAGCCAAGGGGGAAATTTCTCGCGCTAAAGGTGAATTAATTAATACAAAATCAATTACTGAGAATTAATCAACTAATTAATTAATTAAGTAATTAAAGTGACAACAAGATTGAATAAATAAATAAGTGAACAAAGGTATCCAGCAGCAACATTAAACATGTGATATACACGAAAAACGAAAATAGAAAGAAAAATAGTTGCGCTCAGAAAGCACAATATGACATTGTGAAAAGTTAATAAATAAATAAATAAACCACATCTAATTTGTAAATAAAGTCCATAAATGGTGATGTGATCAAGTGTAATAAGAATAGCTTACACTACGACCCAATCTTAATTAGTCCATTTGAGCTGGTATCACAGAGGTGTAATTAGATGGTATGTTTAAATGATTGTCCAATATTAAACAAAGAGCAATGGTGGTCGTAGATTAAAGTATCCTGGATGAAATTCACTATCGATCTCATAGAATTCTGCAGACACATCAAAAGGTAAGTAAAGATGTACTCTTACCGGATCCTAGTGTATTCAGGCATATCAATCCACTGGCATCTGAAGGGGGAGATCACCTCGACCGCTTGCAGTACTTCCACATAGGACTGATGAGTTTCACTGGAACAAATACTTCCCACTTTTAGTAGTCATCTCCATTGTTAGGATCCATCAAACTCACCACCCTTTTATGCCTGGTTTCCATCAAAAGGGTTTCAGACGTGAAAGCACTGGACGTCTCCCGGCGTCAATTTTCGCCAGAAGGGGTACGGTTCTCCGTGGTTCGTAGAACGAAAACGCGAATTCAGACAGTGTTTTATCCCTTCTTTCCTGATCACCCCCACATCTGTGTGGTACGATGCTTGCAACAATATGAGTCACGGACTGCAGCCCTGCGGTCGACCACTTTTAACCAACTATTGATCTCCTATGTGAAACATGGCCGGAATCGACATCTCTCTCTTTGGAGCCCACTCCTTAAGAGGTGCCATGGCTACCAAGGTAGTCACGTCAGGGGGTTCACTCTCGGACCTTTTACTGGCGGCGGATTGGTCGTCAGAAACGACTTTTCGCCAATACTATTTCCGACCGCTAGACCATGTCTCTACTTCTGTACTTTAATGTTGTATACTTGCATGTCATATACAGTGTATATGTTAGCTTTAAACTTGCAAGATATGAAGCCTCCTGTCTGATATATAATTCAGGATTTTCCTAGCTAATATGACGGAAAATCTGGATTATATGATGACAGGAGGCGAGTATCTTCCTACCCTACCCACCCCTGTCACGATGTGTTTCTCGTTTCAGGCTATTGAGAAGTGGAATCTTCGTCTGCACAGCCGATCAGGAAGCATTTGAATCACAGAATGATGATTGTTCTATTTTGTTCCAGTTGAACACAGTTGGGAATGGCTCAGGTGGCCCTACTTGCAGTTGAGAATGGCCCAGTTGGCCCTACTTCCAGTTCCGGAAGAGAAGTCTTCGATCGTCGGAGAAAGACTTTCACATCGTCAAGATTGCGTGTTGTTCCAGATTGCATGAAAGAAAGAGGAGGAGGAGACCCAGACAGCCCCTTATATAGGGACTATGGCCTAAGGGAGGAGACTCCGGGGCTGCTGGGTACTGTAGTTTTAACAGAAACATTTTCTAATGTTAAAGAAATTAATATTCTGTATTTCTGCTATGGGCATTAAAAGAAAGATAAATGCAAGATACTCGCCTCCTGTCATCATATAATCCTGATTTTCCGTCATATTAGCTAGGAAAATCCTGAATTGTGTGGTTATACAAAAATAAATGCAAATTAAATCAATATAATTTTTTTCACACAAATAGAGCTTTTTTTTGGTAGAATTTTTTATTATTATTATATGAGGGGGAAATTTTTGAAAATTAAATATATCCATAAAAAAACAAAAACAAAAAACAAATTTCTTCACAAATTTAGGCGTAAATGAATTCTGCTACATGTCCTTGGTAAAAAAAAATCCCAATAAGTGTATATTGATTGGTTTGTGTGAAAGTGATCAGTGACTTATAGTAGGACTGTGATAGTGCGGCGGAAAATCTGACACTAACTGATGCTTGGTGGAACTGGCTAACTGACGCTGACGAATACAGTCATCAGTGATAATACTATACACTGTCACTGTACTAATGACATTGGTTGGGAATGGGTTAACATCTGGGGGTAATCAAGGGGTTAAGTTTGTGCCTAGTACTTTGTACTAAAAATCTATTTGTTCCCAACCTCCAAAGCAGGGAGACGAAACAAAGAGATCATTCCCTCTGATTGACTTCCTTTGTGTCAAATCACAGTGGGAGTCGTTGGGGGTCACCCAAAACTTGAAAGCAGGGATTAATATACAGGCACGTAGCTGTGCCTGTTGGAGCTGCCGTCCACTGTATAAATGCGGGCGGAAGATCCCAAATCGGTTTAACAAAATTTGTATTGATAAAAAGGGGGTGTCCAGCTGCCACTGTTTACCTCTTTTTTTTTAAATGCTAGTTGCCTGGCTGTCTATGACTTCAATACTTTGAGTCGCTCTATAGGAACAAGTACACAGTCACCAAAGTTGGAGTGAAGTCAAAGCTTCTGTGTTGATGAAGAATCGTGCATGGTTGCAGGAACAACCCATGGTTGCAGGAAAGAAATTTGCACTATGCATGGCCTGCCATAGTAGGATTGTGTGATGTGGTCTGCAACAGATATCAGTGGGGCTTAGTTCTTTTTTTTTATTATTATTATTATCTTACAGATTATTACCTAGTGATGGTATATCTGCTATCTGTATAGATAGCAGATATACATTACCTACTTATCATAGTAGGTAAGGTAGGATAAAGGTAATAGTTCATCCAGTTCAACCTGTGTTGGTGTACAGTATGTGTGTCAGTATATAATCATTTCCCATATCTCTGTATTTTGTGTTCACTGCCTGCTGGTAGAACATTAGAATACAGGCCAACATTTGTCAACAAGAAAAAAGCTCATTAGGTTAGTGGATTGTTTGAAAAGTCTAAAAACTAACAAAGCATATAATACAAGTCAATTTTTATACAGGCAAATAGACATTTGTTATCCTTACAAACTCTTTTACATAAACATGATGTGTTCAGGACTCCTAATTGTGCTTTAATCTTGTTCTTAATAACAGCACCAAATTTATATTTGCATAGTTTGAATGAATCATTTGCCGTTTGTTTACTGTGTACTGTTACTGTAAATGTGAAAGTCATATTGGATATTTTGGGAAGGACCAAGAATCTCAGGCGGCGTACAGACGATCGGACATATCCGATGAAAACGGTCCGCGGACCATTTCCATCGGATATGTCCGATCGGGAGTTTGATCCGATGGCGTGTACACACCATCGGATCAAATTCCCCGCCGCCGGACGGCGCGGTGACGCGGCGGTGACGTTGACGCCGCCACGTCACCGCACCAGGAAGTAAAACACTTCCGCGCATGCGCCGAATCCATTCGGCAGCGGCGCGGCGGCGGTGGGGGCCGACATGTCTGCTGGTAAGTGTACTAACCAGCAGACATGTCGGGCGGACAGATTCCACCGGATAGATTTCAAAGCTTGCTTTGAAATCTGTCGGGTGGACAAATCTGTCCGCTAGCCCATACACACGAGCGGAGATGTCTGCTGAAACGGTCCATCGGACCGTTTTCAGCGGACATATCCCCTCGTGTGTACGCCGCCTCAGATATCTCTTCTGTAGCCAACATTCAGGAAATGCACAATGTTTTGTTCTGCATTCCACTGGCATCCACCCACCCACAGCAATTTCTACGATAATACTGAAGGGTATCATATGATAATAATGTAAAGTATGGTAGCTGCGCTGTGAGGAAGGGAATGGAAAAGGGGAAGTGAGAGGTAGGAGGGATCGTGGGTGGACTCAGCAGTGAAAAAAAGGGTATCTGATGATACTAAAATAAACAAGACAGATTAAGGTGAACAAACACCTATAATCCTGTGACGGTTTAGCAGTGAAAATACATAGTAAAATTGCTACTACATATACAAACACAAAAACTGGCATAAAAAAAAGTGAAAAAATATATATAAAAAAAGGTGCAACACTATCCAAAAAATCACACAAGTGATTAAGTCCTGTCCATAAATAAAGATCAGATCTAGAAGTCCGATAATTTCTCCATGGAACAGTGTCTAGATGAAACACCTCCACCAAAAAATGCAACGTGCAGGAAAAGGAATCTTCAGTGATGACACCTCTGAGTGTGCTAGCAGCTCACCCCATGGCTGTTTGTCCCAACAGCTAACAGAAATACTGATTGCAGCTGGATGAGTGGGCTGATAAAAACACCTCCTCCTGACTCATGAATGAAAGGACAGCGGGCATAAATCCACGAGTGCCAAACTCGTATCCCCCTCAGAGTGTCAGCTATACCTGTGAAAATGTGATCTGATCCTCATACGTCCAAATGGCAAGGCTCAATGTATCATGGGAGCATTAAGAAGAGCGAACTTTAATAAAAAACTGATAAAAAAACTCACATTAAGGTAGTGAAGTATAGTTTTTGGATACATTTAATAAAAAACAGATAAAAAACTCACATTAAGGTAGTGAAATACAGTTTTACTCTACTTCACTACCTTAATGTGAGTTTTTTTATCTGTTTTTTATTAAATGTATCCATTATATAGAGTCACGCTATGGTCTCTCTTACGCTCTTCTTAATGCTCCCATGATACATGGGAAAAAAAGAGATCAGGTCCTCAATCTTAGGTCTGTCGGACTTCCGATAAAAAAAGTATGATGGAGGCTACACACTTTCTGAGAAAAAAAGCCCGTCTAACTTTTATTCTCGGAAAGTCCGATCATGTGTACGAGGCATAAGTGCACGTTCAAGTGCACTTACATTGCAAAGTGGATTTGCTTTTAGTAAATCAGCCTTATTGTTCGGTTTGGGTCTTGTGGCTATTAGGCTGGATTTGTCATCATGAGAAATTTGATTTAGATGAGATTTAGTTTTCCAGAAAGCTTAACACTAAGCACTTGAATCCACCATAATCAACAAATTGTTTTTAAACTATTTATCAATTGCATTTTCCCTTAAAAAAAAATACTGTCTTTGCCCCCTTTAGGGAGATTCACCCTCTCTATTTTTCCTGTTAACTGTTATAATTGAAAGTGAAAGATAATTACACATTTTGGGGTGTCCCCAGAACAGTAATAGAAGGGAATTCTTGTAGTTCTGGTGACCCAAGTGACATCCCAGGATTCCTTCACTTTGGCTACCTGATTTGGCTATGGGACAGGAAATGAAGGGAAATCTACTTAATCACTAAAGGACCTTGACTGTTTTTTTTTTGCTAGAAAATTACTTAGAACCCCCCAAACATTATATATATTTTTTCTAACACCCTAGAGAATAAAATGGAGGTCATTGCAATACTTTTTTTGAGACTGTATTTACGCAGCAGTCTTACAAGGGCACTTTTTTTTACCAAAAAAAACACTTTTTTTAATTAAAAAATAAGACAACAGTAAAGTTAGCCCAATTTTTTTTTATATTGTGAAAGATAATGTTACGCCAAGTAAAATGATACCCAACATGTCACGCTTCAAAATTGCGCCCGCTCGTGGAATGGCGTCAAACTTTTACCCTTTAAAATCTCCATAGGCGATGTTTAAAAAATTCTATAGGTTGCATCTTTTGAATTACAGAGGAGGTCTAGGGCTAGAATAATTGCTCTTGCTCTAACGATCGCAGTGATACCTCACTTGTGTGGTTTGAACACCATTTTCATATGCAGGCACTACTCACGTATGCATTTTTTTTATAAAAACGCAAAAAAAAAAAATATATATATATATATAAAGAAGAAGAAAAAAAAACCTTTGCTACCACGCAATCTTGGCCCAGCAACCTGACACCTGTTGAGACCCTTGCAACCACGTAAAATCGTCTCAGCAGGGGCGTGGCTTGACGCGCGGCGAGGATGGCAGCTTGCTAAGACGGCTCTCCGGCACACACGGCCCGTTAGCAGCTTATACCCGACCGTAAGACTCCAGATGCCTGGCAAAAAGCTCTACTCTACTCCCTCATCCCGCCCGAGACGGAATTCGGTTCCTTCCTCGGCTAAAAACATCGCTGAGCTCTTCAAGCCGAGACGGACGGGATGCGGAGCTGCTGCTTTCACCAAGATGGCGCCGATTCATCATGAAGATGACTACAGCGAGGACTCCCAGTCTGCTCCTGAAGGTACGGCAGGGGACAGGTCTCCCCCTGATCGCCCGCTGACCCTCGCAGACATGTCTATGATTGCGGCTGACATCAAAGCCACCTTCTCAGCAGCCCTTACTGACTTAAAGACTAGCATGCTCGTGCTTAACGAGAAGATGGCGGCCACGGAATCGGCGGGGAAACGAAGGGACAAGGCGATCAGTAAAATAGAAAGGGTTACCATGGCTCATGCCCAGCACCTGATAGACATGAACCGACACATAGAAGACCTCGACAACAGAGGCCGCAGGTGTAATGTGCGTGTACGGGGCATTCCGGAATCGGTGGAACCGGACCAAATTATTATTACACTGAGAAATGTCTTTAATAGCCTGCTGGAATGACAGGAAGACGCTGAAATTGGTTTTGTGAGGGCACACAGAGCATTGCGGCCCAGGGGGCCTGATACTGCACCACCAAGAGACATAATATGTTGCTTGGAGAGCTATGCTCTTAAAGAGGATATTATGCGCAAAGCTAGGAGAAGTGATAACATCATCTTTAATGGCTCCCCCATTATGTTATTTCAGGACCTCTCCCAGATAACGCTGCGCAACAGGAGAGCTCTCCGTCCCCTACTGGAGAGACTGCAGGAAAGAGATTTAAGATACACGTGGCGTTTCCCTTTTGCCCTAAATGTTTCCTACAATGGGCGCCAGTTTACACTCCGCACCCCGGCTGATCTCCCTGAGTTCTGTGAAGCCCTCGATCTGGGTCCGACGGATTTGCCTGACTGGTACGCAGAATTCCTGCTCCCGACGCAAGCACGCAGCCCTCCGGACTCTCCACTCTCCACTCCAGACAAGAGGCTGGCGAAAAGGCCTAAACAATCCCGCGGTGGAGGCATGAGAAACGACACCCCGGGGCGTTCTGCTGACGTGCCCAGGAACCGGGCTGAGGACTGACCGTGAGTACCGATATTGTACCCTACTTGAGACGTGTCCTCTGCTGTATTTCCCCTCCCGGATGATGTCCCCCCCGTGCCACCTACTGTTGCCCGTAACTGGCCCCTGCGCCCATCCGTAGCTCTGGTCCCCGCAACATTAGCTTTTTCACTTCCTATGGCTGCGGCGCCGTTAGCCTGAACCCCTTCACTAAGCCTCTGGATGTTGCTTCAGACACTCTGATACTCCCTCAGTCAGTACCGGCGCCCGCTCCTTTCATATGATGGGAATCCTCTGCTTAATCCCGTACCCTGCCCTGGACGTGGCTCTTTTCATGGTACAGGATCGCTTGTGACTATCAGCTTGTGACTATCCGGTCTTTGGGCATCACCTACATTCGGACTGAGGATATCTTCCATACAATATGCTATCACCCACACAGTGATGGGGGTGTGCTCTGTTGATCTGACAGCCCTTTTCTGTTTTTTTTTTTTTTTAGTTAGTTTTTTTTTTTTTTTGACAGGGCAGCCACGGTCTTATAGTGCCTACAGGTGGATTGAAGGGTGGGGGGGACCTCTCATGTTACATCATCATTGTTCATTTGGGGAGGGAGGACTCGAATTAGCAATCAGACACTTATAGTTGCCTTCTCATTCCTGCTTACCGGGTCTGTTAGCAAGAAAGTTGGGTATTTGTACAATATTGTGCCTATTGGATCATTCTGATCCAGCTTTATAGGGCTGTGTGTGCCGCCCGCTGTTGGACGACTACTGTTTGGAATTTACTGTTTTTTGTTAATTTTAATTTTAATTTTTTTTGTTCAGATATTGAATTCTACAGGGTACTGCTGCCCCGCTGTCGCTGTCTCCCTGACACCCCACAAGGTGCCCGACCTCTTCCTAGGGTCGTTGGGCACGTAATACACCTCAGGCAGACTCTCCCTGGATTCGTGGAGAGATCTTCCACTAGGTGGCCTCCTATTGTTTCTTTCTCTACGCTTCCTTCTATACTGTTCTTCTTCTTTTCTTTCCCTGTACTAACCCTTGACTCCTCTCCCGCCACCCCCCTCTACCCCGTGCTGCTAAGGTACATTATCCGATTCGCTGTGCGGTGATGTTGATAGACTCAACGGTGTTGTTGTTAACCTGTTTTTTTTTCAGTTGTGCTCCTTTAAGGTGTTCCTCCGACCATCTCTGTCGCCCGAATTACTCAACATGGCCTACTCCTCCTTAGGGAACCGTCCTCTTGTGATATCGCACAATGTCAGGGGATTGAACGTCCCGGAACGCCGCTCCTCCCTCCTAAGAGAACTAAAAAAAGGTAGGCCCTATTTTGTCTTTCTCCAGGAAACTCACTTTAGGACCCATCATATTCCTAGACTTTCCAATGCCCACTTCCCAGGTGTATTCCACGCGACCAACAATGACTCAAAATCGAAAGGTGTGACGATATTGACCAGTAGAGACGCCCCTTTTCAGGTCACTGATCAGCTGAGCGACCCTGGGGGTAGATTTCTTTTTCTCAAGGGAACATTTGAGGGATCCCCGATGACCCTAGCGAACGTATACTTTCCGAAAAAGGCTCATAGCTCGTTCTGTAAGAAACTTGTTGGGAAACTTGCTGGGTTTGCCAGCGGTTGCATTATTTTGGGGGGGGACTTCAATGTGCCCCTGAACCCCCTTGAGGACACCTCTAACGGAAAGTCATGTATTACTTATAGAATCCTAAAACGACTTAAAGTGCTGTTACAGTCTCTCCAGCTGGTGGACACGTGGCGCTTCTCTCATCCGGGGGGGCGAGACTTCACCCACTTCTCAGTCCCTCACGCCAGATATGCTAGATTAGACTATCTCTTTGTCACACAACGCGACCTTACGAGAGTGACGGGAGCACACATTGGCATCCAGACATTCTCGGACCATGCTCCGGTCTCTCTCTCCATGGACCTGTCACACCCTTCTCGGCGCTCACCCTCGTGGAGACTTAATGCATCCCTCTTGACCGACCCGACCACGCTTCCCTCTATAACCGAATCCCTGACGGAATTTTTTACACTCAACGCCATCCCGGGATCAGATCCGCTTTCGGTCTGGGAAGCCCATAAGTGCACCGTTAGAGGGGTTTTGATGGGGCTCGGCTCCAAGCGTAAGAATGAAAGGGAGGCCTTGATGCTCAAGCTGACTACTCAAATTAATGCCTTGGAATCCCTACACAAGCAATCACTCTCCATTGATTCAGACGTTTGTTATTTTTTTTAAAACGACTCTACTACGAAGCGGGTGACAAAACTGGTAGACTGTTGACGGGGGCGCTTCGCGAGTGCTCCTTCGCCAACAATATTGCTGGTATACGACGTGTTGATGGAGGCCTGGACGTGACGACTGATGCAATTGCAAATCACTTCCACAGTTTCTACACAAACCTCAATAACCTCCCTCCTCAACATAGACAACCCTTCATGACAGGTGACAGACCACAAATTATTAGAGAATACCTAGCCAAGAGTGGCATCCCAACGCTCTCGGCCACTGACATTGCCGTACTGGAGACTCCGATCACTACCGAGGAGTTAGGGGCGGCGATCAAACAGTTGAAAGTTAATAAAAGTCCGGGACCGGACGGTTACTCAGCTATCTACTATAAAACCTTTGCTGAACGCCTTACAGAGCCCTTGAAAAATGCCCTGAACTCACTGTCTACACCCAGAAAGGTAACCCCAGATTTCCTCTCGGCCCATATAGCGGTTATACCAAAGCCTGGTAAAGATCCCACGTCGTGCTCGAGCTACCGACCCATTTCACTCCTCAATTTGGACGTGAAACTGTTTGCCAAGATCATCGCCACCAGGCTCAGTCCATTGCTCCCTGGGCTGATTGGTCTTGAACAGGCGGGCTTCATGCCGAATCCGGAAGCTAAAGACAACGTTACCAAGGCACTGTTGTTGACCCTCGCGGCGAGGTCGCGGAAGATCGAGGGCCTTCTCCTTTCTACAGTTTGCGGAGAAGGCCTTCGACCGGGTGGCATGGGACTTCATGACGGCGGTGTGTGAGCGTGTGGGATTTGGCCCACACATGATGGCATGGATTGCGGCGCTCTATCAAAACCCGTCGGCACGCCTAAAAATCAATGGTAGTCTCTCGGAGAGGGTTGAAATCACTAATGGGACAAGACAGGGCTGCCCATTGTCACCCCTGCTTTTCGTCCTAACGCTAGAACCTTTCATTAGGACGGTTAAATCGAATACAGCTGTGAATGGATTCCGGGTGGGAGACAGTGAGTTCAAAATTGCGGCTTACGCCGACGACCTCCTATTTTTTCTGTCTGAGCCCCACATATCACTCCCCAATTTGATGAGGGAATTTGCCCAATACGGCTATATGTCAAACTTAAAAATCAACTACGCAAAATCGGAAGCACTCAACATCTCGCTACCGGACAGGCTACTGTCACTGACCAAAACAAACTCGCCCTTTCGATGGGAAAACGGAGCCCTCAGATACTTGGGGGTGTGGCTAACCCCGCACCTTCGGGATACCTTTGAGAAGAACTTCACGCCGCTCCTTTAGGCCTTGTACACACGAGGGAATAAATCCGCTGAAACTGGTCTGACGGACCATTTCATCCGAAAGATCCGGTCGTTTGTATGGTCAAACGGACCGTTTCGGCCGGATTTTTCCAGCGGAAAAATTTCAAAGCATGCTTTGAAATATTTCCGCCGGACCCATGTCCGTCGGATATGTCCGCTCGTTAGTACACAAAAGCCTCGGACCAAAAACTCGCGCATGCTCAGTCAAAACGATGGGACGGGAGCACTCGTTCAGGTAAAACTCGCGTTTGTTTGGGACCTGGCACATTCGTCACCTAAACTCTCTATATAGTGTTCCGTTTAGATCGTTTTTTTGTGCTTTCTTCTCTTGCTAGAATGAACCCGTTTTTTGCTGTAGCAATTTTCTCCAGATGTCACATACTGCTAGCTTGCATTTTCATTATTTTGTTTTCTATTTGACACAGTTTGCTTGCCAGATGTCCCCACATTTGTTTCTGTTCTCCACATTTTTAAAATGTCTATTTGGACTTAATGTTGAGCTTTTTTTTTTTTTTTTAAGATTTGGATTTAACGTGTTTGGAATATTTCAAATTTATTTATTTTTTCTTGTTTCACCTTATTTGTTTTTTTTTTTAATGTCCCTTTTTTCACCAACTTATGTAATTTAGTATTTTCATCCTTTTTTTTTTTTTTGGTTATCAAAAATGTACGCTTCTTTTGGGTTTACCAAGTTCAAACATAAAAGGTCCCCCCCCCCCTAAAAGGAGTTTGGGTCCTTTGCAAATGCCACATTTTCTTTGCCAAATGTCTGATGCTTACTCACCACAGTATAAACACAATAGACAAGGTTTGAAAGTAAATACAAAAGCCATTTATTTCCGGCCAAAAAATTAATTAGAAATCACCAGAACGGCAGCACTTGATGAGATTGCAACATACATGCATAATTGGGAATTACAACATGATGAAGGACAAATTAAGTAACCTCAGGAGTCAATATCAAAAATCAGGATCAGCAGCACATGAACAAAGGAACCCAAGCTGTGCTACTACAACGAGCTCAGTTTTTTGGACAATAAACTGGATGGCAGGGATTCATCTTCTCGACTTCCTAGCAGACTTCCTTCCAGCGAAACTTCCACGGGTCCGTCCACGGAACCTTGCAGGTGGGGCTGATGTGGCAGAAGGAGGATGATGATGATGGGGAGCAGGCCAAGCCGGGTCCCACAGCACAGTGTCCCTGGTCAGCTCGTTCCTTTTCATCCTGGCCAGGACCTGATTTATAATGTCCTTGGCCAGGCTTTTTTGCTCCTCCCCCCCTTGGTTCAGCTCATTGGCCACAAATGCACTATAGCATTCCGTGGGGTTGAGGGGGGCTCTCATGATTTCGGCAGCCTCCCGGATGACCTGAAGGCTTTCATCATGCACCTCCCTTTTGCAGCTGGTGGCCTCATTTGGAGGGGAGGAACTTGGCTGATTGTGCTCAGCCTGGGCCTGGGGACCTGCTGCACTTCACTTAACCCGGCCTCCTCCTGGCTGCCACTCACCCCTTCCGCCTGGCTGACATGGGTCTCAGGAGCTGCCACCTCCTGGCTGGTCTCTTCTTCCTGTGTATAAAAAAGGCAACATGTTGTAATTTTTGGCACAATCAAGCACACACATTTTATTTCTCTTGACTTTTTTAGTTAGTATTAATTGAAATTAAACAGACTGTCCTTCTGACCCCTGCATTTGGCATCCCTGTTTGTTTTTTTTTTACAAGATCAACTCACGAATTCAAAATAAATAGCAGCACAAAACTAGTTTGGAAAATACTAGACCTCACTGAAGATGGCCAGATCTGGCTCCATGTCAGCCAGCCCTGCTTCTGATTCTGCAGGGCTCCTGGGATCCGGGGAAGTTCCGCTGGGAGGAAGTGTTGAAACCGAAGCCCTGCCATCCAGTTCATCATTCAAAAAACTGAGCTCTTTGTAGTACCAGAGCTTGGGTTCCTTCTTCTTAGCTGCTGCTGATCCTGATTTTGGATATTTCCGCTTTTTATATACATTCCTGTAGCTTCTCCTGAGGTTACTGAATTTGTCCTTCACCATGTCGCCTGTGCAACTTGGCACCCAAGTGTGCAGGTATGTCGCAATCTCATCAAGTGCTGCCTCTCTCTTTCCAGTGTCCAAATAATGGGTGTGCCTGGTGTCCCAAAGAAGGGGCATATCCCGATACCGTGTTATTAACTCCATTGTTGCCTCCTTCCCTTTGAGCAAATCCATTCTTTTGGGCTGCTTCTAGAAATGTCGCTTCTCAATAGTAATGTCTAGAATAGAAATTGCCAATCAAACACAAAGCACAACTTTCCAAAGGCTCAGCTTTGTCATTCTTAAAATATGTGCACATTCATTCATTTTAGAGCATCTACTTTATACAAACACAGTGTCTTATGCTGCTACATAGCTGGCCTGCTCTGCCGCATTGTTGTACCCCCCAAAAAGTTGGCATTCAGAGTCCATGTTGCAAGTTGTAGCATGTAGTTAAGAACACATCCACCATGAATATGAATGCTAGCATTCACCTCAAGGCACTAGTTCATGTGTAGCTATCATGCCCCTCAGCATTCATGGCAGAAAACACTACCTACTTATCTCTGTCCAACCAATACACAACACTACTGGCATGATCTGACTGCATACTCTAAAATACAAATAAAGAGGAAAGAGCATTCTCTACATATATCTTGATGAAGTGATGTGTCCAAGCACTTTACTCTCTAAATGTTATGGTGGGCCCCAAAATACAGAAATAACAGTGGCCTAAAAAGGGTGCAAAAAACATAGAAAAGCTCCATCCCCCATGCCTGTTCAAATTATAGGCCTCTGATCTGATGTTTGCATTTACCTTCGTCTCTCTCTCTCCTCGTTTCCGCTCGAGTAATCTCCGCGTAACCTACGTAATCACGTCGTTTCCATTATATTCCCCACGCAATCCAGAAACGCCGCCCTCGTCTCCGCCCATGACATACCAACTTCTGCTTTCCACGCCCATCTGCAACGTTGATTGGAAAATATGGCGATGTCACACGAGCGCACATTAGCCTCTGATCAGGATCAGGAAGGGACACAGGCCGGAACGTCCCGATCCAGGGCAAAACGTTACAAGGCCACAAACATGTCTCTACAAGAGATGGTGGAGTTGGTGTCCATCCTGCGACGGAAGGACTATGATGGTGAGCATGGCCCATACAGCACCCCTAACCGGAGGAAGTCAAAAATTATGGATAAGGCAGCAAGGAAACTTTATGAGATGTTTGGGGTCACCAGGTCCAAAGAGCAGCTCCGGAAACGCTGGTCCGACTTAAAACTGCGCGAGCCAGAGCAGTATCGCAAAATAAAAAAAATCATTGAAAAAAGTAAGTACTTTAAAATGTCTTTGGAGTGCCTATTTTTGGCGAAAATGTTTTGCCATGTATATTTCGCCATCTGCCTCGTTGGCCTGCTTGTATTTTTTAAACCCTGCCTTGTAAATTTAATAATGTTTGTCTAATATAAATCCGACGACTTGCCACGATCGTAGTCAACCTCGTTCCAATCACATCGTTTATCCTCAATCCGCGGGTCCAGGAACATCACACCTGGACGAGGCTATTTGGCGAAAAACATCGTTTTCAGAAACAATGTTGAAAATATGATGTGTTTGTGCAAACTAATAAGTTTAATGAAAAAGGCAATCAGGATTCTGTAATTCACACAGTGCTGAGATAACTTAATATGCAGCTGTTTGGACATCTGTAATTTAGAAAACCTGTCTACCCACATAAAATAGTAATTTGGAGTTTAGGAGAAGGGACTCCAAAAAAGACTTATTCAGGAGGCCAGACATGTGTGTCACTTCCCCAAAAAGCCTCATTATATCACAGCTAGGGAGACGTCAGCTAGCAAAAAAAAGGAACAGGGTTTGTGCTGTAATAAGGCCAAAACTAGAATTGTAACGCCACTTCTAAGCAATGTTTGCAAATTAGTCCCTCCAAAAAGATCTGTTTGCTGATGTTTTTTTTATTTTTTTGGTTGTTTTTAGGGGAAAGAAGAGGACAGCGCTATGAGGAGTCAGGGAGGCCCACACTGTCTCCCAAACGGCCCGAAAAAATTGTTGAGCAGGAGGATGATGAAGAAGGAGAGGAGGAAGAAGGAGAGGAGGAAGGGAGAGAGGAGGAAGGCGGATTGGTGGAGGAAGGCGGATTGGTGGAGGAAGGCGGATTGGTGGAGGAAGGCGGATTGGTGGAGGAAGGCGGATTGGTGGAATTTGGTGGATTAATGGAGGAAGGCGGTTTGGTGGAATTTGGCGGATTAGTGGAGGAAGGCGGATTGGAGGAGGAAGGCGGATTTGTGGAGGAAGGAGAAGTTGAAGAAGAAGGAGAAGTTGTAGAAGATGTTGAACTTGTCAGTACAACAGGTCAGTGACACCCCAGCTTTGCAGGGAAAAAGAGATGTAGATAGGCCTGCACCTTACTTACTTACAATGTTGTGTTTTTCCTTTGGCATTTTTAGGGGATGAAGATGGGATTAGCACATCTGTCGCTCCTATTTTTTCTCGTGCAAGTGCACAAATCCTAATACAGCAGATAATGGAGTGCAGCACCGATCTGGCCAATATGAGGGAAAGGATGGTGGTGATGGACCAAAACTTAAAAAACATGCTCGATATTTTGGGACGTATATAGAAGACTATCCCCCCCAGCTGCCCCCCCATGCCCACCCCCTGCCCCCCCTGCCCTCACCCCTAACCACCCCACTCTCAAAGATGTTGTATAATGTTCGTTTAATATCCACCAAAATTTGAGGATGCACACACACACACGGGTTTATTTACTAAAGCTATAAGGGGCAAAAGCAGCATCACTTGCCATATAAAACAATCATCTTCCATGTTTGGATGCGAAGTCTTAATTGACTAAGCTTAATTTAGAAGCTTATTGGCTTATATGCACAAATAAGCCGGAGTTTGCACTGTTTAGTAAATAAACCCCAATGTGTGTTCACATGTGCGATCTGCCATCACAGGACATCAATTGTATGTGCTTTGTGGGTGCAACCCCTTCCTTACTTATCAAGTAGGTGACAGAAAGGGGTTGCACCCACAAAGCACATACATTGATCACCCATGATGGCAGATAGCACATGTGAACATTTCGCATGGGATCTCATGTGAAAAAACACACCATTTGGCCCATCACACACACAGCATGTGTGCATCCTCAAATTTTGGGGGATTCCGGCGTGACCTAAGACCATGTTGTCTGGGTTTGTTATGCCAAATAAAAGGTTGAACTTTGTAAGTTCGATTGTTATATATGTTTGTCAAAACCACAAAATATTTTTTGAATAAATAAATACTTTCTAAACCAAGTGTTCTAATTAAAACACAAAGATTTTCGTAAATAAAAAAGAAATAAAAAAACCTTTTAAAAACACACACACACCAGTGGCTTCTTATTTCTAACCTCAATACCCAGTTTGTAGAAGAGTGACTAGAATGTGCAATTGTGTGTATTTACTAAAACCTGCTAACTAAATTGGGCACAAGAAATGCACTAGTTTCAGAACCTGGAAGACAGATAAAAAGAGAAAAAGCAATAATGACAAACAACTGTATAAAGTCCAATGGTCAAATTATTTATTATTTCTTGGTAATATTTCTTTATTTTGGGGGCCGAATTATAAAGAAATATTAATCTGGCATAGCTATGGCCCCCCGACCCATAAAGTACTCAACATATTTGTCGCGTACCTCACGAGCAGATTGGGTGACCGAGCCAGCGCGACCAGTGTCCAGCCCAGGAAGGGTATCTGAGGGTAGTCCTGCCTCAGCACCGATGTTGGGTAGGTACGTCTGGGAATGCCTGCGTAAAAAATTATGCAATATGCAGCAGGCCAAAATAACAGAGTTAAATTTATATTCCGCCAGATGTATCGCTGTCTGGAACAGGCGGAACCGGCTGGCGAGTATCCCAAAGGCATTCTCGACTACCCTCCGGGCCCTGGCCAGCCGGAAATTGAAGACTCTCCTCTCCGGGGTGAGGGTCCTCTGGGGAAAAGGCCGCATGAGGTGAGGTCCAAGTCCAAAAGCCTCGTCCGCTAAAAAAACAAACGGAAGTCCTTCCACATTGTCTTCATCCGGTGGCAGTTCAAGACCACCAGTTTGTAGACGCCTGTAAAACGCCTGTAAAATTCGGTCCGCGCGAACACTCCCCCATCAGACAGCCGGCCATTCTTCCCCACGTCCACATACAAAAATTCGTAGTCTGCCGACACCACCGCCATCAACACGATACTATGAAAACCTTTGTAGTTATAATAGTACGAGCCCGAAAGAGGTGGCGGCACTATGCGGACGTGCTTCCCATCAATTGCCCCTCCGCAGTTTGGAAAATCACAACGCTGGGCAAAGTGGGCAGCCACAGTCTGCCATTCCTGCGGCGTGGAGGGAAACTGTGGGGACAAAAGCAAAAAAACAATTAGCACTTTGGCACAGAAACAACATTGCAAACACTAGTAAAAAAAAAACATTCTGCAACATCACGGTATTAACATTTCAAATAATTAGTGTATAGAGAGTATTTAGGGCAACAAATCTAGAGACAATTATTATCAGACTCAACATCCCGCTGATAGGGCAATACAGTTTTTTAGGGGGAGGGAGTTGAACTACAATGGAGCAGGACACCAAAAAAAAAAAAAAGGTGTTTTTGTCCCTAGGAGATGATGCTGGACAGGTTAGTAGTGTTGAAGGTAAAAATATGCAGGTAGGCCAAACCACATTAACCTGGAAAGCTTAACAACTTGCATGGGGAGAAAAGGGAACATTAAGCACACAGCATATTACAATCATGGCGACTAGGAAAACCAACACAAAAAGGTGAGAAAAATATGCAAACATTATTAAAGACACAGATTGTGATGTTAAAGGAGGAAACTTACCTTAATAAACTCCTCCTGCATGACTTGTATGATGGCAGAACACGTCTCCGGTATGATGATCCCAAGCGCCTGGGGAGAGATGCCTGTTGAGAACTTGAGGTCCTGCAGGCTCCTCCCAGTCGCCAGGTACCGCAACGTGGCAATAAGCCTCTGCTCAGCCGGAATGGCTTGGCGCATCACAGTGTCCTGCCTCGTGATATAGGGGGACAGGAGATCCAGCAGACGGTGGAAAACGGGGTCCGTCATACGGAGAAAGTTCCTGAAGTCATCAGGATTATTTTCCCGGATCTCCCTAAGCAGAGACATATGAGAGAATCGATTACGCTGCCGCAACCAATTCTTGGCCCAGGAACTCCTCCTCCTACTGTTCCTGTCCAAATCACTGGAATGCACACAGACTCCAGAACAAAACCCATAAACAGCACGAACTCGTGAAAAGTTGCGCTGCTGCTCCATCATGGCTTCAAACCGGCCGGCTGGTCAGTCAAGAACACACTCAAACAGAAAGCACCCCCAAATCCAGCAAGACCTGCAAAGATCGCACGTCAAACAGATACGACCGTACAGGACGGCACTGCAAAGCAGAAACGCCGCGTACGGCGACACTGAATGACGAATACGAGCCCACAAGCACACACTGAACCTGAAAATACGACCTGTTAAGCGCGGAGACTGAAAAGCACGAATCAGCTCTAACCAAACCTTCGCTAACACGGAACTAGCAGAAGCGGAACAGAGGGCGGCGCCGATGGCTTCGTCATTCCCCTTTATAGTGACGTCGTACGTGGTTTACGTGCCCGCGTTCTGGTCCGCTGGGATTTCGGTCCGATGGTGTGTACGCTCATCAGACCAACGGACAAATTTGACTTATCCGCTGGGAAATATCCGTCGGATGTTTCCGACCGGATACATTCCCTCGTGTGTACAAGGCCTAAGAGTTGCGGGGAGGACCTTACTCACTGGGGATTGCGAAACTTCTCATGGTTTGGACGTGCGGCCATAGTTAAAATGGTAATACTGCCCAGATTCCTCTACCTGATACGTATCCTGCCGATTGCGGTCCCGAGTCGCTTCTTCACCTCACTGAACTCCATTTTGCTCCGGTTCCTTTGGAACGGGAAGAAACCTAGAATCAAATTATCTAGCCTAATGCAACCTAAGGAACGGGGAGGCCTGGGTTTCCCGGATTTCAAATAATATTATCAGGCGTCCCATCTAGCTAGGATCATTGATTGGCACTGCCATGAACATGCAAAAGAATGGGTGGCATTAGAGGCTGAGCTTAGCCCGGTGACCCTCATGTACTCACCTTGGATTGCGTGGCCCAAATGCCCCCTATCTTTCCGTAAAAATCCTATCACGGGCACCACCCTGGGAATATTCCACTCACTATCCAGGCTGAAGAAACTCTCCTCCTTTCCCAGCCCACTCACACCTCTGGCTGATAATCCCGACTTCTCCCCTGGTTTGCACACCCAGACGTTTAGATCACCACACACCTGCACCCCACTACTAGCTGGAGACTGCTATACTGGGAACAAACTTAAGGAGTGGCCTTCCCTCAAATTAGACAACAATCTCCCCAATATGAAACTGTGGTCATACTTTCAACTGCAAAGCTATCTGAACGGATTCAAGAACTCGTCTGATCTTTTTAGACCTCAGACGGTTCTGGAGTCCATCTGCCACACGCGAGACCCGGTGGTCAGAGACACCTTAGTGGCATATTCTTGGCTGAAATGTTCGAGTGAGGAGGGCCTGGGCAAACAGAGACGGAGTTGGTCGGAAGATCTTGGCCTAACCATTACAGACGCACAGTGGCAAAATGCTTGCATACTGGCACACAAGTGCTCCATCAGCACGAGATTGCAGGAGACAAATTACAAGCTGTTATCCAGGTGGTACAACACACCGGTGAGAGTCCACAAATGGAATCCCTCGAAACCAGACACCTGCTGGAGGTGCCAATCTGATGTAGGCTCGCTGATCCACATTTGGTGGACATGCCCCTCGATCTCTACCTTTTGGCAGGAGGTCTGTGGCACAATCAAACAGATCACAGAAACGTCCTTGGAATTGTCCGCTGCTTGCTGTCTGCTACACTTGTCCTTCTCGCTTTCTCGCTACAAGACTTCCTTAACTAAACACTTGCTGAATGCGGCTAAGTCCTTGATTCCCCTTTACTGGAACAACACCAGAGTGCCTTCCATTCAGGAGTGGCTCCGCAGGGTGGCGGAAGTGTGTGAGATGGAGGACACGATGGCACAAGACAGGGGAACGGCTGAGAGATTCCTTGACACCTGGCGACCTTGGTTTACTTACAGATTTTCACGAGACTATGAATCCTTGATGAATTGATGTTACTCAGGGGACGCTACCGAGCTTTCTGGTCAAGAGCACACATTGATGACACCTACTATAGTGATCAGTTCTTAGATGAATCGCACATGCGCAGTTTAGATCATCACCTTATCCCACCCTCCCCTTTCCCCCCTTTTTCTTTTCATTCATCTCTTCCTCTTCTTTCCTCTGGAGCATTTCCTTAAGATCTTTTTGGATACCTATGGCTCCCGGATCAACCACAGAAAAGTATTCCTGTAAATTGATACCTCATTGACACAAATTTTTTGGTTCCAACCATAGCATTTGATATGACATGCATCTCTAATGTCCTGCTGAATTCACGATTGCATTAATATTCATATCAATATTTGTTTTCCATGTCAGTTTTTGGAAATTTATATTTGCACTTGTATCGGATTGAATCATACACAGTTGCATCTGTGTTGAGCCTCCATGTATACATGCCTTGTATCTTTTATCTTCAATTAATAAAACTTTTGAATGGGAAAAAAAAAAAAATCGTCTCAGCAGCCTGACACCCTTGTTGAGACCCTTGCAAATGCAATACCGTCTCAGCAGCCCCACACACATCCAGACTCTTGCAACCACGCAATACCGTCTCGAGCAACCTCCCACTCGTCAAAGACCTTTGTGACCACGCAGTCTCGCCCCAGCAACCTGGCATTCATTGAGACTCTTGCAGCCAGACAAATCGTCTAAGGCCTCATATACAATGCTGTTGGTAAACGGACGTTTAGGAACAGTTGGGTGTTTTTCAGCCGCCCCTGATCTCTCGTCTATGTTATCTTATCAGTACATGTACACAGGATCCCCGATCTCTCCTCTGTTATCTTATCAGTACATGTACACATGATCATTTATAGTAGTTTCTAGGCTGTTGAGTTTAGAAACCTTTCCATAAAAATGTATAAAAAACAAATGGGTTCAGACGGATGTTCAGAGGCATTCGAAATGCCAATGCCTGTAACAGCTTTTCATTCACAGCCGTTTTCATAAAAAAAATCAGGAAATATTGTCTCAGCAGCTTGACACTCATTTGAGACCCTTGCAAAATGTAATATCATCTCAGCTACCTCACACTCCTCTAGACCTTTGCAACCACACAATCTCGTCTCAGCAACCTGACACCCGTTTTGACCTTTGCAGCCATACAAAGTCATCTTAGCAACCTGACACTCATTTGAGACCATTGCAAATGCAATATCGTCTCAGCAACCTGACACCCGTTCAGACCCTTGCAGCCATACAAAGTCGTCTCAGCAGCCCGACACTCATTTGAGACCATTGCAAAACGCAACATCGTCTCAGCAACCTCTCACTTGTTGAGACCCGTGCAACCACACAATGCCACCTCATAATCATCGAGACCTTTTGCAACCACGCAATATCGTCTCAGCAAACCAGACTGAGACCCTTGCAATCACGCAATGCCTTCTCAAAACAAACTTTCATACTCACCAGGGCCACCTCACCTGACATTCACTGACACCCTTGCAACCACACAATATAATTTAAAACACTTTGCGGCACGCACCTACGTGCAAACCCGAATACAAACTAAACTTGCAAACACACCTCGGTGACAAACAATCAGCCACACAACACCCAGTTTGCCATTCATCTTCAGTGGCACGTGGGCCACTCATATTTTTCCCTGAGGTTAGTTCAGGTTTCCATTCAGCACCATCGAGTGCACGTTGGTCAGCTAGTGCACGTTGGTCAGCGGGTGCACGTTGGTCTACGAGCGCACGTTGGTCTGCGAGTGCACGTTGGTCTGCGAGCGCACGTTGGTCTGCGAGCGCACGTTGGTCTGCGAGCGCATGTATATCGTCTTGTTGAGCACCTGTTTATTGTCTTGATTTTCTCACACCAATGCAAGATCCAGTTCTCAAACTAGACCAAGTATCAGTAGCAGACTTGGCCAGGTGGGACAACTTCCCCACCTGATAGAACTGCATTTCAATGTTCATCCCGGCAGTGTCAGCCGAGACATCACAAGCTTTTGCGGCCGCCACTGGTTCGCCAAACCTGCAGGACCACCGGTAAACCATCAGTATTCTCGAGCCCACAAAGTCAAGTCCCTCCTACAGGGCATGCAGAAGCACCAACCTGTAGTCAGTGGCAAGTGCCTACCTTTTAAGAGTGCCCTCTTTAGGAACATGTCTGAAATCCTTACTCGTTCCCCGTTTAGGGCTTTGCCTAGCCTAGTCACCCAAACAGCCATCTACCAGGCCTTCTATGGTTCCCTACGACCTAGTGAATTTACAGTCAGCGGCTCCGGCAGTCAGACACTGCTCCGACGCCACCCGACTCGCTTTCGAGCCACTATACTCTCAGGCGGCGTACACACGAGGGGATATGTCCGCTGAAAACGGTCCGATGGACCGTTTCAGGAGACATCTCCGCTCGTGTGTATGGGCTAGCGGACAGATTTCTCCACCCGACAGATTTCAAAGCATGCTTTGAAATCTATCCGGTGGAATCTGTCCGCCCGACATGTCTGCTGGTTAGTACACTTACCAGCAGACATGTCGGCCCCCACCGCCGCCGCGCCGCTGCCGAATGGATTCGGCGCATGCGCGGAAGTGTTTTACTTCCTGGTGCGGTGACGTGGCGGCGTCAACGTCACCGCCGCGTCACCGCGCCGTCCGGCGGCGGGGAATTTGATCCGATGGTGTGTACACGCCATCGGATCAAACTCCCGATCGGACATATCCGATGGAAATGGTCCGCGGACCGTTTTCATCGGATATGTCCGATCGTCTGTACGCCGCCTCACAGTCTGCAAACACAACAAACCAACCCCGAGGTTGACATCAACCTGTTTCAGACTAACAAAGCCTGACGCCCAGTGACGGTGCTTGACCGACTACTGCTCCATCTACCCAGCCAATCTGATGGTAGCTCATTGCTACCCTTTCTAAGCCAGCTCCCTGAGTGGCAGCCAGTTTGTCATGCTTTCTAGAATCCTCCTCTTGGGCTTCAAACCCAAGTCAGTTCTCTGGACATTCTTTCCGAATTAGAGCAGCCTCAGCTGCCTCCCAACAAGGAGTACCAGATCACGTAATCAACATACTAGGCTAATGGAAGTCTCCTTGTTTTGCCACATACATCCCAAATCCTCAGGAAGAAATGGCACAGACGTTTACCAAGCTGGCTCAATAAATACAAGAAATCAATAAAAGCTATTTCCCTATCTGAGTCTTTTTCCCCCCATACTGACCAGACCACCAAGGCACACTTCAGGTCTATCTATGTTGTAAGTCTTGTCGAGTGTTTATGTGATCCACATCTCTCTCGGTCAGAGGGTAACGACCATAAATAGGAAGGCCAGTATGGTGGCCTGAGTGTATGGGAGGAGCCCGGAGGGTATTTAAGCAGCCCACTCACACATGCTCTTTGTCGGTTCAGTGTGCGGTACTACACGTCACTGGGCCGACTCTTCCCAGCTCATCTCATGTCCATGAGTCTGCGCATTCAATCGCATTCGACACCCTCCTGCCCCCTCTTTTTCAGGGCACTTCTCAGCATATCCTTCTTCAATTAACTACCCATTACGTACCTTGGATTCGGATAAGTCCGAATCCAAGGTAAGTAATGCCCGCAGACCCCGACAAACACCGGCCAGGGTTGTCGGAAAGAGGCCCTTGTCCCTATCAACTTGGGGAAAGGTGCTTTGGGGGGGTGAGAGACCCCCCAAAAAGCACCCATCCCCCCATGTTGAAAGCACGCAGTCTGGTATGGTTCAGGAGGGGGGGTGGGAGCTCGCTCGTCCCCTCCCTTTCCTGACCTGCCGGGCTGTATGCTCAGGTAAGGGTCTTGTATGGATTTTGGAGGGACCCCACACCATTTTTTAAATAATTTTGGCCTCCAAATCTATACTAGACCCGAAGGACCTGGTATGGACCTGGCGGGGGAGACCCCATGTCAATTTTTTTTTTTTTACATTCAGTTGTCATCTCAACCCCACTGACAGCTGATGACTCATCGGTTGTTAAAGATTTTAGCGGCTTGCTTCCCGACCCCTTCTTAGCAACGAAGCTCCGTAACCGCGCCCGTGGGACCCGCAGACCTGATCGCTGCCAGTGTCCCGCGATCAGTCACCGGAGCTGAAGAACGGGGAGATGTGTGTGTAAACCAGTGTTTCTCAATTCCAGTCCTCACGCCCCCCCAACAGGTCAGGTTTTCAGGATTTTCATTATTTTGCACAGGTGATTTGATCAGTTTCACTGCCTTAGTAATTCCCACAGCATTTTCACCTGAGGGAAATCCTGAAAACATGACCTGTTGGGGGGGCGTGAGGACTGGAATTGAGAAACACTGATGTAAACACACCTTCCCCGTTCTTCATTGTGGCAGTGCCAGTGATCGTCTCTTCCCTGATATAGGGAAAGACGATCACTGACATCATACCTCCAGCCCCACCCCCTACAGTTAAAAACACATATGAGGTCACACTTAACCCCTACAGTGCCCCCTAGTGGTTAACTCCTAAACTGCAATTGTAATTTTCACAGTAAAAAGTGCATTTTTATAGCACTTTTTGCTGTTAAAGTGACAATGGTCCCGAAAATGTGTCAAAATTGTCTGATGTGTCTGCCATAATGTCGTAGTCATGAAAAAAATCGCTGATCGCCGCCATTAGTAGTAAAAAAAATATATTCATAAACATGCAATAAAACTATTCCCTATTTTGTAAACGCTATAAATTGTGTGCAAACCAATCGATAAACGCCTATTGCAATTTTTTTTTACCAAAAATAGGTAGAAGAATACGTATCGGCCTAAACTGAGGAAAAAAATTTTTTTTTATATATATTTTTTGGGGGATATTTATTACGTTTTTTAGCGCAAAAAATAAAAACCACAGAGGTGATCAAATACCACTAAAAGAAAGCTCTATTTGTGGGAAAAAAAGGTTGCCAATTTTGTTTGGGAGCCACGTTGCACGACCGCGCAATTGTCAGGTATATATTGCTGTATACGTGCTGCTAAGATCTTGGGAAAAAGCTTCAGATCTTCGTTGAGTAATGAAATGGGTCTATAACTCCCACATTGAGAGGGGTCTTTACCTTCTTTAGGTATGACCGCTATTACCGCTTTTAGAGTTTCAGTATGAAAAGAACATGTATCGCCCAGGCCATTAAACATTCTGACCATAAAGGGGCCTAGTACTGGGAGGAAAAGTCTATAGTAAGAAATCATGGACCCATCTGCTCCCGGTGATTTCCCTCCTTTTCCTTTTTTCACTGCCTCCTGTAGTTCTTCTAAGGTTATAGGTTTTTCCATTTCGTGGCTCATATCTGCTGTTAGAGTTGGGATACCTGATGTTTCTATATAATTACCCATTGCCTCATGTTGTTGGGGACTTGTTTGTAAATTATATAGAGTACTATAGAAATCACTAAATCTCTGTGCAATCTCTCTAGGTAACACGTGTTCTTCACCTCCTGACCCCTTAATCATAGGAATGTAAGTCTTAACATGTTCTCTCAATGAGTTTGCCAATTGCTTCCCACATTTATTGCCATATTCATAATTCTGCCTTTTGCCATTTTGTATCGCCCTTCTTGCTCTGTATAGGAGCAATTCAGTGATTTGTCTGCGTGCCGTCATAAGCTCTCTCTCTCTACCTCTGGGTTAGATCTCTGTTTGTGCCTTTTTTCTAGGTTTGAAATATCTGTCATAAGGGTTGTTATTTTCCGTTCCCTATCCCTTTTAACCCTTGCCCCATGCTTCATCAGGACCCCCTAATCACCGCCTTGTGGGCCTCCCATACTACCCCCAGGTTACATTCTGGGGTGTCATTAGTCTCAAAGTACCATTTTAACTCCCTCTGGACATCTTCCAGCACCGCCTCATCCTGTAACAGGCTCTCATTTAATCTCCTGCCACCCGGTCCAAAAGGCCTGGAATCCCCTACTTTATATTCCAAAAGAATTGGGGCATGGTCGGTCCAGGAAATTTCACCTATTCCGACTTCTATAACAGCGTGGAGCTGGTTGTGCGGTACAAAGTAATAATCAATGCGTGAGTATGTCTTATGCGGGATGGAATAGAAGGAGTAATCTCGCTCCCCCGGGTGCATCATTCTCCATATATCTATTAATGTCCCTTGTTGTAGCAGCTGCCGGATTCGTTTCCGGATGCCCCCCGCAACTGAAGAGCCACCGGTTGACGTATCCAAAGTAGGGTCCAGAGGGACATTTAAATCCCCTCCCAAGATCAGCTGACCTTCTTGAAAACATGTTAGTCTATCCAGGAAGTTCCTCAGGAACCGGTCCTGTTGTACATTGGGGGCGTAAAAAGTAGCAAACGTAAATATCGCTCCTCTTATCGTCCCTTTTACCGCTAAGTACTGCCCCTCAGTATCTACTATGGAATCTTTTAAGGACCACGGTGTATTAGAAGATATAAGTATAGATACTCCCCCCTTCTTTGCCGCAGGATTCGTCGCATGATATACTGTCGTAAAAAATCGATTTCTAAGGAAGGGGAGCCCCCCTTTTCTAAAATGTGTTTCCTGTATCAAGGCTATGTTTATCCCTCTTTTTTTAAGTCCTGCAATAAGATACGTCTCTTTTCCGGGATATTTAGTCCCTTAACTGGTTAAGGACCGCCTACTGCACATTTACGTCGGCAGAATGGCACGGCTGGGCACATCAACGTATATATACGTTGGTTCTAGTACCCAGCCGTGGGTCACAGCGCGCTTCCGTGACCTGGTCCGATCCTCCGGGACCGCGGGACTCGCGGACCCAATCGCCTCTGCAGTGCGGCAATCGGTCCCTGGAGCTGAAGGATGGGGAGAGCCGTGTGTAAACACGGCTTCCCCGGGCTTCACTGTGGCCGCAGCATCGATCACATCATCCCTGTTATAAGGGGACGTGATCGATGACGTCACACCTACAGCCACACCCCCCTACAGTTGTAAACACACACAGGGAACACTCAAATCCTACAGCGCCCCCTTGTGGTTAACTCCCAAACTGCAACTGTCATTTTCACAGTATACAATGCAATTTAAATGCATTTTTTGCTGTGAAAATGACAATTGTCCCAAAAATGTGTCAAAATTGTCCGAAGTGTCCGCCATAATGTCACAGTCACGAAAAAAATCGCTGATCGCCGCTATTAGTAGTAAAAGAAAATAATTAATAAAAATGCAATAAAACTCTCCCTTATTTTGTAAACGCTATAAATGTTTCGAAAACCAACCGATAAACGCTTATTGCGATTTTTTTACCAAAAGTAGGTAGAAGAATATGTATCGGCCTAAACTGATGAAAAAAAAAATGTTATATTTATTTTGGGGGGATATTTATTATAGCAAAAAGTAAAAAATATTGCATTTTTTTCGAAATTGTCGCTCTATCTTTGTTTATAGCGCAAAAAATAAAAACCGCAGAGGTGATCAAATACCACCAAAAGAAAGCTCTATTTGTGGGAAAAAAGGACGCCAATTTTGTTTGGGAGCCACGTCGCACGACCGCGCAATTGTCAGTTAAAACGACGCAGTGCCGAATCGGAAAAAGGGGCAAGGTCCTTTACCTGCATTTTGGTCCGGGTTTTAAGTGGTTAACATTGATTGTGATCATTGATAGGGCCTCCATTTCTGAGCGCACCTTCAATTCACTAGGGAGGGACCCAGGCACCCGGGCCCTGCACAAAAAGAGGAGAAAAGGAGAAGGGAAGAAAAAATTTAAAAAAAGGGAAAGAAAACCCCCCCCCAATCCAACCCTCTGTACCCCTACTCTAAACTGGTACCCTAAGACAGAGAAGAGAGGGACTTGGTTGTCCTCCTCCTCTTCAAGGGTATCCCAAAGCAAAAGCTTTAATCACTCAAAAACCCAAGTTTGATGAGTGATGGCCTAATCGGGGTTGTTGACCCACGCCTCCCCCGGTGAGGGGTCTCCCGCCGCCTCCACGCGCTCCTTCTATCCGCATAAATATACCATAAACTCGCTCTGGGATAGATTGATTACCCCTGGGTCATCCTAACTTCCAGACACAAGCCTTCTTCTGATAAATCGTACCGAACAAACCTAATAGCAGGTCTCCTGACAGGTGTCCCCTGACTTATATCAGGTCTTGAGACCTCTTGGGGACTCTTATTCCTTCCAGTTGGTTATCTTATGGTGCCCGATCATAGTGCCCCCACCACACTCACCCCCGTCCACCCCCCTCCAACACCAGCCCCTAAGGGGTTGGATCCCGCCCCCCTACCCCCACCCAAGTTTCCCCCTTAGCCTCCCATGTCTTCTCGGTGCCCATGTGACTCCCATAGACCACTGCAGCTGTCTGAAGTGGGGGGGAAAAAAAAGAAAAAAGAAAAAATGAATAAAAACAAACTCCAATACTGGGTTGCTGTGATAGTGAAATGCGCCTCAGGAGGTCAATCCCACCCTGAGTGACAGTATGGGCTGAAAGCCCTTGAATACACGGTGTGTTAGTCCCACCCCTACCTCCCCCCAATCCCCCTAAGTGCTGGCAAATACCCGTGGGTTAGTGGGTGAACCCATACAAATCCCCCCTCCCTGGCCCCCCTCCCCAATATCTACAAAAACCAAACCCCCCCCCCCCCAAATCTCTGTGGGTAAGCAGGCTGATGCCTGTGAAACTATAAGTGAATCTTCACAACCCCCTCCCTTCCCCCCTACCCTACCCTCCCATCCCCTGTGGCACTATTCCAAGTTCCAATGAATCCCCCTGGGTTCGCACCTGCTTGCCCAATTCCCTGCCCCCCTACTCGGGGGTTGCAGAGAGAGAACAGTACAGGCAACCAAAGCAAATCCACATACAGCATAATAAGGTCCCTAAAATAATCCGAAATATTATAGAGTAAGAAGGTCCAGGGACAGACTGCTCCCTCTAAGCTACCCAGTAAACTATACAAGCAGTCATCAGAATGATGTATAGGGAAAAAAAAAATGTCCAGTGATCCAATCAGGATCATCCTCCAATTGTCCCTTTAACCAAAAGCAAAAAATCAAACGTTCTTAAAGTCTATGATTCTGGGATTTAACTGTAACCAGTCCGGTACTGGTTTCCAAAAATAAAAAAAGATCAGAAAGGTCTGCTCTAGAGCGAAGCCAAAATGAGAGTGAGCCTTTCTTAATAAGCACGGAAATAGGAAACCTCCATCTATATGTCCCACCCCAAGCCTTCACTCGTTCTAGTATTGGACGGAGTAATGCTCTACATTGAAGGGTGGCCCCGGATAAGTCTGGTAGAATCTTAAGCTGTGCCCCTTCAAATTCTATTGGACCGGTCTGCCATGCTTTCCATAAGATTGCCTCCCTGTGTGAAAAATAATGTAGTCGGCAGATCACGTCCCGAGGACGACCCTTATCTTTCGGTTTTGGGCCCAAGGCCCTGTGTATTCTGTCCATCTCGTAATTTGGTAAGCTAGTGTCTTGCATAACACTTTGCAGGATGTTTTTAACCATAGCTTGGAGATCTTCTTGTCGTATTTATAGTTTTATCAGCATCCATTAGTGCCATATAATTATATTTTATAAATTATAAATCAAGTTTGAGATTATTATTATGTTTCATTTGTGACCTTGATAGAAAAAAACATTGACAAAAAAAATTGTACGTTGTGTTAAAATAGAAGCCCATTGCTGCATTTTCAAACCTAATATCAGCCAGAATGGATTAAAAGGGACGTGAATAGGGCATACCAATGCCATATTAGGGTGGTCTTTTATGAAACAGTGAAATCTATTTACTGCTTCGTTCTCCGGCATTCACGGATGAGATTTTTCTCCTCTGGGTGGCAGTTTATGATGCTTTGCAGATCGCTTAACCTTTGGAGGAGTGAAGAGATCTACCAATGCTTCTAACACTGGAAAGCGGCCCCTAATACTGGAATCTCGTGAAAGTTTACGAGATTACAGTACAAGAAATTCACAGAAACACCAAAAATGTCAGTTTGTTAAGCAGTGATAAATTATCACCGCTCAGTACACTGACAGATGGGTGGGTAATTTTCATAAAATAAAGAGTCCCCCTATATCAGGGATCCTCAAACTACGGCCCTCCAGATGTTGTAGAACTACACATCCCATGAGGCATTGTAAAACTCTGACATTTACAGACATGACAAGGCATGATGGGAATTGTAGTTTCTGAACAACTGGAGGGCCATAGTTTGAGGACCCATGCCCTATATAATATATATGTATACACACACACATTATATATATACTGTATATACATGTACACATTATATATATATATATATATATATATATATATATATACACACTATATATATATATATATTTATGGATATTTATGTATACACATACAGTGCCTTGCAAAAGTATTCGGCCCCCTTGAACTTTGCAACCTTTTTCCACATTTCAGGCTTCAAACATAAAGATATAGAACTGTAATTGTATGTGAAGAATCAACAACAAGTGGGACACAATCATGAAGTGAAACAAAATTTATTGGATATTTCAAACTTTTTTAACAAATAAAAAACTGAAAAATTGGGCGTGCAAAATTATTCAGCCCCCTTAAGTTAATACTTTGTAGCGCCACCTTTTGCTGCGATTACAGCTGTAAGTCGCTTGGGGTATGTCTCTATCAGTTTTGCACATCGAGAGACTGAAATTTTTGCCCATTGCTCCTTGCAAAACAGCTCGAGCTCAGGGAGGTTGGATGGAGAGCATTTGTGAACAGCAGTTTTCAGTTCTTTCCACAGATTCTCGATTGGATTTAGGTCTGGACTTTGACTTGGCCATTCTAACACCTGGATATGTTTATTTGTGAACCATTCCATTGTAGATTTTGCTTTATGTTTTGGATCATTGTCTTGTTGGAAGACGAATCTCCGTCCCAGTCTCAGGTCTTTTGCAGACTCCATCAGGTTTTCTTCCAGAATGGTCCTGTATTTGACTCCATCCATCTTCCCATCAATTTTAACCATCTTCCCTGTCCCTGCTGAAGAAAAGCAGGCCCAAACCATGATGCTGCCACCACCATGTTTGACAGTGGGGATGGTGTGTTCAGGGTGATGAGCATTGTTGCCAAAAAGTTTGATTTTGGTTTCATCTGACCAGAGCACCTTCTTCCACATGTTTGGTGTGTCTCCCAGGTGGCTTGTGGCAAACTTTAAATTACACTTTTTATGGGTATCTTTAAGAAATGGCTTTCTTCTTGCCACTCTTCCATAAAGGCCAGATTTGTGCAGTATACCACTGATTGTTGTCCTATGGACAGAGTCTCCCACCTCAGCTGTAGATCTCTGCAGTTCATCCAGAGTGATCATGGGCCTCTTGGCTGCATCTATGATCAGTCTTCTCCTTGTATGAGCTGAAAGTTTAGAGGGACGGCCAGGTCTTCGTAGATTTTCAGTGGTCTGATACTCCTTCCATTTCAATATTATTGCTTGCACAGTGCTCCTTGGGATGGACAAAAAGCTTGGGAAATCTTTTTGTATCCAAATCCGGCTTTAAACTTCTCCACAACAGTATCTCGGACCTGCCTGGTGTGTTCCTTGTTTTTCATGATGCTCTCTTTAAATGGACCTCTGAGACTATTACAGTGCAGGTGCATTTATACGGAGACTTGATTACACACAGGTGGATTCTATTTATCATCATTAGTCATTTAGGTCAACATTGGATCATTCAGAGATCCTCACTGAAGTTCTGGAGAGAGTTTGCTGCACTGAAAGTAAAGGGGCTGAATAATTTTGCACGCCCAATTTTTCAGTTTTTTATTTGTTAAAACAGTTTGAAATATCCAAAAAAATTCGTTCCACTTCATGATTGTGTCCCACTTGTTGATTCTTCACAAAAAATTACAGTTTTATATCTTTATGTTTGAAGCCTGAAATGTGCCAAAAGGTTGCAAAGTTCAAGGGGGCCGAATACTTTGGCAAGGCACTGTATATATTACAGGGGGACATGGTTACAGTGTTGGGGGTTCTGAACGAGGTAGAAAGAAGTTAAAAATCTTCCTCCTTCCTCCTCAGATCCCCTGAGATTCCCTCTTCACTCCCCCGATTCACCACCTCTGAGATGGTGAATCAGGGAGTGTGAATTCTGACTCAGATCACCAGTGAAGTGATCAGATCACAGCTTCATAAACTGGCCATTACTGTGTCAGTCTATGAGGATTCTCTGTGTTTGGAGATAATCGGCGGAAGAACAAGTTCAAACACTTCTCCCCCCGATTATCTCTGTTTCATAAACTGTTTATGGGCTGTGATCAGTGGTGATCCTTGGGATCACTGCTGATTACTGCTTCATAAACGGACACCATGGGCTAGATTCAGGATGGAGAGCGTGTCTTTGTGCGGGCGTAGCGTAGCCGATTTGCGCTACACCTCCACAACTTTTACAGGCAAGTGCTGTATTCACAAAGCACTTGCTCCATAAGTTGCGTCGGCGTAGCGTAAATGGGCCGGCGTATCCGCGCGCAATTCAAATTAGCAGGCAGGGGGCGTGTTGTATTTAAATTAACATTGATCCCACGTAAATGACGTTTTTTTTAACTGCGCATGCTCCAGCCATGAACGTATCCCAGTGCGCATGCTCCAAATGACGTTGCAAATAGTCATTAAAAACGACGTGAAAAGATACGCCGGAGCATCTTAGAAGTTACGCGGCGTATCTCGAGATACGCCAACGTAACTTCTTCTTGAATCTAGCCCCTTACATTTAAAAGTGTGTTGTAAGCATGCAAAGGTTCGTGATTACTGGTTTAGTGTAAACTTATGATTCATGAAGTAAGCATTTTTCTTGCACATCAGCCTGTCAATAAGGCTTTTGAGGATCCTATCAGGGAGCCACTTGAGACCTAAAATAGAAAAGTAAAGATAACAGCGTTTCCACAGGAAAAATAAACCCATGTTGAATATTGGCATTTTTTTTCTTTTTATCAATTTTAACTGGCAAATCTCAATAGTTACTGCTTCTGAGGTAACAACATACTGTATGGTCCAATGGCTAGGTATTTTGGTTTATTTTACACATAATATGATGGTAATTTGCCCATTAAAGAGGTGTGTGTTGGTTGGATGGTAGATGCCTTTATTTAACAATTTAAGATATATGTATAATTTAATGAATATATCAGAGGCATTAATAAAAGGCGATTAACCTGCTAATTTTTGATAACATATCACCTAATAAGTAATATAAATGCTCAGCTGGTACAGTAATTAAATGTGATTAGTAATTTTGTTGGCCTCCCTGGTCTCATGGATCTGTTAGGCCGCGTACACACGATCGAACATGTCCGCTGAAACTGGTCCGCCGACCAGTTTCAGCGGACATGTTCGATCGTGTGTACGGCCTATCGGACCATTTTCCAGCGGACAAAAGTTTCAAAACATGCTTTTAAACCTGTCCGCTTGAAACCTCTGCGTCGGACAGGTTCGATGGTTAGTACACAAAATCATCGGACCGAAATCCTGCGCATGCTCAGAATCAAGTCGACGCATGCTTGGAAGCATTGAACTTTGTTTATTCATCACGTCGTTGTGGTCTACGTCACCACGTTCTGGTCCGAGTTGATTTTGGTCCGATGGTGTGTACGCACATCAGACCAACAGATCACTTCAGCGTGGTCCGATGAAAACGATCCGTCGGACATGTTTCATCGGACATGTCTGATCGTGTGTTTGCGGCCTTAAAGTTACCTTATGATTACCCTCCCTAATTTTACTGTACAGTTAGGCCGTGTACACACGACCGGTTTCCTTCGGCAGAATCCATCAAGAAACTCAGTGGGAGAGCTTTTTTTCCTTGTTTTTTATCGAGGAAACTGTCGAGAAACTCGACGAGCAAAAAAGAGAGCAAGTTCTCTTTTTCCTCGACGGGAGTCAAATTGGCTTGTCGTGTTCCTCGTCGGGCTGCTTTTCGACGAGAAACTCGAGCGTGTGTATGCTAAGAAAACCGTGCACCTTTGGTAAAAGTAGCGTTTGTAATGGAAACAGCACATTTGTCACGCTGTAACAGACTGAAAAGTGCAAATGTCTCTTACCAAACTTTTTCCTAACACGCAGTAACATGAGATTAGCAAAAGCAGCCCCTGCCGTTGTATGTGTTGAAGTCACCGCATTTGAGAACGAGGAGATTTGGTCTTGACTGTGTGTACGCAAAGCAAGCTTGTCAAGTTCCTCGACAAGCCTAACAAGGAACTTGACAAGGAAAACGATGTGTTTCGCCCGACGAGTTCCTCGGTCGTGTGTACGAGGCCTTATACTGCTGCCTCTTTAAAGCAGAACTAAACTCATCAATCTAACAGTTACATTCAAGGCGTTCTCTCAACCTAATTGTCAAGCCATCAAATGGCTTATGTAAAACTGATAACGTGCAGCACCATGGCACTTGCAGATCAAACAACGACTATTATGGCAGCTTCCTTGGCTGTGAAGAATAGGTGAATTTAGTTCTGCTATAACTTACGTATAACCCCACTGTGCCACCACTGTGCCATCACTTGCCACCACTGTGCCATCACTTTGCCACCACTTGCCCCCACTGTGCCATCACTTGCCACCACTGTGTCATCACTTGCCACCACTTGCCACCACTGTTCCACCACTTGCCACCACTGTGCCACCACTTGCCACCACTGTGCCACCACTGTGCCATCACTTGCCACCACTGTGCCATCACTGTGCCATCACTTGCCACCACTGTGCCATCACTGTGCCATCACTTGCCATCACTGTGCCACCACTGTGCCATCACTTGTCACCACTGAGCCACCACTTGCCACCACTGTGCCACCACTGTGCCATCACTTGGCCCCACTGTGCCACCACTTGCTCCCACTTGCCACCACTGTGCCGGCCAAGACGATCGCCCTACCTTATTCTGGCTTCCAGGCTGTGGTCATCCATGATTTAAAAGCCGCGCTGATGATTTAAAAGCCGCGCCGTGCCGCTGCTTGAAAAACCGCTTCTTCCCCTCAGAATGTTCCATGATAGGTGGAACACAAATTTTCCCAGCAGGGCCTCTGTTCAGTCTTCCGCCTATCACGGATGCCTTCTCATCCTCGAACGAGAGGACGTCCGTAATAGGCGGAAACACTGAACAGAGGCCCTGCTGGGAAAATTTGTGTTCTGCCTATCACGGAACAGTTTTTGAAGCGGCGGCGCGGCGCGGCTTTTAAGTCATCAGCCTGACGGAAACTGTCATCGGGACGGGAAAACACCATAGATTTCCCGCAGAACCCCTGGGGACTTCCCGCGGAACCCCGGTTGAGAAACACTGTCCTAGATAATAAATGGGCAATATAACACAAAGGCTAATGACATTCTTTGGGGAGCTTTAAATGTGTTTATAGCAACCCATATTGTATTTACACTACCATATACTAAGGGAAAAGTCCACATTATCATCATTAATGCTCAATGACTTGCTTGCCCGCACATCAGAACAAATTGACTCATCATATTATTCAAGCTTAGGGAGTTGAATGTGCAACAAACTATTCTCTGTACTGTAACCCCATTTCCTAACTTATATGGCCTTGTGAATATTTTAACTGGTTATCCAATTCAGTGTTTGTATTTCTTTGAGGCAGTGAAATCTCCCCCAGAAATGACAGTGTAAGCAACTCTTAGGCGGCGTACACACGATCGGATATATCCGATGAAAACGGTCCGCGGACCATTTCCATCGGATATGTCCGATCGGGAGTTTGATCCGATGGCGTGTACACACCATCGGATCAAATTCCCCGCCGCCGGAAGGCGCGGTGACGTGGCGGTGACGCGGCGGTGACGTTGACGCCGCCGCGTCACCGCAACGTCACCGCACCAGGAAGTAAAACACTTCCGCGCATGCGCCGAATACATTCGGCAGCGGCGCGGCGGCGGTGGGGGCCGACATGTCTGCTGGTAAGTGTACTAACCAGCAGACATGTCGGGCGGACAGATCCCCACCGGATAGATTTCAAAGCATGCTTTGAAATCTGTCGGGTGGAGAAATCTGTCCGCTAGCCCATACACACGAGCGGAGATGTCTGCTGAAACGGTCCATCGGACCGTTTTCAGCGGACATATCCCCTCGTGTGTACGAGGCCTTACATAATGAAACAGGTAAAAATAATGGCATTAATGAAGCACATAACACCATTGCTACTAAATTGTACTGAGGTGTGTCAATAGGTCAACCAGTCAAACTGTGCAACAAGTGCATGCTCAGTTTCCTTGAACTCAGATATTTCCTTGATGACAGGTAAGGAACCAAAGGTTTATAATTCTAAGCTTTAACACATAAATAAGGATCTTTAGAATAAGGAAGCTGCTTCCATTTCAACTGCAACTGCCATGGTGCAGCACATGATCAGTTATGACTCCAGCCATTTGGTTGAGGACACAATCAAATGTGACAGTTTGCATTTCCAGCATTCCAGGAATGAAGCTGTTTTTTGAATCCAGTAAATTGATTGCTTTAGTTCTGCATTATGATTTTCTGTTGGAGCTTTGCACTTCAGCAAAATGGCAGCCTCTGGCAAGAAGTAACCACTAACCAGTACAATGCTGGAGGCTAATTTTGGTAGCATAATTATTAATGTGGAATGTATGTTCCTTGCTAAAAAACATTATTTTTTATCAAGTTTTTATGGGTAAAGTTCCACTTTAAGTAGCAGGGTCATTAACAACTTTAAAATGTAATCCCAATCACTAAATTCTCATATGAGCTCTACAATTTTAATATAATTCCAAAGTTTGTTCCGTCTTTAAAGAGGGATTCCACCCGAAAAAATTTTTTTTTGAAAGTCAGCAGCTACTAACAGTGTAGCTGCTGACTTTTAATAAGGACACTTACCTTGTCCTACTTGCCCACGCTGATGGCCCCCCCGATGCCGGTCCCACGATCGATCCAGGTCCCGCGCCGCGATTCACACTAGGGGAAACAGGCAGTGAGCCTTACGGCTTCACTGCCCATTTCCTACTGCGCCTGCGTGAGTCTCACGCCCGCTTGTGAATGGGCGGCTGCTCTCTGAGAACACACACATTTCCCAGAAAGCAGCGCGCCCCATTCACAAGCAGAAGAAGCAGAAGAAAACACACCGCGGTGGGGAAGAGGCAGATTACGGACTTCCGCATAGCAACAGGTATTTCGGGTGTGTATTAATTTTAATTTTTTTTTTCACGTTTTTTTTATTCTTATTTTTTTGGATATATGGCCAAATGTTGTTTTCCTGGGTGGAACTCCACTTTAAGTATGCTGGATTCATTAAAATAATACCAAGATCCTTACTTAGGCACTTGCTGTTATGCAATGACAACTGTCTCCCAACTGTGTTCCTGCATTGTCACCCTGTCTCATGTACCTCTGTTGGAGACTGACACATATTACGCAGGTTTGGTCAGCTATTGTCAATATCATGAATCCAATAATGTTTAGCCAAAGTTGAAAAGTGTGCAAACAGGAAGTGTCTGGAGTGGATCAGTAGTACAGTAATGAGATGCTAAAAAGATTAAAGAAAGTTGAGAACAATATTAAAAAAAAAAAAAAATACATGGAAAATGCTACAATAAATGCTACACATAAATGCTACACATATAGTTCTGCAGGGAAAAAAGTTTTTTGTGATATCCCCACATATCTCTTTTTGGTTGAATGGTCACTATTTTATAACATCTTGCTAATGACAAGATGGAAACTAATGCCGCGTACACACAATCAGAATTTTCGTTTTTTTTTTCCGACGGAATGTTGGCTCAAACTTGTGTTGCATACACACGTCATACAAATGTTGTCGGAAATGCCGAGCGTCAAGAATGCAGTGACGTACAACACTACGACTAGCCAAGAAAAATTAAGTTCAATGATTCGATGCATGCGTAGGATTTTTGTGCATCGGAATTGCATACAGACTATCGGAATTTCTGACAAACTTTTCCCGTCTGTAAATTTTTCGTAAATACCGACAGAAAATGTCCGATGGGGCCTACACACATTTCCGACCAAAAGCTCACATCAAACTTTTCTTGTCCGAATTTCCACACGTGTGTACGTGGCATCACAGGTAAATTTCATCATAGCAAAAGCTTTGTTTTGTGTAAGTTGTACCACCAGTATCCACAATGGGTGGTCACAGATACAAAATATGTGTAAACTTCACTGTAGTAAGAAAAGTAATGCATTAATGGGTTTAATTATGGATCTGACTTTTAACATGATTCAATTCTTCGCCAATCCAATGTATTAAAAAATACATGCAAAGAGTGGTGATAAAGAAGAATACGTAATATCCAGAGCAAACCATAAAAAATGATGTTTGTCTGATCTGGCTACAGTAATCTAATTTTTTTATCAGGTTCTATAGGTTATCAAACTGTGCATATTATCATTGCTCTTCGCACTATCTTAATGAATAAGGCCAGATGTGTTGAATTCCAATGATAATAGCAGGTTCATAAATCTGCTGGGTTTAGCTGTCCCATTTATAAATTAGTGAATAATATGATTTCTCTCTAGAAGCTACAATTGCCTTTCTTTCCCAGTACACATTGCTGTATTCATTTGCCATGGAACTCTGGTAGCAGAATGGTTTTACTCTTTCCTATTTATGTTCTCTACAACTAATTTCCTTTACATTTTAACTTGTGTTCTTTTTTTCATGAACGTGTACTCAGCTTTCCCTAAATTTGTTTTTAACTCTGATTCTTGCACTATATAATTTGTTGTTTCTCTTATTATCGCCTCTGAATAGCACAGTGCTATTGTCATGGGCTATACACTGTTCTGCTCTATTTATTATGGTGCACACTTTTAGAGTTATCTCTATTCACTCTGGCACAAGGTTAAACAGAGTGTTTGCAATATTATGCCTATGTCAAAGTTCCCTAATGATACAAATTCTGCCATGAAGTTTTGAATTAAAATGTTGCCTCTTGTGTCTTTATGGGACACTGTAGTTGATTTACGAAAGGCAAACAATGAAGCTGCACTTCAGAAGGGAAATTTTCCCACAAGCTTTGTGAATGAGGTGAAGTTCTGCTGACTTCCATCATCCAATCATCTGCAAGTAAACATTCTTTGTTTTATATATTTTCCTTGCAGTTGATTGGATATTAATTGAAAAGTAACATTTCACTGTATTCTACATATTCTTACATTTCACCATATAAGCTCTTTTGCATATCAATAGTATTGCTCATTCTCAATCACTATAATTTAAAACATTCACCAGTAATATATGCCTGCAGTGAATGTCACACTGCTTTAAAAATATACCCTTGAGTATCTTTACAAAAAAACATTCATACTTAGCAATGTAGTATGTCTTTTTCCTCTAATGCTCTAGTGATTAGTTAAAAGATTCTTCTACACCTTCTTCCTTCACCATTTTCCCATGTATCCCCACTAGGGATGACCCAAACACCCCCTTGTTCGGTTCGCACCAGAACCTTCGAACGGACCGAACGTTTGCGCTAACATTTAGAACCCCATTGAAGTCCATGGGACTCGAAAGTTCGAATTCAAAAGTGCTAATTTTAAAGCCTAACATGCAAGTTATTGTCGTAAAACGGGTTTGAGAACCCGGGTCTTGCCCCAGGGAACATGTATCAATGTAAAAAAAAGTTTTTAAAAGCGGTAGTTTTTTCTGGAGCAGTGATTTTAATGATGCTTAAAGTGAAAAAAAATTGAAAAATTCCTTTAAATATCGTACCTGCTGAGTGTCTATAGTATGCCTGTGAAGTGGCACGTGTTTAGAACTGTCCCTGAACAAAATTGGATTACTATAAGAAAAAAGTAATTTAAAACTGCTTGCGGCTTTAATGTAATGTCTGGTCCCTGCAATATGGATGAAAGTCATTGAGAAAAATACCATAGGTTTCCCCACCCCCCTGCCCCCATGTCATTACCCTATATATTTTGAACAGCAGTATACAGGCGGTGCAAACAAGACAGGGACTGTAGGTTAAGTAGAATCTGTTTGTAATTTTGAGCTGGTACTATTTTTAAGCTTTTCTGAAAACATAGAGAAGGGTTATGTTTTGTTGTCTGTGTGCATCTGTTCAGAAGATTGCAATTCACTTTCTGTCCCAATGACAAATGATTTTTTTAAAATGTGTTTTTTTTAGTGAAACAAGGATTAGTGATAAAGCATCAGTGGACAGGAGACACCTCTTACAGAAGAGAATTTCCCTTCCTAGGGGTAGATTTCCTCTCACTTCCTGTTGTCTCCTTCCATTTGAGTCATTTGTAAGTTGGATGTTTGAAAGTAGGGGCCTGCTGTAAATTTAACCCCTAGGTATTGGTGTTGCCACAACACTGTAAGCCCTCACAGTTATGCCGCGTACATACGATCACTTTTTGTGATGAAAAAAAACGTAATTTTATCTCACGAAACAAAACAACGTTTTTCAAACTTCATTTTAGAAAACGACGTTGCATACACACCATCCATCTCATAACTTGCTTCTGAGCATGCGCGAGTTTAAAAACGTTGTTTTAAACATCGTTTTGCCCACAGAGGATCACTTTTTATGAAACAAAAAACAACATGTTGAAAAACGACACAAAAAATTCAAGCATGTTCGAAATTTTTTTTGTTGTTTTTCAGAAGACATAAAACGATGTTTTGCCCACACACGATCATTTTTTTTTTCATCACAAAAAGTGATCGTGTGTACGCAGCATTAGTCTTGGTGGGCGCTGGAACGCCCTGCTGTGTGAACTAGGCATGTGCAAAAGTGAAAAATTTGTTTCGTTTCGTTTCGTTTCAATTCGTCATTTAATAAATTTCGTTAAGTTAGGTTCGTTACATGTGTTGAATTCGTTTTCGGAATTCGTTCGTTTTCGACCGAATTTCGAAAAATACGGTCGAAATCGAAAATATTTCGACCGTTTTTCGAATTCGTTCGTTTTCGACCGAATTTCGAAAAAAAAAACGGTCGAAATCGAAAATATTTCAACCAGATTAGAAAACAAATAGTCTCTTTTCGAATAGAATTTTTTTCGAATTAAATTCGAAAATATTTTTTTTTTTTTTTTTTTTTTTTTTTTTTTTTTCGAATTCCGATCGAATTTAGTCCGCGGGTATTCGATTCGGAATTCGAAAAAAAAAAATCGATTTCGACCATTTTTTTTTTTTTCGAAATTCGGTCGAAAATGAACGAATTCCGAAAACGGTCGAAATTTTTCGCTATTATAGCAATTCGGAAATTCGTATGCATCCGAATGTCCGAATAATGGAAAATTCGTCCGAATTTCGATTCGGAACGAAACGAAATGCACATGCCTAGTGTGAACTATTATAACAAGAATTGTAATTACATGCCATTGTTGAACAGTGGTAGAAAATTGGGCCTCCAGCGGCACTAAATGTGCGTTTTGAAAAAACGCTGGATGCAGGACAGGCCAGTAGCTCAATTGCATACTGTGCAAGCTCTGGCCAGTGATCCATCCTCAAGACCCAGTAAGCCAGAGGATTTTCGGTGGGAAAGGTGTCCAAGTCTGATCTTGTCCCTAGGTATTCCCACACCATGTAAAACAGACGCTGGCGCTGGAACCGGTCATACCTTGGGTCTGCGGACTAAAAAATTGTCTTAACGCATCTGTCAGACGGCCACCTTTTCCACCGCTCCTTCTGTGACTCACCGAAGCCTCAGCAACACATTGTCCAGGACCAGAATTTTGTAACCTCCCAGTCTCTGGGAACGTTTTGTACAGACCTTTCTGCAAGGCCTCCCAAAGATGTTTCATCTTCTGCTGCCTCTGCGCCGGCAAGATAAGGTCCGCAACCTTACTCTTGTAACGTGGATTAAGGAGGGTTGCCAGCCAGTAATGACCCCTCTCCTTGATAGCACAAATACGAGGATCCTTTCGCAGGCTTTGCAGGATCAGGGAGGCCATACAACGTAGGTTTGCTGAGGCATTCGGTGCGAAGTCCTCTGGGTCACTGAGGACGACATGATCCTCAGGCACCTCGTCCCAGCCACGTACAAGTCCATGGGTTTCTTGGGACTGTAATTGATTCCTTGAAGACTGCTGCTGATGCTGAGTGCTAGGCTCCACCTCCATGCTGACACAATCCTTTTCTTCTTCCTCCTCCTCAGCCTCTTCCTGTGTGATAGGCGGGCAAGCAGGAACACTGTCTGGATAAAGCGGGCCTTGAGAGGTAAGGAAGTCCTCCTCTTCCTCCCTCTGTTCTGCCTCATGGGCCCTGTCCATTATTCCATGCAGCGTGTGCTCCAACAGGTGAATAAGAGGGACAGTGTCATTGATGCATGCACTGTCTCTGCTCACAATCCTTGTGGCCTCCTCAAATGGTGACAGGACAGTGCATGCATCCTTGATCATGGCCCACTGGCGTGGGGAAAAAAACAAGCTCCCCTGACCCTGTCCTGCTGCCATATTGGCACAGATACTCATTGATGGCCCTCTGCTGCGTGTGCAGCCGCTGCAGCATGGCCAACGTAGAGTTCCACCTGGTGGGCATGTCACAGATTAGGCGGTTCTTGGGCAGATTGTATTTCTTTTGGAGGTCTGCCAGCCGAGCACTGGAATTATATGACTGTTGGAAATGCACACAGATTTTCCTGGCCTGCTTCAGGACATCCTGTAAGCCTGGGTACCTGCCCAAGAACCGCTGCACCACCAAGTTAAGGACATGAGCAAAACAGGGCACATGGGTCAGTTGTCCCTGTCGCAGGACGAAGAGGAAGTTGGTGCCTTTGTCGCAACCCACCATTCCTGGCTTAAGCTGGCGTGGCGTCAACCACCTCTGAGCCTGCCCCTGCAGACAGAACCTCTGGCCCAGTGTGGCTCCTGTCCCCCAAGCACACCAGCTCAAGCACCGCATGGCATCTGTTTGCATGTGTACCTGTGTAACCCCTTGAACGCCTACTGAGCACCACTGGTTCCAAGAACACATCAGCACAGGAAGAGGCCACAGAGGAAGAAGAAGAGTAGGGGGTGGAGGATAGAGGTGTGTCACAACCAGTAGTAGCATTTTGGAGGCGTGGTGGCGGAACAACCTCCAACACTACTGTACCTTGTCCTGCGTCCTTCCCAGCTGCCAGCAGAGTCACCCAATGCGACGTGAAAGATACGTAACGTCCCTGTCCATGCCTGCTAAACCATGAGTAAATGGTAATATGCACCTTACCACTGACCGCCCTGTCCAGCGAGGCATGGACATTGCCTTCCAGATGCCGGTAGAGAGCCGGAATCGCCTTCTGTTAAAAAAAGTTGCGTTTGGGAACTTGCCACTGAGGTACCATACATTCCACAAACTCACAGAAGGGGGCAGAATCTACCAACTGAAAAGGCAGTAGCTGAAGTGCTAGCAATTTAGCTAAGCTAGCATTCAACCGCTGGGCATGTGTATGGCTGGGAGAGAACTTCTTTTGGCGCTGCAGCAGCTGGAGCAGGGAAATTTGCCTGGTACAATTTGCAATCGGTGTACTGATAGTAGATTGCCTGCAAGTACTTGGCTGTGACACACCTAATTCTAATTCAGTCCTATCAGTGTAGGCTTCAGAGAGGACTGAGGGTATAGTGGGGTTGGAGATCACAGCTGATGAGGAGCAAGAAGAGGTCCGCTTTGTTCTTTGGTGTGGGTTTTTAAGGTACGCTTGCCAACGAACTGCATGGCAGGTCGACATATGTCTGGTCAAGCATGTGGTGCCCAAGCGAGTGATGTTTTGGCCACGCGAGATACGCTTTAGACTTATGTGGCAAATCTGATGCACTTGTCTCAAAAAAGCCCACACCAAAGATCTTTTGGAATAACGCTGAGAGACAGCATTGCCCTGCACATGGGGAGCTCTGCGTTGTGATGCAGTCGGTGTGCTGTCCTTAAGCTGGCCCCTGGAGGGCATCCTGCCTCATTGGAGATGTGCCTCCTCCTCTTCCTCTCTCCTATCAGGCACCCATGTAGAGTCAGTGCCCTCATCATCTCCTCCCTCCTCATCACTGTAGAAAACCTGGCAGTATGCTGCAGCTGGGCGAACATGACTGCCAGATTGCTGTCCTTTTTGGGTTCACCCTCTCTCTGGGCTCAAGTTACTGCCTTCCTCTAGCTGCCTTCCTCTAGCTGTGTACTATCATCGGAGCCTTCAAAATTCTGCGCGCCCTTCTGCAGCATGTACCCAACACTGTGGTTTAAACAGTTTGGGGGACTCCTCTGGAGGACATGGTAGGGCTAGGGAAGGAGTAACTGATGCCATTGAGCAGAGGAAAGAGGCCACGTTGGCAGCTGCTTTGCCAGACAAAGTACCCTGAGCCTGGGTGAGAGAGGATAAGGAGGATAAGGACGGCTTGGTCATTCACTCTACGAAGTCTTCACCATGTTGCGGCTCAACATGGCCAGCTGTCGAAAACAAGGACGAGCGTGTCTCACGGCCATGTGCTCATGAGGATGCACCGTGTCCACGACCAGTACTGTTGCCTCTAGATGCAGAGCCTGCTTGCCCTCTTTTATCGGCTTGTGACTCTCTGCCTCTCCTTGTTGTCCTTCCAGACATAGCAGAGGACACAGACAGTACACCTCGTGAAATTACTTGCATCAATATCCTCTGCCTGTAGTATTAATATGAGCAGATCCCTGACTCTAGGAGTAAATATGAGAAACACCAGCTTTACATTAGGTGCACAATGTGCAGAGCACACGGATAGAGTTGAGCGGACACCTGGATGTTCGGGTTCGGCGGGTTCGAATTTTCAATGGGGACCCGAATTTTTGACTACTAAAATGTCTCTAAAAAAGTGATGGAAAGGGCTAGAGGGCTGCAAATGGCAGCAACATTTTTAATAAGAGCATGGCAAGTACTCTGCAAACAAATGTGGATAGGGAAATAGCTTAAAATAACATAAAAAATAAATTAAAAATCTTGACAAGCAGGAACCTTCCCCTAAAGCAGTGGTCTCCTAAGCTGCGGCCCCCAGGGCCGGATGTGGCCCTTTGCATGCCTTTATCCGGCCCTTGGAAATTCCTCCTACAGATATGAAGCGCTATTCCTCCCAATACGGGCGATGAGGCACTTTTACTCCCACTGATACCAATGATGGGACACTATTCCTCCCACTGACACCAATGATGGGACACTATTCCTCCCACTGACACCAATGATGAGACACTATTCCTCCCACTGATACCAATGATGGGGCACTATTCCTCCCAATGATACCAATAATGGGACATTATTCCTCCCACTCACACCAATGATGGTGTACTATTCCTCCCACTGACACCAATGATGGGACACTATTCCTCCCAATGATTCAAATGATGGGGTACTATCTCTCCCACTGACACCAATGATGGGGCAATATTTCTCCCACTGACACCAATTATGGGACACTATTCCTCCCAATGATACCAATGATGGGGCACCATTCCTCCCAATGATACCAATGATAGTGTACTATTCCTCCCACTGACACCAATGATGGGACACTATTCCTCCCACAGACATCAATGATGGGACACTATTCCTTCCACTGACACCAATGATGGGACACTATTCCTACCAATGATTCCAATGATGGGACACTATTCCTCCCACTGACACCAATGATGGTGTATTTTTCCTCCCTATGACACCAACAATGGGGCACTATTCCTATAACTAATACTTTTTATGGGGCACTATTCCACCTACTGACTACCGGCACTATAACTTTCATTTATTTTTTATTCCCACTGACCACAGTCCGGCCCACCTAAAATCTGAAGGACAGTAAACTGTCCCTTTGTTTAAAAAGTTTGGAGACCCCTGCCCTAAAGTATCTTGCAGAGTATCTTACAGTAACATATGCAGTGCTGGTGTAATTAGATTTTAGAAACAGGACAGACTCCTATATATTTCTCTCCCTACAAGCACAAACAGGAACCTTCCCCTAACCTATCTTGCAGAGTATCTCACAGTAACATATGCAGTGTTGGTGATTCTAAAGCAGGACAGTCTGACTCCTATCTAAATCTCTCCCTGAGAGCAGCAGCAGCCTTTCCCTAACCTAGCTAAAGCAGAGTGATGAGCTGTGCTGTGTGCCTCTAGCTTATATAGAGGCTGGGTCACATGCTGGGTCACATGCTGCACTGGATAATCACAGCCATGCCATAAGTAGGCATGGCTGTGATGGGTTCTAGGTCATACGAGTTAAACAAATGGTGATTGGCTGCCGTGCAGCGCGCCATAACATTGCCGAACACCGAACCCGAACTTTCAGCAAATTGTTTGGGTTTGGGTTTGGGTTCGGGTACAAAAAAACACAAAAGTTCGGTATGAACCCGAACTTTACAGTTCGGGTTCGCTCAACCCTAGACACGGACAGTAAACACACCACGTAGCTTTAGGTGCACACTACAGAGGACGCCACGTGAAAGTACTTTCAGCAATATCCTCTGCCTGTAGTATTAATATGAGCAGATCCCTGACTCTAGGAGTAAATATGAGAAACACCAGCTTTACGTTAGGTGCACAATGTGCAGAGGACACGGAGAGTGCACACACCACGTAGCTTTAGGTGCACACTGCAGAGGACACAGACAGTACACCACGTGAAGTACTTGCAGCAATATCCTCTGCCTGTAGTATTAATATGAGCAGATCCCTGACTCTAGGAATAAATATGAGAAACACCAGCTTTACGTTAGGAGCACAATGTGCAGAGGACACAGACAGTACACACACCACGTAGCTTTAGGTGCACACTGCAGAGGGCACAGACAGTACACCACGTGAGAATACTGCAGCTAGCACAATCACCTGCCTGCCTGTCAGTAAATTAGGAAGAGCAGATCTAGCTAAACTCAATACAGTGTATAAATATATATACAACACCTGAGATGCATATATATCCTCTACACACTGTAACTCTAACTATCTAGCCTGCCTGCTCTATCTACCTGCAATAAATTATACTCTCTCTGTGTCTCTCTCTGTCTTAACCGACTTGCAGATGGCCTTTTATAGTGTGGGGCGTGTACTAAACCCCTTGAGCCATAATTGGCCAAAGTCACCCTGGCTTTGGCCAATTATGGCTTTCCGTTTTTTGCAAGCTGTGATTGGCCAAGCATGCGGGCCATAGTGCATGCTTGGCCAATCATCAGCCAGTGAATTATGGGCCGTGACACGCTACTCGAACTTGTCGCGAACGGCCCATAACGTTCGTAATTCGACGTACAGTCGAACATACGATGTTCGAGTCGATCATGAGTTCGACTCGAACACGAAGCTCATGCCTAATCCCCACCCAGAACCAGAACTTTACTACAGATCTTGTATCAGAGTACCCATTCTTTACATACCATCCCAGATGCAGACACAGGCCCATTAGCTTAATATTCTACAACTGCCTGAGTTCCTGGACACCTGGGGAAAATACATTCATCAATTAACCTCCCTCAGCAGTTTAAAGAGGTCACACCTTATGAAATAGAGGAAGCCGAGCAAGTGATCTACAGCCAGATAAGAGGGCTGTTACCTTAAATGATCACTAAAGGAATTTTTTTTTTTTAGCTAAATAGCTTTCTTTACCTTAATGCAGTGCTGTTTTCATATTCTCATTGTTAGTTTTTGCTTTAAAGTTACTGTAATTCTGCTCTGATCTCCACACTTCCTGCTTGTCTGGCTCCTTATGAAAAATCTCATGGCAGCTTTTCACTGTGGTCCAAGCTGTGTGTCTAAAACTCCTCAGAACCAATCAGATTCATTTTAAAAACAAAACACTGCCCTGGGATTCAATTTAAAAACAAAACACTGCCCTGGATTTGTTTGTTTTTGTTCTGTCTCTCTCTCTACTTCACATAAACACAAAACCAGTTTAAAAACGAAAGTGAAACTAGAGGCATATTATATGATTGATTTTTATCTATTTTTAATCATTTTTAAAAGGAATCAGTTAACTTGTATGTCTTTATACCCTGTAAACAGTCATTTCAGCAAAAAAATAAAAAATAAATTCCTTTAGTGATCCTTTAAGCTGCTTCTAATATTGCAAAGTTTCACTGTTGTTGTGTAACCCTTGCCCTCAGAAGTTATATTTTTTGCCAGGACTCTCACAGTGGTCAGGCAAGGTTATATACTAGTTAGAATTTATACCACCAAGACTCTTCTACCCAGCCTGCTTCCTGGGACTGCAGTGACAGAACTATCCCTAATCTTGGAATTGATTGCCCCCAGGGTGGGGCACATAGAGCTCTGATAGTGTCATGGTCATCCCTACATGGCATCAGTGAATATGACTCAGTGGTTGGCATAGACAAACCAAGAGCGGGCAAGACAGCAAATAATATTACTCCTACAAATGCCACACTTGAGGACCAGCTTGTGTTTAGATGCTGTGTTGGCCCAGCTGCACCAGCATAAGTTGAAGTTCAAACCCAAGGGCAATCTATATAAGCCTGAGATCGCGTTCCTGCGGCATGTCATCTCTAGACAAGGCATATTCCTCAATTCTAAGAAAGTAAGGGCCATGCAGGAATGGAGCAATAGTATCCAAGAACTAAGGGCTTTACTCTTGCAAGTGCAAGGTGGCCAGAAAGAAGTCATTGCCTACACCAAAGATTCCATATGACTGAGAGAAATCTTGCAAACTACAGCTCCTGCAAGCTGGATTTTTTGGCCTCTGACAGCAGCCACATTTTTTATAACTACTGTAGATGAATAATAAACCATTGATGTATCTCCAAACAGATAAACATTTGGCAATCCTTCTGGGAAAGATTGACTTCCTCTTGCCTTATAACACTGAAAAGGATGACAAGGCAGCAGATGTTCTTTCATAGTACCCACTAGCCAGGCCACTAGCCAGGCCTCATTAAAATGTGGATGAGAAATCTGAAGTGATAAAAATCCCAGACTTTAATGGAGGAATACAAAAACTACGCAGAGACACAAAGAGAGTATTCAGTGGTTGTCCACCAACAGAGGCAATATGTTTACAATGGTGGTCTAGTCCCAGAGGAAGATTAAAGCTACTACCAGAAACAAAAAAACTGCTGGGTAAGTGGTCCAGTCTCGTCCTGAGGACTGACATACTGTAGCACAGAATAATGTTCCCCTAGAAGGTATTAGTGACCTACCAGGTCATACTGACATAGACCTGGCCTCTTGTAGAATCCATGAAGAAGCGGGATACTTGGGTGTCCAAAAAACATTCACCTCGTCCAAGACATGTATGTAGGTGTGTTCCAGTTGGTTGAACAAATCTGCCTACATTGTCTGTTTAAAGTTGAAGGGACTAGGTCCAGATTCCACCTCTGAGTTGGTACACATCTGCCTTACATGAAGACAGATAGGTTCTAGTTATGTAATTTCTAATAGTGATCAGTAATGAGAAAAAAGGGGCACACTGTCCCAAAACAAATCAAACAAGCGCTCTTGGAATATCAAGCCACCCAAATCTAAAATAAATTTGTATTACCACTTCTCAGTGGTCAGCTGCTACCTAAAAAATACCCGATTGGTATCATAGAATATTAACATAGGGTAAATGACAAAAAGTAAAAGCAATGCTTTGAAAATACTTAGCATCCACCAGGCAGCGCTAGTGTATATGTCTAGTGCAACATACAGTATATGTTAAATCAATAATCACTTAATATCCTGGTTTAGTATATGTTATATACAGATTTCTACAAAGGAGAACAAAAATAGAATAATAAAAGCATCAAACAGTCCAATTAATCCCAAGAAGATGAAAGCATGATCTTGATGTTGCCAGAAGATCCACCACCAATCGTGTAAAGAGAAAGGAGGGGGGGGGTGTGGATAGCAGCCCCCTCTTAAGAAAGCCTCTTACCAGCAACAAAATAGACAACAGCCTTTAAGATAGCCGGATCCAAGGTGATCTCCCTGTGTGTCTCCTCACTCCAAACAAGTAGATACTCAATGTTCAGCAAGCGAAAACAAAGAGAACGGACATAGTGTAATACTGTTTAAACCTTTAATTCTCCTCTGTATATATAAAAAATCCATATAGATGTACACTTACAAACATTCGAATATAAACCAGCATGTAGTCACATTCATTGCGGCCGCTCTTACTAGATCAATGGTCGGCGTTTCCTACCGCTCTGTGCTTAGCAGGGGGGTGGATGTGATCCTCTCCCACAGATCTAGGCGTCCTTCACTCACGTTACTGGGTTCCGCCCTGACTAGTTTCGTCATTCGACATCATCAAAGGGGTCTAGTTATGGTGGACCATTTTACCAAGTGTAACCCACCTTCATGAGAGTGGCTGGAGTCCTCCTACCTTCCACCAGTGGTTACACCCTGAATGGCACCCAGAATAAAATAACACAGGTATACACAAAATAAATGCTCTCAGGCTTAGCTAATGACAAAAAAGGAAACAAACCCATCACTTAGCCAAAGTGGTCTGGAATTACAACGTACAACAATATAGCTCGTTCCATGACAGACTGCTCATCCTACCTTGTTGTGTTAAGCTATACTGTTGGAGGACCCAACTATGAGCCCTAGGGCCTACAGAGAACATGAACACACTATGGATGGGGAGTGGAAACACAGCCTGTCTTAAGTCAAAAAGTTTGTTAATGACGGATAGGGATGAGCCGAACACCCCTGGGTTCGGTTCGCACCAGAACCTGCGAACAGACCAAAAGTTTGTGTGAACTTTAGAACCCTGTTAAAGTCTATGGGACTCAAACGTTTGAAATCTAAAGTACTAATTTTAAAGGCTAATATGCAAGTTATTGTCCTAAAAAGTGTTTGGGGACCTGGGTCCTGTCCCAGGGGACATGTATCAATGCAAAAAAAGTTTTAAAAAATGTCAGTTTTTTCAGGAGCAGTGATTTTAATAATGCTTAAAGTGAAACAATAAAATTGAAATATTCCTTTAAATTTCGTACCTAGGGGGGTGTATAGTATGCCTGTAAAGTAGCGCTTGTTTCCTGTGCTTAGAACTGTCCCTGCACAAAATGTAATTTCTGAAGGAAAAAAGTCATTTAAAATCACTCACCTTAGGTTCTGGTATGGATATTAAGGGGAAGCCTGCGTCAAATTTAACTCCACCCCAATTTAAAACAAAAAAAATGCCGTGGACCCCCACACATTGCCGGGAGCCGACAATTCATTATAGCCGCGAGTGATTTAAAATTACTTTTTTTCCTTCAGAAATGACACTTTGTGCAGGGACAGTTCTAAGCATGGGAAACAAGCGCTACTTTTCAGGCATACTATACACCTCCCCCTAGGTACGAAATTTAACCACTTGCCCACCGGGCTTGTTTTTCAGATTCGGTGTTTACGAGACTAAAACAGTTTTTTTTGCTAGAAAATTACTTAAACCCCCCAAACATTATATATTTTTTTTTCTAACACCCTAGAGAATAAAATGGCAGTCATTGCAATACTTTTTGTCACACCGTATTTGCGCAGCGGTCTTACAAGCGCACTTTTTTTGAAAAAAAAAACACTTTTTTGAATAAAAAAATAAGACAACAATAAATTTGGCCCAATTTTTTTATATATTGTGATAGATAATGTTACACCGAGTAAAATGATACCCAACATGTCACACTTGAAAATTGCGCCCGCTCGTGGCATGGCGTCAAATTTTTATCCTTAAAAATCTCGATAGGCAACGTTTAAAAAATTCTACAGGTTGCATTTTTTGAGATACAGAGGAGGTCTAGGGCTAGAATTATTGCTCTCGCTCTAACCATCGCGGCGATACCTCACTTGTGTGGTTTGAACACCGTTTTCATATGCGGGCGCTACTCGCGTATGCGTTCGCTTCTGTGCGCGAGCTCGTCGGGACGGGGCGTTTTACATTTTTTTTTTTTTGTTTTCTTATTTATTTTTAATTAGTTTATAATTTTATACATCGAAATAAATTAAAAAAAAAAAATTATCACTTTTATTCCTATTACAAGGAATGTAAACATCCCTTGTAATAGAAAAAAGCATGACAGGTCCTCTTAAATATGAGATCTGGGATCAAAAAGACCTCAGATCTCATATTTAGGCTTAAATGCAAAAAAAGAAAAAAAAAAAAGTCATTTTTCAAATTTCAGAAAAAAAAATGTTTCTTTAAGACGCTGGGCGGGACTGACGTTTTGACGTCACTTCCGCCCAGCAGAGCTGTGGGGGACGGGTGGGGGCGATTTTTCCCTCACTCGTATCCCAACACAGCCAGCAAGAGGACCCGATCGCCTCCGCCGTTACCGACGGCTCCGGTAAGCGTCGGAGAGCGCAGGAGAGCGGCGGGAGGGGGGGGGCCCTCTCCCGCCACCGATAACAGCGATCTTGCGGCGAATCGCCGCTGGGACCACCATTATTGTGTACAGCACTGCCCACGGAAAAGATGGATATCTCGGTTGTGGCAGCAGCTGCTGCCGTTACCGAGATATCCATCTTTAAAATCATGACGTATTTTTACTATGACACCGTGGGCAAGTGGTTAAAGGAATATTTCACTTTTATTGTTTCACTTAAAGGAATTATTAAAATCACTGATGCCAAAAAAAAATGCAGTTTTTAAAACTTTTTTTTGCATTGATACATGTCCCCTGGTGCAGGACCCGGGTCCCCAAACACTTTTTATTACAATAACTTGCATATTAGCCTTTAAAATTAGCACTTTAGATTTCAAATGTTCGAGTCCCATAGACTTTAACTGGGTTCTAAAGTTCACACGAACTTGCCGCGAACACCACAAATAGTTTGCTGTTCGGCGAACAGGCAATGTTCGAGTCGAACATGAGTTCTACTCGAACTCGAAGCTCATCCCTAATGACGGATCATGGCTACAGCAATAAGGATTAGGAGAGTCAGAATTCAACCTAGAACCTAGTGACAAAGTGCTAGTAAACGTGCATGCCAGCAAGAAAAGTGGCAAAACTGTGGGAAGATGTCCCTAGAGTTGTCCTAAAACAGCCCATTACCGGCATTCCAGTCTACAATATCATTAGAGAAGGATCCCCCAAAAAAACACAAGACACCTACACCATAAACTCCTTATAACCTATTGAAACCCACATAGAGGCCCAGACAGGGGTTTTCAAGGAAGCTGTCTATGTTCTTCATGCACAAACATCTCTTCCATTAGGGGTTCAGTGGTGGCTGCCTCCTGTTCTTCCTCCATTATTTCAAAGACTGCCAGAAGAAGCCATGGATCCTAACTGTATTGCAAAGCTGTGGAGCCCTCTGAACCATCATCCACTGATGGTCCTGAAGACAGACTAGTTGCTCCTTATTCTGGTAGATGGAACTGAGACTCAACATGTAAGCAGGTGCAGTCTACTTTCTCCACCACAGGTGCCGCTCATCCACATTAGCACTGCAGTTGGAGAGGAAATCAAGAGGAACACAGTTATGTGACTCAGGCAGCCATATTGGTTGAAGCAGAGCCTATTTTAGGCCCTGGCTTCCAGGTTTAGTGCACTTTATGTGAGTTGATAAAGTAGCGTCAGGTACCCAGTCTGATAGGCACAGTGGTCTTCTAGTGGTAAGGAAAGGTTCCCAACAAGAAGGAAAAGTGTAGGTTTGCAAATCCTTGGAAATCTCCTGCTTTAGCACCAGTTTGAGAGGCGGCATTCTGTTCTCTAACAGACGCTGTCAACCCAGCTGATACCTGTAATCTTTGGAGTGTAATAGGTTGGTCAGGTGTTGTCACGTACCTTAGGTGTGAGCCTGATGTGCAGAGGGAGACCTCTCGTACACCCCAGCTCGGAGGCCACTGAGGTTGAGACAGTGGTGGTAAGAGCATGGTGGGGTTAGAGTGCCACCAAGGTTCTCTTGGCTGGAAGTGGTGGAGCCAGATGAAAAGCTGGAACAGCTGGTGCAACAATGCTGCGGATGCAGGGCAAAAGATGCAGGTCAGCAGGTGCAGGTATGCTGTGGATGCAGAGCAGTGGACAGGGCCGGCGCTAGGCATAGGCAAGTCAGGCGGCTGCCTAGAGCGCCAGGGTAGGGGGAGCGGCAAAATCCAAAACCCAAGCCACTCGCTGGGGATTCGGATCATTAAAATACCTCCCGGACCGGAATTTTAAAAAAACATGCCTTATGGCTCCAGCCGCCAGGCTAGGGGGCTGTTTGCGCCTGTGGAGACAACACCTTTACCACGCCATCCCCAGACTGCAGAGCTGTTGCCTGATGCCATGGCTGGGACACAGAGCCGAGCTGGAGCTGAGCACAGTCCGGAGAACAGGCAGTACACGGGAGGAGTGCACAGGCGGACAGCGGCCACTAGTGGCAGCAGAGAGCTCCCTGCAAACTTCATGACACGAACATGATGGCAAGGCGGGTGCGATGAAAGCCACGCATGCAAGCCCGGGCTCGCCGCGACGTCCGATCTCTCCACCCTCACGGCCGCCCCGGCATCCGCCGCGAGAGGAGCAGACAGATGGGCAGCAGTGCTGCCTCCCCCCAGAAAAGCCCCCACCGCCGACGGCTCAGGTACACCGTGGAAGCACAGGCAGGACGCTCAGTGCTGCAGCCTTTCACAAGGAATAAAAAAATTTACTCTGCTGTCAAGTTTACATTGCACTGTGTACAGAGTGGGAACTGGTTTGTGTGTGTGTCTGTAGGGGGGTACAAAGTGGGAACGTGTGTGGGGGGAGGGGGGTAGAGAGTGGGAACTGGTGTGGGCGGAGACAGGTGTGTGTGGGGTGGGGGGGTGGACAGATGTATGTGTGTGGGGGACAGGGACAGAGTGGGAACTGGTGTGGGGGGGCAAATGTGTGTGTGTGGGGGGTACAGAGTGGGAACTGGTGTGGGGGGGAAGATGTGCAGGGGGGTACAGAGTGGGAACTGGTGTGGGGGGGACAGATGTGCAGGGGGGGGTACAGAGTGGGAACTGGTGTGGGGGGGGACAGATGTGCAGGGGGTACAGAGTGGGAACTGGTGTGGGGGGGGACATATATGCAGGGGGTACAGAGTGGGAACTGGTGTGGATGGGACAGGTGTGTGTGTGTAGGGGGGTACAGAGTGGTAACTGGTGTGGGGGGGGAAACAGGTGTTTGTGTGTGTGTAGGGGGGTACAGAGTGGGAACTGGTGTGTGTGGGGTGGGGGAAAGATGTGTGTGTAGGGGGTACAAAGTGGGTACTGGGGGGACAGAGTGGGAAATGGTGTGAGGGGGGCAGATGTGTGGGGGAAACATATGTGCAGGGAGGTACAGAGTGGGAACTGCTGTGTATGTGGGAGGGGGGACAGATGTGCAGGGGAGTATGGAGGGGAACAGATGTGTGTGTGTGTGTGTGTGTGTTGGGGGGGGGGGTTACAGAGAGGAACTGATTGGGTGGGGGAAGGAACAGATGTGCAGGGGGTACATACAGGAACTGATGTGTGTGTGTGGGGGGGGGGGGTGTTAAGGCGAACAAAGGTGGGGGGTGCAGAGGGGAACAGGTGTTCAGGATGATACAGTGATGGGGTGATCTGAGGTGTAAAGGTGGTAGAATGGTGGTGATCTGAGACCTAAAAATACAGGATTTGGGGTGATTTGAGGTGTGAAGGTTCAAATCCAGTTTTGTAAAAAAAATAAAAATAAATGCAGATCCTTTTGCAGGTCAAAAAATTAGATTGTTTTTATTGTTTTTACTAGGAGCCTAGCATTGTCAGTGTATCTGTCGCTCGTACAGACAGACAGTTACACAGTTGGCCTCTCTGTATACTGCTTAAAGCGGAGTTCCACCCTTAAAATCACCGTATATAGCCGCGTCACGCCCTCCGAAAAAACCCGAAGGGACCGGCTATTTTCGGCGCCTGCGCAGTCAGCTCCTGGGTCTGTGCGCAGGCGCCGAGAAAAGCCGAATGCTAATCGGCTGTTTCCGGAAGGCGTGACGCCTTATAGCGGCGACATTCCGCGGTGCGCCTAGAATTCAGTGATTTGATATAAAGTAAGTACGTGCATTAAAAAAAAAAAAAAACGTACTGGCGCTGACGCCAGTATGCTGGATGTAATGAAAAAAAGTGATTTTAAGGGTGGAACTCCGCTTTAAGCCTAGAAATAGGTGAAGAGGCACCGCAAAAATCTCAGTGAGGGGCGGAGCGAATGGTGCGGGGGGGGGGGGGTGGTAAAATGAGGCTTCGCCTAGGGTGTCAAAAATCTTTGCACCAGCCCTGGCAGTGGATGCAGGTCAGCAGATACAGATACGCTGCGGATGCAGAGCAGCAGATGCAGGTCAGCAGATGCAGTTATGCTGTGGATGCAGAGCAGCGGGTGCAGGACAGCAGGCTGGAGCAGGGTCAGACAAGCCAGGTCATACACAAGAGTACAATCAGCATAAACAGCAGGCAGAGAGTAGTTAGAGTCCAGACTGGGTCTTGGCAACAGGTGATCAGGCTGGAAGACAGGAGAAAGCAGGGTCAAACAAGCCAAGGTCAGGACTGAAGATAGAAGCGTGGTCAGGAAGCTAGGCCAAACACTGGAAAAGAATACAAGCACAGAGTCAGGTGTCGGAGAACAGATGCAGATCAAACCGCAAGAATTCATGCACGCGAGTTGGCACACATCCCTGACAGGTGTCTTTCAGGTCAATCCATGTATAGACTAACTGGTTGTACACAAGTTGATCTATCGGTCAACTTGCGTACAACCAACCTGTCAGGTTTTTCCAAACAATCAGTGCCACCAGCTATAGCTGGCAACACTGATCACTTTATCCCCGCCAGCAGAATACAATAGCACAGCGGGAAAATAATTTTTTCATTCAGCCTGCTGGTTGTCCTGGTGTTTCCTACACCCTTTTTATTAAGCAAGCAGGCAGTGGGCAAACCACCATTTGAAGACCCTGAAGTGGCTTCCGTCTACAGTCAATACCAGCAGACTGAGTTTTCACAAGCCATTCTGCTATCCATCACGTACAGAGCTCAGTAGATAATTTTAGGACAGCCTCTCAAGAGTGCCAAAGACCACATGGATATTTCCACAGAACTTCTAGAACAATGTCTTTTAGACACAGAAAAAAAGCTGAAATATTTTGTAAACATATGAAGAATTATTCAGGGATCAAACACAATGCTGAATACCGACATCAAAACATCATTCCAGCTGTGTAGCACATGAAGGAAGTGTAAAGATATGGAGCTGCTTTGTTACCTCAGGCCCTGAGCAGATGAATTCCAAATTGTATCAGGAAATTCTACAGTGCAATTACAGGACATCAATCTGTGATCTAGAGCTTAAAAATGGAAGTCATGCAATATGACAGTGACCTATAATATGGGCATAAACGGCACCTACTCAGACAGATATCCTGTGCTTTACAATGGCCAAGAGAATGTCCTGACCTATTTCCTGTTAAATTTTGTAGGCAGGATTTTTAGAAAAATATACACAAATCTGGTTTCTATACAAGAACAAACCCAAATACCTCTTAACCATTGTTCTGGTGCCACAATTTAGCCTGCAGTTTTACTGCCTGTGTAAGACCCCATACACACTATTTGATTTTCTGCAGATTTTTGTCTTCAGATTTACCAAAATCATATAATATGAGGTCAAACCTTAAGAGTTTCAATTTGTATGCAATCAGGCAGGCCCTTGCACTACATGGTTTTGGTAAATCTGAAGACAAAAATCTGCAGAAAATCTAATAGTGTGTATGGGGGCTTTACTCTTACTTCCTTGCTGTAGTCCTTCTCGCTGTCCCCTGATTCCTTTCACATGTGTTGTTTGGCTTCTGTGTTCTCCTATGGGCATCGACTGCTATTCATGTTGGTTTATATTTATTTTCCTCCCGTTCCCATACTATTACAGTTTTATTCAAAATTATTTAACCCCCCAATGCTGTAAAGGGTTTTAGGGAATTTAGTGTACATTTGTAATTGTATTCAGAATGAAATCCTACAAGAACTTCTTAAAGAACCATATGCAACTAAAATGACATCAATTGGTTTTGTAATACAGTAGTAAATGTTTCTTTTGTGAATTCTTCATTTACACAATTATTCAACCCCTTAAAGACTACCACTCGGAAGAACAGAGGTTCATTGAAGTGTTTTCAATCAGGTATTGAAAACACCTATGGATGTCAGGGAGCAGCAATAAAGCCTAATAAGCAAAAATTAGGCAGCTTTAAAATGACTGTGATACTCAGCTCCAGTGCGCAAGCCTAAGAATGTGACTGAACTGGAATCTTTTGCACATGACGAATGGGCGAAGATACCCATAGATCATTGCAAGACACTTGAGTCAAGCTATGCTTCACGTTTAAAAGCTGTTATAACTGTAAAAGGATGTTGTACTAAGTACTAAGATTGAATGTCACTTGGGGGTTGAATAAAACTGATAATGATGTGAGCACAGAAAAGACATTTGTGGTTATTTCATTATAAATGCTATGTTATATTTGTCTGACCTACACGTGCCTCTTTGATTTAATTGTAAGCAGGATGACTGAATGATCAAAATCAATGTCAAACTGGCCAAAACAATCAATTTCAGTGGGGGTTGAATAATTTTGAATACAACTGTACATGAATTTTGTGTATGACTTCCATTGTACCAACCAACCCTGGCTTTGTCTACCACCTGTGCTGACTGTCTGACTCCTGTTGTTGTACTCTGCACACACTAGTGGTTTCTGCATCCTCAGCTGGGCATACCCAGGGGCCATGACCTGGTTCCAACTTGCTGTAAGTCCATCCCCACCATCAGGGTCCCTGGTTAAGAAGCAGGCGGGGGTTTAGACTCCGTGCACTGGGGAACTCTGGAGCTGGCAATCTACAAGGCTTTACTGTCTCAGACAACTGACAAATGGTTAGTACAACAAAAAACTTGATGCAAAGAAATTAATATAGATTTATACCAAGTCTGAGTAGTGTCAGAGAAAGGCACCTGAGACCCAGAAGAGGAAATGGGTGTGTCATAGCCTTATTCAAACAACAAGGTAAGGATTAATACTGTACATGGTGAAATGTAGGTGTATTTAATAGAAATGTATTGTAACCAGTTTATTATAAAATGATGGGGTTGTTCTTCCATTACATGCCTCTGAAAAAAAGTAAATTTTTACTCCACCAAGAACTAATTTCAGCTGTATCCAAGGAGCCCATACAGAAAAATTGATTTTTAAATAATCTCCATCTTTAAAACAGTTTCTATAAGACACAATAAGCAATCAAAAGGGGTAGACAGAAACAATATACATATACAATGTTCAATATGATTTTTTTAAATGTGGAAAAGTTATATTAAAGATAAACTGAATGCAATTTTTTTCTTTTTGGACGGAGTAAGGGAGGATTGTAATCCCTATCAGGTTTATTTGTTTGCCATCGGTGTTGCTTCCTGTCCCATAGCCATAACAAAAAGTGAGAGGGAATGCCTCTAATGTGAGGAAATGTTTGGTTGTCAGCCAAGTCGCCACAACTAGTGTACCTATTGCATGAGTTCCTTTCTAATTCTGTTCTGGTAATCACTCAAAATTTCAGTGATAGTGGTCAACAGGACAAATAGAGAACATGAATCTCCCTAAGAGGGGCACCGATTGCAATAAAAATCAGACTAGTGTTGGAGTACCAAGTCAGTCAAATACAATAGAAGCAGTGAATATTAGTGTGGGGTACAGTACTATGCTCATAGCATTCCCAACTCAACCAGCTAGAAACAAAAAGAGGGAAAACAATCTCCTAAAATTGGGGGTAGGAATGAGGGCCGGAAGTCGGGTGTCTATGTAAAAAAAAATGCCTTTAAAAAAATGCCAAACACTGTGGGTCCATATCCCAAAGTAAATGAGGTTGGAATTTGGACTAGGAGAGAAGAAGCATGGGGGGTGGTGAGGATAGAGGGGGCGCATGCTCAGAATCAAGTCAACGCATGCTTGGAAGCTTTGAACTTTTTTTTCAGCACGTCGTTTTGTTTTACGTCACCACGTTCTGACACAATCGGTTTTTGAACTGATGGTGTGTACGCACATCAGACCACTTCAGCGGTCACCTGATAAAAACGGTCCGTCGGCCCATTCTCATTGGATGGACCGATCGTGTGTATGCGGCCTAAGTGTTCCACCTAAAATAGGTGCTGAATTATTGTTGGGCATAGGGAAATGTGAGTGTTTCTATAAGACATGGCTTATTTTTGCCTCATGTGGTTGAGAAATTTTAAATGGTTTAAGATCTGTGAGTCTACAGAGGGAATGTATATTTAAAATATATTTTGTACATTTTTTATAAGGCATCCAATGATGCTCTTTTATTAAAAACCCAAAGTTTGTCTGTAAACTGATGTAAGATGCCGTCACCATATACTCACAGAAGCCATACAAGTAATTGTTAAAGCATGGAATCCTCATCATTTGCAGAAGTAAAAAACCACGTTTCAAAGCTCATATTCTTTGTAAAACGTACTGCTTTACATAATTATACTATGAAAAAAAAATTTGGGAAAAATTGTGAGCGGTGGATAGAGTCCTACCTTCTACCCACCTTTTTATAGAAACTCTCTGACAACTTTGGTACACTTCTAGGAAAAAGTTGTTTTGCTTCTTTTTTGCCTTGCTTTTGGAAAGCGGTCTTCTGTTCCCAACCTTCACCAACTTATTATGCTACGTCATTTCTATTACAGTACCTCCTAATTGTTTTTGCTGCTGTTTTTGTTTTTAGCTATTTTACTTACAGTCACAATTTCAATATACTGTATGTTGTATGCTATCCTCTCCCATTATAATACATTTATTAAATAGAGAGTTAATATATTTGTATATTTCTGACAATAGAAGCAGCAATCAGCGCACATATAATACAATTAAACTAAAAATATTGCAAGCTGAACACAAAAAAAGGTAATCACGACCTCAAATGTAGCAAATAAAAAAAAAATATGTAAGTGCAGCGCAATGAAAGTCCATATAAAGTGATTAAAGATGACACCCAGTGATACAGCGATAACTCTTCAAACGAAAGTGATGTTACCTCCACCAACAAGAGAAATGCTTCCTTACCAGATAGGATGGACCATTTGTGTTAACAACTGGTCAAAACAGTTTGGTCTAACCATAGGAGAGAAGATGCGGATGGTTCCAGCAGAGTGGTAAGTGATCAGATATGAAAAAACAACAGAAAATACGATCTCAATGTAGATTGTGTTTTATTCCAGAGGTAAAAAAGTTCACTATACAGCAAAGATCCTGGACTGGACAATATGCACAGAGAAGTCCACTGAGGGATTACCGTCTGGTATAGCGAATAAGTTTAAAAACATAAAAAAGCATGGCATGTAGCCGTGATGTACAGCCGCAAACGGCAATTGAAAGGACGTGGGTGACATCGCAATTTAAATGTTTACTTAAAAAAAAAGATAGCTTGAAGGAAGGAAAGGGTGGCCATCCAGCCTCAGTGTTAGACTAGACTTAAAGCAGTTTATCCATGCAGTATCACTGTGTAGACAACCCAGCATTGCTGAAATTAAAATTTCTACAGTAAGGAGCAGTCAGCAGGATATGGGCACACTTCATTACACATAAGTTCTGAGACTAAAGCAGTACCCCAAAAAAATGTTAACTCAATTTTAGCCTTAAACAGTTGTCACCAGAACAGGTGTCTCCTTTGGAAGATTTTTATTCTGTTCCTGTTTTGATGACAACTGTAAAACATTGGATCCCTTTCTGCCTCTGGGGCAATAGTCACCATGACAAAAAAGAGAAGGTGACTCTTCCTAGGAATGTACTTAGCTGATTTAAACTGAAAGTTCAGTTGAACTTTAATAAACATAAAATGCACTTGCACAGTCTCTAACTCAATGTTAATGTACTATGCCTTCATTAGTGGCAATGAAGTGAGTTAAGTGAGTTAAGATAAAGAATGTTCTAAAGAAACACATTGGGCCAGATTCAGCAAGACTTGCGCTGAAGTATTTCGATATGCGCCGCGTAACTGTGAAGATGCGCCGTCGTATCTATGTGGCCATACCCACCAAACTAGATGCGACAGAAAACGGGCTTTCCCCGACCGGCTTAACTTTCCAACGGCAGATACGCAAATATGCAAATGAGGGAGATTTCCCGATTCGCGAACGGATTAGCACCATACGCTGGCTACATGCACGGGCGTATCTCGTCCGTCCGGCGCAAAGTTATTTCTACAAATAGCTGCTTTATCTTTACTCCAGACGGCCTCAGGTCAGCAGGAGAGCAGCTACAGCAGCAGCGTTACCGACAAAACTAGCAAGCTGAACAACCACACGTGCAAGGACAACACCTCTGTGTGCCAACATGCCAGGGGCAGTCGCGGTCCTAGCACTAGTACTGGGTCCCCCGGTACGGAGGAGGCGGGCACGTGAGAGGATATACCGCACGCGCATGAGCCTCTTTGGCATGGGGGATGAGGAGGTGTATCGCCTCTTCAGATTCAGCCCTGATGCAATACTTGAACTAACCACAACCCTGCAGGATGACATCACCAGCAAGACACACCGCTCACAAGCAGTGCAGCCACTGGTGAAGGTACTGGCAACACTCCATTTCCTTGCAAGTGGATCATTCAAGCATACAAGTGGAGTGGTGGCTGGGATGTCATAATCCTCCATGAGCAGATGTGTGCACCAGGTTGTCCCTGCAATTCTCAGACGCATGTCCCAACACTTCATCAGACCAACCACTGAGGAGCTCCGGCTGAAGGCAATGACTGATTTCTACAGCATTGCCAGATTCCCACGCACCGTGGGGGCCATTGATTGCACACATGTGGCACTCCAGCCCCCCAGTGCCACAGAGCACATATACCGCAATCGGAAGCATTGGCATTCCATCAACGTACAGGTGATAGCCGATGCCCAGCGCCTCATATGGCACGTCCGTGCCAAACACCCCGGATCCAGCCATGATAGCTTCATATACCGTCAGAGTCCCATCCCAGCAGAATTCGAGCAGAACATGTATGGGGACAGCTGGCTGGTTGGTGAGTGACATGGGTGGCAGGCATGACTATCCCCTCCCATGATGCACACATCACAAGTGGCACATGCACTACTAACATCCTCCTGTCCTTTCCCTTCCAGGTGACTCGGCATATGCACTGGGACCCCGTCTAATGACTCCTTTCCGGAACCCCCAAACCAGAGGAGAGAGGAGAGAGAAGATACAATGAAGCACACATAAAAACCTGTGCAGTGGTGGAGCAAACATTTGGGCTCCTGAAGTCCCGTTTCCGCTGCCTGGATAAGTCTGGGGGGGCCCTAATGTTTTCCCCTACCTTCGTGTGTCAGATCATCGGTGCATGTTGCATTCTGCACAACTTTGCTATGAGAAAAGGCCTGCAGATTGACATGCGTGATGACCTGACCCCCGACCCACACAGTCCCCATCTGCCAGAGGAGAACCAGTCTGCTGATGGAAGAGCAGTCAGGAGGGTCCTCGCCGTAGGCATCTTTGGACACTAAACCAAAACATTGATCACAAGGACAATGCACGCATGCACACCACTGATGTCCCTAGATCACCCACACCACATCCACATCACATTGGATTAGCCCAAGTCCAGCATGTAGGACTTGGGAGCAGCAACGCCAGCGTCAAGGCCCCAATGATGTCGCTGTCCATTCATACACCTTTCACACGTCATTCATACAGCCGTGGGGATAACTTCTCCACCACGGCTGAGGGTGACACCCCTTACTGGCAGGAGTGCCACCCCCTCACATTCACACACCATTCACACTGTCCCCTGCACTCCTGACCGTGTGCAGTTAAAAATAAAATAAATATCTCATAACCTGAGTTATAAAATAAAATATAAACTCATAACCTGAGTAATAAAATAAAATATAAACTCATAACCTGAGCAAGAATAAAAAAAAATAATTAACCGAAAAAAAAACCCTCATCTGGGATGACGGGGGCTCCTCCTTGTGGGCACTCTCGGGCTCCTCAGCTGCCTGGAGGGAGTGGGTGGGGGTGGGGGGGCATCTGGAGGAGGCTGATCCCTGGGTGGGCCACTCCTGGCAGCTGTTGGCTGCATGCCCTCCAAGGCCATGGCAATCCGGCTCAGATAGAGGTTGGTCTGGGCCTGCATTCTCAGCTGGTGGGTGATATTATGCCGCTAGGCACGCTGCCGCTGCCTCCCCTCTTCCCGGATGGCAGCTGTGTTGGCGTGGACGGCTGCTGTGAGGTGCCGTACATCAGCCTGCACCTCCCCCAGGCTGGTCACAATGTCCTGCACACCACTGGGCAGCTGCGATACGGAGCCCAGGCTGTCAGCGAGCCGGTCCAAGTGGCCAGCAATCTCCCCCATCTGTTGGGTTTGCCGGGCGTGGTCCATCGCCACCTGGTCCTGGACCAGATCAGACACCCCCCTGGTCTTACGGGTCGCCTTCCTGGAGCCAGGAGAAGGTTGTCCCTGTGGGGATGGAGTCGCCCTTGAGGGGCTACCGAGGATGGGTGAGGGGATGGCAGAGGGGCCTGCAGAAGGGGAGGACTCTGATAAAACCAAAATAAACTCCTGCTGAGGAACAGGCTCCTCCTCAACCATCTCTGCAGAAGTGGTGTGGGCACTCTCCTCCACCTCGGTGTCTTCAGCACCCAGGGGCTCGTCCTCAGGATCCCGTTGGGGGGTTGGGGTGGAATGGCCGGCAACAGATGATGGCCCAGCTCCGTCATCTGTGGATGACACAAAGCAGACACATGTTGGTGGTCCCACACACTTGGCACATGTACCCTCCCCCCCCACATGCAACACACCAAATAGGGGATAAAAAACACTTACCTGTCCTGGAGCCTTCCTCCATAGAATCATAGCCTGGTACCCCCTCCAACTGCTCCCTCTCCAGGCAGCGGGCGACCACCTCCTCCTCTGTGGTCAGGCTGACCGGACATGGGGGTCCACCACCTGTGCCCCGCTCATGGGTCCGAATGGTGGCCACCTTGCCACGGACCTTGCGCCGCAGGTCATTTATTTTTTTCTGGATATCACCAGCAGTCCGGGTGGAGTACCCCAACACATTCACCCTGCCAGCAATGGTGTCCAGGATGGCCTGCTTCCTCTCCCGGCTGGTCTTCCGACTTTTCTTTCCGTGCAGAAAATTATTATAAGTCTCCATAGCGGAGATGACCACAGAGACCTCCTGGGCATTGAAATTGAGGTTCCTCCTCTCTTTGGGGGGAGCGGGAGCAGCCATTACAGAGCAAAAGTAACTTCCCTGGGGTGGGGGGAAACGGAAATACTTTTGCGCCGGAATGGCGCTTCCGCTGTCGCTTTTATACGCGCAACGGAACACATTGCGCTGACGTTTCCCGTGAAGTGGTGCCGACGGAAGTTGTGAGCATGCGCACAGGGGGCCGAGTGAAGCCTCACTCACTGCGCATGCTCCGTGGATGATGCGCTGAATGTAAGCCTCTGCGCTGGGCTCCGCCCATCATTTACATATGATCACACCCACTTCCACTTGCGTCGGGTTGCGCCAACGCATCTTCGTTACTCCGTCGCAAAGTAACGCCCATGCGCTTGGTGAATGCTGTACTTCACTCGCTAGTTTGCGTCAGCGCAGCGTATATGCGTTGCGCTATGCTGGCGAAAAGATGCGCGCATCTACCTGAATCTGGCCCATTGTTTTGTAGTAAAATTATTGTTTTATTTATTACAGTAACTTTCTGTGCAATCTTGTAAACTGTTTTTGTACACTGGAGGTGATATGCCAAACATGTAGAACTCTTAGGCCCCATACACACGAGCAGACAGATTTGTTCAAATCGGTCGGACAGACCGATTTGAACAAATCTGTCTGCTGGGGATGTATTGGTTTGATCGTGTACACACGATCAAACCAAAATCCCCGCCGGCAGACGGCGCGCTGACGTGGCGGTGACGTTGACGCCGCCACGTCACCGCACCAGGAAGTAAAACACTTCCGCGCATGCGTCTAAACCATTCGACGCATGTGCGAGCAGATATGTCTGCTGGTTAGCGTACTAACCAGCAGACATGTCGGGCAGACGGGTTCCCAGCCGACAGATTTGAAAGCATGCTTTCAAATCTGTCGGCTGGCCAAATCCGTCGGCTCGCCCGTACACACGATTGAATCTGTCTGCTGGGACGGTCGGGCCGACCGTTTCCAGCAGATAGATTTGATCGTGTGTACGCGGCCTTAATCAGTTTACATTGGCATCATTCCATACAATTATAAGAAAAATACATTTCTATAGGGAAATGGAGGGACTTTGTGTATGCCAATGAGAACCACCCGGTAAACAATAATGTATAAAAATGCAAACATTTTGTATTATATCAAATAGTAAGAGCAACTATTAAAACATTTAGAAAGTACATGGAATATAAAAACCTTCTAATATTTTAGAGCTTGTTGGTTATATAAGCTGATTAATTAATTCACAGCTGGTCTATGTGCATTTCCCTATAGAAATTTATTTTCCATACTCTGGTTTAGTGTTTTAGTTTAAAGTGGAATTATAGTGCATCCAGAAAGTATTCACAGAGCTTTTCTACATTTTGTTACTGTATGTTACAGCCTTATTCCAAAATGGGTAACAAACAATTATTTTCCCCAAAGTTCCACAAACAATATCCCATAATGACGACATGAAAGAAGTTTGTTTGAAATCTTTAGAAATGTATTAAAATAATGAAAAAATAAATAAAAAATAACGTACAGTACATAAGTATTCACAGCTTTTCCCATGACAATCAAAATTTAGCTCAGGTGCATCCTGTTTCCACTGATTATCCTGGGATGACATATTATAAGGCGAGAGCAGTTTATCCACCCTTTTGCTGCCTATATTGATCCCAGAGTGGATCCTATTGTCTGGTAAGGGTCAGTGTGTTCATTCGGTGGTGGTACCAGCACTTCTCTTCCTCACAGTTTTTGTTGTTTTCCTTCACGGGTGATCATGACCTGTTTTTTTGCAGTCTACACTATGAAAAGTCTTCTTTGTTTTTTTTCACTGAGGAAAACATGACGATGTAAAGTGAAGTTCAAATACACCATTCTTAAGGCTGTTTTCGACCTCAAGAGGGTCATATTATCTGGTAAGGGTCAGTGTGTACTGTGTACCGTGGTGAAGGGTTGTCACTGCCCCCTGTCTACCATATAGCTATTCCTCACGGGTGGACATTATTCATCATTTTCAACGGTATCACACTATGAAAGTTTTTTCTCTCTTTTCCGGTATTGTGACTACACATTGAAATCTACATGTGCAAGATTTTCGTGATTGGTAACGGGACATTGATCTTCCTGTATTTCGTTTGAAAAATTCAGCATCATTGGCTTCACAGATGGACCTCTGACCATTACAGAGAACTTAACCCTTCTTTTTCACGATTGACCTATAAGGTTTTTTCGCACATACATAATTTTATTTTGTGGACTTTACTAATATCAATTTAGGTTCTGTATTTCAACCACTTTTGTTTTGATAACCTACTGTGCCATCACGAGGCATTGTCTCACATTTAGCGCGATTCCTCCCCTTTTTCCAGTCTGTTTTATGTTGTATAACATTTTTGAATCGCAGCTTTTTTATTTGTAGTATATAAGGTACGCGCAATTTTCTTTCCATCCAGAAATCTGTCATTGCCTTCAGCCGCAGGTCCTCAGTGGTGGGTTTGATGATTTGGTTGGCCATGCGTCTGAGGATTGCTGGGACAACCTGGTGCACACATCTGCTCATGGAGGATTGTGACATCCCAGCCACCACTCCACTTGTACGCTGAAAAGAGCCACTGGCAAGGACATGAAGTGTTGCCATGACCTTGACCAGTGGCTGCACTGCATGTGAACGTTGTGTTGGGCTGGTGATGTCCTCCTGCAGGGTTGTGGTTAATTCCAGGATGGCATGAGGGGTGAATCTGAAGATGCGATACACCTCAGAATCACTCATGCCAAACAATTCTATGCGTGTGCGGTATATCCTCTCCTGTGCCCTCCTCCGTGCCCTCCTCCTTCTTTGCTAATCTAAAGTCAGTAGTATAGCTATGCGCGACGATGCCCCTGGCATGTTGGCATACAGATTGTTGTGCAACACGTGTGACTGCTGAGCTCCTCACTAACAGTGTTGCTTTATCTAACATGTAGACGTTTTTTCTCTTTTTAGACCAGCTTTTATATGGTCTAATTTTAGACAGGACATTTTGCTGTTGCGCACACTGCGTAGCCTGCGCTGCCCCAATGTTCTTTTGTGGATCCCCGTAAGTCCCTCATTAGCATATTTGACTAGCAAATCAATGGTCTGTCTAGCGCAGTTTTGCGCGTACGGATGCGCCTGTCTAACGAAATTACGCTGGACAAAAAAAAAGTAGATTTTTTGCGTATCTCGTTTCGGGGATGCCGTGCATCGAAACGCACGCGCACATTTAGACTTACGCACGCGCATCTCCTGTTGCGCAGGCGTAATCGCTCTGTGAATCTGGGCCCTTATTTTTAATAAATTTGCAAAGCTTTCAAACAAACTTCTTTCACATTGTCATTATGGTGGATTGTTTATAGAATTTTGAGGAAAATAATGAATTTAATTCATTTTGGAATAAAGCTGTAACATAACAAAACGTTAAACGTGAAGTGCTGGGAATATTTTCCGGGTGCTCTGTACACTGCATCTGAGCACCACAAACCAAAAAATTCCATTTACTTAATTTTTATTATTCAAAGCACCCATCCATCTATAAGGGGAAAAAAATGTGGTAGTGTATCAGTTAAAACAATAATAATCCAGGAAGCAGCAGCTTAATGTGAGATATACACAAAATACGAATATATAGGAGAAGCCGCGCTAATATAGTCCAAATAATTCAATAAATGTTTTTGATTGTAGAAATATATTTCATGCTTCAAATTATAGAAAAACTCACTTACCAGATGGCAAGCAAAACCAGGCATGTGGCTATAGTTCAGCCAAGGCCTTTGCTTGCACAGAAGATCTTGAAAATAAGCCCTGGGTAGATGGCTGCATTAGTATATCCACACATCAATACCACCATTCAATTTGAGATAGTAGGTTCAGCAACAAACTCAGCAAAGTAAACCCAGAAAGAGAAACCAACCAGAGCGTAATATTGTCTAACCAGATATTTATTTTAGTAAATCAGTATTGCACTTACATTTGCAGAGTTTTAAAAGTCGCGCAAAAAAACAAAATCCCATCCTCCTAGTGAGACAGTGTGGTGACGTCAGCACGTATCCTCCATCAGACTTGTTTCGTCCTACGTGATGTGGTCAATGGGGAACAGGTAGCATGCTGATTCACCACCTTATAAGCACAACCACACCTCGCTCTGAGTGCAGAGCCGAAAACGCCATTTTGGATTTGGGCAACCCATCTCTAATAATAGGAACAGTGTATCGGGCGTGCTTAATAAAGAACAAATAACCACATGTAGATGTTTGATTGGAATATTGGAAATATGTCTATATAAATATACCACAAATAATGATAGTGTTCTGGTGTAACAATTAATCACACAAAACATACCAGCTAGAATTTACCCACTGACATATTCGTGGATATAGTGAAACCACTACATAGGTGCATAAATATAAGAAAAAATCTTAAATGGTTATTTAAATAAAACCATGAATAGTATAATGCTAGTGGTGTAAATTAAATGTACATTTAAGAATACCAGGTGTCCTGATCAATTATTGCATGACAACCTGTGTGATATATAGTGATATAAATACCAATTACCTTAATTAAATACTACATGAAAACAAATTGTGTTAAATATTAAATTAAATCAATTAAAGTGAATTAATAAATTGGATAGTTGACCAAACCACCCATCAACAAATTTGATGAATTAATATGTGGAAAAACCTGTCACCCTCCTGCATCATGGTAAACTAATCCTACAAATAATTGTATTAGAAATCATAGGACTAAGACCCAAAAAACATAATAATATGTACGTATACATAAATGTAAAAAAAAGGATTTTTTTTTAAATAATATTTAATAAATAAGATAAATTTAATATTTAAAATGTCAACCAAATACAGATACATATACTGAGTAAGGCACATGCACCAATATTTGGTTAAAATCAAAAAAACATCTGGCCAGATTCACAGAGCGATTACTGTCTATCTCGTGTTAGACTGGAGTACTTTCGAATTACGCGCGTTTTTTCACTACTCTGAAACCTCAAACCATGAAAGTACGGCTGCGGGCTTCAATCCAACTGGTTTACGTGTTCGTACGCCTTCGCATCTACGCTGCAATAAAATTGAGGCCTCTGGGTGGAGTTCCCGTCATTTTCCGCGTCGGGGTATGCAAATGAGATTTTGCCAACTATCCACGAAATTACGAACGTCTATCGCAATCTCTTACGGCATCTTTAGTCATCTTTTTGCTGCGTAAAACTATACCAGCTTTTGCTGGTCTAATATTAGACAGCCCATGTTAAGTATGCCTGTCGTTCCCGCGTCGAATATGAATGTTTTCCGACGTCTTTTTTTATTTTTGATGTAAAACGTCCGGGAATAGGAATGTCCATAAACGACGCTACTCAAACAACGAATGACGTATCGACGTTATTTCGCGCAATGCACGGAGGGAAATTTCTGAACGGAGCATGCGCAGTTCGATCGCCACGGGGACGCGCCTAATTTAAATGCCTCACGCCCCCTAATCGTGTATTTCGATTACGCGGCGAGAAATACACTACGCCGCCGTACCGTAAGGGACAAAATCTACCAGGTTTCGTCGTACAGCCTGGTAAAATACGGCAGCGTAGTGTATCTCTGATACTCTGCGCCAATGTAATTGTATCTGAATCTGGTCCATTATATTTATAGAGAATGATTTATAGAAAATTAAATTATGTTTTGCAAAAAAATCTGCACACGTGACTCGGGTTAAGTTTACATCAATATCCACTACGAATTATCAATAAAGGTGTTTACGTCAACATCAATATTCAACCCATAGGGTGCATACGTTTTAACCCTATGGATCCAAGACATCTCCAATATGGAAACCTGTAGGGGTCGTTGTCTCTTATCAAATATTGGTACATATGCCTTACTCAGTATATGTATCTGTATTTGGTTGAAATTTTTAATTTTCAATTTTTAATTTATCTTATTTATTAAATATTTTTTTTACATGTTTATTTATTTTTTACATTTATGTATACAGACATAGTTATACAGTATGTGCAGCTATACGTTTAGGTCCTAGTCCTGTAATTTTGAAAAAAAATTGTTATAGGATTAGTTTACCATGATGCAGGAGGGTGACAGGTTTTTCCACATATTAATTCATCAAATTTGTTGATGGGTGGTTTGGTCAACTAACCACTTTATTAATTCACTTTAATTGAATTCATTTAATATTTAACACAATTTGTTGTCATGTAGTATTTAATTAAGATAATTGGTATTTATATGACTAGCTATCACACAGGTTGTCATGCAATAATTGATTAGGACACCTGGTATTTATAAATTCAATTTACACCACTAGCACAATACTATTCATGGTTTTATTTAAATAACCATTTAAGATTTTTTCTTATATTTATGCACCTACATAGTGGTTTCACTATATCCACAAATATGTCAGTGGGTAAATTCTAGCTGGTATGTTTTGTGTGATTAATTGTTACACTGGGACACGCTGTCTCACTAGGAGGATGGAGTTTGGTTCTGTGTTTTTTAATGCGCGACTTTTAAAACTCTGCAAATGTAAGTGCAATACTGTTTTACTAAAATAAATATCTGGTTAGACAATATTATGCTCTGGTTGGTTTCTGTTTCTGGGTTTACTGCTGAGTTTGTTGCTGAACCAACAATCTCGGATTGAATGGAGGTATCGATGTGTGGATATACTAATGCAGCCATCTACCCAGGGCTTATTTCCATGATCTTCTGTGCAAGCAAAGGCCGTGGCTAGGCTATAGCCACATGCCTGGTTTTGCTTGCCATCTGGTAAGTGAGTTTTTCTATAGGTGGTGGCACACTTCGTTGAGTGACTCACTATGGTGTTATTAGAAAAATCCATCTTATAATCCCATAATTCTATCATTTGAAGCATGATATATATTTCTACAATCAAATACATGAATTTAATTATTTGGACTATATTAGTGCGGCTTCTCTTATTTACCCATCCATCTATGTCTCTATGCTCTCAATTTTACTACTACTTTTGCCTTTTATTTCCACCTGTGGGAAATTGGAAGAGCACCCCAAAACTTTTTCGGTCTTCTTAATACTGAGGCTCCCATACCGATTTCTCCATTATGGCACCAAAGCTACAGGCTGCAACTTCCAACTCACTTTCCTGCCGAATGGATTCTAAACCTCCATGATCTCCTTCTACAGATTTCATCTAGTTGGGATAACAAGCTCCTTCCTCAAACATAGAGAAGGAAGATGCAGAACTATGCTCATACAATTGCTCTCTAGGTCAAACCTATAACGCTGAAGAACTATTACAAATCAGAGAGCTCACAGTAGTACAAAAAAGGGTTTTGGTTAAAGGCAAATTTAGAGGATGGCCAATCTCATCTCAAAATGGCTTAACAGAATTAAAATTTATTTGGCAGGTGTCATAGATATGAATTCCACTTTTTTTTATATAGCCTTTTGCCTGGAGAGTAGCTGCAACATTTCTTGCAGGATTGTAATATTTTGAGAAGCTGTATTTTATACAAACATAACTACTGTTAGTGCCTGTGAGATAGTAGGTAAACGAGTTCTTGGGCCTTGTCATGGATGAGTGCTCTGACATTGATCTATTAGAGGAAATAGTCCAGCCTAATTAAAACTCCAGACAAAGGCTGTGACTGTAATACTAAAAGATCTGTATATTTTAAGAATTTGTAATGCAGCATTTGGTTAGCAGGTATTACCTGCTTCGGAAACACAATACTTTTATTGAATGTGAACTTGAAAAAAGAACTTCCAACAAGAGAGCCATAGATGAGCAGAACAGAACTCCCCATTGTTGTCCTACTCCAAGACACCTGTATGAAATGTCAATGTATTTTCAAGCAATCAGTTTTATTTCTTTTTTTAAGTTTTATTTGTTGAAACACATCAAAAGAAGTAAATCAGAGCTTGTAAAAGACAACAAAACAGTGTCCCTAATACACTGAATGGATAATTTACTAAATTAGGGATAAGCAGGACATTTTAATAAACTACCTCTAATTTCACTGTCTGCATTTAACATTTGGAGGCACTGTGATGCACCTCAAGCCTCCTCCAGCAACCAATCAGTGAATAGCTATCCCCTTTATAAACCATGTTTCCTTGCTTTTCTCCCTTGTAGTAGTTACATATTGATTAAGTACTATTACACTGTGTGCAAAATTATTAGGTAAGTATTTTGACAAAATCATAATTTGAATGCATAATGCCCAACTCTAGCTGTATAAATGTAATGCGTATTAAGCATATCAGATGATGTGTATTTGTGTAATAAGGGAGGGTGTGTCCTTAGGATATCAACACCCTATATCAAGGTGTGCATAAATATTAGGCAGCTTCTTTTTCCTCTGGCAAAATGGGCCAAAAAAAAGATTTAACTGACTATAAAAAGTCAAAAATGTTAAAAAGTCTTTTAGAGGGTGTTGGAAGGAAACATGTTTTATTTCATAATACAAGATGTGTTTTAATATGAAATCTGTATACACCTAGCCTCCTAGCCTCATCACTCTTGGGGGCCTCCTGGAATGCCATTTAACAGGTTACCCATTATGGCTTTGTAACATATCAGAACCTTCATCTGAAATAAGAATTATGCCCCCTGGTAGGGAATGGGAACAAAAGCTTGGTCCCAGACCTCCTGGTGTAATAAGTGCTTGATTAACACGTCTGCAAACAAAGCTTCAAAGTAACTCACTTCTGCAAGGATCACTGATGGGTTGCATCACAGGAGATCAAATACCAGATGTGCATGAAAATTTGACCAATGTTGGATAGTGGTGATCCATGGACAAACGTGCCCCTAGTGGATACTACATGCAGCTTTCCTGGAGAATGGACAGATATTTAGAAGGACTGCCTCTTATTGATTTTGCTTTGTTATTGATTTTGCTTTGTCAGAGTTTTGAGAGGGGCTGGCAACAGGATTGTGTGGGCAGTGTCTGAATGGAGTTTAAAAGTGCTAACCGGCAGGAAAATCTCTCTCTTGCCTCGTGGCTCTCATGCCAGCGAGCCCAGCTGATGAGACAGCACCTCAAAGACAACCTTACATAACGTATCATTGATGTTAATTTGTTTTATATGCTCTGTAATATTTCCTTTAGTGTTTTTATGTTAGCAATCCAATGTTATTGGGAAATAAATATGACCCTTATTATTGTACCATCACCAGTAACATTATCAGAGCTTTGCCAGAGTAGCTAACTAGGAATAGGAATAGACAAGTTAATACATATATGGAATAAATAAGGGGAATACATAGCCACCAATATTTATTTCAGAGGGATGCAGCACATATGAAATTGCTAAGATATTGGGGTGTGATTACAGAATCATCAAACGTTTTGTTGCAAACAGTCAACAGGGTCGCAAAAAGAGGTTGAGGAAAAAAAGATGAAAATTACTGGCCAAAGATTTGAGCAGAATCAAGAAGCTACCAGGAACCCATTATCCTCTAGTACTGTCATATTCCAGAACTGCAACCTACCTGGAGTGCCCAGAAGTACAACGTATTCAGCACTCAGTGATATGGCCAAGGAAGGGAAGGCTGAAACGTGACCCCCACTGAACAAGACATATGAGTTGAAATGTCAAGACTGGGCAAAGAAATATCTAAAGACAGATTTTTCAAAGGTTTTATGGACTGATGACATGAGAGTGACTCTTGATAGACCAGATGGATGGACCTGTGGCTGGATCAGTAATGAGCACAGAGCTCCACTTCAATGCAGACGCCAACAAGTTGGAGGTGGGGTACTGGTATGGGCTGATATTATTAAAGATGAACTAGTTAGACCTTTTCAAGTTGAAGATGGACTCAAAATCAACTCCCAAACCTACTGCCAGTTTTTAGAAGACACTTTCTTCAGCAGTGGTACAGGAAAAAGTCTGCATCTTTCAAGAAGACTATGATATTAATAAAGGACAATGCTCCATCGCATGCACTCATACATACACTCATATTTATGAAAGACAATGCTCCATCACATGTACTCCACTGCGTGACTAGCCAGTAAAGGCATTAAAGAGTAAAGAATAATTAAATGGCCCTCTTTTTCACCTGAACTAAACCCTATTGAGAACTTGTGGGCTTTTCCTAAATGGGAGATTTACAGTGAAGGAAAACAGTACACCTCTCTGAACAGTATCTGGGAGGCTGTGGTTGCTGCTGCACAAAAAGTTGATCATCAACAGATCAAGAAACTGACAGAATTCATGAATGGAAGGCTTATGGCTGTTATTGAAAAGAAGGGCGGCTAGATTGGTCACTGCTTTTTTAATTTAAATGTCACAAATGTTTATTTGTATGTTTTGAGTTGTTTATTATTCTCACGTTAACAGATGAAAATAAACAAGTGAGATGGGAAAATTTAAATTTTTCATTAAGTTGCATGATAATTCTGCACTAATAGTTGCCCAATAATTGTGCGCACATCGATATGCTACTAAGAAAGCCAAAACCTCACTTTTAATTTCTTAAATATTTAGGTTTCAGGTTTATTAACATTTTGGATTAACCAAGAGCACTGTAGTTGTTCAATAATGAAATTAATCCTCAAAAATACAACTTGCCTAATAATTGTACACACAGTGTATGGACTGAGCAAGCGGACATTAGTAAGTGAGATTTAGCTAGGTGTTTTATTGGCTGCAGCTGCGCCATGATTATCATTGTAGCATCCAGGTCAGTGAACCAATAGTATAGTTAGGCCAGTTTATTTTATCTCATTCAGCTGTTTTTCTTTTTTTTGTGTACTGTCTCTTTCATTTTGTTGATTTAATTTCCTTTTGGGTATTGGGTTTAGGAAGGGTGTCTTTTTTCTATTCAAAACAACTGGAAACGAAAAATTAGATTTTTGTACTCACCATTACATTTTCAGTTTATTGACTGTAGGAGAAATGGATACTAGGTACAGGTCTGTCCCGTTTATTGCTATAACCTTATTGCTTCTAGACATGTGCAATTCGTTTAGTTCAGAATTTGTTTTTTAACAAATTTTGACAAATTCGTTAATTCTGAACTTTTGGATTTTTGGATTTCCGAAATGTTCAATTTACGAATTCGGAAATTTCGAATTCCTGAATTTCCAGAATTCCTGAATTTCCCAAGTTTCTGAAATTTTGAATTTTGGGGTTAGGGGTTAGGAGTTAGGGTTAGGGGTTGGGGTTAGGGTTAGCAGTTAGGATAAGGGGTTAGGTTTAGGGTTTTAGGTTTAGGGTTAGAGGGTTGGGGTTAGGGTTATATGGTTAGGGTTGGGGTTGGGGGTTAGGGGTTAGGGCTAGGGTTATTGTTATGGCTAGGGTTCAGGGTTAGGGTTGGGGGTTAGTGGTCAGGGCTACGGCTAGGGTTAGAGGCTAGGGCTAGGAGTTATGGTTAGGGGTTGGTGTTAGGGTTAGGGCTTAGGGTTAGGGCTTAGGGTTAGCAGTTAGGGTTAGAGGGTTAGGGGTTGGGAGTTATTGTTAGAGTTTGGGGGTTAGGGTTAGAAGGTTAGGGTTGGGGTTAGGGTTAGGGCTAGGGTTATGACTAGGGTTAGGAGTTAGCATTAGGGGTTAGGGTTAGGGCTTAGGGTTAGCAGTTAGGATTAAGGGTTAGGGATTAGGTTGTAAATGTGCTGTCAAAAGCGTTTCTAAAGGTAAAACTTCTTTTTTCAAAAATAACATGTTATATTTGCCTGCTCTGTGCAATGGTTTTGCACAGAGCAGCCACGATCCTCCTCATCTGGTGTCCCCTGCTCGCACTCCTGGCTACTGAATGGAAAACTTTAGGGCAGTAAAAGAGAGAGCTTGGCACATGGTTCTGACTACCACAAGGTACTATAGTAGGTTTCAAAGATGGAAGTGAGTCAAATGATTCTGCCTCCACTTACTTTATAGCATCTCCATGTTACTCTGATATGAACATTAGAACCACAGCTGTCCATTAAATTGCAATACTTCTCCTAGCCAGTTCTCAGACTATGGGATGAAAGCTGCACAAACAACCCCAGTGGTTGAGGCTTATGCTGCTTGTTTAAATAAGCTCTTGCATAGCGCTCCCTAATTCCAAACCACCTGAATACATATTACAATCATTTTATTCATGATAGCTGACCCAAACACATGCGTTATTCTGTTTAGAGATTGTGCGGCTATTTTAGTATTTTTTTTGTAAGATCATATCACTTCAAACATATCCCAAAATAGATGAAACAAAGCGGGCAATAAATAGGACATTAGGCTGTTTGGTCATCCAAATGTATTTTTAACACATTGTAAATCCTGTTCTCTTATCTGAGATTGAAGATATGGGGAGAGTGAAAAGGAAATATTTGAAGTGGTAATGGAGAGGTTGTTACTGTCTGTCTGTGTTACTAAATTAACAGAATGCCAGTCAAAAGTTTACTGTCAACTTAAAATGTTTACCCAGCATTCAGTGAACAATGCACCCTAAATGAAATGCAAAGCTAAACCTTATTACCATCTAGTTTAGCAAACCTGTCTTCTTCACATGAATAGCAGGTACCACCATCTTTATTGGTTGAACTAAATGGACTTGTGTCTTCAACTTGATTAATTCTGTAACTATGTAACCACAGTGTGTCCATCACTTGTGTTTCACATTTACCAGAGAAAAATGTGTTTCTGTGTGTTCCTCCATTGGGTGCCTACTTCTCTGTATTGATCTAATCAGCTCAATTTACCATTTTGGACCGGGGCATTGAGGAAACATTGGCAGGTGTTAAGAATGTTCATTGGGTTCCTCTTCTAGATGCTTCTATATACAAAGCCTAAAATGAATTGCGAGTTTGGAGCCATGTAACTCTCACTATACAAAATGACATGAATTGTCTGTCTAATGTGTAGTACTATTGATCTTGTAATTTTCTAGCTAAATCTCCTTAGCACAGGGCATTGCTAGCAAAAATCAAATAGAGGATCTAGCAGCCAAATTCAGAAGCTAGTTCTCTGACAGCACAATATCTGAAAGGGGATGTCAGATACAGAGGCCAGGAACTCAAGGTTCCCAATTTTGTGATCACTGACAGCCAATCATAGTGATATTTTTTTACAAACAAACCAGCGTTGGCTAACTGAACTGTCACTGTGCCAAGCATGGGCTAAGGCACTTTGACAGAAGCAGTCACTCATCTGAAAAATAATAAAAATACAATAATTTAAAAGGTTTTAAAAAAAATTGTAAGCTGTTAAAGTGTAAATTGCATTTTTTCCCATTCCTGTAAATTTGGCTTAACATATCTAAATGGGGTATTTATTAACATAGAACATTAAATGGAAGCCTTTTATGTCCTTAAACGGTGTTAATATTTTTTTCGTAGGTAAATTAAACCACTTGCCAACCAGCCACCGTCATTATACTGTGGCAGGTCGGTTCATTCCCGCAAATTGACGTAGGTGTACGTCAGCTCTTTTAAGAGCTATAGCAGGCGTGTGCGATGTCCGCCAGCCACCCGTGATCACTCCACCAGAGAGCCAGAACTGTCAATGTAAACAAAGAGATCCCTGTTCTGTTCTGTTCCTAGTGATCAAGAACAGTGATCTCTCTCCTCCTCCAGTCAGTACACTCCCCCCATAGTTAGAAACACCTCTCAGGGAACAAATTTAACCCCTTGATAACCACAAGTGTTAACCCCTTCACTGCCAGTGTCATTTATACAGTAATCAGTGCATTTTTATAGCACTAATTGCTGTATGAATGTCAGTGGTCCCAAAAAAGTGTCAAAAGTGTCCGATCTGTCCGCCGTAATGTCGCAGTTCCCGCTAATAATCACTGATCACCGCCATTACTAGTTAAAAAAATGGATATAAAAAATGCCATAAATCTATCCCCTATTTTGTAGACGCTTTAACTTTTGTGCAAACCAATCAATATACGCTTATTGTGTTTTTTTTTACCAAAAATATGTAGCAGAATACATATTGGCCCAAACTGATGAAGACATTTATTTTTATATATTTTTTGAATATTTAGTATAGCAAAAAGTAGAAAATATATTTTTTTCCAAATTGTAGGTAGTTTTTTTGCTTATAGCGGAAAAAAATAAAAAAACGCTGAGGTTATCAAATACCACCAAAATAAAGTTCTATTTGTGGAGAAAAAAGGATGTCCATTTTGTTTCGGTACAGTCTTGCATGTCCGCACAATTGTCAGCTAAAGTGACGCAGTGCCGTATCGCAAAAAATGGCCTGCTCATAAAATCTTCTGGTGCTAAAGTAGTTAATGAACACATATTAATGCTGTTACATTTGACTTAAAAACAAACTATATATGCATTGTTTTAAAACCACTACCCCTCCTGTGGATGAAAAAAAGAGGGAAAAGCAGTATTCATCCTCTGCACGTCCAGTTCTATCCAATGCTCTAATGCTATCCAGTGCTCCTCCACCACTAGTGGTCACTCATCTTACAAGTTGAATTCTGCTCAGTGTCATTCAATAACTTATTCATTTAACCACTTACTGTAATGCCAGGGGTTGTGTCATCATTATTGATATTTGCTACTAAATTAAAGCCCTATCTGTCTAAAAAAAGAAATATTTAACATGCATAAGGGTAGACTACAAATGCTAAAAGGTATAATGGGCCAGATTCAGATACAATTACATTGGCGCAGAGTATCAGAGATACACTACGCTGCCGTATTTTATCAGGCTGTATGACGAATCCTGGTAGATTTTGTCCCTTACGGTACGGCGGCGTAGTGTATTTCTCGCCGCGTAATCGAAATACGCGATTAGGGGGCGTGAAGCATTTAAATTAGGCACATCCCCGCGGCGATCGAACTGCGCATGCTCCGTTCAGAAATTTCCCGCTGTGCATTGCGCGAAATAACGTCGATACGTCATTCATTGTTTGAGTAGCGTTGTTTACGGACATTCCTATTCCCGGACGTTTTACGTCAAAAATAAAAAAAGACGTCGGAAAACGTTGATATTCGACGCGGGAACGACGGCCATACTTAACATGGGCTGTCTAATATTAGACCAGCAAAAAGCTGGTATAGTGTTACGCAGCAAAAAGATGACTAAAGATGCCGTAAGAGATTGCGATAGACGTTCGTAATTTCGTGGATAGTCGGCAAAAGCTCATTTGCATACCCCGACGCGGAAACGACGGGAACTCCACCCAGCGACCGCAATTTTATTGCAGCGTAGATCCGAAGGCGTACGAACACGTAAACCAGTCGGATTGAAGCCCGCATCCGTAATTTCATGGTTTGAGGTTTCAGAGTAGTGAAAAAACGTGCGTAATTTGAAAGTACTCCAGTCTAACGCGAGATAGACAGGAGTAATCGCTCTGTGAATCTGGCCCAATGTGTATAACAAAGATATCACCAAAAATGAAAAATTCTCTGGGACTCAAGAGTATTTAGGGAGAAATAGACCTAGGTACTAGTGGCTAATAATAAGTGCACATCAAAACTGTTGTTCATTTGTCCAACCACCTCCCATTACCTGAACATTTAATTTTTTTTATTCAACATGTTCAGAGACAATGAATAATGAAAGTAATTCAGAAATATATAATGACATGGTATTACATGACTTTACATAAAAATTGGAAAAATTGGCATATGGAGATTGATTTATTTGGGGGGGGAGTGGATGCCCTCTTTTTAGAGGCACCCAGCTCCCACTTGCTCCCGGGGCTCCGAAAGGCATTTCACCTCTCCCTCCTCCCTCTGTGCAAGCTTCTGGGACATGTCACAGGTCCCAGAAGATTTACAGGCCAATCACAGCGCGCAGCACGGCTCATTCATGCACAGTGTGTGCCTGGCATGCACAGTGTGTGCCTGTCGCCCACAGTCAGAATTCCTGCACCGCGGAGAGGAGGGGGAAAGGAGAGAGGCTTGGTTCACCACATCCCTGGACTGTGGGACAGGTGAGTGTCTGATTGGCTGTCATAATGTACTGTACTAGTATGCATTGCATTGCATACTAGTACATTATACTAAGCTTGTACGGGGGACCATTTGAAAAAAATAAAATAGAGACTTTACTATCGCTTTGATGGGTATTTTGAAAGATGCTTGAATTTATTTAAATCTTCAACCTGGTAACTGTTTTTTAAACTTAAAGCGAAGTTCCACCCAAAAATGGAATTTCCGCTTTTCCGGTTCCTCCTCCGCTCGGGTTTTTACATTTGGCACCTTTCAGGGGAGGGGGGAGCAGATATTTGTCTAATACAGGTATTTGCTCCCACTTCCGGCAAAAGATCACCGCAGATTCTGCGGCGATCTACACCATGTCCGGCCCCTCCCCAGTCCCCCCCCCACTCTCTTCTGGGATATATACAAGTCCCAGAAGACAGCAGGGTCCAGTGAGGACGCGCAGCACGATTCGTGCATGAGCAGTAGGGAACCAGGCTGTGAAGCTGCAAAGCGTCATTTCCTGATTCCCTTACTGAAGATGCCGGTACCTGCAGATCGGCATTGGGTAAGGACATCGCAGGCACCCTGGACAGGTAAGTGTCCTAATATTAAAAGCCAGCAGCTGCAATATTTGTAGCTGCTGACTTTCGGCAGAACTCCGCTTTAGGTTTCCATCAACCCTCCTCGAGCAATGACCAATACATATCTTTCCATATGAGTCACACTGTGCTATCTTATGTGCGCAGTAAATGATCCACTGGAGATTCTTTTGTTGCAGCAGATTATGGGAAGTTAAATCAAACGGTCTGTCAGTTGCTACCCAGAGAGATTCATATGAAAAGTCTGCTTTGCTGTGAAACAGCTATGATAAAGATTGACACTAGCAAGAGATACAGCAACATAAAGCATCTTGGTTTAAATTTGATTTAAACCTTTAACCCAAGGCACAAAATAAAATAATGCTGCCGTTGATTTCTATAAAGCTTTACTAATTATTTATTATTTTAATAATTATTTTTTAAGCATGTAGGATGTTTGCTTTTTTCCCACTCAATACATGCAAATAGAGGCTAACAGACTTCTGTCAATAGCTTTATTTTTGAATTGCATTGATAAAAAATTGTAATGGGCTAAACAAATCCACCTTACTGTTCATTTACAGAATTGCAGCTGGTGGCATGGTCTTGTCCATGCCCTGGTTATTTATAGTAAAAACATATCAATCTTATCACTATTGGTTATTTATTGATTGAACTATATGTGTATTTTTTTAACCAGACTACTATGTAACTATTAAGGTGTATCTATTGTCAAAATGTAAATTCATATATTAATTGAACATTCTAAATCATGTTTCCGTTATTTCTAACCTACTCATATTAAAGTGGATCTTCTGTGCCGCTCTTGCCAGGCTCTGCCCCCCCTATTGCAGGTGTTTTTGTGCATGTGCAGATGCACCCAGGGGTCCTGGCAGAGCCCATCATTGAATCTGGGCACACATACATGCAAAGACCTTTGATGAATAGCCTATGGCAATAAAAACACAACAATAGGATGCAATATATGTGTAAACACACACACACACACACACATATATATATATATATATATATATATATATATATATATATATATATATATATATATATATATATAGTTTCTCACGAATGTGAGTACACCCCTCACATTTTTGTAAAAAAATGTTATATCTTTTTATGTGACAACAAGAAATGACACTTTGCTGTAATGTAAAGTAATGAGTGTACAGCTTGTATAACAGTGTAAATGTGTTGTCCCATCTAAATAACCCAACACACAGCCATTAATGTCTAAACCAATGGCAACAAAAGTAAGTACACCCCTAAGTGAAAAAGTCTGCATTGGGCCCAAAGTGTCAATATTTTGTGTGGCCACCATTATTTTCCTGCACTGCCTTAACCCCCTTGGGCATGAAGTTTACCAAAGCTTCACAGGTTGCCACTGGAGTCCTCTTCCACTCCCCCGTGGTGATGCCATGGAGCTGGTGGATGGTAGACTCCTTGCGCTGCTCCACCTTACGTTTGAGGATGCCCCACAGATGCTCAATAGGGTTTAGGTCTGGAGACATGCTTGGCCAGTCCATCACCTTTACACTCTGCTTCTTTAGCAAGGCAGTGGTCATCTTGGAGGTGTGTTTGGGGTCGTTATCATATTGGAATACTGCCCTACAGCCCAGTCTCGGAAGGAAGGGTATCAAGCTCTACTTCTGTACAGTATGTCACGGTACATGTTGGCATTCATGGTTCCCTCAATGAACTGTAGCTCCCCAGTGCCAGCAGCACTCATGCAGCTCCAGTCCATGACATTCCCACCACAATGCTTGACTGTAGGCAAGACATACTTGTCTTTGTACTGCTTACCTGGTTGCCGCCACACACGCTTAAAATCATCTGAACCAAATACGTTTATCTTGGTCTCATCAAAAAGGGAGTGCAACTTATCTGTATGAGGCCAAACCAAATGGGAGCACTAATTTGATCTGGGTAAGTCTTTATATTCTGGGTAGCACTTTGAATACTGCACGATTCTATCTGCTGATGGGTACACTCATCGGGGTTCTCTCTATGGGGTTTGGGAACCTCTATTTTTAATGTATATTTGAGGAGCTGTTTTTGGCTTTGTTTGAATATATAGGACCATTCAATGATATGCCAATTTCACATACTCATTCATGTATGTGAATAAGTTCCCTAATATAGGCACAATAGGCATACTATAGGATTAAGTGACATGTCCAGCATCTTTGGTTGCATACACATGTGGCCATGGGTCCAGGATGAAATGTGTACTCCCACATTATATATAGACCCCCTGTGACCAACATTTAATTAATTTGTCATTGATACATTTATGTGCATGTGATACTATTGATGTGTATATATATATATATATATATATATATATATATATATATATATATATATACATACAGTACAGACTAAAAGTTTGGACACACCTTCTCATTCCAAGAGTTTTCTTTATTTTCATGAATATGAAAATTGTAGAGTCACACTGAAGGCATCACAACTATGAATTAACACATGTGGAATTATATACATAACAAAAAAGTGTGAAACAACTGAAAATATATTTCATATTCTAGGTTTTTCAAAGTAGCCACCTTTTGCAGCAGACTCATCTCTAGAACAACTGTTAAGAGGAGATTGTGTGAATCAGGCCTTCATGGTAGAATATCTGCTAGGAAACCACTGCTAAAGAAAGGCAACAAGCAGGAGAGACTTGTTTGGGCTAAAGAACACAAGGAATGGACATTAGACCAGTGAAAATCTGTGCTTTGGTCTAATGAATCCAAATGTGAGATCTTTAGTTCCATCCACCGTGTCTTTGTGTGATGCAGAAAAGGTGAACGGATGGACTCTACATGCCTGGTTCCCACCGTGAAGCATGGAGGAGGAGGTGTGATGGTGTGGGGGTGCTTTGCTGGTGATACTGATGGGGATTTATTCAAAATTGAAGGCATACTGAACCAGCATGGCTACCACTGCATCTTGCAGCGGCATGCTATTCCATCTGGTTTGCGTTTAGTTGTACCATCATTTATTTTTCAACAGGACAATGACCCCAAACACACCTCCAGGCTGTGTAAGGGCTATTTGACCAAGAAGGAGAGTATGTCACAGTACATGTTGGTATTCATGGTTTCCTCAACGAACTGTAGCTTCCCAGTGCCAGCAGCACTAATGCAGCCCCAGACCATGACACTTCCACCACCATGCTTGACTGTAGGCAAGACACACTTGTCTTTGTACTCCTCACCTGGTTGCTGCCACACACGCTTGACACCATTTGAACCAAATAAGTTTATCTTGGTCTCATCAGACCACAGGACATGGTTACAGTAATCCATGTCCTTAGTCTGCGTGTCTTTAGCAAACTATTTGCAGGCTTTTTCTGTGCATCATCTTTAGAAGAGGCTTCTTTCTGGGAAGACAGCCATGCAAACCAATTTGATGCAGTGTGTGGCGTATGGTCTGAGCACTGACAGGCTGACCTCCCACCCCTTCAACCTCTGCAGAAATGCTGGCAGCACTCATACCTCTATTTCCAAAGACAACCTCTGGATATGATGCTGAGCACACGCACTTAACTTCTTTGGTTGACCATGGCGAGGCCTGTTCTGAGTGGAACCTGTCCTGTTAAACTGCTGTATGGTCTTGGCCACAGTGCTACAGCTCACTTTCAGGGTCTTGGCAATCTTCTTATAGCTTATGCCATCTTTATGTAGAGCAAAAATTATTTTTTCAGATCCACAGAGAGTTCTTTGCCACGAGGTGACATGTCCTCTGTGTCTCCTCATGTTTAGGAAGGAAAGGTCCGCATCTCCCTATCTTCATCTTGTGACAAAAAGGAGAAACTGCATAACAAATAGTCTTACATTATAATCTATGCATGTTCTGAATGGGCCAATGACAGGATGCCTGTTACATAAAATTAAAATTAAAATGCTAATGTCATAAATGAATGTGTATGCTGTTTTTCTTTTAATTTATCCAAAGAAAAACAAGGCTTATAATATTAGTGCTACCATCAGGTAAATACTGGGTGACTTTTCTGCTGGCTTTCTTCTGCAGCTGATAACTTAGTGCCCAATGTAATGGATCCAGTATAACTAAAGTAGATCTAAGCCCTAACTGCACAACATTTAGTTTGCTAATGCACTGTGTAAAAGAAATTGTTTTATTTTTTTTCTCATAAAATACTGTTTTAGCTTTTTTTTATTCTTTTTTGCATTTCAGAGCTGCTTCTCATGCCTCTTATAACCACTTCTTGTCTACATTACTTAGCTCTAGTGTTGATTACACATCATCCCCTCCATCCCCCTGTTTATAAGTAAGGGGTACATAGTACTCCTTGGTACTCATTTACAATTTTTTTTATAAAACACAAATAAATGAACACACAGCCACCAACGAAAATGTATTTTACTTACAAAAGCAGCTGGAGTTTCGGGCTAGGCTAGGCAGGCACGCTGGATGAAATTTGCCTGTTTGTCAAACTGTAAACAGCTTGGATTCAGGTTGAGCTCATAGCCCAAACTTGAAATCTATTTCTATTAGGGACAATGATGGACTTTGCTGTGCAATGTGTGTTGGCAGGGCCTCAATCAGAATCATGTGTGATAGGGTGATATTAGTAGGGCACAACTGCAAGACAGATGTCGCCCTATAAGAGGTATTGCTGGAAGAAGGACCTTCATGGTAGGATCACAAAATATTATTTTAATGAAGGATAATCAAAATCAATGGAAAATTTATTGTAAATAAATTAACATGCTAAAGTGTCTTTAAAGCAGAGGTCCGCAAATTTTTGTTTTTTTAAGTCGGCAGCTACAAATACTGCAGCTGCTGACTTTTAAAATAAGGACACTTACCTGTACAGGGAGCCCGCGATGTCGGCACCCCAAAGCTGATCTCTCCCTCGGCTCCCGGATGCTGCCGCCGTCATCTTCGGTAAGGGAATCAGGAAGTGAAGCCTTGCTGCTTCACTTCCTGGTTCTCTACTGTGCATGCACTAGTCGCTCTGCATGATCCGAATGGTCCCTGCTGTCTTCTGGGACCTGCGTGTCTCCTAGAAGACAGTGGGGGGATGAGAAGTGCCGTAGATACCCGCAGATAATATGGCTATCTATGCCCAGAGGTGGGAGCAAATACCTGTATTAAACAGGTATCTGCTCCTCCCTGAAAGGTGCCAAATGTGACACTGGAAGGGGGGAGGGTTCCAAAAAGCAGAAGTTCAATTTTTCGGTGGGACTCCGCATTAAAGTAATAACAAACCTTTTTGTTTTAAAACTAAAATAACAAACATGTCATACTTACCTGCTCTGTCCAATGGCTTTGCACCGAGCACCCCTGATTCTCCGTTACAGCATTTGATTCTCATCAGCGGTAGCCAATGGCTGCCTATGCTATCAATCTGCCCAATGCAGCAGCGAGAGCCACTGTTATTGTGCAGATTGATGGATCGGATCAGGCTCAAGTAAATATAAGAAGGGGCTGGGGGGCTCCTGCAGCACAGAAGTTTTTTTACCTTAATGCATAGAATACATTAAGGTGAAAAACCTTGAGGCTTTAAAACCACTTTAAGATTTTAGAGACTGGGTTTGGATCTACTCGAGAAATGGCATTAGCTAATTTTAGACCAAGTTCTCTGCTCCAACCAACCCAAAACTCAAGTGGAGCTGAGGTAGAAGGAGGACCACACTGGGTTATTTTTTTGCACGTCAATAACTGAGGATCAACAAGCTCATATCATAATAATAAAAATAATACTAAAAATAAATATTGTTATTATTATTACCCAGTTCAATCAGTAATGCATAGCAACTAAATAGAATTTATTGTGATCTAGCTAAATAGATCCAATTGGTTGGTTCTGTCTTCACCTTGTGACTGTACTTTGCAGTTCTGTGTTGAATAAGTCCATATGTCTGGCACTGATAAAATATTAACTGTTAACTATATCTTTACAACATGTCATCTCTATGAATAAAATAATAAATAAAAAGATGTTAATCTGAACTCTTACGTCTGAGTTTGTTTTATCAAGTAACTGGGAACTCTCGTGATAACAACTAGAACATTATCTCCCTTCTGAAGCAGAACACTGCTAAGAAGACCTTTGCCATGAGATTATTAATATTAAGTTGCAAAGGAATGCAAAGAGTTTTTTAAAACAATAGAGATATGAAGTTTCACCTTGAATAAATACTAACTGATTTCCACTGGATCTCATATCAGCTTAGGTTTTCTACTGAACATTTAATCACTGTATCTTTACATTGTTTTGTGTGATAACGTATACTATAATTTTTATCAATGAAACATGTTAACGCAAAGATTATAGGCTTACATTAATGAATTACACCCATAAAACAAGTTAAAAGACCAACATCCTCGTGTGTAACTACAAATGCTTTCTTGAGTTGACCGACATATACAATACATGTACAAATTTATAGTTTTCTGTAGGTTTATTAGTGTTTGTATGTAACTACTTCATTAACAACTTACCTGTCCAATATGGGTACTATGACAATACACCCAAGTGCCACTCTTCTTTTCTCTCCTGCCAAGGGCTATACAAGGAATACTTGTACTCCATTGCCTCCTTGGACTTGATTATTGTTTTAGGTGGTGGAAGGGGGACTTACAGAGGCTCAAGGGTGAGTTATTGTTTTTTCTGTAGAAGTGCATAGTGATGGATAGTCTCTGTATAGTTTTTTTTACCGCACATAGTTGAAATCTCTGATAAGTAAATGTAACCTTAGATATGATAATTCTCTGGCCAATTAAAACGGTATCTGGCATTATTTTCCAAGTTCATATCTATCAGCAGACAGATACAGCATGTCAGAAACTAATGACCAGCTAATGAAAACAAGAATAGAGATTAAGGGCCAGATTCACGTACAGTGGCGCATATATTGACCGGAGTAGCGCACCTCCTTTACATTAGACCGGCGCAATGTAGAGGCGCAATTACCGTATCCTCGTAGTATTTGCGCAGAAATTTGCGCCGGTGCAACATAATTTCCGAGGCGTAAGGCGGTGTAATTCAAATTGGGAAGGACGTGGGCGTGTTCCATTTAAATGAGCCGTGACCCCATGCAAATGAAGGGCCGGCCGGATTGCGCATGCGCACATGAAGCAGACCATGGTCAGCACCTCTCTGCGCATGCTCACAACTCGGCACGGCGCAATCAGTGAAATTGGAACTAGGCCCGGTCAACTTAGTGAGCTACGCAGAGAGCTTAAATAGACAGAGACAAAAGTACATCCATTTGTATCCCTTCCTATACAGCAAGGTGCTTTTGTTCTGTTGTCTGTTCGCGTTTGTCGGTTTGTGACTTGTGTTTGATATATTTGTTGACTGTTTTGTATAATGTTTTGGATAGTGGTTTTCTGAGTGTTGTTTGGTGACTGTTTTTGATACTTTTTGGGTGACTGTTTTTTGGTGACTGATTTTTGTTGATTGTTTTGGTTCCAGTTTGTGAGAACATAAGTGAAAGGAAGCGAAAGTTGAATTTTTCTTTGCGGGAGAAGGCAATTCTTGCCAGGGCCATTACATAATATGGCCGTTTCCTGCACGGCCCGGAGAGTGCCAACACCACCCCGGCCAGGAAGGCTGAGATATTGCAGGGGATTGCCAAGAAGATGAATGACCTCCGGCGTGTGGTCCGTGGGAAGCTGGGCAAGATTGCAGCCCATGCCAGGGGCACTGGAGGGGGCCCACCATGCCCTGTTAGGCTGACTGAGGAGGAGCGTGTGGTGGCCCAGACTTTCAACAGGCAGCAAGTGGAGGGGCTGCCTGGCTTTGAGTCCAGTCAAGAGGCTGTGAGGACAGGTACGTTTTTTTTTTCTATCTGGTGTGTAGCATGTGTGTGGGGGGGAAGGGAATATGTGGCAAGTGTGTGGATCCTCCAACCTGTGAATGTTTTGTGTCATCCACAGATGTGCAGGAGGGTGCTGGGCCATCTGGCCTGACCGCACCATCCCCGGGACAACAGCCTGATGAAGACCCCCAGAGAAGGCCGGAATCCTCTGAGTAGGTTGAGGAGGAGGAGTTTGAGTTGGAGGAGGAGGGCATGTCAGGGAATGGTTTGTTTATTTTGGAGGAGTAATCCCCTTTGGCTGGCAGCAGCCAGGCCTCCATCAGGGGTAGCCCCTCCCACTCCTCCCCCAACAGGGCTCCCCTCCCAAGGGGCTCCCCTTCTCCCCGGCCACAAGCTTCATCTGGAGGCAGGAAGGCAACTCACAAAACTAGGGGGTGGCCGAGGTTCTGCCTGCCAACCTGAGAAGGGACCAGGCCCTTCAGACCCGCCATCTGGGACAGGTCAGCCAGACTTTGGGGCGGATGGAGGAGAGCCTGTCCTCCATAAAGGATACACTTGGGGACAGCAGGCTACCACAGCAGGCGTTGGTCAGGATGTGCGGGTCCTCGGTCAGGATGTGAGGACCCTCACCCAGGCTATCCAGGCCAATACGGCAACCCTCAATGATGGCCTGAGTCGCATTGCCGTGGCCTTGGAGGGCAGGCCGTCAGGTGGGCAGAGACCAGGGGATGCTCCTCCTTCCCCGGATTACCCCCCCATGAGTCGGCCCTGAGGAGCCGGAGCCGTGGCCGTGGCCACCCCAGGCGTGGGTCACGCCAGCGGCGGTAGTTTTATTTTTCTTTTCTGATTTTTTTTTTTTTTTGCTGGTCATTTTTTTTGGGTGCTGGGCAATTTTTTTTTGGGTTGTGAATTATTTTTGAATGTGGGGGTGACATTCCTGCCAGAAAAGGGGTGTCACCCTCATTTGTGGTGGAGAAGGGTTCCCCAGGACCAGGGAGAAGTGATCCCCAGGTCCGTGTGAATGGTGTATGAATGTACAGTGATATAATTGGAGCCGTGGCATGGCGTTGCTGCTCACAAGTCCTGCATGGTGGGCTTGTGCTAATCCAATTTGATGAGGATGTGGGGTGTGTGTGCTAGGGACCACAGTGGTGTGCATGCGTGCATTCTCATTGTGCCATGATTAATGTGTGTGTTTAACGTGCAAAGATGCCTAATGTGAGCTGTCTCCTGGCTGCTCTTCCCTCAGAAGATGGGGTAGCCTCGTTTAGGGGGGGATTGTCTGGTTCGGGGGTCAGGTCATCACGTATGTCAATCTCCAGGCCCTTTCTCACTGCGAAGTTGTGCAGCATGCAACATGCACCGATGATCTGACATACAAAGTTTGGGGAATACAACAGGGTACCCCCAGACTTATCCAGGCATCGGAAACGTGACTTCAAGAGGCCAAAGGTGCGCTCCAGGACTGCACAGGTTTTGGCGTGTGCTTCATTGTATCTTTCCTCTCCTGGGGTTTGGGGGTTCCGGATAGGAGTCATGAGATGGGTTCCCAGTGCATATGCAGAGTCACCTGGAAGGGAAAAGACAGGAGGATGTTAGTAGTGCATGTGCCCCTTGTGATTTCTGCATCATGGGGGGGGACATGCCTGACTCCCATGTCACTCACCAACCAGCCAGCTGTCCCCATACACGTTCTGTTCGAATTCCATTGGGATGGGGCTCTGATTGTATATGTAGCTGTCATGGCTGGATCCGGGGTGTTTGGCATGGCCTTCCCTAATGAGGCATTTGGCATCGACTATCACCTGTACGTTGATGGAATGCCAATGCTTCCGATTGCGGTATATGTGCTCTGTCTCACGGGGGGGCTGGAGTGCCACATGAGTGCAATCAATGGCCCCCACGGTGCGTGGGAATCTGTCAATTCTGTAGAAATCTGTCATTGCCTTCTGCCGCAGGTCCTCCTGGGTGGGTTTGATGATTTGGTTGGCCATGCGTCTGAGAATTGCAGGGATAACCTGGTGCACACATCTGCTCATTGAGGATTGTGACATCCCAGCCACCACTCCACTTGTTCTTTAAAAAGAGCCACTGGCAAGGAAATGGAGTGTTGCCAGGACCTTGACCAGTGGCTGCACTGCATGTGAGCGGTGTGTTGGGCTGATGATGTCCTCCTGCAGGGTTGTGGTTAATTCCATGATGGCAGCAGGGGTGAATCTGAAGATGCGAGACACCTTAGAAGCACTAATGCCAAAGAGGTCTATGCGTGTGCGGTATATCCTCTTCCGTGCCCTCCTCCGTGCCCTCCTCCTTCTGCGCTCATCTAAAGTCAGTAGTATAGCTATGAGCAAGGATGCCCCTGGCATGTTGGCATACAGATTGTTGTCCTGCAAGTGTGGCTGCTCAGCTCGTCCCTAACGGTTTTGCTTTAGCTGACATGTAGACGGATTGTCTAATTTAAAGCAAGCTTTTATATTGCCTAATTTTAGACAGGACGTGCAGCTGATGCGCACAGCGCGTAGCCTGCGCTGCACAAACTTACTTTTGTGATTCGCCGTAACTCCCTCATTTGCATATTTGCCTAGCAAATCAATGGTGTGTCTAGCGCATTTTTTGCGCACACGATGCACCGGTCTAACGAAATTACGTTGGTCGAAAAAGTCTAGATTTCTGGCGTATAACGTTTTGAGAATACGGCGCATAGAGACGAAGGCGCATATTTCCAATTACGCAGGCGCATCTCCTGATACTCCAGCATAAGTGCTTTGTGAATCTGGCCCTAAAAGTCTATCTACAGACAATTTTTTTGTTCTTTTGGATAGAGCAGGGGCAGGGTTAAAAAACCCTGACAGTTTATTGTTTTGCTATCTGTGTACGATTGGGAAAGTTCCCTTCTTTTTCTGTACCTGAGATGCAACAGAAAATATGAGGAAATCTCCCAAAGTGAGGGGAATTCTGCTTTTAGAGAGTTGTCTCCATTTCTGAGAGTCTTCCCTGTTGGGAGTATTGTCCTTACCTCTGGTTCTGGGGACAATTCAAAAATCTAGTATTTCCCCTCACTTTTTATGTCAGTGATAAAGGTCACCTGCCCAAATAGAGTGGTGGATCTCCTCAATGGGTACACTTTATTAACAACTTACCTGTCTAATATGGGTACTATCACAATACACCCAAGTGCCACTCTGCGTTTCTCTCCTGCCAAGGGGATTTCCCCTCACTTTCTTTCTCAGTGATAATGGTCACCTGCACAAATAGAGTAGTGGCTCTCCTCAATGAGTAGACAGTCTGCAAAGAAAACTTGACAATTGGTCTTTATCACTTTATCCAAGATGAAAAAAAAAACAGAACACTACTAGAGTTGAGCAGACACTTGGATGTTCTGGTTCGGACCCGAACCTGAACTTTCAAAAAAAAGGTTGGGTTCGGGAACCCGAACACAGACTCCGAACCCCATTGAAGTCAATGGGACACGGACTTTTAGTAAAAGAAAAAAAAATGCATGGGGGTCCCCCCAAATTCAATAATATATATATATGGATATATATATATATATATATATATATATATATATATATATATATATATGGATATTAAGGGAAACCCCGACACCAATTAAAAAAAAAAATTACGTGGGGTTTCCCCTAAATATCCCCAAATATCCATAACCAGACCCTTCAGGTCTGGTGTGGATTTTAAGGGGAACTCCACCCCAAATTTAAAAAAAAAAAAAAAAAAAAAAAATGGCGTGGAGTTCCCCCTAAAATCCACACCAGACCCCTTATCCGAGCACGTTGACCTGGCCGGCCGCAGAAAAGAGGGGGACAGAGTGCAGCCCCCCCTCTCCTGAACCGCACCAGGCCACATGCCCTCAACATTGGGAGGGTACTTTGGGGTGCCCCCCAAAGCACCTTGTCCCCATGTTGATGGGGACAAGGGTCTCATCCCCACAACCCTTGCCCGGTGGTTGTGGGGGTATGCGGGCAGGGGGATTATCAGAATCTGGAAGACCCCTTTAACAAAGGGGACCCCCAGATCCTGCCCCCCTGTGTGAAATGGTAATGGGGTACACTGTACCCCTACCATTTCACGAAGGAAGTGTAAATAGTAGTTTTCAGGGAAAAAAACACACACACCGTAGAACAAATTACTTTATTAATTAAACCAAATAAAAATCCAGCGGTGAAAATAGACGATCGATGCTGCTCCCTGCTCCAACGTTGTCTTCTATCCAGCGCCGGGTGATCTCTCCAGCGACGGCCGGTTGGTCCAGCGCTGAGAAGATCCATCCATTCAGAGCACAGCTCAGCGAATGACGCGCCGGAACTTTGACATTTCTTTTATAGGGGAGGCGGGCCACACGTCACGTGACCCCGTCCCGCTCTGACGCAAGGGGCATGTCTGGGCTGTCCCAGTGACGTGGCAGAGTGTGCGGCTGCACTCTGTTCCCCCTCTTTTCTGCGGCCGGCCAGGTCAACATGCTCGGATAAGGGGTCTGGTGTGGATTTTAGGGGTGGAGTTCCACTTAAAATCCACACCAGACCTGAAGGGTCTGGTTATGGATATTTGGGGGGAACCCCACGTCATTTTTTTTTAAATTGACGGCGGGGTTCCCCTTAATATCCATACCAGACCTAAAGGGTCTGGTTATTGAATTTGGGGGGACCCCCGCGCATTTTTTCTCCCGAACTCCGAACCCGAACCCGAACTTTCAGCAATTATTCGGGTTCGGGTCCGGGTTCGGGAAAAACCCAAAGTCCGTACCGAACCCGAACTTTACAGTTCGGGTTCGCTCAACTCTAAACACTACCCATCAATATCCCTACCTCTGATCTAAATAGCTTTCAACCTTGCATACTAAAATTAATATGGGACTCTAGGGGATGTAGCCTCACCTGTAAGAACCACCAGGAGAACTAAGGGTCTCGAACCTCTTGATGTGGTTGCCATTTTAAAAAACCAAAACAGTTTAATTTATCCCCACCCCCCACCCCCAACCCCAATCTTTTCTTTAAACCATTTTTTACCCTTTTGGGAAACCTCTTGCAAATCATGGGCTCTTAAATCCCCACACACTCCATTGTTCAAAAACCCAACCTTTCTACCAGAGTTGCAACCCCAGTGGTTTTAGTAATAGTGATATTCTAAGTCCCAATTATTTTCTACAAAAGCTGAAGATGCCTTCCCCTGAAACTTACCCCTTACAAAATTTTTAGAACACTGTCAAAAGAGAGACACAAGGACTGTGTTTAAAAACAGTTGCATGCATGGTGTGATGCAAAACAGTGACCATTCAGCATTTTATAAATTCTCTGTTATCCTAAATAAGCTACCTCCTTGATTAGCTTGGGAAACAGGCTTTTAGTTTGGAGATTTATTATTAATATGACCCTTGTTAAAACTAATTATAAAGTCCCTCTCTAGTTGGCATCTAGTACTCACAAGACTAGCCAAGATTTGCACCAGGGCCACCTTCACTTTTGGGGAGGGATATGGGCACACAGGAACAATGTTCCACAGTTGTCTGACTTACCCAAAAAGTAAATGCTGATAGACAAGAATACGCATACTGATATATTCTGTAGCCATGGTTAATATTCCCAAGAATGCCTGATATCCCAAAACATTCTCAGACACTCATTATTTACATTTTTGGGGCATTATCTATCACTAAGGCTTAGAGGTTTTCTTTGGTCAATATCGCAACAACAAAATATACAATTTCATAAATCACGCTTTAGGAAAACATGATAAGCATCCTACATGACAAACAAGAGAGTGAGCTTCTGGAACCTGTGTGTAAACTACATACAGTCTTAATGGCCTTCTTTGGTTACATGCCTTCAGATTGTACTTTTAATACATGTCAGATTCTGTTAAGGAAAGACCGTAGATGTCTATATTTTTGACCTATTGAAAAAACTCAATAAAAACCATTAAGATGTAAAAAAAATTACGTTTTTTTCCAGATATACATTTTTTAAAGGCATTTTCTATTTTATTTTCTAAATTTTGGTGAAAACAGTAGGCACACCAATGGCTGTCTTGGCACATGCATCAAGGCTGCAAAGAGCCTGAACAATAAAGATACAAAACATTGCACTCACACAAACATACACAATCTATTTGCAGGGCGGTACATACAAATGCACTGGACTGAAGTGAGAAACAGTCACAAACCTATAGGTACATAGAATAATCGCGGTGGCAGGACCTTATCCTGTATTTTAAAAAATCTTGAATTTGCATGACAAAAAACTTGTTGTAAACTTGGGGGAGCAAATTTTTGCAATTAAGAATAGCCTTCCTGGCTTGAAATAATGTCTAAAACAATAGTCTAACCAAGAGGGGGTATAAACTATCACCAGTATGAGGAGGGTATTGTGAATCTTACAGTAAAGAATGACATATTGACCCTGAGATATGTAAACAATAAAATGGGGGCTCATTATGTAGGAACACTGAGACCTTTTTAGTAATTTAGTAGCAAAGTCTTAAAACCCACAAGATGGGTTTTCGACAAAGAATCTGTAGGTTGTGGGTCTTAAGATAATCAAAAAGATATGCTCACTTGAATTTAGAGTAAAAGCATATAATATTCAATGAGAGTATAGTTGTGTTAAAGATAGGGATACTGCAGGCATTCTGAAGGGAGTACTGGGTCACCCAGCAATCCCAGCTCCACAGCAAAAGTCACACAAAAGGGAGGAATATGGAGTGAGCTGTACAAATATACATCCACACATGCAGTGCAACCCAAACAAAATATACAGCAGAAAGAAACACAGAACAACTCCCCTGGCCAACTCACCCCCAACTAAGCAGACATAATCCCCGAACAACAGCATTAAGGGGGAAACTTGTCCCAAAGACACAAGAGCGACTAAAAAGAAGCATCGTTCTCCTCTGTAGGTGAAGAAAAAACTGAGAGTGCCCTTGATGAACAACTCTCAATTTAGGAAAGAAATCTTTGCATATTGAATATCCAGGGCTCTCAAATTCTGTTTTGTGAGATGGAACTGTGACTGTATTTTGTAGACATGTGTAGCATAATCAGGGAACCACCTCTGTGTTGTTAATACAGAGGCTTTCCTTAGCTCTGGTTGCTTTCAAAATAGAGTCTCTGTCCCAGTGGTTTAGGAAAAATAAATAACCACGGGTCAAGGGGGATTACTTGGTGGTAAGGGTCTGCCTGGGAACCTATGGTCCTTTTCTATAATGAAACAATGAGAGAGGTGATCTTGGCGGAATTCCTGTATTAGCCAGTTTTCAAGAAATTCAATAGGGTCTGACCCCTCCAGCCTTTCATGGAGGCTGACAAGCTGCAAGTTGTTCCTCTGCAGCCTACTTTCTAGATCCTCATTTTTATATTCCACCCTCTGAAGCCTATTGCTCAAACTAGTGGCAATGGAATTAGTGGATTAACAGCATTATCCAAGTCATAATGCATTTTTAACCACTTCCTGCCCGGTCAATAACAGATTGACGTCCGGGAAGTGGTTCTGAAATCCTGACTGAACGTCTATTGACGTCCTGCAGGATTTCCTGCCACGCGCGCCCGTGGGGGCGTGCAGCGTGGCGATCGGTGATGTGGGGTGTCAGTCTGACACCCTGCATCTCCGATCTCGGTAATGAGTCTCCGGCGGAGCCTCGTTACCATGTGATCAGCCGTGTCCAATCATGATGTAAATAGGAAGAGCGGCTCTCCTGACAGGGGGGGTTCACGCTGATTGTTTATCAGCGCAGCACCCCCCCCCCTCGGATCACCACACTGGACCACCAAGGAAGCCCACACTAGACCACCAGAGAAGTGCAAAAAATAAAAAAAGGGGCAATAAAAAAATAAAAATAAAAAGTAAAACAATATATAAATAAAAAAGGACAGTAAAAAAAAGATGCCAATCAGTGCCCACAAATGGGCACTGATTGGCAACATGGATCCATCAGTGCCACCCCTCAGTGTCCATCAGTGCCACCCCACAGTGCCAATCCATGCCCAGTGACCACCTATCAGTGCCCATCTGTGCCACCCATAAGTACCCATCAGTGCCACCCATAAGTGCCGCCCATGAGTGTCCATCTGTGCCGCCTATGAGTGCCCAGTGCCGCCTATGAGTGCCCATGAGTGCCCATCAGTGCTGCCCATCAGTGCCCATAAGTGCCGCCTATGAGTGCCCATCAGTGCCGCCTATGAGTGCCCATCAGTGCAAGCATACCAGCGCCGCCTATCAGTGCCACCTCATCGGTGCCCATCAGTACTACCTTATCGGTGCCCATCAGTGCCACCTCATCGGTGCCCATCAGTGCCGCCATATCACTGCCCGTAATTGAAAGAGAAAAAGTAGTTATTTACAAAAAAATTGACAGAAAAAAATAAAAACTTAATTTTTTTTCAAAATTTTCGGTCTTTTTTTAGTTGTTGAGCAAAAAAAAAAATCGCAGAGGTGATCAAATACCACCAAAAGAAAGCTCTATTTGTGGGGAAAAAAGGACGCCAATTCTGTTTGGGTACAGTGTAGCATGACCTCGCAATTGTCATTCAAAGTGCGACAGCGCTGAAAGCTGAAAAAAAATTGGCTTGGGAGGGAAGGTGCGTAAGTGCCCTGTATGGAAGTGGTTAAACAACACTAAGCTTCTCTCTCATCTTGTGCATGACCGGATACAAGATAGCAAAATTGATTTCCATTTCCTCCACCTTCCCAATTAGAGCAGTACAATTTACCTTAATAGGCATAGCTTTGATAAGGTTGTCTCTGTCCCCCTCTCAGATGCAGTTTAACTGGGAAAAGGTGGGGAGATGGTGTTGGTTGAGCTGCTGTGGATTGAGAGGAAAGTGGTGAGATACAGGGGTTGATTTACTAAAGGAAAATAGACTGTGCACTTTGCAAAGTGAAGTTGCACTCTCCAAGCGCAGTTGCTCCAGAGCTTAGTAAATGAGCAGAAGCTCTGCTGACTTCCATCATCCAATCATGTTTTTTTTTCTTTGCATGTGATGGGGGATTCTATGCAAAGTGAAGTTTTACCTTATTTACTAAGCTCTGGAGCAACTACTTTTAACACACCTGCTCCCCATTCACACCTGAGACCTTGTAACACTAAGGCCGCGTACACACGATCGAACATGTCCGCTGAAACTGGTCCGCAGAACAGTTTCAGCGGACATGTTCGATCGTGTGTACGGCCTATCGGACCGTTTTCCAGCTGACCAAAGTTTTAAAACATGCTTTAAAACCTGTCCGATGGAAACCTGTCCGTCGGACAGGTTCGATGGTTAGTACACTAAATCATCGGACCAAAATCCCGCGCATGCTCAGAATCAAGTCGACGCATGCTTGGAAGCATTGAACTTCGTTTTTTCATCACATCGTTGTGTTCTACGTCACCGCGTTCTGGTCCAATGGGATTTTGGTCCGATGGTGTGTACGCACATCAGACCAACAGACCACTTCAGCGTGGTCCGATGAAAACGGTCCGTCGGACAAGTTTCATCGGACATGTTCGATCGTGTCTACGCGGCCTAACGAGTCACATGACACCGGGGAGGGAAAAATGGCAAATTGGGCCCAGTTTGAACATTTTCACTTAGGGGTGTACTCACTTTTTTTGTCAGCAGTTTAGACATTAATGGGTGTGTGTTGAGTTATTTTGAGGGGACAACAAATTTACACTGTTATACAAGCCGTACCCTTACTACTTTACATTGTAGAAAAGTGTTTCATTACTTTAAATCTTATAAAGATATAATAAAATATTTACAAATATGTGAAGGGGTGTACTCAATTTTGTGAGATACTGTATATAGAATATATTATACAACCAAATTATAGTTTAAGGTCATCAATGGAAGAGAGAGTAATTTCATAATTATTGGATACTTTATTGCAGGGATCCTCAAACTACGGCCCTCCAGGTGTTGTAGAACTACACATCCCATGAGGCATTGTAACACACTGACATTCACAGACATGACTAGGCATGATGGGAAATGTAGTTCCTGAACAACTGGAGGGCCGTAGTTTGAAGACCCATGCTTTATTGGATCACCTATCACCTGTCTTTACCCTGCTCAAAGTCTAACTTTGATTTAAACCACAGCTAAGTTACATGTGTTTTGAGGTTTAAAAATTAAGATAGTCCTGTCAAATAGCAATAAGGAATCCTGTCGATGGGAAGTTTGTTTGACTGGCTTTGGGAAATGAGAAAAATAACGGTAGATAGGAGATCATTGTCACCTGATCTTGCTGATTCCCAATGGATTTGGCATTGATTCCCATGTCTATTGGTTTTGGACAACAGACTTTACAGATAGACCTGGCCAGCATGTAAAAGCAGAAATAAAGAATTACCTTGTTGCGTACTGAAAAACAGTCATCATAAACTTTTAAATAGATTTTGATCCAAACCACAGTTAGGTCTTGTTTATTTTGGAGTCGGAAAATTAGAATATTCATGCCAAACAGGAATAATTTGAGGATATTGTCATCATTTAGCCCCCCGCTCACACTAGGTGTGACTTCAAAGTGGTGCGATTTGGTCACATTTAAGCACAAATTTAATGTGATTTCAATGCGATTTCTGATTATTTCAATGATTGGCCAATCAAAAAAGTATACTCTGTAACATAATTCCAAAAATTAGAAAAAAATAGAAAATTAGAAAAAAAAAATGCTGGTAGCAGATGCAGGAAAACTGGTGGCCCACAGTAGAGGAAGTTCCGGTGGGAGCAAGGCAGGTGCAAGCAGGGCCGATGAACAACTAGAGGCAAGATCAGAAAGCCAGATCAGCAGCAGATGCTTAGGCAGGCAAAAAAAATCGTCAGGGTACAGACAGAGGTTGGAAACACTAGATCAGGAAGATGGGCAGAAGGCAGAGCAAAGTCCAGATACAAGCCAAGGTCAGGGCAGGTAGTGTTCAAGCGAAGTCAGGAGCAATCCGAGTCAAACACAGCAGAATCAGATACAGGAATACTGATACAGCTGCAGATCAAACAGCAATAGACTAGTGCAGCTAATGCACTTATACAGGCCACTTGGCACCAGTGTCAATGTTGAATGTGTGTGCGCATAGCCATCTGCGTGCGCCTGCACCTCGTAACTCCAGCTGCACTATGGCCAGCAAGTTCCTGATAAGGCTCTTTAGATCTGAAATGGATTTCAAGGGGAACCCCACGGCAAAATTAAAAAATGGTGTGCCCCCCATAATCCATACCAGACCCTTATCCAAGCATGCAGGCTAGGAAAGGGGGGGTGAGTACAAGGACCTGTTCCCCACAACCTTGGCACGGTGGTTGGGGGGGGTGCGGGTGGTGACTTATTAGAATCTGAAAGCCCTCTTTAACAACCTACCTATTTGAGTGAGTAGGGGTACATAGTATGCCTACTCATTCACCAAAAAAGCTAATAAAAAAGTAAATAACAAGTTAAAAAAATAACTGTTTTTGGCAAGACCTTTATTAAAAAAACAAAAATGTAAAAATAAATGTCCCCCGGTGTAGATCCATCTTCAATCACGATGACTGCTGCTACCGCTGATCCAAAAAAAGTTATACACCCGACGAAGGCTCCCGCTGTCTGACAGCTCCACCTTCTCACAGTTTCTAAATAATTAAGGGCAGGGCCACCTGATGACATCCCCAAGTGACCCTGCCATTTTATTTTATTTTGGCATGGGGTTCCCCTTAATATCCTTACCAGACCCGAAGAGTCTGGTATGGCTTCACAGACAATGTGTCAGGATCAGCAGCTAAGGTGACCAGACACGTAGCTACACAAGGAAACTGAGACCAAACAAAGGATATATATATTAAGTGATATTTATTTACAGTGAGAATACACCAACAAACACACAGCAACCAATGAAAACATAAACCACTCCAGCAAACAAGAATAACTAATAAACATAATAGCTAACTATATACAATATCTACAATAAGGGAAAAGGCAACAAGGACACAGCTGGGGACAAGGGCATAGAACAAGGCAAGAAGGATCAGGACAAGGACAGGTGGGCAGGCACAAGCTGGTAGCAGACAGGAAGGGACCAGAATCTTGACGCACTGGGGGAAGGGAGGAGCAGCCTTAAATATCCAGGCAGCTGGAGCCAGGTGCGGCCGATCAGAACCTGACAGCTTCTGGGAGACACCTGCTGGTGGACACTGGAACTGCAGCAAACAGCACAGAGCAGGATAGTGCCACCAGCAGGTGAACTTATTCCTAACACAATGGCCTTTCCTAGAAAATATGACAACTGGAACTCAACATGATCACATGAGAAAGTCCCTCATTGGAGTGCTAGTAAGAAGAACAAAAAACATATTTTAGAGGAAATAAGCAATTTTTATTAAAATAATGATATAGCATAATATTATTATACAGAATTTATATGGTGCCAACCAGTGGCGGCTGGTGCTCCATTTTTTTGGGGGAGCGCAAAAAAAACCCAGCCAAACATCCCCCCCCCCGCCAACGTCACTCGCAGACAATGGGACCTGCAGACAGACAGATAGATATTCTGATAGATAATTGGACAGACAGATAGACAGAAAGCCATGTCCCTCTAGCCATGTCCCTCACATATGCAGCCATGTCCCTTAAGCCATTTCCCTCTAGCCATGTTCCTCACATATGCAGCCATGTTCCTTCAGCCATGTCCCTCACATATGCAGCCATGTCCCTTCAGCCATGTCCCTCTAGCCATGTCCCTCACATATGCAGCCATGTCCCTCTAGTCATGTCCCTCACATATGCAGCCATGTCCCTTCAGCCATGTTCCTCACATATGCAGCCATGTCCCTTCAGCCATGTCCCTTCAGCCATGTCCCTCACATATGCAGCCATGTCCCTTCAGCCATGTCCCTCACATATGCAGCCATGTCCCTTCAGCCATGTCCCTCACATATGCAGCCATGTCCCTTCAGATAGATAGATAGATAGATAGATAGATAGATAGATAGATAGATAGATAGACACATAGATAGATAGACACATTGGGCCAGATTCAGGTAGAGTTAGGCTGGAGTATCCATTGATCCGCCAGCCTAACTGTCACTTTAAGCCGGTGTTTTTGTTTTCTGTAACCAGAAAACAAGAAACGCCGGGTTGGAGTTCCGATGCGATCGGCGCAATTGAATTTCGCCATCGCATCGTTACTTCAACTTAAAAATGGCGCCGGGGACATTCCCGCTGATTAACGCTGAAAAAATATGTTAATCAGCGGGAGTCGGAAATTCACGATCTTTTTCGGGCGCGACGCAGTGACTTTACGACGTTTCCGGAAGCGATACGCAACGTAAAGATAAAGCAGCCCCCTAGTGGAGTATCCTATGTTAAGTATAGGCGTCGTCATCGCGTCGGAAAAAATAATAATCGCGTCGCTTGCGTAAAACGTTCATGAATGGGGATGTGACGTCATTGACGTTCACTGACAGAATTTGGAGCATGCGCACTGGGATGCATTGACACTCGACGCATGCGCAGTACGTTCGCCGCGGGATCGCGCATAGTTTAAATATTACACGCCCCGTACCCGCCCAATTTGAATTCCGCCGCCTCATATGCGATGCGCTGCCGCAACTTTAGGAGCAAGTGCTTCATGAATAACAGCACTTGCTTCTAAAATTTCGGCAGAGTAACGTAAATGAGAAGCGTTACTCCAGAGCAAAGATGCTCTCATCTATCTGAATCTGGCCCATAGATAGATAGACACATAGATAGAGAGAGAGAAAGAGAGATAAGTGATCTGTACAGCACAGTTGCAGGACGCAGTAATCAGAGCCCTCACACACACACACACATACAGGAGATGTGTAAGGCTCTGATTGCTGTGTGAAGCACAGCACAGTATAGCACACGGCACCCTTCTCCCTCCAGTCCACGCTGAGCCCTATCACAGTACAGGCTGAGCATACAGCACAAGGTGCTGCTGGACATGGATGGGGTGGACAGGACAGACAATGAGACAAAGTATTTTATTAAGTTTCCTACCTTAGATTCCTCCTGGAGCCAAAACCGAAAGCAACACTGCCCTCAGCCCTGGGGAAAGCACCACCCATTTCCTTTGGCAGAGAGGAAGCAGCAGGACCCAATTAGAGTGGAGACTGGGGAGACACTGGACAGTGATTGGCTCGTGGCGCACAGCACATAGCCACAGAGCTTAAAAAAAAACCTGCAAATGAAGCGTCTTGCCTGCTTGCTTTGGCATGATGCTTCAATTACGCTATAGCACTGCACTGTGACCGGCGTCCACCCCAAGCAATAGTAGTGCTGTTAAAGAACTTTTTTTTTCTTAACCACTTTCCCACCGTGCCATAAGCATTTTACTGCTACGGCGCTGCGAGGTTATCTTGGGACGACGTCCCTGGGACGTCGTCCTTCACTTTCGCGATTGCGCGTCCCCTGGGACGCGCTCGCGAAAGTGTCTGTGCTCGCCGGGTCTAGAAGACCCGGCGCATCACGGATCACGGTAAATTGCCACTGATCGCGGTCGTTTACCACGTGATCGCGCCGTCGAATGACGGCGCGATCACTTGTAAACAAACCGGCGTCATTTGATGACGCCGGTTCCTCCCTCTCCTCCCTCTCCTCCCTCTCCTCTCTGTACAGTGTGCGAGGAGAGGGGGGGGGGAGCGGGGTGTCAGCAGCTGAGCTGTGGCTGGATCTGTGACAAATGCAGTCACAGATCCAGCCATCCCTCAATCCATCCCAGCTCTGCAATCCCCCAGTACCCTGCAATCCCCAGTACCCAGCAATCCCCCAGTACCCAATAATACCCCAGTACCCAACAATACCCCAGTACCCAACAATCCCCCATTACCCAACAATACCCCAGTACCCAACAATACCCCAGTACCCAACAATACCCCAATACTCAACAATACCCCAGTACTCAACAATACCCCAGTACTCAACAATACCCCAGTACCCAACAATACCCCAATACTCAACAATACCCCAGTACTCAACAATACCCCAGTACTCAACAATACCCCAATACTCGGCAATACCCCAATACTCGGCAATACACCAATACTCGGCAATACCCCAGTACTCGGCAATACCCCAGTACTCGGCAATACCCCAGTACTCGGCAATACCCCAATACTCGGCAATACCCCAGTACTCGGCAATACCCCAATACTCGGCAATAACCCAGTACTCAGCAATACCCCAATACTCGGCAATACCCCAATACTCGGCAATACCCCAGTGCTCGGCAATACCCCAGTACTCGGCAATACCCCAATACTCGGCAATACCCCAGTACTCGGCATTACCCCAGTACTCGGCAATACCCCAGTACTCGGCAATACCCCAATACTCGGCAATACCCCAGTACTCGGCAATACCCCAGTACTCGGCAATACCCCAGTACTCGGCAATACCCCAATACTCGGCAATACCCCAGTACTCGGCAATACCCCAGTACTCGGCAATACCCCAATACCCTGCATGATACTTTGCAATACCCCAATACTCTGCAATACCCTGCGCGATACTCTGCAATACCGCCTATGGGGATTTTTAAGTAGCGAAGTTTGGCGCCATTCCACGAGTGTGCGCAATTTTGAAGTGTGACATGTTGGGTATCTATTTACTCGGCGTAACTTCAACTTTCACATTATGAAAAAAAATTGGGCTAACTTTACTGTTTTGTTTTGTTTTAAGCACAAAACAGTTTTTTAAAAAACACGCGTTCAATAAATTTCTGCGAAAATACCGTACGAGATAAAAAGTTGTAACGGCCGCCATTGTATTCTCTAGGGTCTTTGCTAAAAAAGCATATATAATGTTTTGGGGTTCTATGTAATTTTCTAGCAAATAAATGATGATTTTTCCATGTAGGAGAGAAATGTCAGAATTGGTCTGGGTGTTCCAGAATGCCTGATGGCGTTCCCTGCATGTTGGGCCTCTATATGTGGCCACGGTGTGTAAAAGTCCCACACATGGGGTATCGCAATACTCGGGAGGAATAGCAGAATGTGTTTTGGGGTGTAATTTGTGGTATGCATATGCTGTGTGTGAGAAATAACCTGCTAATATGACAGAAACAAGTTTTTTTATATTTTTTTTACAGAATTTTCATCCGTTTTTCTTTTATAGCGCAAAAAATAAAAAACCCAGAGGTGATCAAATACCACCAAAAGAAAGCTCTATTTGTGTGAAAAAAAGGACAAAAATTTCAAATGGGTACAATGTTGTATGACTGAGTAATTGTCATTCAAATTGTGAGAGCACCGAAAGCTGAAAATTGGTCTGGTTAGGAAGGGGGTTTAAGTGCCCAGTGGTCAAGTGGTTAAAGAGCCCAAAAAAAAGAAATTTTTTTTTTACTGGCTTTGGGGGAGGGGGGGGGGCGGCGCCCTGGCGCCCCCTATGGACGGGCCGCCACTGGTGCCAACTATTTACACAGTGCTTATATAATGTATAATTGCAACACAAACCATTGTGCAATTGAACGCTATGTAACAGTGACTTTCTTTTTCAGTCTGCAGCCATTTCATGATATAAAAACTGCAAAAAAAAACTATTGTTGCTTTGCTGTAACCATGGCAACAAAGGAGGCATTCTGTGCACCCTATAAAGGATCAGTTCCTTCTACACGATTGCCTCATTGATCCTCTCAGCAGTGTTTCTCTTTTCACAACATTGGGTCATATTGAGTTATTAGAAAGTAGGCCTTCCAGCACACATGAAGGAAGTAGTGACTGGAATGAATGTGCCAGTTTTAATAGCATTCCACAATGACATTTGTGAAAATCCTTAAAGCGGAGCTCCGCGGTAAAAAAAAATATTAAAAGCCAGCAGCTACAATACTGCAGCTGCTGACTCTTAATATTAGGACACTTACCTGTCCTGGAGTCCAGCGATGCCTCACTGCCTGTGATTAGCGCAGCGCATTGTTGACTTCCTGGTGGGCTCTGCGAACACGCCAAAGCTCATCCTTACTGGCCATACACGGGTCGAATTTCGAAATAATTTTCTTTAGAAAATCATATCTAAGAATTTTTGTTTGAATTTTGCACCATTAGTGAACTGCATCAAATTTGAGTAATGTTGGATTTTCTTTGAAAAACTAGCGATTTTGTAATCAATCATGAGAGAATCATGAGAGAAATGTAATAGAAAAATGAATGCACATGAGCAAGAAAAGAAAACTCCCAGATAAAAAAGATTCCCGGCCATGAAAATTCATTTCTGTAGCAACATGAGGTGAAATTAAAGTCTTGGTTGGCCGAATTTCGACAATTCTGATTGTGAAAAGAAAATTTGTTCGAAATTTGACCATGTATGGCCTGCTTAAGGCTGTTTTCACACTGAAAGTGCCCAGGCGCAAATTACCATAGTTTTTGTGGCGCTTTTCGGCCACTGGCGGACCGCTTTTAACCCCCGCTAGTGGCTGAAAAATGGTTAAAAGCACACGCAAATCGCCACCAAAGTGGCGTTCCGTGTTGCTGCTCATTGAATTCAATGGGCAGGGGCACTTTGGGAGTGGTGAGTTCAGAGCAGCCCAAACTTCCTCTTCTCGGGTCCCCCGCTGGCCCTCCTGGCCCCTCCCTTCTGTCCAGTGCCCCCATTGGAAGCTTTGTAACAGGATTTCTACAATGTATTTTTGTCAGATCAAAGGCTTGTTGTCTTCATGTGCCAGTTCCAGAAAATTAATAATGGAAAAATGTTGCTATTTTACATTTTTTATTTCTATTAAAACGTATAAAACTTTTTTTACTGCTTATATCTGGTTCGCCTAAGACTGTCATCTTGCACTGCTCTTCTCAATAGCCTTTTTCTATATTCTTAAAGTGATTGTAAAGTTTATTTTTCTTTTGTTTTGTTAACCACTTGCTTACTGGACACATATACCCCCTCCTGCCCAGTTGAAATTTCAGCTTCCGGCACTGCGCCGCTTTAACTGACAATCGCGCGGCCGTGCGACGTGGCTCCCAAACCCTATGGGAAAATTTGACTCAGTTCGCAACCAATTTGGTTTGCGACCAGAGTCGTGGAACAAATTAAGTTTGTGAACCGAGGTATCCGTGTATCGCCTAATTACACCAAGCATAAGCCTCTGTAATGCCGCGTACACACAATCACTTTTTGTGATGAAAACAAACGACGTTTTTAAAAACGTCATTTAAAATCACCGTGTGTGGGCAAAACGTTGTTTTATGTCTTAAAAAAAACGACCAAAAAAAAATTCGAACATGCTTGAATTTTTTGTGTCGTTTTTCAAAACGTCGTTTTTTGTGTCATAAAAAGTGATGGTGTGTGGGCAAAACGATGTTGAAAACGACGTTTATAAAGCCGCGCATGCTCCGAGGCAAGTTATGAGACGGAGCTTCAATGGAACAGAGTGCCGTCGAACGTGGTGTACGTCACCACGCTTTGCTAGAGCATTTTGGAAAAACGATGGTGTTTATGCAATGTCGTTTTGGAAAATGAAGTTTGAAAAACATCGTTTTGTTTCATTACTTGAAACGTCGTTTTTTTTCATCACAAAAAGTGAGCGTAGCATCATTGCGTGTTTCTATGCACATTTCTGGCACGTTTATATGCGTTTTTATGCGTGTTGTTCTAAAAAAGCCAACAGCAGAAGAATGGTCAGCGATTTCTGAGCTTTTCCTTCCACGCTGCAATTTTTCTAACTGTTTTCTAACTGCACTATTGATGGGAAGCACATCAGAATCGTGAAGCCAATGGGTAGCGGACGTCGCTTCTTCAATTATAAGAAGTATTTTTCATTTGTTTTAATGGCAGTGGCTGATGCTAACTATTGTTTTTGTTATGTGGATATTGGGGCATATGGCAGACACTTTGATTCTGACTTTTTTTTCCACTCATTATTGGCCAGTTGTTGCGTATGGATAGCCTGGACTTTCCAGAAAATAGACCCCTCCCTGAAACAGGGACAGGTGCTCTTTCTTTTAGACCCCAGATCTCTGCTCTGTCCTTTGCTTCAGGTCACACCAAGATGGGTATGATCTGATGCTTTTTTTTAAACCTATCAGGGTTTGTTTACAATCAATAAAACTGGATGAAATGCTCAATTGCTTGCTCATCGTGAAGTGGTTAATACAAATTAAAAGAGAATATTTGCTATATTTTCCTATGGGGGACCTGTCAGGTACGATGTATAAAGTACAAAGATTTCTATAAGCAGTCTGTATGCTAAAGTGAATACACAGTAAAAACCTGCTGGCCTTTATTCTCCCAAGCCCTCCTCTTTTTGGCACAGCTTTTATAATCGGAGTCCTTGCTGTTGTATAGGGAGGGGTGCACCTTGACCATTCAAATAAATGGCTCTGGATCTAACAGGGTGACTGTATTCTCCATTTTTGTTTAAATTTTGTAATTTCCTTTTGGGAGGTAACTTTACATTTGTGCAGAAAAACATGCCAATTTGCACTTTAAAACGCTCAAAAACAAGTTTCTAGGTTCGCCTATTGTAATAAAAGCGTGACAAAAACCCCCAAATCTGCCTGAATTGAGCTACAAAAAATTCTCCAGATGTTTTTGAGCTTCTTGGAGTGGAGATATGAACCATCTCTATAGAGAATAATTGATTTTTTTCCCCTCCAGCGTTTTGTAGCTTGAGGCTTCAAGCTACAAAACACTCAGGTTTTTCGGGTTCTAAAAAATTACGTTTTTTTTATGATCTTAAAAAACGATTGTGTGTGGGCTTTGGAGCATTTTTCGGGGTTCTAAAAAATGGGCAAAAAAAAAAAACTCTAACATGCTCTATTTTTTCACGACGTTTTTAACGTTGACGTTTTTAAGGTTGTAAATAATGGTCGTGTGTGGGCTTTAATGAAGTGAAAAATCCGCGCATGTTTAGAAGCAAGTTATGAGACGGGAGCGTTTGTTCTGGTAAAACTACCGTTCGTAATGGAGTAAGCACATTCATCACGCTGTAACAGACAGAAAAGCGTGAATCGTCTTTTACTAACACAAAATCAGCTAAAGCAGCCCCAAGGGTGGCATCATCCGAATGGAACTTCCCCTTTATAGTGCCGTTGTATGTGTTGTATGTCACTGCGCTTTGCTAGAGCATTTTTTTTTCACGATCGTGTGTAGGCAAGGCCGTTTTAATGATCGGGTTGAAAAAAACGTTTTTTCTAGACCCTTAAAAACGTAATTTTTTAGAACCCGAAAAACGGTCGTGTGTACGCGGCATAAGGCTTCCTCGGGGGGGCAGCAATCACATATTCAGTGGAAAACTTCTGGCATAGGTTTTCAATGGAGAATTATTGCAGTATATACACATTCATTTTCCAAATGACTTAACATTTTGGTCATATAACAAATAAGGCCTAAAATGTGACTTTATCACACTACATCATTCTATTCATACTGAAAACAAACAGACAAGCTCCATGATACTGTAGAAAAGTGCACTTAGATACAAGAGCAAAGGTAAACCAGGGTTCAAGGAGGTAAAGGATACAAGGTATTATGTAATACACATCAGAATGACACTTGCTTCAAGAACAAAGTGTTCTATTACAAAAAACTAGTAACAAGTAGTGTTGAGCAGAATATGCCATATTCGATTTCGCGATATATCACGAATATATAGTCGAATATTCGAGATATATTCGCTAAATACGAATATTCGTGATATATTTTGGAAATGAAATCATTGCGAATTTTCGCTATCGCGAATGCGAATGCGAATTGCGAATTGCGAATGCGAATATTCGAGAAATGCGGAAGGAGCACTCTGATTGGCTCAGAATATTCGTGATATATTACAATACACAATAATTGCGAATATTCGAGAAATGCGGAATGGAGCACTCTGATTGGCTCAGAATATTCGTGATATATTACAATACACAATAATTGCGAATATTCGGCAAATGCGGAAGGAGCACTCTGATTGGCTCAGAATATTCGTGATATATTACAATACACAATAATTGCGAATATTCGGCAAATGCGGAAGGAGCACTCTGATTGGCTCAGAATATTCGTGATATATTACAATACACAATAATTCGAGATTTTCCTAGCTTGTGACGGAAAATATTGGTTATATGAAGACAGGAGGCGAGTATCTTGCATTAATCTTTCTTTATTAATGCCCATAGCAGAATCTTAAATAAGTTTTTTAAAAGAAGAATAAACATAAGAACAACTGTGTGGGACTACAAATCCCAGCAGCCCTCAGTGTAACGGCCCCTCCTCCCTACGGACCCTATAAGAAGGCTGAGTACTTCCTTGCACTTCCTCTTTCTGACTGCGATGCCAGTGTGAACAAACCAGACAACAGTCCAATATCAGAAGTCGGTATTCCCGTAGTAGACCGATGAGTTCTCTCAATGGATCCATAGGTACGGGACGTCATCTCTTACTGGGGAAGCTTCAGCCAGGATCCAACCAAAACAACATTCCAACGTGGAGTCAACACGAATCTGGGAAGTCCGAATGGTATACTCTCGGATCGTTTCAGTAACCTAAAACAAGAGCAAGATGACCATAACAGGGAGGGTAGGGTGGGAAGATACTCGCCTCCTGTCTTCATATAACCAATATTTTCCGTCACAAGCTAGGAAAATCTCGAATTATATTTCAGACAGGAGGCTCATATCTTGCATGTTTAAAGCTAAGCGTACTTATTCTATACACCAGGGCAAAATATCAGAGTATGTATACATATACCGAGTGTAAGTAAATTACAACAGCTTGTACGATAACTAGGTACCCACTCTAGGGCGTAAGAACTGACAAGGATACATGGGATTCAGGCCTGAAGTAAAATTCCCGAAAGGTAGATTCCGACGACCAGTCGGCCGCCAATAAGAGGTCCGATAAGGAACCCCCCGTGGAAATCACCTTAGTGGCCATCGCCCCCCTGGTCGAGTGAGCGCCAAACAAAGTTAAATCTATGCCTGATAATTCCATTACTAGACGAACCCACCTGGCCAGAGTCGCCGAAGTCACCGGGAGGTGAGGTCGCACATAAGAGACCAACAATTGTGATAGGGTAGGAGAGCGAAGAGTCGCCGTACGCGATTCGTAGGCTTGAAGGCAACGTACCACGCAAAGTTGTGGGTGAGAAGGAAAGAACGGGTAAAAAACCGAATGAAGTTGAGTCTTGGTTCTGCGCACTACCGAGAATCTAACCCCTTCCGGCGAAAACTGACGGCGCGAAACGTCTAGGGCTCTGACGTCCGAAACTCTTTTTATAGACACTAGGCAAAGTAACATGGTGAGCTTGAGGGAAAGATCTCGCAGGGAAAGCAGGTGATTGTCTTCCCAGGTAGAGAATAGCTGAAGTACTTTGGTCACATCCCAAGTGGATTGGTAGCGAGGTTTAGGAGGACGGGTAAGCCTAGCCCCGCGGAGGAGACGACACACCAAGGGGTGTCTCCCGACAGGGAGGGACTCTACGGGAAGGTGGTATGCCGATATAGCGGATCTGTACACATTAAGTGAATTGTATGCCTTTCCCGAGTGAAAAGCTTCAGCCAGGTAGTTGACAATCGTGTTCACAGGAGCTCGAGTGGGATCAACTTGTCGTTGATCACACCAACGAACCCATAATCCCCAGGCAGATCGGTATGCCGATCTAGTCCCAGGGGCCCAGGCCAGGGCGAGAAGGTCTCTAGCTGAAGATGAAAGTCCATCACTGGAGTCTGACGTCCCGAGACCAACCATGCCAGCAGAGGCAATCTGCCTTCCAGTAATAGCGGGTGAGCATCCCCGACAGGATTGGTCAACAGGTGGGTCGAGTGAGGGAGGAGTCTGGGATAATCGATCGACATACCCAGAATCATGGGAAACCATGGTTGAGCTGGCCACCACGGAGTGATAAGGGCTACCGTGGCCGCCTGATTGGCTACGTGAAGGAGCATTCTGGTTATCATGGTGAAAGGAGGGAACGCATAGTGTAACCCTGCGGGCCATGTCTGAAGGAGTGCGTCCGCCGCAATTGCTTCTGGATCCGGCCTCCAGCTGTAAAAGCGGGGTAGTTGGCGATTGAGTCTCGATGCGAACAGGTCCGTGTAAAAGGGGCCCCACAAGGTGTGGATTGCTAGAAACACCGATCTGTCCAGCATCCAGTCGCTCGTATCGGTCAGGTAACGGGAGTTCCAGTCTGCCACGTCGTTGGAAGTTCCCGGAATATATTCCGCTAGAGGGGTGATGTCGCGTGAAAGGCAGAAATTCCAGAATTCTGATGCCAAATTGGCCAGAACTTTGGATCTCGATCCCCCCAGGCGATTGACATACTGGACTGCCGCCACATTGTCCATGCGTATAAGAACGCAACATCTGGATCTCTGTGACAGAAAACTCTTGACGGCGAAAAATGCTGCCAGGAGTTCTAACGCGTTGATATGAAGGGTAGCTTCCTCCGCTGACCATGTCCCCCCAGTGGAGACAGGGCCACAGCGAGCTCCCCATCCTAGACGGCTCGCGTCTGATTCCAGAATGATGTCTGGTCGGGGCGTGAAAATGGTCTTGCCGTTCCATTCTACCGCGTATCGGAGCCACCAACGTAATTCCGCTTCCGAATCCGGACAAAGGGAGATTTTGTCCGAGTAGCGGAGGCCCTGTCTCAGGTGAAGAGTTTTCAGCCGTTGGAGAGCCCGATAGTGTAGAGGAGCCGGTAAAATTGCTTGAATGGAAGCGGATAAAAGGCCGACCATGCGAGCAAGAGTCCTCAGAGAAATGAGGCGTTTCCGGAGAATCGTATTGATTTCTTTCCGGATCAGGGCCAGCTTGGCACTGGGCAAACGCAATACCGCGTGTGTGGTGTCCACCGAGAACCCTAAAAATTCCACCACCTGGGACGGTTGGAGAACTGATTTGTCGAGGTTGATGAGGAAACCCAGTTTTTCCAAAAGTGATACTGTCCAGTGTTTGTGTAATTCGGCTTGCGCCTTTGAATGAGCCATGATAAGAATGTCGTCGAGATAGATGATAAGCCGAACGCCCCTGCGGCGGAGGGTGGCTATCACCGGTTTCATCACCTTGGTGAAGCACCAAGGGGCTGAAGACAGTCCGAAGGGCAGACAAGTAAACTGCCACATGTGGTCTCTCCATTGAAATCTCAGGAATTGTTGGGATGACCGGTGCATAGGTATCGTCAGATACGCATCTTTGAGGTCTATTTTTACTAGCCAGTCCCCTTGAATTAAAAGGTCCTTCAACATGTGAATCCCTTCCATTTTGAAGTGACGATACGACACAAATTGGTTCAAATCCCTGAGATTTATCACAGGTCTGTATCCCCCATCCTTTTTTCGTACTAGAAAGAGATTGCTCACGAACCCGGGAGACCTGGGGTCCACCTCTATCACCGCACGTTTTGCGATGAGGTCCTGGAGTTCTCTGTCTATGAGATACACATTGTCTTCTGAAAAATTTATGGGATTTAGGGGCACCAACCTGTTTGGTTGTGATGTTAGTTCTATGCAATAACCGTTGACTACGGCCAGAACCCATGGGTCTGCCGTAATCATGGACCAGGCGTGGATAAAATGTCTCAACCTGCCCCCCACCGGTATGACAGAATGGCATTTTCCCAGTAAACTCACCGGATGGACGGGATCGTGGGAAACCTCTGCCGCCGCGTCCTCTCCATGGACGTCCTCTGGGAGGGAAGAATGGAGCTGGTTGAACCGTTGGGGTGGAGTATAGTTGCTGCGCGGGAGCGTAAAATTGAGCCGGTGTTCTGGGGGAGGCCCTGTAATAATTTCCTCGGCCGGCAGATCGGCCTCTACCTCTGCCAGCCCTATTAAAAACTCTAGCTCCAGAGTTTGACTTTTTGAGGGAAAATTGAGCCTTGTCCAGACTGTTAAAAAGTCCAACGAAGCGATTTATATTTTTTACCAAATCGTCTCCGAATAGCAGACCCTCGGCTGAGGGACCCGGTTCTGATTCAGCTAAGTGCGACAACTGGGGGTCAAGCCTCATCAATATAGACCTGCGCCGTTCAATGGCGCAGGTTGTGTTAGCTGATCCTAGCAGGCATATGGCCCGTTGTGCCCAGCCACGTAATTGGACCAAGTCAATAGGTTCCTCTGAGGTGACTGCCTGTTCGGACAGGTTGAGAATTTTCGTTAGTGGGCCCAAGAGGTCCAGGACGTGGTCCTGGATCGTTTTGAACGAACGTTCAATCCCCTTTTTTGAAAATTTTCCTGCCTTGGTCAGGTACTTTAATAAGACCGGATCGATCTCGGGTGTGGCTGCCACTTTGTTGGGGATGGACGGCCTGGGGCATTCTGCACGCAATTTGTTTCTATTGGATTTATCCAGAATCCGCCTTACCCAGTGCTCCACGTATTGGGATACCTGGGGAAGAGGGGCCCAATCCCCAGAGCGGGGGTGAATAATCAACTCCGGATTAAAGAAGGGCTCTCCTAGAGAGTCTAATATCGCCTCTGATGGGGCATCCGGATTGGCTTCCATGTTTGTAGCCATTTGCCCAGCCTCCTCTGTGTCTGAATCAGAATCTCTTGCTGAAGTGTGTAAGGACTCGCCCGAGTCGTCATCCGAATCCTCAATAAATGAGTCGGGTTTTTCCCGGAGGGATGACATTAGCTTCTTAGATGGGTACTCCTTGGTTATCAAGGGTCGCATAATTGTAGGATGGCTGGGTCGGCAGGCCGAGGAAGGTCCTGCCTCACGCATCAATTCTACTTCCCCTGCCGGGGAGTCGATATAAGTCGCAGTATGTTTGCGCTTACAAGAGGCCTTGCCCGATTTTTCCTTTACAGGTAGCGTGGGCTGGGTAGAGGTACAAGGGGCAGCAGGAGCTAAAGCAGCCTGTATGGATTGTGTTATTAACACTTGAATTTGTGCTGCGGTGAGCATCTGTGGGGTTTCCACATTGGTTTCAGGCTCCATGTCATCTTGTATCTTATTATGTGACATGATGTCAATATTGTAACTCTGTAGTACTGTAGGGATAGGGGATGCGCTCAGTACGGTCTATATATAGGGTAACTGTAACTGGGTAGAATACCCAGTAAGGCAAGTATAGGGGAGGACAGTACAGCACCCGGAATGAGGTTCCGCCCTACCGCTCCGCTCCGCTGCAGCCGCCGAATGATTTCCAGCGCGGGCTTGCAGGGAGAACGGCGCTGCCGTGTGACGTCACGGCGATCCGATAGGTTGGTTAGCCAGGAGGAGAGTGAGAGGGAGAGCGAGAGGAAGAGCGAGAGAAGGCGGGGACGCGCCGTGCATAGGCGCGCCCCTCCTATGAACAGCGCGCTGAACCTGTGAGGAGATGGCGCTCACAGAAGCCGGCGCAGTACAAAATAAAATAGAGTAATATGCAGTGTGGCACTAGAAACCGGGGCACACAGCGATAGAACGTAGGAATAAGATAATAATATAATATAACAATAATATAATAATAATATATATAATAACAGTGAGAATTAAATTGGTACTTATCTGACTATGAGCAGAAAGAAAGAGGAAGTGCAAGGAAGTACTCAGCCTTCTTATAGGGTCCGTAGGGAGGAGGGGCCGTTACACTGAGGGCTGCTGGGATTTGTAGTCCCACACAGTTGTTCTTATGTTTATTCTTCTTTTAAAAAAGTTATTTAAGATTCTGCTATGGGCATTAATAAAGAAAGATTAATGCAAGATATGAGCCTCCTGTCTGAAATATAATTGCGAATATTCGAGAAATGCAGAAGGAGCACTCTGATTGGCTCAGAATATTCGTGATATATTACAATACACAATAATTGCGAATATTCGGCAAATGCGGAAGGAGCACTCTGATTGGCTCAGAATATTCGTGATATATTACAATACACAATAATTGCGAATATTCGGCAAATGCGGAAGGAGCACTCTGATTGGCTCAGAATATTCGTGATATATTACAATACACAATAATTGCGAATATTCGAGAAATGCAGAAGGAGCACTCTGATTGGCTCAGAATATTCGTGATATATTACAATATAAAATAATTGCGAATATTCGAGAAATGCGGAAGGAGCACTCTGATTGGCTCAGAATATTCGTGATATATTACAATACAAAATAATCGCGCGATATCGCTATTGCCGAATAATCGCATTGCGATTTTTCGGGAATATAAAATGAGCGCTGCAGCTACTCGGCCCAAGGTCTCTAATCATACCAGCAATGCTTTTACACGTCGATGGGGATCTCTAGGATGTGATCTGTTCTAAATTTTTTTTTAAAAAATACGAATATTCGAAATAGCGAATATTCGCCGCGATATTCGCATTATTCGCGAATACTCGAATATGCAATATTCGTAGCGAATATTCGCAATGCGAATATTCGTGAGCAACACTAGTAACAAGTAACAAAACGTGCAGAGGATAGACCTTGCATGAAGCTTCTATCTACTGCAAAATAAATGTAAAAAATGCACTCACCGGCTACTTTATTAGATAATAAATTAGGTTCCAATCTTCTATTGTTTAATTTTGGTGAGTCTGTGTGAATTGTAGCCTCAGTTTCCTGTTCTTAGCTGAAAGGTGTAGCACCTGGTGTGGTCTTCTGCTGCTGTAACCCATCTGCTTCAAGGCCCGATGTGTTGTGTGTTCAGAAATGGTTTTAACAAGTGGTTATTTGAGTTTCTGTTGCCTTTCTATCATCTCAAGCCAGTCTGCCCATTCTCCTCTGACATCAACAAGATGGTTATGCGTAAAAAGCACAGTAGATCTGCAGTTTTTAAAATACTCAATCAATTGTCATCACTGTGCCATCAATTGTCATCACTGTGCCATGCCATCAAACGCAGCCACTGTGCCATCAATTGTCACCACTGTGCCATGCCATCAAACGCAGCCACTGTGCCATTCCATCAAACACAGCCACTGTGCCATCAATTGTCACCACTGTGGCTTTTAATTGTCACCACTGTGCCCTTTAATCGTCACCACTGTGCCCTTTAATTTTCGCCGCTATGCCAATTGTCCCCACTGTGCCCATTGTCCCCACTGTGCCTATTATCGCCACTGTTGATGTTACTGTGCCCTTTAATTGTCGCAACTGTGCCCATTCATGCCACTGTTCCAATTGTCCTCATTGTCCCCACTGTGCCTATTGTCGCCACTGTGCCCATTCATGTCACTGACTGTGCCCTTCATCGCCACTGTGCCCTGTAAAGTGCCCCCCCCGCCTAGCACTTACCTTTACTGGAGTCAGCCATCTACGTCCCTCGATGTCTTCTGCCGCCCTCAATGACTGACAGGCGTCTCAGCCAATCAGGTTACCAGTAGCCAGAACCGGCCAACCTGATTGGCTGAGATGCCTGTCAGTCTTATCCAAGGATAAGCTTCCGGGACCCGAGGGCTGTACTCGGAAACCCTCTGATAGGCACTTCCGTACTGCCAACCAGCTGCTATCATTCAGATGGCTGGACATGAGTGCCGACCATCTCAATAGAACAGCGGCAGCGGCGATAATAACATAGTTTAGTGCAATGCATGAATCTATGTTATTAGACTCAGTGGCGGTGAGAGCCAGAGGGGGCGGTGCTCCAGCGCCCTCTATGGATGAACCGCCACTGCCTAATAATGTGTCCAGTGAGTGTATATAATACTGATCATAAATAAAAAAGAAATGCAAAAAAAAAAATTGATTCCATTTCAACATCTTTTTATTCAGTTTGATGTCACCAGTGCCACTACCAAATCTACCTCTGGCACAGCCAGGAACCCCATTAATATTCAAGTACTAGTCTCTTAGCATTAGCTTATAGATAGAAAAGATATGCCTAGCTTTGTGTAAGAACACAAAATTCTACTTATTTCTATACACAATTCCATAAATAATATAATGTTTTCACTGCATACAAAAGATTTGCACTTGGATGCTTTGAGCTGAGACATTTCAATAAAATGAATTCTACCTTTCTTCATTCTAGACAATGTTTACAGAAGATTAAAGCAGTGATGACTCACGCTTTTTCACAAGGGAGATATCATGTCTGCGGCTGCAGAAATTAAATTAAAAAAAATCTAGATGGCGTTTTGTAGCTTCATGCAAGAAAACTAGCCACAGCCTTCTATATTAAGCTAAGCTCATGCAGAACTCACAGTTATTACAGAATCCGTTATGGAGCTTTGAATCACAACCCACGCATGCTTTAATTAAAAAAAATATTCATAAATATAAATGTCTTGGATAAAAGGGAACTCTTTGCATGGTCACTAGGTTAAAATGATGTGTGTATGAAGCATGGAATTGTCTGTGCTATCACAGGGTATATTTTATACATTGTAAAGTATTTATTTGTATTACTTCCATCACAAATCTAAAAATAAGGGGTTTATTCCTCATGTTGCAGAAGAGAAAATGATGGTGGGATAGGAGGTGGGTGAAAAATTCCAATGGGGACACCTATTCTGATGACAACTGTCTTTGAGATGAATACCCTTTGTTGGATAAAAGTCAACGTCTTTCTTGCAGCACTTGGTTAAACATTCAACACAGACATGCAGCAGGAGAGGTGAGACTGCCAACACATTTAACACTGTATAGCACTTAATCATAGCCTCACTTCTCACAATTCTATTTCATTTTTCTGATTTACTTCCAAATTTTTGAAAATATTGAAGTAAATATGTCTACAGCACCTCACATGGAATTATGGCAAAACCACAGCAATGGAGTCATAGGGCACCCAATAAAAGAGCTGGGTATATGCACCAGATTGACAGGGTATATCTTCTTCTTGCCATCATTTCAACATCTTGGCCCATGACATACAAAGGGTAAGGAAGTGGATACAATCTGCCTCAAGTGCAATCAATATTAGGGTGTACTGGCTGGCTTTTCAGGTAGATTGATCTACTGACAGGTCTGTATTCTATATGTGTGTATTTGTGTGTAGCATATCATGTGGACAAAGATAAATGTGTTTTAATTAACACAACAAACAAAGGGGGAATTTTTTATTTTTTTTTATTGCACTCATACGACTTTATTCATCCATTAAAACCTACAATAATAAAAAAGGCACATTATAACCCACCAATAGGGATGAGCCGAACACCCCCGCGTTCGGTTCGCACCAGAACCGTCGAACAGACCGACCGTTTGCGCGAACATTTAGAACCACATTGAAGTCTATGGGACTCGAACGTTCGAATTCAAAAACGATAATTTTAAAGACCAATATTCAAGTTATTGTTGGAAAACGTCTTTGAGAACCCGGGTCTTGCCCCAGGGAACATGTATCAATGTAAAAAAGTTAAAAAAAAACAGTCGTTTTTTCAGGAGTAGGACTCCTGAAAAAATGACCGTTTTTAAAACTTTTTTTTTCCACTGATACATGTTCAGTCGGGCAAAACCCAGGTTCTCAAAGACGTTTTCACAGGCAAACTATAGACACCCAGCAGGTACAATATTTAAAGGAATTTTTCATTTTTTTTTAAGTTAAGCATCAATAAAATCACTGCTCCAGGAGCAGTGATTTATTGATGCTTAGATAAAAAAAAAAAAAAAAAAATCCTTTAAATATTGTACCTGCTGGGTGTTTAGGCCTGTGATAACGTCTTTAACCACTTGCCCACGGCGTCATGGTAAAAAGACGTCATGTTTTTAAAGATGGATATCTCGTAACGGCAGCAGCTGCTGCCACAACCAAGATATACATCTTTTCCGTGGGCAGTCCTGTACACGATAACGGCAGTCTCCGCGGCGGATTCGCCACAAATCGCCGTTATCGGTGGCGGGAGAGGGCCCCCCCTCCCGCCGCTCTCCCGCGCCCTCCGCCGCTTACCGGAGCCGTCGGTAGTGGCGGAGGCGATCGGGTCCTGTCGGCAGCTGTGTTGGGATACGAGTGAGGGAAAAATCGCCCCCACCCGTCCCCCATAGCTCTGCTGGGCGGAAGTGACGTCAAAACGTCAGTCCCGCCCAGCGTCTTAAAGAAACATTTTTTTTTCTGACATTTGAAAAATTACATTTTTTATTTTTTTTTGCATTTAAGCCTAAATATGAGATCTGAGGTCTTTTTGACCCCAGATCTCATATTTAAGAGGACCTGTCATGCTTTTTCTATTACAAGGGATGTTTACATTCCTTGTAATAGGAATAAAAGTGATAATTTTTTTATTTTTTTTATTTCGGTGTATAAAATTATAAACTAATTTAAAATAAATAAGAAAAAAAAAAATTTAAAACGCCCCATCCCGACGAGCTCGCGCACAGAAGCGAACACATACGCGAGTAGCGCCCGCATATGAAAACGGTGTTCAAACCACACAAGTGAGGTATCGCCGCGATCGTTAGAGTGAGAGCAATAATTCTAGCCCTAGACCTCCTCTGTATCTTAAAAAATGCAACCTGTAGAATTTTTTAAACATCGCCTATCGAGATTTTTAAGGGTAAAAGTTTGACGCCATGCCACGAGTGGGTGCAATTTTTAAGCGTGACATGTTGGGTATCATTTTTACTCGGCGTAACATTATCTTTCACAATATATAAAAAAATTGGGCCAAATTTATTGTTGTCTTATTTTTTTATTAAAAAAAGTGAATTTTTTCCAAAAAAAGTGCGCTTGTAAGACCGCTGCGCAAATACGGTGTGACAAAAAGTATTGCAATGACTGCCATTTTATTCTCTAGGGTGTTAGAAAAAAATATATATAATGTTTGGGGGGTTTAAGTAATTTTCTAGCAAAAAAAACCTGTTTTAGTCTCGTAAACACAGAATCTGAAAAACAGGCTTGGTGGGCAAGTGGTTAAATAGCACAATCACCTGCCTGCCAGTAAATTAGGAATAGCTGATCTAGCTAAGCTATACAGTGTATACATATATGTACAACTCCTAGGGATGTATATATATCCTCTACACACTGTAATTGAAGCTAAACTGACTAGCCTGCCTGCTCTATCTAGCTATATAAAAAGACTATCTCTCTGTCTCTCTGACTGCTTTCATGAACAAGCCGGAGCACACAACACGAGGCCACCCAGCAGGCGGCCTTATATAGTGTGGGGCATGTGCTAAAGTCCTGAGCCATAATTGGCCAAAGCCACCCAGGCTTTGGCCAATTATGGCTCTTTGTTTTTTGCGTGCTGTGATTGGCCAAGCATGCGGGACATACAGCATGCTTGGCCAATCATCAGCGCGCAATACAGCAGTGAATTATGGGCCGTTTTGCGTCACTCGAAATTTGGCGCTAACGACCGCTTTTGTTTGAATTTCGTCGAATGTACGAACAGACAATGTTCAAATCGAACATACGTTCGTATCGAACGCTAAGCTCATCCCTACCCACCAACATAAAAAATGTGACAGTCTTAAAAACACTGTTTTGGGATACATTTGCTTTGTCTAATTTTGTTGTCCTCAATTAGAGCCGGTTCACACAGGGGCGACTCGCGTCCCGTTCTGTTCAATGGAACCATTCTAATAGGAGCGACTCAAGTCGCTCCGAATTAGAAAAAGGTTCTTGTACGACTTTGGGGGTGACACAGGGCGACTTGCATTGACTTCAATACAGAAGTCATTTTGCAGATTGCCTCTGAAGTCGTCTTGAGATCGCCTTGCCAAGTTGCCCCCAAAGTCGTGCCGCCCCAGTGTGAACCTGGTCTTAGGTCCTTTGTGTATATGTAATCCTATTTTATGTGATAAGATATCTTTTGATGAAACCATACATAGTGCCATTAAATCTTGTTTGGGTTTTGTTTTGGCTCACTGGTAGGAGGTAGAAGAATTAAAAGTTTATAAGTACAATAAAACCTTGGATTACGAGCATAATTCATTCCGGGAAACAAAATTGCTTTTGGAAAATCGCTGCGCAAATACAGTGTGACATTTTTTTTTGCAACACCCACCATTTTAATCTGTAGGGCCTCTGCTTTAAATAATATTTAATGTTTGGGGGCTCAAAGTAATTTTAGAGCAAGAAATGTGTATTTTTTTCATGCAAACAAAAAGTGTCAGAAAGGACTTGGTCTTCAGGTGGTTAGAAGAGTGGGTAATGTGTGGCATAAGCTTCTAAAGTTGAGCATAAAGTGCCAGGGAGTTAAAATCATCTAATTAGTTATAGCCATAACACCCAAGGACTATCTGTTTAGAGTTATATTCACTATATTGGTTGCATTGCTCGCTGGCCGAGTAATCAGTTCTACTACTGTACTTTAATCCGTTATACTTAATCCGTTATACTGTTTTATATTGTATTGTAGAGAGGCGTGAGCTGGGTGAGGATTGGCAAGAAGACGTTTCAATGTACATGTTTTTTTGAAGGAGATCCCCTTGCTGTGTGCTCACACAGGTCTAGTTGAGGTTGCAGCCTAGCTTTTGCCAAAACTTAATATTGTCACTGATACTGCAGGGATCTGCAAATAGAGTATTACTGTTTTAATCATGTTCTTTTGTTCTTCTTTAAGTAAAGCATTAATTTGGTTATTTTGAAGTCTGCGTGCAGCCTATCCTTTATATTGCAAGATCCCTTCACCTAAGGTAACCCCTTTTATTGCATAATCTGTTGTTGTGTAACGGGGTATTGTGTTCCTCACAAGTTACTGGGGTGCACAACTCTCATATTGTCAGGTGTGTCACAGGAATTTCAAAGGATGGGAGAGGCTAGGGAGAAGTCCTGGAGGTGAGCATGAGAGCAGGTGACAAGGGAACTAAATAGCTGGAGTTCTTGGGAGGAATGAAGAGGACAATTTGGTTGGTATTTTGAGATTAGGTTAGTGATGTAGCTGGGCGCCAAGTTGTGAATGGCTTTGTAAATTATTGCTAGTATTTTGAATGTAATTTGTTGGGTGAGTGGCAGCCAATGGAGGGATTGCCAGAAAGAGGTAGAAGATGCTGAATGGTTTGTAAGGTGGATGAGTCTGGAAGCAGCATTCATAATGAACTGAATAGGGGATAGCCTATGTAAAGGAGGAGGGAGTTACAATAGCTGAGACAAGAGATAGCCAGGGAGTAGATTTGGAGCTTTGTAGTGTGATTGGTAAGGAAGGGGCATATTTTGGAGATGTTGCATAGGTTGAGGCAGCAAGCTTTGGAAAGTGATTGGACATGGGGTTGAAAGCCGAGTTCAGAGTCCAGGACTACACCTAGCATCCTGGCATGTGGGGATGGGTTAATGGTTGTGCCATTGATCTTGATGAAGAAGCCAGGGGAAGGGGCATGTGGAGGAGGAAATAATATGAGTTTGGTTTTGGATAGATTGAGTTTGAGGAAGTGGTATGACATTTAGAATAATATGTTGGACAGTAAATTAGTGATGCGTGAGGAGACTGATGTTGTGAGCTGAGAAGCTAAAGAAACAGATTTGGGTGTCCTTAGCTTAGAAATTATATTGGAAGCCATGGGAGGCTATCAACTGACAAGGAGGGGGTTTAGATCGAGAATAGGAGAGGTCTAAGAACAGAACCTTGGGGGATCCCAATGAAGAAAGGAAGAGGAGAGGAGGAAGTAGAATTGTAAGGCCTCATACACACGATAGGATAGCCAGAAGACAACGGTCTGATGGACCGTTTTCATTGGTCAAAACCGATTGTGTGTGAGCCCCATAGGTTATTTAACCTTAGGTTAAAAAAAAGCCAACTTGCTTTAAAATTAACCTATGGACTCCTAACCGATAGGTCAAAACCGATCGTTAGTAGGCACGACCATCGGTTAAAAATCCACGCATTCTCAGAATCAAGACCACGCATGCTTGGAAGCATTGAACTTCATTTTTTTCAGCACGTTGTTGTGTTTTACATCACCGCGTTCTGATACGATCGTTTTTTTAACTGATGATGTGTAGGCACATCAGACCATCAGTCAGCTTCATCGGTTAACCTATGACAACAGTCCTTCAGGCCGTTCTCATCGGATGGACTGATCGTGTATACAAGGCTCTAGTGACACTGAAGGTGCGGTGGAATAGGTAGGATGAGAGCCAACAAAGAGCACAGTTACAGAGACCAAAGGAGCAATGTGTTTAAAGGAGGGGGGGTGGTCAACCGTATCAAAAGCAGCCAAAAGTTGCAGAAGTAGGAGTACAGAATAGTGTCCGTTTTTTTTTTTTTCCTGTTAGTAAATCGCTTGTGAGTTTTAGGAAAGTAGTTTCTGTGAAGTGCTGAGAGCAAAATCCAGACTAAAGGGGCTCAAGAAGGTTATTCCTAATGAGGTGGTTACTCAGTTGGTTGTAGACCAAGGAAAGTGCAGGAAAACGGGAGCAAGGAGATGGGGGTAGGTTGTTTAGATTGGTGGGGGTCAAATGGATGCTTTTAAAGTATGAAAGTGTCTAGTTAATGTTTTAGAGAGTTGGGAAAGATGCCAGAAGAGAGGGAAGGATTAAAGAAACAGTATATATGTCAATTATACATTAATATTGAATAAGTTGTCTGTTAATGGTAATGTTTCAAAAGGGTCTGCAACAAATTAGGAGACCCTTTGTGTTTAAAGAAGATTACCTACTGATTTTTAGCAGCATAAGAGCCGAAATGTCAAAATTTCACTTGCAGTGCAATTAGCTGGTGACTCCTAGGTTACATACCATCTCTTCAATTTTGGAACACCAACAATGCCAAGCCATGTATCCTTATAGCCAGCCACAGATGGATCGAACCTTGGCCAGTTCAGCAGGGATCGGGCCAAGATTAAATTCATGCATGGGCAGGCTGGTTTTACAGAAGTCAATTGATGGATAGACTTCAGTACAACCAGCCTGTTGTTGTTTTTTCATGCGATCATGGCTGGTTCCTGTAGCTGCCAGCAATGATCATTGTGTTCTGCCAGCAGGGAAGGCTCCAGGTCAGGAAAAAACAATAGCGCTGTAGGAGGGATTCCCTCATCAGCACTAACTGTAGTGGAAGGAAAAAAGATTGTATAATCTATGAGCTTCTTAAGTCTACCACCTGTTCTCAAGCAATAGTGAGGCAGATGTTCCTCTTAAGAAGGGACTGCAAAAGCAGGGAATGTGTCAGTATTGCTACAACTCCCCTTTTCCTTTAGAGATCTCTAGTTCTCCTACCCTCTCTTCTTAATCCTCCTGCCCCCACTCTTTGTACACACAATCAGATATTCCGACAACACTTGTCCGATGGACGTGTTTGTCGGATAATCCGACCGTCTGTATGCTCCATCCATGTCTGACAACAAATGTGTTCCGTCAGGTTATCCGATCGTGTGTACACAAATCCATCGGACTAAAATCCAAAGAACAAACATGCATGCTCCGAACAAATGCTAAACATGAGACAACAATATCAGAAGTTGCCCAAAGGGTGGCGGTAAAGAGCTGAAAAACTACGTCGTTTGGTGTATGTTGGCTGAAAATATTCTGCCGTCAGTATGCAGAACAGGTTCACGGACAGCGTCCTTTGGACAAAAATCCACGGATTTGAAGTCCGATCATGTGTATGAGGCTTTAGAATCAGGTACTATCTCGAACCAATCAAAACCACAATCTGACAACTTGCACTGACAGGCATCTATCTACTTTCTAGGTTATTGTGAAATATTTTTCCATTATACTGCTTTCTGATGCTATTAAAAAAAGAATTTATAAAAAAATGTGATGATTTTTGTGACGCAATACTATCAGTTGAACACAGTATAAATGCAGAGTGCAAAGACTGTACTCTGTAAGTATCTACAGCAGTGAAGGAGGCCCTTTCACATTCTTGGTTCCAGCCCTTACTTGTAAAAACAAATGTGCCCTGGGGGCCACAGGCCCTCATCATAACCTATAATCACCGACAATAATATAGAAATGAAGTTAATAATACAAAGTGTTTTATGCAAGCAGGTAATTGTTGCCCTGCACAGGCAGCTAGAAATGTAATACTTTTTTCTCAGCATAATGATTGCTTTGGCAGCCTTTCTGCAGGTTCCCTCCCAGGAGCTGGTACTGATCAGCCCTAAAGGCTCCCTACAATGACATCACTAAGAGTCACTGGAGCCAATTGAAAACGCCTGAAACAGCAGGAGGAACACAGCCTATCTGAAAAGAAAATATATCTCTGTGAAATCATTTTTGCCATCCCTGTAATTATTTATCACACTCATGTGTGTGTGTACTCAAGCTGGAGCGGCATCAGTGCATAAAGCTTTGTTGTCATTTTGTTCTATATCCAGCAATGAAAAAATGAAAAGACACACGTCATTAATTGGCACAATGGTTCAGCCTGCAGACTGATGAGATTTATTTATATAATCTTACTCTCGTAAATACATTAAATACAACAGCATATGTGCCTGTGATACAGCTGTCTGATGATCAGAAAGAATCGAGTGAGGACCACGCCAGCAGCTGAATATTGGCACAGCAACTCCCTGAATACAAATGAGCAAAGGCAGGGAATGGTACGTGTAACCACTGATGAAATTAATCAGATGACATGAGGGTCATGTTTTAAGAACATTTGGATCGATATATTTTGTCTGAGGAAAGGCAAAGTGCTTTTACATCTCTCCACAATCTTCTATCTCACCATTATTATATTGTGCTCTGTATAGAATTTTTATTAGGCCCATCACTGGATACTATGGGCCAGATTCAGGTAGAGTTACGCTGGAGTATCAGTGATTCGCCAGCATAACTCACACTTTGAGCCGGCTTATTGTTTTGTATTTCGCCATCGTATCGGAACTGCAATTTTAAAATGGGCGCTCGGGGCGTTCCCCCTGATTTACGCCAAGAATATGTAAATCAGCGAGAGACGGAAATTCACGATCGTACGCGGGCCCGACGCAGTGATTTTCCGACGTTTCCGTAAGCGATACGCGGCGTAAAGAAAAACATGCCCCCTAGGTGGAGTATCCTATGTTAAGTATGGCCGTCGTCATCGCGTCGAATTCAAAAAGTTTAGCGTCGTTTGCGTAAAACGTCCGTGAATGGGGATTGACTTTATTGACGTTCACTGACAGAATTTGGAGCATGCGCACTGACAGTCGACGCATGCGCAGTACGTTCGCCGCGGGATCGCGCCTAGTTTAAATAATACACGCCCCCTACCCGCCCAATTTGAATTCCGCCGGCTCATTTTCGCTACGCCGCCGCAACTTTAGGAGCAAGTGCTATGTGAATACAGTACTTGCTCATAAAGTTTTGGCGGAGTAACGTATGACAAACGTTACTCCAAAATAAAGATTCGCCCATCTACCTGAATCTGGCCCTATATGTTCACATTTACCAAAGGTGGCTTTTATTTTTTTGATTGCAAGAGAATTCATCTAACACTTTAGCATTAACTTAGTGTTACTAAACCCACAACTGTAAAATCAACCTTTATATGCAGTGAAACCTAAGGGGTTATTCCTCTGCATTGTGTAAAAAGGCTGTTTCCTGTCTTATCTGATCCTCCCCTTCTTTCACAGTTCCCAATTCATCTACCGATAGTACAGAGCCCTAGAAGGCACTCTGCTTGCTAGAGAGTTTTTTGGGAGGGTGCATGTGATCAGTACAGGGTCAATCAGCACTGTCCAGACAGAAAGTCAGGTGTCATACAGCCTCAAAGGACAGTCAAAGCAGAATGAAAACTTGCCCTACAAGCTTTAACCAGTGCTTGGCCAGACACTGATAGAAGTCATAAGACTGCTATATACTGCTGATGAGAAAGGGTATTTAGCAGTTTATATTTACTAAAATGATTGCATTTCTATGTTCTATGTAATGTGGGAAAACAGATATAGTGAATGCAGGGTCCTGGGTTTAGTAATACTTTAAAGAAGAACTCCAGAAAAACATTTACTTTCCCATGCAGTGGGGCTGTGGCTACACTGCATAGGCTAACTGCTAATTTTTGTCTAGGGGATTGTAGAACGGAGATATACTTACCTAATTCGCCAATCCTCCGAGCGCAAGATCAGTCACCACTGCACCTGCCCCCTAGCGGTATTGTGACTGGACTGTTCCTGATGTCATCAAGGCTCTAGACCAGGGGTCTCCAATCTGCGGCCCTGGGGCCGGACGTGGCCCTTTGGTTGCCTGAATGTAGCCCTTGGGGCATTATTCCATCCAATTTAAATGGGGCATAATTCTTGTTGCTGACACCAATCGGGCACTATTCCTCCAACTGACACCATCAATTCTTTTTATTGACACCAACGATGGGGGACTAGTCCTCCCACTGACACCAAAGATGTGATATTATTTACTCCCACCGGACATTTTTTACTCCCAATGGTCCTAGTCTGGCCCCCCTAAAATCTGAAGGACCGTAAACTTGCCCTTTGTTTAGAAAGTTTGGAAACCCCTGCCCTAGACCAACTCTGGACATGAGGACAGCAGGAGCAGTCCACTGCTGAACATGGGTTAGCATGGTTTTCTGGAGGATCGAAGAATTGGGTAAGTATAGCTTTTCCCTGTGCCCCTAAACAAAATGAGTAGTTAACCCATGCAGTGCAGGCACAGTCCCACTGCATGGGAGAATAAAAAATTGTAATGGAAATCTTCTTAAATGCAAATATGTAACAATGCCATTTAGTTTGCCTGTGTGTAGCTCCCTCCTAGATACAATGGGGAAAATAATTATTTGATCCCCTGCAGATTTTGTAAGTTTGCCCACTTTCAAAAAACAAAGGGTCTGTGAGTTTTATCATATATGTATTTTAAATGATAGAGACAGAATATCAACCAAACATCCAGAAAAAACACATGATACAAATGTTATAAATTGAGTTGCAGTTCAGCGAGTAAAATAAGTAGTTGATTCCCCTACAAACCAACAATGATTCTGGCTCCCACAGAATGGCTACAGTATGTACTCATGTGGTACACATGTAGCACCTGGGTATGTTATAGTACCGGTGCTAGTTAAATTTAGAGAGAGATCAGAGTGTAGTTAAACTCTGATCCAAATTGTTATGTGTAAAACAGGGTCTCTGTCTCAGCTTGGCTGTGCTGTAGGCTTATTCTGTTGTACTGGGGTGTTTTTTCCAGCCCCGGGGGTGCAGGCGGCAGCAGTGGGGTCAAAGTTTGGGTGCTCTTTCCCAGCAGCCAATCAGGAGGGTTTGGCCTCGCTGTGCATGCTGGGGAGGGGTATTTATAAGGCAGACGCAATTGGGTCTTCATCTACTTCTTCGAGTGTGGCACTCACCTTTAAGGTGACCACATCACGGCGCCCCGGCGTTATGGCCTACCTGTCCAGGGCGTGGGTGCCACGCGGTGTTCCTGGTTCCGGGACTATGTTGGCCTGGAGCATCTGAACAGCGACGGGGACCCAGCGAGCGACTGGGTTCCCACCTTTGAGGATCCCAGGCTATTTTGCTGTTCGGTGGGGAGTCCGTCTGAGGAGGCACATTGAGAGGCTGGCGGTCCAAAAGGGCCTTGACAAACCACCGGGGATCAAGGTAGCCGGACACTGAAGGATTGATCACCTGTCAGTCGGTACCTGGGCGACAAGGTGAAGGAGATCCATACGTAACTCATCTAAGTAGGATTATCTCCGTAACTACAAATCAGAGAGGGCCTGTGGCAGAGGTGTTTCCCTGACGTTCACCAAGGAGAGTCTGTGGCAGGGACTTTATCCTACAAATGTTCGAGTGATACTCCGGCTGCCAGGTCAGTGAGAGAGTCCTGTCCGGGTATGCTAAACACACTCTCATAGGAGTGGCGCAGAAAAGTGTTACGCTTGGGAGCAGGACTGTTTCCCTACCATCAGCCTGAATCTGCTGTTCTCCTTTTTTCTTCAACTTTACTTTCCTCACCACAAGTTTAATTGTTTTTACCCGGCTGGGTAATAAAGATCACAGAAAAGAGCACCTGTTGCGGACATTCCTTTACTTTTACCAAATGCAATACGCATCATCCACCCCTAGGAATTTGGGGGAGCCAATGGGTAAATGTGCCACCCAAAACAACCAGAAGCTCCTCCTGGGGTAGTGCTACATACAGATTAGTCCTGTCAATTTAGGAAGGTGCTCCTAACAACAACTCATTATCCATATAAAAGACACCTGTCCACAGAATCTCTTTCTTTTGTTCAAACCTCAATATGGGCAAGAGCTGTCAAAGGATGTCAGGGACCCCATTTTAGGTTGTTAGCATAATAGGTAAATGTAGTTCTTTTTCGCTCCTCTTTAATCATTGGAGCACCTATTGATTTCATTGGGCTGTTTTAGACTTCACAGTCTGCAGGTTTGATTGCTCCCCCCTGAATTCTGAAGGCTTCCAGAACATCAAGGGCTGGGAAAGTCAAATGAGCTGCCTGAATATTAATTGTTCTTCAGCCAATCCCTGGGGAGGTTCGCCCAATAGGTTGCTGGGGGGGAACATAACTAGTCTGAGGCCTGGAACAGCCCTCTTCTTGTCCTGCTGGAGAAGTTCCCAGCCTTAGGGGCTGCTGTCCATTAAGGCAGTCCTGCTGCGGTCTGCTAATGTTCATTGAGGTTCCAGCTATAGCAGAGCTAGGGGGGGGGGGGGGGTACTCCTATTTTTTTATTTATTTTTCTGAAGCTAAGGACTTGGTCTGGAGAACTCACCAAGGAGTGCCTGCTTGAAGCTAGAAGGAGTGGCTACCCTGGGACACTGTGAGTATTGATTCAAGCTCAAGAATCCATGGATTGTGTGCTACTCTGCTTTGGGGTCCAGCGGCAGCTCTTAATCTGAGACTGTTACTACAGGGTCTCATTTCCAGGTTTCCCCTGGGTTACTGGGTTAATGATTGCTCAAAGAAGTTGCAACTAGTATAGTGTGTCCGGTTACAAGTCAGCATTTTTGCAGTGTCCCATACAACCCCAACCCCTCTCCTGTTAGAAGCTCTACAAGCAATAATTTATAAAAAGGCATCCCCTAGACTGTTTAATAGAGTCATAGAGAATGAGTTATAAATATAACAGATAGTCATGCGAGCAACTAAAATATATTCTGATTAATGTATGCAAGCAGCAAGTGACACACTCCCAGTATAAATGTGCAAGTAAACTCAAAACAAATAGGCTGCATTCACACCTGAGCGTATTGTTCTCAGGCAGAAAATTGTGCAAATATTGCCGCAATATGTGCCGCAATTTTGCAGTGATTTTGGCTCAATTTTTGCTGCAATTTTGTACAGGTCAAAGGGTTCACCAATGTAAAAAGCAGAAAACACCTGTAATCTGCCAAAACTGAAGCTCCTGTACTTTATTAAGCGACAAGCGTTTTGCTTCAGGCGACAGAATGCTCAGATGTGAACAGGGGCCATTGAAATGAATGGGATTTGTCTTGGGCATTTTTAGAGCTGAGGCTTACAGCGGAAAAACACCCCTAAATGCCTAGGTGTGAACAGAGCCATAATGCTGCGCTATTGATAATAAATGTATCCAACCACTTAGTGTGTCAATTCTCTTGTGAAAATATGAGTGCCAACATAATCACATCAGAACGTACAATAACATGATATATTCATGTATAGTTCTGCTTGAGTTTTTTCTTTCATATATATCAAGTCATAATGGAGGCACATCAGTGGAGCAACGAGGACGAAAGCATGCTCTGTTAGTCCGGGGTGACTAAAAAGCTTTATTTGACCAAACTTTTTTTTTTAAATGACAAACAGGTCATACTTACAGTACCTGTCACCGAGAATGTGTTTCCAGCACGACAGCATCGTGCTGATTCTCGGCAACAGGGTGCCGACATCTCGCACCCGCTGGAATAGACAAAGCACATTCCAGCGAGCACGTCATAGAAGCGACGGGGATCCGACTTGGATTCCCACCAAATCTACACGCGGCGTTTAGTATGTATCATGAGGGGGAACTCCGCGCGCCCCCCCCTCCTGAGCCGTACCAGGCAGCATGCCCTCAACATGGGGGGGTCAGGTGCTCTGGGGCAGGGGGGGGCACTGCGACCCCCCCACCCCAGAGCACCCTGTCCCCATGTTGATAAGGACAGGGACTCTTCCCGACAACCCTGGCCGTTGGTTGTCGGGGTCTGCGGGCGGGCGGATTATCGGAATCTGGGAGCCCCCTTTAATAAGGGGGCCCCCATATACCGGCCCCCCACCCTAGGTGAATGAATATGGGGTACATCGTACCCCTACCCATTCACCTGGAGGCAAAGTGTAAACACAAAATAAACAACACAGGGGGCCAGATTCTCAAAAAAAGGCGTATCAGGCGGCGTAGCGTATCGTATCGCATTTACACTACGCCTACGCAAATTATGGAAAGCGGAAAGCGTAGTTGAAACCGACGTCAAAACGACGTGATCGTCACTTACGCAATTCCCTATTCGCGAACGACTTAGTAAAACGACGTAACCGACGGAAAAAGACGACGCTGTCCCGACGCCATACTTAACATGGCAACGACGGAACTTCGGAAACATACCCCTCAAACGACGACGGGGCGGCGTAAAAACTTTAGGGAATCGGCGTATTAAGCTCATTTGCATAGGCGAATAAGAAAACAACGTAAAGGCCACCTAGCGGCCGGCGTTGTCATTACATATAAGATCCGACGGTGTAATTGCTTTACACCTGTCAGATCTTTAGTGTATCTATGCATAAGTGATTCTAAGAATCACTTGCATAGATACCCATTGAAAAAAACTGAGATACACCGTCGTATCTCAGCTGAGAATCTGGCCCAGGGTTTTTAAAGTATTTTATTAGACAGCTCCGGACGCCCCCCCCCCCCTCTTCTTTAGCTCTTTTACCAGGGGGGCCTTCTTCCGCTCTCCGGGGGTCTTCTCCGCTCTCCGGGGGGTCTCCTCCGCTCTCTGGGGTCTTCTCCCGCTCTCCCGGGGTCTTCTCCGGGGGGTCTTCTCCGATCTCCGGGGTCTTCTTCCGCTCTTCGCTGTTGACTCGGCGCTCTCCTGTGCCTTCTTCTTCTTCAGGACTGGCCGCCGCTATCTTCGTGTTAGCTCAATTACTAGCGGCGGCCAGTCCGCTCTTCTGTCACGTCTTCTTCTCTTCTCCAGATGTTGACTCGACGATTCCTCCCGCTGTTATGCCGGACGCGCGGCTCCCAGCGACTTATATAGGCCTATCTTGTGACGTCGCAGTCCCATCATGCTCCGGTACCTACCCACGTAGTACCTACCCACGTGGTACCTACCGGAGCATGATGGGACTGCGACGTCACAAGATAGGTGTCATGAGCAGCCCTGTCCACCAGATGGCAGTAGCGGGACATCGGCACGGGCGCGCGCAATCGCGGCACCGTAACGCGCGCGGGCACGTGAGGACGCCGTTCTGGCGCCAAACTAAGGTTTAAAAGGGTCCTGAGCCCTACACCTCTTGCTGTCCAGTCTACAGCGTTACCGTGACTACCAAGTACCCTACTCTTACCTGAACCTGTTCCTGACCTGGCTTGTACCTGTTCCTCCTTGCCTTCCGCCTGCCTTGACCACGGCTTGTTTGACCATCCGCCTGCCTGACCCTCTGTACCTTCTGCTGCCCGCCTGTTGCCGACCCGGCCTGAACATTACCACTGTCTTGCCTGCTACGCCTGTGCCTGATCCTCTACCGGTCGGCGGACCCATCTGCTGGGACTTGCATCTGCCGTACTACAGTACACCTCCCCCGCTCCTGCTGCTTCTATTGTTCCAGTGCCTCTACCTGCCATCCGCAGCCGACAGTCGCACCTGCTTCTCTACACAGCCCGGGATCCACAGAAGCTCCTCCCAGCCCAGCACCTGCGCTGCAACCGGCGCTTGTGCGACTCTGCATCCCTGAACCCCCTGTCTGCTCTATCAGGGGTCTCGGGATCAGAGGAGCAAGGGCAGACACTCCTTGCACACCGGGCTCATCCATCAGGTACGTGACAGTACTGGACAGCCATGTCTGAGCCCGCGCAAGGAGTGGATCCTATGCAGGAACTATGCCGGCATCTTGATGGACTAACTCAGGCAGTCCGAACCCTGCAAGAGGGTTATACACAATTGGAGAACCGCGTCCAGGCCTTATCTGCTCCAGCTTCCACCTCTGCTGCCACAGGCAACCCTGCTACGCCTTCGGTGTTCATGATGCCACCAGAGCCCAGGGTCCCCTTACCAGAGAGGTTCTCCGGGGAACGGAGTAAATACCGAGCTTTCCAAAACGCCTGCGAACTTTTTTTTGCATTGCAGCCTCGGACCTTCTCTCTGGAGGCCACTAAGGTGGGCTTTGTGATCTCGCTCTTATCCGGAGAACCACAGGCCTGGGCCCATCGTCTCCTGGAACAAAAGGACGTTTCCCTTGATACCCTAGACACCTTCTTCCAGGCCATGTCCTTGTTGTACCAGGATCCACATCAGGTTGCCACTGCAGAGGCCGTCCTACATGCTCTTCAACAAGGTCGCAGGCCAGCGGAGGACTACGTGTCTGAGTTCCGGAGATGGAGCTCAGACACTAACTGGAACGATGCGGCCCTTTGCTATCAGTTCCGCCTGGGCCTGTCAGAGTCCCTCAAGGAAGAAATGGCTTGGGTAGGCGTCCCTGGAACTTTAGACGCCCTAATCAACTTGACGATCCAGATTGCTAGGCGCCTGAGAGAGCGCCGGTCTGAACGGGCCAGCGGTCCATCCCGCCCAGTCTGGATGCTGCCGCGAGTGCCCTCCTTTTCCAACCCGGCTCCACAGGTCCCAACGACTTCCCCTTCACCAGACACATCGGAACCCATGCAGTTGGGGCTCCTTCGTCCGTCCCTTACTCCAGAGGAGCGCCAGCGTCGAAGAGTCAACAATCTCTGCCTGTATTGTGGGGAGCCCGGGCACTTTGTGAGGTCCTGTCCGGCGAAGCTTCGTAAGTGTCCCTTCCTGTTATCTGTCCATGTACCCGCTGCCCCCAAGAATTATTCTACTCATCTGGCTGTCTCCATTGTTTTTCAGCTTCCCGGAAGGAATATTCCGGCCAACGCCATTATTGATTCGGGAGCCTGCAGTTGTTTCCTGGACCAGTCTTTCGCCACCCGACACCTAATTCCTCTGCGTCCTAAGGCTATCGGACTTTCTGTACATCTTGTAGACGGATCTGCCTTAAGGTCCGGGCCGGTTACCCAAGAAACTCTGCCTTTGGCCACAACAATTGCCAACACTCACCATGAACTGCTGTGCCTGGATGTTATCGAGTCCCCCATGTTCCCCATTATCCTAGGCATGCCGTCGCTACAAGCCCACAACCCGCAAATCAACTGGGTCACGGGGGAAATTATTCTCAGCTCTCCTTACTGCCGCCAACATTGCCTACAAGTGTCATCGTCCTCGTCCCCTCTGCTCTGTATGGACTCTGATGTTGAAACCCGCCAAGCCGTCCCCAGTGTTTATCATGACTTTTTGGACGTATTCAGTAAGAAGGGGGCTGAGACCCTTCCTCCACATAGGGCCTACGACTGCCCAATAGAGCTCCTTCCTGAAGCCGAAATTCCCTTCGGGCGGATCTTCCTCTTGACAGGACTTGAGCTCGAGACGTTAAAAACGTACATTGATGAAAATCTCAAAAAGGGGTTCATCCGCCCATCCACCTCTCCGGCTGGAGCCGGGATCTTTTTTGTGGAAAAAAAGGACCATTCTCTCCGCCCTTGCGTGGACTATAGAGAATTGAACAAAGTGACTATTAAAAACCGGTACCCCCTCCCCTTGGTACCCGAGTTATTCCAGCGTTTGGGAGCTGCGGTGATTTTCACGAAACTGGACCTCCGTGGGGCGTACAACCTAGTGCGTATTAGAGATGGAGATGAGTGGAAAACGGCCTTCCGCATTTGCTTCGGGCACTTCGAGTACCTTGTCATGCCCTTCGGGCTTTGTAACGCCCCTGCCACCTTCCAGCATTTCGTGAATTATATTTTCAGAGACTACCTTGACCTTTTTGTTATTTTTTATTTGGACGATATCCTCATTTTCTCCCCATCCGTAAGCAAGCATCGGGAACACGTCAAGTGTGTGCTCGGACGTCTTCGAGTGCACGGACTCTATGCTAAGCCCGAGAAGTGCGAGTTCGAGCGTCAAACCATACAGTTCTTGGGCCTTATAATCTCGGTGGGAGGCATTAAGATGGACCCTCAGAAAGTCACTGCAATTCTGGACTGGCCGGCACCCAAGGATAAGAAGGGGGTCCAACGCTTTTTTGGCTTTGCAAACTTTTATAGAAAATTCATCAGGGGGTTCTCTAGTATCATTGCCCCGATAACCAACCTGACCAAACAAACCAGTCTGTTCCAGTGGCCCCCGGAGGCCCAAGCAGCTTTTGAGAAACTAAAGGACTTGTTCACCTCAGCATCTATCCTCAGACACCCTGATGCTAGCTTACCCTACATCCTGGAGGTGGATGCATCAGAGATCGCAGTCGGAGCGGTCCTCTCCCAAAGACAGGGCCCCAAGGCCCTCTTACATCCTGTTGCTTTTTTTTCTCGCAAGTTATCGGAACCAGAAAGGAATTATGGTGTGGGGGATCGGGAATTGCTGGCAATCAAGGCCGCTCTGGAGGAGTGGCGGTACCTCCTGGAAGGCGCAGCACACCCGATCCTGATCTACACCGATCACAGGGACCTGGAATACCTCAAAGCCGCTAAGAGACTGAAACCATGCCAGGCCAGGTGGGCATTGTTCTTCACCAGATTTTCGTTCCATATAACTTACAGACCTGGGTCGAAGAATTCCAAGCCTGACGCCCTTTCCCGTATGTTTGGTGACCCGGGAAAAACGTACCCCTCCGGATACTATCTTGTCATCTGGAAACTTCTTATTGCTGCAAGAGGATCTGTTATCCCAAATCAGGCAAGCCTCGTTTGGTATTTCCCCCGTACCTAGTTTGGATCTACAGTTGAGGGATGGTCTGCTGTGGCACCAGGACAACATTTTCGTGCCGGAAGGCCTACGGGTTAGTGTTTTAAAGTTTTGCCATGACCATAAGCTGGCCGGCCACTTCGGGGTGCATAAGACGTCCGAACTGCTGCAGCGAACATTCTGGTGGCCCCAACTTTTAACGGACTGTAGGAAGTACGTGGAGTCCTGTGTCACATGCATGCGGAACAAGGGGAGTAAATCAAGGGCCTGGGGTCTACTAAAGCCGTTGCCAGTACCAGAAAGACCTTGGAGGATGATCTCCATGGACTTTATTGTGGAGCTCCCCCTTTCAGATGGCTTTACCACTATCTTCGTGGTGGTAGATAGACTTTCTAAAATGGCACACTTCCTGCCCATGAGAGGCACACCCTCTGCCCACGAAACAGCGAGGATGTTCATTAAAGAAATTGTGAGGCTCCACGGTGTCCCTGCAAATATTGTATCCGATCGGGGGGTACAATTTACTTCCAGGTTTTGGAAAGCACTCTGCGAGGCCCTCAAGATTGGTTTGTCATTCTCCTCAGCTTACCACCCGCAATCTAATGGCCAGACAGAGAGAACTAACCAGACACTTGAGCAATACTTGCGCTGTTTCTCCTCCTTCTCTCAAGAAGACTGGGCTTCCCTGCTGCCCTTAGCTGAGTTTGCGTACAATAACTCCATTCACTCCGCCACAAGACAATCCCCGTTCTACGCAAATTACGGCTTTCACCCATTGTTCTTGTCTAACTCTGTTCCGGAGTGCACGGTGCCTGCCGTCCAGGAAACCTTGGTTTTTTTCAGCACAAACAATAAGATTCTGCAGGAAACTATGACCAAGACGCAGGAGTACAATAAGGAAGTGTTTGACAGGAAAAGGAGGGGGAGCTTAATCTGGAAATTGGGGACCAAGTATGGCTCTCCACTCTAAATCTGAAACTGGCCTGCCCGGCAAAAAAAATTGGGTCCTAGATTTGTGGGTCTCTTCCCCATCAAGAGGAAAATCAATAATGTGGCCTATGAACTGGAGCTACCAGAAACTTTCCGTATTCACCCTGTCTTTCACGTTGCACTTCTTAAACCTGACACTCCTGATCCCTTTCTCGGCCGAAAACGTCGGGCCCCCTGAACCAGTTCTAGTCGACGGTGAAGAGGAGTTCGAGGTCGAGTCCATTTTGGACTGCAGAAAGGGACGCAACCAGATCCAGTTCTTAATTAAATGGAAAGGTTATGGGCCTGAGGACAATTCATGGGAACCAGAGTGTAACATTCACGTGGAAAGATTGGTCCAGTCCTTTAAGGACGCCCATCCTCTCAAGTTGTCCCAGTTGGGCATCCGGAGGCTGCCCATTGGAGGGGGGCAATGTCATGAGCAGCCCTGTCCACCAGATGGCAGTAGCGGGACATCGGCACTTGCACGCGCATCGGCGCGCACGGTGCACGCAATCGCGGCACCGTAACGCGCGCGGGCACGCGCACCGGAGGCGGCGGCGCGCGGGCATGTGAGGATGCCGTTCTGGTGCCAAACTAAGGTTTAAAAGGGTCCTGAGTCCTACACCTCTTGCTGTCCAGTCTACAGCGTTACCGTGACTACCAAGTACCCTACTCTTACCTGAACCTGTTCCTGACCCGGCTTGTACCTGTTCCTCCTTGCCTTCCGCCTGCCTTGACCACGGCTTGTTTGACCATCCGCCTGCCTGACCCTCTGTACCTTCTGCTGCCCGTCTGTTGCCGACCCGGCCTGAACATTACCACTGTCTTGCCTGCTACGCCTGTGCCTGATCCTCTACCGGTCGGCGGACCCATCTGCTGGGACTTGCATCTGCCGTACTACAGTACACCTCCCCTGCTCCTGCTGCTTCTATTGTTCCATTGCCTCTACCTGCCATCCGCAGCCGACAGTCGCACCTGCTTCTCTACACAGCCCGGGATCCACAGAAGCTCCTCCCAGCCCAGCACCTGCGCTGCAACCGGCGCTTGTGCGACTCTGCATCCCTGAACCCCCTATCTGCTCTATCAGGGGTCTCGGGATCAGAGGAGCAAGGGCAGCCACTCCTTGCACGCCGGGTTCATCCATCAGGTACGTGACAATAGGCCTATATAAGTCACTGGGAGCCGCGCGCCCGGCATAACAGCGGGAGGAAGCGTCGAGTCAACATCTGGAGAAGAGAAGAAGACGTGACAGAAAAGCGGACTGGACGCCACTAGTAATTGAGCTAACACGAAGATAGCAGCGGCCAGTCCTGAAGAAGAAGAAGGCACCGGAGAGCGCCGAGTCAACAGCGGAGAGCGGGAGAAGACCCCGGAGAGCAGAGAAGACCCCCCGGAGAGCGGATAAGACCCCCGGAGAGCGGGAGAAGACCCCGGAGAGCGGAGGAGACCCCCCGGAGAGTGGCGAAGACCCCCGGAGAGCGGAAGAAGGCCCCCCTGGTAAAAGAGCTAAAGAAGAGGGGGGGCCGTCCGGAGCTGTCTAATTAAATACCTTAAAAACCCTGTGTTGTTTATTTTGTGTTTACACTTTGCTTCCAGGTGAATGGATAGGGGTACGATGTACCCCATATTCATTCACCTAGGGTGTGGGGCCAGTATCTGGGAGCCCCCTTATTAAAGGGGGCTCCCAGATTCCAATAAGCTGCCCGCCCGCAGACCCCGACAACCAACGGCCAGGGTTGTCGGGAAGAGGCCCTGTCCTTATCCACATGGGGACAGGGTGCTCTGGGGTGGGGGGGTCACAGTGCGCCCCCCTGCCCCAGAGCACCTGACCCCCCCATGTTGAGGGCATGCTGCCTGGTACGGCTCAGGAGGGGGGGGGCTTGCTTGCCCCCACTCCCTTTCTAACCGGCCGGGCGGCGTGCTTTGGATACAGGTCTGGTATTGATTGTGGGGCGATGGGGCTCGTAGGTGGTCAATCTTGCTGAGAAAGGGAGCGAGATTGATACAATATCGCGGTCACCTACTGTACCTCTGCTGTGCAGCTCGTTTTGCACAGATTGGCCCTGATCCACATCTTTGGGGGCCCATGGCAGCTGTCTTGGCTCCTCCCCACTTCTGGTAACCCCCCTGGGAAGCGCTCTCCCAAGGGGGTTACCTTACGGGCACCCTCCCGGGTCCTGTATTCAGCGTCCATAGCCACCAACTACAGGACTCGGCCCACCCCCCGCATCATTGGAGTCTGACAGCAGCGTGAGCCAATGCGCTGATATGAATCTATCGAATGAAGAGCCGAGAAGACCGGGCCAAGATCAAGCGCGTTCTCGACGCAGGACTTTCGAGGGCTCAGGTAAGTAAACCGGGGGGGGCTGAGGGGCCGGAAAACATCAGATGTTTTTTAACCCTAATGCATAGGATGTATTAAGGTGAAAAAACAGGAACCTTTACAACCCCTATAAGTGTGAGGTCACATTCTGTGAGGTGAGCACTGAGGTGAATAGATACAAAGCACAGATTTTTGAGGATTTGTGAAGATTCAACAAGTTAAAACTTTTTTCTGACTTTTTCATTATTAAATATTTGACTGCACTAAAGCATGGGATTTATATTATTACAAGAATAAATATAAATTATTGTATCATATTATTGTATATTGACATGTTATTATGTTGGCACTTATAGATAATGGATTGTTGCCTGTGTGACTGGTAGCCTCTGCACTGTTTTGGGAAAGAACCAGCTAAATTAGTGACCCCTGGAGAGGAAGCGCTACATGTGCATTCCTTCTAAAAAAAAATAATAATTTCAACTGATTGCCTTATTCTTTTTTTTTTACTCGGTTTAGCAACACGACCTGAAAGTTGAAATCAAGCTTACAGTAAAAGAAGTTCTTTCTTTACAAGACATGACAGCAAAAGTCGGTCTTAAAGCAGAACTTCATTCTCTCCATCAACATTGACTATTTTTTATCCTTATGCTGCTAGCATTAGTAAAGAGATAGGAAAGTATATTATGTTCATTTGATTTAAACGTTTTCTATTTTGCATTTCTTCAATCACTACACAGATCCATCCATACCAGTCTGAGGTGATATGCTAAGAGCACAAAAGCTCTTGGTTAGGTCTGTGCCAACGGCATAGAATCATAATCATGTGACCAATGTAAGAGCCAATCACAGAAGTCATGTGATCAGGATGTCCCTCCAACTCCCTGCATTAAATCCCAATTCAAAAAGACCACGGAAATGTGGGAGGAAGGGATACATCTCTTGCTACTTATATATTTAAAGAATATCTTAGGCCAAAACATATTCTTTAGTTTTGAATAGGTGGGTATGGGTTAAAATACATGTCGTTTTAATTTTTTTGTTGGCGACCTATTCTGGAGATTTCTCTTCACATTTTCCAGTACTATAAAATCAACAGAATCCTGAAGTAAATCTTTCCAAAAATAAGAATATACAACTGTCCTAGCTGTAAAAAAATTTTGTAAAACAACATTTCTTCAACAGAGGCGCAGACAGCAACAGAAAACCTAAACATATAAAAAAAAAGAAAGTACCCAAGAAATGGGGTTTTGGCATTTGCCAGATTTGCAGCATATTGAAGTCAGTGTACTGATAGTATAATGTCTGTCGGCAAAAGTTTCTACCTTTCAAGATATTGGCATCCTTTCTGCATCTCTAGACCTATCTAATGAGCAGTAATGGGAGGGAATACTGTAGGTGGCCTAGAGGAGTGACAGCTCATATTTAGCCTCGCTAGTATATTGACCCATCTTTGTAAATTGAATCCTATTTACTATAGGATGATCAGTCAGATTCTTTTTGTTCTTATGAACTTTAGGAATACTATAAATAACTGGAGTCCTACAAATGTACGGAACAAGCACTTTCAAATCGCTTTTAAGGCGCCTGTCCCAAAGATGCTGCTTGCAGGACTTTTTTTCCCATCCCACAAGTGCACAGCCCCAGTGTGAAAAGGCACAGTGGAATGATTGAGAGGGGCTATTTCTAGCGCTAAAGCGCCTGAAAACCACCCAGTGTGAAAGGGGTCTAATAAAACAGAGGGGATATATCTTGTTCTGGACATTTGTAGAATTCCAGTTATTTATATTTATATGTAAATTTAGGCTGTTCCAGTTATTTATATTTATATGTAAATTTAGGCTATTCCAGTAATATGCCTTTAAGATGTCTATCCGCTGTTAGAATGGGCCAATATTTCTTGAAAATATTTTCTTTTTTTCTATGTTGTACTCCATAATTAAGAAAAATGGGGATGTTATCTGTGAAGTCGTCTTGTTTTGCTTTGTCTTTAATAAGCTCTTTCCGAAATCATATTTTCTGCTTCCGGAATTCTTGCCTATACCTTTTTTAAATGAATCTCTGGCCAATCATAGCTGCTTGCTCATGATAATCTGTTCTCTCCATACAATTTTTTTTGAGCCTCATGAGTTGTCCTTTTGGGATATTCCTTATCCGTGGGGCATAAAGGCAACTCTGTCGGCATATAACTGTTGCGATGCACTGTTTTGAAATAGGTCTTAGTTTTAAGAGATCCTTTGTCTACTTCAATTGTCAAATCAATAAAATTAATCAGTTGTTTATCAAATTCCCAGGATGGACTAATATTCTTCTCATTTTCATTAAGTCCGCTAAGAAAAAGTAGTAATGTATCTTCTCAACCTTCCCAAAATATAATAAAATCATCAATGTACCTTTTGTACATTTTCAGTTTTATTTTGGTATATGGTATGGGATAACAGACAGCAATTTCAATGACCTCCAGACATCCTTTAAATAAAGACCCATCACTCCAGAATATGTGGATAAATATATGGCCACGGACTTTATTATTGGTTTTAATTTTATTAATAACTTATAACAACTCATTTAAAATTTACCATAGGAATTTTATTTAAAACAACTTAAATATATAAATATAACGACCATTTATTCAGCTCAGCTATTACAGCTCGAGCTGTATTACAAAACGACAACAGGATTTATTAAACTGTCCCATATAGCCAGGGGGCTAAATAAACCACCCCCCCCTGGCTACACCCAGACCGCGGCCTGCTCCACACATGTCTGGAGGTCATTGTTCAAAATATCAAGACCGATATCGGAAAGATGAATACCATCATCCCGATAAAGGCCCGGGAAACCTCCTTTCAATTCCCAATGACGGCAAGAGAACCCATATCCCATGGACATAAATTTCTCGACCACCCTATTAATACGCTTTCTTATTTTTTCAAAAGGGCGAAAAACTTCAGACTTTAACCATTTCAGCCTAGGGATGATTTCAGAAAAAAACATAACCGAGCCGGGATACATAGCCTTAATGACACGAATGACATGTTTAATTTGAAAAATCAAATTCAAAGTGTTTTGTTTACCTATGTCATTACCTCCCAAATGAATTATCAGTATGTCTGGAAGATGATGACTGTTAGACATCGATCCCAGTTTGGACAAAATTTCATCCCAAACCATACCTCTTTTCCCATGCCAACAATTAGAAAATCGGTTAGGATCCAGATCCAAAAACTCAGAATAAACGCGGGTTGGTGCTCTTCTTTGTGTTCAAAAGATAAAGGAATGTCCAATGATCCATACCATACGTTGAACATCTGTAATTAAGTCAAAACAAAATTATTAGGCCTCACATATGATTTCAACGCGTCCGAATTCCACCTACCCAGCTGCCTAATCCTACCATTGTCCAAACCTATCCGAGCTGCTTCTGTAGCTGCTCCAATTCGAAATGAGTGTGAAGATATTTTCATATCCCCCAATTGTAGCTGACGCAAAGATTTGTTGAGAACAGCCTGAAATTGGAAGATTGTCAACGGGGAACCGTTCTGATGTACAAATAAAAATGATCCCCCAAACGTAGCTGACGCAAAGATTTGTTGAGAACAGCCTGAAGTTGGAAGATTGTCAACGGGGAACCGTTCTGATGTACAAATAAAAATTCACCTTCCTTAGGCCTATTATGAAGGTATGACTTCATCAGCAAAACTGGACATATGAGCTTGTTGGAGCACGCTGCCAGCGTGACCCAAGAGCCCTTACCTAACTGATCAGTTTTAGACTGACTAATAAATAACTGCATACTAACCGAGTTGAAAATGACATCCTTCCACTTCAGACCTGTTCTACTATATAGATTTCTAGGAACTAATTCCGACACCCTAAGGGCCGCAAAAAAACAAACCAAGAATGCGGCTTTAAAAAGGTTAACCTCATAAGGGGAGAAACAAACCAGATCAGAAACATTACATAGATTCAACAAAATTTCAGGCGTAATAAGCCTTCTCTTGTCCACTGACTGCGTCGCCCTTCTGTAACCCTTCAAAGCTTGACGAACCGAAAAAAATTGAAAACAGGAAGGAAGCAAATTCATTTTCAGAAAAAAGGATATACCCGATAAAGTTTTGTTTAAATGGGACCAAGAGTAATTCCTGGCCATTAGCCCGTTCAAAAACGCTAGAATTAATTGTTCAGAAAAATCCCACATATTGTGGTCCCCTGACATAAGGAAGGATTGCCATTGCCACCATGCAGTCTTGTACCCGCACCAAGTCGAAGGAGCCAAGGATTTAACTATGTTCTCCGAAACTAAAGAATGCTCCAAAGCTGCTGAGGAAATGTAGTCCCAATCTCGTCTGCTTCTGGAAAAAGCTGAAAAAAATGATCAAATTTAAACCTGGAAAGAGCATCAGCTACTACATTCTTCTTTCCTGGAACATATTTAGCTTTAACCCATAGATTTAAAAACAGGCACTTGTAAACTAAATAACGCAACAAAATTATTACTGGCTTGGATTTTGATGATAGACAGTTAATTGCATATAAAACACCTTTGTTATCTGTACAACACAGAAGTCTCTTGTTTCGAAAATGTTCACCCCAAATCTCTATAGCCACAATTATCGGTAACAACTCCAGTAAAATGCTGTTTTTCAAGAAACCTTTTAACTCCCAATCTGACGGCCATGGCTTAGCACACCAGTGAGTCTGCCATATGGCAGCAAAACCTAAAGACCCAACAGAATCGGTAAATAACCGAAACTCCTGGTCTAAAATGAATTCTTCTTGCCATACTGATCGGCCATTAAAGTCAACTAAAACATTTTTCCAGACTAATAGGTCTTCTTTAATTTCACTGGATATTCTAACATGAGAAGACAGGGTTTTAAAACCCGATATTGCCATATAAAGCCTCCTGGAAAAAATACGGCCCATAGGTAGAATTCTACTGGCAAAGGCGAGCAAACCCAGTAAGGATTGAATGGTTTTTAAATACACTTTGTTTGACTCTAGGAAAAAATATTGACCTTCAAATTGAAAACCTAGAGAATTAAAGCTATCCGGGTGGATTGGAAGAAGCCTAAAAGCAGATTTTATATCTGCTTTAGCTATCAAGGCGGAGCGACCTAACTCCCGCAACATACTAACTGCTTCTTCAAAGGACGTATAGGAGACTGAGCACAACTCATCCCCAATCTGGTCATTGAGAGAATGATCCTGAGGGTATCATAGGTGATGAATCAACCTATAACTCCCCACATCTTTTTTCGGTACGATACCCAAAGGGGACAATCGAAAATTCTCAAAAGGCAGATAATCAAAAGGGCCAGATATCCTACCTTCCTGAAGCACTTTTTGTAACTTAACCTTCACTATTGAAGCTAATGCCGCGTACACACGGTCGTTTTTTGCGATGAAAAAAAAAACAACGTTTTTTAAAACGTCATTTAAATTGATCGTGTGTGGGCAAAACGTCGTTTTTTGTCTTAAAAAAAACGACCAAAAAAAAATTCCAACATGCTTGAATTTTTTGTGTCGTTTTTCACAACGTCGTTTTTTGCTTCACAAAAAGTCACCGTGTGTAGCAAAAACGTCGTTCAAAACGAAGTTTTTCAACCCGCACATGCCCAGAAGCTAGTTATGAAGCAAGCTTTAATGGAAAAGAGTGGGGAACGTAACCTTGCTTTTTGTGAAAAATCGATGGTGTGTATGCAAAATTGTCTTTGAAAAATGACGTTTCAAAAACGTCGTTTTTTACTTCACAGAAAACGTCGTTTTTTTTCATCGCAAAAAACGACCGTGTGTACGCGGCATAACTCTTTAACTGATTTTAGATTCTTTGTAAACGTGCACCCAAAACCAAGATAAGTAGGTAATTTAAAACCAAACTTAAAACCCTCAATGAGCATTTGAGCCGTCTCCTGGTCGGGATACAACCTTAGCCACGGTTACATGTTTTGTAGTATCACCGGGGTGATAGCTTTTGGGAAAGGAATCCCTGCCTGATTGTTGAGGAGCTACAGCGGGTTTCTTAAAACATTTAATGACTGGATGCGGGCCCGAACAAAAAACGCATTCATGCCGAAATCTACAGGAGTTGGGCCATTTGCATTGCGTGTCATTAAACGAAAAACAAATGCCTTTTCTATATGAACCGGTAGAAGAGGAAGGCAGAGTGTTATTCAAGCGAGGTGCCATTGGTCTTTGCGGTATGAACAAATTCAGCCAAAGTCCAACGTCTTTTTGACCCCACTAAATCGAGGGGTGCACTGACTTTTTTTGTCTGAAAGATTCATTGTAAAAATACCACGACAAACCACCAAAAGTTCTGTACACTTCTAATATTACATCCACATGCTGAAAAAGTCCCTGGCTTTGCTACGGAAACCTTTCGCATGTGACGCTCGCATAAATAGAAAATGCTTGAAGCTTTTTATTAAAATTTCTTGCAATTGACCTCTTTTTCTCATCTTAATTTTTATCCTTTTCAATGCGTGAATAATATTATTTTTGAGAAGGCAATAACGTTAATAAGTCGATAAACTCACCACGCCATATCCTGTCCTTAGTATTACCATTTAAATGGAAACCTAGCGGTGACAATGTGCAAGGCATTGCTTCCTTACCAAAACAATCAGGGACTTTTTGAGGTAAAACATTACTCTGATGTGGCTGTAATAAAACGTTACTCTGATGTGACTGTGATAAAACACCACTCTGATGTGACTGTTGTAAAACATTACTCTGATGTGACTGAGGTAACATACCACTCTGAAGTAACTGTGAGGAGACAGCTGTATCCATACATGAATTGAACTGATTACGTACTGTACTTGGGTTAGACCACATAGAGGCTGTTTCTGCAGAATCACCTGTTAACACTGTATGTGGAACCACTTGTGATAGACTAGAAGCCAGCTGTAAAAGAGTAGATGACAAGGAGGATAAAACAGATAATTGCTCACACTCACCAGTATTTGCAGCTTGTCCTGTCATGGGTACCTGACCGCCTGACAGACTAACATTGCTCGACCTCCCAGCTGTGCCAAGCCTGGGGCCCTTAGAGCTGGAGTAAGCGCGTTATACCGCCCTGATGTGGACGGCTGAAGAACTGGCAGTTGCCCAGTTCCTATCGCCGAACGAGACCTGGTCTGGGGTGCCTCAGCCGTGACAGGGCTGACATTGTCTTCTCCGGTCCTCTTAGATGATTGCGCCATCTTGCCCTTCCCTCGCTTGCAGCCAGAGGGAGCCGCTGGGCTGCAAGGTCTCTTCAGGGTCTTCTTCCTTGTAGACCGCCCCTCAGCCTCTATGCCTTCGCCCACGTCAGCTCCGCTGTGCTGACCCGGAACCGAGACCTTGCGCGACTCCTTCCTTCCTCCTGGAGCTTCAATACAGTCGGCAATGAACACCTCACCCTCTTCAGCTGCCGACATTTCTATGGGTGGGTTCGCTGTGCTGCATCCTGGTAACTCGTCCGGGGGCAATGAGAGACACCTCCGCAACCAGCCCTCACCGCCTTCAGTCTCAGCCCACTCTAGTAGCTGCCTCAGTAAGGCTTCCATCTTCTCAAGGTAGGAAATCTGATGGCTCACAGAAATACCTGAGCTCCTACAGCTGAGCTCCTCCTACGGCGACTGGCCACAATTCCAGTCAGGAGCACCTATAAATAGAGTTCCCTGGGGTCCTTGGAACTCCTCACTCCCAGTTTCAATGCTCCCCAGGCAGTTAGTCACAGGTTCCCTGACACCTGCCCATTCCCCTCAGAGGGAGGGGGGGGGGCCTGAAAACTCCCATGCTGCCGTTATCCCATGAGGAAAAGGGGGGCCTAGAAACCCATATTCCCTTTTCCCACATTCTCCTCCCACTGTGCCACAAAATATGTTTGCCACACTGCAAACCGTGCCCCCATGGCGATACCTTTGACCTGTTTAAAATAGATATCATTGTGCCAGAAATACCTGTGTGACAGGCAATAATCCAAACACTCTCCTACATAATTTTGTTGGCTCCTTGAGAGATCATCCATCTGTCTCATAGCCCATTAAGTAGCTTGCAGGGCATCCTGATGTCCAAATATTGTATATAGCAAATTGACATCTGCTGTGGCAAGTATAACCCCCTAACTCTTCTAGTTTTACTTGTTCTAAAAAGTGTATAAGTTGTTTAGTATTTCTTTCACACTGTGCACTGCGGGCGTTAGCTGTAAATCGCCATTAGTTTTAGCGGCGCTTTACCGCTGTTATATCGTTGCTTTTAGGCTGATAGTGGGATGCTTTTTGTACTATAATCATTTTAAATCCCTTTGGTACTTTTTCTTCTTTTTTTTTTGCGATTTTTTACTTACTTAACTTTGAATTAAAAATCGTTGTTCAGTTGATTTCCAAGAATAGAGAACTCAGGAGTAACTTTATAGTGCTCCAATTTACTTTTAAATTCAGCTATCTGTTGTTCTATTTTCCTTATTTTCTTTTGTTTCCTCTATCATTAAAAATGTGGTGCCATTCATCAGCCAACTCTTTATCCAAAAAGCCATCGCTGATAGAAACATCCCACCTGAGCCTTCTAGGTACTAAACTTTCTTTAATATACATTTCGAGGGTGATAGTATCCCACCATGTATTTACCTTCTTTTCCATCAAGTGCCCAATTTTTCTAAATGTGCTTTCTATATCATCTGTCTGTTTAGTGTTATTTTTATTAAAAACCTCCTCCAAATTAACTTCTCTTGTTTCTAAATAACCAAAAACTTCAATGGCTGCTGTGCAACAAAAGTAAATGTAGAAAGTTAGACTAAGTGATGCTGCTAAACGAAATACAAAATATTCTTTGCTTAACAAAACCCTAAAAAAGCTGCTGCAAACAGAAGTTATGTACCCACAATAATAAGTACTAAAACAAAAATATATTATGTGCTTGCGCTGCTAGCGAAATCCCAGGCATTAAGGCATCCTTAATAAAAAAGAGGGGAGAGATCTTGTTCCGGACATTTGTAGGATTCCAGTTATTTATACTATTCCCAAAGTTCATCAGAACAAAGAGAATCTGCAAACCCTAGTGCAGAAGATCGTATTTAAGAGACACTAAGCACCTTATACAACTTTTGGAACAAGTAAAAACTCAAGATTCAAGTGTTATACAAGCCACAGCAGATGTCAATTCCCTATATACAATAATTGGACATCAGGATGCCCTGGAAGCCACTAAGTGGGCTATGAAACAGATGAGCGATCTTCCAAGGAGCCAACAAAATTATGTAGGAGAGTGTTTGGATTATTGCCTGTCAATTATTTCTGGCACAATGATACCTATTTTAAACAGAACAAAAGTATGTAGCGCTATACCCGTAGAAGCCGCATAATTTGTTTGGTTCTGCACTCTGCCGCTTAACCCCAAGAACTGTCTCAACCCCTCTGGCACACCTGCTTAACAATGTTAGTGTAGAACACAGCAACAGAAAATTACACAATAATGAAAGAGCATATAGTATATTTACAGAGACCCTGGTTTCCAATCATTTCATCAGTTGTGGCAGTAAATAGAGACTCACACAAGATATAAATGAACAACTTGTAAAAGTTTACTATGATAAAAAATTGTGAAAGATAACATAAAGAAATAGTGTGAATAACAGATAAATAACACAAGTATTGATTGCCAGAGATATTTGTTCAAAGCAATAACGTCACACCACTGTATCCAATAGCAACCTGATAAAGGTATATGTGAACAGGTGCACAGTGGAATTGATCCTCAATACCTTAATACCGGTATTGAAGCACCTCCCCACTGAGGCCTCAGCATACAGACCACTGCACGCATAATACACAACAGTGAACACAATAATAAAAGTACAAGTTCCAACTGTATGTTGCTAAATGGCTCCCCCTAGAGTGTAGATCAGAGTGATACACAATTGTATAGCAGTAAAGCCTTGTAAAAAAATAAAGTATTGAACGTTCCTCCAGTTTTAGTTTTCTTGTCTTCAGCTAGCTTAATTATACTGCAGTGTGAGGCAGTGCACATATTTGTAATCCAAAATAGCAAGGGTAACAGTAACTGTAGAATATGGTGAGATTGATTACTTCGCTGCAAACTATCCCCACTTGCAATTCCTTCTGTGAGTGAACAGTACAGTGCTGACCTTTGCAGCATGGGGGAAAAGGAAACAGAAAACCCCCAGGATCCAGCTATAGAATACTCAGGTGCAATAGATTCACAGCCGTGGAACTACAGGTCTCAGCGGCAGTCTGTATAGCAGGCAATCATGGATAGGCAAATGCCTTCTCACCACTCTGAATCCCAGCTGGCTATGGACTCCGTCTGTATAGATGGCACCTCAGCACCGTGCTGATCCTCTTGGTATCCTGGAAGGCAGGTGACATCAAAAGTTCTGAAGCGCTGGCTGGTTCTTCTGCTCAATCGGCAGGGCTGCTAACAAGGATCCCTCTGAGGCAGGCAATCCTCTCTCTCTGCTGTAGGCCGCAGGCTCTCCCAGCCCTGGGCACAAACGCAAGCCTCTTGCTGGTTGTTGGATGGCGTCCAGAGAGAGAGAAAGCAGGCCTTTTATCTGCTTACCCAGCAGACTGTGCTGTGACTCGGCATTGTGGGTTTTGTAGCTTGAGTACTTCTTCATTGTCCTAAATATCCCACAATGCATAACTGTTTTTCTTAACCAGAAGGAAATATCTTGATAATGTTTCAATGGCCACTAGAGGGAGCCAAACCCTTTTCTAAAGAAACAATACATTTCCTAAATGATAACTTTTGGTAGTAGACCTGTGCTACAGGTATCTTGACAAAAATTGGAGATTTAAAGTATATCCTCACAGGGTGACTCTGTGGATACACAGATACTAGTGTACCACTGTCCCGATAATGTTTAGAAGGAAGAAATTGGAACTAGGAAATGTAATTTGTAAGCACACACATAGAAAATGTAAAATTAATTGAAGTTTTTTAATTGGATAAAGTTAAAAACATTGGCCCGGATTCACATACAACGGCGCATATATATGCCGCCGTAGCGTATGTCTTTTAGGCTATGCCGGAGCGCGGAGAGGGAAGCATGGAATTCACAAAGCAAATGCTCCCAAAGTTGCGCTGGCGTAACGTAAATTTGTAGGCGTAAGCCGGCCATAGTCAAAGTAGGTGGAAGTGGGCTGGAAGTGGGCGTGATACATTTTTTTTTTTTTTTGTCAATTTCTTTTTATTAATTTTGACAACATACAAAGAAACAAAAAATACAAAAGAAAAACAAAAAAGCACAGCCGACCCAGCACAACACTGGGTCAGCAACCGGCCAACAAGGCCTAAGTACAAAATCCGTACAGTACAAAAAAAGAAAACCAGTAAAGAACCCAAAATTAACCCACCCACCCCCCCACCCGTTTGCTCAGCCCCCACTCTCTCTCCCATGAAAACACCGGAAAATCTCTAACAACAGCCCCTCCACCCCTTCTGCCGCAAAACTCGAGCATGTCACCCCCTACCACCCGGACATTGTCTTCCAACTACAGCATTGAGAATTATGAAGAAGCCCACTCAAGCTATCAGGCCCTATCCAACAGTCAGGTCAGAGTTATACCAAGCCAGTGATCCTGGAGATGTAGTAAAAAATAGAGTTCCAGAAGCTGATCAAATGTTTGCAAGACCATAGCATATGTAATAGGTTACCTACTCCACCACAGTTCCTCCAACATAGAGGAGAACTATGATTCCCAAATTTGGATATTCTGTAGGGAGTGAGGTACCACCGGAGCGCTATTTTTTGGGATAGCTCCCAGTGGTTGATGCATCTAGAGGACGAATACAATGAGCTGAACGCCTTACGCCATTGTTTATCCGTGATGATTATTCCTAAGTCGGACTCCCACTTCCTGAAGGGCTGGGATTTAACAAAGCGCAGCTTGCTTTGAAAAAGATTGTAGAAGAATGATATTCCCTTACAAGGCATGGGGGAAGTATGGTAAAAACGCCACACTTCCCTAGCCATGACTATTTGATACGATCCAATTGAGTTCAGGAAGTGGGAAATGCGAACATAGACATAATGATCAGAGGGGCCCAGGAGAAACTTCTCCTCGAGGGACTGAAAGGGAAGAAGGGCATCGCCCCGGAACAGATCCTGGACAACTCCGATCCCCCTTGCCCTCCACCTAGACAGAGAGAGGTCAGGGATGACCAGAGAGAGAGTCTCCAGCGGAATGGGGACCTCCATCAGATTGGAAGGTGGGAACTAAATCTCCCGCAGGGCCCTCCAGGCAATAAGAGAGGCCCGGAGAGAGATCAGGAGCTCCCGCAGACTAAATGGCCTCCAGACATCTGCGAGAAGAAGGAGATCTATATTGGCGGAGGGACCTAGAGCTTGCTCAATAGACCCCCAAACCGAATCGGCATGTGGGTCCATCCAGGACGTAAGTTGCGTCAACATGGACGCTCTGTAGTAGTCTCGAATGTCCACCAAACCCATACCCCCTACACGTCTGTGCTTAATCAGCAAAGTCTTAGCGCACCTCGGCCGCCTGGAGCGCCATATGAACCTGGAGAGAAGTGTGTTTAAGGCTTTGAGATATGGGGCTGGCAAAGGGACGGGGAGTGTCCTAAACACATAGAGTATCTGCGGAAGAAGTAGCATTTTAAATGCTGACAGCCTTCCTGTCCAAGACAATTCTACATTGGCTAGTCTGCTAACCTCTTTGGCTAATTTGTCAATTAAGGGTGGATAATTGGCGTTAGCTAAGTTAGAGGGGTCAGGAGTCAACTTCAGGCCCAAATAGGAGATGTTGGACTTGGCCCAGGAGTAGGGATAGCCCAGTTGGAGTTTTGTTTTTAGGGGGGAGGGAATTCCCAAGTCAAGGATAACTGATTTGGTAAAATTAACTTTGTAAAATGAGATCTCACTAAACACCTTCAGGGTATCGTGAGCATGGCGTAGGGACACCTGGGGGGATGTCAAAAAAAGGATGATATCATCCGCAAACAGGTTAATAACATGCGATCTATCACGTATCTGGAATCCCTCAATACCCGGGTGGGACCTGATCCTCTCCGCCAATGGCTCCATCAGAAGATTAAAAATCGAGGGGGACAGGGGGCACCCCTGGCGGGTGCCATTGGATATTGAGAAAGTGTCTGATAATAAATTTGAGGTATATACCTGGGCGCAGGGGGAGGAGTAGAGAGCAAGTATGGCCGAGAGGATGGGCCCAGCAAACCCAAATTTCCCCAGGGTGCTCTCCATGTAACCCCAATGTATCCTGTCGAACGCCTTCTCTGCATCCAAAGAGAGGAGCAGAGAAGGCGTCCGGCAGGACCTAGCGTGCTGCACAACCCCCAGCACCCTCCTTGTAGCATCCGACGCCTGCCTCCCAGGAGTGAAGCCAGACTGGTCGGGCTTAACAAGGAAGGGAAGAACAGTCAGGATTCTATGTGCCAATATCTTTGCATACAGTTTCACATCAGAGTTCAATAATGAAATCGGTCTAAAGTTAGATGGAGTGGTGGGGTCTTTACCCGGTTTCGGGATAGTAACCACATATGCTTTGAGCATCTCAGAAGGGAACGAGGCAGAGGACGCCGCATTGGCATATAAGGCCTGGAGAGCTGGGACCAGATTGTCCTGAAACGTCTTAGGCCTCGTACACACGAGCGGATATGTCTGCTGAAAACGGTCCGATGGACCGTTTCAGAAGACATCTCCGATCGTGTGTATGGGCTAGCGGACAGATTTGTCCACCCGACAGATTTCAAAGCATGCTTTGAAATCTATCGGGTGGGAATGTGTCCGCCCGACATGTCTGCTGGTTAGTACACTTACCAGCAGACATGTCGTCCCGCCGCGCCGCCGCCGAATGGATTCGGCGCATGCGCGGAAGTGTTTTACTTCCTGGTGCGGTGACGTAGCGGTGACGTGGCGGCGTCAACGTCACCGCCACGTCACCGCGCCGTCCGCCGGCGGGGAATTTGATCCGATGGTGTGTACACGCCATCGGACCAAACTCCAGATCGGACATATCCGATGGAAACGGTCCGCGGACCGTTTTCATCGGATATGTCCGATCGTGTGTACAAGGCCTTATAGTAGTCGTTCGGAAGACCATCCGGTCCTGGAGATTTGCTCAGGGGGGGTAGTTTAATAATCTTCCTAATTTCAAGCTCTGAGATAGGTGCATTTAGGGAGTCTAATTGTGATCGAGAAAGGGAAGGGAGGTTAACACTTGCCAGAAATTCCTGGATCTTTTCATCAGAGGGTTGGGGAGTATCCGGATCATCCCTAAGGTTGTACAACGGAGGGGCGTGGCCAGCACGGCATGTGAACAGACGCAGGTTCACAGAGCTCCGCACTGATCCTGATAGAATCCGGTTTCCGGCACCGTTTACACCCGCTGTTTTTCGGCCTGACAGACAGGGGAACACTCCCCGAACACTCGGTTGTTGTCGGATCGCGGCTGGAGGGTATGATGACCCGGGGACAGAAGACAGACGGCGGCAGGCTGGATTCCCAAGATGGCGCCGCTCCACCATCAGCACAGAAAGCGCGCGGAGGAGACAAGGGGAAGGAGGGGGTGAGTAAAGCCCTGAAAAAGGCTAAAAAGACCCCCGGGGACCCCGCTAAGGACATGAGATACTATGCCCAGAAGCTGGCAGGGAAGTCCGGAGTGGCAGGCGTGCTCCCCCAGAGTGACACTGAAATGGAGGAGGAGGTAGATGTACAGGGAGCAGGGGCCATGATGGATCAGGCAGGGGGAAGCTCCGGTGACCTGCATGGGGACCCAAATGACACCGAGGTGGAGGGGGGAGAACAGCCCACGCTGGCTGCCATACTGAAGGCAGTGAACAAGTGCACAGCGTCAGTCAATGGCCTGCAACTCAGGTTTGGGAGTCTGGAGGAGGAGGTGTGCCTGATCCGCCATGACATACAGAAAATGAGGGAAAGGACCACAGCTGCGGAAGGGAGGATTAGTGACCTAGAGGATAAGCTGCCCCCATTGATCAGAGAAACCCAGGCTACCACACGGCTGGCCAGGGCCGTGGATATGCTCGCAGAAGATTTTGAAAACAGACTTAGACGCAATAATGTGCGCATAGTGGGATTACCGGAGAAGGTGGAGGGATGGGACCCCACGCAGTTTGTGGAAAAGTGGATGACTGATGTTTTTGGCAAAGAAGCATTCACGCATCTATACGCAGTGGAGAGAGCGCACAGAGTGCCCTCCAGGCCTCTCCCGCCGGGCAATCCTCCCCGCCCGATCCTTGCCCATCTTTTAAACTACAGAGACAGAGAAATAATACTGAGACTTGCCAGGGAAAAGCGGAATGTCCAGTTCAATGGCACACGGGTCTCATTCTACCCGGATTTTTCCGCCGCAGTACAGAAGAGCCGGGCTCGGTTCACTGAAATTAAGAAACGCCTGCAGAAGGTGCAGGCACCATATGCTATGCTGTACCCGGCGAGACTCCGAGTCATTCTCAGAGGACAGGCCCACTTCTTTATACACCCTGCTGATGCCTCAGACTGGCTGGATGCCAATGAAGGGGCACTCCGTCAGGCCAGGAGGCCACCCGCTGCAGAAGATGGACACTTGGACTGAACACTGTCTACCTCGCATACTTGCTCCCTCGCATGAGGGTACTGCCGGAAACACACATTACCCCTATATTTTGGTGCTGAAATGTGAGTTCGGAAATGCTGTTACTACCACACCCAGCGAAGATGATTGCTGACGGGGCTGCCACGTTTGGTAGCCAAATGGAAGTTCGGAGGGACCTGTTGTCCCGCAGTTGCCGGGGTTGCCTGTTGGCTCCCCAAAGTTTGAGCCCACAAAGGACGTATGTGCAGATGGGTGTATACCCCTTACAGGCGGATGGCCTGCTACGAGAGGTAATTGATGCACAGTTGTGCATCTCAGCTTGCTACCAGTTCCCAGTTTACTCCAGAGCCCGCTTATACTCTTCTTTTTCTAGTTGCGGAAGGTCTTCCTTTACTTTTTCTGCCACCTGGTTGTTTGCCCTGTCCCTGTTCCTGGTCTGGCTCACCACGCGGACACCTTCAAGTGGGGGGGTGGAGGGTGGCTGGGGTGGAGATGTCTTTTCCCCTTCTGAAGTTATGCCTCAACCCCCCTGATGGCGACAGTAACAGTGTTATCGTGGAATGTCCGGGGACTGCAGGACCCCCTGAAAAGAACTATGGTGTCATTCCTGATGAGGAAACAGTTACCGGCTATTTGTGCACTCCAGGAGACTCATTTAACCCCTGACTCTGTGTCCTGTTTGGGGTATCGGTGGGCGGGCAGGGTATACCATTCCACTCACACCTCATATTCTAGGGGGGTGAGTGTGCTGATACATAGTGCACTGGACTATGAGGAATTACAGGCAGATGTGGATGCTGAAGGCAGATATGTGTTTCTTTTATGCAAATTGTTTGCCTTTAAATGTATTCTAGCTTTTATATATGTGCCTTCCCCGTATAATAATCAGGTGCTGCGGGCCTTGGTGGAGTTCCAGGTGCAGTTCCCGGAGGTACCCTTGTTTGCCTTCGGGGACTTCAACTGCTACATGGACCCTCACATGGATAAACATCCGCCGGGAGGTGGGAGGAGGGGGGTACGGCGTACGGCCCTACGGAAACTAGTAGAGGAGGTGGGGTGGAGGGACCCTTGGAGAGCTAGACACCCAGGGGAGAAGCAGTTCTCATGTTTTTCTAAAAGCCATTCGTCCTTATCTAGGATAGATCTCTGTCTGTGCTCTCATGCTGCCGAGAGGTATGTTGTAGATGTGAAGTACGGCATGAGAAGTGTATCGGATTATTCCCCACTGATTGCATCCATGGAGGTGCGTCCCCCTTCGGCGGTGGCCAAGGCCCCGTGGAAGATGAACGCATTCTGGTTGAACCTTTTCTCCTCCCACGAACACATAGAGGCCCGCGTCGAGGAATATGTGCACAATGACTTTGACAACATGGTGGTCAATTGGGAAGCCTTTAAGGCTGTCCTGAGGGGCTTACTTATCACAGAGATCCAGGCCACCAAGGGACAGTCAAATGCACAGCGGGAGGGGGTGGAAAGGATGGCGGAAAAGCTAGAGGCCAAATTCATTGCAGACCCGTCTGACAACAATAGGGAGGCATGGCTGTCGGCGCAGGACGCCCTGTACCGGGTCACGACCTCGGGAGCGGAGAGGAAGCGTTTTTTCCAAAAGGCGGCATTCTATGAGGAGGGTGAGCATACTGGTCGCATGTTAGCAACTATCCCAGCAGTTGTCGCCCTCTATAGGGGCGCTGCGCACTGCCGGTGGGGGGGTGACTAATTCCCCTGATCAAATCCTTTCCGAACTAGTAGGATTCTACTCCTCCCTGTATGAATCCAAAAGGTCATATTCACTAGACTCCCTGGCTGAGTATTTAGACCCCGTACAACTACCAAGGTTGTCAGCCTCCCATAAGGAGATGCTTGATGCCCCATTGACCCTAGGTGAATTGCAGATGGCGACCAGCCTGTTCCCTAACTCGAAGGCCCCTGGGGACGATGGTCTTCCAGCGGAAGTATACAAGCAGTATGGGGAGTTGATACTCCCACACCTGCTGGAGGTCTTCAATGCTGCAAGGGAGGTGGGCACGCTCCCCCTCTCTATGACCAGGGCAAACATTGTTCTGATTTTGAAACCTGATACGGATCCTCTTGACCCGGGGTCATACAGACCGATCTCCCTTTTACAGAACGATGTAAAGATTCTCGCCAAGGTCCTGGTGGTCAGACTGAATGAAGCTATCTCCACTATAATTCACTCTGACCAATCAGGATTTATGCCACAGAAGTCGACGGCGATAAACTTGAGGAGACTCTTTATTATTATGCAATCGCGGGCAGACAACGTTGGGGACAGAGCCTTGCTATCGTTGGACACCCATAAAGCGTTCGACAGCGTAGAATGGGAGTATCTTTGGGCGGTGATGCGGAAATTTGGTTTTGGGGAGGGATTCATTGCATGGGTCCAGCTCTTATACTCATCCCCAGTGGCGGCGATAAGGGAGGGAGGGAGAGTCTCGCATACGTTTGATCTACACAGAGGCACGCGGCAGGGTTGCCCCCTGTCTCCCCTACTCTTTGCTATGGCCATCGAACCCCTCGCGGATATGATTCGGACTAACCCCTTGGTACGGGGATTTCAATACGGTGATCTGCATGAGAAGATCATGCTATATGCGGATGACACCATGCTGCTCCTGGGTGACACCTCTGAGTCACTAACGGAGGCCATGAAGGTAGTGCGACGGTTCGGGAAATACTCGGGTTTGACTATTAATTGGACCAAGTCCTCCCTCCTCTTGCTAGACCGGTGGCCCCCAGCGCCCATTAGCACTATACTTGACATCCCAGTATCTGAGTCTTTCCGGTACCTGGGTATTCAGGTTACCGCTTCCCCACTGGATTATATTGGCCTTAACTTGACCCCCTTGATCAATCTCTGCCGCGATCGGGTCAAGGTATGGAGCAAGCTGAAACTGTCACCGGTTGGGAGGGTGAACCTCATAAAGATGATCCTTATGCCACAGCTGCTCTACGTCCTACACAACTCCCCAACGGTTATCCCCCTGAAAAAATTTAGAGTCATCAACTCAATTTTTCGCTCCCTGATCAGGGTTAAACTTGAGCAACTACAGCGCCCAAAGGAAGCCGGTGGATTGGCGCTGCCCAATCCATGGCTATACTACCTGGCCTCCCAGTTGCAACATATTGCGAGGGCGGCGGGACCTCAACATGACTTGCAGCTAAACTTGAGGGATTCCTCGGCTCGGCTGCTCAGGTTCACGACTGAGGGGGACGTGATGGAGGGTTTGGAGGCCTTGCAATACGCTAAATCTAACAAACGGTTCCCCACGTATAACCTCATGCAGAAGATCTGGAATAAGGCTAGGATGATGCAGGGAGTGACGGGTTACACTAAATACAGCCCCATTTGGGATAACGCTTACTATCAAGAAATAGCTAAATTACCGTATGGACAGAAATGGAAACAGTATGGGATATCCCTGTTGTCGCATATAATTAGAGCGGGTAGGTTGAGGCCCTTCTCGGAGCTCAGAGAGGACTTTCAGCTCCCAGCGTCCATGTATTTCTACTACTTGCAGCTTAAACATGCATTTGACGCACAGAGGGAAGCGGATATATGGTCCATGGATTTGGCACCAGTCTTTAACTTCCTGTCTGATGTGTCTACCTATAAGGGTTTCATATCTAATTGCTATGCCATGCTGCTGAATCTCATTCTGCCGGGGGCCCCCCTCAAGGCGGTAGCCCGGTGGGAACGGGATGTAGGCGTGTTCGAGGAGGAGCAGTGGGAGGAAGCCTTACAACCGGTTCCTACATGCTCCCTGAACGTGCCGCACAGACTGTCACAGCTCTACATTCTCCTAAGGACACATTACACACCTGCCAGATTAGCGCATATGGGTTTGGGGGTAGACCCCTGCTGTACTAGATGTTGCAGGAACCACGGAGATCTCATCCACCTACTATGGCGCTGCCCGAAGCTCCACCTGTACTGGACGGGGGTTGTTGACACTATTAGTGGGGCCTTCCAGATACAGGTTCCATTGGAACCCAAGGTCTGTCTGTTGGGGATAACGGATGGCTTGCTGGCGGAGGATATCCCAAAACAGGCTATTGGCAGGGCTCTGTTTCAGGCTCGTTTAATGATACTGAGACACTGGAAGGACACTGAACCACCTACGGTGCAGGAGTGGATTACGCAGATGGGGGTCACGCTGAGGCTGGAGAAGGTGGTGTATCAGAGAAGAGGGGCCAGTGGTAAATATGAAAAGCTATGGGCCCCGTGGCTCGATGTTCCAGGTCTGGCTCCGATAGATCTTGTGTGGGATCGTCTATTTTAGGACCTTGACCACCTGATTTCTAGCTATCTATATGCATCCACTGGAAGGGGGGGGGGGGGAGAGAGAAGGTGATAGGAGACTCTGCAACGGGTAATGATATTTGGCGTAGTGTTAGGATGTATTAAATGTGTACCATTCATTGAGATATTGGTTGAGAATATGCTCTGGAGTTCTGTATGTTATTTCCTGTATTTGCTCAATAAAACGTTTGTTTGAGAAAAAAAAAAAAAGGTTGTACAACGACGAGTAATAATCAGCAAAGGAATTCGCTATATCTTTAGGGTTAACAATTTTATAGGGCTGTTACGGATCAAAATTTTTGTGTTCGATGAATCGTTTTTTATTTTAATCGATTAATCGACTAATTTTGATTAATTATAACACACATACAGATTCAACTACTTAGCTGATCTCCTTGCAGGCTGATTCCCAGTGCAGCTGCCAACAACTGGAAAAATGGATAGCAGGATACAAAAAACACACAAGGGCAGCGCTCGATGGGAATAGCATTAAAACTTTTATAGTCTTCAAGTAGGTAACAAAATAAATATTGCACTGGAGATAAAATCGATGTAGCTACATAAACTGTAAAAATGGTGCGAGTAATACCAAATGGTACCAAAAGCAGTCATAAAAATATGTAGCCAAGTATGATACTGGTATAAAAATGTGTACAACGATACCACTGCTGAATCCAGATGAGGAGAGGTTAACATCAGTCCGTCAGCATGTAGCTGTCCCATGAAGGGAACTATCACAACTCCCAGTGGATGGTTGTAGAATCCCAGGTTGATAGAGGGAAGTGATAGAGGGAAGTGTAACAGCCCTTGCGTGTGACAGATAATTAGGTCTCGCTACCATGCAGATAAGAAGGCACAGCTAAGGAGCCCTTCAGATGGACACGGCAAGCCCCGCCGGTGTCCGTGACGTTACCGGATCTCCGACGGAACTCCCTGAAGGCCCAGAAGCCGGCGGAGAGGCGAGTACCAATCAAGAGAATTTTAATCGATCAAAAATATTTTGATCGATCAAAAAAATTAAAGATTAATCGATTAATTAAAAGTTAATTTGCACAGCCCTACAATTTTATGTTTATTAGTCGGATGGATCAGAAATGGGATCTTAGATTTAGTTTGGGCTGCACGGAGCCTTTGGGCTAAAAATTTCCCCGCACGGTTACCCGACGAGTAGTGGGCCAATTTCAAACGCTGCAAATGCTTATCATACTGCTCTATCAGAAGGAGCCTAAGTTCCGTGTGACATTGGGATAGCGTTTTCCCTAGTGCCGTACTCGCATTAGACTTATTTTGGACCTCCAGGTTTTTAATGTCATCTAAAAGTTGATTCATCTTTTGCGTCCTCTGCCTTTTCTCCCGTGCGCAAATCTGAAGGATTACTCCCCTAACCACCGCCTTCTGGGCACACCACAGAGTAGCTGGGTCAGAAACAGATCCCACATTAGTTTTAAAAAATTCTGACAAACATTTACCGGTCGTGGAAGCATGGGTTGGCATCTGAAAAACTCGAGAGTTAGCCCTCCAAATATATGCAGGGCTAGGAGTGTGCCCCTCCGCCACCGTGATTGAGACAGGAGCATGGTCAGACCACGAGATATTGTGGATGGCGGAGGAGGACACTGCCTGCAGAAGCATTTTATCTACCAGTATAAAGTCAATCCTAGAATATGAATTGTGTCTGGCTGAGTGGAAGGAGTAATCTCTGTCAGTTGGGTGGTGACACCTCCAGATGTCAAAGAGGTCCTCCGAGTGAAGCAGCTGCTGAAGTTGGGGAAGGGATCTTCTCGCTGTGGAGGAGGAGTCCAGGGCATGATCGATTGTCAAGTTATGATCTCCGCAAACCACCAGAGACCCCCGTCTCACGGAGGCAATCTTAGCATAAGTCTTTTTCAAAAAGCGGAGCTGATGGGAGTTAGGTGCGTACAAGTTAGCGATGGTAAAAGGCTTGTTATTGATCTCTCCCACCACAATGAGGTACCTCCCCTCGGGGTCCACAAGGACTTGCTGCAGGCTAAAAGCAACCGAGTCTTTAATAGCTATCAAAACTGCCTTGCGTTTAGCTGAGGTTGAAGCCAAAAAGACATGTGGGAAGCGTTTGTGTGAAAATCGAGGTGGGTTATCTGTTGAATAATGAGTCTCCTGAATACATAAGATATCAGCCTGGAGGCTGAGAGCTTCTCTCCAGACCGAGGCCCTTTTGGCTGGGTGATTGAGCCCATTCACATTAAAGGAAACGATCTTAACTGCCATTTAGGGATTGTAGACAAAATTGAAAACAGTACCTTGGTTTCATCTGTGGAGGGCAGGATATCATGTAATGTAGACAGCTTTCCGAGTCGGGTAGACACAGCCTTCCCAAGGCAATAGAGGGGGTAGGGTACTCGTCCAGGACAGTCCAGTATAGAGTAGGGCCATTTGACCAGAGAAAAGGAAAAAAGGAAAAAGTCAAAGGAAAAAGACAACAACATGTAGTTCACTAAAAAAGCTTGTATAAGCAAGAACCAGAGGGTAGAGCTTCTACCCATAATGAAGGAGGGATCAAAAAGGAACAAACCGAATACTCCTAGCGGAGCAGGAACCTTAAGGTGTGTGACGAGCCACTACATCCCATATAGAAAAAGAAATCATGCAGCACGCTTTTTGCCACTCTTTTTTCTGGACACTGTTTGCCATTGATATTGCGAGTCAATCTTGGCGGATGGCAGGGGGCCTGTAGGTGCCTGATCAGGGAGGATGCCCAGGGATCGGAGCAGTGCAAGGCCTTCTTCTAGTCCAGTAAATGTTGTGTCTGTCCCATCATGAGTGATGGTCAGCTTCACTGGGAATCCCCATCTATAGGGAATGTTATGATTGCGCAGAGCTTTGGTAATCGTCATTAGTGACCTGCGTTTTTGCATAGTAAATTGCGACAAATCTGCGAACAATTGAAGCCCAGCGAATTGCTCCGGGAGTTGTTGTGCTTTCCTGAATGACGACATGAGCTGTTCTTTTACTTGATAAAAATGTATTCTCATCAGAACGTCTCGGGGTACATTATCAGGCAGGAATCCTGGCTTGGGCAATCTGTGAATCCTGTCAATTTGCAGCTCCGATTCGGAGACATCAGGGAGGACCTGCTGCAACAGGTCTCTGGCAAATTTCCTCAGCTGGGCGGGGAGCACAGTTTCAGGGACCCCCCCCTCAGCTTAACATTATTGTGTCTTGACCTATCCTCAAGGTCAGCGACCTTTGCCCTCAGCCAAGCAATTTCTTCATTATGTTCAGAATGGGCATCAATCAGAGAGTTATGGGAGGCTGCAAATTCCCCCATCTTCTCCTCAACATGGGTAGCTCTCTCCCCCAGCTCACTCACATCTGCTTTAAAGTTTCTCATACACTGCATCATGTCAGCATGCATGGAGCTCCTGAGGGAGACAAGCATGTCTTTGAGAGTTGTATCTGACACTGCCTTCCCTGAGGTGGGGAAGGCAGTGAACGGATCTACCAGCTCCCTCGTGTCCTCCAGGGATTCTTGTCCCACGCTCACCTGACTGATGTCTTTCTCCAGGCGAGGCTTGGATTTAGCAGGGCTTCTATCCAGTGGGGTAGAACCTCCAGGGGACTGCTGAGTGGTGCCCGGGCGAATCTCCGGGCTCGATGCTGTGGACCGGGAGCTGCAGGAGGAGGTAGGAGATGCGTTCCCCAGGCCGGCGCCAGCGCCATCTTTGCTTAGGCCGCGACCTTTCGGCGGGTAGAATTCCTCCAGTTTACGGGGCTGGGACCCTTCTTTTCTCTTGCGGGTCATGCCGCCAGTGTATCCGGACCTTCAGGCAAGAATGGGGTGTGTGATAGGCAACACAGTCGCCGCTGTAGCTATCGGTTCCTAATGCTGGTGCGGAGCAGCGCGATTACACGTTCATGCAGTCGCGCGGTAGCCACGCTCCCCCCCAGGTAGGCAGGTTCTAATCGTCAACGGGATAGGAATCAACAAAACATCTGATATGCAAGAGGTGACCTCCGACCAAAATTGCTGGATCCGAGGGCAACTCCAAAACACATGTTCTGCCGCTGCAGGAGCAAAGGTGCACCTCCAGCATTCGGCTGGCACCGATGGGTATATAGCCGCCAGCCTGGCTGGCGTATAATAGATCCTATGCAAAAATTTGAAATGGATTAACCTATCCCTGGCTGCCACCAGGTGCTGAAAAGGATGCGTCCACATCTCATCCCAGTCCTCCCCCTGAATATCAGGCACCTCAGCCACCCACCTGTCTCTGCACCTGGTAACCGCACCTGGGCTGGAGGCGAACAGTTTTTTATATTAAACCGAAAGAATCTTGGGAAGGTCTTCCGTGGAGAGTAAGTCCTCCAAATCCAAGGGGACCGACGCTATAGACATTGATTTAAATTGAGACGTGAACGCATGCCGCAATTGAATATAACAAAAAAAGTGCGTGTTCGGTAAATCATGCCAAGCCTTAAGTTGGTCGAAGGTTAATAACACTCCATCCATCGTGATATCTTTAAGTGCTTTGATCCCCTTTGACGCCCAGCACATAGGGTCTTCAAACGAGTAGAAGTGTGACAATTTAGGATTCATCCATAGTGGGGTGGATGGAGACAAACCCCTGTAGCTGGGGCTTGCCAGCTCAACCGCCTCCTCCCATGCCCTAATCGAGGCCTTCATAGAGACAGTAAGTGGAAGGTCCATCTTAACTCCCCTATGAATGGCCAGCCGCAGGGTTTCGTAAGAACCCAAATGCGCCGCCTCCAGCACCGTGGCCGAATCTCCTTCATCCAACGTTAACCACCGATGAACGAAAACCAGTTGCCCAGCCAAGTAGTATTTCCTCCAGTCCGGCAGAGCCAGCCCCCCTCCCCCCATGGTTCCTGTAAGGTCTTCAAACCTATCCTGGGCTGTTTGGGTGCCCACAAGAAGGTGCTTGTGAGCCCATCAAGTTTCCTAAAAAAGGATTTGGGAATCCAGATGGGAGCGTTCCGTAAAAAGTATAGTATGACTGGGAGAATTTTCATTTTAAGCAAATTAACCCGCCCTATAAGCGATAACGGAAGTTTCTGCCAGGCCTGTATCTTTTGTTTAAAGAAAACCAGGAGCGGCATCAGATTCAGGGGCATGTAATCCCCCACCTCCGCCGTAATCTGGACCCCAAGATACTTAAGCTGTTTCACCCACTGCAACGGCAAATAGCAACATGTCGTCTGCATACAGCGCCAGACTCTCATCTATGGACCCTACCCTGATCGCCCTCACCTCCCCAGCCGCCCTCAATGCAAACGCAATAGGTTCCATCATAAGCGCAAATAAGAAGGGCGACAAAGGACAGCCCTGCCTAGTGCCCCTACCTATACGGAAAAAAGAAGAAGTGTGAGGACCTATGCGAACTGCCGTTCTGGGATTACTGTAGAGCATCAAGATCCACTTTCGAAAGGTTGGGCCGAAACCCATTTTCTCCAAGACTGCCTGCATGTATTGCCAGTCAATAGAGTCGAAAGCCTTCTCAATGTCTATGGATAACACTATCCTAGTGGGAGAGGCTAAATTTGGAATCTGCATGTGCGTGAAAAGTCTTCTAAGATTGGTGTCAGTAGACTTACCCGGCATGAACCCTGTCTGGTCTATGTCCACCAGAGAGGAGATAACGCCCGCCAGTCTTTTGGCCAGAACCTTCGTAAGGATTTTCAAATCCATATTAAGCAGAGCGATCGGCCTGTATGAAGCACAATCTAGAGGATCTTTACCTGGCTTGAGAAGTAAAATCATATATGCATCCAGCATTGAAGGAGGCAGCTGCTGATCTTGTACACAATACGAGAGCAGGGTAGTAAGTCTGGGAGCTATCTGATCCGCGTACGCCTTATAAAATTCCGCCGGAAAACCGTCGGGACCCGGAGCTTTATGCGGGGGAAAAGCAAAAATTGCCGCCATCACCTCTTTTTTAGTGATCTCAGCGTCTAGAACCCTCCGGTCCTCCTCAGAGAGCCTCGGAATGGAGAGACCACCCAGTAGTGCCTCCATTGCCAAACTGTCAGGCCTCGTACACACGAGGGGAAATGTCCGCTGAAAACGGTCCGATGGACCGTTTCAGCAGACATCTCCGCTCGTGTGTATGGGCTAGCGGACAGATTTGTTAACCCGACAGATTTCAAAGCATGCTTTGAAATCTATCCGGTGGAATCTGTCCGCCCGACATGTCTGCTGGTTAGTACACTTACCAGCAGACATGTCGTCCCCCACCGCCGCCGCGCCGCTGCCGAATGGATTCGGCGCATGCGCGGAAGTGTTTAACTTCCTGGTGCGGTGACGTGGCGGCGTCAACGTCACCGCCGCGTCACCACCACGTCACCGCGCAGTCCGGCGGCGGGGAATTTGATCCGATGGTGTGTACACGCCATCGGATCAAACTCCTGATCGGACATATCCGATGGAAATGGTCCGCGGACCGTTTTCATCGGATATGTCCGATCGTGTGTACGAGACCTCATAGGGAGGGATGGGAGCATATAAGGCAGAAAAGAAGTCCTGAAACTCAATAAGGATATCGCTGGGGTCACTGGCCATACTGCCATCCCTACGACGAATAACCGGGATATTTGTAAGTTGCCGGGAGCCAGCCACCAGATTCGCTAGGAGCTTCCCATTCTTATCACCCTCCGCAAACTGCGTATCAGCCCTGTGCCTTGCTTCGGTATGTGCCAGATTGTTAAAGTGCAGGGTGAGCTGTCTTTGGGCCTCTAACAAGGCCGTATACGAGGAGGCTGAAGGGTTGTTGGCGTTATCGTCCGCGCACTCCCTCTCCCTGTCCTGCAACAACTTGACCTCCTCCTGTTGTTCCTTCCTCTCTTTTTTGATTGCAGAAATACAATCCCCCCTCACTACCGCCTTAAAGGCGTCCCAAACTACAGGAGGATCGGCAGTAGCAGGGTTGGTATCCCAATATTCCACAACCTTTTCCATCAGGTGAGCATTTATTGTATCATTTTGAAGCCAACCGGGTGAAAGTTTCCACCCCCTGGACTCCCTCCCGGAAGAGAGAGCCAGGGAGACAGAAAGAGGGTTATGGTCAGACAAACCCCCCGCAAGGTAGGCAAAATCTCTCACCCAGGACAGCACCAGTGGACTACCAAAAGCGAAGTCTATCCTGGCTGAAGAGCGATGCGTCCGTGAGAGATGGGAAAAACACCTGGCTGTGGGGTTCTTCGCCCGCCACAACTCAGCCAGCCCAGCAACCGAGGCCCAGGCCACAAGATCCGTCGAGCCTACCCTACCCACATTAGAGGAGTCCAGTGCATCCAAAGTAGCATTAAAGTCCCCCATAAATAGAATTGGAAGGTGTGCATGAGGGGCCAATCTAACCAATATATCATACAAGCATTGTACATTAAACGGTGGGGGTAGATAAACATTTACCAATACCATTTTACAGTAAGAGATATCTAAGACCAGGGCCACATACTGCCCCTCTGGGTCCGAGAACACCTGATGAATAGTGCAGGAGACCGCTTTACTAATAAGGATCCCCACCCCTCTAGCAAAGGTGGAGTGGGTGGCATGAAAGGCCCTCTGGATCCAAGGTCTCCGCAAGGCAAGTATCCCACTACCATGCAGGTGGGGCGTGATACATTTAAATGAAGCGTGACTCCATGCAAATGATGGGCCGAGCATCACACAAGTACTTAAAATGAACGGCGCATGCGCTGTCCCGTGGACGTATCCCAGTGCGCATGCTCACAATCACGTCGAAACAACTGGCTAAGATACATCGAATCACTGCCTACGGTGTGAACGTAACCTACGCCCAGCCCTATTCACGTACTACGTAAACGACGTAAAATACGACGGCTGTGTTCCCTGGTCCATACCTTTGCATGAGTTGCGCCTCCAATATGGGAAAAAACTTTACGCCGGATGTACGACTTACGCAAACCGCGTATATTATGCGCCGGGCGCAAGTACGTTCGTAAATCGCCGTATTTGCCTAATTTGCATATTGAAATAGGAAATCAATGGGAGCGCCAGATGCGTCCAGCGTAACTATGAGCCCACGATACGCCGGCGTAGGCAAGTTATGTCGGTGGACTGAAGCCTGTTTTTAGGCGTATCTTAGTTCTGTGAGCACGGCGCAGATACGGCGGCGCATATTTACACTTACGCGGCGTATCTCGAGATAGTATCTCTAGTAACACATCCAAATGGATATATTATAAACCAAATTGGTGCAATGTTATAGTCCGTGCCCAAAGTGGCACTAATTAGTGCCCATAACTTATGCCAGTCAGTGCCTTCCTTCAGTGCCTACCAGTGCCTGCTTATCAGTGCTGTCCATCAATGCCCATCAGTGCCTACCATCAGTGCCCATAAGTGTTGCTCATCAGAGACCATTAGTGCTGCTCATCACGGATCACAATGGGAGCTAGAGCATGAGATTTCCCAGGGCGCATAATCTAAGAGCCAGTCGATGAAGGGTCTTAAGGTACCATCCTTTTTGGCAACGAAAAATAACCCTGCTCCTGCAGGTGATGAGGATTTCCAGATGAAACCTCTCTCTAGATTCTTGGTGATATACTTTGACATGGCCTGGGTCTCTGGGATAAACAGAGGGTAGAAACGACCTCTGGGCAGAGTTGCTTCAGGAACTCAGTCAATAGCACAGTCAAAAGACCTGTGGGGAGGAAGCAGCTCAGCTGATTTCTTACCGATCACATAACGGTAATCGCTGTATGCAGCGGGAAGATCAGAAGATGCAGAAGTGGTAGCAACTGGAAGTCTCTCCTTGGGGGCCACCTTGAGAAGGCAGGACGAGAAACATGAGGGACCCCAAGCCAGGATCTGCCCAGAGACTCAGTCCACATGTGGAGAATGGAGCTGTGTCAAAGGAAAGCCCAATACAATGGGAGTAGAGGCCTTGAGTAGAATGAGGAAGGATATCCACTCCTGGTGGAGTATCCCTACAGATATCCTAATAGGTAGAGTCTGGAAGCGGATAGGGCCTCCGGGGAGAACAGTGCCATCAATTGCCGAGACTATCAGTGGCGTAGTGAGGGTTGAAAGGGTAAGCTTCATGAAAGAAGCATTTCTCTAGTCCATAAACTTGCTGGCAGCCCCAGGATTCCAGATATGCAAAGATCGATTGAGGAGAAGTTCCTACATGAAGGAACACCAGAAGAATTAGATGAGAAGGTGATGTTTCTGGGTTGAATACTCCACCTTTCAGATGTATTAGACCCAAACGTTTCCCAGAGAGCTCAGACTGGCTAGGGCCCAGGGAGTGCTGGCCTCTTTTTTGTAGGGACCTCTCCTGAAAATGAATGTCAATCTGATTGCACAAGGAAATTACATTGTCCAGACCGGTGGGGATGGCTCTTCCCGCTAATTAGTTTTTCACTCGGTCAGAGAGGCCATGTAAAAAGATTGCAACCAGGGTCTCAATGTTCCAGCCCAATTCAGCTGTGAGGATACGGAACTGAAGAGCATATTGTCCCACTGAACAAGATTCTTGGCGAAGATGTAAAAGGACACTAGCGTCTGAAGAAACCGGAGCCGGCGCCTCGAAGATGTTACAAGCCCCAACCTAAGTACAGTAATAATGTAACACGTTTTTTAATTCAAGTAGAAATGCACTTAGTATAATAAAAGCAGGCACATCACAGTAAAGTCCGGGTGGACAGCAGGATGGACAGTTTTCCACAAGATGATCTTCCAGGCAATGCTGTGGTATCTTGCTTGGCGGCGCTGGTGGCTTCCGTATTCCCAGGTTAGAACTGGCAGGGCGCAGGGAGAACTCGTCACTTGGAGGGTCCCTGGTCACAGTGGGAGGGTGCTAAGACATACACAAATTTGAAGCATGCATGCTCTTTCATCCAGGAAACCACTGGATCATTCTTCTCCCACAGGGGGGCAGCCCAGGCTAAAGCTTCATCAGACAGGAGGGAAATTATATAGGCTACCTTTGCCTGATCAGACAGGAAGTTTTGAAGCTGGAGCTCAAAATGAATAATGCATTGGCTGAGGAACCCCCTGCAGGCCCTGGAGTCCCAGAGAAACAGGACAGAGCTGGCAGTTGTAGTGAATGTGTGGCTGTGACTACGGCAGAATCTCTCCCCTAGGAAAAATCCTGTATGGGTACGTCCTTCTCTTTTTCGGCCACCAGAGAGTGCGCGCGCGGGCACACTGCACAGCGTGCAGATCACTGCCATTACAAGTAAATAAAATGCCATAAAATGCAATAAATCTGTCCCATAGTTTGTAGATGCTATAACTTTTGCTCAAACCAATCAATATACGCTTATTCCAATAAAAAAAATTGTAGAAGAACATATATTGGCCTAAACTTAAAAAAATAAATCAAAATTGGGGGGATATTTATTATTGAAAAAATGTACGCTCTTTTTTTGTTTATAGCGCAAAAAATACCAAAGAAAGCTCTATTTGTGGGGAAAAAAGGACGCAAATTTTGTTTAGTACAGTATTGCATGAACACGCAATTGTCAGTTCATTTACAAATTGTAAAGGGCTCTGGTCAGGAAGGGGGTAAAATCTTCTGGGGCTGAAGTGGTTAAATAACATGTCGGGTTTCTTGAGTTACACCAAGCTACTTATATGCAGAGTGCAGGCGCCACCTACTGTTCCCTTTCTGGTATAGCTTGCTGTTTTGCATAGTTACATATTGTATTCTTCTAGAATGTGTTAATAAAGTTGTTAGGAACCAGTGCATTCTGGGAGAATTCTCTAGAGGAAGTGAGTCAGCCACCATTTTAAGAATCCACAACAAGACAGTAAGGCTGTTTCTCCAATCTCTCATCATCACCTTTTAGCGAGCTTAAAAATAATACCTGACTTATTCTAATAAATTTAAGATCAAAGAAATATAGTATCTGAAATGTATGGTTTGGCTCTCTGTCCTAGAGACAGAACAGTGAAATTTTTGCTGAGGTGAAGAAAAGCAGACTTCGGAAGACTGTACAGCCCGGGGCTATGCAGTGTCCATTGAGTTAGATGCCTTAGATGAAACAGGCCCTTTATCAGGTGAAGTAAGCAGCCAGGCTACTCAGAGATGCGCTCCCCATGCAGCACCGCACACTCGACACTACAACGGTCTCTACACAATAGTACAGCTTCTCCACTGCAGCCATGTCTCGCAGTCAAACATCTTCTTACAAAACACAATCGCAAGAAAGCTTATCCAAGTCATCTGTCACAAATGCAGCGGCAATCACCCATCCGAAAGCCTAAGCAGCGAGGGCCAGGGCTGCATTTGCAGACCAAGAGTTACAGATGAAAAGAGAAAAGGCACACCTTGATGCAGAAAAGGTGAGGCAGGAGCAAGAGAGAGAGCAAGAGAAAGGTACGCATGGAGCAAGAGAAAAAGAGCAGAAGAGAGTATGCATGGAGCAAGAGAGAGGGCAGAAGAGAGTACACATAGATCAAGAGAGAGAACGACAAAAGGTATGCCTGGAGGCTGAACTAGCAAGAGGCAAGAGGCATCTCTGAAAATGCAGCAGGCTATCCTAGAAGCTAACATGTAGAGGCTGGCAGTGGACCAAAACACTGCTGCCACCATTGCAGAAGCAGAAGCATTAGAAGCAGCTGCCTATGGTGAGTCAAGAGTAGGTAGCAGCATATTGGGTCCAGAGGAGGACCACCAAGATTTCATGCAGCGCACTACCAGCACTCTAACCCAAGCAGTACTACACAGCAAGAAATCAAATATGATGTCAGTTAGTCACATTAAGCGAGGCAGCAGGAGGTCAACCTTGAACCCCAGTGCTACACGCAAGAAAAATCTGACCGAGGTCCAGGTTATCCAACTCCAACCAAACCTTCTACTCAGCAAGATACTTAGGTATCAGACGAGCATCAAACACCTACTTTCACTCAAAGGGAGTAGGAAACAAGCTGGTACGAGAGCTCTTGCCTGGGACTCGGAAAGCAAAAATCTGAGAGAGCTGCTTATGTGAAGTTTGCTTTGTGAGAGAAAGAAAAGTTATTTAGGCACCTTTTATTTAATACTGACTCAGAAGCCTCTTAGAAGCAGTGAATAACATTGGTTTCCTACTGGAATTGATGATACACATTCAGCCGTGATGGAGGCACCTATCAAGTAGAGAAGAGAGAGCCACCAACTGCGGGCTTTACTGAGGACATCTAGAGGAGAGGAGCTGGGATACCTTGCTGACAGGCATAGAGACCCGGGCTGGGGGATAAGCCACGTGCTTCTTTGATCTCCATAAAAAGAGATCAATTCATCTGGTAAGCAGCAGTGGTATCTTTGGTGGAGGAACCTTTCTTTCTCAACTCATGACTATTAGTGTTGAGCAGAATATGCCATATTCGAATTCGCGATATATCTCGAATATATTGTCGAATATTCGTGATATATTCGCTAAATACGAATATTCGAGATATTTTTTGAAACCGAAATCATTGCGAATTTTCGCTATTGCGAATTGCGAATTGCGAATATTCGACAAATGCGGAGGGAGCACTCTGATTGGCTCAGCATATTCGTGATATGTTGCAATACAAAATAATTGAGAATATTCGGCAAATGTGTAAGGAGCACTCTGATTGGCTCAGAATATTCGTGATATATTGCAATACAAAATAATTGAGAATATTCGGCAAATACGGAAGGAGCACTCTGATTGGCTCAGAATATTCTTGATATTTTATCGAAATGTCACAAAATGCGAATGATAAATACCTTTCTTGAATTTCGACAGTAACACTCTGAAATCGAATATATGTGTAATTTTATTTAAAAACAGTATTTCGAATTTCTCGAGCGCGCTTGCGCAATCGCGCGAACAACACGCACGCGCGACTACTTCCTGGAACTTGGACACTTGCCAGTTTCATTTTCCATAGGTAGCTGTTCTTGGTCTATTTGCACAAGTTCAATTGGAAATATGGTTGGAAGCAACCTTTCAAGAGATGAAGAGAATATGTTGATCACTGTGAGTATTTTAATTATCTTTACCTGCATTTTAGACTAGTTTAAAAGTTAGTATATAAGATCAGATATTAGTATTTCCCAAAAAATTTCTCTCCTGGTGTTACAAAACTACAAGTCCCAGCATGCCTGTACAGCTGCAGACACCCTGCTTGGTAAATGTGTATTTAGGCACTTTCCTTGCTATTTTGCATAATGAATTTAACATGTTGTGCACACCGGGCTAATTTGTTCAGATTTGTTGTTTACGAGACTAAAACTTTTTTTTGGCTAGAAAATTACTTAAAACCCCCAAACATTATATATATATTTTTTAATAACACCCTAGAGCAGGGGTCTCCAAACTTTTTACTTCGAGGGCCACATTCTATATTTTACTCATATCCGCGGGCCGGAAAAATAATTTTACTAAATAAATCCACAGTAGAAGCAGAATAGCATTTTACTTACTGTTGACCGCAGAACTGGATGATGGTCCCGTCGTCTAATAAAACGATGGAGCATCATTCAGCGGGTTTAACTACCAGCGTGCATTGAGGTTTTACATCCGTGTCCTCACCAGTCTCCCCCACATCTGTGTCCCCACATTGGTGTCCCCATACATCTGTGTCCCCACAATGGTGTCCCCATACATCTGTGTCATCACATTGGTGTCCCCATACATCTGTTTCATCACATTGGTGTCCCCATACATCTGTGTCATCACACTGGTGTCCCCACACATCTGTCTCCTCACATTGGTGTCCCCATACATCTGTGTCATCACACTGGTGTCCCCATACATCTGTCTCCTCACATTGGTGTCCCCATACATCTGTGTCATCACATTGGTGTCCCCATACATCTGTGTCATCACATTGGTGTCCCCATACATCTGTCTCCTCACATTGGTGTCCCCATACATCTGTCTCCTCACATTGGTGTCCCCATACATCTGTGTCATCACATTGGTGTCCCCATACATCTGTGTCCCCACATTGGTGTCCCCATACATCTGTGTCATCACATTGGTGTCCCCACACATCTGAGCACCCCACCAGTCTCCTCATACACTGTTGTCCCCACACATCTGTGTCCCCACACTGGTGTCCCCACACATCTGTGCCCCCCACCAGTCTCCTCATACACTTTTGTCCCCATACATCTGTGTCATCACACTGGTGTCCCCACACATCTGTCTCCTCACATTGGTGTCCCCATACATCTGTGTCCCCACACTGGTGTCCCCACACATCTGTCTCCTCACATTGGTGTCCCCATACATCTGTGTCATCACATTGGTGTCCCCATACATCTGTGTCATCACATTGGTGTCCCCATACATCTGTCTCCTCACATTGGTGTCCCCATACATCTGTCTCCTCACATTGGTGTCCCCATACATCTGTGTCATCACATTGGTGTCCCCATACATCTGTGTCATCACATTGGTGTCCCCATACATCTGTGTCATCACATTGGTGTCCCTATACATCTGTGTTATCACATTGGTGTTCCCATACATCTGTCTCCTCACATTGGTGTCCCCATACATCTGTCTCCTCACATTGGTGTCCCCATACATCTGTGTCATCACATTGGTGTCCCCATACATCTGTGTCCCCACATTGGTGTCCCCATACATCTGTGTCATCACATTGGTGTTCCCATACATCTGTGTCCCCACATTGGTGTCCCCATACATCTGTCCCCACATTGTTGTCCCCATACATCTGTGTCCCCACATTGGTGTCTCCATACATCTGTGTCCCCACATTGGTGTCCCCATACATCTGTGTCATCACATTGGTGTCCCCACACATCTGAGCACCCCACCAGTCTCCTCATACACTGTTGTCCCCACACATCTGTGTCCCCACACTGGTGTCCCCACACATCTGTGCCCCCCACCAGTCTCCTCATACACTTTTGTCCCCATACATCTGTGTCATCACACTGGTGTCCCCACACATCTGTCTCCTCACATTGGTGTCCCCATACATCTGTGTCCCCACACTGGTGTCCCCACACATCTGTCTCCTCACATTGGTGTCCCCATACATCTGTGTCATCACATTGGTGTCCCCATACATCTGTGTCATCACATTGGTGTCCCCATACATCTGTCTCCTCACATTGGTGTCCCCATACATCTGTCTCCTCACATTGGTGTCCCCATACATCTGTGTCATCACATTGGTGTCCCCATACATCTGTGTCCCCACATTGGTGTCCCCATACATCTGTGTCATCACATTGGTGTTCCCATACATCTGTGTCCCCACATTGGTGTCCCCATACATCTGTCCCCACATTGTTGTCCCCATACATCTGTGTCCCCACATTTGTGTCTCCATACATCTGTGTCCCCACATTGGTGTCCCCATACATCTGTGTCATCACATTGGTGTCCCCACACATCTGAGCACCCCACCAGTCTCCTCATACACTGTTGTCCCCACACATCTGTGTCCCCACACTGGTGTCCCCACACATCTGTGCCCCCCACCAGTCTCCTCATACACTTTTGTCCCCATACATCTGTGTCATCACACTGGTGTCCCCACACATCTGTCTCCTCACATTGGTGTCCCCATACATCTGTGTCCCCACACTGGTGTCCCCACACATCTGTCTCCTCACATTGGTGTCCCCATACATCTGTGTCATCACATTGGTGTCCCCATACATCTGTGTCATCACATTGGTGTCCCCATACATCTGTCTCCTCACATTGGTGTCCCCATACATCTGTCTCCTCACATTGGTGTCCCCATACATCTGTGTCATCACATTGGTGTCCCCATACATCTGTGTCATCACATTGGTGTCCCCATACATCTGTGTCATCACATTGGTGTCCCTATACATCTGTGTTATCACATTGGTGTTCCCATACATCTGTGTCCCCACATTGGTGTCCCCATACATCTGTGTCCCCACATTGGTGTCTCCATACATCTGTGTCCCCACATTGGTGTCCCCATACATCTGTGTCATCACATTGGTGTCCCCACACATCTGAGCACCCCACCAGTCTCCTCATACACTGTTGTCCCCACACATCTGTGTCCCCACACTGGTGTCCCCACACATCTGTGCCCCCCACCAGTCTCCTCATACACTTTTGTCCCCATACATCTGTGTCATCACACTGGTGTCCCCACACATCTGTCTCCTCACATTGGTGTCCCCATACATCTGTGTCCCCACACTGGTGTCCCCACACATCTGTCTCCTCACATTGGTGTCCCCATACATCTGTGTCATCACATTGGTGTCCCCATACATCTGTGTCATCACATTGGTGTCCCCATACATCTGTCTCCTCACATTGGTGTCCCCATACATCTGTCTCCTCACATTGGTGTCCCCATACATCTGTGTCCCCACACTGGTGTCCCCACACATCTGTCTCCTCACATTGGTGTCCCCATACATCTGTGTCATCACATTGGTGTCCCCATACATCTGTGTCATCACATTGGTGTCCCCATACATCTGTCTCCTCACATTGGTGTCCCCATACATCTGTCTCCTCACATTGGTGTCCCCATACATCTGTGTCATCACATTGGTGTCCCCATACATCTGTGTCATCACATTGGTGTCCCCATACATCTGTGTCATCACATTGGTGTCCCTATACATCTGTGTTATCACATTGGTGTTCCCATACATCTGTGTCCCCACATTGGTGTCCCCATACATCTGTGTCATCACATTGGTCTTCCCATACATCTGTGTCCCCACATTGGTGTCCCCATACATCTGTGTCCCCACATTGGTGTCCCCATACATCTTTGTCATCACATTGGTGTCCCCACACATCTGAGCACCCCACCAGTCTTCCCATACACTGTTGTCCCCACACATCTGTGTCCCCACACTAGTGTCCTCACACATCTGTGCCCCCCACCAGTCTCCTCATACACTTTTGTCCCCACACATCTGTGTCCCCACACTGGTGTCCCCACACATCTGTGCCCCCTACCAGTCTCCTCATACACTTTTGTCCCCATACATCTGTGTCATCACACTGGTGTCCCCACACATCTGTCTCCTCACATTGGTGTCCCCATACATCTGTGTCCCCACACTGGTGTCCCCACACATCTGTCTCCTCACATTGGTGTCCCCATACATCTGTGTCATCACATTGGTGTCCCCATACATGTCTCCTCACATTGGTGTCCCCATACATCTGTTTCATCACATTGGTGTCCCTATACATCTGTGTCATCACATTGGTGTCCCCATACATCTGTGTCCCCACATTGGTGTCCCCATACATCTGTGTCATCACATTGGTGTTCCCATACATCTGTGTCCCCACATTGGTGTCCCCATACATCTGTGTCCTCACATTGGTGTCCCCATACGTCTGTGCCCCCACATTGGTGTCCCCATACATTTGTCACATCACATTGGTGTCCCCATACATCCGTGTCATCACATTGGTGTCCCCATACATCTGTTTTTTGGCAGAATTTCGGAACATGCTTTACAAGCGCTCTGATTGGCTCATTCTGAAATCGAATATTCTTGATATTTTATCGAAATGTCACAAAATGCGAATGATAAATACCTTTCTTGAATTTCGACAGTAACACTCTGAAATCGAATATATGTGTAATTTTATTTAAAAACAGTATTTCGAATTTCTCGAGCGCGCTTGCGCAATCGCGCGAACAACACGCACGCGCGACTACTTCCTGGAACTTGGACACTTGCCAGTTTCATTTTCCATAGGTAGCTGTTCTTGGTCTATTTGCACAAGTTCAATTGGAAATATGGTTGGAAGCAACCTTTCAAGAGATGAAGAGAATATGTTGATCACTGTGAGTATTTTAATTATCTTTACCTGCATTTTAGACTAGTTTAAAAGTTAGTATATAAGATCAGATATTAGTATTTCCCAAAAAATTTCTCTCCTGGTGTTACAAAACTACAAGTCCCAGCATGCCTGTACAGCTGCAGACACCCTGCTTGGTAAATGTGTATTTAGGCACTTTCCTTGCTATTTTGCATAATGAATTTAACATGTTGTGCACACCGGGCTAATTTGTTCAGATTTGTTGTTTACGAGACTAAAACTTTTTTTTGGCTAGAAAATTACTTAAAACCCCCAAACATTATATATATATTTTTTAATAACACCCTAGAGCAGGGGTCTCCAAACTTTTTACTTCGAGGGCCACATTCTATATTTTACTCATATCCGCGGGCCGGAAAAATAATTTTACTAAATAAATCCACAGTAGAAGCAGAATAGCATTTTACTTACTGTTGACCGCAGAACTGGATGATGGTCCCGTCGTCTAATAAAACGATGGAGCATCATTCAGCGGGTTTAACTACCAGCGTGCATTGAGGTTTTACATCCGTGTCCTCACCAGTCTCCCCCACATCTGTGTCCCCACATTGGTGTCCCCATACATCTGTGTCCCCACAATGGTGTCCCCATACATCTGTGTCATCACATTGGTGTCCCCATACATCTGTTTCATCACATTGGTGTCCCCATACATCTGTGTCATCACACTGGTGTCCCCACACATCTGTCTCCTCACATTGGTGTCCCCATACATCTGTGTCATCACACTGGTGTCCCCATACATCTGTCTCCTCACATTGGTGTCCCCATACATCTGTGTCATCACATTGGTGTCCCCATCCATCTGTGTCATCACATTGGTGTCCCCATACATCTGTCTCCTCACATTGGTGTCCCCATACATCTGTCTCCTCACATTGGTGTCCCCATACATCTGTGTCATCACATTGGTGTCCCCATACATCTGTGTCCCCACATTGGTGTCCCCATACATCTGTGTCATCACATTGGTGTTCCCATACATCTGTGTCCCCACATTGGTGTCCCCATACATCTGTCCCCACATTGTTGTCCCCATACATCTGTGTCCCCACATTGGTGTCTCCATACATCTGTGTCCCCACATTGGTGTCCCCATACATCTGTGTCATCACATTGGTGTCCCCACACATCTGAGCACCCCACCAGTCTCCTCATACACTGTTGTCCCCACACATCTGTGTCCCCACACTGGTGTCCCCACACATCTGTGCCCCCCACCAGTCTCCTCATACACTTTTGTCCCCATACATCTGTGTCATCACATTGGTGTCCCCACACATCTGTGTCATCACATTGGTGTCCCCATACATCTGTGTCATCACACTGGTGTCCCCACACATCTGTCTCCTCACATTGGTGTCCCCATACATTTGTGTCATCACACTGGTGTCCCCATACATCTGTCTCCTCACATTGGTGTCCCCATACATCTGTGTCATCACATTGGTGTCCCCATACATCTGTGTCCCCACCAATCTCCCCACACATCTGTGACCCCACACTGGTGTCCCTACACATCTGTGTCCACACCAGTGTCCTCATACATCTGTGCCCCCACACTGGTGTCCCCACAATTATGTGTCCCCACACTGTTGTCCCCACACATCTGTTAGCCCACCAGTCTCCTCATACATCTGTGTCCCCACATCGGTGTCCCCACACATTTGTGTCTCCACCAGTCTCCCCACACATCTATGTCCCCACACATCTGTGTCCCCACATCTGTGTGCCCACACTGGTGTCCCCACACATCTGTGGCCCCACCAGTCTCCTCATACATCTGTGCCCCCACATTGGTGGGGACTCAGATGTATGGGGACACCCATGTGGGGACACAGATGTATGAGGAGAGTGGTGGGGGTCACAGATGTGTGGGGACACCAGTGTGGGGACCCAGATGTGTGAGGACACAAGTGTGGGGACATAGATGTGTTGGGAGACTGGTGGGGGCACACATGAAGTGTGGGGACACCCATGTGGGTAAACAGATGTATGAGGAGACTGCTGGGGACACAGATGTATGAGGAGACTGGTGGGGGTCACACATGTGTGGGGACACCAGTGTGGGGACCCAGATGTGTGAGGACACAAGTGTGGGGACATAGATGTGTGGGGAGACTGGTGGGGACACTGATGTGGGGACACAGATGTATGAGGAGACTGCTGGGGACATAGATTTATGAGGACACTGTTGGGGACACCGATGTGTGGGGACACAAGTGTGGGAACACTGATTTGTGGGGAGACTGTTGCGGATACAGATGTATGGGGACACTAATGTGGGGACACAGAACTATGAGGAGACTGGTGGGGCAACAGATGTGTGGAGACACAAGTGTGGGGACACTGATTTGTGGGGAGGCTGGTGGGGACACAGATGTATGGGGACACCTGTCTCCCCACAAATCAGTGTCCCCAGACTTGTGTCCCCACACATCTGTGACTCCACCAGTCTCCTCATACATCTATGTCCCCACACATCTGTGACTCCACCAGTCTCCCCATAAATCAGTGTCCCAACACTTGTGTCCCCACACATCTGTGTCCACACACTGGTATCCCCACACATCTGGCTCCCCACACTGGTGTCCCCACAATTATCTGTCCCCACACTGTTGTCCCCACACATCTATCCCCACACATCTGTTTCCCTACCAGTCTCCTCATACATCTGTGTCCCCACATTGGTGTCCCCATACATCTGTGGGCCCAATAGTCTCACCACACATCTGTGCCCCATTAGGGCACCCCCTACTGCTGTCCCCATTAAACCCCCCTCCACTGGTGTCCCCATAAGAGCACCCCCTCACTGGTGTCCCCATTAGAGAACCCCCCCACTGGTGTCCCCTTTAGAGAACCCCCCCACTGGTGTCCCCATAAGAGCACCACCCCCTACTTGTCACTTGTATCCCCATTAGAGCACCTCCCACTTGTGTCCCCATGAGAATTATCAGCACCCTGAAGTTTGTGCCATATCAGAGCCATTCAGCCACCCTCCACAGTAGTGTACAGTAATCATCTCGCATCAGCCCCCCTCCCTCCTCCATGCATGTGTACTTTACTAGCGCGTCAGACATTACACACACTGGCTGTTCAGACCTGCTGCACTTCCCGACTCCCGCCACGCCTTAATACACACTCGTTACTGGTTAACAGCGAGGCGGGAGGGGGAGCAGGGCGTTGTGGCAACGGGTCTAAAACAAATCATTGGCTGCTAGGATGCCCGTGGACCCAGCAGCCTACACAAACACAGTGAGACGCCGGGAGAGATTGCGGGACCTGCGCTGCATATTGCTAGGGACGAATATTCAGTGCAGGTTCCACAACTAACAGGTGGACCAGTGACTCCAGCTGCGTGCCGGAGAAAATGGCCTGGCGGGCCAGATGTGGCCCGCCGGCCGTACTTTGGAGACCCCTACCCTAGAGAATGAAATGGTAATCATTGCAATATTTCTTGCCACACCGTATTTGCGCAGCGGTCTTACAAGCGCTGTTTTTTTGGAAAAAAATATTTTTTTTTGAATTTGAAAATAACACAACAATAAATTTTGCCCAATTTTTTTAGATTTTGCGAAAGACAAAGTTACGCCGAGTAAAATGATACCCAACATGTCACGCTCAAAAATTCTGCCCGCTCGTGGCATGGCGTCAAACTTTCACCCTTAAAAATTTCTCGATAGGTGATTATTTAATAATTCAACAGGTTGCATTTTTTCAGCTAAAGAGTAGCTCTAGGGCTAAAATTATTGCTCTTGCTCTAACGATCGCGCCGATACCTCACTTGTGTTGTTTGAACACCATTTTCATATGCGGGCGCTACTCGCTTATGCGTCGCTGTTTCCTAAACGGAAGCCTGCAGCTGTTGCAAAACAACTCCCCGTTATTATCGGACAGCCATTAACTGTCCAGCCATGCTCCTAGTTAAAGTATAATTGTTGTACAGCTGGTGACGGGGAGCTACATGGTATATCAGAGCATGCTGGTAGTTGTAGTTTTTTAATAACATCAACTCCATTATTTGTTCTAAATTAATTCATCTAAAAGTCTAAAAAATGGCAAGATATAAAATCTGTCATGTTAACCCTGTCATTGATTAATAAGGCGAGAATGCTCTCAATGTTGAATACCATAGATTTCCGTCATATATCCATAAGGTTTTAAACAAAAGTATTATAATATACTTTGTTCTTCATCTTGCAGAGGTTCCTGGAAACGGGGTATGATAACCTGCAGAGTCAGGCAGAAAAGAAGGAGGTGGTGAGCTCTGTCCTAGAACAACTAGCAGGACATCCTGGCGGGCCACCGGATCGCATGGCCATTGTCAAAAAGTGGTCCGACCTGAAAAGGCGGCATATGGACCGGGTCAGGCGTCTCCGTGCAAAATTTCACCCAGGTAAGTTATTGTTGACAGTTATGTTTTTTTAATCTATAGTGTATTTTGTGCGTGTACTCTAGAGAGGAGACGGACTGCAGGATTTGGGAGTAGACAGCCCTCCCCCAGAGGCAATATGCCACCTTTCTCCCTGCCCCTGTTGACAATGGCGTGTGAGAGGGGGTCCTCACATACAGCCCGTCCTACCTGCTCCGCTTTGAAGGCCAACGTGGCAGAGGGACTCCCTATAAGGTAGTGAGAGGATTTGCCCGCTCAAACAGCCCCGTTAGTCCTTCGCCTCTCTTTTTAGAGACCGCGTGGTCAGAGTGCGCGCATGTTAACCCAATTTTCTAGTGCGCGTGTAAGTGTGGTGGTTTTTGTGGGAGGGGGGTAGGCGTACTAAGCGCAGGCTTACCTCGCATAGCACTCCCACCGGAGGCCGGGCTGAGACCACCAAACTCAATTGACATGTAGCCGAGAGCGGGATCAGAACCCCTAGCTGCAGAGGTGAATGGCTTGTCAGCGCAGTGGCAATCGCGTTGACCCACCGCAGCTCCTTTGTTGACAGTTATTTAAGGTCATATGTAATTAATGTAAGGGCAGATGTTATTAACCCAGACGCCATGTTGTGGTAACATATATCACCACCAGCCAAGGTATTCATAGCACTGTTGAAAAAAGACATGGGACAGCAGACAGCAACACAGAAGTTATGTGGGAACATACATTTCACATTGCTTTGCATGGGACTTTATACAAAAACCACGACCATCACAAATGGGGGTAGTTAATGGATAAATTAACTATCCTATGCTTTAAGTGGACGTGTAAGTAACATGTGACTAAGTGTTATCGAAATATCTACAGCTGTTATGAAGTAACACGTATTTCCCATAGAGTTGAATGGGAATTTAAAGAAAAACCACCACCATGGCAAATGGGGGAGGGTAAGGCTTAAATCACCTATACAATGTTGGTGGCTGACATATAAGTAACCTGTGTGCCAAGTTTCATGTAAATATCTTTCGCCGTTTGGACATGATGCTGGAACATACATACATACATACAGACACGTTGAGTTTTATATATATAGATTCACACTAAATTCCTGTGTTAGGCGTGGGGTTTTCATAGTAATCCCGTGTGGTCCATCAGGCCCTTTTTTTTTAACATGATATAGTCTGAACAAAACAAAGGAGACAAAAACAGCTCATTTTACCATGGTGGCATGCCAGCTCACGCTCAGCTCCCTGTAGTGCCCACAAGACCCTTTAATATAACATTTTCCCATTGGTTAACTGTGTATATAAATTAATTTGTATTCACATACAATACAGCAGAGCACACCGAATTTGCATACGTCATTATAAAATATTTTTCTAATATATGAACATTGTGTTATTCTAGGAGCTCCGCTACCAACTGTGCGCAGCAAGCGCAAAAGATGCCAGGACACTGATGAGGAGGAAGAAGAGGAGGATGTTCTAGAGGAGGATGTGCCAGAGGAGGATGAGGCACAGGAGGAGAGGGATGAGGAGGATCAGCCAGGGACCTCCCACTCGCCAGCCACCGCTCCTGTTGTGGAGCATGTCCCCCCCCAAAACAATCCCGAGTTTGACGATATGCTGGTCGCTGGAGAGGTGGAGGTGGTGCAAATTGAAGGTCCGGTGAGCATCGTTCAGGAAGGTAAATATGTGCACAAAGATTAATAACATTTCAACAATAAAATGTAGATATAAAAATGTAGAACATATAAAGCGCACCCGTCAGATTGCAGAACCATAATATGGTATTTATGATAGAAGTATACAGGTAGTGCAGAATTATTAGGCAAGTTGTATTTTTGAGGATTAATTTTATTATTAAACAACAACCATGTTCTCAATGAACCTCAAAAACTCATTAATATCAAAGCTGAATATTTTTGAAAGTAGTTTTTATTTTGTTTTTTAGTGTTAGCTATTTTAGGGGGGTATCTGTGCATGCAGGTGAGTACTATTACTGTGCTGAATTATTAGGCAACCTAACAAAAAACAAATATATATACCCATTTCAATTATTTATTGTTAACAGTGAAACCAATATAACATCTCAACATTCCAAAATATACTTTTCTGTCATTCAAAAACAAAAACAAATCAGTGACCAATATAGCCACCTTTCTTTGCAAGGACACTCATGCAGCCTGCCATCCATGGATTCTGTCAGTGTTTTTATGTGTTCACCATCAACATTGCGTGCAGCAACAACCGCAGCCTCCCAGACAATGTTCAGAGAGGTGTACTCTTTTCCCTCCTTGTAAATCTCACATTTGATGATGGACCACAGGTTCTTCTCAATGGGGTTCAGATCAGGTGAACAAGGAGGCCATGTCATTAGTTTTTTTCCTTTAATACACTTTCTTGCCAGGCACCCTGTGGAGTACTTGGACGCGTGTGCTGAAGCATTGTCCTGCATGAAAATCATGTTTTTATTGAAGGATGCAGACTTCTTCCTGTACCACTGCTTGAAGAAGGGGTCTTCCAGAAACTGGCAGTAGGACTGGGAGTTGAGCTTCACTCCATCCTCAACCCCAAAAGGCCCCACAAGCTCATCTTTGATGATACCAGCCCAAACCAGTACTCCACCTCCACCTTGCTGGCGTCTGAGGCGGACTGGAGCTCTCTGCCCTTTACCAATCCAGCCACTGGCCCATTCCTTTTTGTCCATCAAAACTCACTCTCATTTCAGCAGTCCATACAACGGTAGAAAATCAGTCCTGAGATATTTCTTGGCCCAGTCTTGACGTTTCAGCTTGTGGGTCTTGTTGAGTAGTGGTCGTCTTTCAGCCTTTCTTAACTTGGCCATGTCTCTGAGTATTGCACACCTTGTGCTTTTGTGCACTCCAGTGATCTTGCAGCTCTGAAATATGGCCAAACTGGTGGCAAGTGGCATCTTGGCAGCTGCACGCTTGACTTTTCTCAGTTCATGGGCAGTTATTTTGCGCCTTGGTATTTCCACACGCCTCTTGCGACCCTGTTGACTATTTAGAATGAAATGCTTGATTGTTCGATGATCACGCTTCAGAAGCTTTTCAATTTTAAGAGTGCTGCATGCCTCTGCAAGATATCACACTATTTTTGCCTTTTCTGAGACTGTCAAGTCCTTCTTTTGACCCATTTTGCCAAAGGAAAGGAAGTTGACTAATAATTATGCACACCTGATATACTGTAGAGTGTTGATGTCATTAGACCACACACCTTCTCATTACAGAGTTGTACATTACATAATATGCCTAATTGGTATTAGGCTTTCAAGCCTATACAGCTTGGAGTAAGACAACATGCATAAAGAGGATGATGTGGTCCAATTACTCATTTGCCTAATAATTCTGCACTCCCGGTCTGTGCTAGACACATAACAAGTGTATAGACATGATAATGATTGATTAATAAGCAACAGAAATGTTTTATGTATTTGTTAACGGTCTTTGAAAACAAATTTTTTTTCCTTATATCCTAACAGCTACAATCCAATTGAGCGGTAGGAATGCAGCTCGGATGAAAATGTGTGAAAAAGTAAGGGCTAATAACAGGCAAATTAAGTATCTTTCAAATCAAAATGAACAAATAGAGAAGGAGATGGACAAAATGGATGCAAAAGACAAAGAAACCCTGAAACGCCTGAAGACTCACCTTCACTTGTAATATTGTGTTTAATAAAAAGTTTTATTTGTTTGAAATGTTTCCTTTGTTTTTGAGATAGATTTTTAGGTTTTTCAACACATCTAACTTCACATCTAACACATCAACATCAACATCAACACATCTAACTTCATAAGAAGTAAAATCATTTTATAATATTATTTTATTTAACACAAAAATAGGAGAAACTAAAGTACACAGACACAGTCACGACGAACACAAAGTAAACTGTTGAAAAATGAACATAACAAAAGCAACAATAGATATAGATATAGAGAGAGAGAGCAAGAAAGAGAGAGAGAGAGAGTGCAGATTTGCGCTTGCATACAGGCCAATGGTTGCAGTATAAAGGCCGCAAATCAGGGCTAAACATAAAGTTTATTTTTTTAGTTACACTTGCTGTTACGATCCTGTCTGGTAGCTTGTAGCGGAGGCTCTTGGTGGATACGCTGTGCCAGAGAGGTCATGAAGCATTACTCAGCATGGAGGCAGCAGCAGTAGTATTAAAATGTAATGTAACTAGAAAAGATACAATTTTAGGGTAAATTGTGCGGCATGGTCTTGCCTCCACCAATACAACTGACTGCATACGGTGCCCCTAGAGATGAAAATGTGATCCAACCGTGTGTCAATCCAGTTCGGTCCATTGCCCCATCAAAAACTGCTCCATCAAAAACTAGCCCATCAAAACTGCACCTTAAAAACTAGGGCTGCGCATCTTCACCCGTCTCACGATTCGATGCAATTTCGATTATCAAGTCCACGATTCGATTTGATTCCGCGATGCATCACGATGCATCACGATTGCAGCGCAAGTGAGCATGGCTCTCCCCCCAAAATACTAAAGGAGATTATCAGAGACTGCAGACATTGTACAAGAAATAGTCAGAGACTGCAGACATAGTACATGAGATGGTCAGAGACTGCAGACATAGTACAGGAGATTGTCAGAGACTGCAGACATAGTACATGAGATGGTCAGACTGCAGACATAGTACATGAGATGGTCAGAGACTGCAGACATAGTACATGAGATGGTCAGACTGCAGACATAGTACAGGAGATTGACAGAGACTGCAGACATAGTACAGGAGATGGTCAGACTGCATACATAGTACATGAGATGGTCAGACTGCAGACATAGTACATGAGATGGTCAGACTGCAGACATAGTACATGAGATGGTCAGAGACTGCAGACATAGTACATGAGATGGTCAGACTGCAGACATAGTACATGAGATGGTCAGACTGAAGACATAGTACATGAGATGGTCAGACTGCAGACATAGTACAGGAGATTGTCAGAGACTGCAGACATAGTACATGAGATGGTCAGACTGCAGACATAGTACATGAGATGGTCAGAGACTGCAGACATAGTGCATGAGATGGTCAGAGACCGCAGACATAGTACAGGAGATGGTCAGACTGCAGACATAGTACATGAGATGGTCAGAGACTGCAGAAATAGTACATGAGATGGTCAGAGACTGCAGACATAGTACATGAGATGGTCAGAGACTGCAGACATAGTACATGAGATGGTCAGACTGCAGACATAGTACATGAGATGGTCAGAGACTGCAGACATAGTACATGAGATGGTCAGACTGCAGACATAGTACATGAGATGGTCAGAGACTGCAGACATAGTACATGAGATGGTCAGACTGCAGAAATAGTACATGAGATGGTCAGACTGAAGACATAGTACATGAGATGGTCAGACTGAAGACATAGTACATGAGATGGTCAGACTGCAGACATAGTACATGAGATGGTCAGAGACTGCAGACATAGTACATGAGATGGTCAGAGACTGCAGACATAGTACATGAGATGGTCAGACTGAAGACATAGTACATGAGATGGTCAGACTGAAGACATAGTACATGAGATGGTCAGACTGCAGACATAGTACATGAGATGGTCAGAGACTGCAGACATAGTACATGAGATGGTCAGAGCCTGCAGACATAGTACATGAGATGGTCAGACTGAAGACATAGTACATGAGATGGTCAGACTGCAGACATAGTACATGAGATGGTCAGAGACTGCAGACATAGTACATGAGATGGTCAGAGCCTGCAGACATAGTACATGAGATGGTCAGACTGAAGACATAGTACATGAGATGGTCAGACTGCAGACATAGTACATGAGATGGTCAGACTGCAGACATAGTACAGGAGATTGTCAGAGACTGCAGACATAGTACAGGAGATGGTCAGTCTGCAGACATAGTACATGAGATGGTCAGAGACTGCAGACATAGTACATGAGATGGTCAGACTGCAGACATAGTACAGGAGATTGTCAGAGACTGCAGACATAGTACATGAGATGGTCAGACTGCAGACATAGTACAGGAGATGGTCAGAGACTGCAGACATAGTACAGGAGATTGTCATAGACTGCAGACATAGTACATGAGATGGTCAGAGACTGCAGACATAGTACATGAGATGGTCAGAGACTGCAGACATAGTACATGAGATGGTCAGAGACTGCAGACATAGTACAGGAGATTGTCATAGACAGCAGACATAGTACAGGAGATTGTCAGAGACTGCAGACACAGTACATGAGATGTTCAGACTGCAGACATAGTACATGAGATGGTCAGACTGAAGACATAGTACATGAGATGGTCAGAGACTGCAGACATAGTACATGAGATGGTCAGAGACTGCAGACATAGTACATGAGATGGTCAGAGACTGCAGACATAGTACAGGAGATTGTCAGAGACTGCAGACATAGTACAGGAGATTGTCAGAGACTGCAGACATAGTACAGGAGATTGTCATAGACTGCAGACATAGTACATGAGATGGTCAGAGACTGCAGACATAGTACATGAGATGGTCAGACTGCAGACATAGTACATGAGATGGTCAGAGACTGCAGACATAGTACATGAGATGGTCAGACTGCAGACATAGTACATGAGATGGTCAGAGACTGCAGACATAGTACATGAGATGGTCAGACTGCAGAAATAGTACATGAGATGGTCAGACTGAAGACATAGTACATGAGATGGTCAGACTGAAGACATAGTACATGAGATGGTCAGACTGCAGACATAGTACATGAGATGGTCAGAGACTGCAGACATAGTACATGAGATGGTCAGAGACTGCAGACATAGTACATGAGATGGTCAGACTGAAGACATAGTACATGAGATGGTCAGACTGAAGACATAGTACATGAGATGGTCAGACTGCAGACATAGTACATGAGATGGTCAGAGACTGCAGACATAGTACATGAGATGGTCAGAGCCTGCAGACATAGTACATGAGATGGTCAGACTGAAGACATAGTACATGAGATGGTCAGACTGCAGACATAGTACATGAGATGGTCAGAGACTGCAGACATAGTACATGAGATGGTCAGAGCCTGCAGACATAGTACATGAGATGGTCAGACTGAAGACATAGTACATGAGATGGTCAGACTGCAGACATAGTACATGAGATGGTCAGACTGCAGACATAGTACAGGAGATTGTCAGAGACTGCAGACATAGTACAGGAGATGGTCAGTCTGCAGACATAGTACATGAGATGGTCAGAGACTGCAGACATAGTACATGAGATGGTCAGACTGCAGACATAGTACAGGAGATTGTCAGAGACTGCAGACATAGTACATGAGATGGTCAGACTGCAGACATAGTACAGGAGATGGTCAGAGACTGCAGACATAGTACAGGAGATTGTCATAGACTGCAGACATAGTACATGAGATGGTCAGAGACTGCAGACATAGTACATGAGATGGTCAGAGACTGCAGACATAGTACATGAGATGGTCAGAGACTGCAGACATAGTACAGGAGATTGTCATAGACAGCAGACATAGTACAGGAGATTGTCAGAGACTGCAGACACAGTACATGAGATGTTCAGACTGCAGACATAGTACATGAGATGGTCAGACTGAAGACATAGTACATGAGATGGTCAGAGACTGCAGACATAGTACATGAGATGGTCAGAGACTGCAGACATAGTACATGAGATGGTCAGAGACTGCAGACATAGTACAGGAGATTGTCAGAGACTGCAGACATAGTACAGGAGATTGTCAGAGACTGCAGACATAGTACAGGAGATTGTCATAGACTGCAGACATAGTACATGAGATGGTCAGAGACTGCAGACATAGTACATGAGATGGTCAGACTGCAGACATAGTACATGAGATGGTCAGAGACTGCAGACATAGTACATGAGATGGTCAGACTGCAGACATAGTACATGAGATGGTCAGAGACTGCAGACATAGTACACATGAGATGGTCAGACTGCAGAAATAGTACATGAGATGGTCAGACTGAAGACATAGTACATGAGATGGTCAGACTGAAGACATAGTACATGAGATGGTCAGACTGCAGACATAGTACATGAGATGGTCAGAGACTGCAGACATAGTACATGAGATGGTCAGAGACTGCAGACATAGTACATGAGATGGTCAGACTGAAGACATAGTACATGAGATGGTCAGACTGAAGACATAGTACATGAGATGGTCAGACTGCAGACATAGTACATGAGATGGTCAGAGACTGCAGACATAGTACATGAGATGGTCAGAGCCTGCAGACATAGTACATGAGATGGTCAGACTGAAGACATAGTACATGAGATGGTCAGACTGCAGACATAGTACATGAGATGGTCAGAGACTGCAGACATAGTACATGAGATGGTCAGAGCCTGCAGACATAGTACATGAGATGGTCAGACTGAAGACATAGTACATGAGATGGTCAGACTGCAGACATAGTACATGAGATGGTCAGACTGCAGACATAGTACAGGAGATTGTCAGAGACTGCAGACATAGTACAGGAGATGGTCAGTCTGCAGACATAGTACATGAGATGGTCAGAGACTGCAGACATAGTACATGAGATGGTCAGACTGCAGACATAGTACAGGAGATTGTCAGAGACTGCAGACATAGTACATGAGATGGTCAGACTGCAGACATAGTACAGGAGATTGTCAGAGACTGCAGACATAGTACAGGAGATTGTCATAGACTGCAGACATAGTACATGAGATGGTCAGAGACTGCAGACATAGTACATGAGATGGTCAGACTGCAGAAATAGTACATGAGATGGTCAGCCTGAAGACATAGTACATGAGATGGTCAGACTGAAGACATAGTACATGAGATGGTCAGACTGCAGACATAGTACATGAGATGGTCAGAGACTGCAGACATAGTACATGAGATGGTCAGAGACTGCAGACATAGTACATGAGATGGTCAGACTGAAGACATAGTACATGAGATGGTCAGACTGAAGACATAGTACATGAGATGGTCAGACTGCAGACATAGTACATGAGATGGTCAGACTGCAGACATAGTACAGGAGATTGTCAGAGACTGCAGACATAGTACAGGAGATTGTCAGAGACTGCAGACATAGTACATGAGATGGTCAGAGACTGCAGACATAGTACATGAGATGGTCAGACTGCAGACATAGTACATGAGATGGTCAGAGACTGCAGACATAGTACAGGAGATTGTCATAGACAGCAGACATAGTACAGGAGATTGTCAGAGACTGCAGACACAGTACATGAGATGGTCAGACTGCAGACATAGTACATGAGATGGTCAGACTGAAGACATAGTACATGAGATGGTCAGAGACTGCAGACATAGTACATGAGATGGTCAGAGACTGCAGACATAGTACATGAGATGGTCAGAGACTGCAGACATAGTACATGAGATGGTCAGACTGCAGACATGTACTATGTCTGCAGTCTCTGACTATCTCCTGTACTATGTCTGCAGTCTCTGACCATCTCCTGTACTATGTCTGCAGTCTCTGACCATCTCCTGTACTATGTCTGCAGTCTATGACAATCTCCTGTACTATGTCTGCAGTCTCTGACCATCTCCTGTACTATGTCTGCAGTCTCTGACCATCTCATGTACTATGTCTGCAGTCTCTGACCATCTCATGTACTATGTCTGCAGTCTGACCATCTCATGTACTATGTCTGCAGTCTGACCATCTCATGTACTATGTCTTCAGTCTGACCATCTCATGTACTATGTCTGCAGTCTGAACATCTCATGTACTATGTCTGCAGTCTCTGTCAATCTCCTGTACTATGTCTGCAGTCTGACCATCTCATGTACTATGTCTGCAGTCTCTGACCATCTCATGTACTATGTCTGCAGTCTCTGACTATCTCCTGTACTATGTCTGCAGTCTCTGACCATCTCCTGTACTATGTCTGCAGTCTCTGACCATCTCCTGTACTATGTCTGCAGTCTATGACAATCTCCTGTACTATGTCTGCAGTCTCTGACCATCTCCTGTACTATGTCTGCAGTCTCTGACCATCTCATGTACTATGTCTGCAGTCTCTGACCATCTCATGTACTATGTCTGCAGTCTCTGACCATCTCATGTACTATGTCTGCAGTCTGACCATCTCATGTACTATGTCTGCAGTCTGACCATCTCATGTACTATGTCTTCAGTCTGACCATCTCATGTACTATGACCATCTCTGCAGTCTGAACATCTCATGTACTATGTCTGCAGTCTGTCTCTGTCATGTCTTCATCTCCTGTACTATGTCTGCAGAACATCTCTGACCATCTCATGTACTATGTCTGACCATCTCAGTCTCTGACCACCATCTCATGTACTATGTCTGCAGTCTGACCATCTCATGTACTATGTCTGCAGTCTGACCATCTCATGTACTATGTCTTCAGTCTGACCATCTCATGTACTATGTCTGCAGTCTGAACATCTCATGTACTATGTCTGCAGTCTCTGTCAATCTCCTGTACTATGTCTGCAGTCTGACCATCTCATGTACTATGTCTGCAGTCTCTGACCATCTCATGTACTATGTCTGCAGTCTCTGACAATCTCCTGTACTATGTCTGCAGTCTCTGACAATCTCCTGTACTATGTCTGCAGTCTGACCATCTCATGTACTATGTCTGCAGTCTCTGACCATCTCATGTACTATGTCTGCAGTCTGACCATCTCATGTACTATGTCTGCAGTCTGACCATCTCATGTACTATGTCTTCAGTCTGACCATCTCATGTACTATGTCTGCAGTCTGAACATCTCATGTACTATGTCTGCAGTCTCTGTCAATCTCCTGTACTATGTCTGCAGTCTGACCATCTCATGTACTATGTCTGCAGTCTCTGACCATCTCATGTACTATGTCTGCAGTCTCTGACAATCTCCTGTACTATGTCTGCAGTCTCTGACAATCTCCTGTACTATGTCTGCAGTCTGACCATCTCATGTACTATGTCTTCAGTCTGACCATCTCATGTACTATGTCTGCAGTCTGAACATCTCATGTACTATGTCTGCAGTCTCTGACAATCTCCTGTACTATGTCTGCAGTCTGACCATCTCATGTACTATGTCTGCAGTCTCTGACCATCTCATGTACTATGTCTGCAGTCTGACCATCTCATGTACTATGTCTGCAGTCTGACCATCTCATGTACTATGTCTTCAGTCTGACCATCTCATGTACTATGTCTGCAGTCTGAACATCTCATGTACTATGTCTGCAGTCTCTGTCAATCTCCTGTACTATGTCTGCAGTCTGACCATCTCATGTACTATGTCTGCAGTCTCTGACCATCTCATGTACTATGTCTGCAGTCTCTGACAATCTCCTGTACTATGTCTGCAGTCTCTGACAATCTCCTGTACTATGTCTGCAGTCTGACCATCTCATGTACTATGTCTTCAGTCTGACCATCTCATGTACTATGTCTGCAGTCTGAACATCTCATGTACTATGTCTGCAGTCTCTGACAATCTCCTGTACTATGTCTGCAGTCTGACCATCTCATGTACTATGTCTTCAGTCTGACCATCTCATGTACTATGTCTGCAGTCTGAACATCTCATGTACTATGTCTGCAGTCTCTGTCAATCTCCTGTACTATGTCTGCAGTCTGACCATCTCATGTACTATGTCTGCAGTCTCTGACCATCTCAGGTACTATGTCTGCAGTCTGACCATCTCATGTACTTTGTCTGCAGTCTGACCATCTCATGCACTATGTCTGCAGTCTCTGACAATCTCCTGTACTATGTCTGCTGTATATGACAATCTCCTGTACTATGTCTGCAGTCTCTGACCATCTCATGTACTATGTCTGCAGTCTCTGACCATCTCATGTACTATGTCTGCAGTCTATGACAATCTCCTGTACTATGTCTGCAGTCTATGACCATCTCATGTACTATGTCTGCAGTCTATGACCATCTCATGTACTATGTCTGCAGTCTGACCATCTCATGTACTATGTCTGCAGTCTCTGACAATCTCCTGTACTATGTCTGCAGTCTATGACAATCTCCTGTACTATGTCTGCAGTCTCTGACCATCTCCTGTACTATGTCTGCAGTCTCTGACCATCTCATGTAACAGGAGATGGTCAGACTGCAGACATAGTACATGAGATGGTCAGTGAGATGGTCAGACTGCAGACATAGTACAGGAGATGGTCAGAGACTGCAGACATAGTACATCTAAACACGTGGGCAGGACTTTACAGCGTCAGTAGTGACCATAGTAGTCCGTAGTGTCAAATAACTAGTGACATAGGTGTCGTGAGCAGCAGCAGTTTTAGTAGCAGTAGACAATATAGTGTGTAATGACTCGGGAAAGAGCAGCCATGAACAGCAGCAGCAGCAGCAGTGGTAATAGTAGTATAGAGTGGCAAATAGAAAAAAGCAGTGCAGCGCTAAAAAACATTTAAAATACAGTAATAATAATAATAAGAAATATATATATCAAGTCCAAAAAAATATATATATATAATGATCAATCGGAATGGTCAAGCTGATTCTTGTGCCTCACTGAGGTGTTCAGGTGTAGCAACTCATCAAACACAGCAAACTGGTGTCCTAAAATAGAAGTACAAGCCGCTCACCTGAACAAATGGACCTGTGTGTGAGCAGCAGGTCAAATGCGCTGTCCCTCAAAACAGGGGATTAAAGATTCAGCGGTGTCTCCTTAGACGCTCCCTTTCTCCAAACAGCTCCAGGTGATAGATGGTCATCCGAAGCACTCTCTCCCGTGAAATGATGTCATGGAAAAGTATAGAAACGACACATAGTGCTCTCCGTATGATCACAATAACAGTAGTATTTATTATAAAAGAAAAATACTCACAAGCAAAGCACTATATCTTAGTGCATAGAAATGAGCATACAACAATAAAAGACCAGGTAGGTGGCTGTCCTGACATCAAATGAAAGCCCCCCGCACGCGTATCGTCCACAGGCACAGGACTTCTTCAGCGGATAAGGGGCTACTATGTCAGGATTCATTATATAGCAGCAAAGAACCTAATCAGGCCAATTAGAACAAACTCCGCCCCCTCCCCAGGTGAGGATACACCCATCTCAAAATAGTAAGAACAAAACCATCGCACTTACGATGGGAAGTATCAAAATAAATATAAATATATAGAAACCAACAGTAGTCTGCACATGTAATGACAATAAGCATAACGATAGGCTCTAAAGTATAGAGGCAACCTTCCGGTGTTTAGAGATCACAACAACACATGCAATATCCAAAACGAGTGTATACAACAGTCTGATAAAACCCATGTTTACCTCATATCAAAGCCCAATGAAAGCGATCCGTATAAGCATACAAGATAAAGTTTTTTCACGCCATGGACGGAGGCATCGTTCTCACAACACGTGACCATAATTGATCACATGACTTGCCATCACCATGGTGCTCAGCTAGATACAAATACACAGGAAGGAGCGTTCATCATGAGCGTCAGCCTGTGTAACTAAATCCGTCCACTATGGGCGGCAGCTTCTCAACGTTGACGTCAGGCAGGCCGTCATTAGCATGACACTGCTAAGACCGCCCATCATGGGCAGCGGCAGCACGATAGTCTCAACAAGCAAGCCGTCAATCTCCTCACACACCACTCACACTTAGAGCATAGGTGTGAAGCGGACAGCATCAAAGCCATCAGCAGATGGAAAGGATTAAGCAACACTACAGACAGATGGCTGTCTGTCATCGTAGGACGGAGAGACTACAAATGGGGGGGGGCCTTAAAGCAAAAAAGAAAATTATAATAAATAAAAATAATTATCGCTGAAATGAACATCAGAGTCATATTATGATCGAAGCAATTAGAGGACACAGCATGCCAAGACCAAAAACAATGGTACAATAGGTGTCCATACAGCAAAGTAAAAGATAAAAATAACCATTTTTATGTCCATAACACCCTAACTCATGAGGTAGGGACAAAAAGAACTTCCCTCAACGGTGGGTAACTGGGACAGTTAAAAAATAAATTTAAAATAAAATTAAAAGAGACATCAGCACAGCCACCTATCTAGTTAACAATAAACATAAATATAAATATATATAAATGATACAACAAAAACTCAAAACCAAGAAAACTTCCAAAATATATAGATATTAACGATCTGAAATAAAACAATTCAGGTCAAATTCTACATTTAACCCTAATGGTACTCCCACTTTTAATTCGTAGACCCAAAAGGATTCCCGTTGGCTGAGATGTCTGATGAAATTTCCACCTCGCCAGTGGTTCGCTACCTTCTCAATTGCCCAGAACTGCAACCCAGCCGGGTTGCGGTCATGGAACAATCTAAAATGTTTAGACACATTATGGGTAACCAGGCCCTTTTTGATGTTGGTTACATGTTCACCAATCCTCACATGTAGAGGTCTGGACGTTCTGCCCACATATTGGAGTCCGCATTCACATTGTAATGCATAGACTACCCCTATGGTATCACAAGTAATGAGATCCTTAATTTTATAATTTTTTCCTGTAACAGTTGCTGTAAATTCTTTACGTTTCTTAACGTTCTTTTTAGCCTTCCTGCAAGGTCGACATCTACCGCACGCATGGAAGCCAGTAAGAAAGTTGAAGATCTTATTTTCAGTGTAGACAGGTGGATCTATAACTCCTGGGGCCAGTTTGTCCCTGAGTGAAGGCGCTCTTTTATACACAAATTGCGGGCGATCTGGCAGCAACGGACCCAGTAACCTGTCATGTTTCAAAATGGGCCAATGCTTTTGTACAATTTTTTCAAACTTACGGTATTGTATATTATAGTCTAAGACCATTCGGATATTGGAGACATCCCTTCGATCCTTTTTGGGAACATCAGAGACCAAAGTATCTCTATCGAGATTACGGACTAATTCCATTTCCCTATCCAGCAAATCACTATCATACCCTTTCTCAAGGAACCGCTTGGATAAGGCCTGTGATTGAGAGACAAAATCACTTTCTTGGGTGCAATTGCGCCTGAGGCGCACAAATTGCCCTCTTGGAATGTTAAATAACCATTTAGTGTGATGACAACTCTCAGTGGAGATGTAGGAGTTACGGTCCGTTGCCTTAAAATGCGTCTTCAGATATACCTGATTGCCTACCTTGGTAAGATCTAGGTCTAGGAAGACTAAATGGTCCTGACTGATGTTCCACGACAGGGTAATATTTTTGTCATTCGAATTTAGTTTGGATGTAAAAGCATCAAGACTAGTTCTATCTCCATCCCAAATCATGATCAAGTCATCTATATAGCGCTGGTAACAGATTAGTTGAGGGGGTTTATTTTTATAAATCGCCTGTTCCTCCCAGTGTGCCATGAAGAGATTGGCTACACTCGGTGCGAAACGTGCCCCCATCGCAACTCCTCTGGTTTGGAGATAGAACTGTTTGTCATACCAAAAATAATTTTTGGATAGACAAAAGATCAAACTGTCAATCAGGAAATTCTGGTGTCTTCTTGATAATCCCGAGGGCTCAAGTGCCCACTTCACAGATGTAAGAGCGTCCTCGTGACTGATAATAGTGTATAGTGAACTGACATCTGCCGTGATTAACAGGCACGAAGATGAAATATTCAAGGACTCCAGAATTTGAATGACATGTTTAGTATCTTTGAGGAACGCTTTCGTTTTAATGACCAACGGCTGCAAGAAGGAGTCTATATACTGACCTAAACGTGAAGAGACGGAATCAATCCCGTTCACTATCGGTCTCCCAGGTGGGTTGGTGCTATCCTTGTGGATTTTTGGGAGGAAGTAAATGATCGGGGTGCGACAAAATAAGGGATCTAAGTATAATGCCTCCTTTGAGCCTAGTACCCCTATATGTTTACCTCTCTCCACTAGGTAGTGTAATTCACTCTTATACTCAAGCATAGGGTCCCTGGTCAGGGTACTATAGGTATAGATATCACAAAGTAGATTGGCCATTTCATTCTTGTAATAGGCCTTGCTGAGTATCACCAATCCTCCCCCTTTATCTGCAGGACGTATTACCAGATCTTTCCTCTCGGAAAGTGACTGAATACCATTTTTAATATAAATCGGGTCATTCACCTTACGGACCTTCAGTGTATCTAGATCCTTTGCAACCATGTTGCTAAAGACCTCAAGATGCTTAGCATCAGTATTCTGAGGATTGAAGACCGATTTATTCCGTAAATTTGAATATTGACATGTTGGAGGGGCCGGAGTGTTCATATTTTTCACCGAGTGAGTATTTAAAAAATATTTTTTAATATTAAGAGTCCGGATAAATTTTTTAAGGTTAACGTAGGTTTGAAATTTATTTAAGTTGCGTGTAGGGGCAAATTTTAAACCCTTATCGAGTACTTTAATTTCCTCATCATTAAGGGGTATCCCACTTAAATTATAAATTCCTGCACCTACTGGGGTTTCACTCTTTTTTGTTCTCCCTCCTCCTCTCCTCCCTCTCTTGTTTTTCTTTTGCGTGGAATTGCTCCTTCTTGGGTATATTGTTGGGGGTGGGGGGTCCACCACCCTCCTGGATTTGGGGGGATAAAGGGAGCCCCCCTCCCCATACCTCTCGTTGCCCCATGAAAATCCCCTCCTGTATGTGAACCCCGATTAACCAAAGGGGCAAAGCGGTTCTGAGTGGGCAGTGAATACCCATACTGTGATGGAGGGGGTCCCCTATTGAGACTAGTGTCATGATGGTAAGTTGTAGGATGGTTATCATAATTACCTCTAGCCACATGGGGGCCTGAACGTTCATAAGAATAGGGGTGATTAGACTGCTGATGCTGGTACCCTACATTGGACTCATGACCCCTGTGTGGTGCATTATTAACATATTGTCTAAAGGGGGAATGCGGATACCCTCCCTTTTTTCCCCGTCCTTTATTCTTCCCTTTCTTAGTGTGAACCTCTTGGAATTGGTCAATGCGTTGAGGGGTACCCATACCTGAATAGTCTGGTGTATCATACACATAAAATTCTTGTTCTCTAGGGATGGGGAGCGGGCTATTAGACATATCAACATTAGAGGGATCCTGGGAAACAACAGGAGCTGGAGGGGTAGTTTGCCATTTATAGGCAACAAATGTACTGAAATCATCCAGATCTCTGATATATTTCTTTCTTTTCTTAATCTGAGCATCTGTGTCCCATTTAACTAAACGATTTTTTAAATCAACAGAGAGCTTCTGAAATTCATCAGAATCTTTAAAGGGTTCAATAATGATCCTAAGGTCCCTGATTTGTGTCTCTAATAATTTCATCTTCCTTTGTTTTCTAAGGAGTAATAACTCCAGAAGTTCCACGCCTTTGTCAGTGAAGAATTTACCCCACTCAGCCATGGACTCTTTGTCCGTGAGACCATCATTAGGAGGGACATCCCACCTAAGGCGTCTCGGGACAATTTTAGCAACTATATACTGCTCAAAAGAAACGATGTCCCACCATGTTTTAACTTTCTTTTCAAAAACGTGTCCTAATTTTCTGAAAGAGTGGACCAATTCGTTTCCTTCTGCAGTGTTACCATTTCTAGAGAAGATATCACCAATTTTGATTTCTCTCTTCTCTAGGTATTGAAAAACATCCATATTAATGCAGCTAGTCTGTAGATATTGAGAACAGTGAATAATAAAAGAGAAAAGGCAGACTGCGCAAAGGTACAAACAATTAGCAAAGCAGCTGAACACTGAAGGTCAATAGAAATCCTTAAATGAAGTACATAGAAAAAAGCAGTGCAGCGCTAAAAAACATTTAAAATACAGTAATAATAATAATAAGAAATATATATATCAAGTCCAAAAAAATATATATATATAATGATCAATCGGAATGGTCAAGCTGATTCTTGTGCCTCACTGAGGTGTTCAGGTGTAGCAACTCATCAAACACAGCAAACTGGTGTCCTAAAATAGAAGTACAAGCCGCTCACCTGAACAAATGGACCTGTGTGTGAGCAGCAGGTCAAATGCGCTGTCCCTCAAAACAGGGGATTAAAGATTCAGCGGTGTCTCCTTAGACGCTCCCTTTCTCCAAACAGCTCCAGGTGATAGATGGTCATCCGAAGCACTCTCTCCCGTGAAATGATGTCATGGAAAAGTATAGAAACGACACATAGTGCTCTCCGTATGATCACAATAACAGTAGTATTTATTATAAAAGAAAAATACTCACAAGCAAAGCACTATATCTTAGTGCATAGAAATGAGCATACAACAATAAAAGACCAGGTAGGTGGCTGTCCTGACATCAAATGAAAGCCCCCCGCACGCGTATCGTCCACAGGCACAGGACTTCTTCAGCGGATAAGGGGCTACTATGTCAGGATTCATTATATAGCAGCAAAGAACCTAATCAGGCCAATTAGAACAAACTCCGCCCCCTCCCCAGGTGAGGATACACCCATCTCAAAATAGTAAGAACAAAACCATCGCACTTACGATGGGAAGTATCAAAATAAATATAAATATATAGAAACCAACAGTAGTCTGCACATGTAATGACAATAAGCATAACGATAGGCTCTAAAGTATAGAGGCAACCTTCCGGTGTTTAGAGATCACAACAACACATGCAATATCCAAAACGAGTGTATACAACAGTCTGATAAAACCCATGTTTACCTCATATCAAAGCCCAATGAAAGCGATCCGTATAAGCATACAAGATAAAGTTTTTTCACGCCATGGACGGAGGCATCGTTCTCACAACACGTGACCATAATTGATCACATGACTTGCCATCACCATGGTGCTCAGCTAGATACAAATACACAGGAAGGAGCGTTCATCATGAGCGTCAGCCTGTGTAACTAAATCCGTCCACTATGGGCGGCAGCTTCTCAACGTTGACGTCAGGCAGGCCGTCATTAGCATGACACTGCTAAGACCGCCCATCATGGGCAGCGGCAGCACGATAGTCTCAACAAGCAAGCCGTCAATCTCCTCACACACCACTCACACTTAGAGCATAGGTGTGAAGCGGACAGCATCAAAGCCATCAGCAGATGGAAAGGATTAAGCAACACTACAGACAGATGGCTGTCTGTCATCGTAGGACGGAGAGACTACAAATGGGGGGGGGCCTTAAAGCAAAAAAGAAAATTATAATAAATAAAAATAATTATCGCTGAAATGAACATCAGAGTCATATTATGATCGAAGCAATTAGAGGACACAGCATGCCAAGACCAAAAACAATGGTACAATAGGTGTCCATACAGCAAAGTAAAAGATAAAAATAACCATTTTTATGTCCATAACACCCTAACTCATGAGGTAGGGACAAAAAGAACTTCCCTCAACGGTGGGTAACTGGGACAGTTAAAAAATAAATTTAAAATAAAATTAAAAGAGACATCAGCACAGCCACCTATCTAGTTAACAATAAACATAAATATAAATATATATAAATGATACAACAAAAACTCAAAACCAAGAAAACTTCCAAAATATATAGATATTAACGATCTGAAATAAAACAATTCAGGTCAAATTCTACATTTAACCCTAATGGTACTCCCACTTTTAATTCGTAGACCCAAAAGGATTCCCGTTGGCTGAGATGTCTGATGAAATTTCCACCTCGCCAGTGGTTCGCTACCTTCTCAATTGCCCAGAACTGCAACCCAGCCGGGTTGCGGTCATGGAACAATCTAAAATGTTTAGACACATTATGGGTAACCAGGCCCTTTTTGATGTTGGTTACATGTTCACCAATCCTCACATGTAGAGGTCTGGACGTTCTGCCCACATATTGGAGTCCGCATTCACATTGTAATGCATAGACTACCCCTATGGTATCACAAGTAATGAGATCCTTAATTTTATAATTTTTTCCTGTAACAGTTGCTGTAAATTCTTTACGTTTCTTAACGTTCTTTTTAGCCTTCCTGCAAGGTCGACATCTACCGCACGCATGGAAGCCAGTAAGAAAGTTGAAGATCTTATTTTCAGTGTAGACAGGTGGATCTATAACTCCTGGGGCCAGTTTGTCCCTGAGTGAAGGCGCTCTTTTATACACAAATTGCGGGCGATCTGGCAGCAACGGACCCAGTAACCTGTCATGTTTCAAAATGGGCCAATGCTTTTGTACAATTTTTTCAAACTTACGGTATTGTATATTATAGTCTAAGACCATTCGGATATTGGAGACATCCCTTCGATCCTTTTTGGGAACATCAGAGACCAAAGTATCTCTATCGAGATTACGGACTAATTCCATTTCCCTATCCAGCAAATCACTATCATACCCTTTCTCAAGGAACCGCTTGGATAAGGCCTGTGATTGAGAGACAAAATCACTTTCTTGGGTGCAATTGCGCCTGAGGCGCACAAATTGCCCTCTTGGAATGTTAAATAACCAATATTGACATGTTGGAGGGGCCGGAGTGTTCATATTTTTCACCGAGTGAGTATTTAAAAAATATTTTTTAATATTAAGAGTCCGGATAAATTTTTTAAGGTTAACGTAGGTTTGAAATTTATTTAAGTTGCGTGTAGGGGCAAATTTTAAACCCTTATCGAGTACTTTAATTTCCTCATCATTAAGGGGTATCCCACTTAAATTATAAATTCCTGCACCTACTGGGGTTTCACTCTTTTTTGTTCTCCCTCCTCCTCTCCTCCCTCTCTTGTTTTTCTTTTGCGTGGAATTGCTCCTTCTTGGGTATATTGTTGGCGATTTATAAAAATAAACCCCCTCAACTAATCTGTTACCAGCGCTATATAGATGACTTGATCATGATTTGGGATGGAGATAGAACTAGTCTTGATGCTTTTACATCCAAACTAAATTCGAATGACAAAAATATTACCCTGTCGTGGAACATCAGTCAGGACCATTTAGTCTTCCTAGACCTAGATCTTACCAAGGTAGGCAATCAGGTATATCTGAAGACGCATTTTAAGGCAACGGACCGTAACTCCTACATCTCCACTGAGAGTTGTCATCACACTAAATGGTTATTTAACATTCCAAGAGGGCAATTTGTGCGCCTCAGGCGCAATTGCACCCAAGAAAGTGATTTTGTCTCTCAATCACAGGCCTTATCCAAGCGGTTCCTTGAGAAAGGGTATGATAGTGATTTGCTGGATAGGGAAATGGAATTAGTCCGTAATCTCGATAGAGATACTTTGGTCTCTGATGTTCCCAAAAAGGATCGAAGGGATGTCTCCAATATCCGAATGGTCTTAGACTATAATATACAATACCGTAAGTTTGAAAAAATTGTACAAAAGCATTGGCCCATTTTGAAACATGACAGGTTACTGGGTCCGTTGCTGCCAGATCGCCCGCAATTTGTGTATAAAAGAGCGCCTTCACTCAGGGACAAACTGGCCCCAGGAGTTATAGATCCACCTGTCTACACTGAAAATAAGATCTTCAACTTTCTTACTGGCTTCCATGCGTGCGGTAGATGTCGACCTTGCAGGAAGGCTAAAAAGAACGTTAAGAAACGTAAAGAATTTACAGCAACTGTTACAGGAAAAAATTATAAAATTAAGGATCTCATTACTTGTGATACCATAGGGGTAGTCTATGCATTACAATGTGAATGCGGACTCCAATATGTGGGCAGAACGTCCAGACCTCTACATGTGAGGATTGGTGAACATGTAACCAACATCAAAAAGGGCCTGGTTACCCATAATGTGTCTAAACATTTTAGATTGTTCCATGACCGCAACCCGGCTGGGTTGCAGTTCTGGGCAATTGAGAAGGTAGCGAACCACTGGCGAGGTGGAAATTTCATCAGACATCTCAGCCAACGGGAATCCTTTTGGGTCTACGAATTAAAAGTGGGAGTACCATTAGGGTTAAATGTAGAATTTGACCTGAATTGTTTTATTTCAGATCGTTAATATCTATATATTTTGGAAGTTTTCTTGGTTTTGAGTTTTTGTTGTATCATTTATATATATTTATATTTATGTTTATTGTTAACTAGATAGGTGGCTGTGCTGATGTCTCTTTTAATTTTATTTTAAATTTATTTTTTAACTGTCCCAGTTACCCACCGTTGAGGGAAGTTCTTTTTGTCCCTACCTCATGAGTTAGGGTGTTATGGACATAAAAATGGTTATTTTTATCTTTTACTTTGCTGTATGGACACCTATTGTACCATTGTTTTTGGTCTTGGCATGCTGTGTCCTCTAATTGCTTCGATCATAATATGACTCTGATGTTCATTTCAGCGATAATTATTTTTATTTATTATAATTTTCTTTTTTGCTTTAAGGCCCCCCCCCATTTGTAGTCTCTCCGTCCTACGATGACAGACAGCCATCTGTCTGTAGTGTTGCTTAATCCTTTCCATCTGCTGATGGCTTTGATGCTGTCCGCTTCACACCTATGCTCTAAGTGTGAGTGGTGTGTGAGGAGATTGACGGCTTGCTTGTTGAGACTATCGTGCTGCCGCTGCCCATGATGGGCGGTCTTAGCAGTGTCATGCTAATGACGGCCTGCCTGACGTCAACGTTGAGAAGCTGCCGCCCATAGTGGACGGATTTAGTTACACAGGCTGACGCTCATGATGAACGCTCCTTCCTGTGTATTTGTATCTAGCTGAGCACCATGGTGATGGCAAGTCATGTGATCAATTATGGTCACGTGTTGTGAGAACGATGCCTCCGTCCATGGCGTGAAAAAACTTTATCTTGTATGCTTATACGGATCGCTTTCATTGGGCTTTGATATGAGGTAAACATGGGTTTTATCAGACTGTTGTATACACTCGTTTTGGATATTGCATGTGTTGTTGTGATCTCTAAACACCGGAAGGTTGCCTCTATACTTTAGAGCTATCGTTATGCTTATTGTCATTACATGTGCAGACTACTGTTGGTTTCTATATATTTATATTTATTTTGATACTTCCCATCGTAAGTGCGATGGTTTTGTTCTTACTATTTTGAGATGGGTGTATCCTCACCTGGGGAGGGGGCGGAGTTTGTTCTAATTGGCCTGATTAGGTTCTTTGCTGCTATATAATGAATCCTGACATAGTAGCCCCTTATCCGCTGAAGAAGTCCTGTGCCTGTGGACGATACGCGTGCGGGGGGCTTTCATTTGATGTCAGGACAGCCACCTACCTGGTCTTTTATTGTTGTATGCTCATTTCTATGCACTAAGATATAGTGCTTTGCTTGTGAGTATTTTTCTTTTATAATAAATACTACTGTTATTGTGATCATACGGAGAGCACTATGTGTCGTTTCTATACTTTTCCATGACATCATTTCACGGGAGAGAGTGCTTCGGATGACCATCTATCACCTGGAGCTGTTTGGAGAAAGGGAGCGTCTAAGGAGACACCGCTCTGAATCTTTAATCCCCTGTTTTGAGGGACAGCGCATTTGACCTGCTGCTCACACACAGGTCCATTTGTTCAGGTGAGCGGCTTGTACTTCTATTTTAGGACACCAGTTTGCTGTGTTTGATGAGTTGCTACACCTGAACACCTCAGTGAGGCACAAGAATCAGCTTGACCATTCCGATTGATCATTATATATATATATTTTTTTGGACTTGATATATATATTTCTTATTATTATTATTACTGTATTTTAAATGTTTTTTAGCGCTGCACTGCTTTTTTCTATGTACTTCATTTAAGGATTTCTATTGACCTTCAGTGTTCAGCTGCTTTGCTAATTGTTTGTACCTTTGCGCAGTCTGCCTTTTTCTCTTTTATTATTCACTGTTCTCAATATCTACAGACTAGCTGCATTAATATGGATGTTTTTTCAATACCTAGAGAAGAGAGAAATCAAAATTGGTGATATCTTCTCTAGAAATGGTAACACTGCAGAAGGAAACGAATTGGTCCACTCTTTCAGAAAATTAGGACACGTTTTTGAAAAGAAAGTTAAAACATGGTGGGACATCGTTTCTTTTGAGCAGTATATAGTTGCTAAAATTGTCCCGAGACGCCTTAGGTGGGATGTCCCTCCTAATGATGGTCTCACGGACAAAGAGTCCATGGCTGAGTGTGGGGTAAATTCTTCACTGACAAAGGCGTGGAACTTCTGGAGTTATTACTCCTTAGAAAACAAAGGAAGATGAAATTATTAGAGACACAAATCAGGGACCTTAGGATCATTATTGAACCCTTTAAAGATTCTGATGAATTTCAGAAGCTCTCTGTTGATTTAAAAAATCGTTTAGTTAAATGGGACACAGAGATGCTCAGATTAAGAAAAGAAAGATATATATCAGAGATTGGATGATTTCAGTACATTTGTTGCCTATAAATGGCAAACTACCCCTCCAGCTCCTGTTGTTTCCCAGGATCCCTCTAATGTTGATATGTCTAATAGCCCGCTCCCCATCCCTAGAGAACAAGAATTTTATGTGTATGATACACCAGACTATTCAGGTATGGGTACCCCTCACGCATTGACCAATTCCAAGAGGTTCACACTAAGAAAGGGAGGAATAAAGGACGGGGAAAAAAGGGAGGGTATCCGCATTCCCCCTTTAGACAATATGTTAAAATGCACCACACAGGGGTCATGAGTCCAATGTAGGGTACCAGCATCAGCAGTCTAATCACCCCTATTCTTATGAACGTTCAGGCCCCCATGTGGCTAGAGGTAATTATGATAACCATCCTACAACTTACCATCATGACACTAGTCTCAATAGGGGACCCCCTCCATCACAGTATGGGTATTCACTGCCCACTCAGAACCGCTTTGCCCCTTTGGTTAATCGGGGGGTTCACATACAGGAGGGGATTTTCATGGGGCAACGAGAGGTATGGGAGGGGGGCTCCCTTTATCCCCCCAAATCCAGGAGGGTGGTGGACCCCCCACCCCCAACAATATACCCAAGAAGGAGCAATTCCACGCAAAAGAAAAACAGAGAGGGAGGAGAGGAGGAGGGAGAACAAAAAAGAGTGAAACCCCCAGTAGGTGCAGGCATTTATAATTTAAGTGGGATTACCCTTAATGATGAGGAAATTAAAGTACTCGATAAGGGTTTAAAATTTGACCTACACGCAACTTAAACTAAATTTCAAACCTACGTTAACCTTAAAAAATTTATCCGGATCTTAATATTAAAAAATATTTTTTTTAAATACTCACTCGGTGAAAAATATGAACACTCCGGCCCCTCCAACATGTCAATATTCAAATTTACGGAATAAATCGGTCTTCAATCCTCAGAATACTGATGCTAAGCATCTTGAGGTCTTTAGCAACATGGTTGCAAAGGATCTAGATACACTGAAGGTCCGTAAGGTGAATGACCCGATTTATATTAAAAATGGTATTCAGTCACTTTCCGAGAGGAAAGATCTGGTAATACGTCCTGCAGATAAAGGGGGAGGATTGGTGATACTCAGCAAGGCCTATTACAAGAATGAAATGGCCAATCTACTTTGTGATATCTATACCTATAGTACCCTGACCAGGGACCCTATGCTTGAGTATAAGAGTGAATTACACTACCTAGTGGAGGAGAGAGGTAAACATATAGGGGTACTAGGCTCAAAGGAGGCATTATACTTAGATCCCTTATTTTGTCGCACCCCGATCATTTACTTCCTCCCAAAAATCCACAAGGATAGCACCAACCCACCTGGGAGACCGATAGTGAACGGGATTGATTCCGTCTCTTCACGTTTAGGTCAGTATATAGACTCCTTCTTGCAGCCGTTGGTCATTAAAACGAAAGCGTTCCTCAAAGATACTAAACATGTCATTCAAATTCTGGAGTCCTTGAATATTTCATCTTCGTGCCTGTTAATCACGGCAGATGTCAGTTCACTATACACTATTATCAGTCACGAGGACGCTCTTACATCTGTGAAGTGGGCACTTGAGCCCTCGGGATTATCAAGAAGACACCAGAATTTCCTGATTGACAGTTTGATCTTTTGTCTATCCAAAAATTATTTTTGGTATGACAAACAGTTCTATCTCCAAACCAGAGGAGTTGCGATGGGGGCACGTTTCGCACCGAGTGTAGCCAATCTCTTCATGGCACACTGGGAGGAACAGGCGATTTATAAAAATAAACCCCTCAACTAATCTGTTACCAGCGCTATATAGATGACTTGATCATGATTTGGGATGGAGATAGAACTAGTCTTGATGCTTTTACATCCAAACTAAATTCGAATGACAAAAATATTACCCTGTCGTGGAACATCAGTCAGGACCATTTAGTCTTCCTAGACCTAGATCTTACCAAGGTAGGCAATCAGGTATATCTGAAGACGCATTTTAAGGCAACGGACCGTAACTCCTACATCTCCACTGAGAGTTGTCATCACACTAAATGGTTATTTAACATTCCAAGAGGGCAATTTGTGCGCCTCAGGCGCAATTGCACCCAAGAAAGTGATTTTGTCTCTCAATCACAGGCCTTATCCAAGCGGTTCCTTGAGAAAGGGTATGATAGTGATTTGCTGGATAGGGAAATGGAATTAGTCCGTAAATCTCGATAGAGATACTTTGGTCTCTATGTTCCCCATAAGGATCGAAGGGGATGTCTCCAATATCCGAATGGTCTTAGACTATATTATACAATACAGTAAGTTTGAAAAAAATTGTACAAAAGCATTGGCCCATTTTGAAACATGACAGGGTTACTGGGTCCGTTGCTGCCAGATCGCCCGCAATTTGTGTATAAAAGAGCGCCTTCACTCAGGGACAAACTGGCCCCAGGAGTTATAGATCCACCTGTCTACACTGAAAATAAGATCTTCAACTTTCTTACTGGCTTCCATGCGTGCGGTAGATGTCGACCTTGCAGGAAGGCTAAAAAGAACGTTAAGAAACGTAAAGAATTTACAGCAACTGTTACAGGAAAAAAATTATAAAATTAAGGATCTCATTACTTGTGATACCATAGGGGTAGTCTATGCATTACAATGTGAATGCGGACTCCAATATGTGGGCAGAACGTCCAGACCTCTACATGTGAGGATTGGTGAACATGTAACCAACATCAAAAAGGGCCTGGTTACCCATAATGTGTCTAAACATTTTAGATTGTTCCATGACCGCAACCCGGCTGGGTTGCAGTTCTGGGCAATTGAGAAGGTAGCGAACCACTGGCGAGGTGGAAATTTCATCAGACATCTCAGCCAACGGGAATCCTTTTGGGTCTACGAATTAAAAGTGGGAGTACCATTAGGGTTAAATGTAGAATTTGACCTGAATTGTTTTATTTCAGATCGTTAATATCTATATATTTTGGAAGTTTTCTTGGTTTTGAGTTTTTGTTGTATCATTTATATATATTTATATTTATGTTTATTGTTAACTAGATAGGTGGCTGTGCTGATGTCTCTTTTAATTTTATTTTAAATTTATTTTTTAACTGTCCCAGTTACCCACCGTTGAGGGAAGTTCTTTTTGTCCCTACCTCATGAGTTAGGGTGTTATGGACATAAAAATGGTTATTTTTATCTTTTACTTTGCTGTATGGACACCTATTGTACCATTGTTTTTGGTCTTGGCATGCTGTGTCCTCTAATTGCTTCGATCATAATATGACTCTGATGTTCATTTCAGCGATAATTATTTTTATTTATTATAATTTTCTTTTTTGCTTTAAGGCCCCCCCCCATTTGTAGTCTCTCCGTCCTACGATGACAGACAGCCATCTGTCTGTAGTGTTGCTTAATCCTTTCCATCTGCTGATGGCTTTGATGCTGTCCGCTTCACACCTATGCTCTAAGTGTGAGTGGTGTGTGAGGAGATTGACGGCTTGCTTGTTGAGACTATCGTGCTGCCGCTGCCCATGATGGGCGGTCTTAGCAGTGTCATGCTAATGACGGCCTGCCTGACGTCAACGTTGAGAAGCTGCCGCCCATAGTGGACGGATTTAGTTACACAGGCTGACGCTCATGATGAACGCTCCTTCCTGTGTATTTGTATCTAGCTGAGCACCATGGTGATGGCAAGTCATGTGATCAATTATGGTCACGTGTTGTGAGAACGATGCCTCCGTCCATGGCGTGAAAAAACTTTATCTTGTATGCTTATACGGATCGCTTTCATTGGGCTTTGATATGAGGTAAACATGGGTTTTATCAGACTGTTGTATACACTCGTTTTGGATATTGCATGTGTTGTTGTGATCTCTAAACACCGGAAGGTTGCCTCTATACTTTAGAGCCTATCGTTATGCTTATTGTCATTACATGTGCAGACTACTGTTGGTTTCTATATATTTATATTTATTTTGATACTTCCCATCGTAAGTGCGATGGTTTTGTTCTTACTATTTTGAGATGGGTGTATCCTCACCTGGGGAGGGGGCGGAGTTTGTTCTAATTGGCCTGATTAGGTTCTTTGCTGCTATATAATGAATCCTGACATAGTAGCCCCTTATCCGCTGAAGAAGTCCTGTGCCTGTGGACGATACGCGTGCGGGGGGCTTTCATTTGATGTCAGGACAGCCACCTACCTGGTCTTTTATTGTTGTATGCTCATTTCTATGCACTAAGATATAGTGCTTTGCTTGTGAGTATTTTTCTTTTATAATAAATACTACTGTTATTGTGATCATACGGAGAGCACTATGTGTCGTTTCTATACTTTTCCATGACATCATTTCACGGGAGAGAGTGCTTCGGATGACCATCTATCACCTGGAGCTGTTTGGAGAAAGGGAGCGTCTAAGGAGACACCGCTGAATCTTTAATCCCCTGTTTTGAGGGACAGCGCATTTGACCTGCTGCTCACACACAGGTCCATTTGTTCAGGTGAGCGGCTTGTACTTCTATTTTAGGACACCAGTTTGCTGTGTTTTGAGTTGCTACACCTGAACACCTCAGTGAGGCACAAGAATCAGCTTGACCATTCCGATTGATCATTATATATATATATTTTTTTGGACTTGATATATATATTTCTTATTATTATTATTACTGTATTTTAAATGTTTTTTAGCGCTGCACTGCTTTTTTCTATGTACTTCATTTAAGGATTTCTATTGACCTTCAGTGTTCAGCTGCTTTGCTAATTGTTTGTACCTTTGCGCAGTCTGCCTTTTCTCTTTTATTATAGAGTGGCAAATAACTTTTGACATAGGTGTCTTCAATGATGCAGAGGACTGATGGGAGAAAGTCATGTGGTCAGATGAGACCATAATATAACTTTTTGGTCATAATTCCACTAACCGTGTTTGGAGGAAGAAGAATGATGAGTAACATGCCAAGAACGCCATCCCTACTGTGAAGCATGGGTGTGGTAGCATCATGCTTTGGGGGTGTTTTTGTGCACATGGGACAGGGTTACTGCATTATAATAAGGACAGGATGTTCGGGGCCATGTATTGCGAGATTTTGGGCAACAACCTCTTTCCCTCAGTTATAGCTTTGAAGATGGGTCGAGGCTGGGTCTTCCAACATGACAATGACCCAAAGCACACAGCCAGCATAACCAAGGAGTGGCTCTGTAAGGAGCATATCAAGGTTCTGGCGTGGCCTAGCCAGTCTCCAGACCTAAACCCAATAGTGAATTTTTGGAGGGAGCTCAAACTCGGGTTTTCACAGCGATAGCTCAGAAAACTGACTCATGTAGAGAAGATCTGTGTGGAGGAGTGGGTCAAATATCCCTCCTACAGTGTGTGCAAAGCTGGTAAAAAACTACAAGAAAGGTTTGTCCGCTGTAATTGCAAACACAGCCTACTCTACCAAATATTTACATTGATTTACTCAGGTGTTCAAATAATTTTTTTCAGCACTGTAAATAGATCAGGGAATGCATGACAAGGGACCCTTCAGTGCCCTGAACCGACGGCGGGTGCCAGAAACTCACCGCCGATCCAGGACTCATTCATCTTTATGAATGTGAGTCTGTCCACGGAGTCTGTGGACAGACGGGTCCTCTTGTCGTGACCACCCCACCTGCCGCGCTGAATGTCCGCTCAGATAGTACGCTGGAGGGGGGGCAAGACAATAGCTCCAGCGCATACTGAGCGAGCTCGCGGCAGGTGTCCAATCTGGCAACCCAGTACTCCATGGGGTCGTCGGTATTCATACTCTCCGAAGCACCGGCGGACGCCATGTAATCTGCCACCATGTGGGCCAGACGCTGGTGGTGACTGCTTCTGCTGCTGCTGGTACTGGGTTGATCCGATTGGAAAGAACATCCTCATCTCTTCCATTAGGTCCCCTGCTCGGCTGCTGCTGGGTGCAGACACCTGCTGGGTGAGATGAGGGGCGACAACTGGAGGACGGGGAGTTGCCTGCTCCAAACGGCTGACAATGCCTGCCTGCAGTTCCTCCATCCGGCGCTGCCTCCGACTGGCTGGGATGAACTGCTCCACTTTCCCCTTGCACCTGGGATCCAAAAGGGTGGCCATCCAATAATCATCCCTGCCCTTGATGGTCTTAACCCGGGGGTCCCTCCTGAGGCATCTCAGCATGTGGGCAGCCATGGGGAAGAGCGCAGCCCGCTGGGACTCCTCACTGCTGCCCAGGTCAATGAGGTCAGACTCTTCTTCCCTGAGGCGCTGCTGATCACGCTCAGAGCTGCCCAACCCCCGGACTATCGGTGCCCCCAACACCTGCTGTCCCTCCTGGCCAGGCCCTGACTCCAGGACGACACCAGCAACCTCGTCCTCATCATCATCATCCTCCTCCTCCTCCTCGTCCTGGCCCTGGTCTCGGTGGAGCAGTGCTGCCTCCTCCTGCTCCACCAAGGCACTCTCCCCAGCTTCGAGCAGGCGATCTAGTGTCCTCTCCAGCACGAACACTATAGGGAGCACGTCATTAAGGCCGACATGCTCCCTGCTGACCATCTTGGTCGCCTGCTCAAAAGGGCCCAACACCTGGCAGACCTGGTGTATCTGCCCCCACTCCGCACAGGTGATGTACGGGAGTGTTGATGCTGGGCCGGCAGTGGGTTGCTCCAGCAGGTACTGCCTCACCGCCCTTCGCTGCTCCCACAACCTCTCCAGCATTTGAAGGGTGGAGTTCCACCGCGTTACACTGTCCACAATCAGCCTGTGAGGGGGCAGCCTGTTGACCCGCTGCCACTTGGACAGGGACGCGGTAGCGGTTGGGGAGCGCCTGAAGTGGCTGGCAATCCTACGCACCCTTAGCACAATGTCACTCAACCCAGGATAGGTGCGCATGAACTTCTGCACCACTAGGTTGAGGACATGTGCCAGACAGGGCACGTGAGTCAGACTGCCAGCCTGAAGGGCGGAGAGTAGGTTGCTGCCGTTATCACAGACAACCATACCTGCCTGGAGCCTTCGTGGTGTCAGCCACTTCTGGACCTGAGCCTGAAGTGCGGTCAGCACTTCTTGTCCAGTGTGTCTCCGGTCCCCTAAGCTAACAAGCTGGAGCACGGCCTGACAGCGCACGTGCACCACACCTGAGTAGCTACGGGGGCGCTTGCTGGGAGGCTCAGCAGCTGCGGAGACAGAGGCTTGACGGAGACCAGCAGTTCTCCCCTGGACACCCGGGGCGGCACCACAAAATCTGTTGCCGCCGATCCCTCCCCGGCGCCTTGGAGGGAAACCCAATGGGCAGTAAAGCTTATGTAGCGCCCCTGCCCATGCCTGCTGGTCCAGCCATCCATTGTCAGATGCACCCTGTCGCTGACAGCGTGATCCAGCGACAGGGTTACATTCTTCACAATGTGCTGGTGTAGGGCAGGGACACCAGTCCTGGCAAAGAAATGGCGGCTGGGGACACGCCATTGGGGTTGGGCCTGCTCCAACATCTGTCTGAAGGGGTTGCTGTCAACGATATTGAAGGGAAGAAGATGTTGGGCAATAACCCTTGCCAGGAGCCCATTGAGGGAACGCACACGTCGGTCTCCGGTGGAGAAGGGAGTGTGGCGTTCAAAGGCGTCTGAAATAGTCGCCTGGCGCCGGACGGCAGTGCGGGACACGGACGCGGAGGGTGCTGTCAAAGTAGAGGTCTGGTTGCCGGTACCAGTACCACTAGTAGAGGGAGCGGGGGGGCATGACCTGCTGGGAAGAGATGAAGCTGTGGCAGGGGCTGCTGTACCCTGCTCACTTGTGGTGGTGGCGCTGCTACCACCACCACGCTTCATTTGGTCATGCACCCGCCAGTGATTTATCCTCAGGTGCTGGTTCAGGGCTGTGGTACCCACCCGAGCCAAAATCTTCCCTCTCTTCACCCTGACTGAACAGATCCGGCAGATGGCCACTAGAGGGTTGTCTGCCACCAGGGTGAAGTAGGCCCAGACAGGTGACTTCAGCGTCACCCTCCCGTCAGATGGGGTAACGCTGACTTGCATCTGCTGGGACTCGGTACGCACAGGTGGAGCTGCCTGCTGCTGCTGCTGCTGCTGCTGCTGCTGCTGCTGCTGCTGCTGCTGCTGCTGACACCTCCTGCTGCCATCTCCAGTGGAGACCCTGACGCTGGTCTCCCTGGTGGTGACCTGGCGCACCGTTTCCACAGGGTGCCTACCTTCCCCGTCGTCACTGTCGCAGTGAGCCGACGAGACAGATGGCAACCATGATGGGTCACCCTCCTCGCCCCCAGAGATGTCAGACCAAGGGCTGTGATGTTGTGGTATGAGGGAACCAGCTGACATGGAGCCGATAGCCTGGCTCCGCTGTTCCCTCACCCACGCCTGGGTCTGACTAGGTGCTGATGTTTCCTGCACCAAAACAGCACCACCACTTTGAAGGGATGTCTCTGGGATACTGACGGCAGGTATCCCATACTCATCGTCCATCCCTTCAAAAAGGTCCTGACCATCAGGACAGAGCGGGAGCTCTGCCCGATGCATGGCCTCCACCAAGACATCCCTCTCACTGTCGCTGTCGAACAGTAAGATGCTGGACTCTTGGGGGCTGGGGGGGGGTACTACAGGCAACGGTGTAATAGTGGAACTACTGTGAGTCGGGACCGACGACTCAGTGGCACTGCTGTGCCCCATGTAGTCCACCACTCCTTGAGCCTGAGATGGCAATATGGGGCGGCTGCCAGATGCAAAAAAATCACGCATGAGGCGGACTCCCCTTCCACCTGATCCTCTAGCAATAGTAGGGGCACGAGAGGTACCCCGTGCTGGCAGCGACCCAGCACTGGGAGTAACTCCCCTACCCCTGCTGCCACGGCCACGGATGCCGCTCATAATTGCTGATGTGTGTGTGTGGGGGGGTAAACTTTATTGGGGGAGGGAAATGTGTGTAAAATGTTTTTTGGTGTTTTTTTAAAAGACAGGCACGCAGACAAAGACCTACACAGACAGCTACTAAACTTTAATAAAACTAGTACACCAAAGACAAGAACTACAAAAAATAAAAATAAATGCACTCAACAAACACTAACTGCTTACACAAACGTATATGACTATAAACTAAGGCTACTTTTTTTTTTTAAAACACTAACTGACAAGGACTACAACTACCAAAAAATAAAGAAACACTAACTAATAACTTTTTTTTTTTTTTTTTTTTAACCAAGAAAACACAGACACTAAACACATACTAAAGTAAGCTAGCTGCAATAAATGTACACCAACAGTATGTACACTTACTATACAGAAATCTAACTAAAATGAACAACACAAAACCTAGCTTTTAAAAAAGCTCTTGGCCCTTTCAGGAAGCAGGAAAATCTGCAATTAAATCAATAAGAAGCAGTCAATAGCTAAGCTGCAACTTACTACACTAACAAAAGTTGAACAACACAGCAGAAAAAAAAAAGAGCTTTTAAAAAAGCACCTGCGCCTTTAAGGAATGAGGAAATCTGCAATATATGCAATTAAATGAATAAGAAGCAGTCAATAGCTAAGCTGCACCTTACTAAACTAACAGAAGTTGAACAACACAGCAGAAAAAAAAAAGAGCTTTTAAAAAAGCTCCTGCGCCTTTAAGGAATGAGGAAATCTGGAATATATGCAATTAAATGAATAAGAAGCAGTCAATAGCTAAGCTGCAACTTACTGAACTAACAGAATTTGAACAACACAGCAGAAAAATAAAGGGGCTTTTAAAAAATCTATAGGGCCTTTCAGAAATCAGGAAATCTGGAATATCTGCAATTAAAGCAATAGGAAGCAGTCAATAGCTAAGCCTGCAACTTACTACACTAACAGAAGTTGAACAACAGAGCACAAAACAAAAATTAGCTTTTAAAAAAGCTCTTGGGTGTATTGCTTTGCAAAAAGCAGTTTAGGATTATGAGCTGGAAAATATCCACTGGAATCAGTAAGTACTGTAGCAAATAGCAACCATAAAGGACAATGCTGATGATGATGATGCAAGATGCAAAATACCAGCAACACAGACACAGTCTCCACACTCTCTAGCCAAGTTCTGGATCTGCAAGGAAATGCTGCTGGGAGTGACCTTATATAATGCCCATACAGGCAGGTTCCTATTGGTTGCTAACCTATGACGAGTGTGGAAGGAGAACTCTGATTGGCTCTGATGCAGAAGGGCGGAGTAAATAATCGCGCAATATCCCTATTGCCGAATATTCGCATTGCGAATATTCGGCAATATAAAAAATTCGCGTCAGCTACTCGGACCAAGGTCTCTAATAATAACAGCAATGCTTTTAGACGTCGAAGGAGATCACTAGGATGTGATCTATTTTAATAATGAAACTGAAATAATCGTTCTGAGGCGGAAGAAAAGATAATCGCGCGATATCGCTACTCTCTCGTAATCGCATTGCGAATTTTTCGGCAATAAACAATGATCGCGCGATAAGCCTAGTGACGCACATTCGCAATGCGAAAATTCGGTAATATAAAAGGATCGCTGCAGCTACTCGGCCCAAGGTCTCTAATCATACCAGCAATGCTTTTACACGTCGACGGGGATGTCTAGGATGTGATCTGTCCTAAAAAAAAAATTGGAAAAATTCGAATATTCGAAATAGCGAATATTCACCGCGAATTTCGGAATATATCGCGAATACTCGAATATGCCATATTCGAGCCGAATATTCGCAATACGAATATTCGTGAGCAACACTAATGACTATTTATTTTTTTCTTTTTTTTTGGTTTAAAGTCACAGGTGTCAAGTGAACTGTGGATCTCACATATGCATTGACCCTTGGAGTACTGGCTGTAGAGCTAGCTGAACTAAATGCACCGGAGACAAACATACAGATTCAAGAAACTGAGTTCTACACAGACAGTAAATTAGTTCTACTGTAGATTATATCTGCAATTAAACTTCTATGATTCTATGTCTATGTCAATAACAGAGTGTTGAGGATAGGGAGGTACACGCACCCAGAACAATGGCATTGTGCTTACAGACTAAAATCCTGGAGACTTAGCAACCAGATCTGTTGCAGCCAGTCGCCTTAAAAGTACTTCATGGCTCACAGGTCCCACCTTTCTGCCCAGTAGTCAGATCACTGCCTAAACTCCAGCAACAATACAGGAAGATAACATACATTTCTCAGGCAAACCTCTCCCTCCCACAGAGTTGATTGTTGTTTGATTGGCCACTCGAAAGCCTCCTGTCCTGGAGGCGACTTGAAGTTGCCTTGTAAGTTGCCTGATGATTCATACTCAAGTCGTGTCCAAGTTGCCTCCCAAAGTGGTACTGGAAGTCATGTTGCCCCTGTGTGAACCGACTCTTATAGTGCTGGTTTGCTGTTATTACAATTTCAAGTGTGAACTGGATGTGAGGTTAATGAGAACAGAATACAATTAATGCCACCTTGAATTACTCTCTTGACTCAATACCAAATGTTGCTCTGCCACAGAGAAGCAGATTTGACAAGTGTCACCATGTTCATACATGCCTTCCCAGCAATCAGAGAATTTCATAAGATTTTATTTAGAAGTTTATAATCTTGACGTGAGGAACTGGCACAGAAATCAATGATACTTTGTGCCAATTACGCTTTGGTTATTTGCATTTGCTATAACTGATATTGCATCACAGTTAGAAGGCTGACAGTAAACTTCACAAGGAAGTTTGCTATCAACTCTTGTTACTCATGCATAGAGACAGTTAATTAGCTATTCTGAATAATCGCAGACATCTTGACAGTGGTTGGTAGAAGCCAGAAAGCCAGAGCACTTGCCAACCCCAAATCTACTTTCACAGAAATTTGATAAACTAATCGGCAACTCTGAAGTCACTGCCTATCAATACAGGACAGATCAAAGTACAAGGAGTTCAGATATTCTTTACTGTTTTTATGTTTTAACTGTGTGAACAGCCAAGCATCTGGTATTAAAGTGAACCTGTGTTTTGGTTCTACAGATCAAAGCAGCATGTCTACCCCTGAATCAGCTTATACTCACCTTTCCCTTCACCCCCCTTGTTCAGTAGCAAAAACACAGTTCTTACAGGTCTGGGTGAGCATGTGACTCACAGCAGGGGTAATATTTACATATAGTATCTCCCAAAAGTGAGTACACCCCTCACATTTTTGTAAATATTTTATTCTATCCTTTCATGTGACAACACTGAAGAAATTACACTTTGCTACAATGTAAAGTAGTGAGTGTACAGCTTGTATAACAGTGTAAATGTGTTGCCCCTCAAAATAACTTAACACGCATCCATTAATGTCTAAAACACTGGCAACAAAAGTAAGTACACCCTTAAGTGAAAATGTCCAAATTGGGCCCAAAGTATCAGCATTTTGTGTTGCCACCATTGTTTTCCAGCACTGCCTTAACCCTTTTTGGCATGGAGTTCACCAGAGCTTCATAGGTTGCCACTGGAGTCCTCTTCCACTCCTCCATAACAACATCACGGAGCTGATGGATGTTAGAGACCTTGCACTCCCCCACCTGCCATTTGAGGATGCCCCACAGATGCTCAATAGAGTTTAGGTCTGGAGATATGCTTGGCCAATCCATCACCTATGCCCTTAGCTTCTTGAAGTGAGAAGAAATGGCCGCACTCCACTGTAGAACAAAAACCTTTTTATTTGGACATCCCAAAAACTACAGGAATCAGAATGCTGGGTAGACACATTTCGTACACTTCACGTGTACTTAGTCATTACCATAAGTAATGACTAAGCACACGTGAAGTGTGCGAAATGCATCTACCCAGCATTCTGATTTCTGTATTGTTTGGGATCTCCAAATAAAAAGGATTTTGATCTACAGTGATGTGCGGCCATTTCTTATGATTTCACTGTGTGCGGAGGCGAGCACCTACTGGATCATTAGGCTTCCTGGTCTCACCTGGTGCAGCGGGTGTTACTCTTTCTACCCACAGCTTCTTTAGCAAGGCAGTTGTAGTCTTGGAGGTGTTTATGGGGTCTTTTTGTTGGAATACTGCCCTGTCGTCTCCGAAAGGGAGGGGATCATGCTCTGCTTCAGTATGTGAAATTACATGTTGGCATTCATGGGTCCCTCAATGAACTGTAGCTCCCCAGTGTCGGAAGCACTCATGCAGTCCCAGACCATGACACTACCACCACCATGCTTGACTGTAGGCAAGACACACTTGTCTTTGTACGCCTCACCTGGTTCCTGCCACACACTCTTGACACCATCTGAACCAAATACGTTTATCTTGGTCTCATCAGAGCACAGGACATGGTTCCAGTAATCCATGTCCTTAGTCTGCTTGTCCTCGGCAAACTGTTTGCGGGCTGTCTTGTACATCATCTTTAGAAGTTTTGTTGTCAGAAAATTTGAGACCCAGCTCTCAAATTTTTTATGTCGGAAATTTCAACAGCAAATGTCCAATGGAGCCTACTCACGGTCGGAATTTCCAACAAAAAGCTCCCATCGAACATTTGTTGTTGAAAATTCCAACCGTGTGTTCACTGCATAAGTGCTAAATAGGGTGTTGGTGTGAGGATCAGTATTACTTGGTGGGTAAAGTCTGCAATCTGATTGTACAATCTCCTTTAGATTTACCAACAACTTTGTAGTGTAAGAGCCTTTCTGGTGAAATAAAATGCATTCGACTTCAACTATGTTTTAGTTCTTTGATTTGCAGTGCTGGGGAACATTTTCATACCACAGATCTATACAGCCCAAAATTATTTTTATTTGTCTGCATCAACTGACTCATAGCTAGCTCTTCAAAAGTCTAAAACTCAAACTACTTTTCTTCTATTAATGTGGTATTTTCATTTATTTTTTTTTATTTTTTTTTATTTCAACTTTAGCTTGATCTTGGAGTGATTACAGTGCATAAGGCAATTATTGAGCTTTGTTTTGCTTTTTATTTTTTAAAGTGCTAGTAGTGCACTCACTTTCACTGTACCCCCCACCCCCATGGAAAAAAAAAAACGTAGGTAGTCATGTACTGGTTAGGCCTATTATCCCTAATTAAAACTATCCTTCTGGTCAATTTTACACTGCTGTGTCCTCTGTTATGAAACTCTTTATGCAGCTACTAATAACATAAAGGCTAAGCTCACCTTTTCAATTAAATACATTATGCAGTCAAGGGGTCCCATGTTCAAATACAATGTGCAGCTTTGAAAATGTGTGCTTAGTTTAAAGTACTTCTTTGTCAGGCAAGGGAGTCATTTCTTCTTTGGCAATTAGAAAATATTAATTTGTTCTGCTTAGCCTCCATGCATTTGCTACAACAATGTAAGCTTGATAGAAGAATTTTTGCTTTGGTATCCACATCAAGCCTCATTAAATCTGAACTTTGTTTTGGTTTGAGTAGAATACCTTTATTACAAATGCAGAGCCGTGAGGGTTAAAACTGCCGTCAGGTGCACCAGTGCTGTGGATTATTATTTCAGTCACGGACACCAATGCATGGGGTTAATATTTTGTCTGCTGAAATTAATGTGGGGATTATTACTGCATCTAGATTTGATTTGACATAGTCTGGGAAGTTTCTTGTGTACTTGTGCATCGCATAGTAACTGGATGTAGTACTTGTAAAAACCAGTCGCGTGTACGTGGCATTAGTTGTACTTTAAAAAGAACCATAGATTTCAATGTGAGCAATTAACATTTATAATCATTGTCGTTCTGTTCAGTGTCTTCTAGTATCAGAGTTTACATTTTTTCTCATTTAGACTGGAGTCATTGGGATCTCATACCACAGCTGCATTGAGGGGGTTGGATTTTCTCTACCACTAGAAGCTATAATTTTGTAAAGCTAATTAACACCTCTAATGTAAATAAGTAAATAGTAGGGTAGGCTTAATGTAATGGTTAAAACACAGTTCTGAAGTAACACCTTATTGGGGAGAACAGCACAATTAAAAACTATCTACTGTCTAAAGCTGGCCATAGATGGTTGTCTATGGGCAGGCTGATTGTACCAAAGTCGATCCATTTATCGACTTGGGCACAACCAGCATGTCAGATCATGCAAAGGTTGCCAACTGCTATAGCCGCTGGCAATAATCACTGTGAGTTCTCCCAGCAGGGAGAAAAAATAGCTCTGCTGGAGGGATTCATGGCTGCCGGAAAGAAAATCACACCATCTATGGTTGGCTTTAGGCAGCCCATACATTAATAATTTTCTTCATCCAACCGGCAGGTTTTTATGAGAGAGAAAAAAGTGTAGCACTAATAATTGTATATAAATATGAAATTACCTACATCTGTTAAATATTATAAACTCAATCTATATTTGTCTAACTCATCACTCATAACAGAGTTTCAAAACGTGACCATATTCAGATAGATTTAACTAAATAATTTAAGCATTAACATAATTAGTGAAAAAAGTCAAAATTTGAGAAGTAATGACACAATGAGTGAAAAAGAATTAAAAATTGTGAATAAAAGAACAAAGAATGACTAGAGTCCATATAAATGACTTTATATAAATATATATAAATAAAATTGAGACAATTCATCTTGAGATCTCTGCTCTACAGGTATCTCCCTCACGTTTCACTCCTGCACTATCAATACTACCCTCTTTTAACCTAGCTACTATAGCGGAAGTCGCTAAACTTTTTTCTAACGCCCACCTTACCTCCTGCCCCCTGGACCCTGTTCCTTCTCAAATACTACGATAACCATCTGACTCTATCCTACACTCTTTAACGCATATCTTCAACCTCTCACTCTCTACTGGTATCTTCCCCAACCCTCTAAAACATGCGCTAGTCACTCCCATACCAAAAAAGGCCTCACTAGACCAATCTTAACAACCTAAGACCCATCTCTTTACTTCCTTTTGCCTCCAAACTCCATGAACGTTTAGTCTACAACCTACTGAGCAACCACCTCCTTGAGAATACTCTTCTTGACCCCCTTCAGTCTGGATTTCGCCCACAGCACTCCACAGAAACTGCCCTCCTAAAACTCACAAACGACTTTCTAACAGCGAAAACCAGCCATTATTCCATACTCTTACTCTTGGACCTTTCCGCTGCCTTTAAAACAGTTGACCACCCCCTCCTAAAAAAAAAAACGAAATTTGCTTGGTCTCCATGGCTGGTTCGAATCTTACCTATATCACCGCACCTTCAGTGTGAACAACAACTCCACTTCCTCCTCCCCAAGTTCTGTATTGAGTATTAGTAGGTAATAGGTCTTGACAATGTCTGGTCTTGTGGCAGTGGTAAGGTACAGCAATTTCCCTATTGCTTTCCTGTATTGAGTATTAGTAGGTAATAGGTCTTGACAATTCATCTCTTTTAGGTAGTTGGTTTCCATGGGAGATTTCACTGGTTTGGCATCTTCAATTCCAAAAGTTTGAATTATTTCTTGTATTTTGTGTCTTTGATTCAGAAGAAAGCTGCCGTCTTCCTCTCTCTCGATCTGGATCCCGAGGTAATTCTTTATGTTGCCGAGGACCTTGGTGTCAAAGTGCTGATTTAGTTTTTCAAGTATTTCTGCTTCATCCTCTTCTTGCTCAAAACAAATCAGGATATCGTCCACATAAATGAGCATATAGACCCATCTGTTTGCCAATCTCTTTGTGTATAAGCAGGGGTCTGCTTTGCTCCTTTGAAAGTTTTGATGTGTAAGCACTTCATTTTTATATTCCACGCTCTAGCTGCTTGCTTTAGGCCATATATACTCCTGTGAAGTTTGCATACTAGGTCTGACCTTTGTTCATCTTTGAATCCTGGCGGCTGTTCCATGTAGATTTCTTCTGTTAAATCGCCATGTAGAAACGCGGTTTTCACATCAAAATGTTTCACTCGCATTTTCTTTGTGACGGCTACTGTCAGCAAAGTCCGTATTGTAGTGTGCTTGACTACTGGCGCAAATGTCTCATCATAGTCCTCTCCATATTTTTGAGAATAGCCTTTGACTACTAGTCTTGCTTTGTATCGTTCAATTGTGCCATCTGCATTGTATTTCACTTTAAAAGTCCATTTACAGCCTATGGCTTTCCTTCCGGGTGGTAGTTCTGTAAGTGTCCATGTTTTAGTGTCATGCATGGATTTTATCTCTTCCTCAGCAGCTTTTATCCATTTAGTTGCTTCTTGTTCTGAAAGTTGAGATATGTCTTCCCAGTTTACAGGTTCATTGATATTGGCAGTAGTCGCTTTGTATGAGAGACGTATAGGTGGTTTACCTCTGTTTTCTCTTGTTGAACGTCTCGGTTTTGTGTCTGAGTCTTCTTGTATCTGCTCTTCAATATTGGTTGAGTCTATACTCACTTCAACTGTTTGTTCGGAAGTTACAGAGATGGGCTGGTCAATATCAGTTTTCTCTTCTATTCTTGCTTCTACTGTTGTCATTACATTGTCTCTTAAATCTTCAATAAAAGTTATGCTGTTGCTAATGGTAACCTTGGTTGTTTTGGGATTTAGGATTCTGTAACCCTTGACACTGTCACTGTATGCAACAAAGATACCTTCAAACGCTCTGTTTTGGAGTTTGGTGCGTCTTTCTTCAGGTATGTAATGAATGCTTTGCATCCAAAAACTCTTAGGTGTTTTACACTTGGCTTCTCATTGTGCCATAGTTCATATGGGGTTTTCTCCACTGTTCTGGAAAGAAGTCTGTTCTGTAAATATGTAGCTGTCATGGCTGCCTCATCCCAGTATTTTTGTGGTAGTCCAGAGTCTATCAGCATACATCTGATCATTTCAGTCAGAGTTCTGTTCTTTTTTTCAGCTACTCCATTCTGTTCTGGTGTATACGGGACTGTCTTTTGATGTTCTATTCCATGCCTTTTTAAGTACTCTTGTATCTTACCTCCTGTGAATTCACCTCCATTATCGCTCCGAAGTATGAGTGGCTTTCACTGAAACTTGTTACTTGTCTTTGTTATATAGTCTTGTAATTTGTCGAAGACTTCACTTTTGTGGTGCATTGGGTAGGTGACTGTATATCTTGAGTAGTCATCTATGAAAGTCACTATGTACCTGTTGCCTCCAGGTGTTGGTGGGTTTAGGGGACCACACACATCACTGTGAACTAAGTCAAGTGGTCTTGAAGCTCTGTTCTGACTGACTTTGGGCAGTGTTGCTCTTGTAGCTTTGAATTTAATGCAACACTCACATTTAACAGTGACTGGACAAGGGGATACTATTAGATCCCTTGTCAGATTTCTCCTCTGTAGTTCCAGTATGCATTCTGGGTGTCTGTGACCCAGACGTCTGTGCCATATATGTATACAGACATTGTGCTTGTGTGTACATAGTCTCACATTTTCCTTCACTGTGTCAAGGTGATACAGATGAGCATCCAGCTTGGCGCTTGCTACTGTCTGTTTCCCGTTTAGGATGGAACACTTGTCACCTTGGAATTTCACGGTGAGTCCTCTGGCTGTTAGACATTTCACAGATAAGAGTCCTCCTTCTAGATTAGGAACATAAAGCACATCTTTCACTGGTATGGTTAAATTGTGTCCCGCATCATCGGGGCATACAAGGCTTCCATGCCCACATCATTCTGCATGTATTGTGCTTCCATCTGCAAGGTAATCAGTTTCTTTGTTGTTCGGATCAAGTTCTGTGAAGAAACTCCTATCATTCGTCATGTGACTGGTTGCCCCTGAATCGATACATCAGTCTTGGCATTTATTGTTGCCTGTCGCTTTAAATGTGGCATTCCAGTTGCCTTCCCTTGGGTCATTGATTGTGGTTTTGACCTTTTGTTTAGCATAAGAGGGACGTTGTCTCATTTGCTCTGCTTTCCATATAGTACAGTCTTTCTTTATGTGTCCCTGTTTCTGGCATCTGAAACACACTCTGGTTTCTTTCCTGTGTAATCTTGCATCTGTAGCTTTAAGAGCGGTGCTGGTTTCTGTGGAGTCATGCATTAATTCCTTTCTTCTCTGATACTCATCTATGAGCCTGGTTTTTACAAATGCTACCGTCAGATCTGTCTCAGGTCGTGTCTCCAGTGCATTGATTAGTGCAGTGTATGTATCAGGCAAACGGCATAATAACATGGCTGCAATGTGACTGTCTGTTATATTCTCCCTGCTTGATCTGAGTTGCACAATCACCTCCAGCATTGCGTTTATATGCTCCAGCATGTCCTGCCCTCTGCCAAGTCTAATTTTGTAAAGTTTCCGGAGCATAAACAGCTTGTTGTTTAAACTGGATCTTTCATGCAGTCTTTTCAGTACATCCCACATGCCTTTCGCTGTGTCCTCATTGCATGTATGAATAAGCTGATCATCTTCTACTAGTAAGCTTATGGTGGCACATGCCTGTCTGTTTTTCTTGTCCCAGTCCTGATTATCCTGTGGCCTGTCTGTAATGGTAACCTCCCACAAGTCATCTCTGGATAACAGCATTTCCACTTTAAACTTCCATAGCTGATAATTGTCATTGTTCAGCTTGGCCACTGAGAGTTTAAGCTCTGAGTTTCCGGCCATCTTATCCCTCCTTTATATATAAACAGTCTTACTTGTCTATAGGAAATGTCACTGGAAAGGTTCCTTATGTTGATCTCCGCATCAGCCACGCTGTCTTTCGCTCAAGGCTTTGCTCTGCTTAGGCCTCACCTGGTCATAAGACTTTATCCGGACATCTGGGCCCATAACCTGTTGCAGAGTACAATTGATAGGTGCAGCGGAGTCAGTTGAGATCAGACTTTGTGTAGTAACAGGAACTGGCTTCTTTAATGGAACATCATCACACACAGGCAAAGATGTCTCCACATCATGGTAAGAAGAACAACACACAGAGAACAAGGCAGGAAGAAGAAATCAACAAGTGGATTACTTTGGATAGGAAATACAACATATCATAGCATAGCATATCATTGAGCATTAGCGACATCTTGTGTCCTTTTTGTAAACTGCATCTGATATATACTGCATATACTGCAAACTGCATATACAATAGGCTAAGCTGTAGGTTTGTTGCATCTCCAACACAGAGAAGGGATATCAGTCTTCCACTAGTCCCAGAGACTCTCTAGTTTTGGTGTGCCAGTCCTGAGTAGGGTCCCATCCAGGGCAGAAAGCGTTTTTTTTTAAGGTCATACTGCCTCAACTGGGTCTAGCTCAAGTAAGAGCCTAGTAGGAAATTGTGCTCTGACCGCATACCGAAGTTGAAGGTACCGAAAGAGCATCCATCCCGGCAGCTGAAACTTTTGACTGAGCTGAGCATACGGCAACAGCACACCATCCGGCATGATGTCCCGCAGAGTCCTGATCCCACGCTTAGCCCAAACCTGAGGGTCAGGCATCGTTCTAAAGTGGGGTAGGTTGGGATTCCCCCTTAGAGGCTGGACCGGAGACCATCTATCTATCTGGGTAAAGCGTTTCCTAGCAGCACCCCAAACCCTAAGGGTAGTTTTAGTAGGGGCCAGAACCCTAGTATATGCCCTTGCCCCCCTGTTAACCAGGTTGCGCAGGTCCATCAACAAACCCAAACAGGCAGCTTTGAGGCACACTGCTGCTTTGGAGCAAGCTTCCTCAAACCACCAATATACCGTTACCAAGACGGCTGATCAGAAGTATACCATTAGAGTGGGCAAAGCAATTTTTAGATGTTAAAATAGACTAGGAGAAAGCAAAATATCACTTTTTTTACTGCCTGTTTGTCGCCCTCTGAAGTGCAATCCACTGCAGTTTGCTCTTCTAATGGACACACCAAGTGTAAACAAGCCCTAAATGAGTGTCAGATGTTCATATCTGTGTGTGTATGCCAGCTTTTGGCCTCCAATTAAATCTAGCTAAAAATCTATGTTCTGTGTAGGTGTTATCAGCTTTTCTTTTACCACTGAAAAGTCCATGATATAGAATGCTGCATTCAATCAGACCAGGCCAGCTAGCATGATAACAGCTATTATTAGATTTTAAAGAGCAATTCCAGGCAATGAGTGAAGCCAATCAATAATATACTATACTGGAACTGTGCTAAAGTTAGAAAGTTCACTCAGTTTATGGTGATCTGAGTTTTATGTAATCCCTTCAAACCAATATGTAGAGCACACTTTACATGGTCACTGGGAGTAGGGATGAGCCGAACACCCCCCGGTTTGGTTCGCGGCAGAACATGCAGAAGGACCAAAAGTTTGCACGAACATTCGAACACTGTCTATGGGACCCGAACATCAAAAATCTAATTTTAAAGGCTAATATGCAAGCAGTTTTAAATTCCTTTAGAAATTTCATTTTGTGCAGGGACTGTTCTAAACATGGGAAACACGCGCCACTTTACAGGCATACTATAGACACCCCCCAGGTATGATATTTAAAGGAATATTTCACTTTTATTTTTTCACTTTAAGCATTATTAAAATCACTGCTCCCAAAAAAACTGCTTTTTTTTAAAACGTTTAAAACTCCCGGCAATATGGATAAAACGTATTGATAAAAATTGCATGGGTACCCCCCTTCCCCCAGCCCATTACCAGGCCCTTTGGGTCTTGTATGGATATTAAGGGGAACCTCACACCTAAAAAAAATTAAAAAAGGCTCGGTGCCCCCAGGCCCTATATACTCTGAACAGCAGTATACAGGATAAAGGGAAAACTGCCGCTCCAGATGACACTCTTCAGTGGTGAGTAAAGTTCAAAAACCCAAATGGGTGCAGGCAATGCGTGGTGCAATATAAGGAAAGAAAAATGGACAGCCGCACTCCAATGGATGAAAAGACTTAAAAATAGTGCCTGTTTATTCCAGTCAAAAAACTAAAACAGCAAAAACAGCAAACAGTGGAGTAACAAAAGCTGACGCCTTTCACATCAACAACCGATGCTTAGTCATAGCTAAACATAATGATAAAATAAATCTCATTTATAGAAAGAAAAAAGTCCCAGAAACCATCTGATGATTCATTAATTAGTCTCCTGGTGGGGCCTGGCTAATGCCGGTAATCGTGCACACCTGTTGAAAGAATGCAAGAAGGAAAAAACACAGTCCATCATGACTAGATGGGAGCATATAATATACATCGGCCGATTAAAATTGGTTACACCAGTCTAATAGCAGCAAACCTAGTTTCAACCCCTAGGAAAATATATACAGTGGATGTGTGTTGAGAACATATGTGTTACAATGTAAAGAAACCTTATTTTTATCCCAATGGAAGTATGACATTACATATTCTACATATTCAACCAGCAACTACCAATCCTCTCCTTTTCCCCCCCTCTTCCCCTCTTGCAGCACGCCACACGCTAAAACACCATTTTCTATGGGTCGTTAGGTATTTGGATTAAACACTGAAGACATTTAATCTCCTTACGGGGCAAGGGTAATACACATTTTTTTTTAACCCAGTAACTTTTACCCTATTTAGTGCTTTCATGCTTTTCTGCTGTTTTGAGGATACCTAACGTATATACTTTGGTCACTTGATCTTTCAATATTGTTTCCATCTCATATGATGTGGAATGCTACACATTTACATCGGTTCAACCAGCAACTACCAATCCTCTCCTTTTCCCCTCTTTCCCTCTTGCAGCACGCCACACGCTAAAACACCATTTTCTATGGGTTATACATGCCCCACCAGGAGACTAATTAATGAATCATCAGATGGTTTCTGGGACTTTTTTCTTTCTATAAATGAGATTTCTTTTATCATTATGTTTAGCTATGACTAAGCATCGGTTGTCGATGTGAAACGCGTCAGCTTTTGTTACCCCACTGTTTGCTGTTTTTGCTGTTTTAGTTTTTTGACTGGAATAAACAGGCACTATTTTTAAGTCTTTTCATCCATTGGAGTGCGGCTGTCCATTTTTCTTTCCTTATATAGCAGTATACAGGAGGTCCAAAAAAGACAGGGACTGTAGGTTTGTTCTTAAAGCGGAGTTCCACCCTAAAGTGGAACTTCCGCTCATCGGATTCTTCCCCCCCTCCGGTGCCACAATTTGCACCTTTCAGGGGGAAGGGGGGTGCAGATACCTGTATAATACAGGTATTTGCACCCACTTCCGGGGAGAGATATTCGCAGAATACCCTACACCCCCCCCCCCCCCCCCCCCGTGCTGTGTTCTGGGAAACACACAGATTTCAGCTCACTTTCTGTCCCAATGACATTTGGATTTTGAAAATTTGGGGTTGTTACGGAAACAAGGATTGGTGATAAAGCATCAGGGGAGACACCTTTTTCCCATATTAACTCTTACAGGAGAGAATTTCCCTTCCTAGGGGTAGATTTCCTCTCACTTCCTGTTGTTTCCCTCCATTTGTAAGTAGGAGATGTTTGAAAGTAGGGGACTGACTGTATATACTATATGGCCTGTCCTATATACTCTCTAGAAAATTCGGCCTTAGATGTTGGTGGTATGAGAACACTGTAAGCCCTCACAGTTACTCTGTTAAACAGGGGCAGAAAAATTGGGCCTTATGCCGCGTACACACGATCAGTCCATTTGATGAGAACGGTCTGATGGACTGTTTTCATCGGTTAACCGATGAAGCTGACTGATGGTCCGTCGTGCCCACACACCATCTGTTAAAAAACCGATCGTGTCAGAACGCGGTGACATAAAACACAACGACATGCTGAAAAAAATTAAGTTCAATGCTTCCAAGCATGCGTGGACTTGATTCTGAGCATGCATGAATCTTTAACCGATGGTTCGTGCCTACTAACGATCGGCTTTGACTTATCGGTTAGGAATCCATCGGTTAAATTTAAAGCAAGTTGGCTTTTTTTTAGCCGATGGTTAAATAACCGATGGCGCCCACACACGATCGGTTTTGACCGATGAAAATGGTCCATCAGACCATTCTCATTGGTTTAACAGATCGTGTGTACGCGGCCTTAGGCAGTGGTGGTGGTGCCACAAAACTGCAACCCCTCACAGATACTCTACTTGAGCGAGGAACAAGACCTGCTGTGAAATATTACAGCAAAAATTGTAATTACACCCCCCTGTTAAACAGGGGCAGAAAAATTGGGCCTTAGGCACTGGTAGTGCCACAACACTGCAACCCCTCACAGATACTCTTTTTTTTTTTTTTTTTTACTTTAATTTTTTTAATTTAATTTTTATTTATTTTTTAATACAATAATCATCACAACGTTTTTACCTCCGTGTTCCCAACCCCCCCACTAGTATTCCCACCCACCTATCCCCAGAATAAAATACCAATCCAAAAAAGATAAACAAAGGGCTAATACCCTGGGTGTATCCTGGATAGAGGGTGTCAGCATTATACACTAACTAATACTACTTATAAGTTATAACTCCTTATACTAAACCAGTGTTTCTCAATTCCAGTCCTCACGCCCCCCCCCCCCCCCCAACAGGTCAGGTTTTCAGGATTTCCATTATTTTGCACAGGTGATTTGATCAGTTTCACTGCCTTAGTAATTCCCACAGCCTTTTCATCTGAGGGAAATCCTGAAAACATGAGCTGTTGGGGGGGCATGAGGACTGGAATTGAGAAACACTGTACTAAACCAACCACTTCAACCTCTCATCACCATCCTTTCCACCCACTTATCCATCCAGTTCACTTTCTCTCTTCTTTCTAATTCTTGGTTTCTATTAGGTCACTTCTCTTGCTTTAAATGCATTTCCCCTTCTGACGTTATTTAAATGTTAATCCCTCTTGCTTCCCACCAGGGTTTCCACATTTTGGTGTATTTATTTAGCCCTCCTTGCTTCACGTATACCGATTTCTCCATAAGAATTGTCAGGTTCATGCTATTTACCCATTCTGCGCTGGATTGAGGCAACGCCAATTGCCATCTCAAGGTAATCAGCTTCCTTGCTTGAAATAAGCATTGCAGAGCCGTGACCTGAGTGTCTCCTGGGTTTCCCACTCCCTCTACCAAACCCAGGAGACAGTGCATCACCTCCAAATCAATGGAGGTTCCAAACACCCGATCAATGGTTCCCGTTACCTCTCTTCAGTATCAGAACAATTTCGTGCATCTCCAGAACACTGTAAAGCAGTGGTTCTCAACCTGGGGTCGGGACAATGATTTGGCAGGGGTCACCAAATTCTGGGCTGTTCCTGGCTCTCCCAGCTGGGCTGTTCCTGGAGCCAGCGGCCGCCCACTCAGCCAGTTCACAACATGGTTGGGGGGCAGAGACTAGAGGTCAGTTGACTGGTGAGGAATGTGAAGTGGGAGGGGCTGGAGGAGACCCGCATAGGTGTCACTGCTACGAGGCACCACAAAGTCAGAGACACAGTAACACTACCTGTGATTATAGTTGCCATTAAAAGTCCCCACTACAGTTCCCCGATCAGCAGATGACCTTGATCAAGAGCACCTAAGTTGGCTGTTTAGAACCCCCCCCCCCCCCCCAGCATTGTCACTTTGTCACTAATGCCAACTCCCCCCACCCCCCTACCAAAGAGTAAAAGAAGGAAAAATAGAGAATACATGGAAGGGAGAGGAAAAGAGGGGAAGGAACAAAGAAAAAAGGGGGAAAAGAGTGTAACGCCATGGCCGTTACTTTACTTAGATCGAGCGCAGCTGTATCTTTCCCTAACAGCTGCGCTCCATTCCATGACTTGACAGCGTCACCTCCGGTGTGCGGACGTCTGCGCTCCACGCTGGAACGCGGAAGTGCGTCCCAGCGTGCTCTGTCTCCTTCCCTTCCTACCCGGGCTATTTAAACTCCTAAGGTTCGGTGGCAGGGTGTTCGGTTATTCTTGTTGGACCCCTGCCGCCACCTGGGACCCCTGGAAGCCCTGCAAGGTACCTCACCCCTACTGGCTCTCTACACCAGAGGACTCCAATCTTGCCTGAACCTCAGATCCAGCCCTACCAGAGCCTCCATCTGCTTTAAAGGACATTGGTACATTACAGTAACAGCCAACTGGGAGGATTCATCCGCACCACCAGCCAAACCGCAAGTACCTTATTTGTCTGGAAACAAACGTACTGTTAATAACAACTACTGTGCTTAGAAGGACTGTGAAGTACTTCCTTAATTACCACATAACATCTCCGGGAGTTCTGTCTTATATTATACTTGCCTGCCGTTACCATTGATACTGGGATTAACCCCTAGTCTTATGCTCATAGTTAATCCTGCATCATTACCTTATCTAGCAGCCCAGCTATTCATTCTTTGTAGAGACTTGTACTTTGGTTTTGATCTACTAAGCTTATGACTTAATAAGCTAAGTTTAACATTGTTTTGTTCCCACCGGAGGTTGTGATGATCTAACCCCAGCTCTTAGTTTATCTTGAGAGTGGTTGGTGGTTGTGACCTGAGAGGCCTCTAAAGCTGGGATCCAAACTTATAGCCTAAAAAACCAAGTTGTCCGCAGAGGCCTTACAAAGAGCAAGAAAGACAGCGAGAGATAGGGATGAGGGGGAAAAAAATTAGGATAGAGAGAGATACAAGTGAAAGAAAGGAGAACAAAGAGAGAGGGGTACATCCTAAAATGTGCCATAAAGAGTTTTAATACTGTAAATACTGTACCGCAAATTACTTTTCTTGCCTTGGGTGCTGACAACCCACGCTATGAAAATAATTTTACTGTTAGGGGTCTCCACAACTTTGGAAATGTTATCAAGGGGTCACGGCAGTAGAAAGGTTGAGAACCACCGCTGCAACCCCTCACAGATACTCTAGTTGAGCGCAAGAATAAGCCCTGCTCTAAAGTATTACAGCAAAAAATGTAATTACACGCCCCGGTTAAACAGGGGCAGAAAAATTGGGCCTTAGGCACTGGTGGTGGTGCCACAACACTGCAACCCCTCACAGATACTCTAGTTGAATGCAGGAACGAGCCCTGCTGTGAAATATTACAGCAAAAATTGTAATTACATGCCCCTGTTAAACAAGGGCAGAAAAATTGGGCTTTAGGCACTGGTGGTGGTGCCACAACACTACAACCCCTCACACATACTCTAGCTGAGTGCAGGAATGAGCCCTGCTGTGAAATATTACAGCAAAAATTATAATTACACGCCCCTGTTAAACAGGGGCAGAAAAATTGGACCTAAGGCACTGGTGGTGGTGCCCTGAAACAAAGGCAGTCTTCAAGGGATCTCACATTCATAGAAAAATGTATCAGTTACATAAGCATCAGGTGCTTGGTAGCTGGTGATCCAAGACTGATAGACATGTGCATTTCGTTTCATTCCGAATTCGAATCCGGACAAATTTTTCATTGTTCGGAAATTCGTATGCATCCGAATTTCCGAATTACGAAATTAACGAATTTAAACAAATTCGAAAAAACGCGAACGAAATTCGAAACAAATTCGAGTCGATTTCGAAAATCAAATTCAAATTGAATTAGAAAACAAATTCGAATTGAATTCGAAAACAAATTCGAATCGAATTCAGAAGAATAGAAATCGATTTTCTAAAAACTACAATAAAATAGAATAAAAAAGAATAGAATAGAAGTTAATAGAATGTAATAAAATAGAACATGACAGTCTTCCGAAGTTCGAATTCTAGAATAGATTGGAAAATAATAAAAATGTATAGAAACTAAAATATTAAAGAATAGAAAAACAATAGAACAGAATAGAATCAATTATAATATATATTATATTTTATTCTATTCTCTTGTTTTTCTTTTCTATTCCATTCTAATCTATTCTATTCCATTCTAATCTTTTCTATTCGAATTTGAATTCATTTTATACGAAATTTGAATTTCTTATTGAATGAAATCGAATTTGAATAGAAAAGATTATAAAAGATTAGTTTTATATTAGAATTTTAAAATTTGTGCCTAATGCACTGGTGGTGGTGCCCTGAAACAAAGGCAGTCTTCAAGGCATCTCACATTCATAGAAAAATGTATCGGTGACATAAGCATCAGGTGCTTGGTAGCTGGTGATCCAAGACAGACTGATTCATTTTTATGAAGTTAAGCCGACCAACTGAGTCTGTGGACAAGCACACTCTATGCTCCCAGTAGCACTGAATGTGCGTTCAGAAAGAACATTGGATGCAGGACAGGCCAGTAGCTAAATTGAATATTGTGCAAGCTCTGGCCAGTGATCCATCCTCAAGACCCAGTAACCCAGTGGATTTTCAGTTGGAAAGGTCTCCAAGTCTAATCTTGCCCCTAGGTATTCCTGTACATTTACGTAAGGCATACGTCCGGCGTAAAGTTATTCCACCTAAAGGTGGTGCAACCCATGCAAAGGTGTGGACGTCGGAACATCCGGCGTATTTTACGCCGTTTACGTAGTACTACGTGAATAGGGCTGTGCATAAGTTAGGTTCACGTCGTAGGCAGTGTATTGACGTATCTTAGGCAGCTATTTCGACGTAACTGTGAGAATGCGCACTGGGATGCGTCCAAGAGACGACGCATGCACAGTTCGTTTTTTTCAGACCATCATTTGCATGGGATCACGCTTCATTATAATATATCACGCCCACTTCCAGCTACTTTGACTTCCGTCGGCTTACCCTGACAACTATACGCTACGCCGGCGCAAGGTTGAGCACATATTCTTTGTGAATAGCATGCTTGCCACTCAACGTTGTGCCGGCGTAGCGTAAAGACGATGCGCTACGCCGGCATAAATATACGCCACTCTACGTGAATGTCTATTTTACCAGAGTGGATTTATAACAGAAATACCAGTTGATGGTGGAATTGCCATATAAGCAGCACAGTTGTAGCATCTGGTGATATTCTGTGAGGAATTAATTGAAAGGCAAGTTAATTAAGTAGATCTTTATTAAAACTCATGTTTAAATGGGGAAAATATGCCCCAGAGTACTAAAATAGCTGTAGCCTGTATATAAACCCTGAGACCCAGAATGTATTCAGAAAACACAATTGAATATCACACTGATCGTGGAAAACCTGGATGTCACTGCCTTTCTTATAGATGATGAAGATTACAATTACTATGTGTAATTTGATTATTCTAGAGTCTCCCTGCTGTCATTGGCACGGAGCTCACTGAGGTTCTTCAAGCTCTTTTTATAGTAAGCAACCTCCTGGAAGACTTCCATCAGTGTATTCAGCAGGCCAAAGTCCAACACTGTAAAAACAACAACCATGCAATATAAAATATAGGTTGGTTATTCATCTTTATTATACTGTAGTTCAAATTAAAATAGTTTTCAAAATCAGAATTGGCCTCTAAAGGGAAAACCTCATAGACATATTAAATAAAGGAATGTGACACTGAATGCAAATATTTTTTTCATTTACAAACATAAAACAACTAAACAGTTGTTTCTTTCTGTTCAGGTCTACTGGCAGCTTTATCGCAATGTCAGCAACATAGCCATGGAGGTCTGTTCAGGGTCATACTGCATATACTATTCACAACATCTTGGACAATTTAATGATTGTCTCTATACCCTGGGCTTAATTTAAAGCCTGAATAATTAAATAAAACTGCCCTCCTACCCTTTCCTCCAAACCTCCAAACCTCCCAATTGGTCAACCTTTCTAAATACCCCTTTTCATCTATCTTTTGCAGTGGTCAAGTGATCATCCAGTGCTGGGTCCTTCTTCTCTCTGTTAACTTCCTGTTGGTCTCCTTCTTCTGGAGGTCCACAACACTGACCCATGTCATGGACGATTTCAAAGTGTTTTTACGATCCAGAGGACTACTAGGGGAATCAAGGGGACTGGACAGCAAGAGGTAATCTGTGGCATTGAATTAGTACTCCCCTCAGGAAATTGCATCAGCGAGGAACCTGGATGGATGGACTCAGGTGAGTATAATGTAGCAATACTCCCTCAGGAGCCGCTGGTTGATTTGGGATCTACTCTCTTTTTGTGTCTCCCCCTTATTTAATTAGCTCGAACCCTCCCTTGACACAACAGAAGCCCAGCAACCGTATTGTGACCTCTGTTTGACCTGGGGTTACAATAGCAGGCATGCAACATAAATGGTAAGACAATAACAGTATTACCTGCTCATGGGCGCCTCTTCAGAGGAGAAAACACACTTCACACAGTTACTATATTTAAACTTAAGAGAATGAATTTACTTGATGTAGATTAGGAAACAGACATAGATTTAAATTGAAATCAACAGCAGTTATATAATGAGACAATATGATTCTGCAAGAGCTCTTGCGAGAATCAGTAATTTATACCAAGAGAAAATAAAATAGGAAATCTAACCTAAAGAATGGTACCATTCAGTTAAACTAATGTAAACATATAGGGCCAGATTCAGCAACACTTGCGCTGGAGTATTTCGATATGCGCCGCGTAACTGTGAAGATGCGCCGTCGTTTCTATGTGCCCGTACCCACCAAACTAGATGCGCCCAATAACGGGCCATTTGCGACCGGCGGAACATTCCGACGCCAGAGTATCGTCAGCGCTTAATTTCGCTTGGCGCATCAGTCGCGCCTATTGATTTCCCCTGCAAATATGCAAATGAGGGATTTTTCCCAATTCACGAACGGATTAGCACCATACGCTGGCTACATGCGCCGCGCGTATCTCGTCCGTCCGGCGCAAAGTTATTTCTACAAAAGGCTGCTTTATCTTTACTCCAGACGGTCACAGGTCAGCAGGAGAGCAGCTACAGCAGCGTTACCGACGATAAGAGCTAGCTGAGCACCCCCACTTGCAGGACAACACCTCTGTCCATGCTTGTCTGTCAAATTTTACAGCCATGGAGGAAGACATCATAGGTCTCCATAGCCGAGATGACGGCTGACAGCTCCTGGCCTTTAGAGTTCAGCTTTCTCCTGTGTGTTTGCGGGGAACGGGAGCAGCCATCTCAGAACAAAAGTAACATCACTGCGGGGAGGGGGAGCAGGATATACTTTAGTGCCGGAATGGCGCTTCTACGGGCGCATTTAAACGCCCAATGGAAGGCATTGCGCTGACGTTTCCCGTGAAGTGGTGCCGACGGAAGTTGTGAGCATGCGCACAAAGGGGGCGAGTGGAGCCTCACTCACTGCGCATGCTCCGTGGTTGATGCGCTGAACGTAAGCCTCTGCGCTGGACTCCGCCCATCATTTACATATGATCACACCCACTTCCACTTGCATTGGGTTACGCCAGCGCATTATCGTTACTCTGGCGCAAGTTTACGCGCAACTGCTATGTGAATAACAGTACTTGCGCTGAAAGGGTCGTCAGAGTAACGTAAATGAGAAGCGTTACTCTGGAGCAAAGATGCTCTCATCTACCTGAATCTGGCCCATAGTCTATGCTCGCAAGCTCCCCCTAGCGGGCAGTCCTGCAAACAGTTAAAGAAGTGTCTCGAGACCAAAGTCCACGTTGCGGCCGTCGGTGCACTTTAGAATTTGTAATCCAAAAGGGATAAACGATGAAATGAAGTCAGTCAAAACAGGGTAACCTAAGTAGTAACGGTGGTGAACTGACCGCTCGTCAGCGTCAGTTACTGTGTCTAACAACTATCAACTTAGAAGGCCTTAAAGCTTAGTCAGAGGCCGGCATGTATCTCTGCATTAAGGGGTGGCACTAGATATACCAAAGGGAAAAGCTGAAGGTTGAGCAGATTTTCTCTCACCCGACCAGGCCGATCCGCCTGGATTCTTCTCCAAAGCGCGCTGGTTAGTCACCGTCCCGTAGCAGAAGGTCTTCGGTATCAGACTCTCCACTGTTTCAGTTGTCAGCTGGATGGCCTCTCCGATCTCCTGGAACATGAGCTAGGTACAATGGTCTTGCTTCTCTCCAGCAGGCTGGTTTTACTGGCGAGTGGCGGCTCCAGGCCCAGGCTTCAGGCCTAACAGCACGGCTGTGCTGCTCTGCACAGCTCCGCAGAGGAAGAGATGCAGGTCCCAAGAGGCCGAAAACAGCCCCTCCCTGTCCTTAAGTAACCTCCCCCATAAGTCTGTGCAGAGGTGTCACATGTTCCAATTGGGCACGGCATTGTGGGAAATGTAGTCTGTTTCTACTGAGTGTTAGTGGAGTCCATATCTCCCAGCACTTCTGAACCCACAATGCATTGCTTCTTAAAGGCATTTCAACATATTTACAAGTGTGAATAAAGTTCCAGCGAGGGTTCAGGCCTGTCGTTAACTCCCGACAGGGTGACCCCGCTACAATAATATGCTTTACCAAGTAAGAAAATCTAAAAAAACACCTTGCAAGATGAGTTGGGGGGAGGGGGGGTTGGAGCGGAATGGAAGATAGTTTTTACCCTTTTGCTGCCAGAGTTTTTTTTTTTTTGCATTTGTTTTTTTAGCATAAATGTTATATTTTACATTTTGGACCAGAATATAAACTAAAACCCCCAAAATAATATTTTTTTTTCTAAAAGCTGAGACCCTGGTAAAATAAAGTGGCAATTTTTTATGTCAAACAAGATAAATGTTTTTCCAACCTATATTTTTTGTAAAGATTACACAAAAGTTAATATTAGTGCACACCACAAGTGACAGAATTTGTTAGACCCCCTAATGTCTCCCCTGCATTTGGGTTCATTCCCTACAGAGATACATGGCTGAGGAGGGGGGACGCCATGTTATCCCACCTGTGAAAATGACTGAGCACCTTCACAGCTGCCCAGCAGTTGACTGAGGCCTCGTACACACGAGCAGACAGATTTGTTCAAATCTGTCCGTCCGACAGATTTGAACAAATCTGTCTGCTGGGATTTTGGTTTGCTCGCGTGTACACACGAGCAAACCAAAATCCCCGCCAGCAGACGGCGCGCTGACGTGTCGGTGACGTGGCGGTGACGTTGACGCCGCCACGTCATCGCACCAGGAAGTAAAACACTTCCGCGCATGCGCCGAATCCATTCGGCGGCGGTGCGGCGGCGATGCGGGACGACATTTCTGCTGGTAAGTGTACTAACCAGCAGACATGTCGGGCGGACGGATTCCCACCCGATAGATTTCAAAGCATGCTTTGAAATCTGTCGGGTGGCCAAATCCGTCGGCTCGGCCATACACACGATCGAATCTGTCTGCTGAAACGGTCCAGCGGACCGTTTCCAGCGGACAGATTTGATCGTGTGTACGAGGCCTGATGAGAAATAAACACACTCCAGGCTGCTATAGTAGCCTGGAGTGTGTGTAAATGCTGCCACTGCTGCCGACATATGTCAAAGTCCAATGACAGCAACGAAATAAAATGCACCTGTGCCCATTTTACTTAGTCTAAAAAAGCAGCAAAAGGGTTTGAAAACAAGCCATTACTGACTATTTTAGCTGCCTGTATTCAGAAGCTATTTGTTTTCAAATACAGTATTTAAAAAGATCAAAACAAAGACCTTAACCTCTTGCATACTGGGCACTTACACCCCCCCTCCTGCCCAGGTAAAATTTCAGCTTCCGGCACTGCGTCGCTTTAACTCACAATTGCGCGGTCGTGCGACGTGGCTCCCAAACAAAATTTACGTCCTTTTTTCCCCACAAGTAGAGCTTTCTTTTGGTGGTAATTGATCACCTGTGCGATTTTTATTTTTTGCGCTATAAACAAAAAAGAGCGACAATTTTGAAGAAAAAAACAATATTTTTTACTTGTTGCTATAATAAATATCCCAGTTAAAAAAAAAAAAAAAACATTTTTTTTTCTCAGCTTAGAGCAATACGTATTCTTCTACATATTTTTGGTAAAAAAAAAAAAAAAAAAAATCGCAATAAGCGACTGGTTTGCGCAAAAGTTATAGCGCTTACAAAATAGGGGAGAGAATTATTATTTGTTATTATTTTTTTTTTACTAGAAATGGTGGCGATCTGCGATTTTTATTGGTACTGCGACGTTATGGCGGACACATCGGACACTTTTGACACATTTTTGGCGCCATTCACATTTATACTGCGATCAGTGCTATAAATATGCACTAATTACAGTATAAATGTGACTGGCATTGAAGGGGTTAACACTAGGGGGTGAGGAAGGGGTTAAATGTGTGTGCTAGGTGTGTTCTAACTGTGGGGGGAGGAGAGGGGTGTTTGGGTTGGTGACCGATCTGTGTCCCTATGTAGGAAGGAACACAGATCGGGCTCCTCCCCTCCAGAGACAGGACGCTGTCTCTGTGTAAAACGGCAATGAGAGATGATCTATGAGAGATCATCTCTCATTCGCCCACAGATCGCATCGCAAACGGCCACTCTGATTGGCCGTTTGCCGCGATCTGTGATTGGCCGTGTCCAAGGGACATGGACAACACAGGGCTTCCCCGCAGCGCGCACTACAGCGCGCGATGGGAACGCCAGAATGACATGCCGTCAAATGACGGCATGTTGGATATTCAGGCCCGCGCTGTTGCCGTCATCCGACGGTAGCGCGGGCCTGAAGTGGTTAAAATTAGGTCTTGACCAGTTTCTAACAGCTTAGCTGTTTACATTAGAGGACTGCCAGGTGATAACATTCTGTTTCTAAGATTTCAGTAACTCTGTTATATTTATATAATTCTCCACAATGTCTCCACAAGTACTTTTACTGCTTGTCCAGAATATGTAAATACTTTAGTGTACATAGTTTTTTTAATTTGTGGAAAATATAAACAGAAGAGCTGAAATATGCAAAGGTGGATAGGAATACCCAAAACTCTCTAGTGCACAGGAAGAGCTTGGAATGGGGATGAGCCAATGTGCCTTCAGTTCAGTTTGAGGTGGTTTCCACGGACATTACTAAAGGTCGAGCTCTGAATCTGAACCCCAATGATGTTAATAAGAGCTGAATATTAAAAAACAGTAATAGCTATTTCCTCAGCTAATAGACAAGAGATTGGATTTGCAAACAAATGACATGAGGAAATGGGCATTGCTCTGAGGAACAGAAATTCTAAACTATTTTCTGTTGAACTGTTATAATTGACATGATTTGGAAATGTTTGTTATGTAACATGGAAGTCAAGTAAGGACATATTTTGCATTATCCAAATTTTTTACGTCGCACAGAATTATGAAAGTGAGCATCCTATAGTACTAAAAAGGGGATGAAGTTACAGAAAGAAGCTAGTTCAGAGCAGGAGCAGTAATGGTAGGCTTGAGGGGGGTACTCAAGGAGTGATGGTCCATAGGGTCGAGACTAGGGATGACTCGAACACCCCCCCCCCCCCCCAGTTCGGTTCGTAGCAGAACATGCGAACAGGCAAAAAATTTGTTCGAACACAGGAACACTGTTAAAGTCTATGGGACACGAACATGAAAAATTTGCTAATTTTAAAGGCTAATATGCAAGTTTGTATAGAGAAAAACCGGGACGGCCGCACTCCAAAAAAATGGTTCCTTTTAATAAAACTGGTCACAACATGAACATATCACAGCAAAAAAACAGGAGAAAATCTGACGCGTTTCACACTATCATACAGTGCTTATTCATAGCTTATTCATAGCACTGAGCTATGAATAAGCACTGTATGATAGTGTGAAACGCGTCAACTTTTCTCCTGATTTTTTGCTGTGATATCTTCATATTGTGACGAGTTTTATTAAAAGGAAGAATTTTTTTGGAGTGCGGCCGTCCCGGTTTTTCTCCATACATTTTTGCATACTATTGCAGTGCCTGCACCCAGGCGTTTGGACTCCACCTTGCAGTTCCCTGGGACCTCTGAGCGGTAAACTTTCTTTCTAATATGCAAGTTATTGTGATAAAAATTGTTTGGTGCCCCGGGTCCTGCCCCAGGGGACAAGTATCAATGCAAAAAAAAGTTTTAAAAACTACAGTTTTTCTGGGAGCAGTGATTTTAATAATGCTTAAAGTACCTAAAGTACAATTAAATTTCGTACCTGGGGGTGACTATAGTACGCCTGTAAAGTAGCGCATGTTAGAAAATGTTTGAGTCGAACTCAGATAGCTCATCCCTAGGCAGCTAGGCAAATGTAATTGGTCTTTTTCTCTTCTTTTTCTGATCTGCCTGGAACCATGATACAGCAAGGCCTTGAACTGTCCAAAGTGATGTGTGTGCTTCTTCCTTGTCTTACGTCTTTGGCTTGTGTCCATGAAGAGAGCTGGTAGTAGGGCTTGGGCTATGCTCTTTTCCTTCTGAAATGCATAATTAAAAGGGAACCAGTTGCCACCCGCTCCCACTTCTGGGTCAGATCACTGTGACAATCTGCGAGGATCTTAGGCCCCTCCTCCTTCCCAAACAGCCTTCTAGGACACACACATGTCCCAGAAGGCTGCAAGACCATTCACAGTGCAATGCAACTCGTGCATGCGCAGTAAGAAATCAACTGTGACGCCAGAAGGCTTCACTGAGAGTTTAATTTACTTAAGATGCTGGCGTCTGCCACATTAACAATGGGCTTGAGTGTCAACATTGCTGAATACCTGGACAGGTAAGTGTCCTTGTATTAAAGGTCAGCAGCTACAGTATTTGTAGCTACTGACGTTTATTAGATTTTTTTGCCCAGACTGGAGTTTCCCTTTAATTCTGCTTTAAGTAGGTCTTACATACAGTAGTTAATTGTAAATCTAAAATACATTCTAAATAGATTGCCCTATTGTAATGTATGTGTCTAGTTTGAATATTAAGGTTTTTTTCTGGGCTACGCAAAGTTCCTAGGTAGCTATTAATGTGTCTTACGAGTAATACTCTTTTGTTTGTATATTATGTGCATTCATTTCTAGTTGGAATTGTGCTGTTTACCTTGGAATATATATTTGCTTTTCTTTCAGCAATCAGCACCTGGCATAGTGCATGATCATTGTATCTTTAGTAAATAAATACACCCAGAACACATACTACAGATTGCTGATAGGCTGCTGGTGGCAGCCTTTTATAGGACCGCAATCTTTCTAGCTACTTTAATTATTTATTTTTTTAATACAGGAGAAAAAAATAAAAAGTAAAGCTTTAAAAATGTAGTTAGTGACTAATCAAATGTTTGTTAAATTTCTCTCTCTTAGATTTATCCTTTTAGTAACTAACTGTAACCACATGAGAAGTAACAAACAGCAAAAGCCCTGTACAGAAAGTGATGCTTTTAAGTTTAGGTACATTTATCTGTTTTGATGCTTATTTACATAGACAATAGGCAACAGACAAAGTTCACCAATCAGCAATCAGAGAATCTGTCAGGAAAGAAATATGGGAGCTGCCACAGCTTACTTAACCACTTCAATACTGGACACTCCCCCCCCCCCTTCCTGCACAGGACAATTTTCAGCTTTCAGCGCAGTTGCTATTTGAATTGCAATTGCGCCTTCATGCAACACTGTACCCAAACTAAAGTTTTATCATTTTCTTCCCACAAATAGAACTTTCTTTTGGGGGTATTTGAAAAGACAGACAATTTTGAGAAAAAAAACCTGATGGGCACTGATAGCACTGATAGGCAGCACTGAAGGCACCGATAGGTGGCACTGATGGGCACAGATAGGTGGCACTGGATAGGCATCACTGATGAGGAGCAACTGACATGTCATGAGTGGCATCTGAAGGGCACTGACAGGCATTACTGATGGGGCACTGATTGGCACTTTTATGGGCACTGGCAGGCATTTATTATGGGGAACAGGCTGGCAGGGGATGGCCACTTATTGGCAGCTGATGGGCACATTTGATAGGGGCTGCACTGGTAATTAATGTGCTGATTATCAGTGCAGACCCCCCTCTGACAGGGAAAGCCGCTGATCGTCTCTCCCTGTCAGAGTAAACCGAGGAAAGCCGTTTACCAGCACTTCCTGGTTCACGCGATGATCAGCTGTGATTGGTCTGTCAGAGGCTCCATACCACGATCGGAGTTGCTGTGTGTCAGACTGACACACAGCACCCCTGATTGCCGTGCTGCACGCTGACGCGGTCACCTGCCGCTTGTTATCAGGATCATGTCATATAAGGTCCGATCAGGATAACAGAACCACTTTTTCGCCGCTATATGGCGGGCGGCAAGTGGTTAATCAAGTCCAAGGGCGTTTTTTCCTCTTTTTCATTTTGGTGATGTCTCGGATCAGCACATTTTTTTTATTTTTTTTGGAATTTCTTTATTTTTCCAAGTGTTGCATTTTTCAGCCAAGCAGAGAAATGAACATACAGAGCATATTCAACATATAGCATTAAGAAAGAAAATCTCTAAATTAAAGTTGCAAGCTGTCCGACTTAGCAAAACACAGTACTGTATAGACGGTCAAGTAGAACAAATCAAGTATGAGGATAATCTACAATTATGCATACATGAGCAACGCAGAAAATAACATTGTGAGAAACGTGTGGTTTTGGCTCACACTTTTGCAGGTTGTAGTTTGCATTTTCCAGGTGCATTCTGCATTTTTCAATAAACGTTTTTGATCTATTAAAGCAGGGGTGCCCAACCTTTTGAAGCGCGAGGGCCACTTTGAGGGGAGTTCCACCCACAATTTTTTTACTTTTTAAATATAAATACCCCTGTAATACACAAGCTTAATGTATTCTAGTAAAAATAGTCTGTAAACTAAGGTCCGTTTTGTTAGGTTGTTACAGCATTTATAATCTAGAAATAGACAGTGGGCATCATGAAGCCAGACTGTATGACTTCCTGAAATTCAGCTTTGCATATCTCGCACATGCTCAATGCTGCACAAGCAATGTAATAGGTTTCAGTCAGGTTTGCAAGGACTACTGGGAAACATGATGCCTATCCCAGAAACCCTTGCAAATAGCCTTGTGACTTAATAGCCTAGGCTAATAAGGAGGAGGAAGTAATGAAGGACTACAAAATAAAGGTACTTACAAGCAACAAAATAAATAAAAATTGTCCATTCTAAACACTATCAGATTAGGGCATGCAGCACAGACAAACATAAAAAAATGGGTGGAACTCCACTTTAACCACTTACCTACTGTGCACCTAGACCGCCTTCCTGCCCAGACAAAATATAAGCTTCCCGCACTGCGTCGCTTTAACTGACAATTGCGCGGTCATGCGACTTGGCTCCCAAACAAAATTGGCGTCCTTTTTTTCCCACAAATAGAGCTTTCTTTTGGTGGTATTTGATCACCTCTGCGGTTTTAATTTTTTGCGCTATAAACAAAAATAGAGCGTCAATTTTTAAAAAAATGCAATATTTTTTCCTTTTTGCTATAATAAATAACCCCAAAAAATATATAAAAAAAAAAAATTTTCCCTCAGTTTAGGCCGATACGTATTCTTCTACATATTTTTGGTAAAAAAAAAATGCAATAAGCGTTTATCGATTGGTTTGCGCAAAATTTATAGCGTTTACAAAATAGGGGATAGTTTATGGCATTTTTTTTTTTTTTTTACTATTAATGGCGGCGATCTGCGATTTTTTTATTGGGACTGCGACGTTATGGCGGACATTTCGGACACTTTTCTGACATTTTTGGGACCATTTACATTTATACAGTGAAAAATGCTATAAATATGCATTGATTACTGTATAAATGTGACTGGCAGTGAAGGGGTTAACCACTAGGCGGCGGGGAAGGGGTTAAATGTGTGTCCTATGAGTGTTCTAACTGTAGGGGGAGGGGTGGGTGACTGGGGGAGGTGACCGATTGTGTCCCTATGTACAAGGAACACAATCTGTCACCTCTCTCACTTACAGAGCAATCGCGTGTGCCCGGCGGCGATCGTTGCCGCCGGGCACTCGCACGGGATCCCCGCGGAGCGGCGGGAGCGCGCGCGCGCCGCCGGCGACGCGCGCGCGCCCGCGGCTTTAAAGGGACATCACGTCATATAACGTGATGTCAGAACAATGGAGTCCTCCGCCCGCCGTCATATGACGGTGGGCGGTGGACAAGTGGTTAAGCAACATGGTAACTGGTCGCGGGCCACAATAAACAGAGCGGGCGGATGGCAGGTCCGTCTCCACTCTGTATATGCAGAGCGGACACGGACACACCCCACTGTACTCTATTTGTTATTTAGCAGATCGGATTGGAGGTAGGACAAAAGTCGGTTTATCTGCCACTCTTTAGAGGTGAATGGAGGGTCCAATTGGGTCGGACTGACCGTGTGAAAGGGGCCCAAGGCTGCTTTCACACTGATGCATTGCAGATTACCAACACAGTGTACCTTTGGCTTTCCTGCACTTAGACGTCTAATATATTCTGCAGGTTTGGTGCACTTTCAGAAAGCTCACTGAACTTGCAGGTAATAACAGAAGTTTATGGCTCAGTGCAGGTAACCCGCAGTTTCACTGCTCTGCATCTGCAGGTCAGTTTGAAAGGTAACCACTGCAGAACAGATATGCCCATATATACACTGTGATTTTAGTAAAAAAAATGACCTTTAATAATAGTATTCAATTTTATTCCATCCCAGATCAGACAGGCCCTGATTTACTCCCTTTGCCGCCCCAAGGCTGGGTCCTTCAATGCTGCCCCCACATACCAACCCCCCCCCCCCCCCCCCCACACACACACACACACACACCACCATTCTCATCCTTTAACTGCTACAATAGATCAATTAAAAACATATTTCCACACACGAGAGCACTGAAAATAACTCTGCCCACCAATTGCATCCTCCGTTCCCATGAATGCAGCCTCTATGCCCACTAATTGCAGCCTCTGTGCCCACCAATTGCAGCCTCTGTGCCCACTAATTGCAGCCTCTATGCCCATGAATGCAGCCTCTGTGCCCACTGATTGCAGCCTCTGTGCCCATTAATGCAGCCTCTGTGCCCATAAATACAGCCTCTATGCCCACTGATTGCAGCCTCTATGCCCACTGATTGCAGCCTCTGTGCCCACTGATTGCAGCCTCTGTGCCCATTGATTGCAGCCTCTGTGCCCATGAATGCAGCCCTTGTGCCCATAATTGCAGGCAGCCTCACCATTTCCTGGATGGATAACACGCAGCGATCCCCTCCCTCTGTCAGCCGGTGCTCGGATGTCAGGGAGCTGGGTCTGTGTCTGTGTGCAAGGTCCCACCCCCCTAGAACAGCTTGGGTGATAGGCAGAACACTGATTCAATCTACTATTACACTGAGCTGGTCTAGGGGGCGGAACCTTGCACACACAGACCCAGCTCCATGACATCCAAGCCCAGAGGACAGAGGGAGGGGAGTGCGCCGCCCCTGAACCCACTGCTCCCCGAAGGTTTGGCCTCGGTAGCCTTGTGAGGAATCCGGCTCTGAGAGCAGGAGGTAGCGGGCCACGTCAGAGGGCTCCACAGGCCACATCAGAGAGCTCCGCGGGCCACATGTGGTCCCCGGGCCACTGGTTGGGCACCCCTGCATTAAAGTCTATGGAACCAAAAAAAGTCCCTGACCCTTTCCATAAAATGCACAAATGTGAACATGACCCATAGGAAATCATGTTATGCTGGATTCACACCTATGCATTACAGTTTATTTAACATGGTTTCCTATGGAACACGTTCTGTAGTGCAAATCTGCAAAATGCAAAAAGCACTTAAAATACATAGGTGTGAATCAGGCCTTAAATGGACTGTAGTGTGTTTCTGCAAAACTGAGAACGCACTAAAAAATTTAGAGGTGTGAACTTGGTCTCAATCTGGTAGCAAATAAAAAAAATATTTCCTTGGTTTTTATTGTGCATTATTAGTAAAAATAAAAAATAGAAAAAATGTGTTTTCATGTAATTTCTCCCTCTGTAACATTTACTTACTGTAATATGCCTACCGCCATATATGTACTGCAAAATATCACAGATATATCACAGATTATGTGACTTTTATGTAACATAATGTAATAGTAAAACTCCAAGTGAATATATACTTTTTACTTTAGGAAAGCTTTAATCTCCTTTTGACACTATATTGCTACACACGCATGTGGAAAAACAGTTTACATAAATTACGATTAACTAAAAAAATCTGGCTGCTTACAATCGTACCACATCCATATATTTTACCATCGCAAAAAACATAACTCTCTCTTTTCCTTCAGTGTATCTGTCCCCCACACAGATAGTAAGCACCTCCCAGGGACACACTTAACCCTTTGGTGTTAACCCCTTCCCTGCCAGTGTCATTTATACTGTGACAGTGCATTTCTTTAGCACTGATCATTGTGTTGGTGTCACTGGTCCCCAATAAGTGTCACTTAGTGTCCACTTTGTCTGCCGCAAGGTCGCAGTCCCGCTAAAAATCGTTGATCGCCGGCATTACTAGTAAAAAAAAAAAATGCCATAAATTTATCCCATCGTTTATAGACGCAAAAACTTTTCTGCAAACCAATATACACTTTTTGTTTTGTTTTTTTACCAAAAATATGTAACAGAATACATATTGACCTAAAATGATGAAGAATTTTTTTTTTTATTGGGAATGTTTTATAGCAGAAAGTAAAAAAAAAAATTGCATTTTTTTAAAAATTGACGCTCTATTTTTGTTTATACCGCAAAAATAAAAACCACAGAGGTGATCAAATACCACCAAAAGAAAGCTCTATTTCTGGGGAAAAAAAGGGCATCAATTTTATTTGGGTACAACACTGCACTAAATTTTTACAGCCCGTTCATGATTATAACCCCAAAGAAGGAAACTAGCCTAGAGATCAGAAGCCAGACATGTTTCACTTTGACTGCTTTCTCAAGGCTCAATACGCTTAGATAATATACAAAATCAATACAGAATAATCCTTACAACAATTAATAACAGAAAAATATGTGAAGAGATATACATGTGCAACTTACGCCCGGTCCTTGCTTTCAGAGTGCCATAGACCACAGAGGATCAGAGGTGATAACAAACCCCAGGAGGGGAAAAGAGAAACGGCTCAAACTAGTCCAAGTCCACGATATTTAGCATCTTACAAAAAAAATCTGATATAGTCAGACTATAAACCATATGCTAAAGGTCATGTGCTTTTATAAAAAAAAGTCCAGGAGTCACTTGCTTATCCCTTGCAATTACTGAACACAGAAAGGGGGTCAGAAGATAGAAAATTAGGAGGTGCCCAGCCAAAAACGATCCCCTCCATAACAGGTCATCTAGGAATAGGATCATAATAAACATCCCCAAGTACACATTAGGCCGCGTACACATGGAGGGACATATCCGATGGAAACGGTCCTCGGACCGTTTTCATCGGATATGTCCGCCGGACTATTTTGGTCCGATGGCGTGTACACACCATCGGATCAAAATCCCCGCCGGCAGACAGCGCGGTGACGTGGCGGTGACGTTGACACCGCCACGTCACCGCACCAGGAAGTAAACAACTTCCACGCATGCGTCGGATCCATACGACGCTTGTGCGGGCATGCTTTGGAAATTTTTCGCTGGAGAAATCCGTCCAAATCCGTCCGCTTGCTCCTACAGACGAGAGGATTTTTCGGCTGAAATGGTCCGTCGGACCATTTCCAGCGGAAAAATTCCATCGTGTGTACGCAGCCTTATTGTGATCAATATCTGAAAGCTAATTAAACTCTACCAAAAGAAAAAAAAGGGGAAATGTACCCAGTATTTGTAGAGTGCACAGTCTATCAGATAGCATATGTTTTCGGAGATAACCTGCTGCCAAATCGCAAGCTCTCCAAGGCCTTACACACGATCGAATCTATCTGCTGGAAACGGTCCGACGGACCGTTTCAGCAGACAAATTCGATCGTATGTTCGAGCGGACAGACAGGTTTTTCCAGCAGACAAATTTTAAAGCATGCTTTAAAATCTGTCTGCTGGGAACCCGTACGTCCGACATGTCTGCTGGTTAGTACACTAACCAGCAGACATATCTGCCCGCACATGCGTCGTATGGATGCGACGCATGCGTGGATGTTTTTTACTTCCTGGTGCGATGACGTGGCGGCGTCAACGTCACCACCACATCACCGCGTTGTCTGCCGGCGGGGATTTTGGTTTGATCGTGTGTACACGATCAAACCAAAATAGCCCAGCAGACAAATCCGATCAAATCGGTCTGTCAGACCGATTTGATCGGATTTATTTGGTCGTGTGTACGCGGCCCAAGACCCACCCCCTGCAGTCTTAATAAGAACAGGGGGTCCTGCTTTATCCATCCATGGGCAGAGCTACCAAGAGACAATGCCAAATACACCTCATCAAGGGCCCCCTTAAAAATTCAAACAGACAATCCAGCTCACTGGCGGCTGGTGCTCAAAATTTTTGGGGGAGGCGCAAACAAACAAAAAAAAAATCAATTGCAGCCTCACTGTGCTCATCAATTGTTGCCACCGTGCCCATCAAACGCAGCCACTGTGCCATCAAGCGCAGCCACTGTGCCATCAAACGCAGCCACTGTGCCATTAATTGTCGCCACTGTGCCATCAAACGCAGCTACTGTGCCATCAAACGCAGCCACTATGCCATCAAACGCAGCCACTGTGCCATTAATTGTCGCCACTGTACCATCAAACGCAGCCACTGTGCCATCAATTGTCGCCACTGTGCCCATCAATTGCTGCCAGTTTGCCCCATAAAATGCCGCTAGTTTGCCTCATAAAATGCCACCAGTTTGCCCCATAAAATGCCGCCAGATTGACCCCCCGCCCGGGACTTACCTTTCTCGGGTCAGCCATCCTCCTCCACAATCCCTCAATGTCTTCTCCTGCCCTCGATGTTGCTTCAGCCAATCAGGTGACCGGTAACCAGACATGGTGAACCTGATTGGCTGAGACGCGTGTCAGTGTTAGCCAGGGAATGCACACCCTGTGCGCCCTCTGGTTAACAGTTTGGAAGCCGATTAGAGCCCACAGGCTGTAATTGGTAAGACACTTCCAAAACACACCCACCGCTGTTATTCAGATGCCCGGCGCTCAACAGGGGGCCAGCCACCAGAATAATGGGCGGCAGCGACGACAATACATAGATTCATTCAATGCATGAATCTATGTATTGTTAAGTGACGGTGCAGGAGAGAGGGGGCGGCGCTCCTGCACCCACTATGGAAGCACGCGCACTGATCCAGGTACAAACCTATACAAGTCACCTTCACAGTCAGAAGATTACATTTCATACCCCCTGGGTGCCAAATATTGTGTGTCCACTGCTGGCTGACACACATCAAATTGTCAGCCAGCTACAAATGGCTGTAATGGTGCCAAATCCTCAAAGGACACTGGCTTTGTGGCCCCCGTCAGCCAATGAAGTTACCTGGCCATGACATTGGGCTGGCGCATGCGTTCATTCAACCACAGTAGGCATGCCCCTTCAGCCGCACAATGGCCTCTGATCTCTTGGCTAATTTCTTTCTTTGGGGGTTATAATCATGAACGAGTAGTATAAATGTATCATTTTGGTTTTCCACTGCGTGTGGGATCTATAGAGTGCAATTTTTCAATACTATGTCATTTGTATTACTCTAAACTTTGTATAACATGTTTTATCTATCGGATTATCTGTCCCATACTTTAAAGTTTTCATTGTTGCTAGTTTGCTTAATTTGTGAGCATAACATCAAAGCCTAAGTGCAGCAAACAAACAAAAACACAAAAATCAGCACAAGGGACATAACTTACAGATAGATACTATAAGCTGTACTACAGCTTCTATGTTGGAAAGTGATCTGTGAATGGAGGACAGGCAGATGATCGATAGGCACTTTGACACATGTTTTTGTGTTTTATTATTTTGGTTAGGTTTTAAGACAATATTAAGTAGGGTTGGTGAAAGCAGAAATTAGTATGAAAATTTGAATACTGCATTATTGCACTCACTTACTTGAGCATTTTGGGCCCAGATTCACAGAGCGATTACGCCTGCGCAACAGGAGATGCGCGTGCGTAAGTCTAAATGTGCGCGTGCGTTTCGTTGCGCGGCATCCCCAGAACGAGATACGCAAAAAATCTACTTTTTTTTGTCCCGCGTAATTTCGTTAGACTGGCGCATCCGTCCGCGCAAAAGTGCGATAGACACACCATTGATTTGCTAGTCAAATATGCTAATGAGGGACTTACGGGGATCCACAAAAGAACGTTGGGGCAGCGCAGGCGACGCAGTGTGCGCAACAGCAAAATGTCCTGTCTAAAATTAGAGCTGATAAAAGCTGGTCTAAAAAAAGAAAAAAAGTCTAATTGTCAGATAAAGCAACACTGTTAGTGAGGAGTTCAGCAGTCACACGTGTTGCTCAACAATCTGTATGCCAACATGCCAGGGGCATCGTCGCACATAGCTATACTACTGACTTTAGATGAACAAAGAAGGAGGAGGGCACGGAGGATGGCACTAAGGAGGGCACGGGAGATGTTTTATTTTTTATTTTTATTTGCTTATATAAAATTTACAATTTAATCTAATCTAATACAATATTCTTATCTGATACAAGCCCCTCACTCTTCACTTGATATATCACACACGCATAGACATCTTTGGCATGAGTGATTCTGAGGTATCTCGCATCTTCAGATTCACCCCTCATGCCATCCTGGAATGACCACAACCTTGCAGGAGGACATCAGCAGCCCAACACATGGCACCACCCATGACACCCATGACAGCTACATATACAATCAGAGCCCCATCCCCACAGATTTCGAACAGAACATGTATGGGGACAGCTGGCTGGTTGGTGAGTGACATGGGTGGCAGGCATGACTATCCCCTCCCGTGATGCACACCTCACAAGTGGCACATGCATGACTAACATCCTCCTGTCTTTTCCCTTCAAGGTGACTCTGCATATGCACTGGTACCCCATCTCATGACCCCATCTCATGCCAGCTCACATTATGCATCTTTGCACGTTAAACACACACATTAATCATGGCACAATGAGAATGCATGCATGCACACCACTGTGGTCCCTAGCACACACACACGACATCGTCATCACATTGGATTGGCACCAGTCCACCATGCAGGACTTGTGAGCAGCAATGCCATGCCACGGCTCCAATTATGTCACTGTACATTCATACACCATTCACACAGACCTGGGGATCACTTCTCCACCACAAATGAGGGTGACACCCCTTTTCCCGCAGGAATATCACCCCCACATTCCAAAATCATACACAAACAGAACCAAAAAAATTAAATAAATGATGAGCAAAAAAAAAAAAATGCCCAGCAAAAATATAATTTAAACAAAATAACAACAAAGAAAACCCATAAAAGACAAAAATCACTCTGCAAAACAGTCCCCAAATATCTCAAAGACACGTCACAAACAAACAAAAGCACCTTGCTGTAGAGGGAGGGATACAAAGGGATGTACTTTTGCAAAGGAAGTGCATTTGTGTCTGTCTATTTATGCTGTCTGCGTAGTTCACAAAGTTGCCCTAGTCCATTTCCAATTTCACTGATTGCGCTGCTCCCGAGTTGTGAGCATGCGCACAGCGGAGCTGACCATGGTCTCGTTCAAGCGCGCATGCGCGAGCCGGCCGGCCCTTCATTTGCATGGGGTCACGGCTCATTTCAATGTAACACGCCCACGTCCTTCCCAATTTGTATTACTCCTCCTTACGCCTCAGGAAAAAACCTTACGCTTGCGCAATTTCCTGCGCAAAAGCTACGTGAATCGGGGGATTACGCGGCTAGATGGCGCAAGTCTAACGTAAAGGCGGTGCGCTACGCCGGTCCAATAATGCGCCGATGTACGTGAATCTGGGCCTTGATGTTTAGGTAGTGAACACAAATGTCATCCAGCAAATCTGACATTTGGGAGGGAATATATACATATATATATATATATATATATATATATATACACAGCAGTCCTCAAAAATTCCACTTGCCTGCTCGCATTTTGCGAGTGGATTTTGAGGGCTGGCGAGCAAGGGCTGCCTGGGAAGCTGGGGGGTAAACACCACCGGCATGCAGGGTTGTATAGGAGTCCTTCTCCCAGCGCTTGTGGAGGGGAAGAGAGGAGCGCGGCAGCCGGATCATCAGAGTGTAGAGAACTTCACTGGCGGCATTCATTTCAATTGCCATGTGTTCCCTGCACTCGCTGTCACACACAGCCCCGCCCCCTGGTCCCGGGACTTTGATAGACAGATCACCCCTCATAGGTGTGCGCAGCCTAATACATTAGGGTGTGCACCCCAAAGCTCAAACACACATGCGTATATATGTATAGGGTAGTAGGGCAATGGACGGTGTCAGTAGAACAGTGGATGGGAGCAGTGGGCAGGGACTGTTGTCAGTTGTTTCTTTTTATTATCTTTTTTATTATTACTTTTTACAATAAATGTTGTTTTATTATTTTTTTACAATATTCTTTTACAGTAATTTTTTATTATTTTCTTTTACAGTTTTTTAGGAGCACCATTGGGGGGCTTTGGTGAGATATCAGGGCCCTAACCAGACCCCTAGTATCTCACTTTTGAGAGAGAGGGAAAGGGACCGAGGACAGAGATTCCTGAGTCCCTTTCTCTGCAGCCAAGCAGCAGCGGGAATCTGTGCAGCACAGGGTGATTAGGGTGTGCCTGGGCACACCTGGCACACCCTGTGCGCACGCCTATGTCACCCGTCCAATCACAAGTGACGTGTATCAAAGTTCCCTGACCAGGGGGCGGGGCTGCATGTGACGGCGAGCGACGGGAACACACAGCAATTGAAATGAAAGCTGTGATGTTCCTCGGTGCGCTAATATCCACACGGTAATTATCTTCCTCTCCTCTGTTTCCTGCAGGAAGGGCATATATAGACAGCATAATGGGCATAGGTAGACAGCATAATGGGCACAGATAGACAGCATAATGGGCACAGACAGACAGCATAATGGGCACAGACAGCATAATGGGCACAGATAGACAAATGGGCAGCATGATGGGCACAGATAGGCTGCATCGGCGACACGGGTAGGCTGCATCAGCAGGCACGGGCAGGCTGCATCTGCGTGCACAGATAGGCAGCATGGTGGGCACAGATTGGCAGCATGGTGGGCACAGATTGGCAGCCTGAAGGACACAGGCAGCAAGATGGGCACAGATAGGCACAGATAGGCAGAATGATGGGCACAGATTGGCAGCATGAAGGACACAGGCAGCCTGATGGGCAAAGATTGGCAGCATGGAGGGCACAGATTGGCAGCATGATGGGCACAAATTGGCAGCATGATAGACACAGATAGGCTGCATCGGGGGACACGGGCAGGCTGCATTGTTGGGCACAGATAAAGTTGTTACAGTAATATTTATTTTTAGAACTTACTGTAATTCTGCATAAAACATTTTAAGTGTCATTTCATGAGATAATTTATGAGGGTGTGTTTAGGGCAGGCATTGTAGCGATTGCGTGGGGCAACGGTTGGCGAGTAACCCTTGAGGCCTGGCTAGTAGCTCAGGACTTGAAATTTTGAGCCCTGTATACAGGATAGATAGATAGATAGATAGATAGATAGATAGATAGATAGATAGATAGATAGATAGATAGATAGATAGATAGATAGATAGATAGGTAGGTAGATAGATAGATAGATAGATAGATAGATAGATAGATAGATAGATAGATAGATAGATAGATAGATAGATAGATAGATAGATAGATAGATAGATAGATAGATAGATAGATAGATAGATAGATAGATAGATAGATAGATAGATAGATAGATATGCAATAAAAAGTATGTGAACCCTTTTGGAATGATATGGATTTCTGCACAAATTGGTCATAAAACGTCATCTGATCGTCATCTAAGTCACACCAATAGACAATCACAGTCTGATTAACCACTTAAGGACCGGACCAATATGCTGCTAAATGCCCAGAGGCATTTTTACAATTCGACACTGCGTCGCTTTAACCGACAATTGCTCGGTCGTGCGACGTGTCTCCCAAACAAAATTTGCGTCCTTTCTTCCCACAACTAGAGCTTTCTTTTGATGGTATTTGATCGCCTCTGCGATTTTTATTTTTTGCGCTATATACAAAAATAGAGCGACATTTTTGAAAAAAAAAACAATATTTTTAAATTTTTGTTATAAGAAAAACCGAATAAACAAAATTTTAGTCAAACATTTAGGCCGAAATGTATTCAGCCACATGTCTTTAGTAATAAAAATCACAATAAAAAAAAACTAGCTACCTAGCGGGAACAGTGACACTAATACAGCGATCAGAAAAATGATCGCTTAGTGACACTGGCAATAGGGGGTGAAAGGGTTAACTAGGGCGGTGATCAAGGGGTTAATACTGTATTAGGGGGGTACGGGGGCTACCCTGAACCTAACACTAACTGCCTGTCACACTAACTGTCACACCGACACTAAATGCAGTGATCAGTAAATATATGATCACTGCATTCAGTGACACTGTGACAGGGGGGTGGGGGGGTGATCGGGGAGGTTAATGTGCCTATGTGTCACTGGTGTCAGTGTAGTGTTGGTGCAGACTCACTTGTGATGTCTTCTCTCCTCAGCGGCGGTTGAAAATACCGCCGAGAGGAGAGATTACATCACTTCCCCCTTCCTGTGTTTACACAGGCAGAGGAAGTGACACGCGGGGGAGGACGCGCATTGGCTGGGAGCGATCCGGAGGGGGCGGACAAAAACAAACAGCCACCCCCTCATCCCGGATCGCTCAGACAGCCACAGGGACCGCCGCAAGTACGGGGGGGGTTCCCGATCGGACCCCCGACCCACGTCTAGGCAGGGACGTACAGGTACGCCAATGTGCCTGTACGTGCCATTCTGCCAACGTATATGTACATGCGGCGGTCCTTAAGGGGTTAAACTAATAACACACAAATAATTAAATGTTACCATGTTTTTATTGAACACACCATGTAAACATTCACAGTGCATGTGGAAAAAGTATGTGAACCTTTGGATTTAATAACTGGTTGAACCTTCTTTGGCACACAATAACTTCAACCAAACGTTTCCTGTAGTTGCAGTTCAGACATGCACAACGGTCAGAAGTAATTCCTCTTTACAAAACTGTTTAAGTTTAGCAAGATTCTTGGGATGTCTGGTGTGAATCGCTTTCTTGAGCTCATGCCACAGCATCTCAATCGAGTTGAGGTCAGGACTCTGACTGGGCCACTCCAGGCGTATTTTCTTCTGTTTAAGACATTATGTTGATTTACTTCTAAGCTTTGGGTCGTTGTCCTGTTGCAACACCCATCTTCTGTTGAGCTTCAGCTGGTGGACAGATGGCCTTAAGTTCTGCAAAATGTCTTGATAAACTTGGGAATACATTTTTCCTTTGATGATAGCAATCCGTCCAGGCCCTGACGCAGCAAAGCAGCCCCAAACCATGATGCCCCACCACCATACTTCACAGTTGGGATGAGGTTTTGATGTTGGTGTGCTGTGCCTCTTTTCTCCACACATAGGGCCAGATTCAGGTAGATGGGCGCTTCTTTACTTTGGAGTAACGTTTCTCATTTACGTTACTCCGCCGACACTTTCGGCGCAAGTACTGTAATTCACATAGCAGTTGCGCGTAAACTTGCGCCAGAGTAACGATAATGCGCTGGCGTAACCCGACGCAAGTGGAAGTGGGTGTGATCATATGTAAATGATGGGCGGAGCCCAGCGCAGAGGCTTGCGTTCAGCGCATCATCCACGGAGCATGCGCGGTAATTGAGGCTCCACTCGCCCCCTTGTGCGCATGCTCACAACTTCCGTCGGCACCACTTCACGGGAAACGTCAGCGCAATGCGTTCCGTTGGGCGTTTAAATGCGCCCGTAGATGCGCCATTCCGGCACTAAAGTATATCCTGTTCCCCCCCCCCGCAGTGAAGTTACTTTTGTTCTGAGATGGCTGCTCCCGTTCCCCGCAGACACACAGGAGAAAGCTGAACTCTAAAGGCCAGGAGCTGTCAGCCGTCATCTCGGCTATGGAGACCTATGATGTCTTCCTCCATGGCTGTAAAAGTTGACAGACAAGCATGGACAGAGGTGTTGTCCTGCAAGTGGGGTTGCTCAGCTAGCTCTTATCGTCGGTAACGCTGCTGTAGCTGCTCTCCTGCTGACCTGTGGCCGTCTGGAGTAAAGATAAAGCAGCTATTTGTAGAAATAACTTTGCGCCGGACGGGCGAGATACGCGCGGCTCATGTAGCCAGCGTATGGTGCTAATCCCTTCGCGAATAGGGAAATCTCCCTCATTTGCATATTTGCAGGGGAAATCAATAGGCGCGACTGATGCGCCAAACGAAATTATGCGCTGACGAGACTCTGGCGTCGGAAAGTTAAGCCGATCGGAAATGGCCCGTTTTCTGTCGCATTTAGTTTGGTGGGTACGGCCACATAGAAACGACGGAGCAAATTCACAGTTACACGGCGCATATCGAAATTCTCCAGCGCAACTCTACCTGAATCTGGCCCATAGTGTTGTGTGTTTCTTCCAAACAACTCAACTTTGGTTTCATTTGTCCACAGAATATTTTGCCAGTACTGCTGTGGAACATCCAGGTGCTCTTGTGCAAACTGTAAACACGCAGCAATGTTTTTTTTTTTGGACAACAGTAGCTTCCTCTGTGGTATTCTCCCATAAAATCCATTATTGTTTAGTGTTTTACATATCTTAGATTCGCTAACAGGGATGTTAGCATATGCCAGAGACTTTTGTAAGTCTTTAGCTGACAGTCTAGGATTCTTCTTCACCTCATTGAGCAGTCTGCGCTGTGCTCTTGCAGTCATCTTTAAAGGAAGGACACTCCTAGGGAGAGTAGCAGCAGTGCTGAACTTTCTCCATTTATAGACAATTTGTCTTACCGTGGACTGATGAACAGCAAGGCTTTTGGAGATACTTTTATAACCCTTTCCAGCTTTATGCAAGTTAACAATTCTTTATTTATAGGTCTTCTGAGAGTTCTTTTGTGCGAGGCATCATTCACAACAGGCAATGCTTCTTGTGAAAAGCAAACCCTGAACTGGTGAGTGTTTTTTATAGGACAGGGCAGTTGTAACCAACACATCCAATCTCATCTCATTGATTGGACTGACACCTCACTCCAATTAGCTCTTGGAGATGTCATTAGTCCAGGGGTTCACATACTTTTTCCACCTGCACTGTGAATGTTTACATGGTGTGTTCAATAAAAACATGGTAACATTTAATTCTTTGTGTGTTATTAGTTTAAGCAGACTGTGATTGTATGTTGTTGTGACTTAGATGAAGATCAGATCACATTTTATGACCATGTTGTGCAGAAATCCATGTCATTCCAAAAGGGTTCACATACTTTGTATTGCAATGATAGATAGATAGATAGATAGATAGATAGATAGATAGATAGATAGATAGATAGATAGATAGATGTCATGTGACTCATTAGTGTGACAGGGTCTCAGGTGTGAATGGGCAGCAGGTGTGTTAAATTTGGTGTTATCGCTCTCACTCTCTCATACTAGTCACTGGAGGTTCAACATGGCACTTCATGGCAAAGAACTCTCTAAAGGTTCTGAAAATAAAGAATTGTTGCTCTACATAAAGATAGAAAATGCAATCAGCGCAAAAATATAACCCCCCCCCCCCCAAATGCAAGCTGAACACTAAAAGACTTTCACAGAAATCAGTAGCAAATAATAAAAAATATAGAAAGTGCAGCGCAATAAAAAACGACAAGTCCCAGAAGATAAGATTACTCCACATGAAGATTAGCAATATCAAATGAGTGGTGACAGACCCTCCAATCTTAGTTCTTAGTTCTACACTCACCTCAGAGTATGGACCTTTTGAGCTAACAGGTAGTCATTCACGCAGGTCCCACACAGGGTAGACAGCAAAAACAGGTAAGTTTAACCACTTAAGGACCGCCGCATGTACATTTACGTCGGCACAATGGCAGCGACAGGCACATCAAAGTATATATACGTTGGTGCCTTGAGGTGGGTCAGGGGTCCGATCGGGACCCCCCCCCCCGGTACATGCGGCAGTCCGCGCGGCTGTACGAGCGATCCGGGATGAGGGGGCGGCTATTCGTTTTTGTCCGCCTCCTCCGGATCGCTCTCAGCCAATGCCCGCGCCCGCCTGTGTGTCACTTCCTCCTCCTGTGTAACCACAGGAAGGAGGAAGCGTTGTGATCTCTCCCTCGGCGGTTTTTTCAACCACCGCTGAGGAGAGATCACTACACAAGTAAGTCTGCACTAACACTACACTGACACACACTACATATAGGCACATTTAACCCCCCTGATCGCCCCCCCTCCCCCCTGTCACAGTGTCACTGAATGCAGTAATCATACATGTATGATTGGTGTATTTAGTGTCAGTGTGACAGGCAGTGTGACAGTCAGTTAGTGTTAGGTCCTGGGTAGCCCCCGTACCCCCCCCCCTAATAAAGTTTTAACCCCTTGATCACCACCCTAGTTAACCCTTTCACTCCCTATTGCCAGCATCACTAAGCGATCATTTTTCTGATCGCTGTATTAGTGTCGCTGTTCCCGCTAGGTAGCTAATTTTTTTTTTTATTGCGATTTTTTTTTACTAAAGACATGTGGCTAAATACATTTTGGCCTAAATGTTTGACTAAAATTTAGTTTATTGATTTTTCTTATAACAAAAAGTAAAAAATATAGATTTTTTTTCAAAAATGTCGCTCTATTTTTGTATATAGCGCAAAAAATAAAAATCGCAGAGGCGATCAAATACCACCGAAAGAAAGCTCTATTTGTGGGAAGAAAAGGACGCAAATTTTGTTTGGGAGCCACGTCCCACGACCGCGCAATTGTCTGTTAAAGCGACGCAGTGCCGAATGGCATAAAACCCCTTGGGTCGAATGGCATAAAACCCCTTGGGTCATTTGGCAGCATATTGGTCCGGTCCTTAAGTGGTTAAACTCCTTCTCCAGATCGATAATGGCAATGGGAGTATCAAACCATATGCAAGAAAGAGAGGAGATCTAAGTGTTTATTGTGCAATCAATTCAAATGTATTAGTGCCCAACACAGACTGCTCAAATGTATAAGGACGAATACAAGCATGCAGCACAAACACTGTGCTGATTGTTAGCAAAGGATGGCAGCGGGTGACGTCATCTGTGCGTGGCTTCTCCCCCATATGCGTTAGGTTCATCAGAACTTTCTCATCATATCTTTATCTACATAAAGATGGCCTAGGCGTGATGGTGAACCTTGGCACCCCAGATGTTTTGGAACTACATTTCCCATGATGCTCATGCACACTGAATTGTAGTTTAGCATCATGTGAAATGTAGTTCCAAAACATCTGGGGTGCCAAGGTTCGTCATTACTGGCCTAGGCTAAAGGAAGATTGCCAAGACTCTGAAACTGAGCTGCAGCATGGTGGCCAAGACCATACAGTGGTTTAACAGGAAAGGTTCCACTCAGAACAAGCCTCCCCATGGTTGACCACAGGAGTTGAGTGCACATGCTTAATGTCATATCCAGTGGTTGTCTTTGGGAAATTGATGTATGAGTGCTGCCAGCATTGCTGCAGAGGTCAAAGGGGTGGGGGATCAGCCTGTCAGTGCTCAGACCTTACACCGCACACTGCATCAAATTGGTCTACATGGCAGTCATCCCAGAAAGAAGCCTCTTCTAAAGATGATGCACAAGAAAGTCCACACACAGTTTACTGAAGACAAGCAGACTAAGGACATGTGTAGCACTACCCCCGGAGGAGCCGCTGGATAGATTTGGGATCTACTCTCACTAATTTATTCACCCCTTTTAAGTGGCTCGAACCCTCCCTTGGCACACCAGACCCATGTAGAAATATTGTGGTCCCTATTGGTTGGAATTATCACTTTTATTCCTATTACAAGGAATGTAAACATCCCTTGTAATAGAAAAAAGCATGACAGGTCCTCTTATATATGAGATCTGGGGTCAAAAAGACCTCAGATCTCATATTCAGGCTTAAATGCAAAAAAAAAAAAAAAAAAAAAAAAAAAAAAAGTCAAAATGTAAACAAATTAAATGTCTCTTTAAGACGCTGGGCGGAAATGACGTTTTGACGTCACTTCCGCCCAGCAGAGGTATGGGGACGGCTGAGGGACATTTTTTCCCTCAGTCGCATCCCCGGACAGCCAGCAAGAGGACCCGATCGCCTCCGCCGCTACCGACGGCTACGGTAAGCGGCGGAGGGCGCGGGAGAGCGGCGGGAGGGGGGGGCACCCTCTCCCGCCGCCGGTAACGGCGATCTCGCGGCGAATCCACCGCGATGACCGCCGTTATCGTTAACAGGCCGCCCCACGAAGAGATGGATATCTCGGTTGTGGCAGCAGCTGCTGCCGTTACCGAGATATCCATCTTCAAAAAAATGACGTCTTTGGACGTGGGGCTGGTCAGAAGTGGTTAAACAGCAGGTAAACATACACAAATAGTTATGCAAGAATGACTCTGAAAGGGCCCTTTGCAGGAGTCAACAAATGAGAGAGAATAACATGAAATAAACCGATAGTATTGTTGAACATAGGAACTACTATAGGTAGTCTATGCTCGCGAGCCTCCCCTAGTGGGCAGATCTGTAAAACGCAAGTGCAGGAGTCCCTGGCCAGGCCTTGCTCAAACAGCTTCAGAAAGAACCTGTAGGATGAAGACTATGTTGAGAACGTTGGTGCACTTATTTAAATTGTAATCCTAAGGGGAACAGGTTAAACTCAGTCAAAAAGGGGTATGATGAAATCAATTTGATGAATACAGATGCTGGTGAACCGATCGTCCAGTCAGCGTCAGTCAATCACACTAGCATGCCTTTAAGATGCTAAGCGTCTTCATTAAAGTAGTGAATAGTACGTGACTCTGTCTGAAGGAGTACTATTAACTTCTATACTGAGGTAATATTGAAACTTGGGCAAGTGCCCTCTCACCCGAACAATTCAGTCCGCCTGCACACGATCTCCGGATAACAGTATTGTTACCTTTTTTTTCTTGGGTTGTTACTTCCAATGAGTAAACACACCTCACAAAGTCGGTATAGTAAAAGAAAAGGGTAACTTTACTTGATATACGGTAAAGGGAATAAAATGAGATTTAAACAACAGGTAAACATACACAAATAGTTATGCAAGAATGACTCTGAAAGGGCCCTTTGCAGGAGTCAACAAATGAGAGAGAATAACTTGAAATAAACTGATAGTATTGTTGAACATAGGAACTACTATAGGTAGTCTATGCTCGCGAGCCTCCCCTAGTGGGCAGATCTGTAAAACGCAAGTGCAGGAGTGCCTGGCCAGGCCTTGCTCAAACAGCTTCAGAAAGATCCTGTAGGATGAAGTCTATGTTGAGGACATTGGTGCACTTATTTAAATTGTAATCCAAAGGGGAACAGGTTAAACTCAGTCAAAAAGAGGTATGATGAACTCAATTTGATGCTGATGAACCAATCGTCCAGCCAGCGTCAGTCAATCCCGCTAGCGTGCCTTTAAGATGCTAAGCGTCTTCATTAAAGTAGTGAATAGTACGTGACTCTGTCTGAAGGAGTACTATTAACTTCTATACTGAGGTAATATTGAAACTTGGGCAAGTGCCCTCTCACCCGAACAATTCAGTCCGCCTGTGGCCTTCACAGAAATGCACCAAACAGTCACCGCTCTGCAGCACATGATCTCCGGATACAACAGCTCCCCGCTGGTACGTTAGTCAGCTGGCGAGTTCCTCCGGTCTTCTAGAAGCACAAGTCGGAAGCACTTGGGCCTGTTCCTCTCCAAATGGTGGGTCCCTGGATTGATCCCCTTTCAGGCTCCAGGCCTAGCCGCTTGGCTGTGAAGCTCTCCCCTGTTCCGCATAGGGAAGAACGCAGGTCCCAAGAGACCGAAAACAGCTCCTCCCCGTCTTTAAATAGCCTCCCCCATCAGGCTGTGCGGAGGCGTCCTGTGCTCCAGGTGGGCAAGGCATTGTGGGAAGTGTAGTTTGTTCCTATTCTCCAATTGACAATCTCCAATTGTCAATGGAGTCCGTTTCTCCTGGTACCGTTAGTCCCACAATGCATTACTTTTAAAGAAAGAATAAACACATAAGTCAATATGACTGGAACTCCGGTGGGGATTTAAGGTTAAATTACTACCAGTAGTTCATGATGGTATAACCCTGCTACACACTCCCCCCGCTCAAAGTCTTTGGTCCCCAAAGAGGACAGAAGTATGTATCCTGATACATGCTTTATAAATACACGTGGAGAAAAGTTTGTTAGGTCATGCAAGGCAATAAATACTGTGCACTATTCCTAACTGTACTTAAAGCTAAACAACTCATTTTATGGAATAAAGCAGACAGAGTATCCTCCCACCCACTTTCGGGTAAGGGCAAGCTACTCTGTCCACAGTTGACTGACACTGAGGTGGTTAGTTCGGATGTGCCAGGGGGTGAGCTGGGGCTGTTCTCTACCAGTTTCGGTGAGAGAACTAGGTGAAGCATTGGATCTTTTGGAGGTGATAATTGCTTCTTCAGAGCATTCTCCCAGTGTAGCATATGTCAGTTTTTTTGGTGGATGAATGATCCTTTTTTTCCTTTGTTCTTTAGGGATTATAGCAGGGGTCTCCAAACTTTTTATTTCGAGGGACACTTAGTAAATTTTACACATACTCGTGGGCCGAGAAAAAAAAAAAAAGTTTGTTATTAAATCCGTAGCAGCAGAATAGAATAAAATGTTCCACAACTGTGTTACCTTCACTGCCATACCCTCCCACAACTGTGTCCCCTTCAGAGCAATCAACTCCACACCCCCCCGCCACACTAACAACTGTGCCCCCAACATAGCCAATTCATCCCCATTCTGCACATTTGTTTCCTCCTCATCAGTCTCCCCTTACTTTATCGATGTGCACTGTGTCTTCTGCACTTCCCCATCTTGGCTCCCGCCCCGCTGTTACAAAGGCTCGCTGTATGCAAAAACACACTGATGTAAACATTGGGTGGGCGGGCGAGCAGTCTGCACTTCATTGGATGAGGCCGAGCGAGCGCCACGATTGGTTGAGGCCGAGCGAGCGCCGCGATTGGTTGAGGCCGAGCGAGCGCCGCTATTGGTTGAGGCCGAGCGAGCGCCGCGATTGGTTGAGGCCGAGCGAGCGCCGCGATTGGTTGAGGCCGAGCGAGCGCCGCGATTGGTTGAGGCCGAGCGCGTGCCGTGATTGGTTGAGGCTGAGCAAGCTCCGCGATTGGTTGAGGCCGAGCGAGCGCCGCGATTGGTTGAGGCCGAGCGAGCGCCGCGATAGGTTGAGGCCGAGCGCGTGCCGTGATTGGTTGAGGCTGAGCAAGCTCCGCGATTGGTTGAGGCCGAGCGTGTGCCATGATTGGTTGAGGCCGAGTGCGGGGAGTGGTTGAGCCACAGCAAGCGCCAGGATTGGTTGAGGCAGAGCGCGGGGAGTGGTTGTGGGGCCTGTGCTGCATACTGCCGGGGGTGAGTATGCGTGACAGGTTTTTCAACCCGACAAATCTTTGGCACAAAGACTGTCCCTGCAGGGAGTCTGACTCTAGCTGCGGGCCGGTAAAAACGGCTTAGCGGGCCGGATGTGGCCCGCGGGCCGTACTTTGGAGACCCCTGGATTATAGGTTCAAGGGAAGAAGGGTCAACTGTGCTATTGTCTAAATCCGGCACATTAGGTTTGGGAAGAATAGATTCAGCTTCCCTGTTTTTAGGACCAGGCACATCAGGCTCGGGAAGGATAGGTTCAGCCTCACTATCTTCTGATTCAGGCACATTAGGCTCAGGAAGTATGGGTTGAGCTTCACTGTTTTTTGAGTCAGGTAAAATAGGCTCAAGAAGAACAAATTCAGCTTCACTGTCTTCTGAGTCAAACACATTAGGTTCCATGTCTTCTAAATCGCTCAATTCCCTATCAGGATGACTCAAGGCCTCCATGAACTCCTCATTAGATGATAAATCCTCATCCTCTTCCAATGCTTCAGTGAGTAAATTGTGAGATACAAACTCAGGGGCTTCTGGTCGAAGCGTCCCACCACTTGTCACTTCAGATGAGGGCAGGAACGAAGTACTAGGCTCTGGTTGCTGAGGAGACCATAACCACTCTTTAGATTCATTACACTGAACTATTTGGCTCCTGATAGGCTCTGTAAAGCATCCTCAATTCGAGGCGTGGTGTACTGATCAGGTATGGTCCGCTTGTTGAGGGTTCTGTAGTCAATGCATAACCTCATTGAGCCGTTCTTCTTCCTCGCTACCACTATTGGAGAAGCATAAGGACTCCTGGACTCTCTGATGGTTCCTGTTCTCTTTAGTTCTGCCAGTTGCTCCCTGAGGTCTTCCAAATCTGTCAGAGGGACCCTCCGGACCCGTTCCCTGAAGGGTTTATCTTCCTTCAGCCGAATCCTGTGAGTGGCGCTTTTCGCACACCCAACATCAAACTCAGTTTTTGAAAATATCTTCTGCCACCTGTCAAGTTGAGCTTTAGCCCTCTCCTCCCACTCTGGTGGGAGATTGGTGCCATCAGGTTGGTGCCCCTCCTTTGTTTCTCCAATCTTCTTTTTCTCCGCTAAGTCAGTGGAGGCGACTGGGGTGGCTTGGTGTACTCGGCCCAGTAGCACTCTGGCTGGCACCTCCACCGGGTTTGTAGTGGTATTCCGAATGCTGACAGACACCCTTCCACAATTTCTCTTCAGTACCTTCAACGGGACCACCTCAGGTATTACCTCCACTCCTTTGCTGTGTTCAGCAGAGTTGGGCTCAAGGACAAGAAACGGGCCTGGCTGAGACCAGGTAAGCTTCACCGAGGCCTTCAAACAGGTCACCTCTCCTGGTTGTAGTACCTTTGTGGTCTTTTCCAGCCGCCAGATTTTTCCCACTCCTTCTTTAGGGGCCTTTTTCTCCATCACTAACTGCTGATAGACCCTCCCCAACATTGGGTGGACCTTTTGTGATGGGACCTCTGCTGCCTCAGTTAGGGGAATCAAAAGTCTCCGGACTAGATCTGTGTTTGTCCCTATAATGAGGGCGCTCTTGTGGGCCCCTGGTGGCCTGGGGCAGACTACTGCTAGGGTGTCAAAAGTTTTTGCCACCCCCGCTACGAAAGGATCGAAGGTCAAACAAATTGGTAGATATCCGTCGTAAGGGAAACTCTGAGTTCCTATACCCCATATTTCCAGCTCTTATCTTTTTTGGAGGGGTAAGTGAGAAAGGTACCGATCATAAAAGTCTCTGTATAGGAGTGTCACTTGAGCTCCGGTATCCAGTAAGGCCTTTGTGTAGATTCCTTCTACTTGGATAGAAACTAATGGGGAAGGCCCCACTAACTTCTCAGGAAACTTTTGGGGTGTAGTTTTCTTCTTTTGCTTTGTGACCTGCACCCTCACCCCCTTCTTATTATTGCTTTTTTTTTTTTGCTTCCACACGCTCATGCTGAGAAGAGGTATAAGGGGTAGAGGTCGACCGATATATCGGCTGGCCGATATATCGGCCGATATTTTGCGTTTTTTAATTAATCGGCATCGGCCGATTTGTGCTGTAAGAAAGCCGATTTTTTTTTTTTTTTTTTTTTTTAACTTCAGCAGCGCAACTTGCAAAAAGCTTCTATAATAGAAGTCAATGCAAGTTGCCTGAAGATTCGTGGAGGAGACTCTGGGCAGCCTGCCAAGTTTTGAGAAAAGTTACAATGTTGCTACTTATCAATTAACTGAACTCCGTGTAGAAGAGTTCTCAGTTTAACCATTTAAAGGCTAAATCTTTTTTGACACTTGGTGCTTACAAGTAAAAATCCTGTATTTTCTGCTGGAAAATCACTTGGAACCCCCAAACATTATATATTTTTTTTAGCAGAGACCCTAAGAAATAAAATGGCGATTGCTGCAATATTTAATGTTACACGGTATTTGCGCAGCGGTCTTTCAAACGCATTTTTTTGGGAAAAAATATGCTTTAACAAATAAAAAAACTAAACAGTAAAGTTAGCCTATTTTTTTTCGTCCAAAAGATTTCGTGACCTGTTTTTGTGTATTGGAGATATATATATATATATATATATATATATATATATATATATATCTAAATTACACCTACAAGTGCACTGATTGGAGGCTTGTTGTGTTTAAATGTAAGAAATGTTCTGTATTACTTAGCAGGGCAATAATGGAACTTCCGCTTTTCCGAATCCCAGATGCGTAATCCCAGGTATTTGCTCCCTCTTCCGGGCATAGATCACTGCGGTGACTGTGGTGACCTACACCAAATCTGGTGCTTAATCCGCCCCCAGTTTTCTTCTGGGAGACACACAGGTCCCAGAAGACAGCAGGGACCAGTGGGATTGCGCAGCGCGTCTTGCGCATGCACAGTAGGGAAAGTAGGGAACCAGGAAGTGAAGCCGCAAGGCTTCACTTCCTGATTCCCTTACGGAAGATGGTGGCCGAAGCACCCAAGGGAGAGATCGGCTTCGGGTGCCAGCATTGTGGCCACCCATGACAGGTAAGTGTCCATATATTAACCACTTCCCTACGGCCGTACGAGTATATACGGCCGCAGGGTGGCTCTAAATCTCCGGGCTGCCCTGTTTTCACAGCAGCCCCTTTCCTCGTTCCCAGCGCGCGCTCCGGAGCGCGCAGCGGGGAACTTGTGTACTGGCCGTGTCCCTTGGACACAGCCAATCACAGATCGCTGCGAACGGCCAATCAGAGTGGCCGTTTGCGATGCGATCTGATGGGCCACTGAGAGATGATCTCATATGTAAACATATGAGATCATCTCTCATTGCCGGCTCTCACAATGACAGCGTCCTGTCATAGAGAGAGCATACCGATCTGTGTTCCTAGTACATAGGGACACAGATCGGTCACCCCCCCTCCCCCCACAGTTAGAACACAATGCAGGAAACACATTAACCCCTTCCTCACCCCCTAGTGTTAACCCCTTCCCTGCCAGTCACATTTATACAGTAATTAGTGCATATTTATAGCACTGATTGCAGTATAAATGTGAATGGTGCCAAAAATGTGTCAAAAGTGTCCGATGTGTCCGCCATAACGTCGCAGTCGCAATAAAAATCGCAGATCAGCGCCATTACTAGTAAAAAAATAAAAAAAATAAAAAATAACAATTCTGTCCCTTATTTTGTAGGCGCTATAACTTTTGCGCAAACCAGTCGCTTATTGCGATTTTTTTTTTTTTTTTTAACCAAAAATATGTAGAAGAATACGTATCGCCCTAAACTGAATTTTTTTTTTAAATTGGGCTATTTTTTTATAGCAACAAGTAAAAAATATTGTATTTTTTTTTCAAAATTGTCGTCCTTTTTTGTTTATAGCGCAAAAAATAAAAATCGCAGAGGTGACCAAATACCACCAAAAGAAAGCTCTAGTTGTGGGGAAAAAAGGACGCCAATTTTGTTTGGGAGCCATATCGCACGACCGCGCAATTGTCAGTTAAAGCGACGCAGTGCCGCAAGCTGAAATTTCACCTGGTCAGGAAGGGGGTTTACATGCCCAGTAAGGAAGTGGTTAAAAGTCAACAGCTGCAGTATTTGTAGCTGCTGACTTATTTATTTTTTCCGCAGAACTCCGCTGCCTAAACACTGGACCATCATTCTAGCAGCGCTATTTAGCTGCTAGCGGGGTGCTTATATCCCAGATAGCAGCTGATTAAGGGGTTAAATGCTCCCATGTAGCGCCACTGCAGAAGCGCTTTGCAGGTGTTCATCTCAATGAGCAGGAGTGGTGGAGGAGCCGCTCCAAAGATGCTGCTTGCAGGACTTTTCTTTAAAGCGGATCTCCACCCTAAAGTGAAGATCCGCTGATCGGAACCCTCCCCCCCTCCGGTGTCACAATTGACACCTTTCAGGGGGGAGGGGGGTGCAGATACCTGTCTAAAGACAGGTATCTGCAACCACTTCCGGCCCGCAGTCTCGGGCAAAAGTCGGGTTTTTTGGCGACATCCCGTCGCCCCCCGTTGTGTGCTGGGAACTCTCGGCTCCCAGCACACAGCGGGAGCCAATCTGCGGGCGCAGCACGACTCGCGCATGCGCCGTAGGGAACCGGGCAGTGAAGCCGCAGCGCTTCACTTCCTGGTTCCCTCACCGTGGATGGAGGGGGGAGCAGCAGGGTGACGAGCGATCGCTCGTCCTCTGCTGCGGACGCCGCTGGACTCCAGGACAGGTAAGTGTCCTAATATTAAAAGTCAGCAGCTGCAGTATTTGTTGCTGCTGGCTTTTAATATTTTTTTCTGCTGAACCATCCGCTTTAATGTCCTGCCAGCGCACTGCCTCAATGTGAAAGCACTCAAGCTTTTAGACTGAGACTGCAGGGGAGCAGTTTTGCAGGCACTTTACAGGTGCTATTTTTAGCCCAAAAGTGCCTGAAAACGCCCCAGTGTGAAAGGGGTCTAACTGTTAGACTTTATGAGATGAAGGGGGGGAATCGGCTTAACATATCGGCCCAAAAAAAAAAATCGGCATCATAAATCGGCTATCGGCCGTCACGATTTCTGAATATCGGCATCGGCATCGGCCAGAGAAAAACCCATATCGGTCGACCTCTAATAAGGTGGCATTGAGGTTTTTCCTCCTTCCTTTGCTTCTCTGCTTCCCTTGTTATTTTAGAGTTGTCTGCATTAAGAGGGCACTCGGTTGACTCCTTTACCGGGGCCCTCTGAAGTTTTCTGCCGGCCTGTACATCTGCTTTCTAACTTTAGCTGGACTGGGGCAAACTTCACTTGTGTGTCCTATTTCTCTACAGTTGAAACAGGATATGAATCTTCTGGGCCTTCTTGGTTGATCACCGTGTCTATATGCAGGTTTCTCTAACTCTTCCCTCTGGGTTTTATAAGGGGGAACCTCCGCTTGACTGGTCAGAGCGACCACCATTTCCATGAGTTGGGACACCTGCGTTTTTAGAAGCTCGACTTAAGAGTCACTGTCTTCTGCAAACTCGTGCAGTGGATTCTGGAAGCTGATGCCTATTCTTCTGTTCCAGAAGGACTTCTTACTGTCGAATTATCCAAATCAGATCAGAGTATTTCAACACTCCGCCCCCATGTTGGGTTTTTTACTGAAGGGCAATATGATCCATGGGTTGGGCTCCTCTTATGACTTGTTGAGCTCTGACCTTGTCCACGTGTCTCGGATCCATCCCTTTTTTTAACAGGATCTGATGCAGGATTTTATCCAGACGCCCAACAAACTCGGATAACTTCTCTCCAGGTTTCTGGAAACAGTGTTCTAATTGATAATGAAGTTCACTGGTGTTTTCAGTCCTTCCGAACACATTCTGCAAAACATCTAAATAATCTTGTGCATCACAGTTCCTTTCGCTAAGTTTAAGGTTGGCGCGACTCTGTGGCTCACGCATGCGTTTGCAAATGCGTGCGGACAAAACCCCTGTTTTTAACGCACATTGTTAGACAGGTTAATTGGTTGTTCTGCTAGCTGGTCGGTAAGTAGGCTTGGTTATTCCCTGGGCATTCCCCAGGTTTTTGTTGTTATCTGTTTTAGCCTTCCATTGCTACTTACTGCGATTGCCAGCCATAGATAGGGGCGGTGGATACGTTTTGTTTCACCTGTGGTGTTTATATTGGTCCAGCAGTGCACCAACACCTTTGCAGCCATTGTGCTATATGCTGGGTGCTTGGTGTGCTTCTGTACCTTTAAGGAGGGGTGGCTCCCCTTCAGTCCACCTGCCCCTATCTATCCATTAAATTGCATGTGCCTCCATTGTGAGGACACTCACTGTTAGTGTTAGGACCACAGAATTATGGCTCTGTGGCTCACGCATGTGTTTGCAAATGCGTGCGGACAAAACCCCTGTTTTTAACGCACATTGTTAGACAGGTTAATTGGTTGTTCTGCTAGCTGGTCGGTAAGTATAGCCTCTAACGCTGGTCCCCTTAGACTCTCCATAATCTTTTGTCTTTTATGCTTTTCAGGGACGTCCCACCCTTCAAGAGCCTGAGTGGCATGATCCAGCCATTCTTCAAATCCATCCTCCGAGGACGGCACTGGTTGCCTCACTGAGAAAGTCCTAAGTTTCCTGTATCCGGTTAACAGATAATCTGGGGAGTCCTTTTTGCACTGAGCCACAATTTCTCCGAAAACAGCACATAATTCTGGGCCAAGAGTTTTAAGTGGTGCAGAGTCAGGCCCCTCGGTCTTTTTCTCTTTAGGTCCTGTGGAAGATGATGTGCCAGAAGAAGTAAGGCCTTCTGGTTCTTCTTTAGGGTGTATTGTATGCTGGTATCTTTGAAAGAATCAGGAAGTCCCTTTTTCCACTCACATAAAGCATACGTGTGAGGGTTGGTGTTATTTACCTTCATGTCTATCACATATGGCTTCCTGTCTGCAGATAAGACCTTCAGGGCGGAGAGCAAATTATCTTCTGCCCAGGCTTCACTTTTAATTTCTACCACTAGACCATTTTTCCAGTTTACGTTTTCTTCTACGCACCACTTAAATGCAGCAGCAGCATCCATGACTGGTTCTGACGGGGGGAATTTTAGTTGTAAGAGAAGTAGAATCCCGGACGAGCCCCCACGTGTATCGCTACCCCCGGAGGAGCCGCTGGATAGATTTGAGATCTACTCTCACTAATTTATTCACCCCTTTTAAGTGGCTCGAACCCTCCCTTGGCACACCAGACCCATGTAGAAATATTGTGGTCCCTATTGGTTGGGCTCACAATAACACACACCAAATATGCAAGCCAAAATAACAGTATTGTTACCTTTTTTTCTCGTGTTGTTGCTTCCAATGAGTAAACACACCTCACACAGTCGGTATAGTAAAAGAAAAGGGTAACTTTACTTGATATACGGTAAAAGGAATAAAATGAGATTTAAACAGCAGGTAAACATACACAAATAGTTATGCAAGAATGACTCTGAAAGGGCCCTTTGCAGGAGTCAACAAATGAGAGAGAATAACATGAAATAAACCGATAGTATTGTTGAACATAGGAACTACTATAGGCAGTCTATGCTCGTGAGCCTCCCCTAGTGGGCAGATCTGTAAAACGCAAGTGCAGGAGTGCCTGGCCAGGCCTTGCTCAAACAGCTTCAGAAAGAACCTGTAGGATGAAGACTATGTTGAGAACGTTGGTGCACTTATTTAAATTGTAATCCTAAGGGGAACAGGTTAAACTCAGTCAAAAAGGGGTATGATGAAATCAATTTGATGAATACAGATGCTGGTGAACCGATCGTCCAGCCAGCGTCAGTCAATCCCACTAGCGTGCCTTTAAGATGCTAAGCGTCTTCATTAAAGTAGTGAATAGTAAGTGACTCTGTCTGAAGGAGTACTATTAACTTCTATACTGAGGTAATATTGAAACTTGGGCAAGTGCCCTCTCACCCGAACAATTCAGTCCGCCTGCACACGATCTCCGGATAACAGTATTGTTACCTTTTTTTTCTTGGGTTGTTACTTCCAATGAGTAAACACACCTCACAAAGTCGGTATAGTAAAAGAAAAGGGTAACTTTACTTGATATACGGTAAAGGGAATAAAATGAGATTTAAACAACAGGTAAACATACACAAATAGTTATGCAAGAATGACTCTGAAAGGGCCCTTTGCAGGAGTCAACAAATGAGAGAGAATAACTTGAAATAAACTGATAGTATTGTTGAACATAGGAACTACTATAGGCAGTCTATGCTAGCGAGCCTCCCCTAGTGGGCAGATCTGTAAAACGCTAATGCAGGAGTGCCTGGCCAGGCCTTACTCAAACAGCTTCAGAAAGATCCTGTAGGATGAAGTCTATGTTGAGGACATTGGTGCACTTATTTAAATTGTAATCCAAAGGGGAACAGGTTAAACTCAGTCAAAAAGAGGTATGATGAACTCAATTTGATGCTGGTGAACCAATCGTCCAGCCAGCGTCAGTCAATCCCGCTAGCGTGCCTTTAAGATGCTAAGCGTCTTCATTAAAGTAGTGAATAGTACGTGACTCTGTCTGAAGGAGTACTATTAACTTCTATACTGAGGTAATATTGAAACTTGGGCAAGTGCCCTCTCACCCGAACAATTCAGTCCGCCTGCACACGATCTCCGGATAACAGTATTGTTACCTTTTTTTTCTTGGGTTGTTACTTCCAATGAGTAAACACACCTCACAAAGTCGGTATAGTAAAAGAAAAGGGTAACTTTACTTGATATACGGTAAAGGGAATAAAATGAGATTTAAACAACAGGTAAACATACACAAATAGTTATGCAAGAATGACTCTGAAAGGGCCCTTTGCAGGAGTCAACAAATGAGAGAGAATAACTTGAAATAAACTGATGGTATTGTTGAACATAGGAACTACTATAGGCAGTCTATGCTAGCGAGCCTCCCCTAGTGGGCAGATCTGTAAAACGCTAATGCAGGAGTGCCTGGCCAGGCCTTACTCAAACAGCTTCAGAAAGATCCTGTAGGATGAAGTCTATGTTGAGGACATTGGTGCACTTATTTAAATTGTAATCCAAAGGGGAACAGGTTAAACTCAGTCAAAAAGAGGTATGATGAACTCAATTTGATGCTGGTGAACCAATCGTCCAGCCAGCGTCAGTCAATCCCGCTAGCGTGCCTTTAAGATGCTAAGCGTCTTCATTAAAGTAGTGAATAGTACGTGACTCTGTCTGAAGGAGTACTATTAACTTCTATACTGAGGTAATATTGAAACTTGGGCAAGTGCCCTCTCACCCGAACAATTCAGTCCGCCTGTGGCCTTCACAGAAATGCACCAAACAGTCACCGCTCTGCAGCACATGATCTCCGGATACAACAGCTCCCCGCTGGTACGTTAGTCAGCTGGCGAGTTCCTCCGGTCTTCTAGATGCACAAGTCGGAAGCACTTGGGCCTGTTCCTCTCCAAATGGTGGGTCCCTGGATTGATCCCCTTTCAGGCTCCAGGCCTAGCCGCTTGGCTGTGAAGCTCTCCCCTGTTCCGCATAGGGAAGAACGCAGGTCCCAAGAGACCGAAAACAGCTCCTCCCCGTCTTTAAATAGCCTCCCCCATCAGGCTGTGCGGAGGCGTCCTGTGCTCCAGGAGGGCAAGGCATTGTGGGAAGTGTAGTTTGTTCCTATTCTCCAATTGACAATCTCCAATTGTCAATGGAGTCCGTTTCTCCTGGTACCGCTAGTCCCACAATGCATTGCTTTTAAAGAAAGAATAAACACATAAGTCAATATGACTGGAACTCCGGTGGGGATTTAAGGTTAAATTACTACCAGTAGTTCATGATGGTATAACCCTGCTACACACTCCCCCCGCTCAAAGTCTTTGGTCCCCAAAGAGGACAGCAGTATGTATCCTGATACATGCTTTATAAATACACGTGGAGAAAAGTTTGTTAGGTCATGCAAGGCAATAAATATTGTGCACTATTCCTAACTGTACTTAAAGTTAAACAACTCATTTTATGGAATAAAGCAGACAGAGTATCCTCCCACCCACTTTCGGGTAAGGGCAAGCTACTCTGTCCACAGTTGACTGACACTGAGGTGGTTAGTTCGGATGTGCCAGGGGGTGAGCTGGGGCTGTTCTCTACCAGTTTTGGTGAGAGAACTAGGTGAAGCATTGGATCTTTTGGAGGTGATAATTGCTTCTTCAGAGCATTCTCCCAGTGTAGCATATGTCAGTTTTTTTGGTGGATGAATGATCCTTTTTTTCCTTTGTTCTTTAGGGATTATAGGTTCAAGGGAAGAAGGGTCAACTGCGCTATTGTCTAAATCCGGCACATTAGGTTTGGGAAGAATAGATTCAGCTTCCCTGTTTTTAGGACCAGGCACATCAGGCTCGGGAAGGATAGGTTCAGCCTCACTATCTTCTGATTCAGGCACATTAGGCTCAGGATTAGGCTCAGGAAGTATGGGTTGAGCTTCACTGTTTTTTGAGTCAGGTAAAATAGGCTCAAGAAGAACAAATTCAGCTTCACTGTCTTCTGAGTCAAACACATCAGGTTCCATGTCTTCTAAATCGCTCAATTCCCTATCAGGATGACTCAAGGCCTCCATGAACTCCTCATTAGATGATAAATCCTCATCCTCTTCCAATGCTTCAGTGAGTAAATTGTGAGGTACAAACTCAGGGGCTTCTGGTCGAAGCGTCCCACCACTTGTCACTTCAGATAAGGGCAGGAACGAAGTACTAGGCTCTGGTTGCTGAGGAGACCATAACCACTCTTTAGATCCATTACACTGAACTATTTGGCTCTTGATAGGCTCTGTAAAGCATCCTCAATTCGAGGCGTGGTGTACTGATCAGGTATGGTCCGCTTGTTGAGGGTTCTGTAGTCAATGCATAACCTCAATGAGCGGTTCTTCTTCCTCGCTACCACTATTGGAGAAGCATAAGGACTCCTGGACTCTCTGATGGTTCCTGTTCTCTTTAGTTCTGCCAGTTGCTCCCTGAGGTCTTCCAAATCTGTCAGAGGGACCCTCCGGACCCGTTCCCTGAAGGGTTTATCTTCCTTCAGCCGAATCCTGTGAGTGGCGCTCTTCGCACACCCAACATCAAACTCAGTTTTTGAAAATATCTTCTGCCACCTGTCAAGTTGAGCTTTAGCCCTCTCCTCCCACTCTGGTGGGAGATTGGTGCCATCAGGTTGGTGCCCCTCCTTTGTTTCTCCAATCTTCTTTTTCTCCGCTAAGTCAGTGGAGGCGACTGAGGTGGCTTGGTGTCCTCGGCCCAGTAGCACTCTGGCTGGCACCTCCACGAGGTTTGTAGTGGTATTCCGAATGCTGACAGACACCCTTCCACAATTTCTCTTCAGTACCTTCAACGGGACCACCTCAGGTATTACCTCCACTCCTTTGCTGTGTTCAGCAGAGTTGGGCTCAAGGACAAGAAACGGGCCTGGCTGAGACCAGGTAAGCTTCACCGAGGCCTTCAAACAGGTCACCTCTCCTGGTTGTAGTACCTTTGTGGTCTTTTCCAGCCGCCAGATTTTTCCCACTCCTTCTTTAGGGGCCTTTTTCTCCATCACTAACTGCTGATAGACCCTCCTCAACATTGGGTGGACCTTTTGTGATGGGACCTCTGCTGCCTCAGTTAGGGGAATCAAAAGTCTCCGGACTAGATCTGTGTTTGTCCCTATAATGAGGGCGCTCTTGTGGGCCCCTGGTGGCCGGGGGCAGACTACTGCTAGGGTGTCAAAAGTTTTTGCCACCCCCGCTACGAAAGGATCGAAGGTCAAACAAATTGGTAGATATCCGTCGTAAGGGAAACTCCGAGTTCCTATACCCCATATTTCCAGCTCTTATCGTTTTTGGAGGGGTAAGTGAGAAAGGTACCGATCATAAAAGTCTCTGTATAGGAGTGTCACTTGAGCTCCGGTATCCAGTAAGGCCTTTGTGTAGATTCCTTCTACTTGGATAGAAACTAATGGGGAAGGCCCCACTAACTTCTCAGGAAACTTTTGGGGTGTAGTTTTCTTCTTTTGCTCTGTGACCTGCACCCTCACCCCCTTCTTATTATTGCTTTTTTTTTTTGTTTCCACACGCTCATGCTGGGAAGAGGTATAAGGTGGCATTGAGGTTTTTCCTCCTTCCTTTGCTTCTCTGCTTCCCTTGTTATTTTAGAGTTGTCTACATTAAGAGGGCACTCGGTTGACTCCTTTACCGGGGCCCTCTGAAGTTTTCTGCCGGCCTGTACATCTGCTTTCTAACTTTAGCTGGACTGGGGCAAACTTCACTTGTGTGTCCTATTCCTCTACAGTTGAAACAGGATATGAATCTTCTGGGCCTTCTTGGTTGATCACCGTGTCTATATGCAGGTTTCTCTAACTCTTCCCTCTGGTTTTATAAGAGGGAACCTCTGCTTGACTGGTCAGAGCGACCACCATTTCCATGAGTTGGGACACCTGCATTTTTAGAAGCTCGACTTAAGAGTCACTGTCTTCTGCAAACTCGTGCAGTGGATTCTGGAAGCTGATGCCTATTCTTCTGTTCCAGAAGGACTTCTTCCTGTCGAATTATCGAAATCAGATCAGAGTATTTCAACACTCCGCCCCCATGTTGGGTTTTTAACTGAAGGGCAATAGGATCCATGGGTTGGGCTCCTCTTATGACTTGTTGAGCTCTGACCTTGTCCACGTGTCTCGGATCCATCCCTTTTTTTAACAGGATCTGATGCAGGATTTTATCCAGACGCCCAACAAACTCGGATAACTTCTCTCCAGGTTTCTGGAAACAGTGTTCTAATTGATAATGAAGTTCACTGGTGTTTTCAGTCCTTCCGAACACATTCTGCAAAACATCTAAATAATCTTGTGCATCACAGTTCCTTTCGCTAAGTTTAAGGTTGGCGCGGCTCTGTGGCTCACGCATGCGTTTGCAAATGCGTGCGGACAAAACCCCTGTTTTTAACGCACATTGTTAGACAGGTTAATTGGTTGTTCTGCTAGCTGGTCGGTAAGTAGTCTTGGTTATTCCCTGGGCATTCCCCAGGTTTTTGTTGTTATAAGGTTACGTATAGCCTCTAACGCTGGTCCCCTTAGACTCTCCATAATCCTTTGTCTTTTATGCTTTTCAGGGACGTCCCACCCTTCAAGAGCCTGAGTGGCATGATCCAGCCATTCTTCAAATCCATCCTCCGAGGACGGCACTGGTTGCCTCACTGAGAAAGTCCTGAGTTTCCTGTATCCGGTTAACAGATAATCTGGGGAGTCCTTTTTGCACTGAGCCACAATTTCTCCGAAAACAGCACATAATTCTGGGCCAAGAGTTTTAAGTGGTGCAGAGTCAGGCCCCTCTGTCTTTTTCTCTTTAGGTCCTGTGGAAGATGATGTGCCAGAAGAAGTAGGGCCTTCTGGTTCTTCTTTAGGGTGTATTGTATGCTGGTATCTTTGAAAGAATCAGGAAGTCCCTTTTTCCACTCACATAAAGCATACGTGTGAGGGTTGGTGTTATTTACCTTCATGTCTATCACATATGGCTTCCTGTCTGCAGATAAGACCTTCAGGGCGGAGAGCAAATTATCTTCTGCCCAGGCTTCACTTTTAATTTCTACCACTAGACCATTTTTCCAGTTTACGATTTCTTCTACGCACCACTTAAATGCAGCAGCAGCATCCATGACTGGTTCTGACGGGGGGAATTTTAGTTGTAAGAGAAGTAGAATCCCGGACGAGCCCCCACGTGTAGCGCTACCCCCGGAGGAGCCGCTGGATAGATTTGAGATCTACTCTCACTAATTTATTCACCCCTTTTAAGTGGCTCGAACCCTCCCTTGGCACACCAGACCCATGTAGAAATATTGTGGTCCCTATTGGTTGGGCTCACAATAACACACACAAATATGCAAGTCAAAATAACAGTATTGTTACCTTTTTGTCTCGTGTTGTTGCTTCCAATGAGTAAACACACCTCACACAGTCGGTATAGTAAAAGAAAAGGGTAACTTTACTTGATATACGGTAAAAGGAATAAAATGAGATTTAAACAGCAGGTAAACATACACAAATAGTTATGCAAGAATGACTCTGAAAGGGCCCTTTGCAGGAGTCAACAAATGAGAGAGAATAACATGAAATAAACTTATAGTATTGTTGAACATAGGAACTACTATAGGCAGTCTATGCTCGCGAGTCTCCCCTAGTGGGCAGATCTGTAAAAAGCAAGTGCAGGAGTGCCTGGCCAGGCCTTGCTCAAACAGCTTCAGAAAGAACCTGTAGGATGAAGACTATGTTGAGAACAATGGTGCACTTATTTAAATTGTAATCCTAAGGGGAACAGGTTAAACTCAGTCAAAAAGGGGTATGATGAACTCAATTTGATGAATACAGATGCTGGTGAACCGATCGTCCAGCCAGCGTCAGTCAATCCCACTAGCGTGCCTTTAAGATGCTAAGCGTCTTCATTAAAGTAGTGAATAGTACGTGACTCTGTCTGAAGGAGTACTATTAACTTCTATACTGAGGTAATATTGAAACTTGGGCAAGTGCCCTCTCACCCGAACAATTCAGTCCACCTGCACACGATCTCCGGATACAACAGCTCCCCGCTGGTATGTTAGTCAGCTGGCAAGTTCCTCCGGTCTTCTAGAAGCACCATACGAAAGCACTTGGGCCTGTTTCTCTCCAAATGGTGGTTCCCTGGATGGATCCCTTTTCAGGCTCCAGGCCTAGCCGATTGGCTGTGAAGCTCTCCCCTGTTCCGCATAGGGAAGAACGCAGGTCCCAAAAGACCAAAAACAGCTCCTCCCCATCTTTAAATAGCCTCCCCCATCAGGCTGTGCGGAGGCGTCATGTGCTCCAGGAGGGCAAGGCATTGTGGGAAGTGTAGTTTGTTCCTATTCTCCAATTGACAATCTCCAATTGTCAATGGAGTCCGTTTCTTCTGGTACCTCGAGTCCCACAATGCATTGCTTTTAAAGAAAAAATAAACACTTAAGTCAACGTGACTGGAACTCTGGTGGGGGTTTAAGGTTACATTACTACCAGTTTGTGATAGTATAACCCCACTGGCGTAGCGGGGGGGGGGGGCAGGGGGGGCTGTCGCACCGGGCGAAAAATGGGGGGGGGCGAATCCATCCACCGGCTCCGCGGAGCGCTCCGGAGCCTCGGCCTAGGAAAGTCCCCGGCTTCGGCCTAGCTCCGGAGCGGCGGCCATCTTGGTACACCCGGCGGCGGCCCTCCTCTCTGTTCACACCCACAGAGGAGGAGGAGCCCGCGCTTGAGGGAAACCACACACGCCGCTGTCTGAGGTCTGAGGTCTGCACTATTGGGGGTTATTGTCTGAGGTCTGCACTATTGGGGGTTAATGTCTGAGGTCTGCACTATTGGGGGTTACTGTCTGAGGTCTGCACTATTGGGGGTTACTGTTTGAGGTCTGCACTACTGGGGGTTACTGTCTGAGGTCTGCACTATTATGGGGGTTACTGTCTGAGGTCTGCACTATTATGGGGGTTACTGTCTGAGGTCTGCACTATTATGGGGGTTACTGTCTGAGGTCTGCACTATTATGGGGGTTACTGTCTGAGGTCTACACTATTATGGGGGTTACTGTCTGAGGTCTGCACTATTATGGGGGTTACTGTCTGAGGTCTGCACTATTATGGGGGTTACTGTCTGAGGTCTGCACTATTATGGGGGGGTACTGTCTGAGGTCTGCACTATTATGGGGGGTTACTGTCTGAGGTCTGCACTATTATGGGGGGTTACTGTCTGAGGTCTGCACTATTATGGGGGGTTACTGTCTGAGGTCTGCACTATTATGGGGGGTTACTGTCTGAGGTCTGCACTATTATGGGGGGTTACTGTCTGAGGTCTGCACTATTATGGGGGGTTACTGTCTGAGGTCTGCACTATTATGGGGGGTTACTGTCTGAGGTCTGCACTATTATGGGGGGTTACTGTCTGAGGTCTGCACTACTGTGGGGGTTACTGTCTGAGGTCTGCACTACTGTGGGGGGTTACTGTCTGAGGTCTGCACTACTGGGAGTTACTGTCTGAGGTCTGCACTATTGTGGGGGTTACTGTCTGAGGTCTGCACTATTGTGGGGGTTACTGTCTGAGGTCTGCACTATTGTGGGGGTTACTGTCTGAGGTCTGCACTATGCTGGGGTATACTGTCTGAGGTCTGCACTATTGTGGGGGTTACTGTCTGAGGTCTGCACTATTGTGGGGGTTACTGTCTGAGGTCTGCACTACTGGGGGTTACTGTCTGAGGTCTGCACTATGGTGGGGGTTACTGTCTGAGGTCTGTTAAATAGGGGGTCTGTGATTGTGGGGGGACTATCTGTGATTGGGGGGATCCATCTGTGATGAGAGGTCTGTTATTTAGGGGGTCAGTCTGTGATGGGGGATCTGTGATTGTGGGGGGGTCAGTCTGTGATGGGGGATCTGTGATTGTGGGGGGGGGGTTCAGTCTATGATGGGGGATCTGTGGTTGTGGGGGGGGGGGGTCAGTCTGTTAATCCCTTACAGTAAGGGGTTAAATGATTAATCCTGCAATATTTTACCCCTTACATGCTGAAAGCCCTGAGAGGGATACATTACAGATCCTTATAACCAGAGTGGATGATTATACAAGGGGGGGGGGGGGGGGGGGGGGGGGGGCGAAAAAAAAATTCTGCCCCGGGCGCCCATAACTCTGGTTACGCCACTGTATAACCCCGCTACATATGGATTACTGGAACCATGTCCTGTGGTCTGGTGAGACCAAGATAAACTTATTTGGTTCAGATGTTGATAAGCATGTGTGGCAGCAACCAGGTGAGGAGTACAAAGACAAGTGTGTCTTGCCTACAGTCAATCATGGTGGTGGGAGTGTCATGGTCTGGGGCTGCATCAGTGCTGCTGACACTGGGGAGCTACAGTTCATTGAGGGATCAATGAATGCCAACATGTACTGTGACATACTGAAGCAGAGTATGATCCCCTCCTTTTGGAGACTGGGCCGCAGGGCCGTATTCCAACATGATAATGACCCCAAACACACCTCCAAGACGACCACTGAGGGTAAAGGTGATGGACTAGCCAAGCATGCATCTAGACGTAAACCCTATTGAGCATCTGTGGAGCATCCTCAAACATCCAACAGCTTTGTGATGTCATCATGGAGGAGTGGAAGAGGACACAGTGGCAATCTGTGAAGCGCTGGTGAACTCCATGCCCAAGAGGGTTATTTCAGTGCTGGAAAATAATGGTGGCTATATAAAAAATATTGACACTTTGGGCATTTTCACTTAGCGGTGTACACAGTGGCGGCTGGTACTCACATTCTTTTGGGGGGTGGCGCAAACAAGCTGAAATATTCGGAGAAAATAAAAAAAACATCAAATGCAGCCACTGTGCCCATCAAATGCAGCCACTGTGCCCATCTAATGCAGCCACTGTGCCATCAAATGCAGCTACTGTGCCATCAATTGCAGCTACTATGCCCATCAAATGCAGCCACTGTGCCATCAAATGCAGCCAATGTGCTCATCAAATTCAGCCACTGTGCCATCAAATGCATCCACTGTGCTCATCAAATGCAGCCACTGTGCCCATAAAATGCAGCCACTGTGCCATCAATTGCAGCCACTGTGCCCATCAAATGCAGCCACTGTGCCATCAAATGCAGCCACTGTGCCATCAATTGCAGTCACTGTGCCCATCAAATAGAGTCACTGTGCCATCAAATAGAGTCACTGTGCCATCAAATGCAGCCACTGTGCCCATCAATTGCAGCCACTGTGCCATCAAATGCACACATTATGAGGGGTTAACTTCCCACCATCATCACTGTGCTGAGTTTCTAGCCAGGCATGTACACCTGTTGTGTCCACCATTATAACTGTCCCCACTCCCAACTGATACAGTGCATCAGCAATAGTCCACTGACACCTTGTCCAGCAGCAGCATATATGCCATGGCCGTCGGCCATGGATGCTCACCGGCCGGCCATAGACTCCTCCTGGCCCTCTCAGGCCTTGCATTCCATCCCTCTAAGGTGCTCTTACAACCGGAAGTGATTTTGCAGCTCTGAGGGAAAGCACCGGCTATGTCTTACTACAAACACATCAACGAGAATAAAGGAGTGTTGTGGCGCATTGCATCACATTGCAGCAAGAAGCCCCGCAAATTGTGCCTCGCCTGCAGTCATGTGATTGCATTGACGTCACGCTTCCCATAGTACACAGTGTCTGGAGATACACTTAACCACTTCAATACCAGGGACTTATGCCCCTTCCTGCACAAGACAATTTTCAGCTTTCAGCACTGTCAGGCGGCGTACACACGACCAAGGTTCTTGCTAGAAACCAGCGAGAACCTCGCTGGGAGCTGCATTCCAGCGAGAACCTCGGCCGTGTGTACGCTCCTGGCTCGCTCCGCCCGTCGGGAATCCCGTCGAGCGAATAGAGAGCAGGCTCTCTATTTGCTCGATGGCCCGTCGGGATGAATGGCTGGTTGCCATTCCCGACGGGCGGGTCGGCGATTTCGACGGCCGGGCGAGAACCTCGACGGGCGGAACGATGTGTTCCGCCCGTCGAGGTTCTCGTACGTGTGTACGGGGCTTATCACTTTGACAATTATGCTGTCATGCAGCACTGTACCCAAACAAAATTGTTATCATTTTTTTCCCATAAATAGGGCTTTCTTTTGGTGGTATTTTATCACCTATGTGGTTTTTATTTTTTTGCTAAACAAACTAAAAAAGACCCACATTTTTGAAAAAAAAATGTTTTACGTTTCTGTCATAAAATTTTGTTTTCCCCTTCACTGACGGGCACCGATGAGGCGGCACTGATGGGCACTGATGAGTTGACACTGACAAAGTGGCACTGATGGGCACTGATGAGTAGGCACTGATATGTAAAATTTATGGGCACTGAGAGGCAGCACTGATAGGCAGCACTGATATGCAGCACTGATGGGCATTGATAGGTGGCACTGATGGGCACTGACAGGCACCACTGATAGGCACTGACAGGTGGCTGTGATGGGCACAGACAGGCGGCACTGATGGGCACTGACAGGCGGCACTGATTGGCAATGATGGGCAGCACTGATGATGAGGCACTGTGGTGGGCACTGGCAGAATTTAATGTTTGTACATTGCTGGGCACTGGTTGGCAGGTGATTGGTTCATTTGAGAGGGCTGTGTTGATAATCTCCCTCTGACAAGGAAAGCCACGATCATCTCTCCCTGTCAGCGCGAACTAAGGAATGCTGTTTACTGGCACTTCCTGGTTCACGCGATGAACAGCTGTGATTGGTCACAGCTGATCACGTGGTAAGAAGCCTCTTATCACAATCGGAGATGCGGGGTGTCAGGCGTGCCGGCATTTTATCCAGCTGGACATCATATGATGCCCAGTCAGAATAACAGAACCACTTCCCGGCCGTCATACGGCAGGCGAGAAGTGGTTAAAGGACCTTGCTCCCCCTATGGATGGCCCGCCATTGGATGTACTCAATTTTGTTGCCAGCGGTTTAGGCATTAATGGTGTGTTAAGTTATTTTGAGGGGACAGCAAATTTAAACTGTTAGAACCGGTTCACACAGGGGCAACACGACTTCTAGCATGACTTTGGGAGGCAACTTGGACACGACTTGAGTATGAATCATCAGTCAACTTACAAGGCAACTTTAGGTTGCCTACAGGACAGTACAAGGCAACTTCAAGTCGCCTCCAGGACCGAAGGCTTTCCAGTGGCCAATCAAAAAACAATCAGCTCTGTGGGAGGGAGGGGGGAGGGGTTTGCCTGAGAAATGTATGTTATCTTCCTGTATTGTTGCTTCAGTTAAGACAGTGATCAGACATCTGAGGCAGCTTCCATTGAAATCAATGGGTACAAGTTGCCTACAAGTTGCCTAGAAGTCGGATTGATGTAGCACAGGAACCTTTTCTGAAGTTGGAGCGACTTCAGTAGTGTACATTAAGACGGCTCCATTCACTTCCATTGATTTTCTCAACCACACGACTTGGGACAACTTGGGGCAACTTCAAGTCGGATCCTAGGTCGCCCCTGTGTGAACCGCCTCTTATACAAGCTGTACACTTACTACTTTACATTGTAGCAAAGTGTCATTTCTTCAATGTTGTCACATGAAAAATATTTACAAAAATGTGAGGGGGGTACTCACTTTTGAGGGATACTGTATAGCTCTACATATACAGTTAAGTCCATATATATATGTAGACACAGGCATCATTTTCATACTTTTTGGCTCTGTATGCCACCAGAATAAAATTAAAATGAAACAATCCAAATGAATTTGAAGTGCAAACTTTCAGTACAAACTTTAGGAACTGCAACCATTTTTATACACAGTCCCCCCATTTTCAGAGGCTCAAATTTAATTGGACAAATGAATATAATCATAAATAAAATGTTATTTTTTAATATTTTGTAGAGAATCCTTTACTGGCAATGACTGCCGGAAGTCTGGACAATACCAAAGACTGGATTTCTGCCTTTCTGATGCTTTGCCAGGCTCTAACTGCAGCTGTCTTTGTTTGTGGGTCTTTCTGCCTTCAGCAAGTAAAATGCATGCTCAATTGGGTTAAGATTAGGTGATTGACTCGGCCATTGCAGAATATTCTACTTATTTTCCTTTAAAAGCTCCTGGGTTGCTTTTGCAGTGTGTTTTAGTTCATTGTTCATCTGTACTGTGAAGCACCCTCCAATCAACTTTTTGCTGCATTTGACTGAATCTGAGCTGAAAGTATATTTCTAAACACTGAGGAATTCATCCAAGTGCTTCTGTCTTCTGTCACATCATCAATAAACACCAATGACCCAGTGCCACTGAAAGCCATGCTTGCCGATGCCATCACACTGCCTCCACCATATTTACAGATAACGTTGTGTGCTTTGGATCATGAGCTGTTTCAAGCCTTCCCCACACTTTTTTCTTCCTGTCATTCTGGTACAGATTAATCTTAGTTTCATCTATCCAAAGAACTAGTCTTGCTTTTTTAGATTTTTTTTTTGGCTGATGCCTCGTGCACGCGACCGATTTTCTCGGCGAGAAAAAAAACAAAGTTTTTCCCGACGGGATTCCTCTCAAGCCTGCCTTGTATACACATTTTCAGGCCAAATACCGCCCATCCAAAGCGTGGTGATGTACACCACGTACGACAGGACAATAAAGCGAAAATTCCATTCATACGCCATCACCCTTTGTTCTGCTTTTGCTGATCCTTGTGTTAGTAAAAGTTTAGTGAGAGACAATTCACGATTTTCAGTCTTTGTGCTTTTCAGTCCGTTACAGCGTGACAAATGTGCTATCTCCATTACGAACGCTAGTTTTACCAGAACGACCACTCCCATCTCATACTTGATTCTGAGCATGTGCGTTTTTTTCCACTCGAAAAAGCATACACACGATTGGTTTTCCCAGAATGTACCAAACTGTTGAACTGGCTACTCCTAATGTTGCTGCTATCTTTCTGATGGATTTATTTAGTTTTTGAAGCCAGCCTTACAGTGGCTTCTTTCACTTGCATAGACAGCTCCTTTGAACACATGATGTAGGTTGACAGCAATAGATTCCAAATGCAAATACCACACAGAATCAACTCCAGACCTTTCACCTGCTTAATCTACTGTATGAAGAAATAAGAAGAAGATGCCCACACCTGGCCATGAAACAGCTTTTGATTCAATTGTCCCATTACTTTCGGTCCCTTGAAAAAAGAGGGATGACTATTCTTAAAGCAGAAAAATTGTGGAAGGGTAACAAGCCCTGGGACTTTAAAGGTGTCATAATAAACAGTAGATCCAGACAGATATAATAAACAAGCAATAATTTATTAAATAACATATACATTCCATAAAAAAAGAGATTCAAAACACTTTAAATCCCTGGGATTATTAACGGCTTCAATGAAGAGCCGCAACAGAACCTGTATTGTTGATGCCCGACATGTTTCGCTCAAAAAGAGAGCTTCATCAGGAGCGTATACAGGATAAACTAGAAAAAATAAAGAAATAATAATCCATAAAAATCAGCATTTTAAATGATGCTATAGTTATAGTTATATTGGAGAAATACCATAATTATCAAAACAGTATGTATATACTCCAATGAGAAGTCAATCAAATGAAGGAAATAACAAGATTTGTAATAACAATAGATGATACATATACAAAGATCAAAAAACTGGTTTGACAATCATCCAGTAAATTGACCATGAGCAATCTTACCTATCTGGGCCACATGCAATCCAAATGCGTTTAACCACTTAAGACCCGGACCAAAATGTAGGTAAAGGACCCTGCCCCTTTTTGCGATTCGGCACTGCTTCGTTTTAACTGACAATTGCGCGGTCGTGCGACGTGGCTCCCAAACAAAATTGGCGTCCTTTTTTTCCCACAAATAGAGCTTTCTTTTGGTGGTATTTGATCACCTCTGCGGTTTTTATTTTTTGCGCTATTAACAAAAATAGAGCGACAATTTTAAAAAAAATGCAATATTTTTTACTTTTTGCTATAATAAATATCCCCCAAAAATATATAAAAAAACATTTTTTTTCCTCAGTTTAGGCCGATACGTATTCTTCTACGTATTTTTGGTAAAAAAAATCGCAATAAGCGTTTATCGGTCGGTTTTTGCAAAATTTATAGCGTTTACAAAATAAGGGATAGTTTTATTGCATTTTTATTAATTTTTTTTTTTTTTACTACTAATAGCGGCGATCAGCGATTTTTTTCGTGACTGCGACAATATGGCGGACACTTCGGACAATTTTGACACATTTTTGGGACAATTGTCATTTTCACAGCAAAAAATGCATTTAAATTGCATTGTTTACTGTGGAAATGACAGCTGCAGTTTGGGAGTTAACCACAGGTGGCGCTGTAGGGGATGTGTGCCTATGTGTGTTTGTTTACAACTGTAGGGGGTGTGGCTGTAGCTGTGACGTCATCGATCGCGTCCCCCTATTACAGGGATGACGCGATCGATGCTGCGGCCACAGAGAAGCACGGGGAAGCCGTGTGTACACACGGCTCTCCCCGTTCTTCCGCTCCAGGGACGGATCGCCGCACTCCAGCGGCGATCGGGTCCGCGAATCCCGTATATATACGCTGGGTACTAAAATCAACGTATATATACGTTGATGTGCCCAGCCGTGCCATTCTGCCGACGTAAATGTGCAGTAGGCGGTCCTTAAGTGGTTAAATAGAAACGTTGTGTTTTGAAGACAAAAAATTCTAAATGTAACTTTGAAGAAACTTCAATAGTTCTTGCCAAACTTCAACCCGCATACAAAACCATATTAGACCCGGTCCATCCACATAGGATGATCAAAGCTATAGTAAATAATAGTAACAATAATAAATTTGAGAAAAATTCCGGCCATATTGGATTCAAACAATTTGGCCAGGCAATATGCTAAAAAAATACAATATATGATAAATGTATACCTGAGCTGTTGAGAAAGGTCAGTTCAGATCTAGCTGGAGTAATATGCTTCAGCATATAAGGGGTTAACCACACCGCTGGTTTATGATCAGCAGAAGGTGACCTCATCTGATGGGATTGCTGTTAGAAACAAAAGTTTTTGAGGTACCAGAGGTGACGTTGGCGAACGCCCTGTGTTTTTTATGCCTGTTTTTTATTTCAACATTGTGAGTACCCAGTGTATTGTTTTAATAAAACCTCCCCTGTTTTAATAGTACTACACTATTGGCATTTTTTGTTTTCCTGGATGTGAGCGATTATTATCGTTTGGAGGTGATTACCAGAAAGGATCCATTCTCACCACTTTTATCTATTTGGATGACACCAGAAGTGGACTCAACCTGAAAAGTGCTCCTGGACTTTGTTTTTTGCTGTTACCTTACAGCAGTAAGGTAAGGGGACATCTTTACTTATTTTGGAGTTAGTACCTGCAACTTGTCATCACGTCATTTTGGCTTTCACATCAGCATTTTTTTTTTTTACTTTATTTCTATATTGCATTTATATATTGCATTTATCTATGGTTACCTGCTGTATGAACATTCACCATGATTTACACTGTTGTGTGCTATTTCTGGCACTCTGTGCACCGGATTGTGTATAAGGAAGTTACACTTTATATGTCATTTTGCACTGTCATTGGTTTGGCAGCCGGCTTAGGCTGCATTTTGCACGTTTAATATTTTATTATATCACTGTAAATTTTTGACATTGCCATGTATTATAATAGTTGGGTTATTCCTTTCTTCTTTTTTCCACATATCTAGTTTTTTTGCCACACTTCCTCTCCACATTATCCCATCCCCACTCCCTTCCCCACAGCGCAGCACTACCCCTCCATTTTTTCACGTTTATGGTAAGCACGGTAAAATTCACCCCAATATTCTCATTGGAGTATATACATACTGTTTTGATAATTATGGTATTGTCCAATATAACTATAACTATAGCATCATTTAAAATGCTGATTTTTACGGATTATTATTTCTTTATTATTTTTTCTAGTTTATCCTGTATACGCTCCTGATGAAGCTCTCTTTTTGAGCGAAACATGTCGGGCATCAACAATACAGGTTCTGTTGTGGCTCTTCATTGAAGCCGTTAATAATCCCAGGGATTTAAAGTGTTTTGAATCTCTTTTTTTATGAGAATGTATATGTTATTTAATAAATTATTGCTTGTTTATTATATCTGTCTGGATCTACTGTTTATTATGACACCTTTAAAGACCCAGGGCTTGTTACACTTCCACATTTTTTCTGTTGTTCATTGAACGGGATGTGGTGTCTCGATTTGATCCCCTATGCCTCACCTACTTATTCTTAAAGGGGTGTTCCAGCCGCAATTTTTTTTTTTTTTAAAGTCAGCAGCTACTAACAGTGTAGCTGCTGACTTTAAATAAGGACACTTACCTTGTCCTACTTGCCCGCGCTGATGGCCCCCCCGATGCCGGTTCCACGATCGCTCCGGGTCCCGCGCCGCCATTCACACTATGGGAAACAGGCAGTGAAGCCGTACGGCTTCACTGCCCATTTCCTACTGCGCCTGCGTGAGTCTCACGCTGGCTTGTGAATGGGCGGCTGCTCTCTGAGAACACACACAGTTCCCAGAAAGCAGTGCGCCCCATTCACAAGCAGAAGAAGCAGAAGAAAAGACACAGCGGTGTGGAAGAGGCAGATTACGGACTTCCGCATAGCAACAGGTATTTCGGGTGAGTATTTTTTTTTTTTTCAGTTTTTTTTTTATTTAATTTTTTTAAACAATATGGGCAAATGTTGTTTTCCTGGGTGGAACTTCACTTTAAAGCAGAGTTCCACCCAAAAGTGGAACTTACACTTATCTGATTCCTCCCCCCTCCGGTGCCACATTTGGCACCTTTTGGGGGAGCGGGTACTTGTTTTTTACAGTTACCCTGTTTTCACTCTCAGGAGACCGGGCCGCGGAAAATTCCGTCAACAGCTTGGTCCCCCTCTTCCTCCCTCCTCCCTCCCATTCTGCCAGTCCAGTGAGGGATATTGGGGTGTTTAGCTCAAGTGATAGATGCTCTTTTGGTGCATGTCAGACAGACATTATAGTTAAGGGCCAGGTAGCCCATGTTTATTAAGACAAAAGCGTTGCATCACCTGCTGTAAAAGACCAAACAGGAACCTGGGATTCATTAGCCAGAACAGCACACTTGTCACTTCTATCTACCTCACATTATGACAATATTTTTTTACTCATATCACACTCAGGCCTCGTACACACGTCAAAGAATCTCATTGTAAATGAAATGTCATTTTCCTCGACGAGGTTCTTGTCAGGCTTCTCGAGAATCTTGTCAAGCTTTCTTTGCATACATACTGTCAAGACAAAATCTTGTCGTTCTCAAGCGTGGTGACGTACAACACGTACGGCGGCACTATAAAGGAGAAGTTCGACTCCACTGGCACAACCCTTGGGGTTGCTTTTGCTAATCTCATGTTACTGCGTGTTAAGTAAAAGTTTGGTAAGAGACGATTTGCGCTTTTCAGTCTGTTACAGCGTGACGAATGTGCTATCTCCATTACGAACGCTACTTTTACCGAAGGTGCGCTCCTGTCTCATACTTTATTGTGAGCATACGCAGGTTTCTAAGCATACACACGAACGTGTTTCTCATCGTAAACCAGCCCGACGAGAAACACGACGAGGAAATTAAGACTCCCGACGAGAAAAAAGAGATCCACGACAGTTTTCTCGACGAAAAACTTACACACAAAGTTTTCCTTGGCAAAAAAGCTCTGCCACCAATATTCTTGATTGATTTTGTCGAGGAAAGCGGTTGTGTGTACGAGGCCTAAACCAAGGCAAATGAAAAAAAAAATATATGTAAGTGCAGAGCAATAAAGTCAATATAAAAGTAACAGTGATATAGCGAAAACTCTTCAAACGAAAGTGATGTAACCTCCACCAACAAGGTGGCCTCAACGAGGCCTCAACCAAGGCAAACGAAAAAAATATATATGTAAGTGCAGAGCAATAAAGTCCATATAAAAGTAACAGTGATATAGCGAAAACTCTTCAAACGAAAGTGATGTAACCTCCACCAACAAGAGAAATGCTTCCTTACCAGATGCGATGGACCATTTGCGTTAACAACTGGTCAAAACAGCTTGGTCTCACCATAGGAGAGAAGAAACAGATGGATCCAGCAGAGTGGTAAGTAATCCAATCAGATGGGATGGGCCATTAGCATTACCAACTGGTCAAAACAGCTTGGTCTCACCATAGGAGAAAAGATGCAGGTGGATCCAGCAGAGTGGTAAGTAATCTGATCAGATATATAAAAAACAACAGAAAACACGATCTCAGTGTAGACTGTTTGTATTTTATTCCAAAGGTAAAAAAGTTTACTATACAGCAAAAATCCTGGACTGGACAATATGGCACAGGGAAATCCACTGGAGGACTACCGTCTAATATAGCGAATGAGATTAAAACCATAAAAAAGCATGGCATGTAGCCGTGGTGTACAGCTGCAAAAAGCAATGGAAAAGATGCGGGTGATGTCACAAAGCTCCCCCCCCCTCAACCAAGGCAAGGTGCAATTCCCTAATTAGACCACCTTGCTCTGGTGGCGCTACAGACACCTCTAGCTTTGCACTCTCAGCTTTTGTAGGCTGAATTAACCCCATGCCCACACACTCTCACTGTGTAACTCAGTTCCCCCTTGTTCCACCAGAGAAGACCAGAGCCATCCTGGACAGCCTCTGGCTCCATCACATGGAGACCCCCTGAGACTCCCATGGACAATCCTGTGCCTCTAGCTCTTTGGCACAGCGCTGGATCGAAAGTGGAACCAGGTAAGTATTTGGTGGGAGTGGGGCTGGGGGAGCTTATACTGGAAGGTCTTTACCTTAATCCGTAGAATACCTTAATTTAAATAGAAAAACCTTTAGAAACACTTTAAACTTCTTTGAATTTGGCATATTGCAGGATCTTGCATCCTCTTTAACCACTTAAGGACCCCTGCACGCACATATACGGCCACAGAATGGCTCGTACAGGCACAAGGGCGTAAATTTACGTCCCCGCCTAAGTGCGGTTCGGGGGTCCCATCGGGACCCCCTCCGCGGCTTGTGGGGGTCCCCCTGGCTCCGGGAGCGATCCGGGACGAGCGGGCGGATGTCAGCGTTTACCCGCCCCCCCGCGATCGCTCCCAGCCAATGGGAGCGCTCCCCCTTCGTGTAACTTCCTCCTCCTGTGTTTACACAGGAAGGAGGAAATGATGTAATCTCCCATCGCAGCGGTGTTTCCCATCGCAGCGGTGTTTCCCACCACTGCTGATGAGAGAAGACATCACAAGTAAGTCGCACCAACACAACACTGACACACACTCACATAGGCACATTAACCCCTTGTGATCGCCCCCCCCCCCCACCCCCCTGTCACAGTGTCACTGAATGCAGTGATCTAATCACTGCATTTAGTGCCAGTGTGACAGGCAGTGTAAAATCAGTTAGTGTTAGGTTCAGGATAGCCCCCCCACCCCCCCTAATAAAGTTTTAACCCCCTGATCACCGCCCTAGTTAACCCTTTCACTCCCTATTGCCAGCGTCACTAAGCGATCATTTTTCTGATCGCTGTATTAGTGTCGCTGTTCCCGCTAGGTAGCTATTTTTTTTTATTGTGATTTTTTTTTTTACTAAAGACATGTGGCTAAATAAATTTTGGCCTAAATGTTTGACTAAAATTTAGTTTATTAAAAATAGTGTTTTTTTTTTCAAAAATGTCGCTCTATTTTTGTATATAGCGCAAAAAATAAAAATCGCAGAGGTGATCAAATACCACCAAAAGAAAGCTCTATTTGTGGGAAAAAAAGGACGCAAATTTTGTTTGGGAGCCACGTCGCACGACCGCGCAATTGTCTGTTAAAGCGACGCAGTGCCGAATCGCAAAAACACCTTGGGTCATTTACCAGCGTATTGGTCCGGGTCTTAAGTGGTTAATCATCATGGTGTAATTAATTCAATAAGGTAAAGCCCCATACACACTATCAGTTTTCCTGACGGTTTTCTCTTCAGGTTTACCAAAACCATCTAATATGAGGTCAAACCTCAAGAGTTTCAATTTGTATGCAATCAGGCAGACCCTTGTACTATATGGTTTTGGTAAACCTGAAGAGAAAACCGTCAGGAAAACTGATAGTGTGTATGGGGCTTAATAGTATACTCCTTCATTGGGTAAATGACATAATTACATCAACAAAATTAAATCAGTCTTTCAAATCAATAAAAGAGATTGAACTGTTAGCCCTGGTAGATTGTATATTTAATAACAACATGCAAAGTCAATCTGCAGCTTCCAGAGTGATCAAGGTATTTTCTTGTATTAAAAGAAGAAAAGACTAAAGAGAGAGTGAGAGAGAGCAAGAGAGAGATAGAGTGAGGGAGAGAGAGTGTGAAAGAGAGATAGAGTGAGGAAGAGAGAGAGATAGAGTGAGGGAAAGGGAGAGAGGGAGATAGCGCTGGAGAGAGAGAGAGAGAGATTACCATAGGTGTTAAGAAACTTCCCACAAGAAATTATGTGAATATCTACTTTAATTATCCAGTTGTGTACAAATTGAATAAACATGTAATTGGATAATTAAAGTGAATCCTCACACAGTGTATTTGTGTACCTAAAAATCTTTTAGGAACTTAGCCATGTAGCCTTGCCAGTCTTGAATATCCTGTTCAGTTATGACCTCCACTATTAGAAAATATTAAGTCCAGTGCTGTTCCTCTTCAGGTAATTGCTGCATGTTTGAATACACGTGAACAGCCGCAAATGGCTGCAGGCGCTGTTAGACTCCCATTTAAAGGAAACCATGATGAGTCTCCTGCAGCCATTTTCCCCACACATAATTGTGAATGGGGCCTTACTACACTGATTTTATTCTTCCATGGGCTTATGTCAGATGGGTGATTTATTGGCTGTGATTATTTTTATGTATGTGTGTATATATATATATATATATATATATATATATATATATATATATATATATATACACAGTATCTCACAAAAGTGAGTACACCCTCACATTTTTGTAAATATTTTATTATATCTTTTCATGTGACAAAACTAAAAAAATGACACATTTAGCCCAAAATGTCCATGTTTTGAATGGCCACCATTATTTTCCTGCACTGCCTTAACCCTCTTGGGCAAGAAGTTCACCAGAGCTTTGCAGTTTGCAATGGAGTCCTCTTCCACTCCTCCATGATGTCATCATGTAGTTGGTGGATGTAAGAGACCTTGTGCTATTCTACCTGCCATTTGATTGATGCTCAATAGGGTTTAGGTCTGGAGACATGCTTGGCCAGTCCATCACCTTTACCCTCAGCTTATTTAGCAAGGTTGTCTTTGAGGTGTGTTTGGGGTCGTTATCATGTTGGAATACTGTCCTGTGGCCCAGTCTCTGAAGGGAGGGGATCATGCTTTGTTGTCACAATACATGGTTCCCTCAATGAACTGTAGCTCCCCAGTGCCGGCAGGACTCATGCAGCCCCAGACCATGACACTCCCACCACCATGTTTGACTGTAGGCAAGACATACTTGCCTTTGTACTCCTCGCCTGGTTGCCACCACACATGCTTGACACCATCTAAGACCACATGACATGGTTTCAGCAATCCAAGTCCTTAGTCTGCTTGTTTTCAGCAAACTGTTTGCGGGCTTTCTTGTGCATCATCTTTAGAAGAAGCTTCCTTCTGGGACGACAGCCATACAGACCAATTTGATGCAGTGTGTGCAGCTTATGGTCTGAGCACTGACAGGCTGACCCCCCACCCCTTCAACCTCTGTAGCAATGCTGGCAGCACTCATACGTCTATTTCCCAAAGACAACCTCTGGATATGACACTGAGCACGTGCACTAAACTTCTTTGATCGACCATGTTACGGCCTGTTCTGAGTGTGACCTGTTCTGTTAAACCACTTTATGGTCTTGGCCACTGTGTTGCAGCTCAGTTTCAGAGTCTTGGAAATCTTATATAGCCTAGGCCATCTTTATGTAGAACAACAATTTATTTTTTCAGATCCTCAGAGAGTTCTTTGCATGAGGTGCCATGTTGAACTTCCAGTGACCAGTATGAGAGAGTAAGAGTGATAACACCAAATTTAACACCCTGCTCCCCATTCACACCTGAGACATTGTAACACTAATGAGTCACATGACTTAGGGGAGTGAAAATAGCCAATTGGGCTCAATTTGGACATTTTCACTTAGGGGTGTACTCACTTTTGTTGCCAGTGGTTTAGACATGAATGGCTGTGTGTTGAATTATTTTGAGGGGACAGAAAATTTACACTGTTATACAAGCTGTATACTCACTACTTTACATTGTAGCAAAGTGTAATTTCTTCAGTTTTGTCACATGAAAAGTTATAATAAAATATTTACAAAAATGTGAGGGGTGTACTTTTGTGAGATAATGTATATATTATATATTCTGCTTGGGTTATCTTGGAAAAGACATATTTCTTGCCCCACGAAAAGTGGCAAACTGCCAGGTGGGAAGCCTTGAAAAAATGACATCCTCCTCTGGGGACTTCGAAACTCCTCTGTTGAATCCCACTGGGGATTTGAAATAAGTAACAGTGACTTCTTACTGGGTTACTTGTCATACATCTTTGTTCTTTATACTGGAATCTTCCAAGGTCACAAGGAGCAGAGGATCAACACTTGTCTGATGTATCTGCCAGTGATATTTTCAGTCTATGACTATGGAATATGTGCTTGCTCCGGGACGTCCCTACCAAAAAGTCCCTGCCTAAGTCAATAACTATTGACAATGTAAATCTTTATAACTTATCAAAAGCACATAATCTTTCCTACCAATATAGCTACTAACTAAGATCACAATACTACAATACAATACTACTGACATATAATCACACACATAGGTTGGACTTGTGTCTTTTCATGATCATACATCACGGGACACAGAGCCTTAATTACTTAATGGGTTATGTAGTCACCACAGGTGATTGGACACTGGCAAACCCAATTAAAATTGAGTTCCTCCCCTATATAACCCCTCCCAAATGGAGAGTATCTCAGTTTTTTCGCCAGTGTTTAAGGTGGTTAGTCACGTTCAAGAAGAAAAATGCTCTTTTGATGGTCTGTCTGCGGAGACCTAGGAGCTATAACCTGATCCAATCCTATCAAAAGCCTAAGATGGTTGGTACCCGGGCCTCGTGTAAAGAAGAAATGAGGTTTGCCTGTCATGTCTCTCTGCGGAGGTCTAGGCTCTGGGATCCAGACTTTGGTGTACTAATACACCTGTGGCACGAAAAGTTTCTGGCAGAGTCTTCTGCAGGTCCAGATATGAGGTTTTCTCTAATGGAACTCTTGATAAACCTGAAGGTTGGCACAATTTGCCCACTGTGATGGGTGAAAGCTGGAACTACTTTTAGTAGCTTTCCTGCGGCGTGGATAAGGTAAGAAGAGGATAATTGTATTTGTATATTATCTTCTATGAATAGGATGTCTTTCCTTGTTCTCACCACTGGAGAGAGTAAGTACAAACCTGGTGTTTTCTTACATAGCCATACAGGATACAAGCTCAGTGAAGTCGGTCAAATTTAAACACCACTCACCTCCTTCCGCTGCAGGTTCTGCCACAATTACGCATACAGGGGTCCATAATGATGCCCCCAGTAACCTCTCCCACCTCTTCCTTGTCTCCTGGGCGCCGCCATGACAGCAGCATGTGCGCGCGCCAGGAGCGCACTTTTGCTGTCCAAAAGAGACATGGATAGGGGGAGGGCCAAGTGGTTGCTAGTGCACTGTGGGCAACATGGGACACCTGTGTGCAGACGCTAAGAGGCTGGTTCAAAAGCCCAGCACACCCACTGTGGTTGCCATGGGTGACAGCACATGGTAGAAAGTTAATGAATTGCAGGTTTAAAGTATAAGTGTCTGTCCCAGCCACGGTTGGGCAACTGGGTAAGCAGGCAGCAATAACTTGACAGGCAGAGCCTGCTGTTTGCTATGGGCAACGGCACTTAATAGTGTAGTACTGAATGCAGGCAGAGCGTATAAATACTTCCCTGGGTTCAATCCCTCAACTGGTGGAACAAAGTGCAGTTCCCCAGCTTGGTCAACTTCAGTTGCTAGGGGCAACGGCTGGCAGGTTACCTGTGAACAGACGTTCTGCAACAAGCCCTCAAATGTAGCGGTACAACCATAGAGGCTGCTTTTCATATTGTGTGCCCCCCCCCCCCACAAACCCTACCTATTGTACATAAAACAAAAGTTAGGCCTTAATCTGGCATTGCTGTATTTCTATCTCTCTGGCATTATTAGGATCTCACTATATACATTGTTAGGATCTCATTATACACTATAATGGGGAAGCCTGTTCATAGATCTATGAATCTGCAGGCAGTCCACTGTAGTCTAGGGAGTTGAGATTATCATGTGCAGCCTGGCAGATTCAAGATTGTAAAAGAATAGTGCTAGGCCTTGTCAAGTCCAAACTGGTGACTACATATCCAAGGTATCTTTGCTACCACCATGGAGATTGCTGGGAATAACTATAAAATAAACCAGAGACCCGCCTTGCACTCTCTTCTAGATATGTGCGTTCCCGTTCATAACGAATGGATTTTCGTACGAATTTGTTAGTATTCGTACATTCGTATCAATTCGAACATCCGAACAGCTGAAAGACCCAAAATACGAAAATTACGGAATTACGAATAAGCAAAATAACGAACAAATGAAAATACGAACGTACGAATGGACAATCTTACTAAAATAAGAAACACCGAAAAAGCAAAAGAACGAAAATTACATCTATAACGAACGATTTGCATTCCGCATTTTAAATCCTTTGTCTGTTAGTATTTTCATTCATATGTTCGTATTTTCATTTGTGTGTTTTGTAAATCTGTTTCTTTGTCTGTTCGTAAATTTGTGTACTTGTAAGTTGTAACGTTCTTTTGAATGGGCAGTGTAGTTAGTGAGTGATGTATCTTACTTAATATCTTAGCCAATCAGCTTATCTCTTTTGTGCTGAGTCACCTTGTTGCCAAAAAGTCCGACCGTGTGTACGGGGCTTAAGAGAAAGCATATCTTAATATGGATTAGCCGCGTGTTGCTATGTATTTACGAAAGTACAAAATTACGAATCCATTAACCACTTACCTACTGTGCACCTACACCCCCTTCCTGCCCAGACAAAATATAAGCTTCCGGCACTGCGTCGCTTTAACTGACAATTGCGCGGTCGTGCGACGTGGCTCCCAAACAAAATTGGCGTCCTTTTTTTCCCACAAATAGAGCTTTCTTTTGGTGGTTTTGATCACTTCTGTGGTTTTTATTTTTTGCGCTATAAACAAAAATAGAGCGTCAATTTTTAAAAAAATGCAATATTTTTTCCTTTTTGCTATAATAAATAACCCAAAAAATATATATAAAAAAAAAAATTTTCCCTCAGTTTAGGCCGATACGTATACTTCTACATATTTTTGGTAAAAAAAAAAATGCAATAAGCATTTATCGATTGGTTTGCGCAAAATTTATAGCGTTTACAAAATAGGGGATAGTTTATGGCATTTTTTTTTACTATTAATGGCGGCGATCCGCGATTTTTTTATTGGGACTGCGACGTTATGGCGGACATTTCGGACACTTTTCTGACATTTTTGGGACCATTTACATTTATACAGTGAACAATGCTATAAATATGCATTGATTACTGTATAAATGTGACTGGCAGTGAAGGGGTTAACCACTAGGGGGCGGGGAAGGGGTTAAATGTGTGTCCTATGAGTGTTCTAACTGTGGGGGGAGGTGACCGATTGTGTCCCTATGTACAAGGGACACAATCGCTCTCCTCTCTCCCTGACAGGGACGTGCAGCTTTGTGTTTACACACAGAGCTGCACGTCCCCGCTCAGTTACTGAGCAATCGCATGTGCCCGGCGGCGATCGTTGCCGCCGGGCACTCGCACGGGATCCCCGCAGAGCGGCGGGTGCGCGCGCGCCCGCCCGCGGCTTTAAAGGGACATCACGTCATATGACGTGATGTCAGGATAATGTAGTCGTCTGCCCGCCGTCATTTGACATTGGGCAGATGACAAGTGGTTAAACGAAAACGAACATAAATTAGACAGAATTACGAATCATTCAGTATAAACGAAAATAAAACTGTTACGAAAATACGAACGGATTCGAATAGGAAAACTTGCGTCTTACGAAATACGAACGGGTCCGAATAGGAAAACTTGAATCTTACGAAATTACGAATCTTTACGAATCTACGGAACGAGACAAAACGGAACAAAAAAATACGAAAATATTTGTTGTGTACATGTCTACTCTCTTCCTCTGGGGCCTTGTGTGTGAAGAGCGGAAGAGTGAGGTCACGGCCTACCACGCGGTCCACAGATTTTCTACCTGACACAGAAGTGATTCAGCGCTGCCTGCTGTTTATTGGACTTCTGATCAGCACTCTCTCTACAGTGCACGCTTTGTGCACCATAACCGGGGATCGGCAGCCAGAACGTCCATTCGGGAGTCGCTAGCTCAAAGGCGTTGAATCAGCCTGATCATTGGTGGGAGGGCAATTGCCCATCTTTGCAAACCTTTTTTTTTGTTTCATTGGTCCACTGTGCACAGACAGCTTTACCTTGGGAACTCTTCACTGCACCTTTATTTGAACACTGCACATAATTCTCTTTAGCTACAGTCATAACAAGTTTAAGGAGTTAGCTCGGTAGCGGGGGGTGTGTGACCCCCTGGATGGGTTCACTACGCACTGAACTATACAGAGAGGCAGCCGAAGACGGTTGAAAACAAAAAGTTTGGTTTATTCTTCCATATTGCTGGAAACAAGTGCAAGCATCCAAACAGCATAAACAAAACAAAACATAAAATAAACCCTGGCCACTTGGGGTGTCTACCTTCACCACACAGGAACTTATCTATGGAGTCTGGCAAAGCCTACTGCTGGGCAGACACTGCTGGTCATACAGCAGAGAAACAATAGTCTTTTTGATTTTTATCACACAGAAAAATCAACAACCACCTCACCTCTTCAGAAGTCTTTCTCACTGCTCTCCTTAACTCAAAAAGCCTCAGGATGCAGCAATCAGTAGTTATCCTCTGGATGACTTATAGAGGCCTTAATTGCCTCATACTGAACAGCTGAAGTTTTCAAACGCCCTAAATCTTTCTGGCTACCTCTGTAGCCGACACCTGATAGTAATTGGTGTATTGTCTAAACAAGGCAGAAATGTATCTCCCGTCTGTGACAGCACCCACAGAATTACCTGACTTCCTGTCACATACCCCCCTCTTGTTTCAACCCTAGGGTTGGGACACAGGTTGCCAGGCACACATGCACTCGGGACAACCCATCTGTATTCCCCATTTTAACAACGGGGCGATGCGTTACCACAAAACTAAATTCCTGGAGGGCCAGGAGCCACCTATTTATTCTCCTATTGGTCTCTTTGTTCTGTGCCATCCACTTCAATGGGGCATGATCTGTCACCAGTTCAAACTGTCTACCCACGAGGTAGTACCGGGGAGAATCCAAAGCCCATTTCACCGCCAAACACCCTTTCTCAGAGGTGGCATAATTCTCCTCATGGGCCTTCAACTTTCGGCTGAGGTACATAACAGGGTGTTCCTCCCCCTTGATAATCTGGGACAGTACAGCTCCTAACCCCACATTTGATGCATCTGTCTGAACCACAAAGTCCCGTGAAAAATCAGGCGAATTTAAAACTGACTGACTACATAAGGCCTGTTTTAAAGCCTGAAACGCTGTTTCTGCTTTGGGAGTCCATTTGGTCATGACAGACTCCTTCCCTTTGGTCAAATTGGTCAGGGGAGCAGCCTGTGAGGCAAAATGGGGGATAAAGCGGCGATAATACCCTGCGATCCCCAAAAATGCACGAACCTGTTTCTTGTTGGTGGGACGTGGCCAATCCTGAATAGCCTCAACTTTGTTTATTTGGGGCTTGATTAGACCTCTTACAATGGTATACACCAGATACTTCGCCTCTTTTAGCCCAAGGATACATTTTTTTGGATTGGCTGTAAACCCGGCTTTCCAGATGGAATCCAACACAGCCTGAACTTTTGGTAAGTGTGAGTCCCTATCCTCACTGTGGATGACAACGTCATCGAGGTATGCAGCAGCATAGGCTCGATGAGGCCAAAGGGTCTTATCCATGGTGCGTTGAAATGTGGCGGGAGCATTCTGTAACCCAAAAGGCATCCTCCGATATTGGAAAGATCCGTCTGGAGTTACAAATGCTGTTTTTTTCCCTGGCCGACTCCGAGAGATGAATTTGCCAATAACCCTTGGTCAGATCTAATGTCGTCATGTACCGGGCAGTGCCTAGGCGATCAATCAGTTCATCTATGCGGGGCATAGGATAGGTGTCAAACTTAGTGATTTTATTTAGGTGGCGAAAGTCATTACAAAATCACCAACTTCCATCTGGTTTGGGCTCTAAGACAATGGGACTGGACCAATCACTATTTGACTCTTCTATCACCCCCAGCTCAAGCATTTTTTTACTTCCTGGCGAATTGCCTCTCGCGGGGCTTCTGGAATTCTATAAGGCTTCAACATGACCTTATCCCCTGGTGTGGTGATAATGTCATGTTCAACTCCGGAGGCCCAACCTGGCAAGTCTGAAAACTTCTCCATATTACAGAGCATAAATTCTTTAACCTCCTGTTGCTGAGTTTTGGACAGAGTCTCCGCTATCCCAACTTCAGGGACAGCCAGGTTAAATGTAGCAGAAAATCGGGTAGTATTAGCGACCAAGGACTGTCTATCCTTCCATGGTTTCAACAAGTTCACGTGATAGAGCTGCTCAGGTTTTCGTCTTCCCGGTTGGCTAATTTTATAATTCACCACCCCCATTTTCTCCAACACTTCATAGGGACCCTGCCATTTGGCTAGGAATTTACTTTTGACCGTGGGGACCAGCACCAACACCCTATCACATTATACACTATAATGGTGAAGCCTGTTCATAGATCTATGAATCTGCAGGCAGTCCACTGTAGTCTAGGGCAATGTTTCTCAACCTGTGTGCCACGGCACACTGGTGTGCCGTGAAGAGTCCCCAGGTGTGCCACGGCAAAATCCCCCCCAGATGTGACAGCGCAGTCACTAAACTTTGTGCCCGCTGGCGCCGACTCACTGGCTGCCGCGTGCGCTCCTGGCTGGCTCCCTTTCCTCCTGTGTGTCTCCTCGCCCCCCCCATGGAGGATTGATTTGGTTTAGTCCGCCAAAGTGCGCCGTGTGACGTCACGCCGGCGGCCGGAGGTGAGAGGGAGGAGGGAGCGAGAGTGACTGTCGGCGCCAGAAAACAGGACAAGTCACGAGGAGCCTGCTGCTGTGCCTGGGCCTGGCCTGCCTAGTGCCTACAGTAAAAACTGCCTGCAAGAAGACAGAGACAAGTCAGAGACTGTAAGTAAGAAAGTATTGTGTATTGGGGGGGGGGGGGTGTTGGCCTGAGCTGAGGACCTCAATGTTTTTTTTTTTTTCTTTAGTCAGAGAAGGCAGGCTCAAAATTGCTATTTTTAATTTAACCACTTCATTACTGGGCACATAAACCCCCTTCGTTCCCAGGCGAAATTTCGGCTTCCGGCACTGCGTCGCTTTAACTGACATTTGCGCGGTCGTGCGACGGGGGCTCCCAATCAAAATTGGCGTCCTTTTTTCCCCACAAATAGAGCTTTATTTTGGTGGTATTTGATCACCTCTGCGGTTTTTTATTTTTTGCGCTATAAACAAAAAAAGAGCGACAATTTAAAAAATATATATATATTTTTTACTTGTTGCTATAATAAATATCCCATTTAAAAAAAAAAAAAAACGTATTTTATTTCACAGTTAAGGCCGATACGTATTTTTCGACGTATTTTTGAAAAAAAAATAAAAAATCGCAATAAGCGTCTGGTTTGCGCAAAAGTTATAGCGCCTACAAAATGGGGAACAGAATTATGTTTTTTTTTATTATTATTTTTTTTACTAGTAATGGCGGCGATCTGCGATTTTTATTGCGACTGCGATATTGCGGCGGACATATCGGACACTTTTGACAAAAATTTGGGACCATTCACATTTATACAGCGATCAGTGATATAAAAATGCACTAATTACTGTATAAATGTGACTGGCAGGGAAGGGGTTAACACTAGGGGGTGAGGAAGGGGTTAAATGTATTGCCTGGGTGTGTTCTAACTGTGTGGGGGGAGGGGGGTGACTGGGGGAGGTGACCGATGCTGTGTCCCTTATGTAAAGAGACACAGATCGGTCTCCTCTCCGCTGACAGCACGTGGAGCTCTGTGTTTACACACAGAGCTCCACGTCCCTGCTGTCATCTGCTCGTTTTCCCGCCGATCGCATGTACCCGACGGACATCGCGGCCGCCAGGTACATGCATCGGATCCCCAGTGGCGCGCGCGGGTAATGCACACAAATCACGTCCAAAGACGTCAAGTTGGCGCCTCAGGTCCGCGCTGTTGACGTATTCTGTCAATAGCGCGGGTCTGAAGTGGTTAAAAAGCCTGAGGTGACCATCATTTTTTTAATAAAAAATAGCAGTTTAAAAAATGTTTGTTATTTTGAGCTTGCCTTCTCTGACTAAAGAAAAAAAAAAAACATTAAGTGCAGCCTCACTGTGCCACCAAACACAATCACTGTGCCATCACATGCAGCCACTGTGCCCATCAAACGCAGCCACTGTGCCCATCAATTGTCGCCACTGTGCCCAAAAGCATCCACTGTGCCAATCACACACAGCCACTGTGGCCATCAAACGCAGCCACTGTGCTCATCACACGCAGCCACTGTGCCATCACATGCAGCCACTGTGCCATCACATGCAGCCACTGTGCCCATCAAATGCAGCCACTGTGTCACCAAACGCAGCCACTGTGCCATCACATGCAGCCACTGTGCCCATCAAACGCAGCCACTGTGCCCATCAATTGTCGCCACTGTGCCCAAAAGCATCCACTGTGCCAATCACACACAGCCACTGTGGCCATCAAACGCAGCCACTGTGCTCATCACACGCAGCCACTGTGCCATCACATGCAGCCACTGTGCCCATCAAATGCAGCCACTGTGTCACCAAACGCAGCCACTGTGCCCATCAATTGTCGCCACTGTGCTCATCGCACGCAGCCACTGTGCCACCAAACGCAGCCACTGTGCCCATCAAATGCAGCCACTGTGCCATCAAACGCAGCCACTGTGCCCATCAATTGGCGCCACTGTGCTCATCACACGCAGCCACTGTGCCATCACATGCAGCCACTGTGCCATCACATGCAGCCACTGTGCCCATCAAATGCAGCCACTGTGTCACCAAACGCAGCCACTGTGCCCATCAATTGTCGCCACTGTGACCCCCCTATTCCTGTACCATCAGAACTACTTTTGTAGGGTTTGAGATAGCAGCAAGGACTGCTGCTCCTCTGAAAAGCAATTTGTGTTCATATCGCTTTTCAGGGGCATATGTCAGCCAGTAAAGAGGCATTTCTTGCCTCCTCATCACCTGTTTTAAGCCCGTAAGTTGCGGGGTAGTTGCAGTGCAGCCCCATTCACCCTGGGTATACCTCCAGCTGCAGCCACAGCATGTTTACACCCCCAGCTGTTGCCTCTGCAGCTAAAGGGGCAAAAGTTGGGGGTGGTAAAAACAGCTCAACCATGTGGTTTTACTGCACCTCCAGCCTGATATGTGAACAAGCTCTTGGTTCTGTGTGGATGCGTGCTGCGTGTAGGGCAGCCCATTCATTTCCCTACCCGCAGTAATGCGGGGAAAGAAGTCCCCGACCCTTTTTTTTAAATTGTGCCATAACAAAAGCAACCCATGTTTGCCAATGGATGGGGCACCATTAACAATTAATGGCACCCCTAAAGAACAGAGCATTTGTCTGTGTGTCAAGAACGAGCGCGATTTTGCGCGTATTCCGCAACACACATCAACGTGAACCAAGTCTTGGACAGGGGTGCCTCAAGACTGAAAATACTTTTCAAGGGCGCCCCGACTGGAAAAAGGTTGAGAAACACTGGTCTAGGGAGTTGTAAATCCTTTGTTGAGCAAATTGGGCTTGGGCTAAATGTTCCTTCACAATCGGCATCACTTGGGCAATTCTATCTTGCATTTGGGCCACATGTTCAATCACACTTCGATGCATGGAACTCTCACTCTCCCATGCTTCCCTGGCAATGTCCAGTAGGCCCCGGGGGTGCCTCCCATACAGTAGCTCAAACGGAGAGAACCCTGTGGATGATTGGGGAACCTCTATTATGACAAACATCAGATAAGGGAGCAGATAATCCCAATTCTTTCCGTCTTTATCCACCATCTTCCTCAACATTTGTTTTAAGGTTTTATTAAACCTTTCCAATAACCCATCTGTTTGAGGGTGATATACTGATGTACGTAATTGGGTCACCTTCCCACAATGGCGTCATGTGGCAGTTTGGGAACTAAACCCACCTGGTGACACAAGTTACCGAGGGAGGTTTCAAAGGAAACCGTAGTCACCGGATATTCTCAAGTGTCCCCAGGTACACAAACTACAGCCATTTTCCTAGGATGTAAGGTTTTTCCCACCACTAGATCACTTTTCACTAAGGTGACCAGGCTACCTGAATCCAACAATACCACAACATCTTTACCATCTAAGCACATTATACATAAAGGTTTCTCATTTCCCTTTACTGCAGTGCATGTGGTTGCAAAAAGGGACTGTCGTCTCTCTGTCAGAAAGTCACACTGCATGGGTTCATCACCCACTGGGCAAACCACTGCTACATGTCCCTCCTCCGGGCAACGGTAACAAATCAATCTTCTGGTCCTCTCTTGTGGGATGGGTCTTCCAGGCCGCTCTTGCCAAACATTAGCAGTAGTCCTGATAATACCTCTAGGTACCTTTCGACTAGGTCTACAAGTTTGTCTGCGGTTTCCGGACCACCATGGTTCACCCATTTCTGCAGGGTGTTAGGAAAAGACCTAAGAAATTTGTCCATGACTACTCGCTCTAAAATTTTTGGTCCGGACAGAGTTTCTGGCTGCAGCCATTTTTTAGCCAAATGGATGAGGTCATACATCTGCGACCGAGGTGTCTTCCTCAACTGATAACTCCAGTTGTGGACCCGCTGAGGACGGACATCCAGGGTTACACCAAAACGTGCCAATATTTCCTCTTTTAACCGATCATAGTTTTTTGCGTCTGCAAGCTCCAAATCAAAATATGACTTTTGGGCTTCTCCAGATAATAGGGGGGCCACTAGTCCAGCCTACTGTTCTTTAGGCCAACTCTCTTTTTCCACTTTTCTCTCAAACGTGGTCAGAAACATCTCAGGGTCATCATCTACAGTCATCTTTGGCAATAAGTGTCTTACCCGAAAAGTCGGTATGTTACTGGCCTGACTCCCAGCCTCGGTCTGCTGTCTCTGAAGCTGTTTCATGATGGCCTCCATTTGCTGCTGGTGTCTCTGTTCCAAGCCTGCAATGCTCTCTCGGTGAGCTGCAAGGTTCTCTTGGTGAGCCTGTTGTTGAGCTGCAATGCTCTCTTGGTAAACCTGTTGTTAAGCTGCCATGCTCTCTTGGTGAGCTGCAAGGCTCCACTGCAAACCTGCATTTGTCTGCTGTTGATTTGCATTTGCTATAGCCAGCTGTTTCAGTATCTCCTCCATTTTTGGTTTACTTTAACTGCCCGCATTCTCCACCATGTGTAAGGGGTTAGCTCGGTAGCGGGGGGGTGTGACCCTCTGGATGGGTTCACTACACACTGAACTATACAGAGAGGCAGCCGAAGACGGTTGAAAACAAAGAGTTTGGTTTATTCTTCCATATTGCTGGAAACAAGTGCAAGCATCCAAACAGCATAAACAAAACAAAACATAAAATAAACCCTGGCCACTTGGGGCGTCTACCTTCACCACACAGGAACATATCTATGGAGTCTGGCACAGCATACTGCTGGGCAGACACTGCTGGTCATACAGCAGAGAAACAATAGTCTTTTTGATTTTTATCACACAGAAAAATCAACAACCACCTCACCTCTTTAGAAGTCTTTCACACTGCTCTCCTTAACTCAAAAAGCCTTAGGATGCAGCAATCAGTAGTCATCCTATGGATGACTTATAGAGGCTTTAATTGCCCCATACTGAACAGCTGAAGTTTTCCAACGCCCTAAACCTTTCTGGCTACCTCTGTAGCCAACACCTGATAGTAATTGGTGTATTGTCTAAACAGGGCAGAAATGTATCTCCCGTCTGTGACAACACCCACAGATTTACCTGACTTCCTGTCACACAAGATATACTACCACTCTATTATTACACCCTATTGGATACAATTAATGAGCTCCGACTGCCGTTTCCCCCGCCATGTTTAGCTGCATCTCTCATTAGGATCAGAAGTTAAACAAGCCGGCCTGGGTTTCTCTTTCTAGAAGTACTGTAATGCCCTGTACACACGATCGGTCAATCCGATGAAAACGGTCTGATGGATTTTCCATCAGCAAACTGATGAAGCTGACTGATGGTCAGTCGTGCCTACACACCATCGGTTAAAAAACCGATCGTGTCAGAACGTGGTGACGTAAAACACAACGACGTGCTGAAAAAAATGACGTTCAATGCTTCTAAGCATGCGTCGACTTGATTCTCAGCATGCGTGGATTTTTAACCGATAGACATTCCTACAAACGATGGTTTTTGTCTATCGGTTAGGTATCCATCGGTTATATTTAAAACAAGTTTGACTTTTTTAACCAATGGATAAATAACCGATGGCGCCCACACACGATCGGTTTGGTCTGATACAAACGGTCCATCAGGGGGAAACAAAGAAAAGGTAAGTATGTATTACTGGGGAGAAAGACATTAAAGCATGCCTGTTGCTTTGCCCTGCATGGACAAAGATCAGGTTTTCTGTAAGGCAAAACCTTAAGCCGAGTACACACTGGGCGAATGTCTGGAGACAACGATCGGTTAAAAAAAAAGGCATTTGGCCCGTGTGTCGGTCTTTTCGACAGAAGCTGGCTGTTTGGCTGGCTTCTGTTGAAAGAGCATGCTGGAAAGCATCCGACTGACTCCCAATCAGCACTCTCAGCCAATGGCAGATAGGGAGGTTGACGTGCTGACGTCATCACTAGTGGACGGGTGTCTGCATGCCGGCCGACTTTACAACAATTTCATGGATGTTTTTACCCTTTGTTTTTTGTAAGTGCACCATTTTACTTTAACCACTTTAGCCCCGGACCATATTGCTGTCCAAAGACCAGAGCACTTTTTGCGATTCGGCACTGCGTCGCTTTAACTGACAATTGCGCGGTCATGCGACGTGGCTCCCAAACAAAACTGGCGTCCTTTTTCTCCCACAAATAGAGCTTTCTTTTGGTGGTATTTGATCATCTCTGCGGTTTTTATTTTTTGCGCTATAAACAAAAACAGAGCGACTATTTTGAAAAAAATGCAATATTTTTTACTTTTTTCTGTAATAAATATCCCCCAAAAATATATATAAAAAAAAAATTTTCCTCAGTTTAGGCCGATACGTATTCTTCTACATATTTTTCGTAAAAAAAATCGCAATTAGCGTTTATTGATTGGTTTGCGCAAAAGTTATAGCGTTTACAAAATAGGGGGTAGTTTTATGGCATTTTTATTATTATTTTTTTTTTTACTAGTAATGGCGGCGATCAGCGTTTTTTTTCAGTACTGCGACCTTATGGCGGACACTTCGGACACTTTTGACACATTTTTGGGACCATTGGCATTTTTTTAGCGATCAATGCTATAAAAATGCATTGGATTACTATAAAAATGCCATTGGCAGTGAAGGGGTTAACACTAGGGGGCGGGGAAGGGGTTAAGTGTGTTCCTATTTGTGTTCTAACTGTATGGGGGGGTGGACTTACTAGGGGTACATTGTATGAACATTGTATGAACGGAAGATCAGCGTTTCCCCCGCTGACAGGAACGAGCGCTGTGTGTTTACACACACAGCTCCCGTTCCCCGCTCTGTAACGAGCGATCGCGTGTGCCCGGCGGCGATCGTGCCCGCCGGGCACACGCACGGGATTCGGGGGCGAGCGGGGGCGCGCGCGCGGGCCGCCGGCGGCGCGCACGCGCCCCCTAGTGGCCGTCGAAAGTGGCGACGTAGAGCTACGTGCTTATTGCGGCGGCTGGTCGGCAAGCGGTTAATAAACCCTATACCAATTTGAATTACACGATTTTGAGTGTTCTTCCATTTTTTGGTATACGATTGATGGTTTCCTTGGTTGCCTGGAGATTTGAGCTTATCCGGTCCGTCCTCTCTGTTTACCCCTGCCAGTTGGTGTTTAATGCAGATCAAGAATGAGATCACCATACAGGCTTTATATAGCTTGCCGTGGTAAGCATGAAATTTATGTGGTGGTGGTACATGCGTATTGGTGGTGTCAATATCGAGTTTCACCTTTCTATCATCTACCATCTATGGGCCAGATTCAGGTAGATGGGAGCATCTTTGCTCTGGAGTAACGCTTCTCATTTACGTTACTCTGACGACCCTTTCAGCGCAAGTACTGTTATTCACATAGCAGTTGCGCGTAAACTTGCGCCAGAGTAACGATAATGCGCTGGCGTAACCCGACGCAAGTGGAAGTGGGTGTGATCACATGTAAATGATGGTCGGAGCCCAGCGCAGAGGCTTACGTTCAGCGCATCATCCACGGAGCATGCGCAGTGAGTGCGGCTCCACTCGCCCCCTTGTGCGCATGCTCACAACTTCCGTCGGCACCACTTCACGGGAAACGTCAGCGCAATGCCTTTCCGTTGGGCGCTTAAAAGCGCAGGCGGAAACGCCATTCCGGCGCAAAAGTATTTCCGTTTCCCCCCACCCCAGGGAAGATACTTTTGTGCTGTGATGGCTGCTCCCGCTACCCCCAGAGAGAGGAGGAACCTCAACTTTAACGCCCAGGAGGTCTCAGTGATCATCTCCGCTATGGAGACATTTAATCATTTCCTCCATGGCAAAAAAAGCCGTAAGACCAGCCGGGAGAGGAAGCAGGGCATCCTGGACACCATTGCTGGCCGGGTCAATATTTTGGGGTACTCCACCCGGACTGCTGCTGACATCCAAAAAAAAATCAATGATCTGCGGCGCAAGGTCCGTGGCAAGGTGGCCACCATCAGGAGGCATGATAGGGGCACAGGTGGTGGTCCCCCATGTCCGGTCACCCTGACCGCGGAGGAGGAGGTGGTCTCTCGCTGCCTGGAGAGGGAGCAGGTGGAGTGGGTCCCTGGCTATGACTCAGTGGAGGAAGGCTCCAGGACAGGTAAGTGTTTTTTATCCCCTATTTGATGTGTTGCATTTGGGGGGGGGGGTACATGTGCCAAGTGTGTGGGACCACCAACATGTGTCTGCTTTGTGTCATCCACAGACGGAGCTGGGCCATCATCTGTCGGCGGCCAGTCCACCCCATCACCCCCACGCCATCCTGTGCACGAGCCCCTGGGTGGTGAAGAGGTGGAGGAGGAGAGTGGCCACACCACACCTGCCGAGGTGGTTGTTGGAGGATCCTGCTGTGGCAGAGCAGGACTTTTCCTTAGTGTTGGAGGTCTCCTCCCCTTCTCCTGGGCCGTCTGTCATCCCCTCCCCCATCCTTGGAAGCCCCTCAAGGGCGACTCCATCCCCCCGGGGACAACCATCTTCTGGCCCCAGGAAGGCGACCCAGAAGACCAGGGGGGTGTCGGATCTTGTCCAGGGCCAGTTGGCGAGGGATCACGCCAGACAGACCCAACAAATGGGGGACATAGTTGGGCACTTGGAGAAAGTGGCTGACAGCCTGTGCTCCGTTGGCCAGATAAGCAACGCAGTGCAGGATGTGAGTTGCAACTGCGCTGCAGTGGTGACCAGTTTGGGGGAGGTGCAGGGGGATATTAGGCACCTCACTGCAGCCGTCCAGGCCAACACTGCTGCCATCCATGGAAACAGTGCTGCCATCCGGGACCAGGGGAGGCTGAGTCGGCGGGCCCAACACTACCAAGTGACCCGGCAGCTCAGGATGCAGGCCCAGCAGCTGAGGATGCAGGGCCAGACAAACAATTACCTCGGCCGGATAGCCATGGCCTTGGAGGGCATGCAGGCCACACCTGCCAGGAGTGGCCCACCCGGGGATCAGCCACCTCCAGATGCCCCCCCACCCCCACCCACTCCATCCAGTCAGCTGAGGAGCCAGAGAGGTTCGGCAAGATTCCCCGATGATTTTGTTATTTTTTTTTTGTCTGATTTTTACTCAGGATATGAGATTTTTATTTTATTTTGATTTTTACTCAGGATATGAGATTTTTTTTTTATTGATACTGCACACGTTGCAGTGTGAATGGTGTGTGAATGTGAGGGGGTGGCACTCCTGCCAGTAAGGGGTGTCACCCTCGGCCGTGGTGGTGAAGTTAACCCCACGGCTGTATGAATGACGTGTGAAAGGTGTATGAATGGACAGTGACATCATTCGGGCCTTGACGCTGGCGTTGCCTTGACGCTGGCGTTGCTGCTCCCAAGTCCTACATGCTGGACTTGGGCTAATCCAATGCGATGTGCATGTGGTGTGTGTGATCTAGGGACATCAGTGGTGTACACGCGTGCATTGTCTGTGTGATTAATGTTTTGGTTTAGTGTCCAAAGATGCCTACGGCAAGGACCCTCCTGACTGCTCTTCCATCAGCAGACTGGGTGTCCTCTGGCAGGTGGGGACTGTGTGGGTCGGGGGTCAGGTCATCACGTATGTCAATCTGCAGGCCTTTTCTCATAGCAAAGTTGTGCAGAATACAACATGCACCGATGATCTGACACACAAAGGTAGGGGAATACAATAGGGTTCCCCCAGACTTATCCAGGCAGCGGAAACGGGACTTCAGGAGCCCGAATGTTTGCTCCACCACTGCACGGGTTTTGATGTGTGCTTCATTGTATTTTCTCTCTCCTCTGGTTTGGGGGTTCCGGAAAGGAGTCATGAGATGGGGTCCCAGTGCATATGCAGAGTTACCTGTAAGGTAAAAGACAGGAGGATGTTAGTCATGCATGTGCCACTTTTGATGTGCATCACGGGAGGGGATAGTCATGCCTGACTCCCATGTCACTCACCAACCAGCCAGCTGTCCCCATACATGTTCTGTTCGAATTCTGCTGGGATGGGGCTCTGATTGTATATGAAGCTGTCATGGCTGGACCCGGGGTGTTTGGCACGGACGTGCCATATGAGGCGTTGGGCATCGGCTATCACCTGTACGTTGATGGAGTGCCAATGCTTCCGATTGCGGTATATGTGCTCTGTGGCACTGGGGGGCTGGAGTGCCACATGTGTGCAATCAATGGCCCCCACAGTGCGTGGGAATCTGGCAATGTTGTAGAAATCTGTCATTGCCTTCAGCCGCAGCTCCTCAGTGGTGGGTCTGATGAACTGGTTGGACATGCGTCTGAGGATTGCAGGGACAACCTGATGCACACATCTGCTCACGGAGGACTGTGACATCCCAGCAACCACTCCACTTGTACGCTGGAATGATCCACTTGCTAGGAAATGGAGTGTTGCCAGTACCTTCACCAGTGGCTGCACTGCTTGTGAGCGGTGTGTCTTGCTGGTGATGTCACCCTGCAGGGTTGTGGTTAGTTCAAGTATTGCATCTGGGCTGAATCTGAAGAGGCGATACACCTCCTCATCCCCCATGCCAAAGAGGTTCATGCGCGTGCGATATATCCTCTCACGTGCCCGCCTCCTTCGTTCCGGGGGACCCATCAGTAGTGCTAGGACCACGATTGACCCTGGCATGTTGGCACACAGAGGTGTTGTCCTTGCAAGTGTGGTTGTTCAGCTAGCTCTTATCGTCGGTAACGCTGCTGTAGATGCTCTCCTGCTGACCTGTGACCGTCTGGAGTAAAGATAAAGCAGCCTTTTGTAGAAATAACTTTGCGCCGGACGGACGAGATACGCGCGGCGCATGTAGCCAGCGTATGCGCATGTAGCCAGCGACTGATGCGCCAAACGAAATTATGCGCTGACGGGACTCTGGCGCCGGAAAGTTAAGCCGATCGGAAATGGCCCGTTTTCGGGCACATCTAGTTTGGTGGGTACGGCGCATATTCACAGTTACGCGGCGCATATCGAATTACTCCAGCGCAAGTCTTGCTGAATCTGGCCCTATATTCTTAAGTGGTGGCCCACATGAGTCTTCATATTCAATTATACAGACTTTTGGATCATTTCTATTTATCTAGTGGTGTATGCAATTATTTATCACAGTCACTGGTTTTTATTTTGAGCGCAGCTCCTTCTATTTACTATACTAACTCTTGATGTGTTATCTCACGATAGAGCTGCTGCTGTGTTTTTTCATTTAATTTTTCTTTGGCACTATATTAGGTGGCACGACATTTCTTTATTTTATCCCTATATTATGAATTACAGAAATATATCATTTGAAATTGAGATTAAACATTTGGCCGTATTTTGGTGTGGCAAATTAGAAAAGATAATTTTGTTTTGTAGAAGATAATCAATGCAGTTTAGAACAGCCCAAAAACATTCTACTCTTCTACTCTTCTAGGTGCCCTTTGAGAACGATCGTATTGATCGAAACTAGTCAGGGCGGAGCCACGTACTGACATCACTGTGTCCAGAAGTGACCCCGTAAGCACGGGCGCACGTTCGTTTTGTTTGCTATATTTTGTTTTACTTTGACTGGATGTAATGCCTTTGTATTTTGGACTTATGAAGTGCATCTAGTGTATACTCTTACAATTTAAAAAAAAACCCGGATAATTACGGTACTTCACTATTTGAGTCCCCCTTTTTTTCTGGGTCTCCAACTGGATCCTTTGGAGCTGTGCAACCAGCTTAGGACCTGGAAAGGAGTTTTGGGATCCACACCTATCAAAACGAGGACCAGCTGAATGCAGAGGAGTGCTGCAGTTCCCCCCCCCCTCCCTTCTGGGATCGAGTGGATCTATATGCTTTACTAGCTGGGAATCTGGTAAGAGTTTATTACCTACCCCTCTCCTGGTGGATCTTTTCTATTCTATCCAAACCTGACTGGTGGTGGAATCCCTTTCATCTTGGCTTTTTCCCCCCTTCAACATACATCCATGGAGTTGATACTTTGATGGGGACATTATGTTTAAGAAGTCACAGATTTTTTTGGACTGAATGTTTTTTTTTTTTTTTTTATTATTATTATTATTATTATTATTATTATTATTTTTTTCACACAGTCATAAATTCAATTTATTTTGGTTGTCTCACTAGAAGGTTTTCCTTACCTTCTTTCCCTAGAGTTTAATATATTTCTTATATTTAATATTATTTATTTATTTATTTAATTATTTTTTAACACTTTGTTCACCACATGGTATGACTAGCGCAATTTTTTCTCCAATGTTTTCTACTTCTACTGCACAAGCTGGAGCCAATCAAGAGTAGTGAACAATGAGGTATAAATACAGCATCATGGAACTTTGAAGGACTAGTAAATTTTGAGTTGCAAAATTGTTTGATCTTCTTTTTCAATATTGCTTGGTTTTCATCTTGAATAGTACCATGATACTATGTACTGCTAATAGTACTATGATACTCCTCTGCCCTAGCTAGCCAGAATGATAAGGATCATTAATAATAATTAGGTGCTAACATTTGTCTTTGCTGTGGTATCATACATGACGTCAGCAGATAGTGACTTAACAACTTTTTAGTTGTTTGGCTACTACTTTAAACTTCACTTTACTTTGTATATGCTTACAGTATACTGCACACACAAACTAATCAGTCATGTTCCTTTCACTTGCAACTATATTCTTGAAATATCATAGGGCAAGTATCTTCCTGATTATTTTGTCAGAATACACTGCAATTTATCCACATATTTGTATGTCATGCAAGATTAGGCAATTCCAGTCTGACTGAATGAGGTTAAAAATATGAGTTGGAAGAAGGGAATATACTGCAGAGTATTGTAGAGATCCACAATGGTTTTATGATGTTTGATTTTTCTAATTCCAAGAGGGTGAATAGATGCTAGACGGGAAGCCAATTATGTGTTCACAGCCAAAATATCGACCCTAAGGAGAGAAATTATATCCTTGTTTTACAGCTCATTTACTTGTGCTACAAGCTCACATAAATAGTTTCACTCGTGAAAATGGGAAAGAGAACTGAGGATATAGTGCAATCGAAGACCAAAGTGATATGTCGGAAAGAAAAGTCAAGGTAAAGTGAACGTATATAGCCAAAACCTTTTTTTTTTTTTGCTGTCCCCCTAGTGAGATTACGATTTACAATTGCTTTGGCTAGCCATACACATCAACTTCAACTAGAAGTTGCATAATGGCACAAATTAGTCTCCATCTGCTCTAAATAGAATCATTAAAGTGAGTGTAAAGCCAAAGCTTTTTGGCTATCAGGTTATATTATGTTGTTTGTGTGCCTCTAGGGAAATTTCCCTTTACTTCCTATCCTAAAGGTGTGACAGTAAATGAGAAGAAACCTATCCAAAGTGAACAGAACTCCAGAGACTTGTCACAGGAATAGGTGTCTCCATTGGAAGATTTGGGGATTTTTCCTCAAATTCTTGAGGGATATCAGGATGAACAGTGGTGAATCTTCAGAGAAGGGTCACAGATAGCAATAAAATATGACAATGTATTTAACTCCTCCAATGTTTGTACAAAATTGAGGTATTAGAGGTATGTTATTAAGTGCTACGATCACTTTACCAGGATCTAGACCCAATGGCTATTACTAAGGGATGAATAACAGCTTTTACCCAGACAGTAAGGCTGTTAAGTAGAGACTGTCCACTTATCATTTAATGTCCCACGGGCTAACCTTTTTTCGCATTATATGTATTCCGGGATGGAGTTGTGTCATATTAAGAGGCAGTATCCAGACCACTCTCTTTTTCGTTAGAGACTGTCCATGTACCAAACTGAATGTTCACTTTGCAAAATCATTAGTTACTTAGCTTAAAAAAAATAAAGATAAACTGTGTTCATCCTGAATACCCAACTATGTGTAAGGGATATTTAAAAAAAAAATGGCTGAATGAAGTTACTACAGCTTTACCTTGATTACGAAGGTTAGTGAATATTCACTTTCCAAAGTGAGCAGTCTTTACTTATTGAGTAAAACAACCCCAATGGGCCTGTAGACGGCAGCTATCCAAAAGTGTATCTATGGTCAAAAGGTTATTGGAAATATGTGTAATCTGATAATATGAAACCTTTATTACACGGTTTAATAAAATTATAATTAGTTAAATTCATATTAAATCTCAGTAAAGCATTTAAGGTGTGTTAAAAATGAATGAGTACTGCATGTGTATTAACTGCATCCCTTTAAGCTTGTAAAGCTCTCTTTTGACAGACAGCATGTTGACTTGACACTAGGGTTGTCCAGATACCGATACTAGTATCGGTATCGGGACCGATACCAAGTATTTGCGGGAGTACTTGTACTCGCGCAAATGCTCCCGATACCTAAATAGAATACTTTTTTTGTATTTATCAACATGTTCTGTGAAAATTCTTTGAGTTTTTTACTACTGCGTGACAAGAAAATAAAACCTTTTTATTCATTTTTTCTCATTTTTATTCTTTTATAATGTCTTGAGTTTGAGTTCTTCATAATTCTAAAGAAAATATCCTTAGTCTGTATTGTGGTTTGAAAACTGTCACATGACATTTAAAAAAAGTATCGGTATTCGGTATCGGCAAGTACATGAAAAAAAGTATCGGTACTTGTACTCGGTCCTAAAAAAGTGGTATCGGGACAACCCTACTTGACACCAAATATATGTCCATACCAGCAGCCATTTCTACTATGCCCATAGTTGGGAACATTGTCAAAAAAATTAAAGGGACACTTTTTTGTCTGTAGGTGAAGTCTTAATATAATTAGGGGCGGGGCATTTGGTTTTTAGGCGTGACATAGCGGGAATGAAAAATGCATGGTTTAAACAAAATATTGGGCATGGCTTAAAGGGGGCATGGCTCAAACAGGGCATGGTTAGAGTCTGAGATGAACGAGGGATGGAGGGAGATAGAGAGAGGGAAAGAGAAAGAAAGAGAGATGGAGTGACAGCAGGCTCAGATACTACACCACAATAGAAATATGTGTGTAGCGCTCACCCCCAAAGGAGCCGCTGATTGTTGTTGGGATCGGCCTACTATGTTACCCTGATGTTGTCTAGAGGTGTGGTGACAGGATTAAAGTAGTGAGCGAAGGTCCAGACAGTCAATAAAGGTTTTCTTCAATGATTTATTCCCAGCCAAACAAGGCTAATATCAACATCGGTTAGGGAAGAGAAAAAGCTGACGGAAAGAAAAGAGAGAATCCTTTCGGTATCAGGCCTGGATATGAACAGGGCAGTCTCGTCCTCAGTAGTATCAATTGTTGAGACTCGTCACCACTCCTGCTTGGCAGCCGAGTCGTCACTTTGGATCTCTGGGAGGAACAGATCTCTCGCTTAGATCTGGCTCTAGGGCCTCTGCCACAGGCCAAGTACTTTAAATGGATTAGATAGATGAACGGAGCGAATCCTCCCAGTAGAATTCTTTAGCATAGGTCACCGGGTGACGGCAAAGTGTACTTGTCAGCATTCCGGTCACCAGATTCCCGATTGGTTCGTTCAAGCCCTGTTGGACAACCTGCCCCTGGGTTCCCCTCAAGTCGATCCCCCAATCGCACGGCACCCAGCCTGGGATCCTCTCAATAGAACCAGGGACCCAGTAAGACACTGGGATCCCCTGTTACCTCCGGCTGAGGTTTGGCATAGCCTGCAATTCTGGCCAGGTGGGCTATGCTGGCGGGGTCCATGGATGCACGCACCCTGAAGGTGGATGCTGCACATGGAACCGGGACCCCGCGAAGACCTGTAGAACACATGACACCTGTCACAGATATATCCCTCCCCAGCATGGAAAAAACTCCTCCAATTGGCTGCTGGAGAACAACTTACTCTGCCAGAACCCCTCTGGCGCCAGCTGCCGTCCAGAGATGATATCACATCCCTGGAATACAGACCGGCCCAGTGGACATTTTTCAGATTGACAGGGGTCACAATTTAGACAAATTGTGAATGGGAGCAAAGTAACTCTCCCATTCTAACTATTTTTTTGTATAGTGCCCATACTGAAAGTAAGGGGGCGCTACATGTGTATTCCAGAAAGTTTAACAATCAGCAGATAAAGATACTCCAAACACCTGGTGTTAGCACTTCAATCATCACGGCACCATGGTTGATATGGTGTCAGGATGACTGAAGCGCATTATTTCTATTATTACATTGTAATTTAAAGTAGTTCAAATCACCATAATACAGAATCAGTGGGAGCCCTGAGTGTGTCACTTGCCACCGTCACCTGCCAACAGATGCCATCAGATGCCATCAGGTGCCCCCAGCAGAACCCCTCCTTACACCAGGCATTCCCAGTAGACTCCCTCTTTACATCAGGTGCCCCCAGTTGAGTCCCTAATTACATCAGGTGTCCCCAGCAGAGTCTCTCCTTACATCAGGTGCCCCTGGCGGAGTCTCTTCTTACATCATGTGCCCCCACTGTAGTCCCTCCTTACATTAGGTGCCCCCAGCAGAGTCCCTCCTTACATCAGGTGCTCCCAGCGGATTCCCTCCTTACATCAGGTGCCTTCAGTAGAGTCCCTTCTTACATCAGGTGCCCCAAGCAAAGTCTCTCCTTACATCAGGTTCCCCCAGCAGAGTCCCTCCTTACATCAGGTGCCCCCAGCAGAGTCCCTTGGCTCTGCCCCTCATCAGATAATGCATGATTTGATCTCCGCTGCCATTACAGAAGACCAGCTCTCGTGGAGGCCAAGCCCGACTTGCAGAGCGGAAGAAACAAGAGGTGGAGCCCAAGTGGCTGCCAAAAGAAATGGAGCTGCCGCCAACCCCCCGCCCGATGGCCTTTCCACCACAACAGGTCACAGACCAGAAGCAGGCCGCGGGGCGGGGTGTTGACGGCAGCTCCATTTCTATTCGCAGCCACCCGGGCTCTGCCTCTTGTTTTTTCCCCTCGGCGGGTGACCAGGCTCCACTAGAGCTGGTCTTCTGTAAACTGGTGGCAGGAATCATCACCGGTGTCGGCCACGGACCTCTAGCGACGGCCCTGGCGATTCTCAGGGAGTCAGGACAAATGCCAATTTCGGGACAAGGGTCTAAATCCTGTGAATGTCCTGGGAAAATTTTGACTGTTAGCATGTATGTGTAGCGCACCCCCCCTTTTTGGTGGGGTGCTACGCTAAAGTTAGTGGGGAATGGGAGAGTTAATTTACTCCCATTCACAAATTGCCTAAATTTGGGTCGCTGCCATTTGGAACTGCCTTGTAGGTTGGTCTGCATGTCAGGGAGTGTTATTACCCCTGAGTGACAGTCGGCGCTAGAGGGGGTTCTGACAGACCCACCTTCTTCCAGCAGCCAATCAGAGGAGCGTTTTTCTTCTCTGGACGTGCTGGCGGGAGGGTATATCTGGGGTAGTCGCCTGCGTGAGTTGTGCTATGCAGGGCCCGAGTTCCAGCTGCGGCATCCACCTTCAGGGTGCGCGCATCCATGGGGGCCCCGCCATCGAGGCCCGCCTGGCCGAGGTTGCGTACCCACCGGAACCTTGTTCTGATGCAGAGAGGGGCCCCAGTGGCTTGCTGGGTCCCAGATCCTAAGCGGGAGCTGAACGGTGGAGGATCGGCTCGGGAGAACCCAGAGGCAGAGGTTGTCTGCGAGGCCTGGACGAACCACCGGGGATCCGGTCACCACGCCACATGACAGGTACACTTTAGCTGTCAATCGGTGACCTTGAAATTGGAATTACTGGGAGGATTCATTGGTTCTAAGCTTTGACAAACCTAAGAGAAATTCATCAGGCCTGTGGCAGAGGCCCTGTTTCCTCCCAGTGACTTTGTTTAAAAGTGGCCCTTCGGCTGCCAGGCTCAAGTGGATCGCCTGTCCGGGGGCACTTTGCCCACTCTGGCGAGAGTGGCGACGTTTAAATTTGACTATGCTGAGAGCAGGCTTGCTCTCTCTTTGATATCCAAGGCCTGACACTACAGTTCTCTCCTTGCTCATCAACCTTTTCTCTATCGTGTGTCATGTTGATGTTGGCCGTGTTGGGCCTTGGAATAAAGCATTAAAAACTCAAGTTGACGTCTGGACACTTGCTCTTTAACCACCTTCACTAATATTATCCCTCGACAAGAATCACTGGTAACCTAACATGCCGGTCCCAAACTAATCAGCGGCTCCTTCGGGGGTGAGCGCTACATATGTATGCCCTAACAGAAGCCTGTAGAAATAAAACAAGAAAGTTACAGAGCCTTCATCTGCTCTGCAGCCCTGGTCAAATTTCTAGTAATACCGGGTATAGTGCACATGTGCATTCTTTACTTGCCCTCAACCAACGCAGTAGTCAATGCCAATGCAGCCAATTGCCACGCCCAAGTGCCATCACACAGGTGACAGAGAGTGTGTCATCTCTGACCATAGGGTATGATCAGTGTCTGTACAGAATCACTTTAATGTGGGGTGAAAGCATGTAATAAGGAAGAGCCTTTTATTAGGCTGGATGGTTAGTCTGGGGTTTTCTTTTTATAGTTTACGTTTTTTTTATTCTCTAACAAATACCAAATCCCTGTATATTCTGAGTTCTGAGGAACTTCGCTAAAAGTCTATTGATGTTGTATGTAGACTCTCTCAGCTAGTACCACTTCCTAAGAGAAGGAGTTCCAAATTTTTACTGCTCTAACAATAAAGAACCCTTCCTCAATCTAAGGTTTAACCTCCTTTTTCCAACCTCAAATCGTGGCTGTATTTTTTTTTGTACAATGTAATCATATCCAGCTTAAAGAGGTGGTTCACCCTAAATGTAAGCTCCCATGTGATCCAGCATACTGGCGTCATCGCCAGTATGCTGTTTTGTTTTTTTTTTAAATCCCCCACTTACTGTATTATGTTAAATTTTTATTTCTTACCCCCGTGGTGGACGGCGCCAGTATAGCGCGTCACATCTTACGAAAATACCTGATAAGGACTCGGGTAATCTCGGCGAAAATGCGGCGCCTGCGCACAGACCTAGGAGCTGACTGCGCAGGCGCCGTATTTCTCAGAGTCCTATGGCTATGGCGTGTCACGCCCTTCCGAAAAACGCCGGAATAGGACTTGGAGAAATACGGCGCCTGTGCAGTCAGCTCCTAGGTCTGTGCGCAGGCGCCGCATTTTCGCCGAGATTACCTGAGTCCTTATCGGGTATTTTCGTAAGATGTGACGCGCTATACTAGAGCCGTCCACCGCGGGGGAAAGAAATTAAAATTCAACATAATACAGTAAGTGGGGGATTTAAAAAAAAAAAAACAGCATACTGGCGCTGACGCCAGTATGCTGGATCACATGGGAGCTTACATTTAGGGTGAACCACCTCTTTAAGCTGGATATGATTACATTGTACAAAAAAAAATACAGCCACGATTTGAGGTTGCAACTTTTTCCCTGAATATTGATGACCAAAGCTGAACTGCATGCTATTACTAAGTCCATTACTAGTTACACATCCTAAAAAAAATGTATACATATTTTTGGCACTCAAATGCATAACTTTACATTTCTTGAATAGGTAGTAAACTCGGTATAAAAATAAAAATCCTTCTGCAAGGCAATGTTATAATGTGCTAGTATGCACCACATACTAGCACATTATGTGCAACTTACCTTAAAACAAAGGCTTTCAGCCTTGCGCTGTCACTGCTGACAGGGTTTCCATCTTCACCCAGTCTTCCTTCCCAGTTTGTTGGCTCTGGTCTGCAATGATGTCACTCCCAGGCATGTGCATGGGAGTTTCTGTTCATGGTACAGGGCTCTGAAGGAACGGCACAAGTATGCTGTTCCTTCAGAGTGCATGTGTCGGTGACGCCATCGGCGGCTTTATAAGTAAATATCTCCTAAATGATGCATGTTTAAGAGATATTTACTGTACTTACAGGTAAGCCTTATTATATAGGCTTTCCTATACAAAAAAAATCAGAACACAGAATCCAAAAATCTAAGAGCATGCGCTATACGCGTTTACATGTATAAATGCATCTATACATGTTTGCAAGCGCGTAAATTAAGTCCAAACAAAGGGCGATAACAATTTATTATTATTTACGTTTATGCGTCTTCACAGGTTTAAACTCATCTATATGTACAGTAAGTATTTTACTAATCACTATGCAGGAACTTTTACCCTAGAAAATGTGTAATAACATCAGTAACATTTTTTTTGCCCTGCTAATAAAGCCTAAGTTGGTTATACACAGAGGTTGTTGCACTGTGTAAACCAGGTTGGTTCTACAGTGACACATAATCTAATTGTAGAGTGTAAATATTTAAAAGTGGGTCTTGAAAACTGGTGGTGAGTAGGGAGGGGGCTCAGGCCTGTTCCAATCATAGTCCCAATCCCGCCAGGAAGCCGTCTCTGCACACTATCAATCATAGGCAGCATCTGTATGTGCAGCTGCAGGCCGGGAAATGCTTACTGCCTATGCTTGATGGTGTGCAGTAAGGCTCTATTCACACTAATGCGTTTTTTTTATGCATTTTGCATTTTGCAGAAATGCAGGGACATTTTTTAACATGTTCACATCAATGCCTTTTTGTGCCTATGCATTTTTGGAAAGGTTCAGGTCCTTTTTTTCCCCACAAAATGCTGCATTTTGCATGTAATATACTTCAATAGACCCACATGCAAAACGCAAGTACTGCGTTTTTACCGCGATTTTGCCGCGATTAGCATTTTGCGTTTTTTTTTTACACTGTATATAGAGTGGTTGCTAAGGAGGGGTAAAGCTGCCTGCCACGTCCTTAATAACTGATGAGTCATCAGCTGCTTTCCCGCTGAATGTAAAAAAAAAGATTTGCCAGCTAAAAAAAACGTGAAACAAAACAGCGTGGCGCCCCCCCCCCCCCCTAGTATGGATCCGGAGGGGACCCCCATGCCAAACTTTAAAAAAACAATGGCGTCCCCCCCAAAATCCATACCAGACCCTTATCTGAGCATGCAGCCCGGCAGGTCAGAAAAGGGTTCTGCGCCCCCATCCCAAAGCACCTTGCCCCATGTTGATGTGGACAAAGGCCTCTTCCCGACAACCCTTGCCTGGTGGTCGCCGGGGTCTGCGGGCGGGGGGCTTATCTGAATCTGGAAGCCCCCTTTAACAAGGGTACCCCCAGATCCTGCCCCCCCCCCATGTGAATAAGTACGGGGTTGTACCCCTACCCATTCACCAAAAAAAAAGTAGTGTAGTGTTAAAAAATACAGTAGAACATTTTTGACAAGTCTTTTATTAAAAATATTTTCTTCTTCCTCCATTCTTCCTCCATCTTCTCCCACATCTTCCTGCTCCTTCTCCCCCTGCTTCTCCTTCCACTCTTCTTCTTTCTTCTGTCTTCTTTGTCCGGTATTCTTCTTCCTCTGCCGCCGCTCCTGCTGCCGACCCTCCTCCGATGCTGCGTCCCGCTGATCTGTCCGCACCGATGTCAAGCATTTCTTAAATAACGATGGGGGCATGGCAATCGGATTACGTCATCCGGAGGCCACAACCCTTGTGACGTCACCACCTGGGGCATGATGGGTCGGTGACATCACAAGGGGCGTGGCCTACAGATGACGAAAGAAGAAGAGCGGAAGAAGAAGCAGGGGAAGAAGGAGAAGCCCAGAGGAGGAAGATGCGGCAGAAGATGGAGGTAGGCCAGAGGAAGAAGGGGAGATATTTTTAATAAGACTTGTCAAAAACTGACTACTGTCTACTTTTTTTACAAAACACTACTTTTTTTTGGTGAATGAGTAGGGGTACAATGTACCCTATACTCATTCACATAGGGGGGCCGGGATCTGGGGGCCCTTTTGTTAAAAGGGGCTTACAGATTCCGATAGGCCCCCGCCCGCAAACACCGACAAATGTTGGGTAAGGGTAATCAGGAAGAGGCCCTTACCCCCATCAACATGGGGACAAGGTGCTTTTGGGTGGGGAGGCACAGAGCCCCCCCCCCTGCCCCAAATCACCTATCCCCCCATGTTGAGGGCATGCGGCCTGGTATGGTTCAGGAGGGGGGCACTCGCATGCTCGCATAAGGGTCTGGTATGGATTTTTTGGGGGGGGTCTCCTACGCCATTTTTTTTTGGCATGGGGGTCCTCTCCTAATCCATGCTAGACCCAAGGGCCTGGTATGGACCTGGAGGGGGACCCCACGCTGTTTTTTTTTCACAATTTGTTTTTTAGCCGGCAATTCTTTTTTTTTAATATTCAGTGGGAAGCCCGCTGACAGCTGATGACACATCTGTTGTTAAGGACGTGGTGGCCAGTTTCCCGGCCCCCTCCTTAGCAACCAGCTATATACAGTGTAAAAAGAAACACAATTTGCTGCAAAATCAGGGCAAAATCGCAGTAAAAACGTGTGTCCAAAAATGCAGCAAGCACCACAAAAAGCACTGCAGAAACGCTCAAAAGCAACATGCATACATGTGAATCCAGCCTAAGGGCTTCCTGGTGGTATTGCTCAGATGGGTTGTGACTAAGCCCACGTGCAGAGCCTGCCAGAAAGCCTGCACTGCGCTGTGCTAATTACAGGCAGTAAGACATTTTTCCGATGCGCGGCTGCAGAGATTGGGAAATGTCTCACTGCCTGTGATTAGCACAACACAGTGAAGACTTCCTGGCGGGCTCTGCACGTGGGCTATGCGAAGACGCCAGAGCTTATCCTTAGTTGGGACTATGATCCAACACACCTAAGCCCATTCCTACTGGAGAGGAGCCTGCAGAAAGTTAGGTGATTGAGAACATTTTCACTGGTTGACTGCTTCCTTTGACCTATGCCAAGATATTGTTAGCAAGGAAAAACTGGGCTCCCATCCCTCCCTGTTTGATAAGTTTGAGGGCACTTTCACACTGAGGCGGTTAGCGGGCACTGCCCATTGATGCTGCTTTCAGGACCTTTTTTAACATCCCACAAGCGCACCGCTCGGGCTTTCACACTGGATTGACAGGAGAGGCACTTTACAGGTGCTATTTTTAGCGCTACAATGCCTGTATAGCACCTCAGTGTGAAAGTAGCCTTAAAGTTACATTCACCAACCATGCCTGTCTAAAGTAAACCCTGACCTAAAGTATGCCCCCCCCCCTAATTACCTGAATCTCATAGCCTTGGACCACTACTTTTCATCTCACTGGCAACACCTGTGCAATAGGTCCTCGTAGACCAAGTATCTTGAGCCTTGGGAAATGGCCCCATAGAAGTCTATAGGCAGCCAACATGCAAGGGCAATCAGCGGAAAGAAGACTGGGGCCATGGGATGTAAACAATATGCACTGGGGGCAGGGGCGTTGCTAGGTGGGAAAAAGACCAGGGGCTTCAGCCGAATGCCGGGAACCGGGGGGGGGGGATTTGTATGTGACACAGGCTTTTTTTTTACACTGACCTACCTGACATACACTGACCTATCTACACTGACCTACCTGACATACACTGACCTACCTGACATACACAGACCTACTACACACTGACCTACTACCTACACTGAACTACCTGCACTGATGGTAGTTACCTGACATACACTGACCTACATACATTGACCTACCTGACATACACTGACTTACCTACACTGACCTACCTGACATACACTGACATTTACATACACATTATTACACTTTCTGGCGGTTCTGATCTCAGCTCAGCGGTGTCACAGCAGCAGGCAGTCATTCAGTCAGAGAGCTGAGAAGTCTGGCTGGAGGGTATGAGAGCTGAGGAGCGTTGAGGAGACGAGAACCCAGGAGGAGAGGAGAGCCGCCTGCGGCCCACCCGAGCGCTGAGCAGGGATGTGGCGCCGGCGCAGCAGCCTTATTGTAATTCCCAAATTCTGGAGCGGACGTAAGTTTGACTTGAAGATCTGCTGTTTGACCGTTCGTCTAAATACGAACTTTATGGGCCGTCACAGCCTATAATTCAGTGCAGCATCGCAGTGCATTGTTGGCTGATAATTGGCCAAGCATGCACTATGACCCGCATGCTTGGCCAATCACAGCGCCATATGTACAGAGAGCCGTAATTGGCCAAATCCAGGGTGGCTTTGGCCAATTATGTCTCAGGGAGTTTAGTACACGCCCCACACTATATAAGGCCGCCTGCGTGGCGACCTTGTGTAGTGTGTTGCGGCGGTGGTTAAAGACAGACAGAGAGAGAGAGATGGTGTCATTTAATTTGAGTTAGATAGAGCAGGCAGGCGAGTCAGTTAGCTCCAGTTACAGTGTGTAGAGGATATATATGCATCCCAGGTGTTGTATATATATTTATACACTGTATTCAGTTTAGCTAGATCCGTTCCTGTATTCTCTTCCTAATATACTGACAGGCAGGCAGGTGAATGTGCTAGCTGCAGTATTTTCACTTAGTGTACTGTGTCCTTTGCACAGTGTGCACCTAAAGCTTACCTGAATACAATTGCCGGTGTTCTCATTCAAATACAGGCAGGGAGCTGCAGTATTTTGATTTAGTGTCCTTTGCACAGTGTGCATCTAACGCTTACCTGAATACAATTGCTGGTGTTCTCATACTAATAATACTACAGGCAGGCAGTTATAATCAGTATATACATTCCAGCTTTGTGCAGCTACATCCCCCTGCAGGCCATTAGTATGTCTGGAAGGACAACAAGTTGAGGCAGACAGTCACGGGCCAATAAAAGAGGGCAAGCAGGCTCTGTGTCTAGAGGCAACCGTGCTGGTCGTGGACACGGTGCATCCTCATCAGCACGTGGCCGTGGGACACCCTTTTCTTTTTTTCCGGCAGCTGCCCGTGTTTAGCCGCAACATGGCGAAGACTTGGTAGAGTGTATGACCAAGCCATCCTCATCCTCCTCATCCTTTCTCAACTAGGCTTAGGGTACTTTGTCTGGCAAAGCAGCTGCCAACGCTGCCTCTTCCCTCGGCTCAATGGCATCAGTCACTCCTTCCCTAGCCCCACCATGTCCTCCTGAGGAGTCCCCCGAACTGTTTGACCACAGTGTTGGGTACATGCTGCAGTAGGATGTACACCGTTTTGAAGGCTCCAATGATGGTACCCAGCTAGAGGAAGGCAGTAACGTGAGCCCAGAGAGAGGGGGTGCCCAAGAAGGACAGCAATCTGGCAGTCATGTTCCCTCAGCTGCAGCATACTGCCAGGTTTGCTCCAGTGATGAGGAGGGAAGGGATGATGAGGTCACTGACTCTACGTGGATGCCTGATAGGAGAGAGGAGGAGGAGGAGGCACATCTCCAATGAAGCAGGATGCCCTTCAGGGGCCAACTTAAGGGCAGGATACGACTGCATCACACCGCAGAGCTCCGCATGTGCAGGGTGCTGCTTTCTCTGCATTATTCCAAAAGTTCTTTGGTGTGGGCCTTTTTTGAGACAAGTGCATCAGATCGCACCGCTGCTATTTTCAACATATGTCTCAAGCGTGTCTCGCGTGGCCAAACTATTACCCGCTTGGGCACCACATGCTTGACCAGACATATGTCAACCTGCCATGCAGTTAGTTGGCAAGCGTACCTAAAAGACCCACACCAAAGAACAAAGTGGACCTCTCCTTGCTCCTCATCAGCTGGGATCTCCAACCCCACTATACCTTCAGTCCTCTCTGAAACCTGCACTGAGAAGAATGAAGGTGTAGAATTAGGTGTGCCACAGCCAAGTACTTGTGGGCAATCTGCGGTACACCAACGTCAGATTTTACCAGGCAAATTTCCCTGCCCCAGCTGCTGCAGCACCGAAAGAAGTTCGCTCCCAGCCTACCACATGCCCAGCGGTTGAATGCTAGCTTGGCTAAATTGCTAGTACTTCAACTTCTGCCTTTTCAGTTGGTAGACTCTGCCCCTTTCTGTGAGTTTGTGGAATGTGCGGTTCTTCAGTGGCAGGTTCCCAAATGCCAATTTTTCTCTTATCGTCCATGGACGGACACAGCTCCTTAAATCTTGGCAAGTGGGTTATGTTCCTGTTCACAGGAGAGGACTAGGCAGAAACATGTTAGAAACATGTTAGATCATTAAATACATTTTACTTTAGTTGAACAGCCCCGCCTAGGGGGCGGTCCCTCTGGACATAACCCTCCTTCCTGCAGTATGCAGCCTCAGTTTCTTTCTTCCTAGCAAAGGAGAAGGACGTATAGCTCCCTTTGGGCCCAGCGCCCTGAGGAAAAAATTTTTTTTTTTTTTTTTGAAGAATCTTTTATCAACTGTCAGCTGAGAGATAGGCTGGATATATAGATCCTTGTAGTCTCCTCAGTCTGGCCAGCGAGCGTGAGCACACCTTTGCAAAGAGGCTGGGTCTGCCATGACATACCCCATGGCTCCTGGGGTGGCCGGTGAGCTTTGGCTCCAGGGTCCACATATGACTGGGCTGTGGTGTTGTCTCACTCACAGTGGACCGGACAGACAGCTACGACTACGCGGTGTATGCCTGTCAGGAATGCGTCACTAGGTCCTCGCAGGGACGGGTAAGTACAGTCCTTCCTGCTTCAGCGGGTCTGTACAGCTGAGCATTCCTGGTGTTCAGGGGTCCTCCTCTCCTCCCTTTCCTGCTCTCCTGTCATATTTCCCTCTGCTGTTCTATTGCTGCCGGGGTGGACCTGTGGGGGGGGCTCATTTTCCCACCAGGGGACTGTAGGGTGTCTGGGCCTGTGTTTTTTTCTGTGGGGGTGTATTTGTTTAGAAAGGCCTCATTAGGCCTTCTCATCCACATTGTGGCGTTTTGCCATAATTTTTGCTGTGCGGACGCCATTTCTTTGTAGCCTGCTGCTACCATTGTGAATTCCCATTGGTGGCCATTTTGTTGTGGTCGCACTATGGCGCAGCTTACTATTGCGGTGGGCCATTTTACTGTGGCCTGCTCTATCTGAGGTGTCCAGCGGCCATTTTGGAGGTGGTTTTGACCTCTAGTGCTAAGGTTATACAGCATGCAGCACAGATCTCCTCATGATTTTTTTGATCACAGCTTTACCACACAGCATTTCTCCTCACACACACGCTGTGTTCTGGGGGTAGGTAGTGGCGCTGAACGGTCTCCTCCGGTGATTGGTGAGTCCCCCGGTCAGCACAGCAAGGGGGGTGGGAAATGGGAAATGGGTCCCTGAGAGCTGTCTAGATAGAGTCAGTTTCTGGTTCTTCCCAAAACATGCCAGAGGTGGCAGCTGGGGCTCCTGCACCTGCGGTTCATGGACACTTTGTTGGAGCGGCGTGCGGGTGTTAGGGGGGGTTAAAAAGTGCCCCCTCCCTCCATCCCCTGGGGACTGTTCTGGCACAGACCAGGACCTGGCTGTCACTTCCCTAGTTCTGTGTTGTCTGTGTAAGTGGACCAGAACCTTCCTTGTGAGGAGGACTCCTCACTTGGGTTGGTGACAAGGCACATGTCAGTGTGCTTAGTGATGCTGTATGGAACTCCCTTATGCTGTATTGTGCAGTGGAGGTATCCTCTAAGGGCTCAGTCTTTTTTGTGCACACAAATCAGACCACTCTGTGAAAGTTTTTTCTTATATGTCCTTTTCTTTTCTAGTTCATTAATAAGGAATGGGAAAGGCCGCAGAAGTCCTTGTAGTTCCTCAGCGCCTGGGGTTTCGGTACCCCTTTGAGGAGAGTTTAAAAAAAAATAGACTTCTCCTCAGGTAGGTCAACACAGTGGTGGAGTGATTAACTCCCTCACCTGGCAGCAAGAGAGTCACGGGTTTGAATCTGGACCCGACTGCCTGGAGATTGCATGTTCTCTCCCTGTGTCTGTGTGGGTTTGCACGGGTACTCCGGTTTCCTCCCACACTCCAAAGACATGTGTGCCCCAGTGCCCGGTTAAAAAAAGGATGACCGCTCTCCCTATAGAAGGGACCCCTGCCTTTAAGGACCATACTGAAAGAGATCTGAGGCGCTGACCCGCTCCATGTTTACCATGCTGGGGTCGGCATCGCGGGCTATTGTGGCCGCAACCTTGGTGTCTCAGACACTCACTGAATGGCCAAGGTTTTGCACCAGACTGTGGAGAAGCACCAGCTCCTTCCCTAATTTGTTAGACTGGCCGACCAGTTGGTCCAGGGCCTTGTATATGTCTGTGATGCTACACGGGATGCAACATCCTTGATGTCCAAAGCCTATGTTTCAGCGGTGGTTTTGCACCGCCTGATTTGGCTGAAATGCTATTCTGCTGACCAAGCATCCAAAAAAGGCCCTGGCTGATTTACCCTTCAGGGGTGGGAGGTTTTTTGGTACCTCGCTGGATGACATTATCAAGGATGTCACTGGGGGTAAGAGCACTCTCCTCCCTCAGTCCCCCAAGGGGAAAGGAACCGCGCCATGAGCCGGGTCCTTCATTCCCTGCTCAGAAGCAGTATTTTTTCATCAGTTAGGGCCCACAGGTAGACCCTCCCAGGCCGACAAGGGCTCAGCTGGGGGACGGTAACATCCCTGGGTGCGTAAGACGAACACGTCGGCACCCAAACCCGCCAATGTATGTAGCCTTACCCCTGCCCGTCTCATGGGGAGGGGGACAGCTTTGCAGGTTCACAGCTAGTTGAACCTCCCTGCTCTCCGACCAGTGTGTCTACGAGGTGGTCTCTTCGGGGTACTAAGTAGAGTTCTTCCTATCCACCGAACAGATTCTTTCCCTCATGTCTCCCTCTTGTTCCGGCTTGTCGGTCTGCCCTGCTAGTGGCAGTGCAGGACTTGCTAAGCTGCGGGGTAATTTTACCCGTCCCACAGGACGAGAGTTTTCAGGGATTTTATTCAAATCTGTTTAGGGTCCCAAACACGGATGGGGTCCATCCAATTTTGGACCTCAAAGCCCTAAATGCTTTCATGAGAGTAAGGGAGTTCCACACGGAATCCTTTCGTTCTGTGGTAGATACGCTTCATCCAGGGGACCTTCTGGCGTCCTTGGACATCAAGGACACATACTTGCATGTCCCACTTTTGCGCAAGTCACCATGGTTTCTGCGCTTCGTGTTAGGGGAGGACCACTGTCAGTTTGTGGCCCTTCCTTTTGTTTTTTTTTGTTTTTTTCTCAATCAAAGGATTTTATTAATGATTATGCAAAGCATACAGAAGACATTTTGTAACAAAGTGTAGAATCTGACACAACAATTAAACATAGTAACTACATATGTCAGCGTACACTAAGATGTAATAAGAACTGACAAGGCTTTAAATAAGCAATTCAAAATACAAGTTGAACAATTGTGGATACAGGAGAGGGGAAATAATAGAAAAAGGGTGAGAGGGATAAAAGAGGGGTTGGGATGGGGAGGGCAGGGGAGAAGGTGGGTAGGGGGGGGGAGAAGCTGGGTAGGGGGGGGGGAACAGGACCATTGCGAAAGGAGTTCACCAGGTTTATTGGATATATTGTGGCTCGACACCTGGAAATTCAGACAGGCCGATAACCGGCAAAGACAATCAATTGAGTTTGTTTACAAGTAAGAAAAGGGCATATAACAAGATCATTGGTACAGTGTTTGGTATTCCGCGGAATAGGTAAATAGGAACCATGGTTGCCATAAGTCATTAAAGTTAGAGCTCCTCTCGTGCTTCATGGCAGTTATTTCTTCCATTTTTGTATATGTATGCAACCCTGTCTAGCCACTCCCCAAGCCCTGGAGCCTGGGTTGATTTCCAATGGAGGGGAATGAGGGTTTTGGCGGCATTTAGTAGATGTCTGGCAAGGGTTTTTTTGTATTTACTGATTGGGAGATTGTTTATGTGGAGCAAGCAAGCGGCTGCATCAAGTGTAATTGTTGTTTCAGTGATATGTTTTATCCATTTGATCACATTTTGCCAATAGGTACCAATAACAGGGCACTCCCACCATATATGTAGGAATGAGCCTACTTCACTTTTGCAGCGCCAACAAGTGTCTGAAGCATTGTTGAACCATTTTTTGGTTCTTTGTGGTGTGATGTACCATTGTGTGAGAATCTTGTAGGAGATCTCCTGATGTCTGGTGCTCAGGGAGCATTTCTGCGAAAGAATGCAAGCTTTCTCCCACTGTGAATCATCTATGTCAACACCCAAGTCTCTTTCCCACCGTAATTTGTGTCCATTCACGGTAGTTTGTGGTGGCTGGATAAGCCAGGAGTAGGCTAGTAAGGTGGTGTGTGGGACTTGTTCTCGCTTATAGCATAAGCTTTCCAGAGCAGTCATTGGACGACTATATGCGGGGAAAGATCTAGTGTTGGCCAGAAAGTTTTGCAATTGGAGGTGAAACCAGAAACCCGGGAAAGTCTCAACGCGTTCCGCCCTCTTCTCAGCATGTGTCTTCACTTTGCCCCCAGAGATGCAGTCAAAGGCTAAAAGGTCCGGGACCCCTCTTCCCTGGATGCCCGGGGGGAAATCAGGGTTGTCAAAGATAGGAGTGAGGGGTCCCTGGGCCGTTGCCAATCCATGCTTTGGTGCAATTTTGTGCCAAATTTTAAGTGTATTCGCAATTAGAGGGTGGTTCGTGGAGTTGGGTAATTTGGAGTGGGTGGTCCAGGGTGCAAATAGGGTGTGGTGTGGTGCCATTTGCCTTTCCAGTTTGACCCAGTCCTTGTCTGTGCCGTGGCAATGCCAGTCTATTATTCTGGTGATATGAGATGCTTGGTTGTACTTTTTATAATCTGGGAGGCCTATGCCGCCTTTGTATTTGGGGAGGGTGAGGAGTTTGATGTTAATTCTGGGGCATTTATCAGCCCATAGGAATCGCCTCTGTAATTTAAGAAGTTTTGTAAAGAATGATTCCGGTACGTGTATAGGGAGGGCATTGAAAATGTATAAGAGCCTGGGGAGGATTGTCATTTTCAGGATCGCGGCTCTTCCGAAACAAGAGAATAATTTTGGGGTCCATTTCTGAAGGTCAGTGGAGATTGATCTAAGTAGTGGGGAATAAATGGCGTGAAAGAGGGAGTCTATGGTGTTTGTCAGGTGCACCCCTAAGTATTTGAGGGAAGAAGGGACCCAATGAAAGGGGTAGTTAGACTTCAAATGGGCGATCTGGTCATGGGTGAGGGTCAGGTTCAAGGCTTCCGATTTGGATTTGTTTATTTTGAAGTTTGAGATGTAACCGAATGTTTCAAATCATTTTTGTAGGTTGGGGATGGAGAAGAAGGGTTTTGTGAGGAAGAACAGAAGATCATCCGCATATGCGGCAATCTTGTACTCGGTCTTGCCTATCACAAAGCCACTCACGTCTTTAGACAGATTGACTGTTTTGATCAGTGGTTCTAATGATATAATAAAAAGGATGGGGGAAAGGGGGCAACCCTGACGGGTCCTGTTTTTTATGTTTATCGGGTTGGATAAAGTGTTATTGACTTTAATTCTCGCCTGTGGATGTTGGTATAAGGCTGACAACCAAGACAACATGCCCTCCCCCAGCCCTATATGAGAGCAGGTGGAGAACAGGTAGTCCCAGGAGATTCTGTCAAAGGCCTTTTCGGCGTCGGTGGAGAGTAGCATTCCATTTGTTTTAGAAATTTGTGTCGAGTTAATCAGATTGAGTGCTTTTGTGATGTTGTCACGCGCTTCCCTTCCAGGCATTAAGCCTAACTTCTCAGGGCCTATAATTTTGCTGAGAAGGGGCTTCAGTCTGTAGGCCAGAATTTTTGCCAGGAGCTTTAAGTCAATATTCAATAGTAAAATGGGTCTGAAATTGGCGCAGTCCGAGTGATCCCTGTCAGGTTTGGGGATCACTGCAATGTGCGCCAATAGGAAGGAGCTGGACTCATGTTTGTTCTTGGCTAGATGGTTGTATGCGGACATAAGTGGCTTACATATACTATTCGTGTAGGTTTTGTAGTATTGGGAGGTAAAGCCATCGGGGCCTGGGCTTTTCCCGGTTTTCAGATCTAAGATAGCTGTTTGTATTTCTGTCAAATTGATAGGATCATCTAATTTGGACGCGTCTTCATGATTTAGTGTGGGAAGTTCACTGTTTTTTAGAAATTCTAGTATGGCTTCACTTTTAGAACTCGTGATATAGTGGGGTTTATGTTGTTCGGGGAGATTATAAAGTTTGTCGTAGAACTTTGAGAAAAGTTCAGCTATTTTCTCCGGGTCATGGGTAAGCACCCCCGATCTATCTTTGATGGCATGGATGTGGTTTGCTGTTTGTGCGTCCCTGAGGGCCTTAGCTAAAAGTTTCCCACTTTTATCCCCTTGTTCATAGAAGATGTTCTTCTTGAAGAAGAGAGCCTTCCTCACTTTCAAGTCTAAGATCTGTTTTAGGGAGGATCTGCATTTTGTCAGCTCCTCTTCCACTGCAATTGAGAGGGACTGCTTATGTTGGATTTCCAGGTTAGCTATTTGTTGAGGTAATTGGGTTATTTCCCTTTCTCTCTCCTTCTTCCTCCTCGCCCCCATTTTATTAGTTCTCCCCTGACTACCGTTTTGTGTGCCTCCCAGTTGTTTAGGGGATTCGTGTCACTGTCCAGGTTGTTTTGGAAGTATGACGTGATTGTCTGGTGTATGTCATCTCTGATCACTTGGTCGGTTAGCAAGGAGGCGTTAAGCCTCCAGTTAAACTCGGTGCGTTTGGTGGGATTCAGCGAAAGGGAAATGGCAATGGGGGCATGGTCCGACAGGGACATAATGCCAATTTCAGCTCTAAGCACATTACCTAAGTCCCTCTGAGTTATAAAAATCATGTCAAGTCGGGAGTATCTCTTGTGAGGAGCTGAGTAGAAGGAAAAGTCTTTCCCTGAGGGGTGCATTGCTCTCCATGTGTCAACTAATGTGAGGGACTGAAGTAAGATCTTGATGCGGTGTAGGTGTTTGGGGGTGATGGCGCTGTCACTATTATGTTGTTTAGACTAGCCCACAAGTATATGGGTAGAATTAGTGGGACAACATTCCCTAAGGTGTATAGTACCACAGGTGAGGTGGGAGTAGTGGTGCTAGTAAGTGCTAACAATGTGTCATCAATGAAAGTGAAAGTATACACATGTGCATATTAAACATAAATATGTGGTAGATTATAAATGTGCACTAACAACAATCCATAAAAGTTGTATTGCAATAGGTTTCAAATAACATCTATTTACAGACCATGCAGTGGTTAAACCTTAAAACACAAAATAAAATATTGTGACAATCGGAGTGTCATCAGTATATCCACAATAATCAATACTAAAATAACCATGCAATGAAAAAATAATAATCATGGGGAAAACATATATGAGTATATGTTGGAGTGAACTAAAGGTCGACTGACATAAAATAGTCCATCAGTTACAATCGGGTGACTCTGTGTGATGTGACAAGGAAGGTGCACCTATATGCATAGGTGTTACGTCAGGTGGGAATCGCGGTGAATCCGGTGCTCCCCCTCAAGGGTCCCCACTCACCAAATGTAGTCACCCCTGCAGGGTGACTCTGTGTGATGTGACAAGGAAGGTGCACCTATATGCATAGGTGTTACGTCAGGCCTGGTCTTCCATTGCACAAAAATATGTATCTGTATCATCAAGATACCTTGTTTACTGAAAACTGCTTTCCATCGATGTGATGGGTTGCCTACAAGAAACAATAATGTTCTGACTGTTTGGAGGATTGAAATGGAGCTGTGCAAATAACCATCTATACCCAGGAGAAGGTGCCACGATATGGGAAGAACACATACTGTGACCTGACACGCCTTATACCCCTGCAGGGGTGACTACATTTGGTGAGTGGGGACCCTTGAGGGGGAGCACCGGATTCACCGCGATTCCCACCTGACGTAACACCTATGCATATAGGTGCACCTTCCTTGTCACATCACACAGAGTCACCCGATTGTAACTGATGGACTATTTTATGTCAGTCGACCTTTAGTTCACTCCAACATATACTCATATATGTTTTCCCCATGATTATTATTTTTTCATTGCATGGTTATTTTAGTATTTTTTTTTTTTATCAATTCTTTATTTTATTTGTTTTTTTTTAATACATGCATCATCATCTGTTTTTATACATCAAATCCAAAACGGTGAAGCAGAAGAACAAGAACAGCTTGGGGTGTAAGTATAACATATTTATCTAGGTATCTCATGTTACATCTTATTCTTATTGCTTTATGTGATAATGGCGCATCGTCCTAATTGTCCCTTCCTCCCTCCCTAAGCATTCCCCCCGTATTCCATCCCTGACCCACCCACCTCGAAAGAAAAAAAAAAACACCCACCCCTGTCTCTCTCGTCTTCCAAGTCCTCCCTATTCGCTGTTCATCCTCAGGGGTTCTGCTCCCTGTATCTGATATATGGTGTCCACACCTGTCTATATCTCTCCTCTTGCTCTCTCATTCCCATTGTCAAGTATTCCATCTGCTGAATTTCCGTTATTCTACTCAGCCATTGTTGTCTTGTCGGTGGTATTATGCTTTTCCATAGAGTTGGTATACAGGCCCTTGCAGCTGTTATTAAGTGTCTGAGCAGGGAGTTTTTATATTTTGCTATGGAAATTGGGAGGTCATTTAGCAGGAGCGCTGCCGGGTTATCTGTCAAATCTACTTCAGTGATTTCTTTTAGAGTATCAATTACTACTTCCCAGAACTCTTTCAATTTAGCGCATTCCCAGAATAGGTGTATCATGGTTCCCCTCCTTTCCCCACATCGCCAACACTGGTCTGAGACTTGTGGGAATATCCGCTTTAGTACCACTGGGGTCCTGTACCATCTAGTTAAAATTTTATATCCGCTCTCTTGGTATCTGGTAGCTATCGAGGCTTTATGTGTGAACCTAAAGAGTTTTGTTTTCTGTGTATCAGAGAGTGTAATTCCCAACTCTCTTTCCCACGCTTGTATAAATGTCAAATCTTGCGGGCTCTCTGATTCCACTAGAAGACTATACATTGATGATAGCCCATGTTCTACTGCTTCACCCTTACAACAAATTTCCTCAAATTCTGATAGTCCTCGTGTCGCTTCTCCTTGTATTTTCATGGCTCGTATAGCAGCTTTTAGTTGCATTTGTCTCATTGGGTCCAGTGTCCTCCTCAGTGTCTCTTCGCTGTCTCCTCCCTCCATTCCCTGACTACTACTCGCGAAGTGGATAAGTCTACTCAGTCCCTGTCGTCTTAAGTTATTAAAGTGCAGGTCCGTAAGGCCTAATTCAAACCTGGGGTTTCCCAGGACTGGGGTCAAGGGGCTTGGAGCTTTTGAAATTTTAGTTTTCCTGAATACCCTTTGCATAGTTCTTATCGTAGCTCCTACTGTGGGGTGTTTCTTTACCTCTTGTGGGATATCCGTATCCAAGATCCACGCCATGCCCTCCAGAGGGATGTTAGTTATTTTTTGTTCTATATGTATCCATAATTTTTCCCTTTGATGTATACACCATTCTACCACCCGGGCCAAGTGGGAGGCATCGTGATAGATCATTGGGTCCGGAAATCCCACTCCTCCCTTCTCTTTTGGTAAGGTCAAAATTTCCCTCCTTATTCTCGTTGATTTTCCTGCCCATATAAACTTCCCAAATCTAGATCTCAGGTCTCTTAGAAATCCAAGGGGAATCTTTACCGGTAGGGTCTGGAACAAATAGAGTAATTTAGGCATTACGTTCATTTTAATAATATTGATTCTCCCGAACCATGTAAAGATCCCCTTGTCCCATCTTTTAAAGTCGGCCTTGAACAGTCTCACCAGTGGTAGAAAGTTCAGTTCGAATATCCTGTTTAAGTTTTTTGGTATCTTGGTTCCTAGGTAGCATATGTGAGAGTCTGTCCACTTAAAGGGGAAATTTGCCGCTAATAACTGCTGTTTATTTTTATTAACCTCTACCCCCATCGCCTCTGATTTGTTATAGTTCACTTTAAAATTGGACAGATCTCCATATTCCTTTATTTCTCTTAACAATACAGGGAGAGATATCTCCGGGGTCGTCAGCGAGAACAACAGGTCGTCTGCAAATGCTGCAAGCTTGTACTCGTCTCCTCTTATCTGGATACCTCTAATGTCTGAATTTGCTCTTATAGTTCTCAAGAATGGTTCAAGGGCAAGAGTGAAGATAAACGGTGAGAGCGGACATCCTTGTCTCGTTCCATTCCTTATAGAAAAAGGAGCTGACATTGCTTCGTTTACCTTCACTCTTGCCGTCGGGCACGAGTACAAGCTTGCGATCCATTTTTGCATCCCTTCCCCCAGACCTATATGTTGTAGGGTAGCTTTCAAAAATCTCCAGTCTACTCTATCGAAAGCTTTCTCTGCATCGGTCGAGATTAGTATTAATGGGTTTTGGTAGAGTTGGGATAAGTATATAGTGCTTAATACTATTTGTGTGTTTTCCCTTCCTTCTCTGCCAGGAGTAAATCCTACTTGGTCAGGATGTATTAAGGCGGGTATATGGCTCATCAGTCTGTTAGCAAGAATTTTAGAAAAAATCTTCAGATCTACATTTAGTAACGAAATAGGTCTATAGCTGGCACATTCCGCAGGGTCTTTCCCCTCTTTAGGGATCACTGCTATGTGTGCCATTAAGGTATCTCTTAACATTGGCTGTCCTTCTCTTATAGAGTTGAACGCAGTCAGAAATTTTGGTGTCAGTCTATTGTAGAAGGTTTTATAGTAGAGTAGGGTATATCCATCCGGTCCTGGGGATTTACCTAATTTCATTGCTTTTATCGCTTCTTGTAGTTCCTCAGCTGTAATCGGGTCTTCCAAAATCTCGGTGCTTTCTTCTGAAATTTTGGGCATCCCAGAGTTTTTTATGTATTCCTTTATTCGTTCTTCCCTTCCCTGATTGCTCTCTGTAGCTGGGTGTCTCTCTATTTGATATAGTTTACTGTAGTATTCTCTAAAAGCTTCTGCTATTAATTGTGAGGAACTTACTAAGGTGTCTCCCTGGGTCTTTATTTTTTCAATATGATTTTTTGCTCTCGTCTCTCTTAATGCATTAGCCAGCATCCTGCTTGGTTTATTCCCGTGTTCATAGTACGCCCGTCGACAACGAGTTAATTTAGCTTTTGCTTTGTCCATTAGTAACAAATTCAATTTGTCTCTTAGGCTCGTTAACCTTTCCTCAATGTGTGCTCTTTGCACTTTTTTATGCTCGTTCTCTAGATCACGTATTTCCCCAAGTAGGCTGTCCAGTTTTGCATTGAGAGAGCGTTTCCGGTGTGCCCCCAAGGAGATTAACAACCCCCTTATGTAGCACTTATGTGCTTCCCATTTGCATAGCGGCGTCGTATCGTCGGAATCATTTATTGAAAAAAAGGCTTCTAGTTCCTGGTCTATCTGGTTTATGTATTCTGGGTCTGTAATCAACATTTCATTGAGTTTCCAGTTCCACTCCCTCGGGCCTGTCTCTCCCCACTCTATGGAACAGTTCACTGATGAGTGATCTGATATTGTGAATGAACCCATTGATGCTTCTCTTAAATTTAACAATATATTTTGACCCACAAATATGTAGTCGATTCTTGTATAGGTTTTATGTTTTGCCGAATAGAAGCTGTAGTCCCTTTCATGTACATGTAAGGTCCTCCAGGTATCTACTAACTGAAGTTCTTGTAGCATTTTCCTTGTTTTACGCAATTTTATGTTAGATATATGGTAGGATCCCTTGGAAGAATCTAAGCTGGGTTCTAATACCATATTGAGGTCCCCCCCCAAAATTAGCACCCCTTCTTTATTTTGATGTACCAACTCCAGGTACTTCTCAAGCGCTGAGACTGGGTCCTCATTTGGGAGGTATACATTCACTAAGGTAACTTTTTGTTGATACAGCATCCCCTTTACTAAAAGGAATCGTCCTTCATCATCAGTTATCACTTTGGACTCCTTCCATACTAGTCCTTTGGCGAGTAAAATTGACACTCTGTTTGCCTTTGAGGACTGAGAGGCCCCATGGTACACCTCTGGGAATCTTTGGTTCTTTAATTTTGGGATTCTGTCTTTTTTAAAGTGTGTTTCTTGTAGGAAAATTATTTGTGAATTAGATCTCCCCAATTCCATTAATGTTTTAGTTCTTTTTTCTGGGGTATTTAGGCCCTTAACGTTGTAAGTAGTAATATTTATTCTATTCATTTTTAGTAGTCAACAAGGAGCGTTGGAAGACGAGAGAGACCCCTCTCACCCCCCGAAAAAAAAAAAAAGGAGGGAACCCCCCCCCCCCGTATCCTGAGGTCTTGTCCACCGTCCGAGACCTCAGGTAATCGCTATACTCCCCTGTTGCGACTGACACCAACCTTGGTTGTGTAGTCCCACTGGGTGAGGAAAAAAAAAAAAAAAGAACCCCAAGTGTTTGAGCGTCTCCGACTTCCCTCCACTTGGAGGAGAGGCGCTCTGGTGGGGGTAAGTGTAAGAGTATTTGCGGAGAGTCTTTGCTTAAGCATTAGTCCCGGTGCACCCTTCTCTCACTCATTTTACATTGGTCATGCCCCTCTACTCCAGGAGGACCCCTATATGTCGCCTCCCATCCATCCCCCCATTGGAATGGCTGTGAGGCGACACCTCCCCCTGGCCCTCCCGGCTTTGGCGTCCGGCCATATCAGTACATTGGAGCCGTACATCAATCCCGTCACACATATAGAAATAAAATAAAAATAAAAAAATCTAGTCTCTCAGTAGGGACACCCAGGAGGTCTCCCCCCCTCTCATCTCTTGCGCACCGCAGTTTATCGTGTACATCTTCCTGTATGTTTGTTTATTTAGCCCACTTATCTTCCCGGTATTATTCCCCTCCTCTAGGTTGTCCAATAATTAACCCTTAGTTATAATATCTCACTATTGATAGCCCTTACTTCCCATCTAACATTCCCCTTTCCGCTCTCCCCTCAATCTATTGTCCTATGTCTCTGCCCTTATTCTCTTCCCCTCTCCTCCTCCCCCTCCCCTCCCCCCCTTTTCCCTCCCCCTATTAGTGTCATGCATAAAGTAGGTGTGAGTTACCTATATCGTGTTGTTATAATCTTAAAATGTGATGTTTCTATGTGTAGGTGTTATTTCCACACAAAAAAAAAAAAGGAAAAAAGGAAAGTGTTGACAGTGTGTATTTATATTGTATGGCACGGATGTTGAGGGCTATCTCCCTCCTCCATGCTTCCCTTACTTACCCCCTCCCCACTTCTCTAATTAACTATACTATCTTGGTGTCTCATTTATATACTATATAAAACAAGAAAAAAAAAAAAAATGAATGTTGTTGCATTATTAGCCCTTGGCAGTGCTCGGTGAATGCACACAATCCCCATCCCTTTATCCCGTGTCCCCCCAAAAAAAAAAAAAAAAAAAAAAAAAAATTTTAAGGGGGAGGGGAGAAGACAGGTGGTCTCGGCTTGTCGTTTTCTTATTGTTCATAGGCACTATAGACAAGAATAAACTAAAATAGAGCTCTATTTATCAGCAACACCCAGGTGGGACAGTAAAACCATATACCGGGAAACAAATATCAGGATATAACATGTAATATTCAACTTATTCAATTTATATGTATGTGGCCACCAACTTGAGGCCTCTCGATATAGAACCGGGAAGCTTTTTTCAGAGGTAATAGCCAAGTAATAGCCAAGTAGGAGACCGCCCCGCCTCCCCCCCAGGGGAAAGACAAAACAGGGCAACCCCCCACCCAAAAAGAAAAAGAAGAAGAGGAGGGCATAGAAAAAAAAAAAAAAAGAAAAAGAGAAAGAGGGGAGAAACCCGAGAGACATCCAGGATCTCTATCTATGTTTCCTCCTTTCTCTTGTATGAGTCTATGTGTAGGTCCCTGTCAATGTTCAATTCTTGTCCCCTTATCCCTCCGGTTCCCCCCTCCTCTCAACTGGGATATGCCCTGGGGTTCCTCCACTGAGAGTGGTCTTTATGCCGGTATGCACGATTTATATTTCCTTCAAAACGGTATCTACTCTCCATTTGTTCCACTCGCTTCTCCGGTCTTATTATTTAGCACCGCTTTCTGTTGCTCCAGGCAGTTCGAGCCAGTTAGAGACCTCTATTGGGACTGCCCTCAGGAACTCAAATAATTTAGGGAGATGGGCGGGCTCCTTTAAACTAAAGCTCCTTCCCTCTCTTTTCACAATGACGGCCAGTGGGTACCCCCACCGATATACAGCTCCATTTGAACGTATATAGTCCAAGAGGGGTTTTAACAGGCGTCGCCTGGTTTTTGTCTGCCAGCAGAGATCTGGGTAAATCTGAATTTCTAGTCCTTCCCAGGCTACTGTTCCCTCTTTCCACGCAGCTCTAAGTATCTCCTCCTTTATTCTATAAAAATGAACTCTACAAAGCACGTCACGAGGGAGGGTTTGGTCCGGGTTCCGTACTGTAGGGACCTTGTGTACTCTATCTAGTTCAATCACTGTATCTGCCGGATTTTTTAACACTTTATTCAGGATAGACATAGTCGCCTCTCTTAGTGCCGGTCCTTCAAAGTTCTCGGGTATACCCTTAATGCGTAAATTGTTTCTTCTACTCCTGTTGTCGGCTTCTTCTGCATATAGTTGCATCCTAATCAGATGCTGCTGTTGTTTCTCTAATTTTTCTTCTAAGGATGCCACTCTCGAATCAGTCATATTTTGCTGCTTCTCCAAGCCGCATAGTTTCTGTTCACCCATTACAGTTTTTATACGTACTTCCTCTATTTCTTCCCTTAGTTTGCCTGTGATAGTTATTAGCATTTTCTGAATATCCTCTTTGGTCGGGAGAGCTTGTATCAGTCTGCTAAGCTGTCTGATATCTGGGGCCAGTTCCTGTTCACTGCCTTGTTTGTCTTGTGTACTATATGTGTTTATCTGAGTCCCCTCTGATCCCAGTAGAGCTTCTCTGCTTGCAGGGGCTTTAGACATGTCACCACCCTGTTCAGGGTTTTTTACTGCCTTTGATCTGGCTTCTAGAGTCTCTTTAAGTGACATTATTAGAGTTTGTGTTTGTGGGGGCCCCCCGCTCAAGTTCGCTATGTCCACTGTACCCAGTGCTTTAGAGGAAGTAAACAGTACCTTTAGCGATGTTTGTGCTGTATCTCTGATCCGCTCGTGTACTCCCGTTGCCAGAGATGTCAGCTCCGTCTCTAGGGGGCGTGTCGGGTCTCCGGTCTGTTCCGACAACTCTAGTGCAGTAGGAATCTTGGATGTCTTTGATGTCCCGAGCACTAGTAGTTGGCTAGGGGTTTTTGGGTATACCCCGATCTGCTCCTGTCTCCCAGCCGCTACCGTTGCTGGAGTTGTACGTACGGCTGCAGTTGAAATCACCGCCGCGGCTGGGTGGGACGTCTCTATCAGTGAGTCTCTCCTTTGTGTTCTACTGGTGTCTGTGTCTCCTTGCTGTGCTTCGCCCTTTTTTACTGTCATATATCGCGTGATATATGAGTGACTGGGCGCGCGCACCTCACCCGTGATTTTTCCTGAGGTTCTTCCCCGCCGCGACATCGACTGGGCAGGCGATTCCTTTCCTGAGCCCGCTGCGTGAGTGAGTCAGCCGGGTCAGCCGTCTGTCGTTCTCCTGTGTGGGTGCACCGCGGGCTTAGCTAAGCTCTCCTGCTCAACGTGTGCTCACTCCGCCATACTCTTGACACTCCCCCGGAAACGGAAGTCGGTTATTTTAGTATTGATTATTGTGGATATACTGATGACACTCCGATTGTCACAATATTTTATTTTGTGTTTTAAGGTTTAACCACTGCATGGTCTGTAAATAGATGTTATTTGAAACCTATTGCAATACAACTTTTATGGATTGTTGTTAGTGCACATTTATAATCTACCACATATTTATGTTTAATATGCACATGTGTATACTTTCACTTTCATTGATGACACATTGTTAGCACTTACTAGCACCACTACTCCCACCTCACCTGTGGTACTATACACCTTAGGGAATGTTGTCCCACTAATTCTACCCATATACTTGTGGGCTAGTCTAAACAACATAATAGTGACAGCGCCATCACCCACAAACACCTACACCTTTACCCTTATACTCCTTTTGGAGTTATATTTAGGGGGGGCTGCAGCCACAATTTCATTTCTTTACCCTTGTTCAAGCTATCCTGAGCGCAGCTCTCAATCTCAATTAAGATCTTGATGCGTTTCAGTATCCTGTAGGAAACATGAGTGTAACCATTAGAGGTGTGCTTTAGTGGGGAGAGGGGAATGTTGAAATCACCCCCCAGTAATATGCAGCCTTCCGCAAACCATTTAAGCTCATCTGTTATTTTACGGCAGAATGTGATATGCGCCGAATCGGGGAAATAGACATTAGCTAGCGTGATGGGGGATCCCCCCCATGTGCCCTTCAGAAAAATATATCGGCCTTCTGGGTCTGAGATCTGGTGTTGCAGTACAAAGGGTGCGTCCTTGTTAAGTAAGATTGACACTCCCTTGGTTTTTGCCAGTGAGTTGGTGGCATGAAAGGCTGTTGTGAAAATGTTATCTGTGATTTTGGGTATATTCTGGCCCTTAAAGTGGGTTTCCTGCAAGAAAACAATGGTGGATCGAGTCTTTTTCAGTTCCTTGAGCATTTTTGTCCTTTTTTCAGGGATGTTTAGCCCATTGACGTTGTGTGATATTAGGGAGGGCGTCTTTCCTAAGAAGGCATATGCCATGTTGTCCTTTTAAGTGGGGTTAGGTGTAGTAGATGGAAGAGGTGTGGGACAGGTAGGAGGGGGGGAGGGCGGGAAGAAAGAAAAGATGGGACGGGGGGGACAAGAGGTTGGGGGAGGTGTGAAAAGTGGGGGAAGGGGTGAGTTGCACTCAAATACACACCCGAAGGGTGGTAAGTTAAGTAGTTTCTTAAATATTAAGAACTAAATTGTACTCTTGGGGGTGAGTGAGAGGTGCGAGCGTTGATCGCTGCTGTGCCCCTTCAGGGGCTGTTACACTGTTTGAGTGTAAAGTAGTATTAATTAACGAGTATAATCTATACCTGTTTGCTCGTGGGTGATACAAGGCCGCGGGACCCGGGAGATATAACAAGGGAAGTGATTTATTTAGTCTAATCGGAGGCCGGGCAATTGGAGAGGAGATAAGTGTGCTCCAGTGGGGTTATCATGGCCGAGGGCCAGAGATAGTGTGGGGGGGTACAGTGTTAAAAGCACATCTGTGTGGTAAAACGTGCGGGAGATACATGTTGTATGATCTTGTGTAGCCAGTATGAAGGCCGTAAGGGACTATGGTTGTCGCTTAGTGTGGCCTGACATTCAGAATAAGCTTAACAACAGAACAATAATAAAAACGGATAACACCAACAAGAAGAAAAAATAAATAAAAGGGGTCTGGGATTATAGCTTCTTTGCTTAGCACATGCAAGCATATTTAAACCAGTTGTATGCTTAAGGTGCATAACTATACAGTTAAAGTCGCGACACCAGGTGGGTGGCGGGCATGACATTAGGTTGCAATAAGGCCTAGGCAATGTGGAAATGGTATCTGTGGGGTGACCGCGGGGGAGAGAGGAGAAGAAGAAAAAAAAAATTGTGTGCAACATGTTAGTGCAGTTCTGCCGCATCGGTCAAGAGAGTCCTAGACCGGGGCATGCTCCTCAGAAAGGGGTAATGTAGTACTCACTGTCTCCTTGGATAGGGGTGAGTTGGAGTCCTGAAAAAGGCAGTGCGCAGCTGGTGAGAAGTGCCGGTTAACCTTCCCTGAGGGGTAATCACTCCGGGCTTCCCATTGTTGGTGACTAGGTCTGGGTTCCCCGGGATACGACTCCTGAGGAGAAAAATAACTGTTTGGATTGCAAGACCCTGTGGGAGGAAGAAAGATTAATCAACCTGATCGTGGCAGGTAACAGTTCAGCATTTCAATCCGCAAATGTCACCAACCGAGCCTTTCCTCAGAAAAAGCCTAATAAGCGGCACGGAGGCAAGTATTCAAAAAAAAAAAACCCATGGGAGCATTCCCGGTGTATATCACCACCTGGTGTTACTACATTGTCATTGCAGCATCATTCCTTAAGGAGAAGAAAAATAGGTGCGTCACATGTGACAAATGCAAAATAAGGGAGTCAAACGTCTAAAAACAAGCATTAACTGAAGGTAAGCCTGATAGGCTCGGTTAGAACCTGTGGATGAGATCAGAAGTCACCTCAACTGTTAGCTTCTGTTGTCTTGTCAGGCCCACTGAATAAACGTCTGGTTTAACACAAACATCAAGGTAGCAACAGAAGGCATTACGTGCGGTGTGCATCCTTCATTCTGGGGCTCTTTGAGCTTTTTGATGATGCTGGAGAGTCATTGTATATGCCGCTTGGGTTACCCCGCTGGTTCCTCTGTTGGAACGGTGAGAAAAGAGATGGTGGGCCCGGGGAATGTTGGGGGTTATTGATCAGTGGAGGCAGTAGAAATTCTGCATACCAATCAGGCAGCTCTACAGGTGCAATCTGTATGGCGTCAAAAAATTTCATGAGGTCCCCAGGGACTCTAAGCATGTGGTGCTTGCCCATGTAGCTGGCTTGGAGTGCAAATGGGAATTTCCACCTGTAATTAATTCCTTTCTCTCTGAGGATGGCAAGAAGGGGTTTTAACGCTCTTCTATTTTTAAGTGTGATCGGGGAGAGATCTTGGAACAGTTGGATCGTGGCGCCCCCATGCTGGATCTGATCTGCTTATCTTGCTTTTTGCAATATTTCCTCCTTCAGTCCGAAATTTGGCAGACAGCAAATAATGTCCCTGGGTGGATTGCCGTCTGGGGCCTTAGGCCTGAGTGCCCTGTGTGCTCTGTCAAATTCGATCGGGGACTGTTCCGGCCTATCCAACAAGGAGTTAAAGATGGCGGACAGAGTAGGCCTCACACTCTCAGGGGGCACTGACTCTGGGACCCCCCTCACCCTGATGTTATGCCTGCGTCCCCTGTTGTCCAGGTCTTCAATCTGCCTGTTCATGTCGATCAGGTGTTGGGAATGGTTAGCAGAGATGTCATCTAGTCTGAGCAGGGCCCTGTCCCTTCGTTTCCCAGCGCGTTCTGTTACCGCCATCTGCTCTGATAATTTCAGCAGCTCCGTTTTAATGTCTGTGATGGCTAGGGTGTACGAGCTTTTGATGTCTGCTGCTATGTCTGTCATCGCAGTGTATGTCAAGGGTCTGTCCGCTCGGTCGGTACCTTTGGTGGAGTCCTCCGAGGCCGGGAGAGATACTTCATCATCCTCCATGTCCTCCTCCACGTTCAGCCCGAGAGGCGGCGCCATCTTGGAGGCCCTGCTGCTGCCATTGTAGCAGAATTTGCTGAGATTAGTGGGGGTTGTCTTCCTTTTAGGGGTGCCCAGCAATCTCAGGGAGCGACTGTGAGAGCCCTTCCTTGGAGGGAGGACATAATCTGCAGATTTTCGGCCCGTTTTCAGCTCTCAGGTCCCGCGGGTTGACGGAGCTCCTCTACACTGCTGCCATCCTCGCTGCGCAACAAGCCACGCCCCCCTTCCTTTTGGTCTAGCATGAGCACCAAGAGTTTACACCAAGGTGCTCGCACCGATCTTAACTTGCTGAGACAGCGAGGCATTGCCATCGTAGGCTACTTAGACAACCTTCTTCTCAGAGCAGCTTCTGGCTCAGAATTGGAGGAGGATGCGTCTATAGCCAGCCAGACCCTCCTAGAGTTTGGGTGGGTGTCAAACATTCAGAAGTCGGTCCTGGTTCTGACTCAGCGTTTGGAGTACCTAGGGTTGATCCTGAACTCCTTGGAAGCAAAGGTCTTTCTTCGCCTGGAGAAATTGCAGACTCTTCAGTCTGCAGTGAAGGTGTTGACATCAAGCAAATGGTTTTCTCTCTGTTTTTGCATGCAAGTCCTGGGCCTGATGGTAGCCTCCTTTGAGGCAGTTCCGTATGCCCAGTTCTACACTTGAAGATACTGTCCAAGTGGAACAAATCTCCTTTGTCTCTGGATCGTCAGATTCAGGTAAGCCACCTAGTCAAAGACTCTCTGAGTTGATGGCTAAGAAACCCGGCTCTTCGGAGGCTCTCTCAGGATTCAGTCGGACAACGCCAAGGCTGTGACTTATATCTACCATCTGGTAAACTGGCAGGCGAACTACCTGAGTCGCCAAATGCTGGACCAGGGTGACTGGTCTTTGCACTCGAAGGTGTTTCAACTCCCTTGCACGAGGTGGGGCTCACAGGACGTGGATCTTCTGGCTGCTCGTCTCAACCGCAAGGTGTCGAAGTTCGTGGTCAGGTCTAGTGATCCCTGTGCTGACGCGTCTGATGCGTTGGTGGCTGAAGTGAATAAAAAGTTATTTGCAACAGTGGCCCTGTGGGGTCAGTATCGGCTACTTTATGCCTTTCCCCCATTGAAGTTGCTTCCTCGGCTGCTCCGCAGAGTGGAGGCCGAGGGGATCCTGATGATTCTAATCGCTCCAGATTGGCCTTGGCGTCCTTGGTGCGCCGATCTTGTGCGCCTGGTGGCGGATGTACCCTGGCGGTTGCCAATGCGGGAGGACCTTCTGTCTCAGGGTCCCATACTTCATTTGCTTTACGGTCGCTGGCTTTCACGGCATGGCTATTGAAAGACAGGTTTTAAGAGACCGGGGTCTGTCCAACTAGGTCATCTCAACCAGGCTGAGGGCACGGAAGTCTTCTTCCAGGAGGATCTGCCATCGCACCTGGAAGGCCTACATCTCTTTGTGCAAAGAGATGGGGTGGCGTCCATGGACATACTCGGTGTCCAGGGTCCTGCTGTTTTTTACAGCTTGGAGTAGATCAGAAACTTGCCTTAAACACCGTTAAGGGGCAGTTTTCAGTGGCCTTTGGCGGCCCTTTCTCTGGTGGGTACCTTTGTGCAAGGGGTTTCATCATAAACCTCCACACTCTTGACCCACCTCTTCCCCCATGGGTTTTGACTCTGGTGCTCTCGGTTCTTCAGGAACCTTCCTTTTAAAAACATCAGAGAGATACCTCTCTTGACACTATCTCAGAAGGTGGCCTTTTTGGTGGCCATTACTTCTGTCAGAAGGCTTTCTGAGTTGGCGACCTTGTCTTGCAAGTCACCATACTTGATCCTCCATAAGGATAAGGTGGTGGTGTGTTTGTGACCTTCCTTCCTTCCAAAGGTGCTTTCGGCTTTTCACCTGAATGAGGACATTGTTTTTCCATCCTTAGGTCCTCGGCCGGCGCATCCTAAGGAGGTTGCCCTTCATACTTTGGGCGTGGTACGCACTTTGTGGGTGTACCTGTCCGCTGCAGCTCCGTTTCGGAGAACTGACGCACTTTTTGTGTCGGTGCCTGGTCCACAAAAGGGCCTGGCGGTCCCGTCAGCCACCAATTCTCGGTGGATCAGGCAGACCGTCATACAGGCCTATGCTCTTCCTTTCCGGTCACGGCACTTTCAACCAGAGCAATTGGTGCTTCTTGGGTTTTCCGACATCAACCGTCTGTCTCACAGGTGTGTGAGGCGGCAACTTAGGCCACGTACACACGATCGAATTTGTCCGCTGAAACTGGTCCGACGGACCAGTTCAGCGGACAAATCCGATCGTGTGTATGGGCTAGCGGACATGTCTGACCGGCGAACAAATTTTAAAACATGCTTTAAAATTTGTCCGCCGGGAACATGTCTGTCGGATATGTCCGCTGGTCAGTACACTCACCAGTGGACATATCCTCCCGCACAAGCGTCGTATGGATGCGACGCATGCGTGGAAGTTGTTTAGTTCCTGGTGCGGTGACGTGGCGGCGTCAACGTCACCACCACGTCACCGCACTGTCTGCCGGCGGGGATTTTGATCCGATGGTGTGTACACGCCATCTGACCAAAATAGCCCGGCGGACATATCCGATGAAACCGGTCCGAGGACCGTTTCCATCGGATATGTCCGTCCGTGTGTACGTGGCCTAAGTCATCCGTTCACATTTTTTTTCCAAAATTTTACATGGTTGCTGTGAGTGCATCTTCTGATGCTTCTTTCAGCAGCTAGGTTTTGCAGGCGGCTGTTTAAAGTTGTAACTCCTCCGTTGAGGAGCTCTGCTTGTTTTGGGGTGAACTTATATTAGTTTTACTGATACTGTTCCCACACCTCTTTTTTGACACTGCTTGGGCACGTCCCACTTGTCAAGTTTTAAGGAGCTGAGTCCGTCCATGAACGATAAGAGGAAATAGGATTTTTTGTACTCACAGTAAAATCCTTTTATCTGTCGTCCATGGACGGACACAGCACCCACCCCTCCTTTTTAGGTTTGTACTGCTTGTTACGAACTGAGGCTGCATACTGCAGGGAGGAGGGTTATGTCCGGAGGGACCGCCAGCGGGGCTATTCAACTCTGTTAAAGTAACATGTATTTAATAATCTAACATGTTTCTGCCTAGTCCTCTCCTGTAAACTGGAACATAACCCACTTGTCAAGATTTATGGAGCTGTGTCTGTCCTTGGACGACTGAGAAAAGGATTTTACGGTGAGTACAAAAAATCCGAATTTTTCACAAAAGGCAATTCCGGCTCTCTACCGGCATGTAGCCTCGCTAGACAGGTCGGTCAGCGGTAAGGTGCATATTACCACTGACTCATGGTCTAGCAGGCATGGACAGGGACGTTACCTATCTTTCACGGCACATTGGGTGACTCTGCTGGCAGCTGGGAAGGATACAGGACAAGGACAAGGTCCGCCACCACGCCTCCAAAATGCTACTACTGGTGATTCTGACACACCTCTCTCCTCCACTCCTCTTCTTCCTTCATGGCCTCTTCCTGTGCTTTGTCTTCGGAACCAGCGGTGCTCCGTAGGCATTTAAGGGGCTATGCAAGTACTCAGGCAAAGAGATGCCATGCGGTGCTTGAACTAGTGTGCTTGAGGGACAGGAGCCACACTGGGGCAGAGGTTCTGTCAGCTCTGCAGGGGCAGGCTCAGAGGTGGTTGATGCCATGCCAGCTTAAGCCAGGAAAGGTGGTTGGCGACAATGGCACCAACCTCCTCTCCGCCCTCCGACAGGGACAAATGACCCATGTGCTCTGTTTGGCTTACGTCCTTAACTTGGTGTTGCAGCGGTTCTTACCCGGGCTTACAGGAGGTCCTGAGGCAGGCCAGGAAACTCTGTGTGCATTTCCGCTGGTCATATAATGCCAGTGCTCGGCTGGCTGACCTCCAAAAGGAATACAACCTGCCCAAGAACCGCCTAATCTGTGACATGCCCACCAGGTGGAACTCTACGTTGGCCATGCTGGCGGGTGCACACGCAGCAGAGGGTCATCAATGAGTATCTGTGCCAATATGGCACCAGGACAGGGTCAGGGGAGCTTGTTTTTTTCCCACGCCAGTGGGCCATGATCAGGGATGCATGCAATGTGCTGCCACCATTTGAGGAGGCCACGAGGATGGTGAGCAGTGACAGTGCATGCATCAGTGACACTGTCCCTCTTCTCCACTTGTTGGAGCACACGCTGCATGGAATAATAGACAGGGCACTTGAGGCAGAACAGAGGGAGGAAGAGGAGGACTTCCTTATCTCTCAAGGCCCCCTTTATCCAGACAGTGTTCCTGCTGGCCCGCCTATCACACAGGAAGAGGACGAGGAGGAGGAGGATTGTGTCAACATAGAGGTGAAGCCTAGCACTCAGCATCAACAGCAGTCTTCAAGGGATCAATTACAGTCCCAAGAAACCCATGGACTTACTTGTACGTTGCTGGGAGGAAGTGGCTGGTCATCATGAGTGACCCAGAGGACTCCGGACCGAATGCCTCAGCAAACCTATGCTGCATGGCCTCCCTGATAGAGTTGAGCGGACACCTGGATGTTTGGGTTCGGCGGGTTTGGCCGAACTTCAGGAAAAAAGTCCGACCCCGAACCCCATTGAAGTCAATAGGGACCTGGACTTTTGACTAATAAAATGTCTCTAAAAAACGAATGGAAAGGGATAGAGGGCTGCAAATGGCAGCAACATGTGGGGAAGAGCATGGCAAGTACTCTGCAAAAAAAAATGTGGATAGGGAAATAACTTAAAATAACATAAAATACATAAAAATTAACTTAAAACTTTCCCTGCACAAAGTGTCATTTCTGAAAGGAAAAAAAGTAATTTAACCACTTGACCACTGGGCACTTAAACCCCCTTCCTAACCAGACCAATTTTCAGCTTTCGGTGCTCTCACAATTTGAATGACAATTACTCAGTCATACAACATTGTACCCATTTGAAATTTTTGTCCTTTTTTTCACACAAATAGAGCTTTCTTTTGGTGGTATTTGATCACCTCTGGGTTTTTTATTTTTTGCGCTATGAAAGAAAAAACGACTGAAAATTCTGTAAAAAAAAAAAAAAAAACTTGTTTCTGTCATATTAGCAGGTTATTTCTCACACACAGCATATGCATACCACAAATTACACCCCAAAACACATTCTGCTATTCCTCCCGAGTATTGCGATACCCCATGTGTGGGACTTTTACACAGCGTGGCCACATACAGAGGCCCAACATGCAGGGAACGCCATCAGGCGTTCTGGAACATCCAGACCAATTCTGACATTTCTCTCCTACATGGAAAAATCATCATTTATTTGCTAGAAAATTACATAGAACCCCAAAACATTATATATGTTTTTTTAGCAAAGACCCTAGAGAATACAATGGCGGCCGTTACAACTTTTTATCTCGCGTGGTATTTTCGCAGAAATTTATTGAACGCGTGTTTTTAAAAAAAAACTGTTTTGTGCTTAAAACAAAACAAAACAGTAAAATTAGCCCAATTTTTTTTCATAATGTGAAAGATGAAGTTACGCTAAGTAAATAGATACCCAACATGTCACACTTCAAAATTGCGCACACTCGTGGAATGGCGCCAAACTTCGCTACTTAAAAATCCCCATAGGCGGTATTGCAGAGTATCGCGCAGGGTATTGCAGAGTATTGGGGTATTGCAAAGTATCATGCAGGGTATTGGGGTATTGCCGAGTATTGGGGTATTGCCGAGTACTGGGGTATTGCCGAGTACTGGGGTATTGCCGAGTATTGGTGTATTGCCGAGTACTGGGGTATTGCCGAGTACTGGGGTATTGCCGAGTACTGGGTTATTGCCGAGTATTGGGCTATTGCTGAGTACTGGGGTATTGCTGAGTACTGGGGTATTGCTGGGTATTGTTGGGTACTGGGGGATTGTTGGGTACTGGGGGATTGTTGGGTACTGAGGGGATTGCTGGGTACTGGGGGATTGCTGGGTACTGGGGGGATTGCAGAGCAGGGATGGATTGAGGGATGGCTGGATCTGTGACTGCATTTGTCACAGATCCAGCCACAGCTCAGCTGCTGACACCCCGCTCCCCCCCCTCTCCTCGCACACTGTACAGAGAGGAGAGGGAGGAGAGGGAGGAACCGGCGTCATCAAATGACGCCGGTTTGTTTACAAGTGATTGCGCCGTCATTCGACTGCTCGATCAAGTGGTAAACGGCCGCGATCAGCGGCAATTTACCGTGATCCGCCGGGTCTAGGAGCACGGACACATTTGCGAGCCTGTCCCAGGGGACGCGCAATCGCGAAAGTGAAGGACGACATCCCAGGGACGTCGTGTCAAGATAACCCCACCGCGCCGTAGCAGTAAAATGCTTATGGCGCGGTGGGAAAGTGGTTAAAACCGGCTTTGGGGCAACGGTGTCTATGTGTTTTTATTTTACAAGAATTTACACTTCCTTCGTGAAATGGTAGGGGTACAGTGTACCCCATTACCAAATTCGCATAGGGGGGCTAGGATCTTGGGGTCCCCTTTGTTAAAGGGGTCTTCCAGATTCTGATAAGCCCCCCGCCCGCAGACCCCCACAACCACCGGGCAAGGGTTGTGGGGATGAGGCCCTTGTCCCCATCAACATGGGGACATCCTCCCCATGTTGAGGGCATGTGGCCTGGTACAGTTCAGCAGAGGGGGGCCGCACTCTGTTCCCCCCTCTTTTCTGCAGCCGGCCAGGTTAACGTGCTCGGATAAGGGTCTGGTGTGCATTTTTGTGGGAACTCCACGCCATTTTTTTTTTAAATTTGAGGTGGAGTTCCCCTTAAAATCCACACCAGACCTGAAGGGTCTGGAATTGATATTTGGGGGGAACCCCACATCATTTTTTTTTTCAATTGACGGCGGGGTTTCCCTTAATATACATACCAGACCTGAAGGGCCTGGTAATTGAATTTGGGGGGACCCCCACGCTTTTTTTTATTTTTTATGAATGAATTCTCTCTGAATTGCCGAAGCCGATAATTCATTATAGCCGCAAAGCCGGTTTTAAATGACTTTTTTCCTTTCAGAAATGACACTTTGTGCAGTGCCATTACGTAGCCGAACTCCGAACCCGAACCCGAACTTTCAGCAAATTATTCGGGTTCAGGTTCGGGTCCAAAAAAAACAAAATTCGGTACGAACTCGAACTTTACAGTTCGGGTTCGCTCAACCCTACTCCCTGATCCTGCAAAGCCTGCGGAAGGATCCTCGTATTCGTAGTATCAAGGAGAGTGATCATTACTGGCTGGCAACCCACCTTGATCCACGTTACAAGGGTAGGGTTGCGGACCTTATCTTGCTGCCGCAGAGGGAGCAGAGGCTGAAACATCTTCGGGAGGCCCTGCAAAAATGTCTGTGCAACGCGTTCCCAGAGACTGGGAGGTTACAATATCCTGGTCCTGGACAACGTGTTGCTGAGGCTTCGGTCAGTCAAAGAAGGAGCCGGTGGAGAAGGTGGCCATCTGACTGATGCATTCAGAGAATTTTTTAGTCCGCAGCCCCAAGGTATGATCAGTTCCAGCAACCATCGCCAGCGTCAGTTTTACATGGTGCAGGAATACCTAGGTGCAAGATCAGACTTGGACACCTTTCCCACCGAAAATCCTCTGGGTTACTGGGTCTTGAGGATGGATCACAGGCCAGAGCTTGCACAGTATGCAATTGAGCTACTGGGCTGTCCTGCATCCAGTGTTCTTTCAGTGCTGCTGGAGGCCTTGTAACCGATCACAGGGTGCGCCTGTCCACCGTCTCGGTCGATCGTCTTGGATCACCACCAGCTACCAAGCACCTGATGCTGATGTAACCAAATAATTTTTTTGTAAAATCCCTTCAAGACTGCCTATGCTGATGCTGAGTGACTATCCTGTTATGCTGAGCGACTATCCTCTTCCTCCTCAATGATCATCCCGATAGCTTGCAAGAACATTTTTGGTTCTGGGCACCGCCACCAGTGGCTAAGGTCCAATTTTTCTGCCCCTGTTTAACAGGGGCGTGTAATTACAATTTTTGATGCAATACTTTGCAGCAGGGCTCATTCCTGTGCTCCAACTACAGTAACTGTGAGGGCTTACAGTGTTGTGGCAACACCACCACCAAAGGCCCAATTTTTCTGTGCCTGTTCAACAGGTGCATGTAATTACAATTATTGATATAATCTTTCGCCCGTTCCAGCGCCCACCAAGAGAAACTGTGAGGACTTATGCCCCGTACACACGATCACTTTATGTGATGAAAAAAAACTACGTTTTCTGTGAAGTAAAAAACAACATTTTTGAAACTTCACTTTTCAAAGACGATGTTGCCTACACACCATCGTTTTTTCACAAAAAGCGAGGTTTACGTTCACCACTCTTTTCCATTGAAGCTCGCTTCATAACTAGCTTCTGGGCATGCGCGGGTTGAAAAACGTTGTTTTAAACAACATTTTCCCCTACACACGGTCAATGAAATTGACGTTTTGAAAAACGTCATTTTTTTTCATCACATAAAGTGATCGTGTGTACGCGGCATTACAGTGTTGTGGCACCAGCACCACCACCACCAAAGGCCCAATTTTTCTACCACTTTTAAACAATGGCATGTAATTACAATTCTTGATATAATAGTTCACAGCAGGGCGTTCCAGTGCCCACCAAGAGTAACTGTGAGGGCTTACAGTGTTGTGGCAACACCAACACCTAAGGGCCAAATTTCTGCAGAGTATATACATCAGGCCCCTACTTTCAAACATCCAACTTACAAACGACTCCTACTTGCAAATGGAAGGAGACAACAGGAAGTGAGAGGAAATTTACACCTAGGAAGAGAAATTTTCTCCTGTTATACCGCATACCCTGACCATTTTTAATGGTCTAGAAAAAACAACGTTTTTTTTTCAACCCGATTCTTGTCAAGCCTGCCTTGCCTACACACGATCGTGAAAAAAAATGCTCGAGCAAAGCGTGGTGATGTACAACACGTACGACGGCACTATAAAGGGGAAGTACCATTCGAATGGCGCCACCCTTGTGGCTGCTTTTGCTGATTTTGTGTTAGTAAAAGTTTGGTGAGAGACGATTCGCGCTTTTCAGTCTTTGTGCTTTTCAGTCTGTTACAGCATTACGAATGTGTTACCAGAACGAGCGTTTCCGTCTCATAACTTGCTTCTGAGCATGCACGGTTTTTTTACGTCGTTAAAGCCTACACACGACCGTTTTTCACAACGTTAAAAATGACAACGTGAAAAAATAGAGCATGTTCTAATATTTTTTATTGCCCATTTTTCACATCATGAAAAATGCTCTGGAGCCTACAGACAATCGTTTTTAATTACATAAAAAAAAAAAAAAACATTTTTCACGTCATGAAAAATGGTATGCAGCATAATGCCGCGTACACACGATTGTTTTTTGCGATTTCAAAAACGTCATTTAAAATCATCGTGTGTGGGCAAAACGTTGTGTTATGTCTTCAAAAAAACGATGAAAAAAAAACCAATTTCTCATACGGGAGCACTTGTTCAGGTAAAACTACTGTTCAGAATGGATTAAGCACATTCGTTTCTTTTTAAAAGTATAATGAAGCAAAGAATGCGCTGCATTTGAACCAATGCATTTAAATGCTACACTAAATTCCTAGTTTGTTGTGGCTCATCTTGTTACATAGTTGACATTTAAAAAAACTTTTTATTTAAAAAAAAAAAAAGGGAGATGATGTGCTTAAACAAAAAAAGAGGAAATAAAGAAATAAAGAAAAAAAAAATTAGAAAGTCAAAAGGTTAACAGATCTTGTTACATAGTTCTGTTAACCTTTTTTTTTTTTTTTCTTTATGTCTTTATTTCCTCTTTTTTTGTTTAAGCACATCATCTCCCTTTTTTTTTAATTTATTTTTTTAAATCTTTATCAAAATGTGAATTGTGGTTGATTTTGGAGTGTGTGAAGTGACCCAACAATTTTTTTTTTTTTTTTTTTTAAATAAATTACCAACAAGGAGGTTGTTGTCCCATGTTCCTTTTTTTTTTTGTGTCTGCCTACTCAGTAAATGATCTCTATATATTGTTCAAAATACACATACAAAAAAGACATTTATTTCTGTCTCAAAGCAATAAAGCAAATCAAAAAATTACACACATCTGGCAAATAAAAATGTAATCAAAATAAAAACAAAAAAGCCAGGAAGAAAGCAAAGGAGACCCTGCTGGTATTTGAAAAGACAAGGGTCCAACAAAGCAACACTGACGTCTGTCAAGACAAAATAAATTCGATTAGGGGCACCATCATTTCTTCTTCCCTTTACTCTTCCCTGCAGTCTTCCCTGCAGTCTTCCCTGCAGCCTTCCCTGCAGCCCGAGTCTTCGGGGGCTGGGTTCCTGGAGGCAAGGTTGTGGCAGGAGCCAGATCAGGCTCAGGAAGAGGAGGAGCAGGAGAAGGAGCAGGAAGAGCAGAGAGGACAGGAGTGCCGATCAGCCCAATGTCAATGTCGTCATTGAGCTTGCCCAGTGTGGCCATGCTTATGGCCTTAAAGATTAAGAGCTCACAGCGCACACGCTGGCACGGCTCCAGCTTTTGGAGCTTGGCCGCGATGAGCGCTCCAAAGCCCTCTTCTTCACTGGGTTGCTCTCTGATGGCCGCTGTTGCTTCACGGAGCATGGCCTGGGCCTCCTCCTCCATTTGCATGAGTCTCCGTGCCCTTTTTGCGGGAGTGCGTAGAGGAGGGATCTGGGAGATGCAATCTCGCCGGCGTGACTCCTGTCTCCCCGTGGGGCCTGCCTCCTCCTGTCTCCCCGTGGGGCCTGCCTCCTCCTGGCTCCCAGTGGGGCCTGCCTCCTCCTGGCTCCCAGTGAGGCCTGCCTCCTCCTGTCTCCCCGTGGGGCCTGCCTCCTCCTGGCTCCCAGTGGGCTCTGCCTCCTCCTGGCTTTGCTCTGTCTGTGTAGGAAAAAAAGGGACCTAGTTAATTTGTTGTCCTCATTAATCACACCCATTTCTAAAATCCTGACATATGCTAATTGTCTGCAAAAATCGTTTACACACAGGGCACACATCCCTAATTTTGTGGCCTCTTACCCAGCTACAGATATGTGCCCTCTAGAGGTGGGGGGTTGATGTTGGCTGAAATTGCTCAGTAGGGGGCCTTTCCCCAAACTAAAAATGGATGTTTTGTTTTGTGGGGGTGGCCAAAAAGGCTGTTTCTCATCTGCGACCCCTTCCCGGTGTATTGTGTTTACCCCCCTAGTGGTGTACCCGAAAATTACACACAATCATTATGACCTGTGCATTTATGGATTTTGTCCCCATTCTGTTTTGCGGCTATTGCCTAGTGACATGTTCCTAATTTTTGCTGCAATCATATATAATTTACAACACTTGTAACATCAATTTGTCAACATTATTATACATTGCAGTTCATAATTTGTTAGTAAAATGCAATACCTGGCTCCATGGGTCACAATCTGGGTCCTCCAGTAACTCGGGCTCTTCCTCCGAGGTAGCCTGCTCTTGCCTGCAGGGAAGACTGGAGGACTGACTGCAGGGAAGAGGGGCCTGTCTCCTTGGGGGAAGGGTTGACACGGATGGCCGCGATTCAATATGGTCATCCAGGAACTGCAGCTGATTATAATACCAGAGGTTTGGCCTATATACGGACTCAGCTGCAGCTCCTGATCGGATTGAGGCCTGGACTAATGACCGTTGGGTCCTGTAGGTGCCCCTAATCGAATTTATTTTGGTCTTCACAGTCGCAGTAGTTGCATTTGGGACCCATGTCTTCACAAATACCAGAATGGTCTCCAGTGCTTGCTTCCTGGCCTCTTTGTTTTTATTTTTTTTGTTTTTTGTTTGCCAGAGCACTGGCTGCTCCCTCCATCTTTGGATGAATTCCGTAAAAAATTCCTGCTCCTTGAAGGCCTCCATGTTGTCTGCATGTAAAATGGAAATTAAAAACCTAGTGTCAGTGAAGCCACTCCTACTACTAAAAGCTTTAACACCATATCTTCTCTAGCACACAACATCATCCACTGTTCAATAATATTAATGTCAAAAATTCAGTTACATACCGTCGTATTATTCGATCGTGACTTGCGCCTTTTTCCGCAGACTGTGAACGTCGCTTTCAATGACGTCGGATCCCTTTAAACACTGCGCACGTGTGACGCGACGCACACGTGTGACGCGAGGCATACCCCGCCCCTGACGTTCGGTCTCGTCCTTTACACGCCCCTTTCTCTAACTTTTTTTGGTGGGTGTCATTTCTGGAGGAACAAGCCCGGGCAAAAATATGACAAGCTCAAGCCAGGAGGCAGGCCAGAGCCAGACCAGAAGAAGCTCCAGGCGGAGGTACAAGGCCTCAAACATGGCTTTCAAGGAGATGGTGGAGATGGTGACCATCTTTCTGCAAAAGGACTATGATGGCAAGCACGGCCCTTACCTGCATCCCAATAAGTTGAAGGCGGACATAATGGATAAAGTCATTAGGAGCCTCAGGCAGAAATTTGGACAAAGCAGGAGCAAAGAACAAGTCAGAAAGAGGTGGTCTGACCTGAAGAATAGAGAGCCAGAGCAGCTGCAGCGAATAAAAAGAATGATTCGAAACAAAAGTAAGTAATTTTGATGTGGCCTCGTTTTTGGTGTTTGTTCTTTGTGCCATGTGCTTCTTCTTTCAGGTTGTACTGTATCTGTTTGTGCTCACACTAAAATTGGTCGTAGGAGTAGTCGATAATTCGTCGCTTTTTGTACTAATAAACGACGATCTTCATGCCTAGTTCCCGTGGACAAATCGGAGTGCAATCACTGTATCCTCTAAAAAGAGTGTATTTGTATGATTGCAGTTTGAACATACGACGACTCCTACGACCAGTTATTGTTCTCACAAACATTAAAGTTGTGACATCTTATTATGTTTTTAATGTGACATCAATTGTTTTTTTTTAAATGTAGATGTGTACCTAGTAGATGTGAATAATTAATAGTAATAACAATACGCAGAAAAAGGAGAGTGTGCTCAGCAGTGGATTCTACACATGTGGACTCTGTAGTTTTGAATTGAATTATCTTTCATCCCTCTAATCTTTTACCTTTCTGGTTTCCCTTTCTTCAATTTCGTAGGGCGTAAGGAAGCATCAAGGCAGGACGCAAGTATTGATCAAGCAACACCCCCAAGGGATCTGGATGAAGGGGAAGCTGCCACCACATCCGGTAATGTATCAGATAACACAGATACACAGGTAATGTAGGTTTAGGATTAATTTTTATTAATACATGGTTTGCTCGCACATTTCAGGAGCAAGTCGTGGTGGGTCAGCACTTGATAAGGACACTGCACCTTTCCTCATTCGAGAAATATGGTCCTGCGCAGAACAAATTGAGGACATCCAGCTAGCATCCAGACAAGTCCTGGAAAATACAAAAAGGGTGGGACTCTAGCTCAAAAATGTCCTGGATGTTTTGGGGAGGGTTTAAAGTATTTTAAATGTTTTTTATGTACGTTATGTTAATGAGAGGAACAAACACTATTTTATAGTTATTTTAATCACCAGAAAAAAAAAAAATATATGATTGTATAGTTATTTAAATCACCAAAAACAAAAAAAAAACATGATTTTATAGTTATTTCAATCACCAGAAAAAAAAAAAAAAAAAAAAGTTTTTATAGTTATTTTAATCACCAGAAAAAAAAAAAAATATGATTGTATAGTTATTTAAATCACCAGAAAAAAAAATATATGATTGTATAGTTATTTAAATCACCAGAAAAAAAAAATAGTTTTTGTTTGAATCACCAAAGGATTGTATCTGTTTTCTTGTTCAAATAATTTTAAAAAATAAAAATATTGTCACTTTCACAATTGTGTGGCTTGTTATTTTATATGAATGCTGACCTTAAAAATATGTTACTGCTGGTAACATCAAACAATGATGGATATTTAGACCATTCAAAACACAAAACACTATGATAACCTAGGAGGCAATGAAAATACACAAACATTCACAATATTGTCAAAAAGTAGACTGTTTCTTTCATTAAAGATTTTTATTATGCAAATCAGCCAAGATCTGGCATTGGAATGGCCCCCCTACCCATAAAGTCCACGTAGGCCTGGCGCACAGCACGTGCGTTTTGGGGGGCCAAGCCTGGATGGCCTGCCTCACGGGCCACATCAGGAACATTAACTGCCTCGTCAGGCAATAATGCAATATAATTGACAGAATGTCTTCTGAGATAATTATGGAGGATACAGCAACATAAAATGATGGTATCCCATTTATATTCAGCCATGTTTATGGCCGTTAAAAACAAGCGGAACCGGCTGGCCATGATGCCAAACGCATTCTCAACCACTCTTCTGGCTCTGGCCAGCCGATAATTAAAGACCCTCCTCTCATGGGTGAGGGCACGTTGGGGAAATGGCCTCAGGAGGTGGGGACCCAAGCCAAATGCCTCATCTGCAATGAACACAAAAGGAAGCCCCTCTTCGTTCTCCTCCGCAGGTGGCAATCCCAGCTCCTCCGACTGAAGCCGTTGGGCAAACTCCGTCTCGGCAAAGACCCCGCCGTCCGACATCCGCCCATTCTTCCCAACGTCTAGATATAGAAATTCATAATTTGCTGAAACCACCGCCATCAGCACAACACTGTGGAACCCCTTGTAGTTATAAAAATGGGATCCGGAATGGGGTGGTGGCACGATGCGGACGTGCTTGCCGTCAATAGCTCCTCCACAATTCTGAAAATTCCAGCACTGGGAGAATTCCGCTGCTACAGTCTGCCATTCCTGTGGCGTGGTGGGGAACTGTAGAGAAACCCCAAAAAATGTATTCAAACAAACATTCCTAATAGAATATCCAAAAACATTCTTGGATCCTAAAAAAAGAAGAGCGTTAAGTTCAAGTATTATTGACCGAATCATAAATTATAAATAATTACTAAGCATATTAATCACACCCTCTAATGGTCACAAAACACAAACAAAATAGGGTGAGGGGGGGCCCCAAGATGAGTTTGCGACCTTGAAGCATTTCTCTTAAAAAAAAAAAGGGAAATTGTAAAAGATTGGGGGAGAGGGGGAACTACAATAGGGAACAAAAATCAAGGGGGATATAGGGACTTAAAAATACTGAACAACAATAGGGAACAAAAATCAAGGGGGATATAGGGACTTAAAAATACTGAACAACAATAGGGAACAAAAATCAAGGGGGATATAGGGACTTAAAAATACTGAACAACAATAGGGAACACAAATCAAGGGGGATATAGGGACTTAAAAATACTGAACAACAATAGGGAACAAAAATCAAGGGGGATATAGGGACTTAAAAATACTGAACAACAATAGGGAACAAAAATCAAGGGGGATATAGGGACTTAAAAATACTGAACAACAATAGGGAACAAAAATCAAGGGGGATATAGGGACTTAAAAATACTGAACAACAATAGGGAACACAAATCAAGGGGGATATAGGGACTTAAAAATACTGAACAACAATAGGGAACAAAAATCAAGGGGGATATAGGGACTTAAAAATACTGAACAACAATAGGGAACAAAAATCAAGGGGGATATAGGGACTTAAAAATACTGAACAACAATAGGGAACAAAAATCAAGGGGGATATAGGGACTTAAAAATACTGAACAACAATAGGGAACAAAAATCAAGGGGGATATAGGGACTAGGCTAGGTGGGCTTGTACATTACTCAAAAATATGAAAAATAAGAACAGAGTTTGTGCATTTAACCACTTGCTTACTGGGCACATAAACCCCCTTCGTGCCCAGGCGAAATTTCAGCTTCCGGCACTGCGTCGCTTTAACTGACAATTGCGCGGTCGTGCGACGTGGCACCCAAACAAAATTGGCGTCCCTTTTTTCCCCACAAATAGAGCTTTCTTTTGGTGGTATTTGATCGCCCGTGCGGTTTTTATTTTTTGCGTTATAATGAAAAAAAGAGCGACAATTTAAAAATATATATATATTTTTTACTTGTTGCTATAATAAATATCCCATTTTTTTTTAATATATTTTTTTCTCAGTTAAGGCCGATACGTATTCTTCTACGTATTTTTGTAAAAAAAAAAAAAAAAAAAAATCACAATAAGTGGCTGCTTTGCGTAAAAGTTATAGCACCTACAAAATAGGGGACATAATTATGATTTTTTTTTTTATATTTTTTTTTTACTAGTAATGGCGGCGATCTGCGATTTTTATTGGGACTGCGATATTGCGACGGACACATCGGACACTTTTGACACATTTTTGGCGCCATTCACATTTATACAGCGACCAGTGCTATAAAAATGCACTAATTACTGTATAAATGTGACTGGCATTGAAGGGGTTAACACTAGGGGGTGAGAAAGGGGTTAAATGTATTGCCTGGGTGTGTTCTAACTGTGTGTGGGGAGGGGGGTGACTGGGGGAGGTGACCGATGCTGTCTCCCTATGTACAAGAGAAACAGCATCTGTCACCTCACTGACAGGACGTGAAGCTCTGTGTTTACACTCAGAGCTCCACGTCCCTGCTCTCTCACCGACGATCGCGTGTACCTGACGGACATCGCGGCCGCCGGGTACACGCATCGGATCCTCGGTGATGCGTCGGGACTGTTTTTTCCCGCCGCACGCCACCCTGTGGCGCGCGCGTGGAATTACAAGCAAATCACGTCCAAAGACGTGACCCCGGCGCCTCAGGTCCGCGCTGTTCACGTATTTTGTTAATAGCGCGGACCTGAAGAGGTTAAAGGACACCACTTACCTTAATATACTCCTCCTGCAAATCCTGGATTATGGCACAACAGGTGTCCGGGATTATGAGGCCCAGAGCCTGGGGGGAGATGCCCGTCGAGAACTTCAAGTCCTGCAGACTTCTCCCTGTTGCCAGGTACCGCAAGGTGGCAACTAGCCGCTGCTCAGCAGTGATGGCTTCCCGCATAACGGTGTCCTGCCTGGTGATATAAGGCGACACCGAAGCCAAAAGCTGCTGGAATACGGGGTCAGACATCCGAAGAAAATTCCTGAAATCATCAGGGTTATTTTCTTGGATCTCCCGCAGCAGAGGCATATGAGAGAACTGGTCCCTGCGAAGAAACCAGTCCTTGGCCCACAAAGTCCTCCTTGCCCTCCTCAAGGACCGGAGCCGGGATGCAGCACACATCCTAACAAGATGCAAAGCACGCTCTCGGCGACGAGAACGTACCCGCAACATGGCTAGAAAACGGTCGTCAAATCAGATCGGACTAAAAAAAAAACGCACTGAAGAACAGAAAGGCCTCTGAAGAACAACCTGCAAAACAGTAACGTGCAAACAAGAACGCACTGACAAAACAGATACGATCTGAAAACAAGCACTGTAACACAGATACGAACCCAAAAGCACAAACTGTAAGACAGAAAACGTTTTTTAAAGCACGAAAACTGAAAAGCGCGAATCGTCTCTCACCAAACTTTTACTAACACGCAGCAACACGATATCAGCAAAAGAGGCCGTCTTCCGCATGGAAATTACCCTTTATAGTCCCGTCGTACGTGATGGACGTCACCGCGCACTGCTCGAGCTTTTGTGAAAAACGATGGTGTGTACGCAACGTCGTTTTGGAAAATGAAGTTTGAAAAACTTTGTTTTTTTTCATGAGAGAAAACGTCGTTTTATTTCATCGCAAAAAGTGATCGTGTGTACGCGCATTAGAGTTAATAAGGGAAAAAGTTGTCTCCTCTCCACTGATGCTTTATCACCAATCCTTGTTTCACTAAAAAACCCTCATTTTCAAAAAACATTTGTCTTTGGGACAGAAAGTGAGGTGAAATTTTCTGAACAGCAAAACAAATGTTAAAGGGGTGATAACCCTTCCCTATGTTTTCCAAAAAGCTTATGTAGCCCTATCCCATTCAGGAGCCGCTGATTAGATTGGGATCGGCGGATTAAGTTTCCTCTGTGTGGTGTCTAGGTGTGGATGTAGTGAGCAAAGCAATAACGAATGTCCAACCCTGTAGCTGAGGTTTTCTGAATGCTTTATTTTCCTGGTCCAACATGACCAACACATCAAATTGAGGTAGATAGGAAAAAGGTTGATGAAAGTAGAGTAACTTTGCAGAGTCAGGCTTGGATAAAGAAAGCAATCCTGCCTTCTGTAATTGAGTCAATCACGTTGCCACTCCAGCCGGAGTGGGTGCAGTGCACTTGGACAGGCCTCTCCCACAGGTCTGGCAGCCAGAGTGTCACCGAGAATGCTGAGAAGGAACAAGTCGCTGCCACCGACTTAGCTCTAGAAGATTAGTAGAGGCCTCTGCCACAGGTCCAGTACTTGAGGGCCCAGAGTCAGGAACTCTGCATAGCACGGGCCCCGGCCAGGTAGGCCATAGTGGTGGGCCGGTGATGTGCGCACACCCTGAAGGTGGGTGCCGCACCTGAAACCAGGAACCCGCGAAGACCCCGGAAAATGGCGTCTGCCTCAGATATACCCTTCCCCTGCATGCCCCGCGAGGGAAACACTCCTCCAATTGGCTGCTGGGGAAAAGCGGCTCTGCCTGAATCCGTCTGGCGCCACTTGCCGCCCAGAGATGGGACCACATCTCTGGAACGCAGAATGACCCACAGGATAATTCAGGACTGACAGCTGTCGAATTTGTACAAATCAACCTGGGTGAGAGCAAGTAAGTCTCTCACCCTACTAACTTTAGCGTAGCTCCCTTTCTGAAAGTAAGGAGCGCTACACTTTAAAATAGATTTTTTGGCTGGAGCTACACTTTAAAAATGTACGAGTTAAAAATTACAAACAGATTCTACTACCTACAGTCCCTGTCTTGTTTGCACCGCCTGTATACTGCCGCTCAGACCCCAGCCTTTCCTTTTTTTTATTTGGGTGCGGGGTTCCCCTAAATATCCATACAAGACCCAAAGGGGCTGGTAATGGGCTGATAATGGGCTGGGGGGGTAACCATGCCATTTTTCTCAATGATTTTCATCCATATTGCGGGGACCAGACATTACTTTAAAGCCGCAAGCAGTTTTAAATGACTTTTTCTCCTATAGAAATGTCATTTTGTGCAGGGACAGTTCTAAACATGGGAAACACGTGCCACTTCACAGGCATAATATAGACACCTAGCAGGTACGATTTCTAAAGGAATATTTCACATTTATTCGCTTTAAGCATCATTATAATCACTGCTTGCATTGATACAAGTTCTCTAGGGCAGGACCCTGGGTCTCCAGACCCTTTTTAGGACAATAACTTGCATATTAGCCTTTAAAATTAGCAATTTCGAAAGTTTGAGTCCCATAGACTTTAATGGGGTTCTAAAGTTTGCTCGAACTTTCGGTCCGTTCGCAGGTTCTGGTGCAAACCTAACCGGGGGTGTTCAGCTCATCCCTACTACTGACACCGAAGTGTCTTGTATAGATGTGCCAGGGGGTGAGATGAAGTTGTCCTTCACCAAATCAGCGGTGGAAGGACCAGACACTTCGGGAATCCTTTTTGAAGTAAGAAAAATCTCTTCTGAGCTTTCACCCAGAGTGTCATAGGTCAGTCTCTTGGGTGGGTGAACTCTCTTCGCTCTCTGTTCTTTAGGTTCTGGTGTTACAGGCACACTGGTATCGTCGTCTTCAACCTCGGTCATTACTTCCTCCTGCACATCCACTTTGACTTCCTGCATCTCAGCTTCAAAGAATGAAGAGGAATCCTCAGAATCTGTTTCCATCAAGAAAGATTGAGGGCCTTCCAAATTTTCCGGAGACAAACTCTGACATGTGAGATGGCCACAACCAGGGCCGGACTGGCCTACCGGGACACCGGGAGATTTTCCGGCAGGCTGCCTGATCTGAGGCCGGTTTGAGCTTTGCCGCGGCTGCCCCGTTCCTCTCCCTTCTCCTGTCACACACAGTTCATTATGAAAAGTTTGGCCGCGCTGCGTGTGACAAAAGTCCCGCCCTCCTCCTAGACCAGCTCATGTGATAGACGCAGTCTTCTGTCTATCACAAGACCTGGTCCAGGAGGAGGGCGGAACTTTTGTCACAGGCAGCGTGGGCGCGCGGCCTGCAGAGGGAAGGTCTACATAACATCCCAGTCGCCAGGAGACGGTCAGAGGTAGGTCTCGATCCCTCGCCTGTTGCCGACAGTGACAGGCAACTTCGCTGAGCGGCAGCTAAAAACTTTAAACCGAGGGAGAGCCTTCTGCAGGTCAGAGCACCAGAAAAGCCCCCCACCCTCCCTGCACACAGACTCGCCACCTGTATTTACACAGCCACCTTCATCTGCTTCCCATCACTGCAGCGGAGCGCCCACATAGGCAGTGGCGGTGCTGCACATGGAGGAGAGGGGGAAGGGCAATATTTACTTGCCAAAGGTGGAAGATCGTGAGAGAGTGGCTTGTTCATGAGATATTTGGATTTTTTAAATTATTATTATTATATATTTATGTGTGTATTTATTTTGTATGTATTTATTTGGATTTATTTAGGTGTGTCTTTTATTTTTATTTATTTATGTGTGTATTTATTTTTTTATGTATTTATTTTTATTTATTTATGTATTTTTTTTTATTTTGCTAAGGACAAACACAACTGTCTGTGTAGTACAATGATGAAAGGAACTTGGGGTGTCTGCACAAACACTTTAATAAACAATCAATTTATTTACTGTACAGGATTTATAATTTCATCAACAGTTTGCGCAGCACTTTACACCAATGAGGGCAATTATTATACAATTAATGCGCAGCACCGCCACTGCCTATGTGGGTGCTCCAGTGATGGGAAGCAGGTGAAGGTGGCTGTGTAGACACATAGGTGGGTGAGTCTGTGTGCAGGGAGGGAAGGGGGCGGGGCTTTGCTGGTGCTCTGACCCGTGGACGCGTTCAGGTGATACAAAAGGTAATTACTGGGAAATTAACTGATGGTGAAAATAGAATTGAGCGATCGTGCGACTCTGTTCCCAAAAAAAATGTATGTCCTTTTTTTTTTTTTGCACAAATAGAGCTTTCTTTTGGTGCTATTTGATCACCTCTGTTTTTTTTTTTACTTTCTGCTATAAAACATACCAAAAAAAAATATCTTCATCAATTTAGGCCAATATGTATTCTGCTACATATTTTTGGTAAACAAAATTACAAAAAGCATAAATTGAATGGTTTGCGCATAAGTTATAGTGTAGACACTATAACTTATGCGCAAACCAATCAATTTTGTGCATAAAAACCGTAGTGGTGATCAAATACCACCATAATAAATCTCTATTTGTGCAAAAAAAAAGGGGCATACATTTTGTTTGGGAACAGAGTCGCACGATCGCTATGGGATATTTTTTTTTTTTACAATTTTTTTTGCTGCAATTGTGGGCACGGTAAGGCTGCAATTATGGACACGGTGAAGCTGCAATGATGATGCACGGTCAGGCTGCAATGATGGACATGGTGAGGCTGCATTGATGGGCACTGGTGAGGCTACATTGATCTCCTGTACCATGCCCGCAGCCTCCAACATCTCCTGTACCATGCCCGCAGCCTCTGACATTTTGACATCTCCTGTATCATGCCCGCAGCCTTTGACATCTGTATCATGTCTGCAACCTCTGATCATCTCCTGTACTATGCCCGCAGCCTCTAACCATCTCTTGTATCATGTCCGCAACCTCTGACCATCTTGTCTTATATCATGTCCGAAGTCTCTGACCATCTCCTGTATCATGTCTCCAGTCTCTAACCATCTCTTGTCTTATATCAAGTCTGCAGTCTCTGAGGGAGTCAAGAATGGAAGCACCGCCAGGATGGGGGTCATAGGAGAAGTCAGACTTGTGTGAACTGTGGAGAGGAGACTATAGAAAAACCAGTCACCAAGCTGCAGCTGACTGATTGAGCCCTGCAAGGTGCACCTGAGAGGAGGTCAGTGACAGCACCGCTAGTCCAGTCTGAAAGGGGGGGGGTCACTGATGTAAGGGGGGAGTAAATACAATAATATAAGGGGGCACTGATATAAAGGTATCCCTCTCATATCAGTAAACCCCCCCCACCTTAGTGTATTCTTTCTGCGGAAAGGTCATCTCTGGTCATCAGAATCCCCCCCACATTCCCAGAGTCTCAGGTGTCCCCCTTGATAATTGCTCCACTTTTACCGCTTTTAACTGGAATTTGCTGTTTTATATATATATATATTTTATAGCCCTATGTGCTTTTATATCTGCCATATCTATATATAATACGCTGTTCAAATCAGTTTTAAAATGCATGGTTTTCCCTTTTATGAACAAGAAAATAATGACGTTATGTTGTTGGGATGGTATAATAATGGGGCTGGTATGACATTTTTTCCAGGGCTGGTTTTTATTCCCAGTCCGGCCCTGGCCACAACCAGTCTATTCCCATCTCTTCGTTTTTGCTGTCCTCATTACCTTCAGCAAGAGGCACAGACTGAGATCTAGTCACTGTTCAGGATCTCTAAAAGGTTGTGGATGTGGCTGGTGAATTTTGCTGTGGTGGTACACAAACTGCCTCCGATAGAGGCAAGAGATGATTGCGATGCCAAGTCTTTAGTGGGCCCGTGCATCCCTCTGGCCAAATCTGGTACACTGGCAGTCCTGGTAGTTGTTTGCAGATAATATAGGGCTGTGACTTCCAACGATCAGCCAATTTGTGTTTCCCAGGTATACCTAGATTTATCAGTTGCACTATGTCACCTGGTTGTAAGTTCCGTACTCGCACCCTGAGGTCAAAATGTCTTTTGTTCCTCTGACCTTGGTCATCTGAAACAGCTTGGGCCTTATCATAGGCAGTGCTCAGGCTTCTCTGCAGTCGGTCCACATACCCTCTGTGGGAAGTTGCTGAGGTGTGGTCTGTGGATGTGCCAAAAGCTAGATCTACTGGCAGCCGGGCCTCCCGCCCAAGGAATAGGGAAATTATCCTGTGGTATAATTTGCAGTGCTGTTATTAGCATTGAACAATAGCCGCTATGTGCTTGCATCAGTGTTGCTTTTGCTCCGAAGTTAGAGTCCTGAGCATATTCAGAAGAGTTGAACCTCTCTGGTTGAGAATCTCCTTGAGGATGGTATGGAGTGGTTTTAGATTTCTTGATGCCCAGCAAGTATAAAAGTCTCTTAATGAGATTGCTCTCAAAGTCTCTTCCTGAGTCTAAGTGGATTTGCTGAGGTAGGCCATAGTGTACAAAGAACTTCTCTACTAAGATCCTTTGTGGGAAGCACAGGAAGTCAATGCACACCAGCTCAGCTCTGAAGGTGGCCCATTGGGGCGGCTCGAAGAGGCAAAGTCTTCCTTTGGATACATTTAAGGCAAGAGTGGCAGCAGCCCTTGACTTTAGCCCACATGCAGGGCCAATAGAATCGGTCCCTTACCCCCCTTGGGGGTTAGCTGAGTCCATTCTTCTGGGGAGTCTCGGGAACAGTGGGGCCTTCTCGACAGAGCATCTGCATCCTTGTTCCCAATCCCCGGCCAGCACTTCAGGCTGAAGGTAAAGCCTGATGGGGCAGCCAACCATCTGTGGCATCCAACTTTGCAATATTGAGTAGGTATGTGAGGGGATTATTGTCAATCTTAATTATGAACTCTGTTCCATATAGGTAATCCCTCAGTTTATCCACTACTGCCCACTTTAAGGCCAGGAACTGAGTTTGTGTGTGAGGTAGTTCTTCTCGGCAGGTGCCAAACTTCGACTCACATATGCGACAGGCAGTAGGTGCCCATCATGTTCTTGATACAGCACTCTGCCCAGTCCTTCTCAGCTGGCATCCACATGTAGTTAATATGGCTTAGCTGGGTCTGCATAGGCCAAGACTGGAGCAGTTGTAAGGCCCCACTTCAACTTTTTAAAAGCCTCTTCACACTGGGTGGTTCACTGTTCTTGAATGGACTCTTTGGGCTTCCTGGGTCCTCCAACTGGTCTTACAGACCTGACTGAATCTGGATCATCGTTCTCCTTCTCACTTTTCAGTAGCTCATTGAGTGGGCAAGCTATTTTAGCAAATACCTCAACCAATCTCCGATAATATGAGCAGAATCCCAGAAATGACCTAAGCTCGGTCACATTAGTAGGTCTCGGCCATGAGGTGACGGCTTCCAGCTTCTTAGGGTCTATGGCCACTCCATCAGAAGACACACCTCCTAAAGAAGGGAACCAGAGAGAACCCCAAGATGAAGATGTGGAGTAAGTGGTGGAAATTTTCACCACAACAGTTCAGTGTCTGTTACCACAGATTCAAGTAAGAGATGTAGGCCTGCATATTTATAATAAAAAAAAAACTGAAAAACAAACAAACTTGTCCACCGCCCTCATCTATAGCTGGCCATCGCAGTTAGCAGCATTGGAAGGCTGAAACAGATAACAGATAATTGGTTGTCTGCGAGCTGGTCGGTAAGTAGGCTTGGTTTTTACTGGGCATTTCCTAGGCTTTTGTTATCTGTTTCAGCCATCCAATGCTGCTTACTGCGATGGCCAGCTATAGATGAGGGCAGTGGACAAGTTTGTTTTTCATATCACATTGGTGTTTTTATTAGTCCAGCAACACACCAACACCTTTGCAGCGATTAAGCTACATGCTGGGTGTTTGGTGTGCTGAAGGGGTGGCTCCCCTTCAGTCCACCTGTCCTTGTCTATCCATCAGAATGCATGTGCCTCTATTGTGGGGACACTCATAGTTTAGTGTTAGGACCACAGATTCCAGGGTGCACTGACGTGGCTCTGTGGCTCACGCATGCGTTTGCAAATGCGTGCGGACAAAACCCTGTTTTTAGCGCATACTGTTAGACAGGTTAATTGGTTGTCTGCGAGCTGGTCGGTAAGTAGTCTTGGTTTTTCCTGGGCATTCCCCAGGCGTTTGTTGTTATCTGCATATTTATATCTGCTCCCCCTTAGTCCACCTGTCCTTGTCTATCCATCAGAATGGATGTGCCTCCATTGTGGAGACTCTCATAGTTTAGTGTTAGGACCACAGATTCCAGGGTGCCGTGACGTGGCTCTGTGGCTCACGCAGGGCCGTCTCTACCATAGGGCAAACAGGGGCAGCTGCCCAGGGCCCTGTCACTGTTGGGGGCCCAAAGAAACCCCCTTTGAAAAAAAAAAAAGGGTCCGGAGGTCCCCAGGGGCCCGGAAGCCCCCAGGGCCCAAGGTGGCAACCCCCCCCCCCTTTTTTTTTTCTAAATAAAAAAATATATTAATGTTATATATTTTTATTTTATTTTTTATTAAAGGGACAATTTTTTTTAATATATTGTTATTTTTTATTAAAGGCCCAATTTTATTTTTTTAGGGGTCCCCAGGGACCCGGAGGCCCCCAGGGCCCCAGATGACAACCCCCTTTTTTATTTATTTTTAAATAAAAAATATATTTATTTTATATATTTTTATTTTATTTTTTATTAAAGGGCCAATTTTTTTTTAGAGGTCTGGAGGTCCCCAGGGGCCTGTAGTTTCCCAGGGCCCCGGATGACAACCCCCCTTTCTTTATAAAAAAAAAAAACTTGTTTTATAAAAAAAATATATATTTCTTTTAATATAAATATACATATATTATATAATATAAATGTTATTATTATTAAAGGACCCAGAGGTCCCCAGGGCCCTGGATGGCAACCCCCCTTTTTTTATATTGTATTTCATATTATATATATAATATTATTAAAGGGCTCAGAGGTCCCCAGGGCCCCATGTGGCAAACACCCTTTTTTATTTTTTTTAGAAATGTTTATTTTTTTATTGTTGTTAATATATATTTTTTATTTTTTTTTATTAAAGGGCCCAGAGGTCCCCAGGGCCCTGGATGGCAACCCCACTTTTTTTTTATAAATGTTTATTTTTAATATATTTTTTTTTATTTTATTTTTTATTAAAGGGTCCAGAGGTCTCAGGTGGCAACCCTCCTTTTTTTGTAATTTATTTTTATAAAAAAAAAATTATTAAAGGGCCCAGAGATCCCCAGATGGCAACCCCCTTTTTAAAAAAAAATATATATTTTTTATATATATTTTTTATTTCTTTTTTTCTTTTTATTAAAGGGCCCAGAGGTCCCCAGGGCCCCGGATGGCTACACCCCTTTTTTTATATATATTTTTCTTTATTAAATCTTTTTTTTGTAAAGGGCCTCCCACTTCTAAATTTGCGGCAGCCCCGCCCCCCCCCCGCTTCTCAATTTAAGGGGGCAGCACCCCCCCGTTCTCTGCTCCAGGGGGCCCATGCCTGAAGCTGTGTAAGGGGCCCCATAATTCCTGATGGCGGCCCTGCCGCCCGTTAAGTCCCTGTGCTGCCCACAAATCAGGCTGAAAATCATCAGCGGCACGCAGCCAGTGACAGTACTGCTTCCCTTCCCAGTGTTTTAAAATGTACAGCACCCCTGGCTTCCCTTTAGATGTGCACTTCTACCTTCCTGCCACTGGGTGCTGCTTGTATATAAAAGTGAATTAGAATGTGATTTTATAACATCCCCAGTTTGCTCTTCCCGAGGCTGACTTCTTCATGTCTTGCTCCTCAAGGTAGGTCACTGTTTGCTATATTGTAAATAGAAGTTTTCTGTAGAGTGTGCCCAAAGTCTTTATAATATTTGATGATTCACTGCAGGTCTGGTCAGTGTTTTAAAAAGTTCCTGTATTTTACACATGGCATGGCATGGGGTCACAGCACCGTCTGTCCATTCTGCTTTAGCACCATGGGACCCCAGGCCATGCCATGTGTAAAATAGAGGAACTCTTTAAATCACAGACCAGACCTGCAGTCCAGGCTGAGTAAGGCCTCAGAGCACATGGCATTACTGTCTGTATTTAACTGCTTGATGGTCTTATTTTGGGCCTGACTGGTTCACATGTATGTGTTTTGGCGGCCCACATTTGCGCAGGCACAGCAGCCCATTCATTTGAATGGGCTGCCATGCCTGCATTTCCTGCAAAGAAAAGTGCATGCCTCATGTAATAGGCTGAGCACACGGCACACCTATGCCCATCAAGCAATGAAATACAGCACTGTCTGTCCATTCTGCTGTCTGCTGTGACTTATCTGCAGTTCCCGCACAGTTGCTGCATTTTTAGACGTTTAGGTCACGCTTTTAAAGACACAGTGCGTTTGTGTGTGCAAGAACTGCAGGTGTGTAGCATGGTGCAAAAGCAGAATGGATTTCAAGGCAACTGATTTTTAAAATGCTGAATGCACCTTTTTTCTGCAGGAAACAAAGGCATTGCAGCCCATTCAAATCAATGGGCTGCTGTGCTTTCACAAATGAGGGCCGCCAAAACACATACATGTGAACCAGCCAGGCCCAAAATAAGATGGAGGGGGGCCCAACAAAAATGTTTGCCCAGGGCCCAAACCATATTAAAGACGGCCCTGGGCTCACGCATGCGTTTGCAAATGCGTGCGGACAAAACCCCTGTTTTTAACGCATACTGTTAGACAGGTTAATTGGTTGTCTGCGAGCTGGTTGGTAAGTAGTCTTGGTTTTTCCTGGGCATTCCCCAGGCTTTTGTTGTTATCTGCATATTTATAATACTTTTTTTTTTTTTTTAGGTGATGTTGGTGAAGAAGAAACTCCTTGTTTCACAAGTGCCAGTGCATAAATTTTAATACAGAAAATCATGGTGTGTAGTCGAGAACTAGACATTATGAGGAATAATATAAATCTTATGGATGTAAAATGTAAGAACATGATTGATGTTTTGGGGAAAATCTAAAGAAATACAAAAGACACCCCCCCCCTTTTTTTTAAGCACTATTTAAAGTCAAATTTTGAAGATGCACAAAGTGTGTCAACATGTGCTATCTCCCATCAGGGAATATCAATTGTGAGGGGTTAGCCCGGCAGTGGATGTGTGTGACCCCCTGGAAGGGTTCAGCCAGTGGCGGCTGGTGAAGTTTTAGGATGGGGGGTGCCAGACCCCGCCCTTCCTTTTTGACCCCTCCCACTTGCTGGAATTTGGCGTGGTTTTATCGAAATAGTGGGCGTAGCTCTAAGGTGGTGTGGTTAGCACCTGAGATAAACAAGGGTTGGAGGGAGAGAGAGGGACAGCAGGCCCAGATCCTACACAACAATAGAAATATGTGCATTCTAGAAAGTTTAACAATCAACAGATAAAGATTTCAATCATTCTGGCACCATGGTTGTTATGGTGTCACAATGATTGAAGCGTATTATTTCTATTATTACATTGTAATATAAAATTAAACCATTCAACTCACCATAATGCAGAATCAGTTGGAGCCCAGAGTGTGTCGCCTGCCACCAGATGCCATCAGGTGTCCCCAGCGGAGTCCCTCCTTACATCACGTGTCCCCAGCGGAGTCCCTCCTTACATCAGGTGCCCACAGAGGAGTCCCTCCTTACATGCAGCCCTGAGTCACATCAAATGCAGCCTGAGTCACATCAAATGCAGCCTGAGTCACATCAAAGGCAGCCTGAGTCACATCAAAGGCAGCCTCTCTCAATATCACTTGCAGCCAGCGCCTGCCCCAATCAATAGCAGCCTCTGTGCCTATCAATAACAGCCTCTGCCCCTATCAATAGCAGCCTCTGCCCCTATCAATTGCAGCGACCGCCCCATCAATAGCAGCACCTGTCCCATCAATTACAGCGACTGTCCCATCAATTACAGCGACTGTCCCATCAATTACAGCGACTGTCCCATCAATTGCAGCGACTGTCCCATCAATTACAGCGACTGTCCCATCAATTTTCAGCGACTGTCCCATCAATTGCATCAACTGTCCCATCAATTGCAGCGACTGCCCCATCAATAGCAGCGACTGTCCCATCAATTGCATTAACTGTCCCATCAATTGCAGCGACTGCCCCATTAATAGCAGCGACTGTCCCATCAATTGCATTAACTATCCCATCAATTAACGTGACTGTCCCATCAATTACAGCGACTGTCCCATCAATTACAGCACCTGTCCCATCAATTACAGCGACTATCCCATCAATTACAGCGACTGCCCATCAATAACAGTGACTGTCCCATTAATTACAGTGACTGTCCCATCAATAGCAGTGACTGTCCCATCAATAGCAGCGGCTGTCCCATCAACTACAGCGGCTGTCCCATCAATTACAGTGACTGTCCCATCAATTACAGCGACTGTCCCATCAATTGCATCAACTGTCCCATCAATTACAGCGACTGCCCCATCAATTACAGTGACTGTCCCATCAATAGCACCAACTGTCCCATAAATTACAGCGACTGTCCCATCAATTGCATCAACTGTCCCATCAATTACAGCGGCTGTCCCATCAATTACAGCGACTGTCCCATCAATTACAGCGACTGTCCCATCAATTGCAGCGACTGTCCCATCAATTGCAGCGACTGTCCCATCAATAGCAGCAACTGTCCCATCAATTACAGTGACTGTCCCATCAAAAGCAGTGACTGTCCCATCAATTACAGCGACTGTCCCATCAATTACAGCGACTGTCCCATTAATAGCAGTGACTGTCCCATCAATAGCAGCGACTGTCCCATCAATAGCAGCGACTGTCCCATCAATTACAGCGACTGTCCCAATAATAGCAGCACCTGTCCCATTAATTACAGCGACTGTCCCATCAATTGCATCACCTGTCCCATCAATTACAGCGACTGTCCCATCATTTGCATCAACTGTCCCATCAATTACAGCGGCTGTCCCATCAATTACAGCGACTGTCCCATCAATTGCAGCGACTGTCCCATCAATAGCAGCGACTGTCCCATCAATTACAGCAACTGTCCCACTATCAGCAGCGACTGTCCCATCAATAGCAGCACCTGTCCCATCAATATCAGCGACTGTCCCATCAATTACAGCGACTGTCCCATTAATAGCAGCACCTGTCCCATTAATTACAGCGACTGCCCCATCAATTGCATCACCTGTCCCATCAATTGTGGTGGCGGGGGGGTGTCCTGCCGAAATTCACCCTAAAAATTACATTAATTATAAAGCTGACAAGCGGGGGGGTTGGGGTGGTGGGTGGTGGTATAGGAGGATGGAAGGTTGCCGCCGAATTTCCCCCAGAAAATCACATTCTTTTTATCTTTTTACAGATGATGATAAGGGGGGGCGGGTGCCGCCGAAATTCCCCCTAAAAAATAGCATTATTTTTAAAGATGATGATAAGGGGGGGGGGTGCCGTCGACGATCGTAGAGATATAATATACACAGAGGGGCAGCAGCACTTACCGTTGTGGAGGAGTCTGCTCCTCATACAGTACTTCCGGGTTTTCTCTCTCTCGGGCGCAATGAGAGAGAGAAACAGGAAGTGACATCATGACCTTAGATGTCAATCAAACTGCCCGGCCGTAGTAATAGTTACTACGAGCGCCGGGCAGATGCTGTGGCGGCTCGGTAAGCGGCACAAGGCGGTACTAAAGCCCACAAATGAAGCTCCGCATCTGCATGTGATTGCATGGACGTGGCGCTTCCCGTAATGCACGTGGCCAGCGCCACATAGTGCATTTGGCAAAGGATTTTTTTAAATAATTTTTTTTTTCTTAAAGGGGCCTTTGAAAAAAAAAATTGTGACTACAGGAGGGGGGTGGTGCCCGGGCGCCCCCTATGGACGGGCCACCACTGGGTTCAGCACACAAAAAACGTTAGGCACAGCAAACAGTGGTAGGAGAAACAAAAAGGCGTGGTTTTATTTTAAATACACAAATAAAAATTATGACAGAAAACAAAAGAAATACAAAAATAAATCCTGGTCAACTTGACCTGCTCACTACACACGCTGGTGTCCCTAGGTACCAACTGGGTACAGCCTTGTGTTGCCCCAGTCCCTGACTCCCTGCAGTTTCAATCCCATAGAAACAGCCACACAGGCTTTAGCTCACCGCACAGAGCACACACTCCCCAGACAATCTACGCCGGTCTGGTTCCAGGTTGTCGCCCCTCTCTAATCATCTGAAACAGCTGGGGTCATCAAGTCCTCCCAGCAGGACTCCCAGCACTCCCCCTAGAGGTACAAAGTGGCATAAAGCCTGAACCTAGGAGAAATATACATATCATCTTGGATGCAACCAGGGGATTTAACCTGCCTACTGTCACACAATGTACGCGTTTTGTGGGTGCAACCCCTTTCTCACAACTCAAGTAGGTGAGAGGAAGAGGTTGCACCCCCAAAACACGTCCATTGATCCCCCATGATGGGAGATAGCACATGTGGACATTAGGCATGGGATCAGGAGGAAAATCCCGATTTTTGCCTCACAATTTGTGTGCATCTTTAAAATTTGGCTTGTACAGGGCAGACATCACCCCATCTGATGAGGGCAAGTTCAACACATTTTGGACACACTATAATGTCTGATATTGCCTTCAGCTTTTCAATGTTGAACTCTGTAAGTTCCAGAGTTATATATGTTATGTTTAGAAACATGCCTATTTATGCAAAAAAATAAATAATAGAAAATGAATGAAAAAAAGTTGTATTTTAACCCAAAACAATTCCAACGCACATGTAAATGTACACATAGTAAAACTTTTTTTTATAAACAACTATATGTGGCTTCTTATTTCAATGCTCAATTTTACTAGGGATGAGCCGAACACCCGAACGTTCGCACGAACATTTAGAACCCCATTGACGTCTATGGGACTCGAACGTTCGAATTCAAAAGTGCTCATTTTAAAGCCCAATATTCAAATTATTGTCGGAAAACATCTTTGAGAACCCGGGTCTTGCCCCAGGGAACATGTATCAATTGAAAAAAAAGTTTTAAAAACTGTAGTTTCTTCTGGAGCAGCGATTTTACTAATGCTTAAAGTGAAAACAATGCAAAATTCCTTTAAATATCGTACCTGCTGGGTGTCTATAGTATGCATGTGAGGTGGCACGTGTTTAGAACTGTCCCTGCACAAAATTAGATTACTATAAGAAAAAAGTTATTTAATACTGCTTTAATGTAATGTTTGGTCCCTGCAATATGGATGAAAATCACTGAAAAAAATAGCATGGGTTTCCCCGCCACCACTCCCCCCAGGTCATTACAAGACCCTTTGGCCCTATATACTTTGAACAGCAGTATACAGCAGTATACAGGCGGTGCAAACAAGACAAGGACTGTAGGTTTGTTAAGTAGAATCTGAACCATGTCATACTTTGCTGCTGCATATTGCACAATTTCCTAAAGAGACCCTCAACAAACTACATGACACTTGTGCCTGATGAGGCCATTGATGTTCCAGTGACGGCCCGTGAGCCTGGCCATACAGGCTTGGCCCCCCAAAGAGCACGTGCTGTGCAGCAACAATAAGTCGATTATTTTAGGGGTGGGGGGCCAGATCTTGGCTGAATAAATTATTTTTTGGGGAAAGAAAAATTCTAGAAAAAAGGGGGGTTGCCACCCGGGGCCCCCTTTGAACAAATTCTGTGAAGAACTCCTGTACCCTGAAGGCCTTCATTACAGTAATTAGCACACCTGCACTATAAACCAAGTGGGCTTAGTTGCACAGTAATTAGCACACTTGCACTATAAACCAAGTGGGCTTAGGTGCACAGTAATTAGCACATCTGCACTATAAACCAAGTGGGCTTAGGTGCACAGTAATTAGCACACCTGCACTATAAACTAAGTGGACTTAGGTGCACAGCAGTAGTGTTGCTCACGAATATTCGCATTGCGAATATTCGCTACGAATATTGCATATTCGAGTATTCTGCTATAATATCGAATTTCGAATATTCATATTTTTTCAAATTTCGCAATCAATTTCGCATTCGCACTAGCGAAAATTCGCATTAGCGAAATTTCGCAATTTTTTTTTTTTTTTATAAAATATAGCGAATATTCCTAAATATCGAATATTCGTGATATTTTATCCAAAAAAAAAAATAGCAAAATTTCGCAATCATTTTCGCTTTCGCATATGCGACATTTCGCTATTTTTTTTTATAAAATATCACGAATATTCGATATTAACGAATATTCGCGAATATTCTTCGAAATATTCGCGAAATATCGCGAAATCAAATATGGCGTATTCCGCTCATCACTACACAGCAATTAGCACACTTGCACTATAAACCAAGTGGGCTTAGGTGCACAGCAATTAGCACACCTGCACTATAAACCAAGTGGGCTTAGGTGCACAGTAATTAGCACATCTGCACTATAAACTAAGTGGGCTTAGGTGCACAGTAATTAGCACACCTGCACTATAAACTAAGTGGGCTTAGGTGCACAGTAATTAGCACACTTGCACTATAAACCAAGTAGGCTTAGGTGCACAGAAATTAGCACACTTGCACTATAAACCAAGTGGGCTTAGGTGCACAGTAATTAGCACACCTGCACTATAAACCAAGTGGGCTTAGGTGCACAGTAATTAGCACACCTGCACTATAAACCAAGTGGGTTTAGGTGCACTGAGCACACGGGCAATACAACACGTGAGTGAGAACACTGCAGCTAGCACAATCAACTGCCTGACAAATTAGGAAAAACTAATCTAACTAAACTATACAGTGTATAAATATACCATGTACAACTCCTCTACACGCTATACATTTAACTGACTATCCTGCCTGCTCTATCTAGCTAGAAAAAAAGACAATCTCTCTCTCTCTCTTACTGATCTGTAACCAGCGCTGGAACACACTACACGAGGCCGCCCAGCAGGCGGCCTTTTATAGTGTGGGGCGTGTGCTAAAGCCCTGAGCCATAATTGGCCAAAGCCACCCTGGCTTTGGCCAATTATGGCTCTCCATTTTTTGCGCGCAGTGATTGGCCAAGCATGCGGGTCATAGTGCATGTTGGCCAATCATCAGCGCGCAATGCCGCAGTAAATTATGGGCCGTAGCGCGTCACTCGAATTTGGCGCGAACGAAACGTTTTGTTCGTATTTCGACGAACAATCGAACAGCCAATGTTCGAGTCGAACATGGGTTCGACTCAAACACGAAGCTCATCCCTAGTGTTTACAGTGACAAATGGGGGTTATTTACTAAAGGAAAATCCACTTGGCACAACAAGTGCACTAGGAGAACATAGGAGACAGCTAAAAGAAACACAAGCAATAAATCAAATTCAAGATTTTATCAAATATTTTTTTTGATTACAAAAAAAAAAGATTTAATCATTGTCTGGCATAGCAATGGCCCCCCTACCTTCCCTGAAAGTCTGGCCTCAGGCCCTAACTGAGCCAAGATAAGTTTGTGAATTTTTGCGTAAAAAATAATTGTGCAGTATGCAGTAGCATGAGATGATGTGGTTAAGTTTGTATTCCGCCATGTGGATTGCTGTCAGAAACAGGCGGAACCGGCTGGCCATTATCCCAAAGGCATTCTCAACGACTCTTCGGGCTCTGGCCAGCCGGTAGTTAAAAACCCTCTTCTCCAGGGTGAGGGTCCTCTGTCCTATGGCCTCATCCCAGACCAAAGGCTTCATCTGTGAGGAACACAAATGGGAGTCCTTTCACGTTGTCTTCATCAGGTGGCAATGCCAGGCAACCCCTCTAGAGACGTCGGGAAAACTCTGTCTGGGTGAAGACTGCACCATTAGACATTCGGCCATTCTTCTCCACGTCTACACATAGAGAAATTTATATTATGCCGACACCACCGCCATCAACACGATACTATGAAACCCCTTATAATTAAAATAGTATGACCCCGAATTGGGTGGTGGCACTATGTGGACGTGTTTCCCATCTATTGCACCTTCACAGTTAGGAAAGTCCCACCGGTGGGCAAACTGGGATTCCACGGTCTGCCCTTCCTGTATCGTTGAAGGAAACTGTGGAGTCAAACCAGAAAATATAATATTAGTACTTTTGCACATAACATTGCAAGCAAATTATACAAAAACATTCTTGGCCAACATCAGTTTAATAACATTTATTTTAAGAAGTATTTAAAGACAAAAATATAGAGCCCACTTATCAGATTCCTCACCCCCTCTCATGGCCCATTGTAAAAAAATTTAGGGGGGAGGGTTCTAGATGAGCTTGAGACCACCCAAAAAAAGCCTCTGCCACTCTGCCTGAATTTAATGAGAACAAAAACATTTGTCGATTTGTTTTGGGGGGGGGTGTAGATGAGTTTGGGACCCCAAATAAAAGCCTCTGCCACTCTGCCTGAATTTAATGAGAGCAAAAACATTTGTAGAAGTTTTTTGGGGGGGCGGGAGGGTTCTAGATGAGTTTGGGACCCCAAAAAAAGCCTCTGCCACTCTTCCTGAATTTAATGAGAACAAAAACATTTGTAGACATTTTTGGGGGGGATTGTTCTAGATGAGTTTGGGACCCCAAAAGAAGCCTCTGCCACTCTGCCTGAATTTAATGAGAACAAAAACATTTGTAGGCATTTTTGGGGGGAAGGGTTCTAGATGAGTTTGGGACCCCCAAATAAAGTCTCTGCCGCTTTGCCTGAATTTAATGAGAACAAAAACATTTGTAGAAATTTTTTTTTGGGGGGGGCTAAAGCACTACAATGGAGCTGACAAAATACAGGCTAGGTGTGCATGGGTCAAGGATAGCATGAGGGGAAATATGCATGTAGGCCAAAAAAGGAGTATTAAAAGCTTACAGCATGCATGGGGACAAAGGGGACATTCACAGCATATTACAATCATGGTAATTAGGGAATGATGAAAGAAATACAATACATTAGCATACAATAAATACATAAAATGTGATGTTAAAGTAGAAAACCTACCTTAATATAGTCCTTCTGTAGGACGTGGATGATGGCAGAACAGGTCTCTGGCATAATGATCCCCAGAGCCTGGGGGAAGATGCCTGTCGAGAACTTGAGGTCCTGCAGACTTCTCCCAGTCGCCAAGTATCGCATCTTGGCAACTAGCCTTTGCTCGGCAGTGATGGCTTGCCACGTGCAGGTGTCCTGGCTCGTAATATAAGGGGACAGCAAAGCCAAAATACGGTGAAAAATGGGGTCTGTCATCCGGAAATAATTCCTGAAGTCATCAGGATTATTCTCTTCAATCTCTCGCAGCAAAGGCATGTGACAGAGTTGGTCACGCTGGAGCAACCAATTCTTTGTCCATGAACCCCCCCTCACCCTGTCCATGGATTGAGCTTGGGTTGAAGCAAAATGCCCAACACCAAGCCTATGCACAGCATGAACTCTACGACAAGTACGTACCCGCAACATGGCTGGGAAAACGGTCGGCTGGTCAGACCGAACTAACAGAACGCACTGAAGAACAGCAAGGCCTATGAAGAACAACATTAAAATCAGAAAGGAGCAGACAAGAATGCACTGAAAAAAAAGATACAAACTGTTATATCCTCTGTGTTGTGAGAGACACAAGACTGGTCTGGAACAATGGATGTTTATTTCAGTTCATCTGTACACTGCAACATGCATCTCAGGACAGTACATCTTATATCTTCCTTACATGTGTTCTTCAAGATGGCTACTATGCCCCTTGACCCTTGTCATCACTCCTGGGTGGAGCCAGCCTTAAAGTGACTGTACATGTGGAACCCTTCAGGTATAACAAAAACTCACTACACGCCCTGAAAGACAGATACGAACCCACAAGCACAAACTGAACACCAGAAAACTATCTGAAAAGCACAAAGACTAAAAAGCGCGAATCGTCTCTTACCAAACTTTTACTAACACGCAAATGCAAAGTGATATGCAAAGTGATATATTTCTCCTGAACAGAACTGAGGGAGAGAGTAGTTGCAATGTTAATTAGCAGACTCCGAGACTTCTATAGGTAAACAGCCATGCAGGGAAAGCATCCATCAGGACACCACATCTGCATGTACAGGATCGCTGTCTCCTATGGCACAGTCTTATAACAGCTTCTAACACAAGCTGTAATGAACTTCTGTACTTCCTCTACAATCACTTCTTGTACATCTTCACTCCACAGAGCTCCCAGTCTTTCTCACTAGACTTGCTGATCCACTGTCACTGGTTCTCTTAAGCTCGTCCAACCTTCTTCAACTGAGTATCTTCCTCAAGCGTCCCCCCCCCCATCCCTGCTGGGTCCCTAGCTTGGCACTCAAAGATACTCCTCAAGCATCACCCCACTGGCCTGCTCGGCACACAAGGCTGCTCTGCAAGCGTCGCCTCTGCTGGCTGGGTCCCTGGCTTGACACCTGCCCAAGTTTCCCAATTCTTCACCATCCCCGGTTGGTGAAAATACTGCTCCAGTAGTTGCTTCAGCTACTCACTGTGCTTACTGGTAATAAGGTAGACGGTCCCTTAGTGGTGACAGCTTCCCTTCTACCTCCAACCATGACAGGTTCTCCGGCAGGCAGAACTGTCACTTATGGTTGGACTGCAAGCCGCAGTCCATAGTGCTGCTCTCTTGCGTCTGGATAGGCCCTCAGACAGCCTAGGAGTCAGATGTCCCTGGGATAGGCCTAACACACATCCAGCATCCAATCAAAAGAATTTTAATCGATCAAAAAGATTTTGATCGATCAAAAAATTAAAGATTAATCGATTAATTAAAAGTTAATTTGCACAGCCCTAATTAATTGTGTCCGAATTTAGACAATATAAATTTTTATTATATATTTTTTTTTATGTTATTTTATTTTTCATGCATTTTTAGCCTGGACTTAAGGTAGTTCTGTTTTTTAGGCATGTTACCCATGGTCGTTATGGGGTTAATCCCATTTATTGTCGCAAGGTTCCTTTGGGAGGGCTACGCCTGCCATAGTGTGGGGCCTGCACGTGTTTGTTTGCACTTTAAGCACACCGTGCATGTTGGCTTATCCCCAGTTTTCTAGCCCCTAACCTAATGAAGGGTTAAATTAAAAAGACGGTGTGAGGGAGTTGTTATTTTGACCGAATGAGGAGACATATGGCAAGTGCCAGGCCAGTTTTGCCTATCATCACGGTCCTAGTATAATCCCCTAAGATAGTTTTTGTTTTCCGTATTTGTATCATTACCTTTTTTGAATATAACGTTTAATTGTCTGTAGCGCCATATTGCCTGGTATGGGCATGCTTTACCTCAATTAAGATGGCGTTCTTGCAGCTATTGCTATGCACTTCACAATGAGGCGTAGCCACATATATACTGGTGATTCACTGCTAAGCCCTACCCCATTGAGAGCATTGCTTTGATGACGAAACGCATCTGGGAGGACACGCAGTGACGTCACCACGTAAGGAGGAAGGGCTCCTAGATTCTGCCGGCCGGCTGTTTATTCGTTTTATGCTGTTTTTACTATGATGCTTGTAAGTACATTCATGTTTTAATTAAATTCTTTCCTTCAAAACGGAATTACGCTATGGTGTACCTTCTTTCTTATTTCTACATCGGATGAGCTTGAGTTTGTTACTGGTGTGATGTGCTGAGACCTGTTACCCTCATCGATCCCGGGAATATAAAGGCCGCGGCTGGGCTATAGCCGATCGTTTACTGTGCTTGCCCTCTGGTAAGCGGCCTCATATTATTGGTGAAGGGATCACTCACAGTATTTACCTGTCACTTTGGTGGTGTGAGATTGTGGGAATACTCCAGGAGTACAACTATATGAACTGCATTAATGACACTGATGTTGATCTGTATTAATATGTTTTAATGGACTCAATATAATTCTTATTCCCCAAAGCATTTTGGGCTCTTGGTTTCCGTGGTGCAGTTTTCCAACAATAACTTGAATATTGGGCTTTAAAATTAGCACTTTTGAATTCGAACGTTCGAGTCCCATAGACTTCAATGGGGTTCTAAATGTTCGCGCGAAAACGTTCGGTCCATTCGAACATTCTGGTGCAAACTGAACGCGGGGGTGTTCGGCTCATCCCTATCAGCAGCGATGCCTGGATCTCTTCTCCTCAACTAACTCAAACTTCTCAACAGCACAAGCAACACTGCTTGATCGATCAATAGGGTCAATTATAGCTGTCCAAATAGATACAAGCACACTTCTCTCAAGAGCAGCAAGCAGCAAAAAAAAAGTGCCATGTTTATTTACATAAACAAATTTAGGCACACAAAGGGAATTCTGGGATTGAACGGGAGCTAAGAGGTAGTGGAAGAACTATTTTACTGATGTAAATGCTGACAGACATATATGCATACCTCCCAACATTTTGAGATGGGAATGAGTGACACCTACTAGCAAATGTATGTAGACATCAGACATGCCCCCTGCCACACCCCTAAATGAGAACTAAACAAAATAAGGTTAATCAAATCCACAAGAGCTTTTTTTACCACTACTATTCTTTTATATTGGCTTTAGAAATTTACAAATGCAGCAATTTAGAATTTGGATGAAACGATTAGCACTGGGAAACACTTTTTGAAAGATAATATGTGCATTTTATATGCAACTATGAGGATCAGAAAAAAATCCTAGCGCATCCACCAATCAGTGAGATGCATTTGTAGGTCCGCCCTAACCGAACCGTTCCACTCTCTCTGGTCCCTCATCTGAAGCAGGACCCTTGCTGGTGCGGTACGGTTCGGTTTTACGGTACGCTTTCATAATGGAAACACCCAAAATAGCGTACCATACCGAACCGTACCAAACCGATCCGCTCAGTGGAAACGAGGCATAAGTGCATTTGCACTTTAAGCACCATTACATCAATTTCTTACACTGGAACATCCTGTCTGCATGATCCTGCATTAATTTCAGGCCTCCATTACATTTGTGTGCACATGCCAAATGACTTTGACCATTATATTATTTCCACAGTCACTGAAGGTGAGAAATAGTGACAACATTCACCTGTATTTAGGTTACTCAGCTGGGGAGCCCAGCACTTTCCACTAGGATCTAAACGAATATATAAACACAACAGAATACAATTAATACTTTAATAACTGAGAAAACTGGGCAGTCAAAACGTTCAGCTGAGCAGCATAGGGTAGACAGACAGGAAGTACAGGACTTTACAAAGGAGGTGCAACACATGTTGAAATAAATATAGAACAAAATACACATACTGTACATATGAAAATACTTTTACAGTTGTCTAGTATTAAAATTTGATTCCCAATATCCTCACTCTGAATGTTCATCTTAAGTAAAAATGCCTGGTCTCCTGTGTGGCTAGTTTACATTACTGCATTGTGGTGGTGTGCAGGCGTTGTATGCTGAAAAACTGTGTAACATTTTATGTAAAATAAAAAAATTAAAAGTGAACAGTGTGATGCACTGGGATCAGTGCATCAGTACTACTTGCATCGCAACGCACACCAGGCTGATGAGAATGGACCCTAAAACGAAATCAACAAAACAAATAGAATATAGCCAGGGGAGATTTATACTTTATGCCCCCCTGTGCCAAATGTCTTGTGCACCCCATCTCATCCTGCTCTATCCAAGTGGCTAGAACAAATGGAAGGGGCGGAGCTATCAATCTTCTATGAATGCGTATCAAACAGGAAAGGGAGGGCATAGTTCAGGTCTCTTGATGACAGCTCCTATCAGCCCTCTAATTGTATTAACCCCCACTACATCTGATGATTAAGGCAGCAGGGGTGAGTGGGCTTGTAAAGACGAAGGTTTTGACTTAACACAAAGATTTAGCACAAGGGACACATTATACTAACTGTAAATAATGTCCCTTGTCACAATTTTTCCATTTTTTAGTTTAGGATAAACTTAGACTAGTTGTGGCAAAATGAGTTCCAAAACAAAGAATGTCACCAGGGTCACACAATGTAGGAAATAGGTACTGGCTACAGGTACTGCTCTAGGCTAGTATTTTCTGTAGGATCGGCCTATATGGTGCATAGGCTTTAAGTCTGTCCAACATCTGAAATCAACGGTGAAATTAAATGAGCCGCACTACCACTAAATTATGATTTTTAAAAGTCTATTATGACAAAAGGCAATACAATGAAAACTGTGACAAAAGAAAGGTGACCCTTCTTATTGCTAGGCAGGTTACAGCAGTGTAGTACCTCCTTCTGATGCTTACTAATTACTCAGAATTTCAGCATTAAAGCTGTGGGGTCTCTAACACTAGCAAAGTTTTGAGGGATCCCTACATCTATAATATCCTCTTCACAGTGCCTCGTTCTCTGATCTTCAGCCTTTGCTGATGGTCCTATTTAGCTGCAGCTTTCTACAAACAGGGTGAAAAGTGGAGAAGAGTTTCTCGGCAGAATCCAGCGAGAAGCTCGCTGGGAGACGTATTCTGCCGAGAAAATCGGTCATGTGTACACTTTCGACGAGCAAACTGTCGGGAAGCTCGTCGAGCCAAAATAGAGAGCATGTTCTCTATTTCCTCGTTGTTCAATGTTCAACCTTTTCGACCGCTCATCGGGAACCTCGACGGGCGGAACGATGAGTTTCGCCCGACGAGGTTCTCGGACGTGTGTACGGGGCCTGATTCTATATAAAAAAGGCTGCTTGGTGGCATAGTTTAATAATCCATTCTTCCTTGCAATTCACTGTTCTACTCAAGCATTGATCAGCTGGTAGAGATAAATATCAAAGCAATAATTTTTTTACAACGGAGCTGATCTTTTTGTTCAGGTATGGGAAGGTATCCATGTGTAAAAGTTCTCATATCCTATACAAGGACAGTCTCCTCCATTTTATGAGACTGAGTTAAACATTAAATTTTGCAGCTATGTTTTTGCTCACATCTTTGGGTGACTTTTCATAATATGCACTTTAATTATTAAAAGGTATGTAAACTTCAACAATGAACTTAGTGGTTTATCTCTAATGTGTGAAGCACACACGGGGCCCCAAGGATCGATGGGGACCTGCTGTGCACTCACTGCTTGCACTGGATTTTGGATTCGGAAAGCATTTTGATCCAAGTCGAAATGCTGACCTTTGAGCTTTGGCTGTTCCTTTTAATTGCAGCTGCAGCTCAAAAAGAAGGAGTTACATCAGTGTTTCCCAACCTTTTTTCAGTCAAGACACCCGTTAAAATTCTGCACGTGAAGGCACCCCATTCTAAAATGTAAAAAACTAAACTAATTGTTTTACATATTGCAGCAGTATCCACACATGTAAGACACCCAACATTAGAGGTGATTTGGTAAAAAAAAAAACAGGATGCGCTACAAACGTGAAAGAAACAAAATAAATTGTCCAAAGGTGACTGTCATAAACAATTGTCCATCTGGGTCCAAACAAGACCAAATTGATTAAATAATAGTCATATAATAAACGATGTGGATGCAATACACCAGTGAAATAAGTGTAGAAACATAAATCGTGGTGACACTTTGTTGAGAAGTGCTGATAGAAGATCCTCCACCATAAGAATATGCAAACTGCTTACCAGATATCTGGTGGTCCTTTACTTAAAAGAGAACCCCAGAGAGCATGTGGTTATCCACTGGGAGGAAGTGGTTGGATCAGATCTGATTGTCAATCCCCATCTGCAGCAGTCGGGTTAAACACTCAAGGGCAGTTACCGTGGAGAGACACAAGAAGACCACAATAGTGTAATACCGTAGGGGAAGGTTTATTTTAAAAGAAAAGACAAAAACTCACTTACATGATACAAATAAAAAACAGGCAGGTCAGTTTAGGTTGGGACTCCGGCCGGAAGTGGTCCAAACAAAACAAAACCCGTCCAATTGGTAAGGAAGAATGTATTCAGCGGGGGATGATCCGATGCAATACAGTATCCTGCCCGACCGGTTTAGCGAAAGATCGCTTACTCATGGGGCACTCATTAGAGGTGATTTATTTCTCCAAAGCAAATATACTCTTGCACTCTGGTACTGACTAATATTAAAATGTTTATTTTTTCCTTAATTTTCTCTTCCTCATTTAGCTAATGTGACCCCAGTGCTGACGAAAGGGGTAAACTATGATACTGTGCAGGTGCCAGACATCCTCCCTATGAACCAATGAAATAATTTGTTGTTGCAACTCAAGTGGCTGGAAGATCGTAATGGTGGACAATGAGAAACAACTTTTTGTAGCTAAAAGGCAGGCTTGATCCACCTGCTGGGTTGTATACAATTTGTTGGCAATTTTTAGGCATCTTGCGGTTGAGTTAAAGTACGAGTGGCTGTGCTGTTGTGTTTGTGGCTGCTTGGCACAATCCACTCCTTGGGTCACCATGGAGCAAACTGTGCACTGGCTTAAGTATATTCTAAGGTACTGGGGGAATTCAACCCTTTAAGGCCGCGTACACACGATCAGACCGGTCCAATGAAACTGGCCTGAAGACCAGTTTCATCGGACCAAATTGATCGTGTGTACGGCCCATCGGACCGTTGTCCATCAGACCAAACTTGCTTTAAAATCTGTCCGATGGACACCTGTGCGTCGGACCAAAACGATGGTTAGTACACAAAAGCATCAGACCAAAAACCCGCGCATGCTCAGAATCAAGTCAACACATGCTTGGAAGCATTGAACTTTGTTTTTTCAGCACGTCGTTGTGTTCTACGTCACCGCGTTCTGGCTCGATGGGATTTTGGACTGATGGTGTGTACGCACATCAGACCATCAGACCACTTCAGCGGTGGTCGGATGAAAACGGTCCGTCGGACCAGTCTCATCGGTTTGGTCTGATCGTGTGTACGTGGCCTAAAAGGCCCTGAGCCAGATTCAAATGCCCTGCTGCCAGTTTCAGTAGCTTTACCAAAATATGGAGCAGGTCATTTTTAATAGCACTATTTTTACAAAGTGTCGCTACAGCTGTACACAATTCAAAAATAATTGCCTCCAGTTTGTAATTAAAGCGAAACTAAACCCCCCTATCATTTTCAGCCACGGAAGCAAATGGGACAGTTACATTCCCGACACGTGCCAAATGTTTTTTGAAATGGTTAAATCGATGGGTTTAGTTCAGTTTTAAGACCACTCTAAGTTGGCATACAGAAACAGGCAGAGTGCCTATCTCTGTAGGCTGGGTAGCAGGGCAGAATGTTTTCCGCTGCTGTCTGACCACCCCATCTTAAGTGTGCCTCAATGCAACAAATGTCAATGCTTGCCTTAAATACGCATTTAAATATATTTCTTTTAAATGATTATTCAAAATAAAAATGATGTTATATAAAGTATATCCAGCAACATAGAAACTCATTCATCATTTTATTTCACTATATACATGTGCTCTTTAACCACTTAAGACCCGGACCAAAATGCTGCTAAAGGACCTTGCCCCTGCGTCGTTTTAACTGACAATTGCGCGGTCGTGCGACGTGGCTCCCAAACAAAATTGGCGTCCTTTTTCCCCACAAATAGAGCTTTCTTTTGATGGTATTTGATCCCCTCTGCAGTTGTTATTTTTTGCGCTATAAACAAAAATAAAGCGACAATTTTTAAAAAAATGCTATATTTTTTACTTTTTGCTATAATAAATATCCCCCCAAAATATATATAATTTTTTTTCCTCAGTTTAGGCCGATACGTATTCTTCTACCTATTTTTGGTAAAAAAAAATCGCATTAAGCGTTTATCGGTTGGTTTTCGCAAAATGTATAGCGTTTACAAAATAAGGAATAGTTTTATTGCATTTTTATAAAGAATTTTTTTTTTACTACCAATAGCGGCGATCAGCGATTTTTTTCGTGACTGCGACATTATGGCGGACACTTTGGACAATTTTGACACATTTTTCGGACAATTGTCATTTTCACAGCAAAAAATGCATTTAAATTGCATTGTTTACTGTGAAAATGACAGTTGCAGTTTGGGAGTTAACCACAAGGGGGCGCTGTAGGATATGTGTGTTCACAGGGTCTGTTTACAACTGTAGGGGGTGTGGCTGTAGGTGTGACGTCATCAATCATGTCCCCCTATAACAGGGATGACGTCATCGATGCTGCGGCCACAGTGAAGCACGGGGAAGCCATGTTTACACACGGCTCTCCCCGTTCTTCAGCTCCGGGGACCGATCGCCGCACTCCAGCGGCGATCGGGTCCGCGAGTCCCACGGTCCCGGAGCTTCGGACCGGGTCACGGGAGCGCGCCGCAAGTGCGGCGCCCGTGACCCACGGCTGGGTACTAGAAACCAACGTATATATACGTTGATGTGCCCAGCCGTGCCATTCTGCTGACGTAAATGTTCAGTAGGCGGTCCTTAAGTGGTTAATGACTAAATATAGCATATATTTAAAATTCAGGTCACCTTTGCAGGTAAACACAGGTCGTCTATCAGAGATTAATTTCTCAGGCCTCGTACACACGACCGAGAATCTCGTCGTAAATGAAACATCGTTTTCCTCGACGAGGTTCTTGTCAAGCTTGTCGAGAATCTTTTCAAGCTTTCTTTGCATACACACTGTTAAGACAAAATGTAGTCGTTCTCAAACGCGGTGACATACAACACATACGACGGCACTATAAAGGTGAAGTTCGATTCCACTGGCACCACCCTTGGGGCTGCTTTTGCTAATCTCATGTTACTGCGTGTTAAGTTTGGTGAGAGACGTTTCACGCTTTTCAGTCTGTTACAGCGTGACGAATGTGCTATCTCCATTACGAACGCTACTTTTACCGAAGGTGCGCTCCCGTCTCACATGTTCTCTTTTTTTCTTGTCGAGATCCACGACAGTTTTCTCTACTAAAAACATACACACAACCGTTTTCCTCGTTTTCCTTGGCAAAAAAGCTCTGCCAGCATTTTTCTTGATGGATTTTGCCGAAGAAAATGGTCGTGTGTACGAGGCCTCACTCCAACTTGCTGAATTTACTGTATAGAAGGTATTAGATTAGTGCAGAAATAAGGCCAACTATACGCTGAACATCTGTCAGTAAAGTTTCAGGAGATAAGGTCTGTCTGGGGCATTTGCATCCTTACGTTGCTACCGTGTTTCCCCGAAAATAAGACGTACTCCGAAAATAAGCCGTAGCGGGATTTCGACACAAGATCGAAATATAAGACACCCCTCTGAAAATAAGACATAGCGATGGCGTGTCGAATCTCCGAAAATAAGACGTAGCGATGGCGTGGCGAATCTCCGAAAATAAGACGTAGTGATGGGCGTGTCGTATGCGTAACGGCGTGGCGCGGAGCGGGAAACAACGCGTGATAGGCGTACGGTACAGTACTGGAGCTGAAGTGAGGAGAAGAACGTAAAGCTGTAAAGCGTCTCCCAGCACTGACCAGCAAACCCCTCTCTCACCCCACACAAACACCAGGGGATAGGGGGAAAAGCTTCTACCGTACTGAGCCCAAAGAGATCACCCCAGCTCCACTGTGCTCCACATCAGCTTTGCCCATTGGCTGGCCCGAGGTTCGACGTCACTTCCGGTCGTACGGCGATAGACTGCGCTTCATGCTGGAACGCATAGCGCGTCCTATCCAGGAAACACAGCTTCTGGATCCCCTGTCGCTTCTTCCAGGCTTCCCCAGGATGGGTCTCTATAACTCCCATGACTTGGCCAAGTCAGCCTGCCTGCAGATGTAAACGATCGTTGTGACCCTCGACCAGCTGTTAACCCCTGATGTGCCCTTGCTCTCAATTGTTTTGTGAGTAGCCAATCTACTGTTTACTATTATTTTTACCTTATTAAATCCCTAATTTACTACACTTAGTTTGGCGCATGTCCTTCTTGTCTATATATATTTTTCAGAGTCTGCTTCTGCCTCAGGACTGTGCTGCCACTAGTGTTGCTGGACTAAACATTGAACTTTTGGGACTTTTTATTTTAACCATCTTTTGTATGGTCATTTATTTGGATTATCATCATATGGTCATTTATTATTTTATTTATTTATTATTTATATATATTTTTTTTTTCCTTTTATATTTTTTTTCCTTTTTGGTATTGACATGGACCTTATGATCTACTAATTGTTAATTATACTATTAATTCTTTTGATTGTATTTTTTAAGTCGTGCGCCATCTACCTATATATTTTTTACATCAGCTTTGCTAGCCTATCTTTCTGTACAGCCAGACAAGATGAGTGCAAAGAGAAGAAGTTGGATATCCGAATGGTCCAAAAATGGCGTGCAGAATACGATAATCTCAGTCTACAGATGGACAGAGGAAATGCTAAGAAGCGCAAGTGTGGTTCAGGTAGGCAACCTTTATTTTCTGTAATAAAAATAAGACACCCCCCGAAAATAAGCCATAGTGTGATTTCTTGAGGAAAAAAAATATAAGACGGTGTCTTATTTTCGGGGAAACACGGTAGTGACTTTTATTCTCGACTTGTCTTACATTTAAATGCTATGCAAAGATGTAGGTGTTTTTTTTCCATTTCCATAAAGATAACTGAATAAATTCTGAGGCTCAGGCTACACTGGTGTTTTTTAATCTGAGAGATTCTAAAAATCCCCTGTTCATGCTACCGAAGGAGATTGCTGGGCAACTGTTGAGTGATCAATCTTGTAAGATTATTCTTCCGGGGGTTACTTTATTTAAAGAGGGAAAAAAATATTACCCTACCGTCTCATGAATGAGCGATTAAAGAGAACTTAATCTCCCTCTGCCATGAAAGTCAATGTAGACTAATCCCTAAAACTTTCTGCTATTAAACTGAATTTCAGCATTCCTCAGTCTTGGTAGATGGAGTGTCCAAAAATAATCTACTGTGTGTAAATTTTCCTGCTGTGTGTGGGCTCCCATGGAAATCAATTTTATACAAATAAAGCAATCAAACAGTATTAATATTTGTGAAACACATTCAATGTTAAGAATTGTTTATTTGAATAAAACAGTATTGTTTAAAAGCTCTAAAACGTCCCAGAGTCCAATATAGTACTGTAGCAGCGCTACTATCAAACCACCGTTTGAAAGACTTCTATATGCAATCCACATAGGAAACAATAATGGTGCAGAGGAAAATGGATGTAGTTGATCAAAAAGTCTTTACACAGTGCTCCTTTCACCAAGGGATATTCACCACCTGGGGGGATATATTGTCCTTTTGGGGATGCACTCACCAAATGTAAAAATCAGATCAGCATGGAATCATCATATACATCTGCCATATGTATTGCACTCTCCACCAATTGCTCTTGCTTGTTTAATATGGTCCGCAATCACATGTGAGAAAATAAAATTCATATAGAGCAGTACCGTTTTGTAAAGTTTATTAAAACCCACCAGTACCCCTTATACAGATATGTACCCCAAGATAGAAGGTCTCAAGCAAATATTAAAATGATACTTGTGAATGTGATCGCTCCAGTCACCATAACACTGACGCCGCCTGGGTTACCAGTGAGTATGCAGACTTCCTTGTTCCTGGTCCTTGGAACGCTCACAACACTTCCGGTCGTAGTGTTTATTGCTGCTAAACAATTAGGGGCCTTTCACACGGGGCAGATCAGTAATGATCCGCCCCGTGAACCTCCGCTTGCTCAGCGGGGATCGCTCCATTGATCCCTGCTTAGCCGGCGGATGACAGGGCGGTCCCCGCACACTGTGCAGGGACCGCCCTGTCTTTTCTCCGCTCTCCCCTATGGGATCCGATCCCAGACGGAAGGAAAAATAGGGTTTTCCTCCGTCTGCAGAATGGGAGGAATGCGCTAGAGGGCGAGATCGGGTGTCAGCGGATGTTCATCTGCTGACTAAGGCAATCTCATAAGAACCAATGTATGTCCCTTTTTCATCCGCACGCGGATGGATGAAAAAGTGGATATACGGTCTGCAGGTGTAAAAGGGGCCTTAAGCGTTTCTAAATACAAGAACAAAAATGTAATATATCGAGACTTACTAGGGCTTATGCCGCGTACACACGATCACTTTATGTGATGAAAAAAAAACGACGTTTTCTGTGAAGTAAAAAACTATGTTTTTGAAACTTCAATTTTCAAAGACGATGTTGCCTACACACCATCGTTTTTTTCACAATGTTCTAGCAAAGCGAGGTTACGTTCACCACTCTTTTCCATTGAAGCTCTCTTCATAACTAGCTTCTGGGCATGCGCGGGTTGAAAAACGTCATTTTAAACAAAGTTTTTTGCTACACACGGTGACTTTTTGTGAAACAAAAAACGACGTTTTGAAAAACGACACAAAAAATTGAAGCATGCTTCAATTTTTTTTTGTCGTTTTTTACAAGACATAAAACAACGTTTTCCCCCACACACGGTCAATGAAATTGACGTTTTGAAAAACGTCATTTTTTTTCATCAACTAAAGTGATTAGTTGTGGCTGCTACATTTGTTTTCTTTTCTTCTGTTTTCTTCTTATTTTTCTTATTTTTACTTGCCAGTAATACACTTCCTGTCTAATGCCCGCGTACACACGATCACTTTTTGTGATGTAAAAAACGTCGTTTTATCCCATGAAACAAAACGACGTTTTTCAAACTTCATTTTAAAAAACGATGTTGCATACACACCATCGTTTTCTGAAAATGCTCTTGCAAATCGCGGTTACGTAAGACACTTTCGACGGCACTCTGTTCCATTGAAGCTCCCGTCTCATAACTTGCTTCTGGGCATGCTCTTTTTAAACGTCGTTTTGCCCACACACGATCATTTTTTGTGAAACAAAAGACGACATTCTGAAAAACGACATAAAAAATTCAAGCATGTTCGATTTTTTTTTTGGTCGTTTTTTTGAAGACATAAAACGACGTTTTGCCCACACACGGTCATTTTAAATGACGTTTTTTAAAACATCGTTTTGTTTCATCACAAAAAACGACCGTGTGTACGCGGCATTAGGGTGACAATGCTTACTCACTGCATTGTATCTAAGAGGCTTTCATACTGTCCCCACAACGCATTGGCCGGAGTACGGGTGCAGCACAGAGTACTTGTGATTTTCGTGTGGGTTAGCTGCCATTTCCCATAGACTTCTTTTATGTCCCTGCTTTCAGAAAAGCACAACCAAAGTCTTGCTACTAGTGTGAGTACAGGAAAATTTATGTTTTGACTCATACTTAAACCTGTGGGTCTTTAATTGAGCCATGGGTTTACATTAGGTCAGGACTTTTACAGATAACCCTCTAATGCCTCCCCTTGGTTCTGGAGAGTTGGAGAATGCTAGGAAACTGGAGGGTGGAGGCTAGAAGGGTTGTTCTGCATAGGCTAGCCAACCCCCGGGCAATGGGCTTGGAGTGGGGCTAAGCCAACCCTTTAAATATGAATGTGTCATGCTCGCAGGAGAGTCCGGTGGAAGATGGAGATGGAGGGCTGAGGGGACTGTTGGTGGCCCTTGAAGAAACCCCCTTGAGGAAGGGGGTGCTCTACCGCAGGCTGGAGCTCAGGGTTAGCCTGGGAGGATCCAGACAACAGAAGCTGTTTGTAAGGAGTCTTCTCTGAGAGGAGGAGGACAGGGTGAGTAGTAAAGCACGGTCAGGGACTTACAAGGGGAGAGACTGCCACACATAGCAGGTCTCTCTGGAAGATAGCAGTGTGCTTAAATTTTCTTTAACCACTTAACGACCGCCGCATGTACATATACTTTGGCAGAATGGCACGTACAGGCACATCCACGTACCTGTACGTGCCTGCCTTGACGTGGGTCGGGGGTCCGATCGGGAACCCCCCGTGGCTGTAGGAGTGATCCGGGATGAGGGGGTGGCTGTTCGTTTGTTTTTGGCCACCCCCTCGCGATTGCTCCCAGCCAGTCATCTGCTTCCTCTGCCTGTGTAACTGTAAACACAGTCAGAGGAAGTGATGTCATCTCTCCTCGTGTTGGTCTTTTCGTCCGACACAGAGGAGAGAAGACATCTAACAGTGAGTTGCACCAAGCACCACACTGACACAGTACACACAGACACATAAACCCCCCCAGTCACCACCCAGATGACCCCCCCAGCCCCCTGTCACAGTGTCACTGATTGCAGTGATCCTTTATTTTCTGATCACTGCATTTAGGGTCATTTGTGACAGAAAAAAGTGTTAGGGACATTAGCCTTAGGCCCCTTTAGGTCCAGGGTAGCCCCCTACCCCCCCCCCCCCCAATAAAGGTTTACCCCTTGCCAGTGTCACTAAGCGATCGTTTTTCTGATCGCTGTATTAGTGTCGCTGGTGCCGCTAGGTAGCTAGTTATTTTTTGAGGTTCGCCACCAGGTTTTTATAACATTAGGTACCCCCATACATTTTCTAAATAAAGGTTTTAACCCCCTGATTGCCCCTAGAGTTAACCCTTTCACCAGTGATCACCGTATAAGTGTCACTGGTGATGCTGGTTAGCCAGTTAGTTATTTAGTTATTTAGGTTCGCCGCCAGGTTTTTAGAAAGCGTCAGGTACCCCCATATATTACCTAATAAAGGTTTTAACCCCCTGATTGCCCCCTAGTTAACCCTTTCACCAGTGATCACCGCATAAGTGTTACGGGTGATGCTGGTTTGTTAGTTTGCTGTTTATAGCATCAGGGCACCCGCCGTATATATAACCCAAAAAAGGTTTAACCCCCTGATCCCCAGCGGGTGATATCAATTACATTTTAGCGTGAGTCAGGGTCTGCATCGCCCCAGGCTGCGTTAGGTTAGTGCCAGTAACGCTTACACCCACGCGCAAAGCAGACACCCCCCTTAGTGGTTTAGTATCTGAACGGATCGATACCTGATCTGATCAGATCTATACTAGCGTACCCAGAAGTTTAGGGTACCCAAAAACGCATTGTTAGCGGAATCAGCCCAGATACCTGCTAGCACCTGCGTTTTGCTCCTCCGCCCAGCCCAGCCCAGCCCAACCCACCCAAGTGCAGTATCGATCGATCACTGTCACTTCCAAAACACAACACACATAACTGCAGCGTTTGCAGAGACAGGCCTAATCCCTGCGATCGCTAACAGTTTTTCATTTAAACGTTTTCTATGTTTGCTGACAAGTCAGGTGCTTTTTTTACCTGTGAATCATCACTAGTGTATGACTAAATTTAGAGCCCAAAATGGCAAAGCTAATGTACACTAGTGCATAGGCCTACATGTTTCTGAGCCAGACAGATAGTGAAGAGGAGGTCACGCATCTGTCAGATTCTGGCTCAGAATACGATCCTGTATACGACAGCGGCTCCATGCCAGATATCTCTGACGACGAAGTTGTGGTCCCTGCTAAGGCCTGGCGTACCCGACCCCGTTCTAATTTTGTCGAGCAGCAAGAACCGCAGGACCTTTGTATGGAGCAGAGAAGTACTAGCGCCGCTATTCCTTCTGGTGAACTGGCAAGCACCAGCGGCCTAGTACACCCTGGTCGTTCACCCAGCACTGCAGTATCACGTGGTGACGTGGCGAGTCCCATAAGTGCAGTTTAAGCTGGCGAGGTGGCAAGCACAAGTAGTGTCCCGCTGCCACAGAGAAAAAGACAAAGACAGGCCCGTCGTGCCCATAGTGCCCTTCCTGCAGAATTTGCTTATCCTGATTGGGTCCCCACCACTTCTGCAGACCCCGAACTTCCCCCATTCACTGGCCAACCCAGTATTCAGGTGGATACAGATGATTTTACGTCACTTGATTTTTATTCGCTGTATTTCACGGAAGATCTCTATAGATCTATTGTGGACCAGAGTAATTTATATGCTGGTACTTACAACGCCGCTAATCCCCAGTCAGTCCTTGCCAGAGAATGGAAACCACTTACGTTTCCGAATTTAAGACCTTTCTGGGCCTTACCCTCAACATGGGCATACACCAATTTCCGAAGTTGCGGATGTATTGGTCCAGAAGTCCACACCACCATATGCCCATATTCTCTGCTTGCATTGCCAGGAAACTATACGAGGCGATCCTGCAGTTCTTGCATTTCAGTGACAATGCACTTTGTCATCCGCGTGGAGACCATGAATTTGACCGGCTATACAAAATTCAGCCCCTCATAAACCATTTCAATGAACGTTATGCAGCCTTGTTTAATCCCCAGCAAGTTGTCTGAGTTGATGAGTCCCTGATTACATTTTCTGGCCGCTTGTCTTTCAAGCAGTACCTTCCCAGCAAGCGTGCCAGATACAGGGTCAAGCTCTATAAGCTTTGTGACAGGACAACAGGCTACACATGGAGCTTTAGGGTTTATGAGGGCAAAGATAGTCAGGTAGAGCCGGAGGGTTGCCCAGATTACATGGGGAGCGCTGGCAAGATCGTGTGGAACTTGGTGTCACCCTTATTCGGAAAGGGGTACCACTTATACGCAGACAATTATTACACCAGCGTGCCACTTATATATGCTCCGTTTACTGTTAAAAATAACTGTGAAATGCATAACTCTGGTGGGTGTAACAAGATGTCCGCTTGCCCCTTTCTCAGTGTATCCTTACTGTGGAGGAGTACAGGGTGTAGTAAATATGGCGGCGATGGAACACCAATTCCGTTACCAATTCTGACAGGTCGCCATATCTGACGGAACACCTGGTCTGAAGTTATTATGAAAGGGGTGCATGAAGGTACATTTTGTATCCGAAGAACGGGGCCTGTAAGCACGTATGGGGTTGAAGAGGACGGAATGGAAGGCCATCACGAAAGGTAAACTCAGCAGAGGAGTTGGTGGGAAGAGTGTAGTTGCTATGGGTAACTATAAACTTGTGGGAATGTAATAGCAGAAAGACAACAGTGAGTGGTACCAGGAATGAGTGACAGGACATCCTATAGCAAGAAGGTTAGTGTTTGGGCCCTCTCCCTAGTGGTTAGTTTCCCAAAAGCGATGGGGATGGAACCCATGATGGTGAGGCCCCATGGACCTAGCTGCAATTAATATAGTGCATGCATAAGGTCCACACTTACTGCATGGCGGGGGCCCCATTCAGTCACTGGGAGTGAGGTGGGCAGAGGAAAGCTGGGCTGGTGGAGCGGGACACAAGTTCAGCGGAGCCCCCCTCTTAATCTAAAGAGTGGAAATCTGCATATTGTTACACAGGTACACAAGGTGTATAGCTCTGGGGTTACACCTTAATGTTGAGTTCACATGATCACAGCTCCGCCTAGTCCCGGACATTGGTGAGTGCATACACAACAAGAGGTACCCCCATGTGCAGGACAAGTCGGCCCCACCTATGGGGGGGAAGGTGTTCTGTATGTACCCTCTAGTAGTGCTACATACCTTGGGCTGGAGCTCGGGAAATCTGTCCTGGAAGGATCCCACCACAGGAGGCAGTTGAAGGGATTCATGCTTGAGAGGTTGCAAAGGGAGCAAGGAGAGACTTTGGGAGAGATTTACTAAAACTGGAGCACTGAGAATCTGATGCAGCTGTACACGGGAGCCAATCAACTTCTACCCTAAGTTTGTTTAATGAAGCTTTGGCAATAAAACCTGGAAGCTGGTTGGTTTCTTCGCACAGCTGCCCCAGATTTTGCACTCTTCAGTCTTAGTAAATCACCCCCAGTGAGTAGATCAGCACGGTTCAGGGACAGACAAGGGAGAGACTGTCAGCTGTAGCAGTGCTTTCTTGAAGACCACTGTGTGCCAAGCCTTCATCTAACCTTTCCCTGGAGAATCTCCATGTGTGTGTGTGTGCCAGTCAGGAGGATTGGGGGAAGCAAGCAACAGGTGGCCTGGTAGTCTTCTGCACTGGTAGAACTGGGCTCAGTGTCTACAGGGTGGCAGACGGGGATGCTATTCACTCCACAATGTGCTAACTTATTCAAAAAGGCCTGTAATAGGTTGTTTCTGAATTAACAAGGTGATTGTTAGTTCCACCAGGAGTGATCAGCGGGTGCTGTGCATAATGAACCAAGTCTGTGCAGGATCCTTGTAAATAGGGAGGAAGTTGTCCCGTGTTCTATATTTTGGATGTTTTTTCAGGTTGGGCAGCCCAAAATTCCCTACACCATCCAAGTTATCATGCCCTGATAAAACAACAAAAACAAGCCAAGGGGGGGCGTGGCCGGGATGTGGAGAGAGACGGACGTGTTCAGCCTGTGCTCCTGCCATCCGTGCTCTCCATCCGACTGAATCCTTGCTTTACAGAGCCATCCTGCTCAGCAAACACCTGCCTCCTGTCCGGGGGACTGCCCCGGTCCTCCCGATGCCTGGGAAGCGCAATTCGGCCAAGAAGGCGGACAGCTATTCAGCAAGGATCCAGCCGCCGAACACATGTGCGGCGGCCATCTTGCCATCCCTGTCATCTCCCCCGGCCTCGGTGGCGGTGCAGACAGAGTCCTGGATGGCGGACCTAGAGGCTCTGGACCTAGAGGGCTCGTCGGTGGAGCTGAAGGAGCCACCGGAGCTGCGGGGGGGCCAGTCCACAGCCGTGATCCTGGCGGCTATCGCTGACAGTAAGTCCTCTGTGGAGGGGAAGATTGACACTCTTGCAATTGAGTGCGGGCTCATTAGACAGGATATGGACAAGTTCCGGGGCCGCCTGTCTGAAGCTGAACAACGCATATCTGCGGTGGAAGACACAGCGGCTTCTACCACTCATATTGTGGGGGAGTTGCAACAGCAGGTTAAGGTCCTACTGGCCCGTTCTGAAGATGCCGAAAATCGCCTTCGTCGCAATAATGTGCGGGTGGTCGGGCTCCCTGAGGGGGCGGAAGGGGCCAACCCGGTACCGTTTGCGGAAGCCTTCTTTAAGGAGCTCCTGGGCCTGCAGAACCTGTCCCCTGTCTATGTGGTGGAACGTGCCCACAGGGTGCCCGCGGGGAGGAGGCCGGCGGGTGCGTGGCCGCGGGCCTTCCTTGTCCACCTCCTGAATTTCAGAGACAGGGATCTGATCCTGGCTGAGGCTCGTAGGCACCCAGAGCTGAAGCATGACAATGCCGTAATTCATCTCTATCCCGATTTTTCTCCGGATCTGCAGAAGAAAAGGCGCTCCTTTACAGACATCCGGCGCAGATTGAGGGAAAAAGGCTTGGTGTACAGCATGCTCTTTCCTAGCCAGCTGAAAGTGCTTCATCGCGGATCTGCAAAGTTTTTTGACTCTCCGACGGAGGCGGTGGACTGGCTGGATTCGCTGGCCTAGGGTTCCGAACCGATCAAGGGCTCCATGATGGTGATGCCTGTGGCCTGAAGTTGGGAGATACTCACCTACCTAAGCTGTTGTTGCTGGGAGCAGTGGTTCCTCGTTGCTGTGATCCTTTCCTTCACTCCTGCTTCCTCCTGATGTTGGTTCTCGTGGAAGAATGCATGCTACAGGGGCTTACACGATCAGTTATCAGGAGCACCAGGTACTGAGTTACAAAGGTTGGGGTATTTGTGTGTCTCTCTGGACTCCCCTTTCCCCCCTCCTTTTGTGTGGATGAACTCTTCAGATACTCCACTTCTGTCCACTATGTTTTTGGGTCTTAAGTTTCTCCAGTGGTGTTTCCATTTTTTAGTTTGGTTCGCCTGGAGCAAACAGGGAGTTGGGTTTTTTTGGTTGTCACTCTTTTTGTTTTTTTTTCCGAATTTTTTTTTTTTAATTTTTTGATATGTTTTTTTGCCCCCTTCTTTTTTCTTTTGCTCGGGACAGCAGCATTTTGTTCCCCCCTCTCAATACATGTGAGTTTTGCTTCTTGTCCGCCAGTGCAGAGGACTATTCTATGCCCTATGTGATATATGTTCTTCAGATGCTGTATGGTGTTGCAGTGTGGCTCTCTGTGTCCAGTCTCCTCCCTCCTGGTTGTCTTGTTTTGCAGGCTCCTCCTGTCTCTCTATTGTACCCTGCCCGCGAAAATGAATGACATTAAAATTGTCTCGTGGAATGTCCGCGGTCTAAATTCTAAGTATAAACGTTCCCTAGTCCTTCAGTATCTTAAATCCCTGAACCCCCATGTCGCGCTCTTACAAGAGACCCACTTAGTGGGCAATAAAACCCTATCACTGAACAGGAACTGGATACAGAGGGCGATACATTCCACTTATTCCTCATATGCCAGAGGAGTGGTTATCTTATTACACAAGAAATTGCAATGTGTTATTGAACATGTAGTAACAGACCCGTATGGGAGGTAGGCAATTGTGGTTCTAAATGTTGATTCTCAGCTGTGGGCTATAGCGAATGTCTATGTCCCTCCCCCCTTTCGCAAAGAGGTATTGTATCAGGTTCTGGGGAGAATTGCTGCCTTCGGTCCGCTAAAAGTATTAGTGGCCGGGGATTTTAACAACATTCTTGACTATACACTAGATGCCTCCAACCCGAATCGGGTGCGGAATCTTGACCTCAGGCAGTGGGCGGACACAGCGGTTTTGGAGGAGGTGTGGCGATGGAAACATCCTGGTGAGAGAGGTTACTCCTATCTTTCCCACGTCAGCTCCTCCTCCTCCCGTATTCATCTGGTCTTCACGAACTCGGCCTTGCTGCCTCAGGTGGCGGAAGTCAGTTATTTGGCTGGTGGACTCTCGGACCACACCCCCTTGCAGGTGACGCTGAGCCGCCCTGGGGATGGAGGTCAGAGGGTCTGGAGATTGCACCCGGGGTGGGTGGATGAGCTATCTGTGGAGCCGTTGATCTCCGAACATATCTCAGAATATTAGAATGTTAATGTGGGCTCCGCGGCTGGTCATATGGTTTGGGATGCGTTTAAGGCATCCACCATGGGGGCGTACATAGCGGCCATCAAAGCCGCTAGAGTTGAGAAGAAATCTGAGTCGGCGGCACTCCAGGCTCATGAACTACAGTGCTCGAAAGCACATGCTGAGGTGCCTTCTCAATCCACGCTTGAAGAGTTGCAGGTGGCTAGGAGGGCCTTCTTGGTCCATTTTCAAACTCTTACGCAATGTACATTCAAGTGCAAGGCGGAGGAACTATTTGAGAAGGGGGATAAGAATAGGAAATTGTTGGCCTACTTGGCGGCAGATGCTCAACCTCATGTGGCCATTCCCTGCGTCTACTCGGCGGGGGGTGCCTTGGTGAGGGATGGAGAGAGTATTATGCAGGCTTTTGTATCCTATTATTCTGATCTGTATGCGGCTATCCCGCAATATGACAGTCAGGTGCTGACGGATCTGTTGGACTCCTTTCAGATCCCGGTGCTGCGAGGGGAGGCGGCGACAGACTTGGAGGCCCCCTTTACTTCCAAGGAGCTGGCCGCGGCAATTGCATCCTTCCCGAATGGTAAGGCGCCGGGACCTGACGGGTTTCCGGCTGAATGGTATAAGACCTATTTAGAGGTGATGTCCCGCAGGCTTTTGAACCTGTATACGGAATGTCTTGAGACTGGGAGCTTGCCCCCTACGTGGTATGAGGCACATGTGGTTTTGCTCCCCAAGCCGGATAAGGACCCACTTCATTGTTCCTCTTACAGGCCCATTGCATTGTTGAACATGGATCTTAAAATTCTTACCAAAATGGTGGCCAATCGCTTAATGCAATGCCTGGACCACTTGGTATCCCCTGATCAGACAGGGTTTATGCCCAAAAAAGCTACCGACATTAATATACGCAGGGTGTACGCGCATACGCAAATTGATGGGGAACTGTCCCATGGGGGGGCACTGGTGTTTTTTTACCTGGAAAAGGCGTTTGACTCCATTGATTGGGGAAACATGTTCCAAGTGCTGGAGCGCATGGGTTTCGGCCCTGTGTTCCTCAAATGGATAGCAATGTTCTATGACCGCCCAGTAGCGGCAATCCGCTTGAATGGCGGGGTGTCTGACACTTTTCCGGTATCCAGGGGCACCAGACAGGGATGCCCCCTGTCCCCAGGTTTATTTGCACTGGTTATGGAACCCCTGGCGATTGCATTACTTTCTTCGTCACAAATACAGGGGATTAGGGTGGGCACCCTGACTGAGACCGTAGCCCTCTATGCTGACGATCTAGTTCTATTTCTTGGGGATACGGGCCCTTCTCTACGTGCTGCACTCTCATTGCTGGGTAGATTCGCTGGGGTCTCTGGGCTCAAGGTCAACTGGACCAAGTCTAAGATCCTTCCGCTACGCTCCCATGGGATGCCCGGGCGGGTTGACCCTTCCAATCCCTTACAGTGGGTGACCCAGATTAGATATCTGGGGCTGCAAATCACAAATTCGGTGACGGATTTCATTAGTCTTAATGTGTCTCCATTACTGGATACTGTATCTAAAAAACTCCACTCCTGGAACAACCTCCCCCTGTCCCTCATTGGGAAGGTTAGTCTGATTAAAATGAAGATTCTTCCCCTCCTGCTCTATACCCTTAGGAATTCTCCGGTGTGGATACCAAGGTAAATTTTCAGGTCCATAGATGGTATGATCTCCTCCTTCCTGTGGCAGGGGAAGCTCCCTCGCCTCAAACTGGCTATTCTTCAGCAACCATGGGGGGAGGGAGGATTAGCGGTACCCAATTTCCATAAATACTTTTTGGCCGGCCAGCTGGCGGTGGCAAATCGCTGGTTGATCACCGCTCCGGACAATGCTGCGGTCTCCTTGGAGGCTGCTTGTGTGGGCTCCTATGAGGCGCTCTCGCTTCTGGTCTATAGAGGACCAAGGGCCCCCTACCCCTTGACATCCTCTATGCGTTCGGTACTCAGAGCATGGTCTGTGGCCCATGAGCTGAGACCCCAGGATGGTGTCACTTTTTCCCCTGAGACCCCCCTGTGGAGGAATCCCAAGCTGTCACACTTTCTTGACTATCCAGACCCAGTAGTGTGGACCGACTTTGGAATTAAGCGCCTGCGACATAGTGGCCAATGGCACTCTTATGCCATTTGACGACCTAAAGGCACGTTATGGCCTACCCAACACGCACTTCTTCAGGTACCTGCAACTAAGGCATGCATTTCAGGCCCAATTTAGGGGGGGTCCTCTTGTCCTTGAGCTCAGTGATTTGGAGCTATTGGCTCTTGGTGAATCGCTGACTAAAGCGGTTTCTGTCCTATATAAAGACCTTTTTCAGGAAACGACTAAATTGCTGGCGCCATGTAGAAGGGCCTGGGAGACTGTGACCTCGGGACTGGACAGAGATGACTGGGATGATGTCTGGGGGGCAGCTTTTCAGGCCCTGGTTTCTACCAGTGATAGGCTTATCCATTACAAATTCCTGCACAGGATTTACCTGACTCCTGCTAGACTAGCTAGAATATTTGGGAACCAGGGATCTGTATGCTGGCGGTGTTCTATGCCCTCTGCAGACTTTATGCACGTCTTTTGGGAATGTCCCCGGGTTCAACCATACTGGCAAGGTGTGGTGGACTGTATACGGTCGGTTACTTCTATTTCGATTCCTATCACTGTGGAGGTGTGTCTACTACATTTGGTGGAGCCCCTGGCCATGACCAGGGCGATTAGAACGCTCCTCATCCTTCTTTTTTTCTATGCTAAAAAGAGGATCATCCTTTCTTGGAAAAGCTCCTCGGCCCCAACGGTGGAGTCCTGGAAAGTACTGGTCAATAAGGCCATTCCATTTTACAAGGCTGCCTACCTGAGCAGGGGGGCCTTGACAAAATTTGATAAGGTGTGGGGAGGTTGGATGGCCTCAGTGGATACAGTGTCGGACTAAGCTGGGTTCAGTATAGTCATTGAATGTATGTATGATATTATCAGGTGGGGGCGGACTATGGACCTCTTTATTCTAGAGCAGCTGTGTAGTCTGGAGGGGAGATGTCTCTCACCTCTTTTCTTTCCCAGAAAGGGTTTTGCATGTTATACTCTATCTGCATTGAGATTAAGATTGGGCAAAAAGGTTTTAATTGTGCTGGGGGGGGGGGGGGTCATGAGCTCCGATCTATTTTGATTTGATTTAACTTGACTCCACTGCTTTTGATTTAGTCTGTGAACATTTAATGTATTTTTTTGTTGTCCCCCCACCTTCCCCATCCCTTTTTTTTTTTTTTTTTTTTCTCCCCTCCTTTTTTTTTTTTTCAAAACCGGTTTCTGTGTTTTGACCGGTGTTTGTTGGTCGCATGTTGCGGCCTAGTATTGTATTTGTGTTGCAAAAACTGAATAAAAATTATTTTCCAAAAAAAAAACAAGCCAAGGACTGTTTTCTGCATTTCAGTAAACTAAGGAAATGCTCTCTGACTGTGGCAGATAACCGACACATCTGTTAATGCTCAGCAGAATTGTAGATTGGCACCTAGAAATTCGCCAATGCTGATAAGCATGCGCATAGGGGCGTAAACTGCCGCGAAGATTCATATGCCTGTGCGCATGTGCGTACGCCAAGGTGCACATTATACGTGAACAGATTCTGGCACCCAATGGCCTATTTAAAGCCAGCATCATCAGCCATTAGTTGCTGGATGATCTTCAGCTCCCCCATGTATTCTTGTGTTTATGTTCCTGCCACTTCAGTTGCTTCTGAAGTAGGGCCCATGCAAATTGGCATGGTCTGTTCAGCTCTGACCTCCAATGAAAGACTTCACAGCTGGCAAGCCAACCTCTGTCTCTACACTGGAGAAGCCGGCCATTTCCTTTGCAACTGTTCTGTGAGACTCAGTAAGTCTTCTCCCCACAGCCCTACATACCGCAAATTTTCTGGATCTTCGCCAACTCACCTTGTTCTCCATGTCTCATTACAGGTGGAAGGGGAGGTCTGACTTCCAGCAATAGTTGATTCTGGGGCATGCAGTTGCTTTATGGCCATTACCCTTGCAAAAGACTTTCAGATTCCCCTACAGGCAAAAAAACATAAAAGTTAATTTGGTCAATGACAACACTCCATGATCTGGACCTGTTACACAAAAGACTTTACCCATACTTACCCCAACTGATTCAGGCCATCAAGAATTCCTTTGTTTTGATGTACTTTGTTTACCCATGCTTCATGTGATCCTGGAAATACTGTGGCTGTGGGCACACAATCCACAGATAGATTGCAACCAAGGTGAGATGTTATTTAGGTCTACCTACTGCCTTCAGCATTGTTTATGCCTAAATCCATGTCACCTACCAGTTGCTTTACCATCCAGCCAGTTTCCAACGCCGGTCAAGATGTTCCTACAGTCTACCACGACTTCCTGGACGTCTTCGATAAAAAGAAAGCCAACATATTGCCACCACATTGTCCCTACGATTTTTCCAATCGAGTTGTTGCCTGGTACGTAGATTCCTTTTGGATGAATAGTCTTACTTTCAGAGACTGAGCTTGAGGCGTTACAGCAATATATTGTAGACATGTGCAGACTGGAATATTTTGTTTTGTTTTTTCGTTTTCGTTTGGAAAATCAATGTATTTAGTTACTCCCGAAAATCGTTTTGATTTATGTAGTTTTCGTCTGGAAAGTTTCCGTCCAAAGACAACGATTTTCGATGCTTTTGTCAAATTTTCGGCATTCAATTCGACAAAGCATCGAAAATCGTCGTTCTGAGTACAGTGAATAGGTAGAAATTGAACGACGAAAATTTGACGATTTTCGATGCTTTGTCGAATTTTTGTCATTCAATTCCTACCTATATTCACTGTATTCACTGAATACAATGAATAGGTAGGAATTGAACAACGAAAATTCGACAAAGCATCGAAAATCATCAAATTTTCGTCGTTCAATTTCTACCTATTCACTGTATTCAGAACAATGATTTTCTATGCTTTGTCGAATTGAACGACGAAAATTCAACAAAGCATCGAAAATCGTCGGATGTGAACGAAAACGAAAATAAAGCATTTTTTATGTCGGATCTTTCGGTTTTCGTTTCTTGCGTTTTCGTTTTCGTTGGTTAAAACGAAAATACCCGATTTTCGGACGAAAATGCATTCTAACGAAAACGAATGCACATGTCTAATATATTGATGAGATCTTAGAAAATGGGTTCATTCATCCTTCATCTTCCCCAGTTGGTGGCGGGATCTTCTTTGTGGAAAAAAAGACCATACCCATTGACTTTGTGTAGACTACAGAGAACTCTAAGGCCGCGTACACAGGACTGAACAAATCCGATGAAAACGGTCAGACAGACCGTTTTCATCGGATATGTCTGCTGGGCTATTTTGGTTTGATCAGTGTACACACGATCAAACCAAAATCCCCGCGGACAGACAGCGCGGTGACGTGGCGGTGACGTTGACACCGCCACGTCACCACTCCAGGAAGTAAAATAATTCCACGCATGCGTCGAATCCATTCGGCGCATGCGGGAAATTTTTGTCCGCTGGTTAGGCGTACTAACCAGCGGACATGTCGGACGGACGGGCTTCCAGCAGACAAGTTTTAAAGCATGCTTTAAAACTTATCTGCTGGAAAAACCTGTCTGCTCGCCCGTACACGATCGGGCTGGTTTCAGCAGATAAATTCGATAGATCAACATCAAAAACCGTTATCCTCTCCCACTCATTCCTGAGCTCTTTCAGAGGTTCCATACTGCCCAAGTCTTTACTGAATTTGACTTACAAGGGTGCCTACAATCTTGTGCGCATTTGTAAGGGTGACAAATGGAAGTCTTTCAAACTCCCTTTTTTTGGTATTTTAAATACCTGGTTATGCCATTTGGACTGCGTTACGCACCAGCTACCTTCCAGCGCTTTGTAAATAAGAAGGCCAGTATGGGAGTTTATGGGAGGAGCCCGGAGGGTATTTAAGCAGCCCACTCACACATGCTCTTTGTCGGTTCAGTGTGCCGTACTACACGTCACTGGGCTGACTCTTCCCAGCTCACATCATGTCCGTGAGTCTGCGCATTCAATCGCATTCAACATCGCAATCGCTTTGCGGCTTCTCCCTTCATGGTCTTCACCGGCGGTTCCCGCTTACTGTCGCAGGTAGGATTCAAACCTTTTCGTATCTTGTGCAATCTTGCAATTCGTTATGTTTCCTATCCTGCATCCCTTTTGGAAAAAAATCTGCGTTACTGTTGCTCATGTTCCAACATCATTCGGCTCAGGCGTAGTACATTTGTAACTTCTTTCTGCCAAACATACGATTCATTTGTAAATCCATTTGGAGATTAGCATGTGTTTGTATGGGTTCTTTGGCAGATTGAGGTGGTAATTGGACTCACATGGTGCCTTGTCTGCACTTGATTAGCCTGGGGGGATGGGTGGTTGGTAGGTGTTCGGTTTCAAAGCAAGGGGTAGCATACACTCTACAACCAATTCGTATCAGATTCGTTCAATACTACTTACTACCGATTCGTATCGAATTTGTTTCATGCATTTTACAACCGTTTTGTATCAGATACATTGCATACTTTCTACCGTCGTCATTCATTGTTTCCCCCATGCCATGTGTTTTTAGTTCCCGCAGTGGAACTTACGAATTGTTTGTTCACGGTTCTTCTCTCTCATTTATTTACCAAAGTTATTGCCTGTGTGTCATGCATGGCGCCACACCACACTCTTCGGATGTCTTGCACATCCACTCCAGTCCAAAGCAAACCCAGTCGCACTTTCACTGTCCCAGGTAGGATTTGTTAGCTTGTTTGTCATGTCAAATTCGTGGCCACTCATGGTGTCACCCATACCATATGTTCGGTTCCCGCAGTGGAGCTTACAAAGCATTGATACGCACTTCTCGTGTTCTATTTTCTACACCAAACCTCATTGTTTTGCCCCATGCATGGCATCACGCTACACCTTCCCGACATGTTTCACTCCAGCCACAGTCTGCCGCAAACTCACTCGCATGGCCCACTGTCGCAAGTAAGATTTGTTATTACATTCTTTATGTGCTATCAATTTTCTACCATTCGTTGTCTCCCATATCATTCATTAGTGGCCCCTACGGAACCTACGATTCAAACAGACGTTGTCCTTCTACCTTATACTGCTTGCTTAAGGTACAAACAAACCAGGTGTTTCTATTCTATCTCAGTAACCCAATTCTTATTGATTGAGACCTTGCAACCATGCAAATCATCTCAGCAGCCTGACACCCTTGTTAAGACCCTTGCAACACATGACCTTTACAAAACGCAAAAAAAAAATATATATATATATAAAAACGCAAAATAAAAAAAAAACTTTGTCACCACGCAATCTCAGCCCCCGGCAACCTGACACCTGTTGAGACCGCTGCAACCACGCAAAATCATCTCAGCAGCCTGAAACCCTTGTTGAGACCCTTGCAAACGCAATATCGTCTCAGCAGCCCTAACACTTATTGAGATCCTTGCTACCACGCGTATATCATCTCAGCAGCCTGACACCCTTAAGACCCTTGCAACACATGACCCTTACAAAACGCAATATATATATATATATATATATATATATATATATATATACAGCCCTCAAAATTTGTACTCGCCTGCTAGCATTTGGCGAGTAAATATTAACCTATTGCGAGTAGCAGAAGAGGTGCCCAATCAAGTGGAACTACTATTTTTCTCCTGTTGTCTCCCAAGTCCCGCCTGTCACAACGATTGGTTGCTAGCGTCCTAACAACCAATCAGGTGCTTGGAGGACCCGGCATTCAGAGGAGAAAGATGTAACTTCCTCCTTCCCAGCTTCCGAGTCTGACCTGCTGACAATGGAAAGGAACAGGAGAGGACTTGCTGTCTGCTCTGGAACACTGCTGAGCTGACTGGCCGGAAGTATGAGAGGACCTGTGTGCTGTCTGAAACTGGACACTGCTGATGATTTGAGTGAGCAGAGAAATCGGCACTCAGAGCAGGGGAAGGGATCAGGGATTACACTGAACAAGTGTAGAGGGAGGACATGCTCTCCCAGGTCCTAGAGCAGTGTACACTGAGCTGCAACATCTCCACCTCTACAGAAATGTGGAGGGATAGGAGAGCCATTCATCACCACACCATCCACAGTACTTGTACCATTTCTGCAGTCTCTCTGACCCTCTCTCCTTACCATCCATGCAGTCTCTCTGACCCTCTCTCCTTACCATCCCTGCAGTCTCTCTGACCCTCTCTCCTTACCATCCCTGCAGTCTCTCTGACCCTTTCTCCTTACCATCCCTGCAGTCTCTCTGAACCTCTCTCCTTAACCATCCCTGCAGTCTCTCTGACCCTCTCTCCTTACCATCCCTGCAGTCTCTCTGACCCTCTCTCCTTACCATCCCTGCAGTCTCTCTGACCCTCTCTCCTTAATCATCCCTGCAGTCTCTCTGACCCTCTCTCCTTAACCATGCCTGCAGTCTCTCTGACCCTCTCTCCTTACCATCCCTGCAGTCGGGCTGACCCTCTCTCCTTAATCATCTCTGCAGTCTCTCTGACCCTCTCTCCTTAACCATACCTGCAGTCTCTCTGACCCTCTCTCCTTAACCATCCCTGCAGTCTCTCTGACCCTCTCTCCTTAACCATCCCTGCAGTCTCTCTGACCCTCTCTCCTTAACCATGCCTGCAGTCTCTCTGACCCTCTCTCCTTAACCATGCCTGCAGTCTCTCTGACCCTCTCTCCTTACCATCCCTGCAGTCTGTCTGACCCTCTCTCCTTACCATCCCTGCAGTCTGTCTGACCCTCTCTTCTTACCATCCCTGCAGTCTGTCTGACCCTCTCTCCTTAACCATCCCTGCAGTCTCTCTGACCCTCTCTCCTTACCATCCCTGCCGTCACTCTGACCCTCTCTCCTTACCATCCCTGCAGTCTGTCTGACCCTCTCTCCTTAACCATCCCTGCAGTCTCTCTGACCCTCTCTCCTTAACCATGCCTGCAGTCTCTCTGACCCTCTCTCCTTAACCATGCCTGCAGTCTCTCTGACCCTCTCTCCTTAACCATCTCTGCAGTCTCTCTGACCCTCTCTCCTTACCATCCCTGCAGTCTCTCTGACCCTCTCTCCTTAACCATGCCTGCAGTCTCTCTGACCCTCTCTCCTTAACCATGCCTGCAGTCTCTCTGACCCTCTCTCCTTACCATCCCTGCAGTCTGTCTGACCCTCTTTCCTTAACCATCTCTGCAGTCTCTCTGACCCTCTCTCCTTAACCATCCCTGCAGTCTCTCTGACCCTCTCTCCTTAACCATCCCTGCAGTCTCTCTGACCCTCTCTCCTTAACCATCCCTGCAGTCTCTCTGACCCTCTCTCCTTAACCATGCCTGCAGTCTCTCTGACCCTCTCTCCTTAACCATGCCTGCAGTCTCTCTGACCCTCTCTCCTTACCATCCCTGCAGTCTCTCTGACCCTCTCTCCTTAACCATCTCTGCAGTCTCTCTGACCCTCTCTCCTTACCATCCCTGCAGTCTCTCTGACCCTCTCTCCTTAACCATCTCTGCAGTCTCTCTGACCCTCCCTCCTTAACCATCCCTGCAGTCTCTCTGACCCTCCCTCCTTAACCATCCCTGCAGTCTCTCTGACCCTCTCTCCTTAACCATGCCTGCAGTCTCTCTGACCCTCTCTCCTTAACCATGTCTGCAGTCTCTCTGACCCTCTCTTTACCATCTCTGCAGTCTCTCTGGTCCTCTCCTTGCCATGTCTGCATTAGACAACCTTGCATACCATGTATGATCTGAATAAAATATGATTATTTACAAGGGGCGTGTTTTGGGGTCCGGTGGGGCGGGGCAACTTGTGGCAAGTAACTCTTAAGGCCTGGCTAGTAGCTCAGGACTTGAAATTTTGAGCCCTGTATATATATATATATATATATATATATATATATATATATATACAAAAAACGCAAAAAAAACAAAGAAATATAAAAGTGCAGAAAAAAAGCCACCTCACAATCTCGGCCCAGCAACCTGACACCTGTTGAGATCATTGCAACCATGCAAAATCGTCTCAGCAGCCTGACACCCTTGTTGAGACCCTTGCAAACGCAATACCGTCTCAGCAGCTCCACACTCATCAAGACTCTTGCAAATGCAAAAAGCAGCTGATGCGCTTACTCATCAAGACTCTTGCAACCACGCAATACCGTCTCAGCAGCCTCACACCATTGTTGAGTCCCTTGCAAACACAATACCGTCTCAGCAGCTCCACACTCATCAAGACTCTTGCAACCACGCAATACCATCTCGGCAGCCTCACACCATTGTTAAGTCCCTTGCAAACACAATACCGTCTCAGCAGCTCCACACTCATCGAGACCCTTGCAACCATGCAATACCGTCTTGAGCAACCTCCCACTCGTCAAAGACCTTTGTGACCATGCAGTCTCGCCCCAGCAACCTGGCATTCATTGAGACCCTTGCAGCCAGACAAATCATCTTTGGCCTCATGTACACTGCTGTTGGTAAACAGACGTTTAGGAACAGTTGGGTGTTTTTTAGACGCCCCTGATTTCTCCTCTATGTTATCTTATCAGTACATGTACACAGGATCATTTATAGTCGTTTCTAGGCAGTTGAGTTAGAAACCTTCCCGGAAAAAAAAAGAAAAATGGGTTCAGACGGATGTTGAGAGGCATTCGAAATGCCAATGCCTGTAACAGCTTGTAAACACTGCCAGATGCGGTAACTCATGTTTACTATTGTTTCATTCACAGTCGTTTTCATAAAAAAATAAAAAAAATAAAGGGGAATATTGTCTCAGAAACTTGACACTGATTTGAGACCCTTGCTAAATGTAATATCATCTCAGCTACCTCACACCCGTCTAGACCTTTGCAACCACACAATCTCATCTCAGCAACCTGACACCCGTTCAGACCTTTGCAGCCATACAAAGTCGTCTTAGCAACCTGACACTCATTTGAGACCATTGCAAATGCAATATCGGCCCAGCAACCTGACACCTGTTGAGACCATTGCAACCATGCAAAATCGTCTCAGCAGCCTGACACCCTTGTTGAGACCCTTGCAAACGCAATACCGTCTCAGCAGCCCCATACTTATCGAGACTCTTGCAAGCACACAAAATCGTCTCAGCAGCCTGACACCCTTGTTAAGACCCTTGCAACACATGACCCTTACAAAACGCAAAAAATAAATAAAAAGATATATAAAAAACGCAAAAAATAAATAAAAAAACACAAAAAGAAAAACGAAATATAAAAGTGCAGAATTTTTTTTTTCCTCACCACACAATCTCGGCCCACCAACCTGACACCTGTCGAGACCATTGCAACCATGCAAAATCATCTCAGCAGCCTGACACACTTGTTGAGACCCTTGCAAACGCAATACCATCTCAGCAGCCCCACACTCATCAAGACTCTTGCAACCACGCAATACCGTCTCAGCAGCCTCACACCACAGTTCAGACCCTTGCAAACGCAATACCGTCTCAGCAGCCCCACACTCATCAAGACTCTTGCAACCACGCAATACCGTCTCAGCAGCCTCACACCATTGTTGAGTCCCTTGCAAACACAATACCGTCTCAGCAGCTCCACACTCATCAAGACTCTTGCAACCACGCAATACCATCTCGGCAGCCTCACACCATTGTTAAGTCCCTTGCAAACACAATACCGTCTCAGCAGCTCCACACTCATCGAGACCCTTGCAACCACGCAATACCGTCTTGAGCAACCTCCCACTCGTCAAAGACCTTTGTGACCATGCAGTCTCGCCCCAGCAACCTGGCATTCATTGAGACCCTTGCAGCCAGACAAATCATCTTTGGCCTCATGTACACTGCTGTTGGTAAACAGACGTTTAGGAACAGTTGGGTGTTTTTTAGACGCCCCTGATTTCTCCTCTATGTTATCTTATCAGTACATGTACACAGGATCATTTATAGTCGTTTCTAGGCAGTTGAGTTAGAAACCTTCCCGGAAAAAAAAGAAAAATGGGTTCAGACGGATGTTCAGAGGCATTCGAAATGCCAATGCCTGTAACAGCTTGTAAACACTGCCAGATGCGGTAACTCATGTTTACCATTGTTTCATTCACAGTCGTTTTCATAAAAAAATAAAAAAAATAAAGGGGAATATTGTCTCAGAAACTTGACACTGATTTGAGACCCTTGCTAAATGTAATATCATCTCAGCTACCTCACACCCGTCTAGACCTTTGCAACCACACAATCTCATCTCAGCAACCTGACACCCGTTCAGACCTTTGCAGCCATACAAAGTCGTCTTAGCAACCTGACACTCATTTGAGACCATTGCAAATGCAATATCGTCTCAGCAACATGACACCAATTCAGACCCTTGCAGCCATACAAAGTTGTCTCAGCGGTCGACACTCATTTGAGACCATTGCAAAACGCAACATCGTCTCAGCAACCCCTCACTTGTTGAGACCCGTGCAACCACACAATGCCATCTCAAAACAAACCTCATAATCATCGTGACCTTTGCAACCACGCAATATCGTCTCAGCAAACCAGACTGAGACACTTGCAACCACGCAATACCGTCTCAGCAAACCAGACCGAGACCCTTGCAACCACGCAATGCTGTCTCAAAACAAACCTTCATACTCATCGAGGCCTCTGCAACCACATAATATCGTCCCAGCAACCTGACACTCACTGACACCCTAGCAACCACACAATATTGTCTGCAGTAGTATAAAACACTTTGCAGCACGCACCTACGTGCAAACCCGAATACAAACTAAACTTTCAAACATACTTCAGTGACAAACAATCAGCCACACAAACACACAGTGGCACCCAGTTGGCCATTCATCTTCAGTGGCACACGGGCCACTCATCTTTTCTCTGTCTTTTCCCTGCGGTTAGTTTAGGTTTCCATCTAGCACCAGCGAGTGCACGTTGGTCTGCGGGTGCACGTTGGTCTGTGGGTGCACGTTGGCCTGTGGGCGCTCGTTGGTCTGTGAGTGCACGTTGGTCAGAGGGTGCGCGTTGGTCAGTGAGCGCACGTTGGTCTGCGGGTGCCCATTGGTCAGCGAGTGCACGTATATCGTCTTGTTGTGCACCTGTGTATTGTCTTGATTTTCTGACACCAACGCAAGATCCAGTCCAAGTTCTCAAACTAGACCAAGCATCAGTAGCAGACTTAGCTATGTGGGACAACTTCCCCACCTGATATAACAGCATTTCAATCTCCAAACCTTGGCCCCCAGAAATTCTCTTAATTTCCTGCTTCACACAGGCTTCATCACGCCTCGTGCTGCACCCCATCGTGGCAGCTGCCCAGATCTGGGACCACACTTGAAAAGGACAGACAGTGTTCTTCACCACAGACGATCAGGCCACAGCCGACATCATCAATTAAGGTAGATCTAAGTCGCTCCCCATCACGTCCTTCCTGCGCAGGCTCGCGCAGCTGTCACTCCGTCACCAGTTAATATCTTATGTAGACATATTCCAGGCAAATGCAAAAAGCAGCTGATGCGCTTACTCATTCCAACCTTGGAATGGTTGTTTTTTCCAGAAAGAGCCTGGAGTCGACCCAATAACTATCCCTGTCCCACCATGGACATTGCTGATCATGGACTGAAGTCGCATCTCACCAACGCAACCCAGCTTAATAACCACTCCTTGGCACGCAACACACTGAAGGCCTATCGCACTGCTTGAAACACTAACCGCTAATTTTTGGCCCCTTGCTCCGGAGCAGCAATAGGCAACGTTAGACAGGTCCTAGCCTTCATATCGTATTGCCACACGCAGCTGACCCTTTCTCACAATACTATCACGCCATATCTAGATGGCGTCCAGCATTTCCTGTCCCTGCAGGACCTCAGTAAACCGTCAGTATTCTCGAGCTCATGCAGTCAAGTCCCTCCTACAGGGCATACAGAAGCACCAACCTGTAGTCAGTGGCAAGCGCCTACCTTTAGGGGCATGCCCTCTTTGGGGACATGTCTAAAATCCTTACTTGTTCCCTGTTTAGGGCTTTGCCCAGACTAGTCACCCAAACAGCCATCTGCCAGGCCTTTTACGGTTCCCAACAACCAAGTGAATTTACAGTTGGTGGCTCCGGCAGTCAGACACTGCTCCGATGCCACCCGACTCGCTTTCGAACCACTACACTCTCACAGTCTGCAAACGCAACAAACCAGCCCCGGGGGTTGACATCAACCTGTTTCAGACTAACAACGCCTGACACCCAGTGACGGTGCTCGACCGACTACGGCTCCATCTACCCAGCCAATCTGATGGTGGCTCGTTGCTACCCTTTCTAAAGCAGCTCTCTGAGTGGCAGCCAGTGTGTCAAGCATGTCAGAATCCTCCTAAGTAATTTGGGCTTCGAACCCCAGTCAATTCTCTGGACATTCTTTCCAAATTAGAGCAGCCTCAGCTGCCTTCCAACAGGGAGTACCAGACCACATAATCAAGATACCAGGCTGATGGAAGTCTCCTTATTTTGCCACATACATCCCAAATCCTCAGGAAGGATGGCACAAGCCTTTACCAAGCTGGCTCAATAGATACAAGAAATCAATTAAAGCTACTTCCCTATCTGAGTCTTTTGCCCCCTTTTCTTGGCATACTGACCAGACCACAAAGGCACACTTCAGGTCTATTTATGTTGTATGTCTTGTCGCGTGTTGATGTAATTCACATCACTCTCGGTCAGAGGGTAACGACCATAAATAAGAAGGCCAGTATGGTGGCCTGAGTTTATGGGAGGAGCCCGGACGGTATTTAAGCAGCCCACTCACACATGCTCTTTGTCGGTTCAGTGTGCAGTAGACATGTGCATTCGTTTTCGTTAGAATGCATTTTCGTCCAAAAATCTGGTATTTTCGTTATCGTTTTAACAAACGAAAACAAAAGTGCAAGAAATGAAAACCGAAAGATCAGACATAAAAAGATGCTTTATTTTCCTTTTTCGTTCAGATCCGACGATTTTCGATGCTTTGTCGAATTTCCGTCGTTCAATTTCACAAAGTCATCGAAAATCGTCGTTCTGAATACAGTGAATAGGTATAGTCACTGTATTCAGAACGACGATTTTCGATGCTTTGTCGAATTTCCGTCTTTCAATTTCACAAAGTCATCGAAAATCGTCGTTCTGAATACAGTGAATAGGTATAGTCACTGTATTCAGAACGACGATTTTCGATGCTGTGTCGAATTTCCGTCGTTTAATTCGACGAAAACTTTCCCGACGAAAACAAACTAAATCAAAACGATTTTCGGGAGTTACTAAATAAATTTATTTTCTGGACGAAAACGAAAAAACGAAACTAAATATTCCAGTCTGCACATGTCTAGTGTGCAGTACTACACGTCACTGGGCCGACTCTTCCCAGCTCACCTCATGTCCGTGAGTCTGCGCATTCAATCGCATTCGACACCCTCCCACCCTTCCCTTTTTCAGGGCACTTCTCAGCATATCCTTCTTCAATTAACTACCCATTACTTACCTTGGGTATGCCCCCTTTTCTTGGCATACTGACCAGACCACCAAGGCACACTTCAGGTCTATTTATGTTGTATGTCTTGTCGCGTGTTGATGTGATTCACATCACTCTCGGTCAGAGGGTAACGACCATAAATGATATTATAGCAAGGTCCCAGGCCTCTTTTGGTCTAATGAGAACCTTCAGGGCCAGAAATAGCTGAAATCCTTCTGTATATGGTGGGTTGTGAGGCATGGTGGGTGCAAAGCAGTTTGATTCATTGGGCAACAGACACTTCTTGAATGCAAAAGAGATTTTATTTCTCTTTACAGAACTTTTCAGAGAGAGAGAGTTAGGGCCAGGACACTCTTAGGTAGTTGCAAAATTAATTGGCACACGCAACGTCAACAGGACAGCCATGCATGGAAAGGCATCCATCGAGACCCCACATCTGCATGCATAAAAAAGCTATCTCCTTTGGCAACAGTCTTTAACAGTTTCTAATACAAAGTGTAACAGTTCCCTCACTTCCACTACAATCACTTATTGTAGTTCTTCAGCCCACTGAGCTCCCAGTCTCGCACTAGACTAGATGATTCACTGGCACTGAATCCCTTGAGCGCCTCCAATCTTAACAGTAGTATCTTCATCAAGCGTCACCCCTGCCTGTCTGCTGGGTCCCTAGCTTGGCACTTCTCAAGCTTCACCCCACTGGCCTGCTCGGTCCATGGCTTGACACACAAGGCTGCTCTGCAAGCGTTACCTCTGCTGGCTGGGTCCCTGGCTTAATACCCACTGAAGTTTCCCAAATCTTCACTATCACCGGTTGGGGAGAATACTTGCTCTGGTAATTGTTTCAGTTACTCACTGTAGTCCCTGGTAATAAGGTGGTTGGTTCCTTAGTGGCGACAGCTTCCCCTCTACCGACCATGACAGGTTCTCCGGTCGACAGAACCATCACTTCTGGTTGGATTGAAAGCCACAATTCCAACTCTGCACTGCTCTCGTGCTTCTAGATAGGCCCTCAGATAGTCTAGCAGACAGATGTGCCCGTGGTATGGCCAAATCCCCGGCATAGCAGCCCAGGCAGTACAACACACGTCCACCCAGACAGCTGTCCAGGTGGCAAGGAACGCCAATCACCTGACTCCACCCAAATATATAGGTTCTCCCAGCAGGCCAGGGGTTCAAGACAGCCCCTGACTATTGGCTGAGATACCCCATATACCCATAATCTGTCCTTGCATTGCCCTTCTTGTATCTAATGCCACCAGGTACCCCGGCCACCTAGTGCCAGAAGAGAAAAGTGCAGCAATGCCAGACTTAGGAAGAAATCAATTGATCCCTAACAATTAACCAAGGCAGTTACTCCTGGCAGGTAAATTTAGGAGCAACCCTGCCTAAACTCCAGGGGGCTATATCCTCCCCCTACCTACAAAACTACATCTTGGAGTTTGCAAGAAAATATTATTTTCGCTCTCAAGCCTGAGAGCGAATGTCCTGGCAAAACTGGGATGGGTGGGGAAACAGGGGAAGGTTAAAAAATGTACTAATAAATTTGGGGTACCACATGAAATAAACATAGATATCAGATACATGAGAAATGGTAAATCACATATGACAATAAAATATCAAAACTATTTCTGTACAATTTTAAGGCACGCATAAGCAATGACCTTACTTCCTAACTATCTATCTAATATATACAGTAATAACAAAATATAAAAAGGGTTAGTGTTGTCGTCAGGATAGATCCCTGTCTCTCCTTATCCAAGGAAGACGCACCGACACAGCAACACCTGGAAGAGAATAAACAACAATGCAAATGCATCTTATCCTATGATAACATGGTGCAGTATATACATACGTGATTAAATGGTCTTTAATTGTCCTCAGCCGAAGACAGCATAGCAGTGTAAAGACACCCTACAAGCTACTTGCAATGTATGCATACTGAAAGCAGGCCCCATTCTCAGCCGGGAATGGCTGAGAATATACTTCATTAGGGTTTCATCAAGTAAACAGTCCTGATGCATGGATGAGTCCATTATTCCAAAAAAAGTAATGCCCCTTTATCAAAGCCTATTCTAACTAACTATACACCCAGTGTCTATGATGTGTCAGGCCTCGTACACACGACCGAGGAACTTGTCGTAAATGAAACATCGTTTTCCTCGACGAGTTCCTTGTTAGGCTTGTCGAGAATCTTGACAAGCTTTCTTTGCGTACACACTGTCAAGACAAAATCTCGTTGTTCTCAAAAACGGTGACGTTCAACACGTTTGACGGCACTATAAAGGGAAAGTTCGATTCCACTGGCACAACCCTTGAGGCTGCTTTTGCTAATCTCATGTTACTGCGTTTTAAGTAAAAGACTGGTAAGAGACGATTTGCACTTTTCAGTCTGTTACAGCGTGACAAATAGATACCAATCTCCATTACGAACGCTACTTTTACCGAAGGTGCGCTCCCGTCTCATACTTTATTCTGAGCATGCGCGGGTTTCCAAGCATACACACGAATGTGTTTCTCGTTGTAAACCAGCCAGACGAGAAACATGACGAGGAAATTTAGACTCCCGACAAGAAAAAAGAGAACTTGTTCTCTTTTTTTCTCGTTGAATTCCATGTCAGTTTTCTCGATGAAAAACATACACACGACCGTTTTCCTTGGCAAAAAAGCTCTGCCACCAAGTTTCTTGATGGATTCTGTCGAGGAAAACGATTGTGTGTACGAGGCCTCACAGACCATCAATTTTCACTCGGGGTGGACAATACTTCCCAGCAGTTTCCCTCCTTCTTTAGTGACAACAGCAACAAGAATGCACAGCTGCATTTTGGACAACCAGCAGCCAGGCACAGTGCAAGGGACCGCACTTTTGGAAATAGGTCCTCTTGCTACAATATCCTCAGTCTGTCCACATGACAGCCGGGGACTGAGGTGGCTTCCTTTCTTAATTTGAAGAAGCTACCAGCTGCGGAAGATCACAGGTCACTTTTTAAGGTGGAGCACTCCAACAACTTCAACTTTAGCCAACATGGCTAAGGTGGGCACTCCATGTATCTGCCGGCAGCATTCAGTCCAGCACAATCCTGGCAGTACAGCTCTCGGAAATGTTCTCCACTAGCAACAGCTTGAATGTGAGTGTGAAGTGGCTGTCAGAATAGCGTCCTTGACATCACACAACATATATTTTCAATCCATGGTAAAGATAACAGAAGCATCTTGATGGCATTTACCAATAATACTGGGGGTCGGGCAGAATTACAGACTGTCCCTTTGCATTCACCATAGTGACAAAGCGTTTGAAGTCCTTTTTGTCTGGTCGGCGGATGACCACCATGTCCAGATGAATTTTCCAGCTGTAGCCCCAGGTGTTTAATACTGACAGGTATTTTCCAGCCATTTAAGGTGAGAATTTCAGAAAGTCTATATTGAAAGGGATCTGGAGGGGGGAGGAGCACCAACATGGCGCCGTAGGAGTGAGGGCGGCAGGAACCTCCCGACCTCTATGATCCCCGCCAGGTGAAATTTGACATAGCTTATGCATCCCATGTAAAGGATCTGAAGGATTTGACCCGCTCTCCCTTCCGGAGCCCTAAGCCCTGAGTCCTGACCCTCTTCAAAGCCCCTTACCTCTGGTACGGTGTCGGTAGCTGCGGCTCTGCAGGCGCTGGAGTGTGTTGGCGTGACACCGAATCGCTTGGTGTGCGTGAGGAGTGGAGGACTGGGCTTCGGTACGTCCTCTCTGGAGCCCAGGCTCGGGCCTCTGTTAGGTGAGCCCGTCTCGTCCTGTCCGGGATCCCTGACGGCCAACAGACGGAGGTGTGTGTGGTCTGGGGGGAGCGGTTCTGTGCTGGGACAGCCCTCTGAAGCCTCTGCCTCATTGCACTGGAGTTGGTGCGCCCGAGGACTGTGGGGTGACGCCATGGATGCTGAGGACATCGAGGATCCGGAGACGGTCGGAAGGTGCCGAGGATTGCCGAGGAAAAGTGCCAGGAAAGTGCCAGGGAAACGCCGGGTGTTGTTGGGACCCTACAATCCTAAAGTCCTTGGAGTTAAGGCGGACACAGGACGGACTGGTGATCTGCTGACAATACACGTCTGGTGCCTATGGAAGGCTGGTAAGCCGGATCGGAGGAAAGAATCTAAAGAGCAGTGATAAGGTAAAGCAAGATTTTCAATATCTGATGTAATACCTGAGGAGGAGTAACTGCTAAGTAAGACTCCAGCAATAGAATCTTTTGGTGTCATAGAGGCATAAAAGACTGTCATTATGAGACAAGACTAAGACTACGTATAAGAATATAACTATATGATCTCTCCCTCTTCTGCTGAATATCTGCGCTGTCCAACTAGTTAGTTGTAAAATCTAAGAAAAATGCCTTGAGGATTGTGTAAAAAGAAATAACTGTGTAAAAGGAATTGGCAATTTTTTTGGAGAGGGTAAAAGGTTTTTTTCTTTTTTTTTTTTTTTTTTTTTTTTTACTCTTAAGGACAACTAACTTTTGGAGATTGTAAGGATCTACAGAACCTATTGATTGACTTTTGGTACCTGCTCTCCCTCATAAGGACAAACCAGTCAGCTGTTTTGGTCCCTCCCTCTTAGAGGGTTTAGAGACACACAACATAACATATTTATTGCATATTTATAGCATATTTATTGCATATTACATCTATGGTTCTGCTATATATTTTTTTTTTTTTGCTGTATGTCTACCTCTATATCTTCTCTGTCGGTGATATTTAAGGCCGTGTACAACATCTAGTTGACTGCCTAGAAGCGGGCGTAGGGTGGTAAAGGTATACCTGACATCTGAGATAGCCCCTGGTAAAATCTACTAAGGAAGCAGAATATCCTGGAGAGATATTTAAAAGGGTATAGCCCAGTGAGGAAATTATCTGATGACATAGACTGTAGTTTTGCTATTCACTGGTACGGCCCTTCCCGTACTTTTTTTTTTTTTTTTGTGGCAATTTGTTCCATCTGTGCTTAGTGTAAACGGAGAAGATGGTGAGAAAAACTCCCAAAGTCAATGAGGGGGAGGGATCCGGGCGCAGTACAATAAAATCGTACCTATTAACAGAAGTCCCAGAACAAATAGCTGAGACTCCTCTAAAGAAAAGTGGAGCCTTCAGTCCCCCAGTAAAAAATAAGGGAGGACAGGAACTAAGGGAGGATGGGACCCCTGGAAAAAGTAAAGGTAAAACTAAAAAGGCTCAATCCCCAGAGATAAATAGTCAAAACAAGAACCGAAAAACCCCTGAGAGAGAACAACAAATTAGCCCATCCCAAGAAGCCTTACAGGCCCCCCCCCCCCCCCCAACAAAACAAGATATGTCAGATATGATGGGAATGATATCTAGACTAGAGCAATTAGTAGAACATAAAAATGCAATAGAAGAGTTAAGAGAGAGTAGACATGGATTGGATAGAGATCAGAAACGCTCGGTACAGACTAGAAGACCAGGAAAACCAAAGTAGGAGGAAGAACCTTAGGGTTAGGGGTCTCCCGGAAGAAGTCAAAGATACGGAATTAATCCAGACGTTGCAAGAAATATTTAATACTGCCCTGAAACGAGAGACAACGACACCGATGCACTTTGAAAGGGTACACAGAATACAGAGATCATATACTAAGGATACCCCAAGGGATACTATAGTAAGGTTCCAGGACTATGAACAGAAGGAGCAAGTCTCTCAGAGTACAAGGAACTCTGGCTGTATGGAGTATAAAGGGGTTAAGTTGCTTATTTTTTCTGATCTGTCCCCAGAAACATTAGCGCGTAAAAGGACTCTGAAACCTTTGACCAATCATCTTCGTGATAATAATATAACCTACAGATGGAGCTTCCCAGTCTGTCTATCTGTAAAAAGTCAAGGGGTTTCAGCATATGTCTGGTTCCCGGAAGATATAAAGGAATTTTGTAAAAAATTTAATATTCAACATATACAAATAGAGAATTGGGAAAAGAGACCGCCAGGTTGGAGAAGATGGAGCGAACAGGACTGGCAGAGAGTTTACCGTACCAATTGGGGACAGGGCACTCTTCCCTGCTCTCTGGCGGTTATCGTGCCTTCTCTGCCTGGTCCCTCCTGGCTCTCTCTTCTCTCTTTCTCATGAAGATATGGAGATGAAGAGAGGATGTATTTGAATTACCTGGGGGAGGGGGGGAGCTGATATGCCTGCCCATACTTCCGGAGCAATCCCTCACCGGGAGCCGGAGGATGGGGGGGATACATAGAATCCCCCAAGAAAGGCCCGCTCGGCAGGATGCCTGGTTGGGCACAGATCGAGGGAGTCTTAACATTGGTGTACAATGTGATGGGTGTGGGGGGGAGGGAGGAAGGGGGGACTGTGTGATTTGTGTGATCTCAAAATGCTCATAATAAAGTTTGAAAATACTGGTATCATCGTGCCACTTCTGCCTACACAATTGGCCATAGGCCTTCGAGGAAGGAGGGGAAGGAAGAGGAAAAAGGGAAAAGATGGAGGTACTTAAAATAATGACATATAATGTCCGGGGTTTGAACAGTCCAAATAAGCGATTCCAGATTCTGCAAGAACTGAAAAAAACTGTCAGCTAATATAGTGTTTATACAAGAGACACATTTAAAAATGACATCTAAGACGAGTTTAAACACTAAAAATTACCCCATATGGTATCACAGCTATTCCCCAAATAAGAGATTGAAAGGAGTCGCAATAGGGTTTGACGGGAATACAAGGTTTATATTAGATACTATGGAGATGGACCCAGAGGGGAGATATCTGTTTATTAGAGGATCCCTTTGTAATGTGAAATACACGTTTGTAAATGTTTATTGTCCTAATCTACGTCCAGCAGCATACTTGAAAAGAGTTATGTCAAAACTAGAGAATTTTAGAGAGGGTAAGGTGGTAATGGCGGGGGATTTTAACTTTGTATTGGACCCTAAGATAGATACACAACCGGTATCACTGAGGTCTGGAGGTAAATATCTAAGTAGATTAAAAAATAAGCTGCATAAAATGCATCTTGTAGAAGTGTGGAGAATTCTTCATCCCTCAGATAGGGACTTTACATATTATTCCTCAGTCCATAAATCATATTCAAGAATAGACTTTTTTTTATTAGATCATGAGCTGTTGGAAGGATTAAAAGGAATAGAAATAAGAACAATAACACTCTCCGATCATGCCCCAGTGGAAATGCTGCTGGAAGTGGGGGGGATACTTGAGAGTCGTAGACCATGGAGGATAGACGAATCACTTCTGTATGATACCAGAATAGCGGATGACCTAGAAAAGGACATGAGTTTGTTCTTTAGAGAAAATAATGTTGAAAATGTTGCCCCTTCGACGCTGTGGGAAACACACAAGGTGTTCATGAGAGGCAGGATGATAGCGGAAAAATCTAAGAGGAGGAAGATCAGAGAAGCCCAGAGGCAGTCATTACTTAAAGAAATTCAGGGTCTAGAGCAGAAACACAAAGGTACCCAGGAGGAGGAAACCTGGACACTATTAACAAATAAAAGAGGTAAACTCCGTGACCTAATGGAACTAGAGACCAAATGGGTATTTGACATTATGAATAAAAAATTCTATGCCCTGGGGAATAAGACAGGGAAACTCCTAGCAAGTACCATAAAACCAAGAAAAGCGCAGAATTTTATCTCTAAAATGAAGGATAGCAAAGGGGGCATGGGTCACTCCACTAAGGATATAATCAATATCTTTCAAGAGTACTACCAAAAATTATACAAAGTTAATGAAGATCAAAACCCAACAGAGACACAGATTAAAAGCAGAAAAATTAGACAGTACTTAGAGAAAGCTAAACTCCCTGTATTACCCGAGGAAACAATTAATAATCTGGAGAAGGAAATATCAATAGAAGAAATAAAACAAGTAATTAGAAGTATTAAAATGGGGAAAAGTCCGGGGCCTGATGGGTACGCCTCTCTTTATTATAAAAGATACAGGGAAACTCTTGCGCCTTTCTTTCAGAGATATGTGAACTCCATAGGAGGAGGGATGAAAATACGGGGAGAAGCACTAGGAGCTCATATTACTCTGATAGCAAAGGAAGATAAGGACCTGTCAGTATGTGCTAGCTACAGACCCATTTCTTTGATCAATGTGGACATGAAAATCTACTCAAAGATTCAAGCAGAAAGACTAAAACCGCTTATGCCTGCTCTGATTAATAATGATCAGGCAGGATTTGTCCCAGAAAGAGAGACTAGAGAGAATGTGCTAAGGGTACTGTTCCTGATACAGAAAGCCAAAAAGAGCAAAGAGCCAGTGGTCCTGTCATTAGATGCCAAAAAGGCTTTTGACAGGCTAGACTGGGGATTTATGTTAGCTACACTAGGGCAGGTGGGACTAGGCCCTAACATGACTAGATGGATAGGGGCATTGAACTCAAAACCCTCGGCCCAGGTTCGGGTAAATGGTAGTCTCTCAGGAAATTTTTCTCTGTTTAATGGGACCCGACAGGGATGCCCCCTCTCTCCCCTCCTTTTTGTATTATCCCTTGAACCATTACTGTCAACAATAAGAAATAACCAGGAAATAGAAGGGATAAAGGTGGGGGGGAGGGAGCACAAGATTTCTGCGTTTGCCGATGACATGATGCTATATGTAGCTAACCCCAGACAGTCACTGCCAAAAATTATAACTGAATATGAGAACTATGGGGAAATCTCAAATCTAAAGATAAATAAAGAAAAAACTGAGGCATTATGTGTGTCAATGGGAAGGGAGGAACTCAGGGATCTGGGTGCCCTCTACCCATTTACCTGGAAGCAGAGGAAGATGATATACTTAGGCATATTCCTGTCAAAAACTGAAAGATATCTATATGAAGATAATTACGTTCCCCTATTGAATAAGATAAAATCAGATCTTAAGGGGTATCATGTGGATAAAGTATCTTGGTGGGGAAGAATAAACACAATAAAGATGATGATACTACCTTAAATATTATATATCTTCCAAACACTCCCAATAAAAATCCCAGAGGCCTATTTTAAAATTTTGGGGAAAATAGTAAGGAGGTTCATATGGAAGGAAAGAAAACCTTGAATATCAGTGGAGACCCTAACTAGACCTAGCTGCGAGGGGGGACTTTCATTCCCTGACTTTAAAGATATTATAGATCGGCAGTATTAAAGAGAATAACCGAATGGCTACAAGAAGGAGACCAAAAGAAAAAATGGGTAGAAGTAGAGGAGAGCTTAAGTAGAAAAGATCTGGGGAAGAGAATATGGATACCAAAACGCTATAGAAATTTACCTCAGGAGAGTCCATCAATGACAAAAGAAGCTTTCAGAATCTGGGATGTAATATGTAAAGAAGGAAAATGGACATATAGCAGCCCGTTGATGCCCCTCACGGGTACAGATTACTTCCCCCCCGGTAAGGGAGGGGGGATGTACCTGCGATGGACAACTTCTAATACATTAAAATTAAGGGATGTGATGAAAGGTAACTTATTAAGTTCCCTTAGAGGAATTACGAGAAATGTATGGACCTACCCCTGGGGATGAATGGAGATATAGGCAGGTTCAACACTTTGTAGCCACCCTTCAGAAACCCCTGCGAGGTATGAAGGAACTAAACCCCTGGGAAAAACTGATAGTGCATGGAGGAAAAAAAGGGCAGGGGATATCAAATATTTATAAAATATTGACCTCCTTCGGAGAATCCGGTCTATTAAAAGCGTTAGAAGGGTGGGAACAGGAACTGAATCAAAACATCTCGGAAGATAAGAAAAAACAGGTATTAGATCTCGTCCATTCCTCATCGACTGACTCAAAAGTGAAAGAAATGAATTATAAACTCCTTACGAAATGGTATTATGTCCCAACTAAACTCAATAGAATTAACATTGAAACATCATCTCTATGTTGGAGAGGATGTGGAATGGAGGGCACACATGCCCACATCTGGTGGCAATGCCCGTCGATTCAGGTGTATTGGGCAGAGATCTTAGAAATGATTAAAAAGATTAGTGGACAGGAGGTGAAATTAGATCCCTGGCATTGTCTCTTCCATGGAACAGGAGTGGCCAGGAAAAAGTATAGAAGATCACTGATCCCATTCTTTTTGAATGGAGCTAAAGCTTTAATACCCAAAAGATGGAGGGAAAAGCAGACCCCTTCAATAAGAGAATGGATAAAAGAACTGGATAAGACCTGTAAGATGGAGGAACTAATCTCAAACCATAACGAGTGTAGGTCAGAATATGAGGTGATCTGGGGTAAATGGAAAGAGTTCAGGGAGTGGGGGGCATAGGGGCGGGGGGGGGAGGAGTCAGAGAGAGAGGGTACACGTGTTTTTTTTTCGTCCCCCCCCCCTTTTTTTTTTCCTTCACATAGGTTTTGGTGCCTAATATATAGGGGATCTGCTCTCCCCTTTGTACACTGATCACACCTAGCATTTGTGCCCTAATTTTAGGGTACTTATTATTTCCCCTTTATACACGATTCCCCTTTTCCCTAACCTTTTTCACTTTATTGATCACAATAAAAAACACTTTATTCTTCTCTTTTCTTGATAGCACTAGGGGAATTTTTTTATTTTTTTTGTCCCACACCAACTGGACCTTAAGTCTCAACATATAGGGGTTATTATGTACCCCCCTTACACATTGAACACATATATTTTTTTTTCTCTTCTTTTGTCTCTCTCTCTCTCTCTCTCTACCTCTCTCTGCATGTATCCCCTCTATTTGGCTCCCAATCAACTTCTTAGAATCACTTCGGGAAAAGCTGCTCCAAAGAACTCTGCCTACCCCGATTAATAACAATGGAATTAAGGAGTAAAAAAGGAAGATAAAATTAAATAGAAGTAAAACCTCTAGACAGGGGGGAATGTAATGCAACTGATAGGCAGCATAGTTAGTGGTAGGATGGTATAAAAATGATAAAAATGAGCATTATTTTTGAGACAATGTATTTATGTGCGTATGTATAATGTGTATTTATTTGTTGTATAGATTTTTATGTATATTATGTATTTATTCGTTGTATATTTGGAAAATAATGTTTAATAAATACATTTTTGAAAAAAAAAAAAGAAAGGGATCTGGAGAAAACTGTGCACAGCTTTATCTACCCATTGAGTTTCTTTCTCCAAGATTTCCTCTTCCGGATAAATGGGTATGTAAGGGTATAGGTATTCTTTTGCCACTTTCTTTATTACTATCTCCTGTACATTTAACAGCCAAGGCAGAGTCATAGGATCTCCATATCTAGGTAGAACCCGGGCATCTGGAGCACGCTGAACCGAGCATCCAGCAAACACATCCAGCTTATGGTCAGGCTTGATGTTAGGCATGGGCGTAATAGGCCAACGATCTTCCTCAAAAGACCTAGAAATGCGGATCTTTAGAGCCGCATTGGCAGACAGCATAATCTTCACATTGACAGGGGGAACTTCACCCTCTTGCACATCATTCACTTGTTCCTCATTGCTATCGCTGCACTTCCCGATGCAAGACAAGGTATCAGAAAACAGTTTGGATAGACCATCAGACGGAATGTCTGAATCTGTGATAGTAGAGCACTCTTCGGCCGGCATATAGTTGCGCTTAGCACGCGTTTTAACTGGCACAACTATAGCATCTCCATTAACGGTCACAGGCATCACCTACCCTACTGGCGTGTTGCTTCCACTCCTTGCTGGCTTACCCAGTTCCGGTACTTTCCTCTAGACATGTGCATTTCGTTTCGTTACGAATTCGAAGTCGGACGAATCTTTCATTATTCGGAAATTCGGATGCATCCGAATTTCCGAATTACAAAATTAACGAATTTAAACAAATGCGAAAAAACGCGAACGAAATTCGAATTCGAAACGAATTTGAATCGAATGCGAAAAGAATTCGAATTGAATTCGGAAAAAATTCTATTCGAATCGAATTCGAAAACAATTCGAATCGAAAACAAATTCAAATGAAAATTGAAAGCAAGTTTGAATCAAAATCTAAAAAATATAAATCGATTTCTAAAAAAGAATACGATAAAATAGAATATAAAATAATAAAACAATAGAATGAAAATCAAAGAATAGTAAAGAACAGAATAGAATTTAATAGAATGTAATCAAATACAATAATACAAATACAAATACATACAATCAAATCCGGTTGAAATAATTTCAAATTCGGGTGAAATAATTTCCAAAGCGGTTGAAATAATTTCCAATCCGGTAGAAATAATTTCAAATTCGGTAGAAATAATTTCAAATTCGGTTGAAATAATTTCCAATTCGGTTGAAATAATTTCCAATCCGGTTGAAATAATTTCAAATCCGGTTGAAATAATTTCCAATCCAGTTGAAATAATTTCAAATCCGTTTGAAATAATTTCAAATCCGGTTGAAAAAATTTCCAATTCGGTTGAAATAATTTCCAGTCCGGTAGAAATAATTTCAAATCCGTTTGAAATAATTTCCAATCCGGTGGAAATAATTTTAAATCCAGTAGAAATAATTTCCAATCCGGTTGAAATAATTTCAAATCAGTTTGAAATAATTTCAAATCCGGTTGAAAAAATTTCCAGTTCGGTTGAAATAATTTCCAATCCGGTTGAAATAATTTCCAATCCTGTTGAAATAATCTCCAATCCGGTTGAAATGATTTCAAATTCGGTTGAAAAAATTTCCAATTCGGTTGAAATAATTTCAAATCCGGTTGAAATCATTTCCAATCCGGTTGAAATATCATCGAATTTGGTTAAAATATTAACGATAACGGATGAAATATTGTTGAATTCTGTTGAAATATCAAATATCAAAATATGATCGAATTCGGTAGAAATATTATTAAATCCAGTAGAAATCTTTTCGAATTCGACCGTTTTTCGAATTCGGTTGAAAACGATCGAATTCGACCGGGTTTTCGAATTCGGTCGAAAACGATCGAATTCGACCGGGTTTTTTTAGAATTTTATCGAAAACGATCGAATTCCGAAAACAAATTTAACAAATTTAACAAATTTAACTTAACGAAATTAATTAAAAAACGAATAAAAACGAAACAAAACAATTTTTTTCCTTTTGCACATGTCTACTTTCCTCCCCGGTGGCTCGGACATCAAGGCGAGTAGTTGGGCCCGACCATGGTGTTCGGTGTGCTGGGTCCTGGGGTAGTCACTGCAGCAGGAGTAGCATCTTCCTTCATGACTCTGGTGATGGATGGTGGGCTCTGGATGTCATTATCAGACGGAATAGTGACGTTTCTGTCCCAATCAACTTGTAGTATCTTCGGAGGTTGAGTTGGGGAGGCAACCTCAAACAGGGGCTCTCCGCAGCGTGCACAGACGATCCAAGGCCTCAACTGCGTGGTCAGGCCGGAACATCTTTTGCAGATCAGTCCCAAGGCCTCATAGCCTCCAGTGATATACAGGGCAAGCTTACCCTTCAGTGTATACCGCACTCTGGTGTCAGGCAGAACAAGTTTTGCATCGCTCGGACCGAAACAAACACCGGAGCATATCTCCTATGAACTGCACCATCATTCTCTCCAACCGACAACCAGACACATGTGGCAGCACTTACATACTCCTCTGCAGAGCGGGAATTCCGGGGACAGGAGACATGGCTGCAATCAGGCAACAAGCAACATGCTTTTGAACACAGGACCCCTTGCAATGGTAATCTCAGTCTGTCCACACAACAGCCAGGGACTGAGAAAGAGTTCCTCATTGGTTGAAGAACAAACATGTTGAATGTCATCTCAACAGTTTACTTTTCAGAGGAAGATACACTGGCAATTCGGCAGCGACTGTTTTTCTGACTTTGACGCTGGTGATTCTCCTTAGTGATTTTTCTTTATTGTTTTTACATTTCTGTCAGCATCAGTCCTCACTTTAAACTGCAACAAACACCACTTTTTAGTCAAAAAAGTGCATCCAATCACACATTTCCCAGTTTTTACAAAAAAAATCTCAAAGTTCTCTAGAAATTTTAGATTTTTTTTTCTTTGTTTCTGTTATAAAATGTAGTTGTATCCTTCACTGACGGGCACTGATGAGGCTGCACTAATGGGCACTGATGAGGTGCCACTAATAAGGTGGCACTGATGAAGAGGCACTGATATGTAGAACTGATGGGCACAGATAGGCGGCACTGATAGGCATCAATAGGCTACAGTGAAATGCAGCACTGATGGGCACTACTAGGAGGCACTGATGGATGTCACTGGATAGGCAGTACCAATGAGGAGCTACTGACAGGCATTAGGCATTACTGATGGGCACTGGCAGGCATTACTGATGGGACACTGGCACATTTATGGGCACTATATGTAAAACAGGGGGGGTGCAATCAGCGCAAAAATATAAAGATCAGAAAAAAATAAAAGTAATAAGTGTAAAAATGAAAAATACTCAAAGAGTGAATTTCATATGGATGCAAGCTGAACACCAAAAGAACAATCACAAAATTCCTGAAGTAAATATATCAAACAGAGCAGTGCAGCGCAAACCTAAATAGCATAATATAAATATTAAAACGAATATGCTCATACCAGTGAAGACATAATTGAATTAATAACAGTGAAAAAATAAAATAAAATAAAATAAAATAAAAAGAAAGTCCACATTTGCAAAGTGCAAACAAATCCTGTGATCAAAACAGTCAGAGTATCTCCACCATGTGACTTGGAAAACCAATATTTCAAATATTTCAAACGTGATCCCTTCACCAGTAAAGATGGGTACTCTCACCTCACACCAAGACCCTTGTTTTACCAAAGGTCTAAAACGCTTAGAACAAATGGCAGGAAATCCAGATGGCTCAAAGATGTGCAATTATGGGCACTCACAGACATTACTGATCGGGCACAGACTGGCAGTTGATGGGCACTGATTGGCAGCTGATGGGCACCTCTCATGGGGGCTGTGCTGATAATCAATGATTGGTCACAGCTGATCAAGTGGTAAGGAGCCTCCATCAGGGGCTCCTTACCAAAATCAGAGATGTGGTGTGTCAGAGTGTCACACAGCACCACCGATCGTCAGAACCCCGACCCGGCCCTATTTTGCTATATGCCGGGCGGAAAGTGGTTACATTTTTCTCTATAAATATCAGTTTTGCTGCAGCAGGTTCTATACACGGTACATATTTACACGTTTACAAGCTGTTACAGGCGTTTGGCTTTTCAAAAGCCTCTGAACATCCATCCTGAATGCATTTTTTTTGCTTTTTAAAAAAAATGCTTCTAAACTCAACTGCCTAGAAACCACTATAAACGACCCTGTGTACATGTACTGATAAGATAACATAGAGGAGAGTTCACGGGCAGCTGAAAAAAATGCCCAACTACTCCTAAATGTCCATTTACCAGCAGCAGTGTACATGAAGCCTAACTTGCATATAAGCCTTAAAAATGGGGACTTTAAAAGTTTGTCAAGTTTGGGTCCCATAGACTTCAATGGGGTTCGTCGTTTGGATCTAAACTTTAGCAATGTTGGGGAGTTCTGGAGCAAACTGAAATAGGGAATGTTTGGCCCATCTCTACAAACAAGTGTTGAAAGGATGTCTTGATTGTGGCAAGTGACAGGTTTCCCTAAAAGGTAAGATCAAATCCTGCCAACTCAGAAGGATGATAATCAGGCGATGATTATGGTAGGGTAACACCGGTAGTCTGAGTTGAATATCTTTGGCCCCTGAAATACCCGGATTGGGAACATCCCCTGTGAATATGAGTGTTCTTGTCAGATCCTTAAAGACAGGATAGAACACCTTTAGGATAAATTAGAGCAGAGACTGTGAGCCAGGCCTGCTCAGCCCAACATCAGTGCCTGACGTTACAAATGCGATTCTGGAAGAATGGTCAAACATTCCCATAGTCATGCTCCTATACCTTTTGGACAGCCTTCCCAGAAGAGTTAAAGCTGTTACAGCTGCAAATGGTGGGCCAGCTCAATATTGAAACCTACGGACTAAGACTGGGATGCCATTAAAGTTCATGTGCATTTAAAGGCAGATGTCCCAATACGTGTATATGGCAAAGGGCCACTGTGCGAGAACAACGTATGCCCTATCTTTTATTTACTGCCTAATGCAAACATTTAGGCCCGGATTCACAAAGCACTTACGCCGACGTATCTCGAGATACGCCGTGTAAGTGTACATATGCGCCGTCGTATCTATGCGCCATACCCAAAGAACTAAGATACGCAAAAAAACTGACTTCATCCGACCGACGTAACTTGCCTACGCCGGCGTAGAGTGGGCACATATTTATGCTGGACGCATTTGAAACTCCCATTAATTTTCGATGCAAATATGCAAATGAGGGAGATACGCCGATTCACAAACATACTTGCGCCCGGCTCATGTTTTAAGCGATTTGCGTAAGGGTTACGTCCGGCGTAAAATGATTCCCCATATAGGAGGCGCAACTCATGCAAAGGTATGGACCAGGGAACGAACGCCATCGAATTTTACGTTGTTTACACCGTTTACGTAGTACGTGAATAGGGCTGGGCGTAGGTTACGTTCACGTCGTAGGCAGTGTTTTGACGTTTTTTAGGCAGTTATTTCGACGTGATTGTGAGCATGCTCTCTGGCATACGTCTAAGTTACGACGCATGCGCAGTTCATTTTAAAGCGGAGTTCCACCCTTAAAACCACTTGGTTTCATCCCATCCAGCATACTGGCGTCAGCGGTATGTCGCTGCTATAAGGCGTCACGCCTTCCGGAAACAGCCGATTAGCGTTCGGCTCTTCTCGGCGCCTGCGCACAGACCCAGGAGCTGACTGCGCAGGCGCCGTAAATAGCCGGTCCTAGTTCGGGTTTTTTCGGAGGGCGTGACGCGGCTATATACGGCGCCTGCGCAGTCAGCTCCTGGGTCTGTGCGCAGGCGCCGAGAAGAGCCGAACGCTAATCGGCTGTTTCCGGAAGGCGTGACGCCTTATAGCGGCGACATTCCGCGGTGCGCACGAAATTAAATAATTTATTATGGGGGGCGTGTCCAAGATGGCGCTGGGAGCGGACGTGTAACTGAAGAGCTCCCGCTCTGAGAATCTCTCCTGCCTTGATCCTGTGTGGAAATTGGACTGCTTCCTTACCTATTCTCGCCCTTTCTACCGGGTAATGCGCCGGAACAACAAGGGGGGTCAGACTCGCCGTAAAACCGCTCCCGCGGGCACCCCGCCGAAACCTGGGCCTAAGCCGCCCGCGCCAACCATCCGCATGGCGGCTTGCATGGACTCTCCGCGGGATGGTGCGATCCAAGCTGGGTCGGAGGCGTTCGAGGCCCTCATGGCGGCGATCTCCACCTGCCAGTCCACCCTAACGGTGAAGATCGTCCATGTCCAGGCAGAAACGGCACTGATACGCCGCGACTTGGACGCGTTCCGAGACCGCGTGTCGGAGGCGGAGAGGCGGGTATCAGACTTGGAAGATATCCAACGCGACCACCATTCTGACATCCAGGCCCTGAAAGCCAGAGTGAAGACCCTGGAACACAGAGCGGAGGATGCCGAAAATAGAAATCGCCGCAACAACCTGCGCGTCCTCGGGCTTCCCGAGGGAGCAGAAGGTACAGACCCAGTGGCCTTTATGGAGAAGATCCTCCCTATCCTCCTCCCCGCTGCCCGATTCTCCCATTATTTCTCCATCGAGAGAGCCCATCGCATCCCGGCAACCAGGGGCCCAGTGGGAACGCCGCCGCGCACTTTCATTTTCAAGCTCCTTCACTACCGGGATCGTGACACCGTCCTCCGAGCTGCACGCCTTCAGGGAGAACTCAAATTTCAAAATGCCCGGCTCCTGATCTTCCCCGACTACTCCATGGAGACACAGCGCCAACGCAAATACTTCGATCACGTCCGCACCATGCTGAGAGACCGAGGGGTTAAGTATAGCATGCTCTTCCCCGCCAGACTCCGAGTTCAAGACGGCGAGAGGGTGCAGTTTTTCACTTCCCCGAGGGATGCTGCGGCCTGGGCTGACTCCCTCCCTAGATGAGAGGCCTGGACTCTTCTCCTTCAACCTATCTGCCGCCTGACTGTGAGTAAGCTTCTGGGGGGACTTCCTTGTGGGAGTTGAGGGCCTTGTTTGTTTGGAGACTCTAGAGGTCTTCAGGGGTAACCCTCCCTCCTATTGTGCCTCCGGGACAAACTGACTGCCCCATCCTGGACAGAGGTCGTGGACCTCCTCTCCCCCCCTCGCAGCCTTGCGGAGGCTTGCTCTCCTTGTTTGATGTTCAGGAGGCTGGAGGGGCTGCGTCCCGTCCTCATCGGCCCCCCCTCCCCCCGTCTCCCTGCCCCCCCCTGTCTTTGTCCTGCAGGGGGTACCCCCCCATCATGTTCCCCCTCCATCTACCCCTCTCCTGACTCCGACGATGGGAGCACCCCCCCTCATCCTTCTGGGAGCTAATTCACTGCAGCGATGCCTTAAGAACTCTGAACTCTGATGATTTTTTTTTTATCTTTTGGTCCCGAAATTTATTTTTGTTCTTCCCTAAGTATTGCGCCCCCGGGGCTCCGGGTGATCCACACACCCTTCTCCTACTATGGATTCTCGTGTTCACTGACTGTTGTTAGCAACAAAAGCGGGCAGCCGCTTGTTCAATGCCCTCATGTCCGGCCTGAGAGCTGGGTTTGGTTTTGGGAAACAAGCCCTTTTCCATGTTAGGGGGGGTGGCGGGGTGGGGGGGGGGTTGGGGGGCCCTGTTGGCGCCCGGTTAAGTTTTTATGTAATGTGGTTTATGACAGTACTCATTGCTTTCGTTCGATTGCATGCTCTGGTGGTGGGCGGGGGCCCTTCCCCCGACCGAGTTCCGGTCTGGGGGAATGGCCCATGGCTCCTACGCTGGCCTCATCCTCCTGTGAACTCCCAGCAGGATCGTCATGGCAACCCTTGATGTCCTCTCCTGGAACACACGGGACTTAAACTCGCCAATTAAGAGATCCCTTGTATTTCAATGTATTAAGAAACATAATCCTCATGTGTGTTGCAGGAGACGCACCTGGTGGGCAGTAAGACTCTTAGTCTTAAAAAAACATGGGTGGGCCACCACTACCATTCCACGTATTCCAACTACGCCAGGGGGGTCAGTGTCTTGGTGCTCAAATCACTCCCTTTTAAACTCCTTGACCTAGTCCTAGACCCGGATGGTAGGTTTGTGCTGGTTCATGCTCTGATTTATAATCTCCCGTGGTTTCTGGTGGGGTTGTATCTCCCCCCTCCTGTCTCCTTGGGGGTTCTGGGTGTACTTGCGGCCAAATTGGCGCAATTACCCTGTGACAATGTGGTCCTGATGGGTGACTTCAACCTAGTCCCAGACACTGGTATGGACAGGTTCACCCCATCGGGTACTACTCGCCAGGGACTGGCAGAATGGGCGGACGCATATGGCCTCACAGACGTCTGGCGTTGGAGGCACCCGACTTCTCGGGCCTTCACATGTCACTCGGCCACCCACAGATCCTTTTCACGGATAGACCCGGCGTACGTGGGGAAGTCGGTCCTGCCCAGGGTGCGGGACATCACTATTCTTCCCCGCGGGATCTCAGACCATGCTCCCCTGCTCCTCTCGTTGCCCTTGACGACTGAACCTAACAGCTCTGTATGGAGGCTCTCCAGGTTCTGGGTCTCGGACCCGGAGGTGGAACCCAAGTTCCATGACACCTTGCGGACCTACTGGGGGGACAATCCAGGCTCGGCTGCGGAGGCCACAGTGTGGGACGCCTTCAAGGCGTCCTCCCGGGGTCACTACCAGTCGATTATTTCGGGGGTGAGGAGGGAGCATAGGGCGGAGCTCACCAAGGTGGAGGGGGAGGCAGTTAGACAGGAGGCTCTCTATGTTCGCACTCGAGACCCTCAACACTATTCACATCTCCAGTCTTTGACACAACAGGCTGTCCTTTTGCGGACAGCCTTGACGCAAAAGAAGCTTCTTCACCAATCCCAGCGCATTTTTGAGCAAGGGGAATGGACGGGAAAGCTCCTGGCCTGGCTGTCCAAGGAACAGTCGGGCGCGTCCGCCATAGCCCAGATTAGGGACGGGATGGGGTTCTCCATTCGACTCCACAGAAGATCAACCAATGCTTTACTGACTATTACCAGCACTTGTATAGCTCCAGGGTGACATATGACCTAGCCGACCTACTGTGCTACCTGGAGGAGGTGGATGTCCCGGTTCTCACTCCCTCCTCTATGTGTAAACTGGATGCACCGTTTAAACTAGAGGAGGTGCAGGCTGCTTTTAAAATGATGCAGGGGGGCAAGACCCCGGGGCCGGATGGCTTTCCGGTGGAGTTTTATAAACTCTATGGGGAAGATCTGGCCCCTAGGCTACAGTCGATTTTTGCAGGGGCATCGACTTCGGGAGCTCTCCCGGACTCGATGAGCGAGGCAATAATTGTGGTTCTTCCTAAGCCTGGTAAGGACCCTACCCTATGCTCTTCATACCGCCCCATATCTCTCCTGAACGTCGATGCAAAACTTTTTGCAAAGATCCTGGCCAATAGACTCAACACTGTAATCACGGCTCTGGTTCACCCAGATCAGACAGGCTTTATGCCAGGCCGTGGTACTGACATAAATCTCCGTCGCCTGCATAGTCACCTGGCGGTGGCTGGTCCTGGAGAACCCGGGGTGGTGGCCTCACTCGATGCCGAGAAGGCTTTCGACTCGGTGGAGTGGGGCTACCTCTGGGCGGTTTTGACTCGTTTCGGTTTTGGTCCCCGTTTTATGTCCTGGGTGCAAATGTTGTATGCCCACCCCAGGGCGCGTATCCGGACCAACGGGACCCTGTCTGCCTCCTTCCCCTTGGAACGGGGGACCAGGCAGGGCTGTCCGTTGTCCCCGGCATTGTTTGCCCTGGCCCTGGAGCCTCTGGCCGCGCATATCCGGCGTGACCCGGGGGTCCGGGGGGTTAAGGTGGGTCCCTTGGAGGAAAAACTGTCCCTATATGCCGACGACGCTCTGCTGTACCTGGCAGACGCCTCCGCCTCCTTGCGGAACGCGTTGTCACATTTTGAGACGTTCGGTTGTTTTTCGGGGGTACGAATTGATTGGGACAAGTCGGTCCTGCTTCCGCTCCATTCGTAGCTGCCTCGGGTGGACACTCACACTCCTCTCCGGTGGGTGGAGGAATTCACCTATCTGGGGGTGAGGGTGGGACTCGAACCCGGATCCTACTTGAATAAAAATGTCCTTCCAATGCTGGACCACCTGACCAGGCGGTGTTCGACGTGGCCTAACCTCCCTCTCTCACCGGTGGGCCGGGGGAACCTCATTAAAATGGTAATACTCCCCAAATTGCTTTATTTTTTCCGCCAGACCCCAGTCATTGTCCCACGGTCCTTTTTTCGACGGCTTGACGCCATCGTGATGGCGTTCGTTTGGGCGGGTGGTCCTCCCCGGGTTGCTAAACGTGTCCTCTATCTCCCCCTGTCCGGGGGTGGGTTGGCCCTTCCAAACTTCCTGGCCTATTACTGGGCGGCAGTCCTAGTAACGGTCCGGTGGTGGTTCTCCCAGCCACGACAAAACCCGGCGGTCACTCTGGAGGCGGCGGTTTTGGGCTCCTATGCAGCCCTGTCCAACCTAGTGTTTCGGGGGCGCAGTGCCCATCCCTCTGTCACGGAGCCCATGGCGACTGTGGTTCGGGTATGGGCATTGTCCAGAGCTCGAATGCTGAAACCAAATACGGTCTCCCCACACACCCCGCTCTGGGGTAATCCACTTCTTCCTCACCTGAACTCAGTCCCGGACCCGGTGGTATGGGCTCGGCGGGGCGTCCTCACCCTCCGGCACGTCATGCCGGGTGGTGTGGTGATGCCCTTCCCGGAGCTATGCCGGACCTACAAAATCCCAGCTTCTCTTAATTTTAGATATGCCCAGCTACGGCATGCGTTGGCGGCCCAGTTTCCGGAACCGGTGGTGCTTGAATCGGATTCGATCGAGTGCCTCCTGGTCTCGGGTGTAATGGGGAAGCCCCTCTCATCCCTCTACTTAAGATTCACAGTGGCGTACGACGTGGACACGGCGCGGACTCTGGCCAAGTGGAGTGCTGATATTCCGGATCTGGATGAGGAGATCTGGGAGGACTGTGTCTCTTCCTTTCTCCCATCCATGATCGCCTCTAGAGATCGATTTATACAATTAAATTTTTTGCACAGGGCCTACTATACCCCACAGAGACTGGCTAAAATCTACCCCGCCAGGAGCCCGGCCTGTACCAGGTGTTTGGGGGACACGGGTTCTTTCATTCATATGGTCTGGTCCTGCCCCAAACTAGATAAGTACTGGAGAGAGGTGGCAGAGGTCCTTTCAGATCGCTGCGGGGTCGAGCTTGTAAGGGATCCGAAATTTTTCCTCCTGAGTTATTTGGGTGGGATCGAAGGAGATAGATATACCAAATTGTGTCTCACTTTTGTATTATTTTATGCCAGAAGGGAGATCCTACTCTGGTGGCAGGGCTCTGATCTTCCCACCGTGTCCTCCTGGTTGGCCACGATCAACAAAGTGCTCCCTCTTTATAAGTTGACATACGAGAGCAGAAATTGTCCAGCAAAATTTGAAAACATCTGGTCAAATTGGATTGACTCGACTGGAGATCCCTGATCATTCTCTTTACCATGTATCTGACCGCCGGGGCGGGGGGACGGCCGGGGTTTTCCCCTCCCCTCCCTCCCGCCTTTCGGCGTGCGGTGTCCTCCCCTCCTTTGCCCCCCCTGGCTCCCCCATCGGGGGGGCACGGGGGGGTGACGGGGCGGGGGTGACGGCGGCCTGACGCCTTGCGGCGCCCCCTTGTCTGATGATTATCCTTTCCATATGGTACATCCCGTTTTTGGTGTTGCTGGTCCATTGTACCACCAGCATTGTGCTATGCTTATGCTGTCCATGCATGATTGTTCATTTTCGCCCTGTATATATATATTTTTTATTTTCTTTGCAATTTTGTACTGTCGTGTTTATGTGTATGTTGTTGTCTGTCTTCAAAAAATAAAAAACTTTTTACTGTGAAAAATGATTTATTATAAAGTAAGTACATGCATTAAAAAAATAAATAAAACAGCATACTGGCGCTGACGCCAGTATGCTGGATGGGATGAAACCAAGTGGTTTTAAGGGTGGAACTCCGCTTTAAGTACTTGTCTGAAGCTCAGCCCATCATTTGCATGGGGTCACGCTTCATTTAAATGTATCACGCCCACTTCCAGCCCACTTCCACCTACTTTGACTTACGTCGGCTTATGCCGACGACTATACGCCACACCGGCGCAACGTTGGGAGCATTTGCTTTGTGAATTCCATGCTTCCCTCTCAGCGTTGCGCCGGCGCAGCGTAAAGAAGATACGCTACGCCCGCATAAAGATGCGCCGATGTATGTGAATCTACCCCTTAATCACTATATACAGATAGATGAATCTAATAGAAGAGTAACCTGTGTTATCTTTGTGATGCACTCCACATAAATACAAAACATCTTGGTACTCCTCACACAGAGGTTTTCCAGTATGAGCTGAAAATGGCTGTTTATGCCCCCCCACAATTCCCTGCATAAGCCAACAGCAAGTCATCTCTATGGCTTTAAATTGTATGTTAAGTACCCAAGTACACAATGAAGAGGTCTGATAAGACTCACTGCTGTGCTGTTACATCACACAATGATGCATCAAGTAGGGGTTTATGGACGTGTTTTGTACAAATAAGAAGTAGAAATGCATACAATACATCTAATGGTATGTACATTAAAGGCAAATCTTCAATTTGTCTCTGTCTACAAGACTTTATTATTGATCTCCTGTTGTGGACAAGGCAATTACATCCAATGAATGAATTAGCTAATTTTGTCTTTTATGTTGTTTTTCCTGAGCTATACATTTTAACAATACCTTCAACTGATCACCTGTGGCGTATTCCATGGTTCAAGTATTCACATAGAAACATATGTTAACTTAGTAAATATTAGTTTGTACTTATGCTAAGCAATGAATTAAAAGAAAAAAGGTTCCCATACATGGGAGAATCAGATTGTTGGCTGCCAAATGATTGTGCCTTATATAAGTCACCCACATGCAGATTATTTAATTCACTGTGTTGCCAATAGTAAAGGCATATAACATTGGCAATAAAGAAAATTACTGCCTCATGTATAGACTCTCCTTGCAGATCCCCTTTGTTGGTTATCGATTTAGATATTATTCTGGCAGGATAAAAAATTTGCTAAATCAACCAACAATTATTTTGCCCCTTTCCTGATGACGGGAGATGCACACACTTGAAATGCTGTACAGTATATACCTAGGCATGTTCATTATCATGTATAATCCAGTTAGCTGTAGCTCAAGAACCCCGCTATCACAAAGGAGAAGTCTTGGACAGACTGATTAGCATGTGTATGAGCAACTATATAAGTCCAATATACAGTGCATATCAATTAATCCAGTTATTACTAGGAAGTAGTAGTTTGCTTTTTAGTCATCCCACAGATGATCATATGAAAAAATCTAACCCATTTGATGTCAGTCTCTCAAAACTCAAGGTATGATTGTTTGTGCTCCCTACTTATTTACAAAATATAGTCAAAAATGTCTGCGCTATGTGATAAGCTCTACTTGTGTATGGTGCTTTTAACCTTTTACACTCACGTAGAAATCCCGAGGGAGGGATTTATCAATCTTGCTGCATTATAATCAAATCAAAAATGTCCTACCACCAGCTGGGTAATCTATGCCTCTGTGCTGATTATCTATTAAGGCAATAAAATATTAATAAAGAAGATGAATGCAAAAAAGTTATACAGTAGGATTTATGCTATGCATGCATATCTTTCTTTTATTTGCAACAAAGCAAAGATAGAAACATCTATGAAGATGACTGGACGCTAAAGGGATCCTTGGGAGGGGCTCCACAAAGTATGAATAACCCACACAATACGAACAAACCTTTTAATAATAAAAGGATCTGGTGAGTGACCATTCTTTAGGCAGGCCATGGATCATGCGATTTTCTTTCCCGTAACCCTTGGATTTTTGAACGATGGACTTCCACACAGACGATTTTTTATTTTATATTTTATTTTATTTTATATTTTTTCTATCTTTTTTTTTTATCCATAGGAAAATGTTAAAACATGTTCTATTTTTTTTCACTGATTGAAGACAAACCGATGGGGCCCACACACGATCGGTTTGTCTGTTTTCATCAGGCAAACCGATCGTACAGGGCTTTAAGTATCTAATAATGTGTTTGAGCACAGAAGTTTGCACATTTATGAGACTATACATTGATTGGCCATACACAGATTTATTTTGTCCCTCAGCTAAAGTTTTTCACATGGTTGGATGTTTTTGGACACATATGTGGATTTAACATATGTATGTTGAAGTATACAGTAAAACCTTGGTTTGAAAGCAATTTGGTTTGAGAGCGTTTTGCAAGACAAGCAACGTTTTTTTCATAAATGTTGACTTGATATACAAGCGATGTCTTGATATAAGAATAGCGTCATGTCACAACTGAGTATAAAATAGAAGAGAGGAGCCTCTAAGGCCTCGTACACACGAGGCAATTCATTTGTTCAAATCGGTCGGACCGACCGATTTGAACAAATCTGTCTCTTTGGATTTTGGTTTGCTCGCGTGTACACACGAGCAAACCAAAATCCCCGCCAGCAGACAGCGCGCTGACGTGTCGGTGACGTGGCGGTGACGTTGACGCCGCCACGTCACCGCACCAGGAAGTAAAACACTTCCGCGCATGCGCCGAATCCATTCGGCGCCGGTGCGAGACGACATGTCTGCTGGTAAGTGTACTAACCAGCAGACATGTCGGGCGGACGGGTTCCCACCCGATAGATTTCAAAGCATGCTTTGAAATCTGTCGGGTGGCCAAATCCGTCGGCTCGCCCGTACACACGATCGAATCTGTCTGCTGAAACGGTCTAGCAGACCGTTTCCAGCAGACAGATTTGATTGTGTGTACGAGGCCTAAGTGTAGCAATATGGTTACATTTAATAATAGTACAAGTTTTAGGAACTCAAATGGTTGATGATTAAAAGAGGCACATCCAAGTAGGCAGGCATCAGGGGTAAAGCTGTCCACATAGACCATCATGCACCACCATTGATGTTTTTTCCTTTCCACGAGCGGTTCAAGCCTCGCTTTTAGATCGCTCTATTGCAGGGTAGTCTTCCCGGTCACAATTGCAGACTGACACCGGTGCGAGCCGGCGGTGAGGAGGACAGCCTATGTGGATCGCTTTACCCCGGATGCCTGCATATTTAGATGTGCCTCTTTTAATCATCAACCATGCGAGTTGCTAAATGTTGGACCTTCATTAAACATAACCATATTGCTACACTTAGAGGCGCCTCTCTTCTCTTTTATACTCTGTAGCTCCTGCTGGATTTTGCTTCTAATCCCCTTGGAGAGGCCTCCATTTGTGAATGGACATTTTATGGTTACACAACTTATCACATTGCTATAATCGTTTTTTATATGGACTATAGACTAAAGGACTTATGAATAAATGGTTGTGAACGAATCATTTAAGTTTCCATGTTTTTTATGGGAAAATTTGCTTTAAATATACAAGTGCTTTGGATTACAAGCATGCTTCTGGAACGAATTATGCTCGCAATCCAAGGTTTTACTGTATATAGATTGTGTTCATGGTTGGTATGTAAAAAAAGATAATGGATTGTAATGTTTTGGTTTAATATTTGGGTAATTTTGGTTTTAGAGAGCAAAACTATTTATGTGTTATATTCTGATTATTATAGATGTAAGTGTCTATATTTGGTGAATCAGATACACATTAAAGAATGTTGTATAGACACGAATTAGGGGAGACGGTGTTTGGGTAAAAGCATTTGATATTGCACTAGGAAATTTTGAAATACAATGCACATACAGTATAAAATCCTGCTGCACGGAAAGGAAATGCGGCATATTGAAACAAATTTACTATGAGAGATTAGCTTGAGTCATAAATTGGCCCATTTTCTATTCAACAGTAGCATTGTGACAAAATATTTTTTTTTTGCTTTCCTCTATAAATTAGAAACCCAACTCACCTCCTCCATCTTCTAGTGGACCAACTGAAACCATTGCAACTGCTTTTCTGAACCCCCAGAGATCAGCTGTTCTCTGTATCAGAAAATAACTGTTCCAAAGCAGTAGTTTTCTGAGGCTGCTGGTGTGCTCTGCTGAGAATAGCAGCTAAGAACTGTTTTTTTAGACACAAGGAATATTTGATCATTGGGGAGTTGATCAAGGCAAGGCACTACATCCCAATTGGCCCATGAGAGGTGAACTTTCCATATCATAGCGGAATGCGCAAAAGCAGCATATCTTGTTCTGGTATGCGCATTATTGTAGCTTGTTAACCCTTAAGTGGGCTGATGATCGCAAAAAAATACTTCGATTAGTTGCATTGCTATTTGAGCGTGGCTTGTGTAGCTTAACAAGTGACTTTTATTTTCTTATATTTACTGCAAGTGACCTTGCTATAAATTAATGCAAAAACACAGGTGCTTTAAAGCAGTAGTAAACTGTAAAAAAAAAAAAAAAAAAAACTGGTCCCTGTGAAGGTTAATGTCATAATGTATTTAACCACTTCAATACAGGGCATTTTCAGCCCCTTCCTGCCCAGGCCAATTTTTAGTTTTCAGCGCTGTCACACTTTGAATGACAATTGCGCGGTCATGCAACACTATACCCAAATGAAATCTCTGGGCCAGATTCAGGTAGACTTACGACGGCGTATCTACAGATACGTCGTCGTAAGTCTGAATGTCCACCATCGTATCCCGGCACCTAATTAAAAGAATCAGATACGCCGGGATTGAGCTAAGATACGAGCGGCGTAAGTCTCTTACGCCGTCGTATCTTAGTTGCAAATTTTTACGCTGGCCGCGATTTACGCGTTGAATATGTAAATTAGCTAGATACGCCGATTCACGAACGTACGCCAGGCCGTCGCAGTACAGATACGCCGTTTACGTAAGGCGTTTTCAGGCGTAAAGATATTCCAACAAAAAGATGGCGCAGCCAATGTTAAGTATGGACGTCGGGACCGCGTCAATTTTTTTAATTTTTACGTCGTTTGCGTAACTCGTCCGTGAATGGGGCTGGACGTAAATTACGTTCACGTCGAAAACCAATGAGTCATAGCGGCGTCATTTGGAGCATGCGCACTGGGATACGTCCAGACCAATACGTATTTTTCTACATATTTCTGGTAAACAAAATCGCAATAAGCGTTTATTGATTGGTTTGCGCAAATGTTCCAGCGTCTACAAAATAAGGGATAGATTTATGGCATTTTTTTTTACTGGTAATGGCGGCGATCACCAGTTTTTATTGTGACCGCGACATTGCGACGGACACATCGGACATTTTTGACACGTTTTATGACCATTCACACTTATACAGCGATTAGTGCTATAAAAGTGCACTGATTATTGTGTAAATGTGACTGGCAGGGAAGGGGTTAACACTAGGGGAGATCAAGGGGTTAATATGTTCCCTAGTGAGTGATTCTAACTGTAGGGGGGGACTCACAAGGGGAGGAGACCGATGTGTGTTCCTCTGTACTGGGAACACACATTGGTCTCCTCTATTCTGACAGAACATGGATCTGTGTGTTTACACACACAGATCCATGGTCCTGCCGTGATTGCGGGCAATCGCAGGTGACCGGCGGAAATCGTGGCCACCGGGCACACGCACCGGGTCCCGAGCATTGGGGCGGCGCAGGCGCCCCCTAGCCGCCTGGGAGGCCCAGGACGTCATACCTGGAGGGAGGGTTCCCGCTGACATCATTTGACAATGACTCGGTAGGTAGGGAAGTGGTTAATAAGTGAATGATTCAAGCGCTGATATGAATCCCAAATTCAACCAAGGAATAAATAGAATATAAATAAATGATACAAGCCGTAACCATAAGATAGTGTTCTGATACTATAAAAGATATAAAGTTAATATGTGATTGTGCGCTAAAATCAACCTTCTATTAAAACCACAAAAAACATGATAAAAACCATCTAATAACACATATATAGTGCAACTAATAAATGTGCAAATTCCGTGAAAGAAGAGAAAAATATATTAAATCGTCCACAGACTGGTAGAATGGGCTTGTCTGATGTAAAGTGATCACTGGCAATGTCCCTGATATTTGGATCAAACATATCCAGAGTCCAATTTATAACAGACTTCAGGTGTTTTCACATATGTTCCTCTGTGTAGCGTGGCTCTTAAACGAAACACAAGAAGTAAAACAGCTCAATATGCTATACTGATCACTGAGGCTGGGTATAAAAGAATACGACTCACATTCAATCAAATAACCAGCACGTTGTGTATAACGATCAGATACACTGTAGCAAGCTTCTCACTTCGTATCGCCTATGTTAAGACACGGTGGGTAAAGCCACTTGGCTCCTCCTCGACGATTTGCATCACTTGTCACTTGACTTTTTCAAGCCCTTTTCAAAGTCACGTGAAGTCACAAACGGATCCCTCTAGTGCAGAGGTCTCAAACTGCCGGACCTCCAGCTGTTGCAAAACTACAAGTCCCATCATGCCTCATGCCTGTGGGAGTCATGTTTGTAACTGTCAGCCTTGCAATGCCTCATGGGACTTGTAGTTTCTCAACAGCTGGAGGGTCACCAGTTTGAGACCACTGCTCTAGTGGCATACTGTCACCACTAACAGGGATTCCATCTTTACTCTGTCTTTCTTTCAGGTCTGCATCTGTTTGAATTCCCGAACCGCGAAAACGTCACTGCCGAGCATGCACACCAGATTCATGATTGTGGCACAGTACTCTCAATGGATGGTATACTTGAGTGTGCTTTCTATTCAGAGCACTGTGCGCACCAGCTGCTACACATGTAAATATCACCTAAGTAGTGCAAGTTTAGGAGATATTAACTGTACGTAAATGCAAGCCTTATTATTGACCTACCTGTAGGTACTGTACAAGTTAAAATGCAGAGTGTACTACCACTTTAAGTAGCATGAAACATTATCAGACACTATGCTGAAAAAAGTGTATTTTAAAATTAGTTTTCTGAGACATCTGTATAGTGCTACAGTTAACATTCTGTCCCTCACTGTACATTCAGTTTAGAAAGATTTGCGGCCAACAGTGACACCATATAATAAATTCAAAATATGAAAATAGCCAGCGCCCCTTTAAGCGGACCTTCAGTCATTTTTTCAACTTTCCATCTATTAAATCTTCTGCCATTGTTGTTTTGACTTTGGATAGTCTGACAGTAAATACCTTATACAGCCCACTTCCTGTTTCTTGTCTGGTAAAAAACCTAGGCTTATGACATCATACACAGCTCTCTCTCTCTCTCACTCTCATGTGAGTTGGCCAGGAAGGGAGGGGGATGAGTCATAAGAGGGCCAATGAAATATGCAGAGCTGGAGCTGTGCCTCTATGTCTGTGTAAATCTAAGTGAACAGACAGCAGCTTCAGCTGCCCACAGTTAAAATAGATGCAGCCAGACTTATTGGGGGGAGATTTCTGCAGCGTACTTGTCAAGTACAGTTTTACAATGTATATAAAATAATATAATCAATCAGTTGTATTAAAGCAAACACCCCATGCAAAAACACAATACAAGCGCTTTTGGAAGAAAAAAAACTAATAGGTGATTCAATGAGCCAAAAATCCAAACTAGCCACTCTAGATGACTGCAGCTGCTGCCATTATAACTTGGTTCACGGACCAGTTTAACACATCAATAGCTGGGTAAAAAATGTATAAAACCTGAATATGTCAGAATTATATCACAATCAACCAGGCAGCGCTGGACATATGCAACATTTAAACTTTAAACAAATAAATATACAAATATTGAATATTGTCCTTGGAATAGAAAAGTTCTTAAATGAAGAATGGCAGTCTTTAATGCAAATATTGGACTGAACAATCCTTATTCAAACAAAGTCCACTATAGCCCAAGATGATAGGTTTGGAAAGACACCGCTTCACGTCTGTGCTCATAGAAGAAAGATGGGGGTGTGTGAGAAAACAGAACCCCCTCTTGGGTAGCCTCTTACCGCAAAGCAAATTTATATCAGCGTGTCACAGGTGCAATCTCAGCCTCAATCTCTGCTCAGCGTCTCTGAATGGCTCAAGGTTCATACATTAAAAAGATGGTAGGAAACAGACACATAGCGTGATCCTGCTTAAAAATCTTTAATCAAAGCTCCCAGGATAAAACTGAAACAATTGCAGAGGCCCAAGGAGGGTGGGGGGCTGGCTCTTCCTAACCCGTGGATTTACTACCTGGCTGCACAGCTACAGCACCTGATCGGTGCCATGTCCCCGGCCCCGGCCGGCTCCTTGGCCAGGCTGTTACTGCTTGGCTCGGGGGCTGCGTCAATACCGGAGGGTCTTGAGGCCCAGTGGTTTCAGAAACCTAACAAGAAAATACCCACTTTTGCGCTCATCCAGAAGGTTTGGAATAAGGCCAGGCAGCTCCAGGGGGTCACGGGATTTACTGAATTTAGCCCAATCTGGGAGAACAATACATACACTGAATTGGCCAAGCTGGATCAGGGTCCTAGATGGCGCCTTCAGGGCATAACTCTCCTCAAACAGGTATTTCAGGGTGGTGCACTAATCCCGTTTGACACCCTGCGGTCCAGATTTGCACTCCCTCAATCCATGCTCTTTTACTACTTACAACTGAAACATGCAATTAGGGCCCAGGGAGATGCGGTGGAGTGGGCTCAGTCCCCCACTCCAGTATTTCGAGTCTTAAGGGCCGCATCTGAGACTAGAGGTATTATCTCACAGTGCTACCACATGTTACTAGACTCATTTCTGGAGGCACATCCCATGAAAGTGGCGGATAAGTGGGAGGAAGATGTAGGTCCGATGACAGGGGACATGTGGGAGGAAGCGCTGATGGCAGTCAATAGCTGTTCGCTCAATGTAGCACAGAAAGTATCTCAGCTGTACATTTTGTTGAGGGTCCATTATACCCCAGTAAAACTTTTTAAAATGGGCGGGGCTGCGGACCCGATGTGCAACAGGTGCAAGGTAATGTCTGGCGATCTGATTCACTTGCTCTGGCGCTGCCCCAAGCTCCACAGGTTCTGGAAGGGAGTTGTGGATACACTTAACTCTGTGTTCCAGGTGGCCATGCCCCTGGAGCCGATATATTGCCTGCTTGGAGTGTTGGAGGGAGTGGTAATAGAGGAATTGACTCGAATGGCACTAAACAGGGAACTGTTCCAGGCCAGGAGGGCTATTCTCCTGAATTGGAAACTGGAGGACCCCCCCACGCTTAAATCCTGGGTGATGCATATGGGCAGGATGCTTGTCATGGAGAAATACATATATCAGCACAGGGGAAATGCGGGCAAATTTGACAGGATTTGGGATGCATGGTTGGCCACACCTGGCTTAAGCCCTATGGAACTTGTTCAGGGGAGGTTGCTGGGTGGTAATTAGACTTGCCAGTTCAGGGGCGGCGGGATTAGAAGGCATGTTACTGGATACTGTTGGAATGTGCTGGATGCTGGTTGGAGAGCAATGTGTGAAGTGTACTATATATGCTGAGGCTATTATGTCATATTGGTTTTCTTTTCCTGTATGTTATGTGAGCAATAAAAACTTTTCTGATTTAAAAAAAATTAAATAAAATCTTTAATCGCCCAATAAAAACGTCATCCAATACACTCACATGTATAAAACTTTAAAATGGCATATCTCACTGATTTACCCAAGTCGGGTCAGGTTAACCACATCACCAAACGCTCGACTGAGAGCTGAACCAAATGAAGCAGTCTGATTGTCAGTCGGCATTAGAGATCACTCCCCTCCTCGCAGCTTGACCAGCTGCGAGGAGGGGAGTTTAACTTTAATACGTAAAAGACAAAGCATGACTCTTCTGCATTAATGCGGAAGGAAAACTCATGTGCTGGAAATGTAACACTCCCATTAGTTGTGCTCTCAACCAACATCCAATGGCTGGTGTCATAACTGATCACATGTGCAGCACCATGGCAGTTGTAGATTAAACAGAGGCCAAGATGGCAGCTTCCTTGGCTGAACACGATGGGGGGGGTTTACTTCCACTTTGCCTGTTCGCAGTTTTTTGAGCTGTTCCACTTTAAAGGAACACTAAAGTAAATTTTTAATTATTTTTTAAATAAAAAACATGTTATACTTACCTCCACTGTGCAGCTCGTTTTGCACACAGTGGTCCTGACCCCAGTCTTCTGGGGTTCTTTTGGCGGCTGTCATGGCTCCCCCGCAAGAGCTTTCCACCTTCATGCAAGCTTGCATGTGGAAAGCTCTTGCAGGCGTGCTCCCTTGATACAGCGGCAGCCATAGCCGCCGACTGCATCACTCGGCCCCGCCCCCCGGCGCGCCGAGTCATTGGATGTGATTGACGGCAGCGCCAGCCAATGGCTGCACTGCTTTCAATTCATCCAGTGTAGCCAATCAACGGCCAGCCTGGAAACCGAAGAGGATGACGGGGACAAGCACAGACTTTCTTGGGGTTAGGTAAGTAAAATGGGGGGTTGGAGGGGGGGGCAGTACTGTCGGACGTTTTTTCACCTTAATGCATAGGACGCATTAAGGTGAAAAAACATTTACCTTTACAATCCCTTTATTGAGTGCTGGCTGGTTTCTTTCATTTGCCTGGTGCTACAGAATGTCATATCTCTTTTCACTAGAGTATCATATGAACTCATTTACTGTCCTGCTGGGCAACTAACCAGAACAATCTTTATTTTATCTCAACTTCAAGGAAAGTGGACCTTTTACCTGGCAATAAACTGCAGAAGCCACCTAGGGCAATAGAGAAACATTTGCTTTTGAACCAGCCTGAATGTGATTGTGACCTTGAGTAAGTGGTTAATGATAAATCCCTTTCTTCACTCCCTCCTCTCTATAGCTTGCTTCACTCATAGGACCGCAGCCAAGGGACCAGCCTTAGAGTAAGGATAAAAAAACACTGATACTTAATCCATCCTACCTAAACTTGCTGGAGGGGTTTCACCTACCTGGCAATGTTGCAACAAGGGCACTAGTATCACCTATAAAAACATAGGTGTCATTTAGCATCTCGTGTCCTATATGTCAAGATGGATAAAATCTCAATGTTGAAGAGCACTGACCATAAGAAAGTAGAGCAGACTCAATCCATCTGACCTTGATCAGTTTACCTTATCCTCCGCTTTTTGTCTTGGTTCCAATTTAATCTGTAGGTATCCAGTATCTGATAGACGCTCTTCGGAATTCTAAAGGATTACAAAATAAATTACACAATTTAAAACAAACAATTACCGAAAGCAACGAAAGGAATTCTGCGGCTATAAGATCTTTAACCCTTTCCTTACTAATAAGAAGGATTTTGCACAACTGCTAATTGATACAGGGCTGGGTTATTTGAGGTGTGTGGAAAAAAACTGTGGCCCAGATTCACAAAGCAGTTACGCCAACGTAAATCACATTACGCCGACGTAAGTGAAAATGTGTGCCGGCGTGTGTGTGCGCCAGAGTCACAAACCAATATACGCCTAAAAACTGGCCACCCTACGCCGACGTAGCTTGCATACATAGGGGCTGGACGCACGGTGCTGCTCCCATTGATTAGGCATTCAAATATGCAAATGAGGGAAATAAGGCGATTCACGAACGTGAGTGCGTCTGACGCATGCTGCGCGAGGTGTGCGTAAGTTGTACGTCCGGCGCAAAGTTATTCGTTATTTCCCATAAAGGAGGTGCAACCCAGCAACAGACGTGCACATGTCAGCTGGAGAGCAGCTGCAGCAGCATCGTTATGGATGAGCTGAGCAAGCACACTTGCAGGACAACACATCTGTATGCCAACATGCCAGGGGCAGCCATGGTCATAGCACTACTGCGTCCACAGGCAGGGAGGAGGGCACAGGAGAGGATCTACCGAACGCGCATAAATGTTTTTGGCATGGGGGAATCAGAGGTGTATCACATCTTCTGATTCAGCCCTGATGCCATCCTGGAATTAGCCACAGCCCTGCATGATGAAATCACCAGCCAGACGGGACGCTCACATGCAGTGCAGCCACTAGTCAAGGTACTGGCAACACTCCATTTCCTTGCAAGTGGATCTTTCCAACGTACAAGTGGAGTCGTGTGTGGGATGTCACAATCCACCATGAGCAGATGCGTGCACCAGTTTGTCCCCGCAATCCTCACATGCATGTCCCACCACATCAATAAACCGACCCATGAGCACCTGCGGCAGAAGGCAATGCAGGATTTCTACAGAATAGCCGGATTCCCACGCACCGTCGGGGCCATTGATTGCACACATGTGGCACTACGGCCCCCCGTGCCACAGAGCACATATACCGCAATCATAAGCAGTGGCATTCCATCAACGTACAGGTGATAGCCGATTCCCAATGCCTCATATGGCACATCCGTGCCAAACACCCAGGGGCCAGCCATGACAGCTACATATACCGTCAAAGCACCATCCCAACGGAATTCGAACAGAACGTGTACAGGGACAGCTGGCTGGTTGGTGAGTGACATGGGAGTCAGGCATGACTGTCCGACCCCATGATGCAGACATCACGAGGGGCATATGCACAGCTAACATCCTTCTGTCTTTTCCCTTCCAGGTGACTCGGCATATGCACTTGGGCCCCATCTCCTGACTCCATACCGGAATCCCCAAACCAGAGGAGAGAGAAGATACAATGCTGCACACATACGCACCCGTGCAGTGGTGGAGCGCACATTTGGCATCCTGAAGTCCCGTTTCCGATGCCTGGATAAGTCCGGGGGGGGCCCTGTTGTATTCCCAAAAATGTGGGTGCCAGATCATCGGTGCATGTTGTGTGCTGCACAACTACGCCATGAGAAAGGGCCTGGAGATTGACATATGTGATGACCTGACCCCCGAACCACACAGTCCCCCCCTGCCCGAGGCTACCCCGGAATGCATCTTTGCACGTTAAACACACACGTTCATCATGGCACACGGACAATGCATGCACGCACACCACTGTGGTCCCTAGCTCACACACACCACATCCACCTCGCATTGGTTTAGTCCAAGTCCACCAAGCGGAACTTGGGAGCAGCAACGCCACGCCAAGGCCCCAATGATGTTGCTGTCCATTCATACCACATTCACACAGTCGTGGGGATAACCTCTCCCCGACGAACCAAGGTGACCCCTGCCAGCTAACACGCCTTGCTGGCAGAAATGTCCTTGTGCCTATCTGGACACAGGGGTCACACACACATTCACACACCAGTCACACCGTAGCACCAGCGGGCAAACCCTGCCCCTGCAAACTGGTGCCCAGTCACCACTTCTGTTCTCCTCACCGTGTGCAGTCTGATGGTGCTGTGAAAAAAAATAAAAAAATAGGGATCTTGCCATTGGCCGTCATGACAAGCCCTTACAGGTGCACGGCACATGCCTCTGAGCACGTCACCTAAATAAAAAAATAAAACTCAGACTTTGAGCTGCACTGGTCCTCAGAACAGTTATTTGCCCTCTCGCGGGCCAGGCCTCGTGCCCAGGGTTCTGCTCCTCAGTTGTCGTGGTGTCGACTCGCATGGGGGGGTGGGGCATCACGAGGAGGTGCATCCCCTGGGCTGACACTCCTGGAGCTAGTTGCAGTTGCCTGCATCCCCTCCAAGGCAATGGCAATGCGTGTCAGCACACCATTGGTGTCAGCCTGCACCTGCCTCTGCCTGGCGTTGTTCTGCCGCTGAAGGCGCCTGTTCTGGCGACCCTCCGACTGTATAGCCGCAGTGTTGGCCTGCATAATATCGCCCAGGCTTCGAACCTCTGCCACGAGACCTGCTGCTGTGGCCTGCAGCTCCCGTGTGTGCCGTTTCTGGATGGCCTGCACGTCTGATCCCTGGTCCCCAGATGTAGAAGGACCCTCTGCTACCATGTGGTGATGCATGGCATCCAGGGTCTGGGATTGGTCACACAGGCATGTGGCCATGGCTGCACAGTTGGCATTCACCTCCTGCAGGCAGTCTAAGATGGCCATCGTATGTGCAGCCTGTTGGGTGAGGCACTGAAGCATAGCGGCTGCGGTGCGCTGCACAGCCACTGTGCACTTAGCCTGGGTCTTTGCTAAGGACCCGACAAAGGAGGCCAGACTGTCAGCCACTCGGTGCAGGTCGCAGACAATATCTGCCGTGCCTGTTTCCTCTCCAGCCCTTCTTGGAGGGATCCGGCTACACCCCTGGTCTTACACAGAGCCTTCCTGGGTGATGTAGCTGGTTGTGTCCATCTGGACCGGGTAGCCCTTGAGGGGGTTCCCCTGATGGGCGTCAAGGCCGTTAGGGGGTCCACCGTCTCGGAGGGACCGACGAACATGGTTTCCTCATCAAGGTACAGGTATTCCTCTTGATGGATGTCCACCTGCATTGACAACAGTGGAGCATGCCTAAACAATGTGCGTCAGCACAGATGCATAGAGTATTTATTAGGGGCACATGTGACAGGGTGACAACACAGGAGCATGGCTGAAAGACAGTTGTCACTAGACATGTGCACAACAAAAAAAATCGTATTTTTTTGTTCCGTTTTGTCTCGTTCCGTAGATTCGTAAAGATTCGTAATTTCGTAAGATTCAAGTTTTCCTATTCGGACCCGTTCGTATTTCGTAAGACGCAAGTTTTCCTATTCGGATCCGTTCGTAGTTTCGTAACAGTTTTATTTTCGTTTATACTGAATGATTCGTAATTCTGTCTAATTTATGTTCGTTGATTCGAAATTCGTAATTTTGTTAGATAATAATTTTCGTTTAATGGAAAGAGAGAAAGTGGGGGAGGGAGAGAGAGAGGGGGAAAAAAGAAGGATGGAGGGAACGAGAAAGAGAGAGATGGGGAGAGAGAGAAAAAGGGGGAGGGGAGAGAGAGGATGGGAGAGAGAGGGATGGAGAGGGAGAGTGGGGGAGAGAGAGGGGGATGGGGAGAAAGAGAGAGGATGGGAAAGAGAGGGGGATAGATGGAGAGAGAGAAGGAAAGAGAGGGAGAGGGAGAGAGAGTGGGGGAGAGGGGGAGGGAGACAAAGAGGGGGAGGGAGAGATAGAGAGAGAGAGAGAGAGAGAGGGGGGGGAAAGAAGTGGAGAGAGAGGGGGAGAGAGATGGAAATAGGTGGAGAGAGAGGTAGAGAGAGAGGGGGAGAAAGATGGAGAAAGAAAGAAAGACAAAGAGAGAGGGAATGACAGAGAGAGAGAGAGAGAGAGAGCGGGGGGGGGGGGAAGGGGAGAGAGAAAAAGAAAGAAAGACAAAGAGAGAGAGGTAGAGAGATACTTTCAATTACTGTTCGGGTCTAAGCCCTCTTCCACACAGACGGACTCCGTCGCTATGGAGTCCGCCAGCTCCCGCCGGCTCAGCGGGAGATCTCTCCGCTGAGCCGGCGGATGACAAGTCCCTCTCTGGTCACAGAGCAGGGAGGGGCTTGTGCAGCGCAGCTGTCTCCTATGGGGAGGTCTGATGAAAACAGACAGCGTGTCTATTTTCATCAGATCTCACCCCGATCCGATCCGCCATGGACAGATTTTAAATTTTTTTATTTATTACTATTTGTTTGTGAAGCGCACATATACCACCAGTCGGTGGTGCCAAAGCGCTTTGTGACAGGTTGCCCAGATGTTCCGGCGAGGGTAGCATAAATAAAACAAAACTGCTGCAGAGCAGAGGAGGAGATAGAGAAGAAAACGTATAACCATCCATCTGATTTTGCAGATCGGATGTCAACGGACATGTCTCCGCTGACATCCCACGCTCCATAGGACTACATGGAGCGGCCATTCAGGTCCGCCGTAAAAACTGACAGGCGGACCTGTACAGTGCGATCGTGTGAAAGGGGCCTAAGAGAGTTTCATCTTCTTCACCTCATGCAGCTTGCAGAGCAGCTCCATGCCACAACACTGGTAGCCCGGACAGCGCATCAATTGTCTGCCTCCTGCTACCTTCTCCTCCAATAGGTAGCTGCAGTTTTCTTTTAGATCTGTCCCAGAATCTCCCAACTCCCAGCCCACCCAGCTTACTATGTGGGTGGGCCAGGATGACATGTCGATCATCCGCACATTGCACCGGGTGACGGCGGAGTGGTGTGGCCTTTTTATGGGGGATCAGACCCCCATGGTACAGTCCTCCCCTTCTTGGGACAAAGCCTATTTTCTGGAATTTTACTTGGGATATGGGTCGGAATTCCGTGAATATCCTGGGCAAATCTGGACTGTTGGCAACTATGAGTTACTAGGAAGAGAGGCATGAAATCGCATGAAAAATGTTTTTTATGCATTTTCAGATGCTCCCATTTAAGTCTGGGGCTTTATTCACAGAGTGGTCCTACAACGTACCAGTGTTGCAAACCTACCAGATTGAAATTCACTGGCACGACGCCCGAAATTTACTGGCGCAGCCACGTTTTTACTGGCATTTCACAAAAGTTACTAAATTACATTTTTAGGTCCAAATTTCAGTATTTAGGCTACAAACAAGTACGCTAGGCAAATATCAATATGATTTAAGGTAGATATTAAGGTAAAAAAATATATTTTTGTTATTTTCGAATTTAATTTATTTAGTCACATTACCCCCTGCTTCCATCCCCCTCTGCCACCAACACCTCCTGCCTTCCTTCGCCCCCCTCTGCGGTGCCACAACCCCCCCCCCCCCTGCCTCCAATCTCCCTCTGCCTCCAATCTCCCTCTGCCTCCAATCTCCCCCAGGCCCCCTGCCTCCAATCACCCCCTGCCTCCACCCCCTCTGCGGTGCCACCAACAACCCCTGTCTCCATCCCCACCCTCTGCAATGCCACCATCCCCCTCTGCAGTGCCACCAACACCCCCTGCCTCCAATCACCCCCTTTCACTAACACCCCCTGCCTCCAATCTCCCCCAGGCCCACTGCCTCTAATCACTATCTGCATCCATTGTCCCCTGCCTCCATCCCCCTCTGCGGTGCCACCAACAACCTCTATCTCCATCTCCCACCCTCTGCGGTGCCACCATCCCCCTCTGCGGTGCCACCAACACCCCCTGCCACTAACACCCCCTGCCCCAATTGCCCCCTGCCTCCACCCCCCTCTGTGGTGTCACCACAGCCAACATCACCCCCTGCCTCCAATCTCCATGCGCAGTTCCAAGCCAAACCGATCTCGGCTATTTTTACTGGCACATTTCCGCAACCACGGACATTTACGAACGGGGGAAAAAAGTGCCAGTTTTTACGAACTGTGCGTAAAAATACGGGCGGTTGGCAACACTGCACGTACACCCACGTGAGGGCTGTGTTTACCCATGGTCCTTGTGCAGGCATTCCAGTTCAATCTAATATCAATGCGGGAGTGCAGACGCTGTGCGTTTGGGGCTGTACATATGCACTCGTATGTATGGGTGACAAATCGAGAGTAGCATTTTGATGCAAGGAACACCTCATGTGGGTATGGCCCAGGACCATGTGAATGAGACCTGTAACCTCATGTGGGTATGGCCTTCGCACCATGTGAATGAAACCTGTAACCTCATGTGGGTTTGGCCCAGCACCATGTGAATGAGACCTGTAACTTCATGTGGGTATGGCCCTCGCACCCTGTGAATGAGACCTTTAGGTGACTGCCCCAGAGCTCTTATACTTTTTAGAGTGGCAAGCTTCACAATTACTCAGGGGTGACTAGGGTCTAACGTGTGACTGCCTATATACTTTAACCTATTCCTGAGGGTGTTTCCAAGCACAGCACAGCTCTTCCCTTCTCACCCATACTCATATACAGAACAGGGTGAGGTGCTCAGAGCTGCGTGCTCTCCATCCAGTCAGGTGCTGTAACCCTCCATAACCGGGTGCAGCCGGTCCCCTTTCCTGTACATTCCAAGGGGTGGGTGGGGCTTGGTGTGTATTAAAGTGTAACGCTCAGCACTCAGGTCACGTGACGCGGGCACGGGGAGGGAGGGAAATGCTTGAAAAGTTCCTGAAGGGCAAATAGGTGAAGAAATGGCATGAGGAGAGCGGGCACTGCCGGCCATGGATGCTGGGTTCTTTGCTACACCCGCTTATCATGGCTTTTTGGGCCGCAGGTCACATAATAGTGATGCAGCAACTGTGTAGGAGTGTTATGCTCGTTATGGTGGGTGTAATGGTCGCCTAGCTAGCTGATGCTCAGCAGTCCCCCCCCCTCTCCTCCATCCCGCCCCTCCTTCTCCTCAGGCAGGTGCGTGATATTCTCTCCTCACGACCTTCATCCCAGACGGAGCATCACCGCCTCTAATGTGCGCAGACAAGCACGGGGGCTACGAGCTCATACGTCATAAGGGTCTCTGAGTGTACCCCCTCCCTCCCCACTCATCCCTATGGTGTCTTCCTGCTCCCTCACATCTGCACCATTTTGTACTTTGTACCACCTTGTTCGTTGTTTTTTTTTTTCTCTCCCTCTCTCTACGAGAAGAAGGCGCGGTCAGACACTTCCGCGCCCCCGTCCTTGAATCTGCAGTTTCCCAAGCCACGCCTCCCCACCCGCCCCGCATTTGCTCTTATTGGCCTTCCTCCACAGATAACGCCCCTCTTCTACACAAGGTAGATATATTAAGGGGGGGAGAATAGAGAAGATCTCGCCGGGTCCAAGTTTCTCCCCTTGCATCTCGCCGGCAGCGCTGTCATTGTAACAGCTTCCCCCCTTCCCCACCACATTCTTCTTATGTGATCGCCATCCGCAGTGCCAAGTCCGATCACCTCAGTCTTCTAGCCCTCGTAACCAGGAAGCAGCACAAGGGAGGGACATCTGACCAATCTACAAAGCACAAGAAGACAAGTTAAAAAAAAAAAAACAGCAGCATGGCCAGGGATAAAGCCAAGGACAGCGATGGAAGCTGGAAGAAATTCATCTGGAACTCGGAGAAGAAGGAGTTTATGGGTAGAACAGGTGGCAGCTGGTGTAAGTATGAACAGGATCACCCATGGGGGTGGTGGGGTGTTATAGAAAGGGGGAGAGTGGACGTGTTTTGTAGCAATGATCTGCTTGGGGACACCTTTTTCCTGTCAGATCAGACATCCTGGTTTTGGGGGGAAGGTCATTGTGAAGGACGCCCATGTAGGCGATCTATAAGAGCTGAGACAAGAGGGAGGAGGAGAGAACCCTGTGTGTGTGTGTCATCATCATCACCCACTACACATCTAAGGGAGGGGGGGATTGCAGCTTGCCATGGAAAATCCGCAGAGGGGAGCCCATTAGGGGAGGGAGGGATCCAAAACTGGCATTGATCTAACCCTTGACCTTTGTGGAGGTTTGGCTATTTGATGAGTCACCCCAGTAGAATAAATTTTGCATCAGTATTCAAGGTTAGTCAAGGTGACAGGTTTAGAGGTGAGAGATGCGGGCTGGGCATGTAGATTGGGGATTGGCATCAGCACCAGAGAAGGTAATCCAGCATCTGGGCTAGACCTAGCTGGAGGCAGGGGACAACTGTCAGGAACCAGCAGGTCCCTCCAGAGGTCGTATCCTAGCAACCGGCTGTAACCTGAGTTTAGGCCTGGAAGGTGCACAATAGAGCAGGCACAAAGTATTCCGAGAGCCTCCTACGGATTTTGCCTTTCTCCCCCTCTCTCTTTGTTAAATCATTCATAATTGATGATCTATGGTCGTTATGGAAACCTCATTAAAGAGAATTGCACCCAGGATTAGTTCTATTTTGTGTGGAATGCATTGGAAATGAAGCCTGTATGAAATACGCCTTTTTACAACGTGCCATACAATATCGGGCAGGCCAAGCATCACCTTGATGGGCACCACAAGGACATTGGGCCTTCCCATTCTTTTAGCAGTTACTGTCCTTTGAGTTGGGAGCAGCCTTTAGTTTTTTATTTATTTTTTACTTCAGAAGTACCCTACAAAGAAAATTTAGTTTTTAGGGAAGCCCTGGTAGGATTAGTCCTTGGAGGAGCAATAGAAAAATGCAGTGGTGGTCAGTGAGAAGAATGGCACTTTTACATTGGTAGTCAGTGAGAAGAATGGCACTTTTACATTGGTGGTCAGTGAGAAGAATGCCCCTTTTTACATTGGTGGTCAGTGAGAAAAAATGCCCCTTTTTACATTGGTGGTAAATGAGAAGAATGCCCCTTTTACATTGGTGGTCAGTGAGAAGAATGCCCCTTTTTTCATTGGTGGTCAGTGAGAAGAATGCCCCTTTTTTCATTGGTGGTCAGTGAGAAGAATGCCCCTTTTTTCATTGGTGGTCAGTGAGAAGAATGCCCCTTTTTTCATTGGTGGTCAGTGAGAAGAATGCCCCTTTTTTCATTGGTGGTCAGTGAGAAGAATGCCCCTTTTTACATTGGTGGTCAGTGAGAAGAATGCCCCTTTTTTCATTGGTGGTCAGTGAGAAGAATGCCCCTTTTTACATTGGTGGTCAGTGAGAAGAATGCACCTTTTTACATTGGTGGTCAGTGAGAAGAATGCCCCTTTTTACATTGGTGGTTAGTGGGGAAAAATGCCCCCTTAGGCGATAAGTAGTCAAAATGCCCCCCCCCCCCCCCCTACATTAGTGCTCACTGGAAAGATTGCCCCTCTTACATAGGTGGTTAATGGGAAGAATGCCCCGTTAGATAGGTGATAGGTAGTCATAATGCCCCCCTTGCAAAAATGGTCAATGGAAAGAATACCCCCTCTTACATCGATGGCTAGTGAGATGAATGCCCCCTTACAGTGGTATTTAGAATGTTCACCTTATGCAGGCACCATCAGCTGGGACATCAATCAGTCACAGGGCAAGGAACCTCTGGGAGAACCCCAAAGTTTAATGGAACCTAGGTTTAGTATGGCTTGTGTAGAATATTAATAAGGTTGTTACCCTCCATGTTTTTTTTTTTTTTTCATCAGATTTCTTAATTTAAGAAAATGAATTTGTGCTCTTTGGCATGGTTAGTCTGTGTGTTATAAATCCGATACTTGGTGACATGGTTGTATATGGTAAAAAAAATGTGACAATTTGGTTAGGTGTAAAATGTGTGTGTGTGTGTGTGTGTTACAGCTATGGCAGAGTACAGTCCTATGGACCAACCTGTACTTGAAAGGTGATTTCTCTACTGGCTTAAGCCCATGTTCACAATTTGCATGAGCATTGTCTGGTGATTTAGAGGCATCTTTATATGTATGACTTCTAGTACGAGAGCCGAATTATATGTTCTGATCTCCCAGAAGTACCTGAAAAACACACAAACATGCGTTGTTCCAGCGCTCCCAGCAAAGCGTAAGGGGCTTCTGCCCCATTTCTCCCATCACATGACGTAATGCTTAGGTGTGAACAGGCCTCTTGAGAAAAATGGCCTTCTTCATTTTGAGTGTTGTCGTGCTTTGGGAATGGTGCAATAAAACACTCTGGTGCGAATGGGGGCCTGATGCTTATTGTGTGTGTGTGTGTATGTGTATGTATGTATGTATGTGTATATGTATATATATATGTATATATATATATATATATATATATATATATATATATATATATATATATATATATATATATATATAATTTGCGTAATTTTAAATACAAGTACTAGATGTTGCTCAATGCAAGGTTAAGCAATATTTTCCACAGGCTGCCGCTGATACACATACTGAATATTGTTGTCACCGAGGTAGCATCTGAGCGCTCTGGCCTCGGCTACGTTAATTGGCTTTAATTGAGGCTGAACAGATGTGGCTGTGGTGCATAGCCTCAGCAAATTGTTCCTGATTGCCTAAAGCTAGACTATCTTATCATTCTGTGTATTGTACGGTATGTGATTAGTGAAGCTCTTTAGCAGATTTCTTGTTTTTTTATGTCCAATGACATGTATGTGGTTTGCAGATCACAGTGTTTCCATATGCAAATCGGGGCCCGCGTGAAAGTACAATGACAGCCTGAAGCCCGGGGCGAGATCAGAGGCAGCATGTTTGCTTAGCAGCAATGGTGCTTTTCTTCTCTGCTATGGCTGAGCTGTGGAAAAAATTTCCAAATCTCCCTGACGTCATTGACACTTGCTCAGTGCTGCCTGGATACCAGCGTTAACTATGAACATGCCTCTTCCTGACACTAGTAAAAGTAAAGGGTGGCTAGGCCTTTGTGTAACTAGCTAGGCTTTAGGGCCTAAACAACTAATCGATTAATCAATTATGAAATTAATCGATTACAATTTTCATAATCGATTGATCGGCCAGTAACATAATGGGGTTAAAAAAAAACTAAGATTAGCCCTTTATAGTACAAAAAAGCAAATCGCTGCTGTAAATATTACTTTCACTGTCCCACAGTAAAAAAATGACCCCCTTACAGTAGCGATTATTTGCTCTTTTTGTACTTTTTTTTTTTTTTTTAACCCCCACTATGTTACTAAACATCTCAGGCCGGGGTCACACCTTTTTTTGGTGCTTTTTGCAGAAACATCTGGGACAATTACAATACAATGCCATACATTGAATTTCATTTAAATGTTTTTTTTTTTTTTTGGTGGTTAATGGTGTCCAGGCAGCTGTAGTGATGAGCAAATTCAAAGGAGGCATGATGGAAATGTTTCTTATATTTCTAATCTAAACAAACCTCATTCTAATCTTTGATGTGATTTTCGTTCAGAAAAAATTGTACATCTTGTAATGCATGTGCTCTAATCCTACAGGCATACCCCACTTTTATGTACACAATAGGGTTTATTTATTAAAGCTGGAAAGCGCAAAATCAGGCTCACTTCTACATAGAAAGCAATGAACTTCTAACCCTAGCTTGCATCTATGCATTAAGGTGAAAAAACATCTGCTCCTGTGGCCCCCCCCCCCACGAGCCCATGTTATACTTACCTGACACCTCAAAAGTCCCGTGTGGTCCCGATATTCTCTTCACCACTCAGCCTGGGCGCTGATTGGCTAGAGTGGATGGGTTGAGAGCAGCGCAGCCATTGGATGGAGCTGCTGTCAATCGCATCCAGTGACACGGCGCGCCGAGGGGTGGGGCCGAGTGATACAGTGAGCAGCTATGGCCACTCGCTGTATCGCGGTAGCACTCCCTCAATTGGTGACCAGCATGCGAGCTCTCGCATGACTGTGGTTACTAATTGCGGGGAGGACCAGAGACAGCCGCTGAGGGACCCCAGAAGACGTGGATCGGGGGCCACTCTGTGCAAAAACGAACTGCACAGTGGAGGTAAGTATAACATGTTTGTTGTTTTTCCTTTAGTGACCCTTTAAGCCTGGCAATAAAATCTGGAAGCTCATTGGTTTCCATGCAGAAGTGAGCCTCATTTTTGCACTTTCCAACTTTAGTAAATAAACCTCATTGTGTACTGAAAAGTGGGGTATGCCTGTAAATGATACACATGGTTGAGACAAAAATCACATTTGGTTCTTTGGATTGAGGCTAGTACATACTATAGAGCAGTGGTCTCCAAACTGCAGTCTCGGGGGTCTGGATGTGGCCCTTTGCTTGCTTTTTTCCGGCCCCATGGGCACTATTTTGTTCACTGACACCAATGAAGGAGCACAGTTCCTCCACATGACACCAACAATGGGGCCCAGTCCCTCCCACCCACTGACGCCAACAATGGAGCCCAATGGCATGATTGATGAGGCACAGTTCCTACCAATCAAACAATGAGGCATAATTCCTTCCAATGACACAAATGATGGGGCACAATTCCTCTCACTGACACCAAAGATGGGCTTTTTTTTTTTTGTAACTCTAACTGCATTTTCTACTCTTGATGGCCACAGTCTGGACCCCTAAAGTCTGAGGGACCTTAAACTGGCCTAATTGTTTGGAGACCCCTGCTATAGAGCAATATGCTTTGCTCATTTTTAATTTCAGAGGTTTATAACCACTTGACATTTCGTCCAGACCTGAAACTTTAATGGATTCTCGGATGTATTAATGAGCCTTTGGATGAAATTGGTTGACTCAATGACAAGATTGAATGCTCTGGCATTTCTTTTCAGAATTTCAAATGAAATTTTACTGGTGTATGGGCAGCTATAATGACATTTCCAGAGTATAGGGTCATTAGTGGGTAGAGGATAGGCAATCATAATGCATCAGCATACATTTAACCCTGGTTGTTATAGGGTATTATTAAATAGAGGTCTAAGTTACTAGTGTCTAATATATATATATACTGTATAATATAATGCACTGATATTGTAACGTTAAGTTGACTTATTTGATAAAAAAAGGTATTAACTTTTTTTTTTTTTATTATTTTGCAGTTAAAATCCTCCTATTCTATTTCATCTTCTATGGGTGTTTAGCTGGTATATTTATTGGGACCATTCAAGTGCTTCTGTTAACCATCAGTATCTATGAACCAAAGTATCAAGATCGCGTAGCACCACCAGGTAACACTGCGTTTTACTTTTGTTATTGTACCTAATACTACTATACTGTTTCATTTAAAGCTCAATTCACTAACTCAACAGGATAGGAATCCTTATCAAAATGAGGTTTGAAAATGATAGCAGTCTTTTACTCTATACTTACTTTCTTTAAAGGTATTTAAAGATTTTTTTTAAATAACAAACATGTTATACTTGCCTCCACTGTACAGCTCGTTTTGCACAGAGTGGCCCTAAACTCCTTTTTCTGGGGTCCCTCGGCGGCTGTCTCGGCTTTTCCAGGCAAGCGCTCCACACCTTAATCTGAGAGAGTTTGCATGGTGCGCTCCCTTTATACAGCCAGCGGGTATTGCCACTCACTGTATCACTCGGCCCCGGCGCGCAGCGGCATTGGATGTGATTGACAGCAGTGCAAGCCTATGGCTGCGCTGCTTTCAATCCATCCACTCTACCCAATCAACGGCCAGGGTGAGCGACAAGGGAAATTACATGGACGAGCGCAGGACTTTTGAGGGCTCAGGTAAGTATAACCGTTTTTGTCAGAAGCTTTACCTTTACAACCCCTTTAATGAAAATTCTTCTGGCCTTCCTTCACGCAATTGCAAAAATTATAGTGTGTGTGCCCCCCACTTCTGGTTCTGCCTGGGTGCGAATGGCATAGCTGCTCTTAGTGTCTTGGGATACTTACATCATGCATCCCAGGAGCCTTTATGTCCATTGGGGGCCAGCTGTCTCATCCTTGCAGCCAGGCCTCACTAAGATACCGCAGTGCATGCTTGCCATCAGGAACCAGCAACAGACAGCCAGTTTCTGATGATGCCAGAGAGTAAAACGGGCCATATACAGTTCGAATCTCAGGAACTGGCTGGGATTCAAACCATGTATAGGCAGGCTGAATGTACCCCAGTTGATTGATCTTTCAACTTGGGTACAACCATCCTTTCAGATTTTACATGCGATTATTGCTAGAGGCGGTTAAAGCCACTAGCAATATTCGCTGTGTTCTCCCGGCTTGTAGAAAATAAATTCGCTCTGTCTATAGCCAGCCTAAGATGGAGTTTTAGAGGCAGGTGTGCAGCTACTGAGCAGCAGATCACTACAGAGCACTGCTGGATTGGATGAGTGTGTTATCAAGCATGACCCAGCAAAATCAAAGAGGAAATTGGGTGGGAAAAATAAAAACTAGGGTGAAGGTCCACTTTGATATCACATCGTTAAAATAAAGATCCTTATCCTTGTGTTAAAGCTTTGTGAATTGAATCTGTCATAAATGGCACTGTGTGTGGTTAATTTCATGTCTGACCCAATGTCATGATGCTCTGGCGCTGCAACTGATACCATGGTATATTTTAGTCTGCAGTCACAGTGGCTGGCAGCTATTCACTGTGCTGCAAGCTGTAGATAACAGCATTCCCACCAATTAGCTGATAGTGTTGATTATAGGCTTGAATGCCTGGGTCAAGCTAATTGAGAGACTAGGAGCTGAGGGATCTCCAGAGGGTTTCTAGCTGGGGTCATTTGTATTTGTATGTGTAGTGGAGTTGCACGCACAGTAGGGAGGAATCAAGAAAACTGGTATTTGCTAAAAGTAAGTGACTAGACGTCTTGCTAAACTTTTTATCTTTAACATCTTTAACCACTTGACCACCAAAAGGTTTTCCCCCTTTATGACCAGTGCTATTCAGAACTGTGCTACTTTAACCTGCGATTGTGTGGTCATAACACTGTACACTGACCCTATACTAATATCACTGGCTGGGAACGGGTTACATCTAGGGGCAATCAAAGAGTTTACAGTGTTTGTAACAATATGTAACGTGTGATTGGCCACAGCCAATCAGCTGACTTCAGCCAAAATCAAAGGCTAAAATCGGCTGCCAAACTGGGAATAGCCAGCAGATACAGGCACAATCGTGTACCTGTACGTCGGCAGCTCCTTCTATGTTGGGCGGCACACATGTGTGTGTGTGTGTGTGTGCCCCCCTGCCAGCTTGTGCTGTAATTGGACACCGCAGGGGGCACACACATGTGTGCCATCTAACCTAGAAGAAGCTACCTGTACCTGTCGGCCATCTGCAGTATTTACTGTAAGCAGTTGGCAGGTGATTAACAAACATTTTTTGGGGTATAGGGCAACAATCAATTCTGCTCAGCAATTTTCAGAAACGCTTATATTTTTTCTCTCCAGTGCGCTTCTTTCTCAAACTTCCGATCAGGGCACCAGCACACACCATTCTTCCCTATCACCTGATTAAATGTCCCATCAGTCATTGCTCAAGCATACATGTGTAACCCAAGATTTATAAAATTGGGCAGATGTGAGGACTCAGGCATAGGCAGATTGAGAAGACATCACAAAAAAAGACTGGCCTCTGCCCCCCCCCCCCCCCCCCCCCAAGAAAAGTGATTGACTTACACATCCCTAGGAGGTAGAGCAGAGGTGTTTTAACCTCTTGGGCTGCCTATATGTGTTGCTGGAAGTGCAGAGAAAAGGGTGGCTCCACAGGACTTTGCCAGGTAGGGAGCCCTTATGCCCCTTACACGTAGGGCGGAGTCCGCCAGCTCAGTGGGAGTTCTCTCCGTTGAGCCGGCGGATGACAGGCCTCTTTCTGCTCACTGAGCGGGGAGGGGCTTGTCGAGCGCTGCTGTTTGCTATGGAGTGATCGTATGAAAACAGACAGCATGTCCGTTTTCATCAGATCTCACCCGATCCGCCAGGACGAATGGCGAACGTATCGCCATACATCTGATTCTTATTGGATGTCAGCGGACATGGTCACCGCTGAAATCCTATGCTGCATAGACTTACATGGTGCCCCCAGTTCAGTTCTGCCAAAAAAACTGACAGGTGGACCTGAATGGTGTGTGTGAAAGGGGCGTTATTTCAGAAATGGGGGCAAGCTTTAGGGAAGCCATGGGACACTGCAAGAAAGGAAATATTTGAAACCTGTAGGAATGGACAGTAATACAAGTCTCTACATTAAGCTACTGTAGTTCTTCTTCCTTTTTTTTTTTTTAAATGGGGTTTTAAAGTGTTACTAAACCCAGGGCCCTGCATTCATTATGTCTGGTCTCCACAGTACACGGAAATGCAATTATTTTAGTAAATATAAACTGATAAATGCATTTTCTCATCAGCAGTATATAACAGTCTTATGACTTCTATCAGTGTCTGGTTAAGGATTTTAAGAGGGGTTTTCATTCTCCTCTGTCCTATGAGGCTTATTGCCCTGTGCTGATCATATGCACCCCCAAAAAAAATTACTTGCTAGCAATACATACACAACTGAGCATGTGCAGAGTGCCCCCGAGGCTCTGTACTATCAGGGAATGGATTAGAGACTGTCCACAGTGAGTATAAGAAGCATACTTTACTGCAAATAGACTGATTTTATTGTTGTGGGTTTAGTAACACTTTAATGTTACTTTAAATACATGTGCATGGTAGTAAGTTTATAGCACCACTATACAACCTCATCAACAGTTGTATGTATCCAAGTTCTCATATAGAAACAAGTACAGTTCTTCTCATTGCTGTACTGAAGCCTCCGGGTCACAGTAGCTGATCAAATGAAGCTGAAATGTTATCTTCTCCTGTGAAATAATGGTAATTACTACTGATAATGACCAATGGGATTAGAAAGAAGTATCAAGTTACAGAAATCTCCACATACCTCTCCATTTTGCTGCTAATGTTTCAAGCAATTAATTCCTTTCATGTATGTTTAAAGAAGCTTCTGTACACCGTAGAGCGTGCTGGGATATGTAGTTTGACAACATGCAAAGATAAACTGCCACGTTTAAAGAGGGAGGAGGAGTGATGTTCTGGTTTAAATCAAACAAATTGGACAAATGTTCTGGGGACAACTATGAAGGCAATTCCCATTACTGAGGGGATTTTCTCTTATTTCCTGTTGTGTCTCCAAGACAGAGAGTGAATTAAAGTCTCCCCTACTGTGCAGCAAAAAAATTATTGTACGAGAGGTTTAAACCCTTCCCTACTTTATCTAAAACTAGAAGAAAAAAAATGTATGTATATAATCTATATCTTCAGAGCTCCATGCTGCAGCCGACTGGAGGGCTACATTCTAAGGTAAGTATTTCATAATGTATGCTAATGCATACTAGCACATTATGCCATTGCCTTCACAGGGGATTTTTTTGAAAAGTGCAGTTTACTTCCACTTTTGTTATGCTATACTGTTTTTTTTTTTTTTGCTTTCTGAAATTACCTTGATACCTGTATTGAAAGAATCATTGCAGAATTCTCCTCCTGACAATGCTAGTTGACTGGCTGTCTATGGCTTCATTAGGGTCCTTTCACATGGAGCGGACCGTTTTTCGATCCTGTGCAGGGACCGCCCTGTCTCTCCGCTCTCCCCTATGGGGAATCGGATGAATACGGACCGTGTGTCTGTATTCATCCGATCCTTCAGACAGAAGAAAAATAGGGTTTTCTTCCGTCTGAAAAACCGGATCTTAGCGGAGGCGGGTCATTACGGACGTTAGCGGATGCTCATCCGCTAACAGCCGTGATCACATAGGGTATCATTACAAGTCCGGACGAAAAAACGAATGGTCCGCCCGTGTGAAAGGACCCTTACTTTCCAAGTTACTGAGCCAGGATTAGTATGCAGATTAGGTGCCTGGATGTCACTTGCTGCATGATTGTTGCAGTGACTGATTGGGGTTTATTTACTAAAGTCAAACTATGCAGTTGCTCCAGAGCTTAGTAAATGAGTAGAAGCTCTGCTGACTTCCATCATCCAATCATGTGCAAGCAAAAAGGCATTTTTTTTTTTTCCTCGCATGTGATTGCTTAATCTTTGCAAAGTGAAGCCTTATCTCATTTACTGTGTTCTAGAGCTACTGCACTTTTTGCCTTTAGTAAATCAACCCCAGAGAGACTCAAAAGCTGACTGTACAGTTAGAATTTTTTTTTTCAAAACAGATTCCCCATTCACGCTAAATAGTGCAGATGAGTGAATCCCTCTGCCAGTCTATTGTATGCTGGTAGTCAGCACCTGTCCAAACAAGCAGACAATTTTCTGTCTGGCTTTATGGATTTTGTGGTTGAAGAACGGCCGGCAGGAGGGTGAAGACAGGGCCACCCACTGATTGAATTTTATCTGGTTCATCAGGAACTGGATGAAATTTTCATAGCGTATAGCTGAGGCTTGCAATCCGTCCCTTAATGTACAGGTTGTATATTCTAGTATAAGATATGCCCGCCCATACACAAGCACATTTCAGTGCTACAAAGCGGATGTGGCAGACACCAGAATTTCATAGATCTAAAGCTGTTGGTAATCATTTGTCATCTAAATACTACCCAGATACCAAACATGGTGTTTCAATATCGTTGAGCAAAAAAAAAAAAAATGGAGTGTGTACAGCTTAACTGTGTAAGCATTGAAGTCTGGATAGGATGGAACTACAGTATCTGTTAACATCACGTAAACAAATACTAAATTATTCATGTGACAGCGCTGACCTGCCTCCTCTGCAGGCTAGATGTCACACAGTCACATGTGCCTTTTCTTTCTTGTGAGTAATGGTGACACTGACATTGATAGATATTTGTATGAAGAGATCTCATTGATGTAGTCACATTTAATCTGCCTACAGTTGGTACATTTGATAAGACTTGGCAAAGTTTGAAAGTCCAAAAAAAAAAGCTTGCTTCTATTCCATTTTAGAATTTCAGGAACCAAAACCACATACACTGTTAGGCTGGGTACATACTGTACACATTTCAGCTGGTTCAACAGGAAATTAGCTGTATGGGTGGTGCTGTCAGCCACCTCCCACCCAACGTCTTTCAATGTAAAAAATCGTAGTCTAAAATGGCACACAAAAAAAAATGGAAGGAGCTGGGCTGCACATTTCAGCTGAACAGCAGCTGCATCCAATCGGATGCAGCCGCTCTCTGTGTATTCTAACTGGATACTGTCAAAATAGAGGATTCACAGTGGAAGATTCCTTTATCTGCGCTTTATGTCATTGATGGGAAAATCTGTCGCCCCCCCCCCCCTTTTTTTAAGCCCACAGATTGAATGAGAAAAAAAAATCTGTGTATACTGGATTTATATAGGATTAGAATTGTGTTCATTCGAGAATGATTTGTTTTTCATCACTGCAGCCAAAAACTATCTTTAATTTGACCCAATTAATTATTAGAAGATTGAAAGATAGTTTAGAATTAAATGAAAAATCTACCAGTGTATGGCCAACTTAAAGGGCCATCACCCCTGTCCCAGTGCTGGGGTCTTTTATATAACTCCACCAGGGATGTTAACACCTTAAGGCCAGCACTTCCTGGCCTTTAAGACAGGGATCTTCAGCTGTTGTGGAACTACACGTCCCATGGGGCTTTGTAAAACTCTGTTCACTAAGATGACTAGGCATCATGGGGAAACTGGAGGGCCATAGTTTGGAGACCCCTGCTTTAGGAGGTTTCTGATGCCTGGAGGCTAGGCAGAGTTTCTGATCATGTGACCGCTGTACTTGGCTGTCACATGATCGGAATGCTCCAAATCCCAAATTGATTGGGAGCTTTCCGTTAGGCACTGGTAACTGTGCCAGGAGCTTTACATAGTTCATTCTTTACATAGTTAGGTTGAAAAAAGACACAAGTCCATCCAGTTCGACCATAAAAAAAAAAGAGTGCACGATGTTGTCACAGCTCTATTTACATTCAGGTACGCTGCACTTGCTGTGCGGTGACATGCAGACAGGATTTTTGACACGCTAGGTGAAACCTAATTTTGCCGCCCCCCCCCCCCCCAATAGCTCTACCCTTGACCCCACCCCCTTTGCCCTGCCCATGTGACAGGAGGCGGTGCTATACAGGAATCATCGGCTCTGGCTCCAGTGCTGCACTGTGTCTGTAATTACACTACCGGTCGGACGGAGCGACTGCCTAAGACTGGGTTAGTTACATGCTGCAGCCTGCAGCTCATACAGACGTGGAGGGAAACCAGCGGCCGGGCTCCCCTAGTGGTAGCACCGGCCTTGCATGCAGAGCGATATGCAAACATGTTACATAATATCGCACTGCTCCGCCGCTTCTGGTCTGAACATGACAAAAAAAGATTCTTTTCTATGTGTCATTACCGTTACCTGTATTTATCCATGAGAAAAAACGCAGGTAACCGCACATGGGGTGAATGAGCGCTTACTGTAAATGCAGGCACTATAACAGCGATGAATTGTTAGCATTGCGTTGAAATGGACTTGTTCATTAAGTGTCAGCAGGCAGTCAGTTCTCTATTGTTATATAAGTGCCAACTTGGGAACAGTATGGGCTTTTTGCCATCACAAATAAGCTGGATATTTCTTTTATTTTTTTTACACGGTTTTATTTACAGAAGTAATGTACTAAACAAAAAAAGATGAGATTTACAGAACTAAAGCTTTAATCCCCCTTTATTAGTGCACAGTATTCCTCGCCCTTTATACAGGCCAGACAGGATAAGGAAATATTTACATTACTCCAAAAATGAATGATAAACATGTCTGCGCCTTATGAAGGAGTAATACTTCTGAGGACAGGCATTTTATTTATTAAAGTTGTGAATTGGCGATCAATCCATCCATAGATGTGAGATATAAAGCGTTGGTAGTTGGTAGAGCAGTGACACGTGTCTGTATATACCATGTAAGCAGTTCCAAGTCTTATCTGAAGTGCAGAATGTGAGGCCTCCATACCCAAAAAGGGAAGTACAATTGTGCTTTGTGTGTGGCTTTCCTTTCCTCCATGTGCTGACGAATGTATTACATAGGGAGGAGTGATCACTGCTACTTCCCCTCTAGATATGACCTTGACTCACAGGCTCAGTTAATAATTCACCGCCAACGGTTTTTGTTGTAGCCTTCAGCTAAATGAAATCGGCCTGTTCTCTTCAAACGTACACTGGCTTCCGTCCGTAAAGTGCTGTGCTGTACTTTGAAATATGCAGGACAGGAAAGATAAAGCTCTTAGGCACAAGTAAAAAAGAAAAGGTGAAGATGATACAGAAATGGTCTAGTTTAGTTCCAGTCTCCTTGTCAATTGTTTTTAAAAAGCGCCCCATTATTCTTTTTGCTAGTACAATCAAAAGTCAAAACTGTTATCAGTCTGATCATTCATGTGGCTTATAAATCTTTGTTTTTACTCGCTGGTATGCAGACAGTGGCCATTGCTACTGTGGGCATCTAAAGCCCACTCGTGCTCATATCGGGCAATCGCTGCAGCTGGCTAACCTGCATACATCTTGCGCCTGTGCAATCAGGAAACAGCGTGCAGACATAACGCGACCGGAGCAGAGGATGCCTATCATATCTTGACTCCAGGGATATCAGTTTCATCAATCCCACAAGTCAAATTATGACGTATATTGCCACAACAACTAGGGCCAGAAGTGCAGGGAATTTGAAATAATATAAAAAAGAAAATAAATAAAAGCCAAATATTACAGGCAAGGGTATTGGCTAACAGTGGGGCCGTGGGTGTAAGAAAGGGTGGAACTCTGATTTCAATCATGTTGATATATATACATTTTTTTTTTTTTTTTGGGATCAATTTCAGTTTTGTTTGTAAACCTCACACTATGAACAAAGCTTATCCCTCTATAATGTGTACTTGTCCCAATTAAGAACACTGTCCATTCTATCATCTGCTTAGTTCCTCTGCTATCAGCATGAGTCACATCTGACAATTTTCCTGACATCAAGAGAAAAATGGTGATGGGAGGGATCTCCAGCTGAGCTCTGTTCCTATGAGCTGTGTAGAAAGGCGGGGGGGGGGGGGGGGTCCCGCTTCCATCCATCCAATTAGCTCTCAGAGCTCTCCAGAATGTAACGTCAGCTCTCTGACTCATTTTTTCTTCTAACAGTGCAGACAAGCTTTGTAGTTCAGCCCTTTGGATATAGAGAAGACTACAGATAAACAGATACAATGTATGTAGGAGGATTTGTTTCATCTCACCTGATAGCAGTCACTTCACTGGGTATATGTGTGGGTGTTACAATCACTTTAATTTTGCCTTCCTTGGTTCCAACATCAATAGGCTAATAACATTTCTGTTTTCATTACATATCTTATGCTAGACCCAATGACATCATCCTTGTCTCTCTGTTCCTTTCTATACAATGCAGGCAGACAATGGCTGTTATATGGGATCAGCAGGGTGCTGTGAAAAGCTTCCTGAAAGCTTCTAATGCAGACTTTATAAAATCAGAGGGTGTAGTGAAATTGGAGTATGCCATTTAGGTACAGGAAAGGAGCCTGGACAACAATTTTCTTTAGCCAGTCATATGATTCACACACCTCAGTATTTCCTATTACAGCATTACAATGTCATGTGTCGCAGTCATTGGCTTAGGCCCTCCTCTTCAGCTTCTAGCACCTGAACACGTGTTGGGGTGGCTGCAGTAGTGCCTGGCTTGCTTACAGTACTTGGCTCCCTGTTATTAGGGCTCATTTCCATGGACGTTTTTACAGCCACTTTTCTGAGCGTTTTTTACAGCTTAAAAACAGCTCTCCATGTTAGTCTATGACCTCATGCCCACCATGACGTTTTTGAGCTGTAGATGGCTACTGAGCTGTAAAAAAGGCAAAAAAAAAGTGTCTGTAAAAACGCCAGTGGAAATGAGCCCTTAGTGTGATTTATGTTTTGCTGGGGGGGGGGGTAAATGTTGGATTTATTTCAGCCACTATTATTTAAAAATATTTTACTAATTATAATACACAGCTAGGCTAAAATGTGTTCCGATTCTTATTTGGCAGTCAAGTTCAGATTTCCTTTCATTAATTTCAATCATTTCAGTGGGCTGCGGACAAAGTAGTGTAAGCACTACTGTTTCAAAATGCATTGCATGTTACTGTGGTACTATGCGATTTGGTGCCTGCTAACGCGCTGCATTTGCAATCTGGGGTGCCATTGTAATTTGCTGTGGGTCACAACAAATCTGTGCTATTTCAACAGTATGTAGGCCCATTGTCCTTTAACGGTATCAGCTGAACAGTGACTGTATAATGTCAGTTGCAGTCCCTGTTCAGAATCACCATTGTATTCAGGCAGTCATGGGTGCCATAGCTGCCAGAAGATGATAGCCATCAGTAAAGATTCCTCCATCTATGCTATTAGCAGAGGGAATCAAGTGGTGTATTGCTACCTATAGGTTTAGCCAGGAAAGAGCCATTGTAATGTGCAGTAACAGTCTGTAAGATTTTAGTTTACAGACAATGTCATAGAAGATGGCTTCTACCTACCACTACAAGCTTTGATCAGCTCCTGAAGTGTTTCCAACATTTTGTCGCAAAGGAATGGCCATACATAGACTGGTCCCTGCTGAACCAGCTGAATTTCAATCTATGACCCTTCCATATACTCAGTGACGTGACTGGCCTCAGTTGATACACAGAGATGAAACAAATCCCCCTACATAACTTGGACCTGTTTATCTGCAGTCCCTTCTTCCTTCTCCCTTCTCCGTTCTCCCTTCTCTTTCCAGAAATTATACAGCTTGTCTAAGTGTACAGATGGTGGAGGAGAACTGAAGTTACACTCTAAAGAGATCTGAGAGCTGGTTGGAAGAAAGAGACCCCCCTTCCTTCCCTTTACACAGCACACAAGAACAGAGCTGAGGCTGTCAATCAGCTGGAGTTCCTCCCCTGTCACCATATTTCTCAGTGTCAGGAAAACTTGTCAGAAGTGATACTGATAGCAGATGAACGAAGCAGCAGATGGAAATTACACTTGGTGCTCTTAATTGAGACAAGTACACACTATAGAGGGATATGCTTTGTTCATATTTCATTTCTGAGGTTTACAACCACTTTTAGGAGTATTTCATCACACAAAATCTTTGCCTCTGGTGTAGATCACTTTCGTTTTTCAGGTGTATATACTAGTTCTAATGGTGCAGGTGGTCTTGGACAAAAGTGAACTTTAGGCAGGCATTGAAATACACAGATGAGATGCATCTTTCACCCCCCTTATTCTTATTACTGTGATTGAAGTGAACCTCCATATTTAGTGACTGTGAGGCATGAATGGGGTCAAGCCAGAGCTCTGCTTGTTTGCTTTGTTCCAAACATCTTTGACATGTGTCAGGATTTTAAGTTTTATTCACTTCAATATATTTCTTTTTTTATTCTAGGACTCACACAGGTGCCCAGAGCTTTAAAAACCGAAGTCACCTTTTCAATGAATGACCCATCAACATATGAAGAATATGTGAATAGTATATCTAAGTTTTTGGAAAAATACAACAGCAGCAAGCAGTTAGACCCAGAGATTTTTAGAGACTGCGCTGGTGAGTATGAAAACCGCATTTGTAGGCATTTTTTGTTCCTTGACCTCGATTAAACTGGCTGCTTTGCCACTCCAGAATTTTATAGGTTTGCTAGTTTATGCACAGTAAATTACTGGTGCGTTGAGCTGTGTAAACCAGTGATGGCCAACTTACTTAAGGTAGGTTTCCTCAGGTGTGGACCCTAACATCACTAAGGGCCACATAGAATGTTGAGTAAATGCAATGCAAATGGGCAACAGGAGATGGTCGGAGACTACAGGCATGCTACAAGACATGGCCACGAACTGCAAGCATGCTATAGGTATGTATATTGTTGGTGTTAGTGAGAGGAATGGTTCCCCCTTATAGGTGTCAGTGGGAGGAATAGTGCCCCAAGGCCCCGACAAGGGCAAGTAAAGGGCCGCATTTGGACCACGGGCAGCAGTTTGGAGACCAGTACTAGAGTATCAATTTCAAGGCTACAGCCTTCTGTTTGCACATTTACATTGACATTTAAATTAAAGGGGTGTTCCAGCCAAAATGTATGTTTATTAAAAGTCAGCAGATACAAAAAGTGTAGCTGCTGGCTTTTAATAAACATACACTTACCTGCTCCAGCGTTCCAGCGACGTGCCAACCGGGGCTCCGGTCCTCTCCTTAAGAGTCTCTTCTGATCATGGGCTTTGTGAAGGCGTATACATTCCCTATCCTCTATTCTGTCTATTTAGGAGGCAGAGGAAAACCTATACATGCTTATCTCTGAGGAAGGGACTAAGGGCCCTTTCACACTGGTGCGTTTTTGCGGTAAAAATAGCGCTATTAAACCGCTCCCCATGCCCATCTCCATTGAAATGAATTACAAAATGCGGTAAAATCGCTGTTTTGCCGCCATTTTAATCACGGCAAAACACCACGATTTTACCGCGTTTTTAATTCATTTCAATGGAGAGGGGCATGGGGGTGTTTAAATAGCGCTATTTTTTCTTATATATTTTCTTTTATATAACACCTGTCCAAGAAATTTGCCCCTTCATTGCCATAAAATCTGGTCCAAACACCATGGCATTCATTGCCTTTTATGTGTTTACAAGTATGCGTGTTGTACTGATTCACCTGAGACTGACTTTATTGTGTGTGTATTTTTTATTTAATGTTATTTTTCTTTCACTAAAAACTTCTCATTGTGCAACCTTGTATTCTGAAAGTAACATAGTACTCTTGAAAGCTTGTAACTTTTTTTTACAACTGTTTGAACTAAATAAAACAATAAAGAAATGTGAAAAATACATCGCAACATTGTTTGAGTTGGCTGTAAGAGCCGGTTCACACAGGAGCAACACGACTCTGGCCGCCACTTTGCAAGGAGACCTGAGCGCGACTTACAAGGCGACATAAAATTGCCTCCAGGACAGGTGACTTTGCCAGTGGCCAATCAAACAATCAGCTCTGTGGGGGGGAGGGGTTTAGTCAGGACTAATTCTAGTAGGGATTTCAGTTCAGCAGAGTCCCTGGGTTGTCAGTAAAGGAAGTTGGGAACACAATGGGGGTTATTTACAAAAGGTAAATCCACTTTGCACTTCAAAGTGCACTTTCAAGTGCGGTTGCTGTAGATCTGATTGGGACATGCAAGGAAAATAAACAGCATTTTTGCTTGCACATAACCTGGATGATAAAATCGGCAGAGCTTCCCCTCAGATCTACAGCGACTGCACTTGCAGTGCATTTGTAGTGCAGAGTGAATTTCCCTTTAGTAAATCAACCCCAATGATTCCGACAGGATCAAAAGGTGTTTTTCTGTACTTGCATCAAAAAAAAAAAAATGTGCATGTACGTTGTAAATGCACAGTATTGCATTTTTATTTTATTTTTTGCTCAGACATGTGCTTCAAAGGCAACATGTCATGAAAAAACATGGCGGCTGCCATTGCTGATCTCTCTGCCTAAAAATACTAGTTTACTTTTTAGTTACTTACCGTACCTTAGTAGCTGGACAGCTTACTAAACCTACATTCAACTTTTCAGACAAGCCATCAACCTACACAGACCAAGGACCAATTACTGAAGATGGTGCCCAGAAATTATCATGCAAGTTTGATAGGAGTTGGCTTGGAAATTGCTCTGGTTTACAAGATCCAACCTTTGGCTTTAAGGAAGGCAGGCCTTGTGTAATCATCAAGCTCAACAGAATCTTGGGATTTAAGCCAAAGGTAAGATCTCTCTTTCCCATCTCCTTTGCAACCCCGTGTTTGTTTTTTTTTTAAGTCTAAAAATGTAATGTATGCCTTTTTATTTCAGCCCCCAGCAAATGGAACTTTTCCTGAAATCCCCGGAGTACCTTACAATCCAAATGTTATTCCTATTATTTGCGCAGGAAAGGTAAGATCTGAATTCTGCAATAGTTAATCTGTTTATCATGGAAAAATACATAACCATTGATTTTAAAATGAAAACGCAGACAATTGTGTATTCCTTAAAGTTCCTAAAGAATGCAATGGTTTTACAGATTGCCCGGCAGATAAATGATGATCTTAACCGCTTCCTGACCACCGCACAAATATTTAGGCTGGCATAATGGCACGGACAGGCAAATGGGCGTACATGTACCCTGCCACAAGCTTCGTGATCGTGCCCCCGGACTCGATGTCCGCCGATGTCCCGTGATTGGGTCACGGAGCTGAAGAACGGGTAGATGTCAGTGTAAACACAACATTTCTGCATTATTACTAGTGACAGGTTACTTATTGTCTGTTCCCTGTCATTAGGAGCAGCGATCAGTGACATGTCACTCATAGCTATACCCCCTTACAGTTAGAATCACTCCCTAGGACACACTTAACCCCTTCCCCGCACCTAGTGGTTACCCCCTTCACTGCTAGTCACATTTTCACAGTAATTGGTGCATTTTTATAGCACTGATCGCTGTATAAATGTGAATGGTCCCAAAATAGCGCCAAAAGTTTCCAATGTGCCCGCCATAATGTCGCAGTCATGATAAAAATTGCTGATCACTGCCATTACTAGTAAAAAAAATATATAAAAATGCCATAAACCTACCCCCTATTTTTTAGATGCTCTAACTTTTGCACAAACCAAACGCTTATTGCGTTTTTTTTATATATATTTTTTTGGGGGGATATTTATTATAGCACAAAGTAAAAAATATTGATGATCAAATACCACCAAAAGAAAGCTCTATTTGTGGGGGGAAAAAAGGTTGGGAACCATGTTGCACGACCACGCAATTGTCGGTTAAAGTGAAGCAGTGCCAAATTGCAAAAAGTGCTCTGGTCTTTGGCCAGCCAAATGGTCCGGGGTTGAAGTGGTTAAAAATGATCAAGTAGGATTAAAAAAGGTAGCTGCCATGTTTTTGAAGGTGGCCGTTGCAGTGCTCTTAGCTTTCTATTCACTACAATACTTGAGTGTCGGGCCCAGAACAAACATAACCATTATCGGGTGTCCTGACCATTAATATGTATGTTTGTCCCAGTTCCACTGATTTAGGAATTTGTGGAAGAAGGATAAGAAGGAAACGGCCCTAAGCCTAGGTTCACATTGGAGTAATCCTTTCTCAAAAATAACTAATAAAAAAAAATAGATGACAAACCTTCTGCTGCCCACACAACTTGGTTTTGGAAGCTTTCCATCGAGAAAATGAAATGGACCACAGCAAGCTGCCACCTGCTGTTTCAGTTGATTCCCAATTGAAATTGAGTTTTGATTGACCAATTGAAATTGAGGTAGAAATAGATTAAAACCTACTCGGACATCATTTAAAAGGTCGTTTTTTTACTGTGCACTGGTCTATGTTTTTTAGATTGAAAATAAAATGCCTCCAAATTTGTCAGCATTGGGTATTCCAAGCAGAACACTGCAGGATTCTGATACTTTTGTTCTTCCAGGGTGGTTAAAGCCTTTTTTTTTGGATTGCTTACATGAATATATATATATATATATATATATATATATATATATATATATATATATATATATATATATATATATAATTTTTTTTATATATGGATTCTACCAATTAAGCTATAGCCAGAGGGGCAATGTGTAAATGGAAGGAAATATATTAAGTTCTGTGTAGAATATTTTGAAGTGTGCTGCAGCGATATATTCTTTACAAACAGCAAATGAGCTTTAAAACACTTTTAGGCCGCATACACACGATCGGTTCAAACCGATGAAAACTGACTGAGGTTCGGTTTCCATCGATCCAAACCGATCGTGTGTAGGCCCCATCGGTTCGTTATCCTTCGGTCAAAAAACAGAGGGCTTGCTTTAAAACTGAACCGATGGACGGCTAACTGATAGGTCAAAACCGATCGTTAGTATGCAAAAGCATTGGTTAAAAATCTACCCATGCTTGGAAGCATTGAACTTCGTTTTTTTTCTTCACGTCGTTGTGTTTTACGTCACCGCGTTCTGACACGATCGGTTATTTAACCAATGATGTGTAGGCACATCAGTCGGCTTCATCGGTCCTTTGGACCGTTCTCATCAGATGGACTGATCGTGTGTACGTGGCCTTACTGACTGCAGGCACCACAGAGCAACTTGGCCTCCAAGTTCACTGAAGGTCTTCTCCCAGTAGCCATTCAGCAGTTTTGCTAATCTGTAATGTAAACATAGCAGGTATTCTGGGAAGGGGTAGCTGAGCTGCTGAAAACCAACTTAAAGCAGCACCAAAGTTACAATACTTGCACCTCCTCTCCAACGGTCCAATGTCTGCGAGGAGTCTCTCGCCAGCATCTTTCCCCAGGCTTCTTCTAGGTGCCTATCTTTGGCTGTCTTGATTGGGCATTGCAGGATGATGCAACTTATGCACAGGAGTCAGTCATCCTGGCACACATAAACTGTGCTGGTAATGTTAACTGAGCTGTGCATGCCCAGCTTGGTGTACAGCTCAGCGTACATGGCACAGAAGACTGCAAGCAGGCAGGTAGGTTTTTTTTTACTGCAGAAGAGACACTGGGGTTGATTTACTAAAGGCAAATGGTCTGTGCACTACAAGTGCAGTTTCTCTAGATCTGAGCAATTCATGCACAGGATTGGATAATGGAAAGCAGCAGAGCTTTCCCTCACTTCAGAGCTTCCCCTCTGATCTAGAGCAACAGCACTTTAGTAAATCAACCTCATTGCATGTCTACCTGCTTTGTAATGCTGCCTTTAGTTCTGCTCTAAACAACTTCAGCACTTCTGTGATTTATGAGGATTAGTTGCTCAACAGTACCTACTGCTACAAAGATTGACGGGGGCTTATTTAAAGCCCATTTAGTGCTTGTTAAAGTGTTTGTTATTTTTTTTATAAAAATCCTTTACAAACATCTCTACACTCACCTGCTCTGTGCAATGGAATTGCACAGAGCACCTCCAAACCTCCTCCTCTTAGTTCCTCCACCAATGCTGCTGACTCCTTCTCCGTCCAGTGCCCCCATGGGAAGCCACTTGCATAGCTTGGCCACATGGTAACGTTGAGGCAACCCTGCTGAGGTTTATATTGACTAATACGGACAATCGGAAGATGGCAGACTTAAGCCTGACTTTATAAAAGATTAGCGTATAACTTCACCTGTCCAACTCTAGAACTACTGGTTTATCTAATTTTATTCACATTTTTCTATTCTAGAAAGAGGATGATCAACCCAAGATCTTAGATGTGGAATACTTTGGAATGGCAGGAGTTGCTGGATTCCCATTGCACTACTATCCTTACTATGGAAAGCTGATACAGCCCAACTATCTCCAGCCCCTTATTGCCGTTCAATTTAACGTCACCATGGGCACTGAAGTCCGCATTGAGTGCAAGGCGTTTGGGGATAACCTAGGCTATAGTGATAAAGACCGCTTTCAGGGACGTTTCGATATCAAATTTGACATAAAGAGCTGATTATAGGCACAGCTTGGGTAATATCATAATCTAAATTCAATTTAACAAAAAAAAAAAAAAAAACTTTTAGTCTTGAACAAACAGTCATGTATGGGACCTACACTAAATATATATGCTTTACACTAGCTTTCTGCATTTACTAGGGTTAGAATGTAAAATCAAGGTGTAGCAATAGCAACGAGTATTTATTATACTGTAAATTTAGAAAAATGAATAAATGACTTGAACCTTGGGACATGCCCATTTTGCTGTAAATTATAATTCCATAATCGAAATGTAGTAAGCAGTGTTTCTGGCCCCAGTATATATTGCTACATTGTGTATTTTATTTTTTTAGTGTACTTGTACAGTAGCATATGTGCAGACTCTACAGTATCCGCCAAGCCATGTTTTTGTTGTATGATCTTCCTTTATGTGATCAAACCTGCAGTCCAAGGTGTAAATACTCTATAATATAATGGGAATAAAACTGGCATGGTATTTTTGTTTTTGTAAAAGATGGCCAACCAATAAGAATATTTAATAGCACTCCATGAAGTCATGTCAGTGTGGCGTTGATTTTATTTAGATAAATGGGGGGGGGGGGGGGTTCTTTCCTGTTTTCTGTTTAGCTTCACTTACATTTATGAGGTGATGGTTTGTGCTGTGCTTTGTATTTAATGCATTTTTTTTTTTTTAATTCAATCCTCCCCTTATTTCTTATTTTATTAAGGTGTGTTGAGGCCTGGGTCAGACTGTCACTTCTTTTTTTTGCAAGGAATAGGGCTAATTGTTTTTAGTTATATATGTGTTTTTTTGTTTTTTTTGTTTTGTTTTTTGTTTTCAGGAAGCATCAAAGTTTGGTGCTGTGTCTTTACAAATGTTTTAACCATTTTCATGGTGGAAGAATTTTATATTTATGCAGTTGTACAATTTTATTTTTCTTCAAGAGAAAAACTAATGTATGAAATAAACCAAAGTCACGTGTTTGAAAAATAAATCTTTATTTAAAAAAAAAAATGCAATGCAGTATCCATAGGATGTATCATGTGTCTACTGTGTGCACATTGTTCGAACATCTGTAATATTTGCAAAGAGTACAGTGCTCTTTCAGTCAAAACATCAGACAATAAAATGAATAAATCAATTCTCTTGTCTTCATCTTTTTTTGGGGGGGAATTTAATTGTCTAGAATCTTGAAGAAATATTGTACCTGGGGGGAAAAGAGAAGGAGAATTATTGCACATGGAAATCTGTGGTCATGAAACCTTGCATCACTTAACACCCCATGCAAATAAAAATCATATCCATCATAAGGAATACTGTTTGAGAGCTGAAGGGTTGCTGCTGATGGTACTAGGCAGTCAAGCGTTGCTTTTCATTTTAATAACATGTGCTGGGAAATAAGATACTTAAAATGAGAAGATAAAATGTTAACAGTATTGCTGGAACAGATAAATTAAGAGCACGGGATGGAACCAGAGCCTTTCCGGGGAAAAATACTGCTAAAGGTTTCTTGTATACCCATAACATTTGGGTCTGGTGTTCTCTGCTAAATGGAGGGATCCAAATTCAGAATGTAGAATTCTTTTTTTTTTTTTTTTTTTTGTAAAGATAATGGGGGTTATTTTACTGAAGGCAAATCCACTTTTGAATTTGCACTGGAAGTACAGTCACTGTAGATCCAAGGGGAACATGCAAGGAAAATAACCGGCATTTTAGCTTGCACATGATTGGATGATAAAATCAGCAGAGCTTCCCGTCATTTCAAATCTACCCCTCAGATTTACAGCGACTGCTCTTCCAAGTAATATATTATAGTGCAAAGTGGAGTTTCCTTTCATAAATAACCCCCAATATGAGCAACACCATGTTGAGTCTGAACCATCATTTTCCAGTTAGGGTTCACATGTTTTTTTTTTTAAAGAATATAACGGTAGCTTTAGAGCTGGTTTACACACAGGCCGTGCGACTTTGGGGGCGACTCGGCAAGGCAATCTCAAGGCGACTTGAGAGGCAACTCGCTCCTATTAGAATGGTTCCATTGACTACTGCGGACCACGACTTGTCAGGCGGCTGAGTCGCTTGACAGGTCGCCCCTGTGTGAACCGGCTCTTACATTAACACTGTAAAGACATGGTCAGACTGGCACAGAGAACTTACTTGGATGGCAGCTCTTCAAATTCAAAAAACAGAATTTAGCAGAAACTGTAAGTATAATATGAGTGAAATGCAAGAACTGTCACTGCTGACCTGAAACAAGTACGCAGATTTAGGAGATGTGACTTTATTATTCTGGGTCAGTGATTTAGCTTTGCAGCAAAACATCAGGATGACAGCTAGGCAACTACACTCTTCAAGAAGATCTGCAGTGGCACATTGTATTTTACAAGTCAATAAATGTGTTGAGCACACTTGCATTGCCTGAACATACACGTTAGACCTAAACTATTATATACGCAACATGTAGCACTTACAAAAACTAGACTGGCTTCTGCAGTCCTGCTGGAAAACCAGCATTCGATCAGTGCATGCAGCCAATGGTTGCATTGCTGATTTGTGTATTCTGATACGGGGAAACCCTGCAGTCAGAATACAGTAGCCCAATGGGAAAGACTGAGCTCAGGAGCATGCCCGCACGTGTGCCCCCATAGGAGAGCTCCATCAGGGGACTCCAGAAGAGAGGGTAAGGGGGCCACCCTGTGCATTAACATAGTACAGAGCAGGTAGGTATATGTTATTTATTTTTTTATTATATATATATATATATACACAAAAAAAATGTTGCCATTACAACTGCTTTAATGTGGCACAAGGCAAACAGCTAGACACTTCCTGCAGTCAGTCCTATCTAAAGCAACGGCTAATGTTAATAAAAAACACATTTTCTTTATCGAATGCAGTTTTCCCTGAGTGTAACTAACCCCTTATCTATGGGTACCTTTATCACTTTTAGGACCTTAAACATAAGAGAGGTCATAAATATTTTCCACAAACTTTCTAAAATGTATTTCCTATATCCTGCTCCTCTCTGCCTGCTGCTATCATCGGCAATTAATGGGGCTATGTTGCAAAAGAAGCTGTAAAAATGCAGCTGCTCCTATGTAAAATGACACTTGCAGAAAGTATGCAAGTCATTTTACCAATATAGTGTAACAATTGGAGTAATTTACAGAAACCGGAGCAGACAAAACCTGGAGCCAATCGGCTTCTCTCTTCACCTTGTTCAGTTAGGCATTGTGAATGAAAGATAGCAGCTTGGTGGTTACTATGCACAACTGCTCCAGATTATATTTGCTCCAGTCTTAATAAATCCCCTCCTGTGCTTGTACTACTTCATGCATATGAACTTTGGTAGTAACCCTTAATTAAACTCATTTTACAGACATTTTTCTGAAGATTATTTTTCCCTTAAATTCCTTAATTTTTTTTATAAACGAAATTAATGAAAATTAAATTTTCAGTATACCATACAAAAATGCACAAAACAAAAAAACACCTCCGTTTTTTTTTTTTTTTTTTTTCAAAATTGTCAGTGGTAATTATTGGCACATTTGTTTTGTTTATAGATTAAAGACCATGGGCCAGATTCACAGAGCGATAACGCCGGCGTAACAGGAGATGCGCGGCATAAGTCTAAATTTGCGCATGCGTTTCGATACTCCGCATCCCCAAAACGAGATACGCAAGAAATCTACTTTTTTTTGTCTAGCGTAATTTCGTTAGACAGGCGCATCCGTCCGCGCAAAACTGCGCTAGACACACCATTGATTTGCTATTCAAATATGCTAATGAGGGAGTTACGGGGATCCACAAAAGAACGTTGGTGCAGCGCAGGCTACGCGCTGTGCGCAACAGCTGCATGGCCTGTCTAAAATTAGACCATATAAAAGGTGGTATAAAATTAGACAATTTGTCTACATGTCAGAGAAAGCAACACCGTTAGTGAGGAGCAGAGCAGTCACGCGTGTTGCACAACAATCTGTATGCAAACATGCCAGTGGCATCCATGCTCATAGCTATACTACTGACTTTAGATGAGCAAAGGAGGAGGAGGGCACGGGAGATGATGCCCGCAGCATCGCTGACATGCCGATGCGCGTGCCTGGCGGCCGTGATGTCCGCCAGGCACTCGGGATCGGCGGCTGCAGGGACAAGACTTGGATCTCTGTGTGTAAACACAGAGATCCATGTCATGTCACGGGAGAGAGGAGAGCGATCTGTGTCCCTTGTACATAGGGACACAGCATCGGTCACCTCCCCCAGTCACCCCCCCTCCCCCCAGTTAGAACACAATTTAGGATACACATTAACCCCTTCCTCACCCCCTAGTGTTAACCCCTTCAATGCCAGTCACATTTATACAGTAATTAGTGTACAGTGCGGAAAAAAAAGGATTTTTAATAAACAGCTTACCTGTAAAATCCTTTTCTTGAAGTACATCACGGGACACAGAGCGCATAGCCATTACACTTGGGTTATATGGGTAACTTCAGGTGTGGACACTGGTGTAATCAATTTCACAGGAAGTTTCCTCCCTATATAACCCCCTCCCACTGGGAGTGCTTCAGTTTTGTAGCAAGCAATTCTCACGAGGTTACACAATGTTCCCCAAAAGAGGGGTGGGAGCTCTGTGTCCCGTGATGTACTTCAAGAAAAGGATTTTACAGGTAAGCTGTTTATTAAAAATCCTTTTTTCTTTATCGTACATCACGGGACACAGAGCGCATAGCCATTACACTTGGGATGTCCTAAAGCAATGCTCTATGAAGGGAGGGAGACCGTAAGGCCAAGAATAGCCAAATAAAAACATTGTCAGGAGAAAACATGGCTCCACCAACAGAAAAACAAGGGGGCGTGAACCGGGCCAGAGGATTCTATACTGCTGCCCGTAGGACCGCCTGCCCAAAAGCTGCGTCCGTACCCTTTGCAACGTCCAACTTATAAAATTTAGTAAACGTATGTACGGAAGACCAGGTTGCCGCCTTGCAAACCTGTGCCATAGAGATCTGATGGTGTGCCGCCCAGGAGGCACTCATGGCCCTCGTAGAATGGGCTTTAACTGCTAAGGGAGGTGGAACGCGCTTCAGACCATATGCCTGAAAAATCAGCTGCTTAATCAACCTAGCCAAGGAAGACTTGGCAGCCGGCTGACCCTTCTTGGGGCCATCCAGAAGAACAAAAAGCACATCTGTTTTCCGAATCTTCTCTGTAGCCTTGAGATAGACCCTCATGGCTCGAACCACGTCCAAAGTATGAAGCCATCTTTCCTCTCTGGACTAGGTCCTGATTCAAGTGAAAACTGGATATGACCTTAGGAAGGAAAGAAGGTTGAGGCCGCAGAACCACTCTGTCCTTATGCAGAATAAGGTATGGCTCCCTGCATGACAAGGCTGCCAGCTCGGAAACCCTTCTGGCTGAAGCCATAGCCACCAAGAAAACCAACTTTCGGGTTAGTAGCACAAGAGGGATTTCTGTCAGAGGTTCAAACGGCTGCCTTTGTAAAGCTGACAAGACCAGATTTAAATTCCAGGGGCAGAGGGGAGCTCTAATAGGGGGATTCACATGCAAGACCCCCTGCAAGAAGGTTTTCATAAGCGAATGGGTGGCCAAGGGTCTTTGAAACCATATTGATAAAGCCGACACCTGCCCCTTTAGAGTACTAAGAGCCAACCCTTTGTCAACGCCAACCTGGAGGAATCGCAAGATCCTGTCAATAAAAAACTTTCGAGGATGCCATTTTTGAGACTCGCACCACTCCACATAGGTTCTCCAGACTCTGTAATAAATATTTCTGGAGACCGGTTTCCTAGCCTGAATCAACGTAGATATGACCTGATCTGAGAGGCCTCTGCCCTTAAGAATTAGGGATTCAGCTGCCAAGCTGTCAAATTTAGCTGCTGTGAAGCAGGATGGCAGATTGGGCCCTGAGACAGCAGATCTGGGCGCAGGGGGAGCGGCCCCGGCGCCCCGACTGACATCTTCACGATGAGTGCGTACCAAGCCCTCCTGGGCCAGGCTGGGGCCACCAGGATCACAGGCCTGCGCCCCACCCGGATCCTCCGTAGAAGGCGGGGAATCATCTGCAGTGGAGGGAACGCATACAGAAGAGAAAACTGGTGCCAAGGGCAAACCAACGCATCGGTCCCGTAGGCCGAGGGATCCCTGGCTCGGGATATGAATTTGTCCAATTTTTTGTTGGATCTCGTTGCCATAATGTCCACATCTGGGACTCCGAATCTTTGGCAAATCTCTTGGAATACCTGGGGGTGAAGAGACCATTCCCCCGGGAGCAACTGTTGACGACTCAAAAAATCTGCTTGAGAATTGTCTATCCCTGGGATGAACACCGCCGAGATGCAGGGTACATGGGCTTCGGCCCATGAGAAAATCAGGTTTACTTCTCTTTGGGCTGCTGGGCTCTTCGTGCCCCCCTGGTGGTTTATGTATGCCACCGCAGTGGCGTTGTCGGACTGTATCCTTACTGGCAGACCCTGAAGGGGGAGAGTCCAGGCGATCAGGGCCAGTCGAGCAGCTCTGATCTCCAAGATATTGATGGGAAGCAGTTTTTCTGCCCCCGACCACAGCCCTTGCTGGGTCTGTTCTTCTAGAACTGCCCCCCAACCTAACAGGCTGGCATCCGTGGATACTATCTTCCACGTGATGGGGCAAAAGGATTTCCCTTTTGACAAATTTTGAGAGACCAGCCACCAAGACAGGCTGCGCCGGACCTTCGGGGAGAGCACTAACGGACGATCTAACGCCTGAATGGATTTGTTCCAAGCAGAGAAAATGGCTGCCTGAAGATATCTGGTATGGATCTGGGCATAGGGCACAGCCTCGAAGGCGGCCACCATCTTCCCCAGCAGTCGCATACATAGGCGAATAGTCGGCCTCTTCTTGCCTAAGATCACTTGAACTGCTTGAGCTATTGATCTTTGCTTGAGGTAAACTTATCCTCTGGCAGTCTGTATCTAGCCGAAGGCCTAGATATTCCAACTGCTTTGTGGGTTTCAATACCGATTTTTCTAGGTTTACAATCCACCCGAATTCCTCTAGATGCTGAACTGTGCGACCTACTGCCTGATTGAGGTTGGGAGCTGAGCTGTCGATAACCAGAAGATCGTCCAAGTATGCCAAGACTAAAATGCCTTCTGTCCTTAGGACGGCTAGCACCGGGGCCAACACCTTTGTGAATACCCGCGGAGCTGTTGCCAACCCGAAAGGGAGGACTACGAACTGGTAATGGCGGTGATCTATCATACAACGAAGAAACCTGTGATGTGCCGGGTAGATTGGCACGTGCAGATACGCATCTTTTATGTCTATAGATGCTAGAAAGTCGTCTTGATGTAGGCTGGCTGCCACCGAACGTATGGACTCCATACGAAAGGTCTGAATGTTTAGAAAGCGATTTAGGCGTTTGAGGTCCAAGATAGGCCTGACGTCGCCATTGGGCTTTGGTATTATGAAAAGGTTGGAGTAGAATCCCAGACTCCATTCCTGGGTTGGTACTTCTACAATTACTCCTTGGAGCCAGAGACGATCCAATGCTTTTACAAGAGAGGCCCTCTTTAATGGGTCGCTTGGAAGACTTGACCCCTGAAGATGAGGAGGGGGGACTTCCCGAAACTCTAGCTTGTAGTCCGTGGTTACCACGGATCTTACCCAAGAGTCGGGAATTCTGGCCTTCCACACTTCGGAGAAAAACCGAAGCCTTCACCCCACCCAAGAGAGTGGGGGCGCCCCTTCATGAATCTGACTTGAGGACTGGTTTAACCGGCTTGCGAGGCCATGGCCTCTTGCCTGTCGTGGCTTGTCCTTGTGGGCGGCTATTAAATGCTGAACGCCCGGGAGGCCGTCGATACTGACGGGAAGTTGAAGGGGCCGAGCCTGTGAAGGCCTGTCGCTTAAATGCGGGCCCACGCAATCTTTTCTTGATAGGCAAGAAAGAACTTTTACCACTTGATATGGTCTGGATATATTTATCTAGGTCTTCACCGAATAGTCTCCCACCATGAAAGGGAAATCCTGCTAAAAGCTTTTTGCAGGGTGCCTCTGCTGACCAGTTTTTTAGCCACAAAAGGCGACGCATATGAACCAACAGCAGAGATAAACGGGACGCCTGTTGAACGGAGTCCTTAATAGCATCTACTGCAAAGCAGAGAGCTCTTGGGCCAATTCACGAGCTTGCTGAGCCGGTATGTCCCTTAATATCGGTTTAGTCTGATCCTTTAAAGCCTGACAAACGCCAATGGCTGCCACTGCTGGCTGAACCACGGCACCTACTGTGGTAAAAGAAGCCTTCAGTAGGGTCTCCAATTTTTTGTCGACTGGATCTTTAAACACCTGGACATTTTCCCCCGGACAGGTCAGGAATTTATTTACGCAGGAAATGGCTGCGTCCACGGTAGGGAGTGCCCATTTCTTTGCAAATTCTTCTTCCATAGGATAGAGAATGGTGACCCTTTTAGGAGGGATAAAAATCCTATCAGGTCGAGCCCAATCCTGAAAAATCACGCTCTCCAGAAGGGGGTGAACCGGGAAAGACGCACCACTCAATGGTGCCTTCAAGGAACCTAAAGAGGATACCGCGGGGGCTAATTGTTCTGACACTGGAAGTTTAAAAGCAGTGCGAACCATATCCGTCAGAGACTGGATCCACAGACTCTCTGCTTGAGAAGCCTAAAAAAAAAATCATCTATAGTGGAATCTTCAATGTCTGACCCGTCAGGACTCAGGTCCGCTTGATCCCCCTGTGGGTCCAATTCCTCCGAAGAGAGGACCTCTGCATCCGAACACACCGTTCTAGGTGACGGGGATCTAGCCCGTTTGCCACCCGGCAAAGAGCGGGCAATTAAAGCAGTTAACCTTTTCTCTAGCCCACCCAGGGTGGATTCTAGCATTTCTTCCGTAACATAAACGGGAATGGGTTGATTGGGGGCCGCCTCTGCCCCTAGCACCCTCAATGGCTCCTGCATGATGCTGTTCGGTGGTCTATCTGGTGAGGGTGGGACCACTGGAGCCTGGCCCAAATCCTCTGACCCCGTTGGAGACCCCTTTACTTTTTTGGCACCTTTTGCAGCCTTAGCTGGTCCTGATCCCTTGGGAGCCATTGCACAACCTTGAGACACCCCTACAGCCAACACCCAACTGTTGTAGCTAGAAGTGAAACATTAATAAGGACAGGCTATGTTAAAAAAAAAAAAAAAAAATTTAAATTTTCATACGCCTGAGAAGGCGGCAATACCGAGGAGAGTCCTGTGAGTATTGCCACACCAATGCCCGTTAGCTGGAGTCCAAGGTTGCACCGACTCAGATACTGCCAGATCTAAGGCTGAGTCCCTTTAAGAAAAAAATCTTCTTTTTTTTTTTTTTTTTTTCTGGTCAGTGTGGACTAAGTCCAGACCTGAAGATCCACAAACCACCACTGGGTGTCACTGTTAGCCAGAAATGGCTCAGCTGCGCGCTCTGTGTCCTTACTCTCCACTGCTCTCAGGAGGGAATGACCAGCCAGGAAATGCTTTTTTTTTTTTTTTTTTGCTTTATCTGAGACCTGACGCTGCTGGCCCGCCCCCCCCCACGCTGAAACCAACATGGGGGAAGCAGAGAGCAGAGGAGAAGCCTGGACCAGCGCTAGTAACACAGACACCCGGTAAGCCACTAATCTTTGTAGTGCACACATAGAGGAAGCTGTCCCCCTAGGCTTCCTAGGAAACAGGAGTTTTGTCAGCACTTCCTCTCTATACACGTGGGGCTGCAGTATCATGCTAACAGGCAAATCTGGGGGGAGTAGCAAAATACATATCTTTAAAAGCATATATATATCTACATCTGGGTAAACATTAGTACATCCCATCCTGCCTCAAAAGACATAGTGGAGATAGTGGCTGATGCACAAGCATACCATTAGCCAACCCAGAACCCCCAGGGGGATACCTACTGTCGAACCAAGTCCCGCAGGTTCCCTCTTACCTGCTCCACGCCGCAGGGTATTGCAAAATGCAAGAGGCCCAGCCTTCCCCCATCTCCGTGGGTATTGTCTTGGACCTTCAGGGACCGGGGTCCTGTGTTAAGGAACCCACACCCCTGGACCTATATAGCATCCTGGCATCAGTAGCGTTTAGTTCTTGGAAGAGACTAAGGCACTGGAGCCCAGAATCCAGCCCTCCAAGGAGAGGCATTATAGGCAAAACCCCACTCCAGCAGGGCCCGGGTACCGTACACCTTGGCTTTGAAGCACTTCGGACGGATCCGGCTAGCTATCCTGGGTCCCGAGACCTCCGAGGGACAGCTAGACGTGACCAACACCTAAGACACTGGCGAAAAAACTGAAGCACTCCCAGTGGGAGGGGGTTATATAGGGAGGAAACTTCCTGTGAAATTGATTACACCAGTGTCCACACCTGAAGGTACCCATATAACCCAAGTGTAATGGCTATGCGCTCTGTGTCCCGTGATGTACGATAAAGAAAAGGGATTTTTTAATACAGCTTACCTGTAAAATCCTTTTCTTGGAGTACATCACGGGACACAGAGCGGCATATTCATTACTATATGGGTTATATGGAGTAACTTCAGGTGTGGACACTGGCAATCTCAAACAGGAAGTCCCCTCCCTATATAACCCCCTCCCCTAGAGGGAGTCCCTCAGTTTTGTAGCAAGCAGTATGCCTCCCAAAACATGTTCCCATAAGAGGGGTGGGAGCTCTGTGTCCCGTGATGTACTCCAAGAAAAGGATTTTACAGGTAAGCTGTATTAAAAAATCCCTTTTTCTTTCTCGTACATCACGGGACACAGAGCGGCATATTCATTACTATATGGGATGTCCGAAAGCAATGCTTTAATGAGGGGAGGGAGACATCTTCTCCAAAGGGATTTAATTTAGAGGTATACTCAAATAATAATAATAAATCCAACTTAGTCAAGAAATAATTTTGCAAATCTTTATTTTTTTTTCTTCTTTCAAGCAAGGGTGCCCCCGATCCCGAGGATCTTAGACCGCAGCCTGTAGTACTGCCTGCCCAAAGGCTGAATCCGCATTCCTTCTCACGTCTAGTTGATAAAACCTTGTAAACGTGTGGACTGACGACCACGTCGCCGCCTTGCATATCTGAGCCATAGAGATCTGATGGTGTGCTGCCCAGGAGGCGCCCATGGCCCTGGTAGAATGGGCTTTTACCGACAAAGGAGGAGGTACCCTCTTCAAACCGTAGGCCTGAATGATTAATTGTCTAATCCATCTCGAGATGGTGGATTTTGCAGCTGCTTGCCCCTTCTTGGGGCCATCTGGTAAAACGAACAACACATCTGTTTTCCGGATCTTTTCTGTAGCTTTAAGATAGGCCCGCATGGCCCGGACAATATCTAAGGTATGCAGCAACCCCTCCTTTCTAGATGTGGGTTTCGGAAATAAGGATGGAAGTACCAAATCCTGGTTCAAGTGAAAACTGGATATAACCTTTGGTAGAAAGGAAGGATGAGGCCGGAGAACTGCCCTGTCCTTATGCAAAATGAGATATGGTTCCTTACAAGATAAGGCTGCCAACTCTGACACTCTCCTGGCCGAAACTATGGCGACCAAAAATACCAACTTTCTGGTCAGTAAAACTAAAGGAATCTCAGCCAACGGCTCAAAGGGTTGTTTCTGTAGAGTGGACAGGACAAGATTTAAGTCCCATGGACAAATCGGTGACTTGACAGGAGGATTAATACGCAAGACCCCCTGTATGAAGGTTTTTACCAGCGAGTGGGTGGCCAGCGGCCTCTGAAACCACACTGACAGAGCTGAAATCTGTCCCTTGATTGTGCTTAATGCCAAGCCTTTATCCACCCCTAGCTGGAGAAAACCTAACACCCTATCAATGGTATATTTGCGGGAATTCCATCTTTTGGATTCACACCAGCCTACGTAGGTCCTCCACACCCTGTAATAAATCACCCTGGAGGCCGGCTTTCTAGCCCTAATCAGGGTAGGAATTACCTGCCTAGACAGACCTGTACCCCTGAGAATCAGGGATTCAGCCTCCAGGCCGTCAAATTTAGATGCTGTAATGTAGGGTGGAGGATCGGACCTTCTGAGAGTAGGTCTGGTCGTAGAGGAAGAGTCCAAGGGTCTCCCACTGCCATCTTCAGGACTAGTGAGTACCATGTCCTGCGGGGCCAAGCTGGAGCTACTAGAATGACTGGCTTGTGCTCCACTCTGATCCTGCGCAACAGGCGAGGAAGTAACTGTAGCGGGGGGAATGCATATAGAAGTTTGAATTGATGCCAAGGGCAAACCAACGCATCGGTTCCGCAGGCCATAGGGTCCCTTGCTCGAGACACGAACCTGTCTAGTTTCTTGTTGAACCTGGATGCCATTACATCTATGTCTGGCATTCCCCACTTCTGGCAGATTGTCTGAAAGACCTGGGGATGAAGAGACCACTCCCCCGGCGACAGAATCTGGCAACTTAAGAAGTCTGCCTGCAGGTTGTCCACTCCGGGAATGAATATCGCCGAAATGCAGGGTACATAAACCTCTGCCCACTGAAAAATCAAGCTCACCTCCCTCTGAGCGGCCTGACTCCTGGTTCCCCCTTGGTGGTTTATGTATGCCACCGCTGTGGCATTGTCTGACTGGATTCTCACCGGGGACACTTGTAATCTGGAAGTCCATGCCAGGAGGGCTAGACGAGCAGCTCTGATCTCCAAGACATTGATGGGTAGCTGCCTCTCCGCTTCCGCCCAAGTTCCCTGGCGAGTGAACCCCTCCAAGACTGCCCCCCCAGCCTGCCAGGCTGGCGTCTGTGGTAACTACCTTCCAGACAACGGGGCTGAAGGACCTTCCCTTCAGAAGATTCTGAGGGTTCAACCACCAGGCCAGGCTTTGTCGGACCTTTGATGATAGCGTCAAAGGGGACTCCAAGGCATGTGCTCTCTTGTTCCAGGCTGCTAGAATGGCTGCCTGTAGGACGCGAGTGTGGATCTGAGCGTATGGTACTGCCTCGAACGTGGCCACTAGCTTGCCTAGTAATCGCATACACAGGCGAATAGTTGGTTTTTTCTTGCTTAGAACCAACTGAACCAACCCCTTGATAGCCTCGACCTTTACAAGGGGCAGGAACACCCTTTGCTGTTCTGTGTCTAACCTCATGCCGAGGTATTCCAACTGTTTTGTAGGATGAAACGCTGATTTTTCCCGGTTTAGGACCCAGCCTAACCTCTCGAGGTACTGAACCGTGAGGTTTACTGCTTGTTCCAGACACGGCCGTGAGTGATCTATGATTAAAAGGTCGTCCAAGTACGCTAGGACTGTGACCCCTTGGATCCTTAGATTGGCCAGAACTGGGGCTAGGATCTTCGTGAATACCCGGGGGGCCGTGGCCAGCCCGAAGGGGAGCGCCATGAATTGGAAGTGTCGCTGCCCCACTGCGAAGCGTAAAAATCTTTGATGCGGCTGAAAGATTGGTACATGAAGGTAAGCATCCTTTATGTCTATGGAAGCCAGAAAGTCGTCCCTCTGGAGCGTTGCGACTGCTGACCGGACGGATTCCATCCAGAAGGAACGAACTCTTAGGTAAACATTTAAACTCTTTAGGTCCAAGATTGGCCTGACATCGCCGTTGGGCTTTGGTATGACAAGGAGATTGGAATAGAAACCTAGCCCCTGCTCTTGGGCTGGTACCTCTATTATCACGCCCTGGCAAAGCAGGTGGTCCAAAGCTGCCAGCATCGAGGCCTTTTTTGCTGGATCTTTTGGTAGCCTTGACTCTTGAAAACGAGGAGGAGGAAACTTTAGAATCTCCAGTCTGTATCCTGTGGTTACAGACGACCGGACCCATTTGTCGGGGATCTTGGCTTCCCAAACTTCTGAGAAGAAACAAAGCCTTCCCCCCACCCGCGAGAGTGGGGGCGCCCCTTCATAAGGCAGACTTAGGGGCTGGCTTTGTCGGCTTGCGATACCAGGGCCTCTTACCTCCAGGGGCCTGTCCCTGCGATTTATTGTTAAAGTTTGATCGCGCAGGCGGCCGTCGATACTGCCTGGAATTTGGGGGCCCTGAGACAGGAGAGAGCTGCCTTTTAAATGTAGGACACCGGAATCTCCTTTTGACTGGTAAAAGGGTACTTTTGCCGCTTGAAATAGTCTGAATGTATTTATCCAGATCCTCTCCGAAGAGTCGTCCTCCATGGAAGGGAAACCCTGCCAGAAGCCTTTTGCATGGGGGCTCCGCCGCCCAGTTCTTCAACCATAAGAGCCTTCTCATGTGCACCAAAAATAGTGATAAACGAGAGGCCTGCTGGATGGAATCCTTTATAGCATCTACCGCAAAACACAGAGCTCTGGGAATGTCAGAAAACTCTTCTGTCTGTTGGGTAGGCATGTCTTTAAGCATTTGTTTTGTCTGGTCCTTTAACGCCTGACAAACTCCAATTGCAGCCACAGCTGGCTGTACCACTGCTCCTGCCGTAGCAAAGGATGCCTTCAAAAGTGTCTCTAACCGTTTATCAACCGGATCTTTAAACATTTGTATGTTTTCCACCGGGCAAGTTAGTGATTTATTCACACATGAGATGGCTGCATCCACCACTGGGAGCTTCCACCTCTTCGAGAATTTTTCCTCCATAGGGTAAATGACCGAAAATCTCTTAGGCGGCAGAAAAATCCTGTCCGGTCGTACCCAATCCTGAAAGATCAATTCCTCCAACAGAGGATGGACCGGAAAAACCGCGCTGCTCAAAGGAGCTTTCAAAGAGCCCAGAGAGGATACCGCAGGAACCTGAGGTTCTGGCAATGGTAAATTAAATGCCGAGCGGACCATGTCCGTCAAAGACTGTACCCACAGTCTCTCTGTCTGGGAGTCTGAAAATGGTTCCTCAGAGGTAGATTCCTCAATCCCTGAACCCTCTTGGTTCCGGTCTAGTTGATCCTCCTGAGATTCCAATTCCTCCGGAGAGAGAATTTCAGCATCTGAGGATACACCTTTTGGCGATGGGGATCTAGCCCGTTTCTTGCCAGGAATAGAGCTAGCGATCATCGCTGCCAATCTTTCTTCTAGCCCCCCTAGGGAGACAGCTAGCATCTCCTCTGTGATAAACACAGGGCTGGGCTGATCTGGGCCAGCCTCAGCACCAGACCCCCCAAAAGGCTCATCCAAGGCGACCTTCATGGGAATAAGCTGCGGAGAAAGTATCGGCATATCATCAGAATCCGAGGGGGAACCCCTTTGTTTTTTGGTCTTTTTGTACCCTTTGATCCCGAACCTTTGGAAGCCATAATACAAAATCGAGGGACTCCGCCTACAACAACCGACTGTAGTGGCCAGGAGTACAAAATTAGGGTTTAGTGGACAATAGATCACTAATGCCTAAAAACCGATGGGGCCCCGTATGTTCTTCTTTTTTTCTTTTTTTTTTTATAATATATAACTTTTTCTTTTTTTTTTATTTCTTTTTTTCGTTATAATATATAACTTTTCTTTTTTTTTTTTTCAAAACATACAGCGTCCCCAAATTTAGTTTGCCAGCCTCCAACCTGTTGCCAAAGGGGATTTTTGGCTTAACACAAAAGCATAGGAACCAACTCCAGCATGCACTACCCCTCTTCCGCCACCGGGAGTCACTGTTCTGCCGCTCTGCGTCCTCTCCCTGTTCAGATCAGCTTCAGACTGAGCAATGATCATGGCCTGCTGTTATAACAGCAAATAACGGCGCGCCCCTGATGGCGCTGCAGGCACGCCCCCCCCCGCCCTCCCTCTGAACGGCGCGAAAACGTCTATAAGACGTGCAAGCGCACGCGCGCGCGTATGCCGGGGAAGGAAACACATGGAGGAGCCGCGCTGCTGGAGACCCAGGACTGCAGCTTCAGGCGGCAGAATCAAACCCCCGGCCAGGTAGGACTCTCCAAAAGGCCCCATGGGGATCCTTATTAGCCCTGGGAAGAAAGCAGCAGGTAGCTAGCAAACTCTAAAGTCTCTTTGAAAGGGGGACCAAGTGATGGGGGAAATGAGATCATCCTGTCTTCTCAGACATAGTGAGCAAGGCTGCCAATGCAGAGCATACTTAGGCTACCCCCCTTTAAGGTCTCCCTGGAGAGCCTGCTGTCGAACCAAGCCCCGCAGGCTCCCCTCTTACCTGCTCCATGCTGCAGGACGTTTGCTTAGCAAAAACGGTCCAATCTTCTCCCATCTCCGTGGGTAGCGTAGTAGACCTTCAGGCCCTGGGGTCCTGGAAGGTACCCACTGTCCTGGACCTATATAGCACCCTGGCAAACAGGAACTTATGGTCCTTACGAACTCCAAGTCCTGGGCCCAGGGTCCAGCCCTCCAAAGAGGAGCATTATAGGCAAAACCCCACGGTTTGGGGCCCGGGTACTGTCCACTTTGGCACTGAGGCTCCTTGGACAGATCCGGTTAGCCCGCCCTTAATCCCAAGGATGTGGAGCAAAGCTATTCCGTGACCAACACCTAAGACACTGGCGAAAAAACTGAGGGACTCCCTCTAGGGGAGGGGGTTATATAGGTAGGGGACTTCCTGTTTGAGATTGCCAGTGTCCACACCTGAAGGTACTCCATATAACCCATATAGTAATGAATATGCCGCTCTGTGTCCCGTGATGTACGAGAAAGAAATAAGTATTTGAACACCCTGCTATTTTGCAAGTTCTCCCACTTGGAAATCATGGAGGGGTCTGAAATTGTTATCGTAGGTGCATGTCCACTGTGAGAGACATAATCAAAAAAAAAAAAATTCCAGAAATCACTATTTATTTGTATGATACAGCTGCAAATAAGTATTTGAACACCTGAGAAAATCAATGTTAATATTTGGTACAGTAGCCTTTGTTTGCAATTACAGAGGTCAAACGTTTCTTGTAGTTTTTCACCAGGTTTGCACACACTGGAGGAGGGATTTTGGCCCACTCCTCCACACAGATCTTCTCTAGATCAGTCAGGTTTCTGGGCTGTCGCTGAGAAACACGGAGTTTGAGCTCCCTCCAAAGATTCTCTATTGGGTTTAGGTCTGGAGACTGGCTAGGCCACGCCAGAACCTTGATATGCTTCTTACAGAGCCACTCCTTGGTTATCCTGGCTGTGTGCTTTAGGTCACTGTCATGTTGGAAGACCCAGCCTCGACCCATCTTCAAAGCTCTAACTGAGGGAAGGAGGTTGTTGCCCAAAATCTCGCAATACATGGCCCCGGTCATCCTCTCCTTAATACAGTGCAGTCGCCCTGTCCCATGTGCAGAAAAACACCCCCAAAGCATGATGCTACCACCCCCATGCTTCACAGTAGGGATGGTGTTCTTGGGATGGTACTCATCATTCTTCTTCCTCCAAACACGGTTAGTGGAATTATGACCAAAAAGTTCTATTTTGGTCTCATCTGACCACATGACTTTCTCCCATGACTCCTCTGGATCATCCAAATGGTCATTGGCAAACTTAAGACGGGCCTTGACATGTGCTGGTTTAAGCAGGGGAACCTTCCGTGCCATGCATGATTTTAAACCATGACGTCTTAGTGTATTACCAACAGTAACCTTGGAAACGGTGGTCCCAGCTCTTTTCAGGTCATTAACCGGCTCCTCCCCTGTAGTCCTGGGCTGATTTCTCACCTTTCTTAGGATCATTGAGACCCCACGAGGTCAGATTTTGCATGGAGCCCCAGTCCGAGGGAGATTGACAGTCATGTTTAGCTTCTTCCATTTTCTAATGATTGCTCCAACAGTGGACCTTTTTTCACCAAGCTGCTTGGCAATTTCCCCGTAGCCCTTTCCAGCCTTGTGGAGGTGTACAATTTTGTCTCTAGTGTCTTTGGACAGCTCTTTGGTCTTGGCCATGTTAGTAGTTGGATTCTTACTGATTGTATGGGGTGGACAGGTGTCTTTATGCAGCTAATGACCTCAAACAGGTGCATCTAATTTAGGATAATAAATGGAGTGGAGGTGGACATTTTAAAGGCAGACTAACAGGTCTTTGAGGGTCAGAATTCTAGCTGATAGACAGGTGTTCAAATACTTCTTTGCAGCTGTATCATACAAATAAATAGTTAAAAAATCATAAATTGTGATTTCTGGAATTTTTTTTTGGATTATGTCTCTCACAGTGGACATGCACCTACGATGACAATTTCAGACCCCTCCATGATTTCCAAGTGGGAGAACTTGCAAAATAGCAGGGTGTTCAAATACTTATTTTCCGCACTGTATATTTATAGCACTGATCGCTGTATAAATGTGAATGGCGCCAAAAATGTGTCAAAAGTGTCCGATGTCTCCGCCATAATGTCGCAGTCACGAAAAAAATGCTGATCGTCGCCATTAGTAGTAAAAAAATAAATAATAAAAAATGATAATAATTCTGTCCCCTATTTTGTAAGCGCAATAACTTTTGCGCAAACCAGACGCTTATTGAGATATTTTTTTTTATTTTTTTTACCAAAAATATGTAGAAGAATACGTATCGCCTAGACTGAGAAAAAAAATGTTTTTTTTAAAAAAAATTGGGCTATTTATTACAGCAACAAGTAAAAAATATAGTTTTTTTTTCAAAATTGTTGCTCTATTTTTGTTTATAGTGCAAAAAATAAAAACCGCAGAGGCAATCAAATACCACCAAAAGAAAGCTCTATTTGTGGGGAAAAAAGGACGCCAATTTTGTTTGGGAGCCACGTCGCACGACCGCGCAATTGTCAGTTAAAGTGATGCAGTGCCACAAGCTGAAATTTCACCTGGTCAGGAAGGGGTTTATGTGCCCAGCAAGGAAGTGGTTAAAGCGGAGCTCCACCCAGGAAAACAACATTTTCCCATGTTGTTTAAAAAAATAAAAATAAAAAAACCTGAAAAAAAAAAAAAAATACTCACCCGAAATACCTGTTGCTATGCGGAAGTCCGTAATCTGCCTCACCTGCACCGCTGTCCGATTTCTTCTTCTCCTTCTCCTTGTGAATGGGGCGCGCTGCTTTCTGGGAACTGTGTGTGTTCTCAGAGAGCAGCGCGCCCATTCACAAGCCAGCGTGAGACTCACGCAGGCGCAGTAGGAAATGGGCAGTGAAGCCGTAGGGAGACTCGATCGATGACGTCAGACCTACAGCCACACCCCCTACAGTTGTAAACACAAACTAGGTGAACCCTAAATCCTACAGCGCCCCCTGTGGTTAACTCCCAAACTGCAACTGTCATTTTCACAGTAAACAATGCAATTTAAATGCATTTTTTGCTGTGAAAATGACAATGGTCCCAAAAATGTGTCAAAATTGTCCGAAGTGTCCGCCATAATGTCGCAGTCACGAAAAAAATCGCTGATCGGCGCCATTAGTAGTAAAAAAAATATAATAAAAATTTTATTAAACTATCCCCTATTTTGTAAACGCTATAAATTTTGCGCAAACCAATCGATAAACGCTTATTGCGATTTTTTTAACAAAAATAGGTAGAAGAATACTTATCGGCCTAAACTGAGGGAAAAAAATGTATATATGTTTATGGGGGATATTTATTATAGCAAAAAGTAAAAAATATTGAATTTTTTTCAAAATTGTCGCTCTATTTTTGTTTATAGAGCAACAAATAAACGCAGAGGTGATCAAATACCACCAAAATAAGCTCTATTTGTGGGGAAAAAAGGACGCCAATTTTGTTTGGGAGCCATGTCGCACGACCGCGCAATTGTCTGTTAAAGCGACACAGTGCCGAATTGTAAAAACGCCTTTGGGCATTTAGCAGCATATTGGTCCGGGGCTTAAGTGGTTAAACAGATTTTTACATACTGTACCTGGTTTTACTGAGGCTGGCAACTCTGATTGGGGGGCCCCCTAGTGGCATGGGGACCTCAGGCAGTGCCTGATAGGTCAGTCTGCCCCTGGACAAAGATAAATAATTTCAAAACATTTTTCACCTTTTTAATGTGACCTATAAACTGTACAACTCAGTTGAACAACAAACTGAAATCTTTTAGGTGGATGAAAGTAAAAATTAATATGGTTGCATAAGTCTGCACCCCCTAAACTAATACTTTGTTGAGGCACCTTTTAATTTTATTACAGCACTCAGTCTTTTGGCCGCTCTGTGCCAGATCACATACTTTTAGTACGTGATCTGATACTTTCAGGTCTGTGGTGCGCACTGCCGGCGACCTGCTCAGCCCAGCGAGCCGACTCAATGTCGATGGGCACCCGCCGATTACACAGTACAGAGGCAAAATGACAATCTGCCTACTTAAACAAGGCAGATTGTCATTCTGTCAGGGGGGGGGGGGCAGTACTGATGCTGTGTTTCTGCCAAGCAGGAACCCAGATCTTTGCCTTCCCCTAGTCAAAGTACATGTCCCACAGTGCGTTAGCACAACTTAGGCACACAATTAACCCTTTGATCACCCCCGATATTAATCCCTTCCCTGCCAGTGTCATTAGTACAGTGACGGCGCATATTAGTGTCACTGGTCCCCAAAAAAGTGTCAGTCAGGTATCCGATTTTACCAAAAATATGTAGCAATAAACATACTGGTCAAATGGATGAAGAATTTAGATTTTTTGTAAAAAAAATTATTGGGTATGATTTATAGCAGAAAGTAAAAAATATCGTTATTTTTTTTACATTTTCAGTCTTTTTTTTGTTTATAGTGCAAAAAAAACGCAGTGGTGATCAAATACCACCAAAAGAAAGCTCTATTTGTGGGGAAAAAAAAGATTAGGGAACAGTGCACGACCGCGCAATTGTCAGTTAAGATAATGCAGTGCTGTATCGAAAAAAAAATGGCCTGGTCATGAATAGAGATGTCCCGAACTATTCGCCGGCAAACATAGCTTGTTCGCCTTCGCCGCGGCGGGCGAACATATGCGATGTTCGGTCTGCCCTCTATTCATCAACATTGAGAAAACTTTGACCCTGTACCTCACAGTCAGCAGACACATTCCAGCCAATCAGCAGCATACCCTCCCTCCCAGACCCTCCCACCTCCTGGACGGCATCCATTTTAGATTCATTCGGAAGCTGCAGTCTTAGTGAGAGGAGGGACAGTGTAGCTGCTGCTGATTTAATAGGGAAATTGCTAGCTAGGCCAGTGTATTCAGTGTCCACTCCAGTCCTGAAAGACTCATCTGATCTCTGCTGTAAGCACAGCGTCCTGACAGCACCCCAAAAAGCATTGTTTTCTGGGTCACTTAACTGTCACTGAACTACCTCAGCACGACCATAGGCTTTGAAAAACCCCTAACGCCTGCAATCTCCCAAATGTGCGCACAAGCACAGTCATCACTATACCAAGATTGACGCATAGAGGAATAACATTTATGTCATGTGTGTGTGTCAACTATTGACAACTCTTTGCGGTTGTCTAAAATCTATTCCATACACGTCCCCTGATGGGGGACGTAACGGGGATTAAACTGATATGAATAGTACTACTTAACACACCACTCATATCTGGTAGCACAGTACATTGCACGGCGCATGCGCAGTGCCCCAAATTGGAAGTAGGAGGACCAACCAAGCATCTTTTTCCATCTCCCGGTTCCTAAAATCTATTATATAGACTGGCCCCTGATAGGGATTCGCGGATTCGCCGCGAGATCGCCGTTATTGGTGGCGGGAGAGGCCCCCTCCCCCTCCCGCCGCTCTCCCGCGCCCTCCGCCGCTTACCGGAGCCGTCGGTAGCGGCAGAGGGGATCGGGTCCTGTCAGCAGCTGTGTTGGGATACGAGTAAGGGAAAAATCGCCCCCACCCGTTCCCCAGAGCTCTGCTGGGCGGAAGTGACGTCAAAACGTCAGTCCCGCCCAGCGTCTTAAAGAAACATTTTGTTTTTCTCAGATTTGAAAAATGACATATTTTTTTTTCTTTTTTTGCATTTAAGCCTAAATATGAGATCTGAGGTCTTTTTGACCCCAGATCTCATATTTAAGAGGACCTGTCATGCTTTTTTCTATTACAAGGGATGTTTACATTCCTTGTAATAGGAATAAAAGTGATAATTTATTTATTTTTATTTATTTCGGTGTATAAAATTATAAACTAATTTAAAATAAATACGAAAAAAAAAAATGTAAAACGCCCCATTCCGACGAGCTCGCGCACAGAAGCGAACGCATACGCAAGTAGCGCCCGCATATGAAAACGGTGTTCAAACCACACAAGTGAGGTATCGCCGCGATCGTTAGAGCGAGAGCAATAATTCTAGCCCTAGACCTCCTCTGTATCTCAAAAAATGCAACCTGTAGAATTTTTTAAACGTCGCCTATCGAGATTTTTAAGGGTAAAATTTTGACGCCATGCCACGAGCGGGCGCAATTTATAAGCGTGACATGTTGGGTATCATTTTACTCGGCGTAACATTATCTTTCACAATATATAAAAAAATTGGGCCAAATTTATTGTTGTATTATTTTTTTATTCAAAAAAGTGAATTTTGTTCAAAAAAAGTGCGCTTGTAAGACCGCTGCGCAAATACGGTGTGACAAAAAGTATTGCAATGACTGCCATTTTATTCTCTAGGGTGTTAGAAAAAAATTATATATAATGTTTGGGGGGGTTAAGTAATTTTCTATAAAAAAAAAACTGTTTTATTCTCGTAAACACCGAATCTGAAAAACAGGCCCGGTGGGCAAGTGGTTAAGGACCGCCTCCTGCACATATACGTTGGCAGAATGGCACGGCTGGCACATCCACGTACAGGTACGTCCTGTACAAGTACCCAGCCTTGGGTCGCGGGCACCCGCCTGCGGCGCGCTCCCGCGACCCGGTCCGAAGCTCAGTTTAGTCCAAGAGGACTAAAATCCTGTCCATAAAGTCAGACATGGTAGCTGTAAATTCCTCTCTAGATTGTTAGGAGGAAGAATGCAAAACTAAAGGGCCAGTGGAGTTTCAAGAGGAAGGTAGGGTTTCTGGCCGGGGACAGTTGTCAACAAAGGGTACTAGGCAGTGGCGGTGCGTCCATAGTGGGCGCAGGAGCGCCCCCCTCTCTCCTGCACCGTCACTTAACAATACAAAGATTCATGCATTGCATGAATCTATATATTGTCACCGCTGCCACCCACTATTCAGGTGGCCAGCCCCCTGTTGAGCGCCGGCCGTCTGAATAACACTGGTGGGTATGTTTTGGAAGGGTCTATCAGAGCCAGTGGCCTGTGGGCTCTAATCGGCTTCCAAATGGTTAACCAGAGGGCACACAGGGTGTGCGTTCCCTGGTTAACACTGACATGCGTCTCAGCCAATCAGGTTCAATGGGTCTGATTACCGGTCACCTGACTGGCTGAAGCGACATCGAGGGCGGGAGAAGACATCGAGGGATCGTGGAGGAGGATGGCTGACCCAAGAAAGGTAAGTGCCGGGGAGGGGGGGGGGGGATCTGGCGGTATTTTGTGGCAATCTGGCAGCATTTTATGGGGCAAACTGGTGGCATTTTATGAGGCAAACTTGCGGCAATTGATGGGCACAGTGACAACAATTGATGGCACAGTGGTGACATTTGATGGCACAGTGGATGCGTTTCATGGCACAGTGGTGACAATTGATGGCACAGGGGCTGAGTTTGATAGCACAGTGGCGGCAATTGATGGCATAATGGCTGCATTTGAAGGCACAGTAGCTGCGTTTGATGGCACAGTGGCTGCGTTTGATGGCACAGTGGCGAAAAATTTATGGCATAGTGGCGAAAAATTTATGGCACAGTGGTTGCATTTAATGAGCACAGTGAGGCTGCAATTGATGTTTTTTTTTTTTTTCGTTTGTTTGCGCCCCCCAAAAATGTTGAGCAGCAGCCGCCACTGGTATTAGGTCCCTTAGAGGAGAGACCATCACCCAGCTTCCAGAGTCGTTAGCTGTGTTTGAGGCAAGGGTTCCATCTGACCTGCCATTTGTGGTGCAAAATGTCCCCAAAAATTGTACTTACAACTTGCGTTGGTTCTGAAAGGGAAGGGCTATTGAAATAAACGCTGAAGTTCTAAATGCACCTAGCATTTAAGCAAGTTTAGATGCATTTAGCATTGTCAAGAATTTTTTTTCTACCAAAACTCTGCTGCTCCTAGACACACTGGCAGTGTTTTTTTTTTTGTCATGCCTACTAATTCAGATTAATTATGAATGTTTGGAGATTACACAAATGGCAAAGTGTCATTATCTCAGCATATATGGACAGTAGAAAAGTAAGTCCTGCATTAGGAAAAAGTTGCATATGTTTTTCTTCCACATTGATGTGGGGTGTACCGCAATAAAACTGGGAAGGTCCGAGTGTTTCAAAAAAGAGAAATGACTAATGACACTTTGCCATTTAGAGCTATCTTTAGCCTACATCTGCCTTTGTACAGTTTTAAAGTTAACCAGTGATTTGCTCAAGAGAGGAAAAACAAACAGGTTAATTAATTGCCTGCATGTCCATCCTCAGCTTATACTAACATACCCTATACTCCCTCTACACAGAGTGACACAGTCTGTACTGTTGGGTATGGTGAAGCATGTGACTCACACCCAGGGCCATCTTAATAGCATCATGGGCCCCTGGGCAAAGTAATGCTATGGGGCCCCTACAAGCCCCAATTTACGCACCTATTTTACAGCGTGTCACTTGTGTCAGCGTGTCACTTGCCACTGTCACCTGCCACCAGATTCAGCATGTCAACTGCCATCGTCCCCTGTCTGAGAGGCAGAGGAGGGGGATCTGAGAGGCAGAGGAGGGGGGACTCAGAGGCAGAGGGGGGGACTCAGAGGCAGAGGGGGGGGACTCAGAGGCAGAGGAGGGGGGACTCAGAGGCAGAGGAGGGGGGACTCAGAGGCAGAGGAGGGGGGACTCAGAGGCAGAGGAGGGGGGACTCAGAGGCAGAGGAGGGGGGACTCAGAGGCAGAGGAGGGGGGACTCAGAGGCAGAGGAGGGGGGACTCAGAGGCAGAGGAGGGGGGACTCAGAGGCAGAGGAGGGGGGACTCAGAGGCAGAGGAGGGGGGCTCAGAGGCAGAGGAAGGGGGCTCAGAGGCAGAAGAGGGGGATCTGAGAGGCAGAAGAGGGGGATCTGAGAGGCAGAGGAGGGGGATCTGAGAGGCAGAGGAGGGAGATCTGAGAGGCAGAGGAGGGGGATCTGAGAGGCAGAGGAGGGGGGACTCAGAGGCAGAGGAGGGGGGCTCAGAGGCAGAAGAGGGGGATCTGAGAGGCAGAGGAGGGGGATCTGAGAGGCAGAGGAGGGGGGACTCAGAGGCAAAGGAGGGGGGCTCAGAGGCAGAAGAGGGGGATCTGAGAGGCAGAGGAGGGGGGCTCAGAGGCAGAAGAGGGGGGGCTCAGAGACAGAAGAGGGGGATCTGAGAGGCAGGGGGTTGAGAGGCAGAGGAGGGGGGCTCAGAAGCAGAAGAGGGGGATCTGAGAGGCAGAGGAGGGGGGGCTCAGAGGCAGAGGAGGGGGATCTGAGAGGCAGAGGAGGGGGGGCTCAGAAGCAGAAGAGGGGGATCTGAGAGGCAGAGGAGGGGGATCTGAGAGGCAGAGGAGGGGGATCTGAGAGGCAGAGGAGGGGGATCTGAGAGGCAGAGGAGGGGGATCTGAGAGGCAGAAGAGGGGGATCTGAGAGGCAGAGGAGGGGGATCTGAGAGGCAGAGGAGGGGGATCTGAGAGGCAGAAGAGGGAGATCTGAGAGGCAGAGGAGGGGGATCTGAGAGGCAGAGGAGGGGGATCTGAGAGGCAGAGGAGGGGAATCTGAGAGGCAGAGGAGGGGGATCTGAGAGGCAGAAGAGGGGGATCTGAGAGGCAGAGGAGGGGGGGCTCAGAGGCAGAAGAGGGGGATCTGAGAGGCAGAGGAGGGGGGGCTCAGAGTCAGAGGAGGGGGGGCTCAGAGGCAGAGGAGGGAGATCTGGCTGAGACAGACCACATAGCGCTGTCCCTCCTCTGCTCACCCTGCCCCCTCTCAGTGTGCTGGCATGTGTGTACAGGATGCCAGGTACCTGATGGCCAACAGCGTGGCAGCGCCGAGTCTCCCTCTAGATTCGGGGGGTGCTCGCTGCTCTGCTCCTTCCATTGGCTCCTTGGCAGCCTCCACCTTCGGCATGTTCTTCCTTCACAGCCAGCTGTCCCCTGGGCCACACGGTGCACGGACGCTTCCTGGAGCAGAGAGGAGGTGGAGTGGAGGCATCCAAGTTTTGGGAGCAGAGGGGGGGGAGCAGCCCGGCGCCCTCATCTCTTCGGTGGTCAGACTCAGGCAGGAGCTTTTACATCCAACTCCCCCCCCCCCGCGGACAATGGGAGTGATGCTGCGACGGCGGTGATGTCTATTGGCTGGCGGGCATGACATGTCCATCCATCCCGTGCATTAGGCGGGAGGCTGCCGGGTGCCCGCGGTTAGCAAGTTGACTGGTGGGTTCACTGGCCAGATGGGTCCCCAGCCAAGTGGGGCCCCCGGGCAACTGCCGAACGTGCCCAATCGAAAAGACGGCCCTGCTCACACCCCTTCCATAATGCAGCATTGGATGCCCGATAAGCCAATAGCCAGGCCTAAACGTGTTTCCTAGGAACAGTTCTAAGTTTCAAATTGATCTGGCTAGAGCTTACACAGGTCTTCCTTTCCACATTCCCAACTAGATAACAGGGAACAAACGGGAAGGGGAGTATAAGCTGTTGAGGTAGTTAAAGTGACACTGTCACAAAGAGAAGTATGGGGGTTGCAATTGCTGGTTTCCTAAAGAAAATGCTGGTTGCCTAACTGGGAGGGTAATAACCCCTGACAGATTTTCTTTCATTATCTGTTTACCATTGCGGAGATTTCCCTTTACTTCCTGTCCCATAGCCAAACAGGAAGTGAAAAAAAAATCCCTGCAAATTAAGGGAATTTCTTGGGCACCCCCAGGTCACCAGAACTAGTGTCCATATTGGAACATTTCCCCTTTTTCACTTTTCTGGGGGCAACCCAAAATTTGTGATTTTTTTACTTTCACTTTCACTTTCAACGGTAAACAGGTCTAATAGAGAGGGTGAATCTACTTAATGGGGGCACAGACAGCAATACAAACTGATAGGTGCTTTTATCCCTCTCTGCTCTATCCAAAACTAAAATGAAAATGTTGCCTTTAGTTATAATATTCAACGTGGAACCTCACTCTCTCAACCAAAATGGACTATTTTTAACCCTTTGCTGCTAGCATTAATAAATAGGAAGTTATATTGGATTTACTTGTTTTAAACTTTATATATTTTTTACATTTCTTTAGTTAGTTTGTGTTTCCATGCCTAGGCATACAATGTCATACATCCCAGGGGTCCTCAGGAGGGGAGCACAGTGTTTCTCAGCTAATCACACCTTTCTGCCTGAATGCCTGACCTAAGGCCAGTTGGATTCCAGGAAGTAATTACTACAGGAATCATCTGCTCTTACTCAAGATGGTCACAACCGGAAATGCTAGAGGGCATTCTTCTAAGTAATTTCTCAGCAAAATAAAGTATGGAGACATTGATATACTCAAGTCAATATGTTTCTTTCTTTTTTTTTGTGGTAAAATTAGATGCCACGGCTTATATTCGGGTCAGCTTATACTCGAGTATATACGGTACTTATTTATATTCTATCTTTAATCAATAGAATGCCCCCTCCAGGGTCTGTGCTTGTGTTTCCTCCTCCTTCTCCTTCTTAATACAAAAGTACTTGCTGCTGTATAAAGAAAGCTTTCACAGTAAACCACAACTGTGTGCAGCAATGGCATTACAAAAGCTTTGCTATAGCTATGAACAACGGGATATGCTTATTTATTAAAGGCACCCATCTAGCACCAGTGGAAAGTAATGTGTTAGGATCCTAAAATAGCTCTAGTAATGTAGGATTGTTTTACTCTTGGCACGGTTAGTACAAACTGCTTACAAATGCGCTGAATCACACACTAGTGCATGAAATGAAAAGTCTTTCACATTATGGCTGCAAGGTTACACTGCCCTTCAGAGAAATGTAAAGGAAAGTACTGAATAGATATTCATAGGAAGGTGCAATCCCATTGGAATGCTATAAGCCTAGGGCTTCCATAAGATTTCCAGCCGAGTCAGAACAAGCCACTCATGTTTATTTAAAAGAGGAACAAAAAAGTCAGGAAACATTTTTGGTAGGGCTGTAGGGCAGCGCAAAGGACATGCCTATTGGTGTTTGTAATCAACTAGATTTACATGTAAGAAAATGCCTGGACAATCTGTTCAGTTGTCCGTAGCTACCAATTAGATTAATCCTTACCTCTTTTCATCTACAGAAAAAAAAAAAAAAGGAAGACTTTGATTGGTTGCTGCTGCTAAATCAGGCAGATTTTCTATCTTATACTTTCATATAGGTGGCCCAAATAATTTAGCATAAGCAGATTGCAATTCTGTTATCGGACCCATCAGTACAGTGGATGTAGCTGCATCCAGTGAGAAATTTACAGTATTGGAACGTCTGTCCATGAGACTGCTCTTTAACTATTAAAGTGATATTAAAACGTTATTTTTTTTCTAAAATAAACTTAAACCTACCTCCTTTGCGCAATAGCTTTGCACAGAGCAGCACCAATCCTCTCTTCTGGGATTCCTGGCTCCTCCTCTTCTCTGAGTGCCCCATAGCAAGCCACTTGCTATGGGGACACTCGTGCTTGCTCGCTCTTGAGCCCTGATCTGTGTGTCCATAAAACACACAGAGCGGGGCTTGACCCCACCCCTCTGCTCCTTCATCACTGGCTCTGATTGACAGCAGTGGGAGCCATCTATCTCTCAGCCAATGACAGAGACCCAGTAGAACAGCTGCTCCAGTACACATTGCTGGATCGTGATCGGGCTTGAGTAAGTATTTGGGGGAGCTGCATACTGAAGGTTTTGTACCTTGATGCATAGAATGCATCAAGGTAAAAACCTTCAACCTTTAGAACCACTTTAAGTATGCTGCAGTATTAGTCACTGAGCACAAGTCTTAGTAATAATTAACTAAAAATAGGGGAACTTTTTGACTTCTCTACTAAGGAAAATCATAAGTTGTCTCCTGATATTGTAGTAAGAGGACCCAGTTTCCTCTTACTATTTCTACACTTCTAATTAAGCGGATATTATAAAACCTGTATTGTATTGTGTTCTCTTTAAGTTGGGGTTGTAGCTTCCATTATTTAGGCAAGAAATCAAGTGAGTTAAGACATATAACCTATTGCAATTTTGCTTTCATCTTGCTGTCCTCTGAAAGCTGTGCTAGGGTCATCAAGAATGTGATCATATAAGGGCACACTAGCCTTAAAAAAAAAAGCAGTTTAGTGGGGGGTTTTTTTTAGCCTGTAGTAGCACCTCTATGTAACTCTATTGCCACGTACACATGGTTAAGATTTCCGATAACAAATGTTTGATGTGAGCTTGTTGTCGTAAAACCTGATTGCGTGTGTGCTCCATTGGACATTTGCTGCCGGAATTTCCGATAATAAATGTTTGAGAGCTGGTTCTCAAATTTTCCGACAACAAAACTTTTCGGAAATTCCGATCGTGTGTACACAATTCCGATGCACAAAATTCCACGCATGCTTGGAATCAAGCAGAAGAGCCGCACTGACTATTGAACTTAATTTTTCTCGACTCGTCGTACGTCTTGTAGGTCACGCATTCTTGACGTTCGGAATTTCTGACAACATTTGTGTGACCGTGTGTATGCAAGACAAGTTTGAGCCAACATCCATCGGAAAAAAATCCACGGTTTTGTTGACAGAATGTCCGATCTTTTGTATGCAGCATTTGGGGTTGATTTAATAAATAGGCTGTGCACCTGCAAGTGCACCCACAAGTGCAGTTACTCTAGTTCTGAGGGGAACATGCAAGGAAAATAAAAAAAATTATTTTTGGACCGTAAAATCCTTTTCTCTGAAGTCCATGGATGGGCACAGCTTCCTTATACTCTTGACTGTAGGGTTATGTTCCGTCTATCAGGAGAGGACTATGAACAGGAACATAACCCATATTTCAAGACTTGTGAAGGCCATGGACGAAAAGAGAAAATAGGATTTTTTGTACTCACCATAAAATCTTTTCCCCTGTCGTCCATGGACGGACACAGCCTTCACAAGTCTTGACATATGGGTTATGTTCCTGTTCATAGTCCTCTCCTGATAGACGGAACATAACCCTACAGTCAAGATTATAAGGAAGCTGTATCCGTGCATGGACGAAAGAGAAACAGCATTTTTTTCTTGCAAATGATTGGATGATAGAAATCAACAGAGCTTCCCCTCAGATCTAGAGCAACTGTGCTTGCAGTGCACAGTATATTTTCCTTTAGTAAATCAATCTCAATGTGTCCAATGCGTATTAGAAAAGAAGCATTGGGGGCGTGACCGGAAGCCAGCCTGGAAGGAAGCATCCCTTGAGAGCTCCTCTCCAGCCCGCAGCAAATCGGCAAAAAACCGGGGGAAACTGTACCCGTCCATGGGTGGATCGCGGACCACCAGATCCAGCAAGGCTCGGGGATCATCCCAACCCCCGCCAGGCTCCTCCACGACCTTTGAAAGGTACTTCAAATCGCCCGACAGACCGCCGGGTGGAGGGGACAAGATGGCGCCGGACGCAGCCACCTCTAACACAGGGGCATCTCCCCCACGCTCACCTCAGCATCGAGAGCCATCCCCGACCCGATCGCAGACCACGGCTTCATCCCTGAGCCCGGATGGCTCCCAGCAACGGGTGAGTGAATCCCCGCACCCCTGCCCTCCCACAGCGGACCACGAGGCGCAGGCCGCGGCTCTCCATAACCCCCCAGGCCGGGACACTCGAGACACGGGAGCCCTCCCCCGCCCGCCCCGCACTGCCTCAGACCCGGGACCACAAAGCGGAGCTCAGCTCTCCTTCTCTCCCACACTCACTCAGGAGGACTTCCCAGCCCTGCAAACCCCTGCCAACTCCCAGGCCTCTATGGGATCCCCAGGACACGGCAGCCCCTCTGTCAGTGCTAGGCCGCAACCCACCCCCCCTGCAGCCTGGGGACAAATCCATCCGGCCATCCATCCCGGGGTCGGGGATCGGGGAGGTATTTCCCCCCCCTCATATGCCTCCATGGCTAATATTAACGCCCCGTGGCACGAGGGGACCCTTGCCCAGCAGGGAGAACGGGCCGAGGCCTGGTCCACGCCATGGGATCCCTCCCAACAGCCTCCCCCTGGGACTAGAGGACATGGAGAAATGGCTCCCAGCCACCAGCTGTCCCCCTCTGACTCACTTCACCCTCCACATGGCGCCAGGGGACCCTCTCACTACCCTCCTCCGCCATGGCAGTCATATCTGCAGGCCTTCCCCACGAAAGACGACTTTAAACAACTAATTGAAGATGTTAAGGCAACATGCCGCGCTGAAATTCAGGCGCTCCATACAGGCCTCAAACACCTAGCTGACAGAGTGGAGATGGCAGAGGAGGAGATCCAGGAGACCAAAATGGCGGTCCATCGCACCCAAGTTCAGGCATCAGACCATCATCTTATGCTCAGAGATATGCAGCGGCATATTGAAGACCTGGACAACAGGGGGCGCCGCAACAACGTCCGCATACGCGGTCTTCCCGAAGTAGACGGGGCGGAAGACCTACAGCTTACCCTCCAGAAATTATTTAACAACATACTGGGAGAACCAACAGACAAGCCCATTGAAATGGATAGAGCTCACCGAGCCCTCAAGCCAAAGGGCCCTGCCTCCAAACCGCGGGACGTCATCTGCCGGGTGAACTCATACCCGCTGAAGGAAGCCATTATGCGAAAAGCTCGCCCCATACGTAACCTAGTCTTCAACAACAACCCATTACAGCTTTACCCGGACCTTTCTTGGATCACCCTGCAGAAACGTCGCCTCCTACAACCCTTGCTCCGCACCTTACAGGACAGAGACATAGTGTACCGTTGGGGCTTCCCCTTCAGCCTCTCCGCCAGCCACCAGGGGACTTCCGCCACCTTACGCTATCCCGAAGACCTGGATGTCTTCTGCAAAACACTGGACATTCCCGTTCCCCAGCTGGTGGACTGGGACCTCGTGGCAACGCCACCCCCTCCACCTGTGGTTTGGCAGAGAGTCCCCCCACCCAAGCGCCCTAGGGGCAGGGACCCTGTCCGCAACTCCCCCAGGCACAGACCCAAGTGAGACGGTCATCCTGAACACAAGAGCCGCCCTGAGCGCTGCAAGAAGCCCTCCTGTTTTTGTTTTGTTTTGGCCTTCTGTTTCTGCTTTTTTTTTCTTTTACCTCCCCCGGTTGCCCCAGCCTTACTCCAACGCTACATATCGGGCCTGTCTTGGACAAGACCCCGAAGAGGCTGCCCTTCTGTTTACGCACCCCCCCCATGGCTGATAGCCTGAGAGTTCCTTCTCCCCCAACCCCCACGGTGGAGTTTCTCCACACCACCCCCCGCCCCCCCGACCCACATTTTTGGACTGTCAGGTCGGGAGGTCCTTAAGGAACTGTTGGGACCCGAGGGCCCTCGGGCCACTCGGGCCCCCATTGTTGAATGTTGTTGTGTTTTTCTTCTGTTTTTTTGCTCTCATCTCTCTCCTTCCTTTCAGATACCTTTCTCTCCCCCTCCACACAGGCAGAACTCAACGGCACGCCTCGGTGGCTGTCGGCTCGGTGGCCCCTCCGCTCACCCTCCCAGAACCGGACGCAGCACGCCTGACTCCAGCTAAGTATAACCCACGGTCACTCCACCCACAATATGGCTAAGTTACTATCAATGAACGTCCACGGGCTTAACTCCAATAGGAAACGACATCTAGCACTCAGGGAATTTAGGCAATCAGGGGCAGAGATTATAATGGTACAGGAGTCGCACTTCTCCAAGGGCGACTCCTTCACGTTCGCATCCAGATATTTCCCCTTAACATACCAGGCCTTCAGCTCGCGAAAACGGGCAGGGGTCGCAATCCTGGTTAAACGGGGCACCCCCTTTACCTGCACACACTCCTACATTGATCCCCTGGGCCACTTTATCATCCTGAGAGGTACATGGCACTCGCGGGACATAACCCTGTGTACCCTATATGCCCCCAACGTACACCAGCACAGATTTCTGAGCCGGGTTCTCTCCCGTCTAGCTCGTTCCCCTCACGATCTGCTGGTGGTGGGGGGGGACTTTAACTTACCCCACTCAGCGACCTGGGATCGTCTGGTTGTGAACCCCCGGGCCCCCCAGGCTAGGGCTCTGCGGGACTCTAAGCTTTTCCGTCAGCTAACTAGGAAGCATGCTCTATTTGACGCATGGCGGGCGCTTCACCCGGGAGATCGCCAGTTCACCTTTTACTCATCCCCTCACCACACACACTCGCGCATAGATTATTTTCTAGTCAATAATACCACGCTACGCGTTACCGACTCCGCACGGATCCTGCCCATTTCCTGGTCTGACCACGCCCCCATCACCCTATCCCTTGACCTGAATGCCCCCACCCGCAGGCCCTATAACTGGCGTCTGAATGATTTCCTCTTGAAGCACACCCCCTCCAAAATGGAAATAGAATCTGCCCTGCAACTTTATTTCAGCGAAAACAACACGCAAGACATCTCCACCACCACATTATGGGCCGCTCATAAAGCGGTAATCAGGGGACGTTGTATAGCCATCTCCTCAGCCCTTAAGAGGAACGCCGAGTCGGCTAGGAAGCAGGCGGAAACGCAGCTTCATGCCCTAGAAACCCGTCTACAGGCCTCACCCTCCCTGCCACTTCTTAAGCGCATTGCCCTAGTAAGGTCGACACTCCGGGACCTCGCGCTGGGTCGAGTCGAGAAAGCCCTGGTTCGCTTACGACAGGTATACTACGACAAGGGCAACAAGGCGCAAGCCCTGTTGGCAAGGAAACTAGCCGACCGCTCGGTCGCCTCCACCCCGCACCAGGTCCAGGACAGATCGGGCAACGTTCTATCCCACCCTCAAAGTATAGCGGATGCATTCGCTGCCTTTTACACAGACTTGTACAACAAGCCGGAAATCCCACATAACCCACCCCCCCCCGACCTGCTAGATAGGATGACACAATACCTGACATGGGCGGGCATTCCCCGACTGCAACCGGACGACCTGGCCTCTCTTAACGCCCCTATCACAGACGAGGAGCTCACCCTGGCCATTAAGGCCCTACCCGCCCACAAATCCCCGGGCCCAGATGGGTTCCCATACGAATACTACAAGACCTTCCTCCCCACACTTCTCCCTCACATGACAAAGCTTTTCAACGCCTTTCTACAACAGACCCCCATCCCGCAGGATATGCAGCGATCATTTATTACCCTCATTCCTAAACCAGACAAGGACCCCTCATTATGCGCTAGCTACAGGCCGATAGCCCTATTAAACTCAGACCTCAAAATATTTACGAAGGTCCTCTCCCTCCGCTTAAATGTAGTTTTGCCCTCCCTGGTCCATAAAGACCAGGTGGGCTTCGTCCCCCTTCGTCAAGCGGGGGACAACACAAGAAAGGCGATTGACCTGATCGATGTGGCGGGTAGGGAGGGCTCGGAATCTTTGATCCTGAGTTTGGACGCAGAAAAGGCGTTTGATCGCCTTGGCTGGCCCTTCATGCTCGCCACATTAAGACATATGGGGTTTGGAGGACCTTTTCTTCAGGCGGTCCGACACCTCTATACCAATCCGATATCACAGGTGAAAACTCCCTTCGCCTCCTCATCCACCTTCCCTGTCACCAATGGAACCCGTCAGGGGTGCCCCCTCTCCCCCCTTCTTTTCGCCCTCTGCGTCGAACCTCTAGCAGCGACGATCCGAGACAACCCGGACATTCGGGGTATCCCAGTAAGGGGGAGGGAATTTAAGATCTCCCTCTTTGCTGATGATATCATTCTGACACTAACGCGCCCCCGCATCTCCCTGCCCAACCTACATAGGGAACTGGAACGCTACGGGACCCTCTCGGGATATAAAACCAACGCCTCCAAGTCCATGGCTATGCCGATTAACATGCCCGAGCCAGAGACCCTACACTTACAATCCGTCTTCCCATATCACTGGGAGAGAGCCTCCCTGAAATACCTGGGGGTCCATCTGACCCCGAACTTTGCATCCCTGTACCAGGCCAATTTCCCTCCCCTCTATAGCTCGATCAGGGCGCTGATCCACAAATGGAAGTCCCATCAGATATCCCTTATGGGCCGGATAGCGGCCATTAAGATGGTGATCCTCCCAAAACTGCTGTACCTTTTCCAGACCCTCCCTATACCAGTCCCATATACTCACCTACGCGCCCTGCAAGCGGATCTCCTCCGGTTTGTGTGGAACTACAGGCGCCACAGGGTCCCACGCTCGGTCATGACGGCCGCACGAACCGAGGGAGGCCTAGCCTTCCCAGACCTGGTTAAATATTACCAGGCCTCACAACTCCGAGCGGTGGCATCGTGGTTTCCCCAGAAGTCCTACAATAGGTGGACGGAGGTGGAAAAGATCTGGCTGGCACCAATACATCCTAATAATCTCCTCTGGAATGCAAACGCGACAGTAGATCCCGGTCGTTTACTGGGCTCCATGCAGCAGCTTCAACGCACATGGAGGAGACTAGCCCAAGACTGTCGACTTAAGTCCGATAGTTCCCTGCTGACCTCCTTTCTCTATAACCCTAAATTACCGACGAGTCTCTCCCACCAGATGTCGTGGCCCTGGGCCTCACGGAATCTCTTCCACTTGGGTCATTTAGTAGACCCCAGATCTCGCACCCTGCACTCCTTCACCGAACTCCAATCCAAACACGACATCCCAAGACAAGCTTTTTTCAGCTACCTACAAATCCGTCACTACGCCCTCACAATAGCCCCCCGGCTCCTATTCTCGAAACCAACCCCGTTTGAGCGTATCACACTCGAAGGCACAGCCCGAAGGGGCCTTATATCAGATATATACCAAATTCTAAACGAATACCCCTTTCAAAACAAAGGTAAACATGCCTACATGCTCCGATGGGAGAGGGAGCTGGGGGAGGAGCTCTCGGAGGAGGAGTGGGGAGCCGTTTGGAGGCAGGCAGCCAAAAGCTCAATCTGCACCCTTTACAAGGAAAATACGTATAAAGTGCTGTTCTTTTGGTACCTGACCCCGGACGTCCTCCATAAGATTTACCCTTCCACCTCTGACCGATGCTGGCGCTGCAACCAAGCCAAGGGCACACTGTTCCATATATATTGGACTTGCCCCACGATTGTCCCGTTCTGGACCCAGACCCAAGAGCTCCTGAGCCGCCTCCTGGAGGCGCCCGTACCCCTCTCCCCGAAGCTGTTCTTATTGGGCCTATCCCAACCTCACATAGCTAAACCCTACAAAAAACTCCTAAGACACATAACCACAGCTGCGAGGTGCTTGATAGCACTCCATTGGAAAAAAACAATGCCCCCATCCCAAGAGGCCCTCTATGCTAGGGTCAAGGATGTAGAACTCATGGAAAAGATGACGGCTAGGATTCGGGATAGGTTGGAGGAACACAATCTGGTCTGGGAGAGATGGCATGTAGAGTAGGACCCACCGTGAGCCGACGACAGGTACAACACTACCCCCGCCCTTATTGCCTGCCTCCCCCCCCCCTTTTTTTTTTTTTTTTTTTTTCTCTCTTCCTCTCCTTTTTCTTTTTCTTTTTTTTTCCCTTCTCTCTCACCTCTTTCTTCCTTCCCTCTTATTTGAATTATGGCTATTTTACAAGTTACTGATCATACAAATAATTATGGAACCACTGTGTAAGTTCATTAAGCTGGAATTTTATACATTCTATTCTCTCCTACACCTGATATGCTGTTATATTTTGTATTGACCTTTGTGGAAAAAAATAAATAAAAAACTGCTATTTGAAAAAAAAAGAAAAGAAGCATTTACAGGCCAAAAAAAAAACCCCATCAATGGCGTGTTCAGGAGATAAAGAGCATTTGTGTTTGAGTGTTAATGTATTCCAATTGCCAGAATAAATAAATATACTGGCCAATAGAATGCATAAACACACGCTAATATGCATTACATACATAGGCATGAACAGCTATAAGCCATGACAGAGCTGAGGAAGCATGCATTTCTAATGAGATTGCCCTTAGATATAACTTATTTCATATAACTCTGTATACAGGCTGTTTGAGCTACCTCATGGCTGTTTTTTAGACTTCGCTCACACTTATGCCCTGATTTGCATTACATGCATAAGTGTGAGGCCGCGTACACACGTCCGAGAACCTCGTCGGACTAAACCCATCGCCCTGCCCGACGAGGTTCCCGATGAGCGGTCGAAAAAGCTTGTCGAGCCAAAGTCCTCATTGAACAACGAGGAAAAAGAGAGCGTGCTCTCTTTTTTGGCTTGACGAGCTTCCCGACGGGACGAGAAGCTCGGTCGTGTGTACGGGGCCTGAACGACGTCTAAAAAAACAGCTATGAAGTAGCTCAGACAACCTATATACAGACTTATATAAGGAGTTATAATCTAAGGCAAATCCCTTTCCTCAGCTCTGTCATGGCTGATAGCTGTTCGTGTCTTTGCATGTAATGCACATCAGCGCATGTTGCACAAATGCATTGTACATGTATTTTGGTTAGGCGCACATTCATCTTTAATGGACGCTCAACACATGCCTACGCCTCAAAAAACACACATGATCCCAGCAAACTACAATGCATACACCTGTAGATACCTCTGTTCCCGCAAGATCAAGCTTTTATGAATATAGTTGTGGAACCAATCCAATATTCTCACCACATGCGTAGTTGTATAATACAATATTAAATCTAGGAAACACAGATTCCTCCAGGACTTAGAAATAGAGACGATAGAAACGTGCAGCCTGAGGTATTTTTGCCTCCCAAAAATGGACGAGAACTCTGGCTGTATTGTGTATAGAAAATGTTGGGGGATATGTAGTGGGATAGACGGCAAGAGGTAAATATAATTTGTAAAACGTTGTAAGGTAGAAGACACGTCATACAATCCAATCTCAAGTTCACATTGGCATCATCCCTTAAGTAAATATGGTATTTTTTAAACAAAAGAGTAGTGGGACTTTAAATTCTTATTCAATATCATAATTCATCAAAACAGGGGGAGGGGAGGAATATAGGATCTGTCTTAGATGTTTTGCTTATGGGCCCATAGGATATCGTCTGGACCTATAAAGGTAAAAGTAAATATAAATATCCAAGAGAGGAAAATAAATATCCAGTGTATAGCAATATACTCTGAACGGTGTCAATCCCATTATCTATTTAAGACAGATGGGATAAATCCAAAATACCAAGAAACACAGGCATCGCTGTGACGATCACATATGCTGGTATTGTGGTAAGTACATAGCCATCTCTCCTCTGGCAAAGATGTGTATTTATTGCAAAGTTTCTTTATGCATATCTAGGTTTTTAATATTGTGTCTATGATAATGTTTTATGTGTAATAAAATGTATATAGATTTTTATTTTGGTTGTGTTCTCATTTGGCATATTTAAAGTCCCACTACTCTTTTGTTTCAAAAATAACATAAACATTTGTTAAACATCCATCCTTAGTATCCTGTTTCTGCCGAACCAGAGGGAAGAGAAATTATATAATTTTTTGAGAATCTGTGGATATTTGAAAGGAAAGGGGGGGGGGGGCATTATAAATGTCCTCCGGCCACTGTGATCTGAATGCCTAGGTTGGTGGGAGTGAAGAGCTTTCAATTTATACAGGAAGTTTGGCTCAATATACTTGTGTTTAGCTGGTGTTAGGAAATGTAGGAGGAAAGACTTTCCCCTCCTTAGGTATGATCATAATTTGGGCCCTAAGAAAGCCCAGTGGCAGTTGGTGGTCCTGGATAATGAAACTGAAGGCCAGGGTAAACATGGCTGTTAAGATAAGTTGGGAGGTTTTGTAGTAGTTCAGGGAATATGTCTGGTCGTGGCACTTTAATTAGTGGCATTGATGCTTTTGTAGCCTGTAATTCCTCAGCAAAAATGGGAGCTTCAATTGCCTCAGCCGAGGAGCGTGGTGTAAAAAGGGGAGTTGCGTATAAGGGGATGGATATGAGAGCAGAAAGAAGTAAAGGGTTGGGGAAAAAAGACAGGGTGAAAAAGGTTGAAAAAAGGGTAAAGGTAAGAAGAGGGAATAAGCTAACTTTGGTGGCTACTAAGTAGCCTGCGAGTCACTGCCTTACCCCCAGCAGAGCAAGGGAGTGATAGAAGATCAGTTATCTAGGTGGGGGGAAGCCAGAAACCTCAGGTTTAGCTAGCTGCTCATGCTAACTGCATATATATACGGGACGTAAATGATTAAGACAAGAAGCAAAAGACCTGAATAGGAAGGTCTTACAAGAGGAAAAAAGATACATCTCGTCGTGAGGTGATTGATATAAATTACCTACCAATTCAGGGCAAAGTAACAACTGTCTGCAAAAAGGGACCGACCAGGGGGATTGTGTGGGTTGGGTGGGACTGGGGAGCCTGTGATCCACAGACACCAACAATCTTGCCTTGTCCAACAGGCTAAGTCATTGTCTATGAAACTATGTAGAGTGACCTTTGTTATAGTTTCTTACTGCAGCCGCTTCCTCAACAGTCTCCTTGTGCTTGTCATCAGGTCTTCAACCTCTCCCTCATATGCGGAAGAAGTGAAGAGGTTTGAACATATCAATTTGTGCTAAACAACATATACCCACCCTTAATATCCAAGTCTTAACAGAGTAAAAACTGATACCAAGGCTAGCGTTACATCACATTGTAAAACTGGCTTACCTCCCAAAAATCCAAGCTTTAGAGTGCTGCAAAGGATTGCTCTACCAGGAGTGTTTTATATGGGAAAGAACCTCTGAGCGGAATTCAGAAGCAAACGAAAGGCTGCGTACCGGAGCCCCAAGTTGTATGTATTTCAGTTATACTTTTGTGAACACCAGGGCTGTGGATACTAGGTCTTTCCATACATAAATATTGTTTCGGCTCTATCAGCAGAGAGCTCATATGTATATATGACCATGCACAGTAGACAAACTTAAAATACATACAACTGCCTACCAGTTACTACCATATTCAGATCAATTGCTCATCCATTGTCTGTACAGGACATTAGCACATATACACCTATTCTGTTAAAATGTTGTAAGATCTGTCTCCATTTATTAGCCAAGTAGGACTAAAGCCTGGTACACACTATTATTTTTTTTCTGTTTAATTTAACGTTGGAGCCACTGTACTAACGATACAGCAAAATCACCCGCTGAGCTGTTGTGTTTTGACAGGGGGATGGCCCTCCCCCACCAGAACACTCTGATCAGCACTCCCTGCCATTGTCTGAGAGCACTGATTGGGAGAGTCGGTCGGCTGTTTCCCAGCATGCTTGTCCAGAAGTCAGTCAAAATAGCAGGCTTCAGTTGGACCCAGTGCCTTAGATGCAGGCCGTATGTCAGCCGGCATTTGCCCGTGTGTACGGGGCTTAAAGTTGATGTAAACCCCATTCATGAAATTTGAGCTGGGCACATATATCTGCAGTATTTTGTTATCTCTCTTCAATGAGCTAAGTCCCGTAGCTCTCTCCTGAACAGTTCCTGTGTTATGAGCCTGATAACTCCTGACAAATTCTTAGACTTTTTAGACAAAAGCAGCCTGAATCTTCTGTCCGGGGAGGTTGCTAAAATACATTGGCATAGAGCTGGTCCTATTACAAAACACTTCTGAGAGTCTCTACCTATGATGAGAGGGGGTGTGTGCCTTTCCTCCATGCAGTAATGTTAGCTATCTTGGCTGTATGCCCAGACATCACACTCTGTGTTAACCAGGAAGATAACATTTCCTAACACGATCTGAACTTTCTAAACAGTATATAAGTGTGAAGACAGCAGACATAAAAACTTATGTAGGGAGATTGGTTTTATCTCTGTGTATCATCTGAGGCTGTTCACTTCACTGGGTGTATGGAGGGTTTACATCCACTTTAAGAATGAAGGAACAATAAACACATTCCCCAGCATTTAAAATGTTTTTAGAAATCCACCAAGCTGTGTTATTGTTAGGGAAAAATAAAAAAAATTTATGGAACAATTAGATTATTACCTCTAGAACCGCATCTTCTGGAAGATCAGTACAGTGAACTGCATTTTTCACTTTATTCTTCCCAAAATGAGCACGAATGGTCTTTGGTCGTAAATGACGGGCTATTTCCTTCAAAATAAATAATGTGTAAGTACAGAAATAGTATGCATATATATTTATAGTTAAATATATTTACCTTACATATACAGAGCTGATAATATTACACAGTTTTTATAGTATACACAAAACCATCACAATTAGACATTGCTACTGAAACTTACCATCCTATGCTGAACCACATTCTCATAAGCATAATGCATGTACACTCTACATCATTCCGATCATATACACTGAATATTCAAACAGTATTCTTTTGCAATGTAGGAGAAAACGAGAGAAACTGGAGGAAACATGCCCTAACACAGGGGCAACATACAAATTCCATGCAGAGAGTGAGCTTTGTACTAATTCCCTGTAAATGTTTTAATGCTAATATGTCAAAATAGAATAATTTATTTATTCACAATAATAATATTAAAGAGGGGGTTCACCCTTAAAACCACTTTCTCCCATCCCATCCAGCATACTGGCGTCAACGCCAGTATGCTGTCTTTTTTTTTTTTTTTTATCGATGTATTTACCTCTTAATAGATAATTTAATTTTCGTCCTACCACGGGGTATGGCGCCGCTATATCGCGTCACGCCTTTCGAAAACAGCCGACTAGCACTCGGCTGTTCTCGGCGCCTGCGCACAGACCCAGGAGCTGACTGCGCAGGCGCCGTATACAGCCGAGTCCTATTTCGGCTTTTTTCGGAGGGCGTGATGCGGCTATATACGGCGCCTGCGCAGTTAGCTCCTAGGTCTGTGCTCAGGCGCTGTATAGCGCCGAGAACAGCCGAGTGCTAGTCGGCTGTTTTCGGAAGGCGCGACGCTATATAGCGGCGCCATACCCCGCGGTAGGACGAAAATTAAATTATCTATTAAGAGGCAAGTACACCGATAAAAAAAAAAAAAAGACAGCATACTGGCGCTGATGCCAGTATGCTGGATGGGATGGGAGAAAGTGGTTTTAAGGGTGAACCCCCTCTTTAATAATAGTGAAAATGCATAGGAAAATGCATTGAAAAGCATCAAATGGGGTGGAGATGACCTTGTCTCTCTATTCAGCTCTCCTTCCTCTTTATAACATGCTCTTTCTACCACTACATAAGGTGTCCTCATCAGAGTCCCCCTTTACATCTGGTGTCCCCACCAGAGTCCCCTTTTACAGCAGGTGCCCCCTTTACATCAGGCATCCCCATCAGAGTCCCCCTTTACATCAAGCATGCCCATCAGAGTCCCCCTTTACATCAGGCATCCCCATCATCAGCATCCCTCTTCACATCAGGCATCCCCATCAGAGTCCTCCTTTACATCAGGCATCCCCATCAGAGTCTTCCTTCACATCAGGTTTCACCCCTCCCCCCCCCCTCCTTATACTCACAGCTCTCATTGCATCCACCTTCTGACCGGCCAGAAATTGTAAGTGATGACCCGCCAATCAAGCACCACAGCAGGGAACAATGATAGAGCGGGAGTGTTCTGGCACAGAGCTCTGCGCCTCCAGGACACTCTAAGGAAGCGCCAATAGAGCTTCTTGTTTGCAATCACGTGATTGCAAACACGTCATGCTTCTCCTGTGTGTCCGGCGTAACGCTTAAAAGGATCATTTTTATTATTTGTTATTATTTTTTTTTTTTAGTGATTGCAGCACGTCATGCTTCCCATACACCTGTGTGCATCCCGCACACATTTAAAGGGCCATTTTCTCTAAAAATTGCTGTGATCTACTGGCCCCCTGGACCGGTATCAACCTTTCTTGAAGACTTCTCTGCCTGGTTGCCCTACTTTCTCTCTTCTGAAATCTCCACAATCATTCTCAGTGACGTCAACATCCCTGTTAATGTTAATACTCCTGCAACTTTTAGGCTGGGTTCACACTAGTGGGTGTGAATTTCAGCTCTCTTATCTCTGCAGATAGATAAGGGAAGTGTTCAGCAGATTAGCTCCATTTTTAGTTGCGAATTTGGAGACCTGGGAGAAGTTCCGGGTGAGAGGAGAGTGGGGGAGAAGTGTATTGAGCTGAATGACAATGCGCAGTGCGAATGCATCGCACTCGTGAACCAGCCTCATTGAAAACAATGCATTTAGAAATGTTCTGCGTATTAGATGCGGTTTAAGCCGCACTCAATTTGCATAGGTGTGAACCCAGCCTTAAACTTTTCAGTCTAACCGCCTCTTTTGACCTGAAGCAATGGATACATGCTTCTACTCACTCTGATGACAGCACCCTTGACTAGGGGTGCAACGGATCGTGACCGATCCGCGATCCGTACGGGTCGGCCTGTTCGGATCGGCACAGATTGCGATCCGTGGAACGAACCGCCTAAGGCCGCGGCTTTGGCCTAGCTCCGGAGCGGTCGGCCATCTTGGTACACCCGGCGGCGGTGGTGCGCGCCGACGTCATCACCCCTCTGCTCGTGGATCTTGTATTCTACGAGAGAGCGCACAAAGCAGGACAGACAGTGTGGTGCAGTACAGTGAGTTAAACTATTGGCTTATGGCTACAATTATTACTAATATGTGGGTGCATATACTAGTACTATGTGGGGGCAATGTAAAACTACTGGCTATTACTATGTGTGGGCAATGTAAAACTACTGGCTATTACTATGTGGGGGCAATGTAAAACTACTGGCTATTACTATAAGGGGGCAATGTAAAACTACTGGCTATTACTATGTGGGGGCAATGTAATACTACTGGCTATTACTATGTGGGGGCAATGTAAAACTACTGGCTATTATTACTAATGTGGGGGCAATGTTGCACTGGAACAGTGATGGTGATGACGAGTGGGGGGCAATGGTGGACATTACGTGATGAGTGGGGGGCTGGGGGCAATGGTGGATTGCGGGATGCAGTAATTTCAACACAAAACGGAGCTTATTTGCTTAAAGCAGAGCTCCACCCTGATTTTATTATTTTTTTAAATCTAAAAAAAAAAAAAAAAATGAAATGGAAAAAAAAAAAAAAAACTCACCCTAAATAGGCTGTTGCTATGCGGAAGTCCCGAATCTGCCCTCATGATCCGCGGTGCGGTTTTCTTCCTCCTCCTCTTCTCGGTGTCTTCTTGTGAATGGGCCGCGCTGCATTCTCGGAACTGTGTGTATCCCAGAATGCAGCCGTACCATTCACAAAACGCCGCGTCGCTCGCACATGCGCAGTAGGAAACGGGCAGTGAAGCCGCACGGCTTCACTGCCTGTTTCCCTGACTGTGAATGGCGGTGCCGGGATCGAGGATCGGCATCGGCGGGGGCCGTCAGCGCGGGTGCCTAGGACAGGTAAGTGTCCTTATTCAAAGTCAGCAGCTACACTGTTAGTAGCTGCCAACTTTGAAAAAAAAAAATGCAGGTGGAGCTCCGCTTTAAATACACTATTTGTAAATCCGACGGACTGTTTAAATGTTAAATTAAAAGTGAATATCAGACGTGTTCTGTCACATTAGCAACCATGTGAGGTCAGCAGGTTTGCTGCAGCTTTTAAAAATTAACATTAAACAGTCCGTCAGATTTCCAAATACTGTATTTAAGCACATGAGCTCTGTTTTGTGTTGATCCGAAAATGATCCGATCCGTGACTCCTGATCCGAGGATCGATCCGATCCATGAGGTTTTTGATCCGTTGCACCCCTACCCTAGACCTTGTATTATCCTACCTCTGTACTCTGTGCAACCTCTCCAACAATCCATTCCGTCTCTTGAATCACAACCTAATTATGCCGCGTACACACGATCATTTTTCAGCATGAAAAACAACAACGTTTTTAAAAACGTCATTTAAAATGATCGTGTGTGGGCTTCACATCGTTTTTCATGTTCTGAAAAACAAAAAAAAGAAAAAAATCGAACATGCTGCATTTTTTCACGTCGTTAAAAAAATTACGTTTTTCGGGTTGTAAAAAGTGATCATGTGGGGGCTAAAACAACGTTTTAAACCCGCGCATGCACAGAAGCAAGTTATGAGACGGGTGCGCTCGTTCTGGTAAAACTACCATTCATAATGGAGTAAGCACATTCATCACGCTGTAACAGACAGAAAAGCGTGAATCGTCTTTTACTAACAAGGAATCAGCTAAAAGCAGTCCAAAGGCGAATAGAACTTCCCCTTTAGAGTGCCGTCGTACGTGTTGTACGTCACCGCGCTTTATTCATCATTTTTATCAAAAATGATGGTGTGTGGGCAACATCGTTTTTAATGGTGAAGTTGGAAAAACTTTGTTTATTGGACACGCTGAAAAACAACGTTTTTTTTCATGACGAAAAATGATCGTGTGTATGCGGCATTAGTTTCACTCTCTCCCTATCTTTCATCATCTCTCCGACCAACCAAACAGTTACTGAAAAGAACCTTCACCGCCTCAACCTTTCCATTTTCTACAATGCTACTGACCATCTCTATGACAAAATCTCATCCCTGTCCTGCCTCAATCTAGCCACCTCTCTAGACAAGCTCACCCCCTCACTTTGCACAGAATCAGGTCCCAACCTCTAAAATCCTGGCAAACAGATGACACCAGAAGTCACAAAAAAGTAGGCGCACTCTTCAGTGGCTGTGGTGTAAGATTAAGTCTCAGAAAGACTTCAGCCAATATAAATCTGCCCTCCAAAAATACAATTCCTGACTCCACACTGCCAAACAGACCTGTTTTATCACGCTCATTAACACCTTCTCATCCAGCCTCGCCAACTCTTCTCTACCTTCAACTCCCTATTTCATCCTCCACTGCCTCAACCTACCAACTCACTCACTGCCCAGGAGATTGGCAATCACTTCAAAAATAAGACTGATACTATCCGTAAGGAGATTTCCTCTGTGCAGATACCTCCCCCACTTAACATTCCATGTCTACGGGAACAAATATTACTTCTCTCATTCAACCATGCTATTATAGAAGAGGTTACTAAACTTTTTTTCTAACGTCCACCTAACCACCTGCCTCCTGGACCCTGTACCCTCGCAAATACTGCAGTCACCCTCTGGCTCTATTTTATACTCTCTAACTCGCATCACATCTCCCTCTCTTCTGCTATCTTCCCCAACCCTCTAAATCATGCGCTAGTCACCCCCATAATAAAAAAAGCCTTCACTGGATCACACCAATCTTAACAACCTACGACCTCTTCTCCTTGCTCCCCTTTTCCTCCAAACTCCTTTAACGTCTGGTCTATAACTGACTGAGCGATCATCTCATTGAGAACAACTTTCTTGATCCCCTTCAGTCTGAATTTCGCCCTAAACAATCCAAAGAAACTGCTCTCCTAAAACTAACAAACGATCTACTAACGGCCAAAGCCAATGAACACTACTCTGTACTCCTAATCTTGGACTTTTCTGCTGTCTTTGACACAGTGGACCACTCCCTCCTTCTCAAAAAAACTCTACTCCTTTGGCCTTTGTGACTGCACTCTTCGCTGGTTCTCATCCTATCTATCCCACTGCACCTTTGGCTTCACTTACAATTCTTCTTCCTTTTTCTGTCGGGGTCCCCCAGTGTTCTGTTCTTGGAACTCTCCTATTCTTGATCTGCACTTCCTACATGAGTCAGTTTAAAGCTTCCCATGGCTTCCAATACCATTTTTACACTGATGACACCCAAATCTATCTCACTCCATCAGTCTCCACATGCATCACTAATTTACTAACAGACTTATAAGACTGGATGTCACATTACTTCCTCAAACTTAACAACGGCTCAACTATAAGCCATCCCCACATGCCAAGGTGCTAGCTGTAATCCTGGACCCTAAACTCTCCTTTCGGCCCACATCCAATCAATGTTCAAAGCTTGCCACCTCAACATCTCCAAAATACGCCCCTTCCTAACCAAAGATGCTGAAAAACTCCTTGTTCACTCCCTGGTCATCTCTCGCCTTGACTACTGCAACTCCCTCTTTATTGGCTTACCTTTACACAGGCTATGTCCTATTCAGTCCATCATGAATGCTACTGCCAGACTTATACACCTTACCAACCGCTCAGTGTCTGCCACCCCTCTCTGCCAATCCCTCGATTCATTGGCTGTCACTCACCTCCAGGACTTCCCCCGTGTATTTTTCATCCTCTGGAACTCCCTACCCCAATCTGTCCGAATATATCCTACTCTTTTCACTTTTACACAGTCCCTGAAAACAGTTCTCTTCCGAGAAGCCTATTCGGCTTCCACCTAACAACTGTACTTTTATTTTCTCCATCAGCTCGTCCCCCCACAGTTATTACATTTTGTATCGCTCAACCCTCCCTCTTATATTGTAAGCTCTAATGTGCATGGCTCTCCGATTCTTACTGTATTAAATTGTAATTAATTGTATTGTAACTGTACTGTCCGCCCTTATGTTGTAAAGCGCTGCGTAAACTGTTGATGCTATATAAATCCTGTATAATAATAATAACTAAATCTGTAAATGAAACTATACAATATATGGGCTAATTAAAAATCATTGTAAACTTGGAAAAAAAATTGGTCCCCAAATATTCCCACCTTTCTTTTCTTTCCTTTTTTCAGGCCCACTCAAGGACTCTAAAACAGTAACTGTGATTATTTTACACTATAGTTTGAGCGTTATACCCATAGCATTTCATTATAGACAATAAGCATGTGCCATTCTGTGACATTTAGCCTTTCTGGCATAAAGTATACTTTCCCTGCTTTCCCTCCTGCAGGCTATTGGAAACTTAGAGAAGTAGGGCCAAAGCTTTTTTGACCCTACTTCTCCTATGGATCACATTAGTACAGTTCATTCTGGACTCCTGTGACCCATTTTTAGCTCTCAGTGGGCTACAGCCTACTGTCGGTTGAGGTCACTGTTCCAGGCTGAGGAAAGATCCCAACTTTACAGTTGGGATCCAACCAGATGCCTGCACCTTCCCAGCCCAGTGCTCCAGTGAGCGAGCCGCTGACTGACAGTAATAGCTTTCCGCTCAGGAGGGGAAATCCCTGCATCCATTTAAGCAAGTATAAAGGTTTTATAATTTTTATACCCCAAACTTCTCTTTTAACAACTCTGTAGAATGATGGTGATTGTATCTGTTACCCCATCTTCAAGCTTGGAATTTGTATTGCCATTGAATGTAGGAAATTTACACTGCTTTCCATCCAATTATTGTATTTTATCTGCATTGTATTGCACCATTATCATGTTCCCTAATAAAAATGTTGGTAAAAGAAAAGGTTGGCCCCCATTTTAAATACATCTGTGTAGCAGCATGGCACCATCTTAGGCCATTGGCGATCTGCAGAGGGGTTTCTGGGCACAATTGTTTTTGTTTTGAACAGAACACCAAAGCATTAGAGTCTCTGACAAAATGTTATTGCTATATCCCTATTGAGACATTTTTCTAACTTCCTGTCTGACAGGTGTCAGATAGAACAGAAAACGTTGAAAGGCCTGACCGAAACACTGTTGGGTCAGTTGCTGAAAGACAATTTATCATTTATATGGCCAATCTAGCATGTTGTTGACCATATTCAATGAAAGTGGTTACCATCCATACGAGTTTACAAGGTTTTCATGGGCAACAAGCTATGACATGTTAAGACAGAAGCTCCTTCAAACAGATAAGCCTTTTTAAATAAAGATTTCTAATCCATCTTTATGTATGTTCAGGCTAAGCTCACTAAAGTTGTGCAATTGTACACATTACCATTTTTGTGAGAAAAGACAGACACTCTTTCTGGCTCTCTCATTTACATTCAGCCTTTTGTTGTGAACCATCTGTATCATGTTAAGCTTCAATCTACATTACGGAAAAAAAAAAGAAGAGACCTGTAGTCTCATCTGAAACATTTCACTTGACAAATTTATATGTGTACCAGGACACAAACGGTGCACAGAAGAATCACTGGGAGTGGCACTTTCCACTTCAATGTTGTAATATCTATTAAGAAATAAAGTATGCAAACAAGCCCTAAAGGAAATTGTTTGTCTGTTCACAAGGTCTTAAGACGCTCAGCCTTGCAAGTCTCCTTCCAATCATAATGTCCTGGACTTTATGTTCTGGGAAATGTCATGTTCAAGAAAGGCCTCGGTAGCTGATACTCTCAGTTCAGTACTGGACAAGCTAATAAATCCACTGAACAATGCTACAGTGGCTCCCAGGCTTAATTGAGAAATCTGCCACAAAAAGAATAACTGAAGGTGCCATTTTTCTCTACAAAATTACTGTATTTGTAAAACACATGAGATTCTTTAACATATTCAGGCATACCAAAAAACGATGATAACATAATACAGGCCAACGTACATGTTGGTGCCTCAAAATGTTAGACCTTTACCGGGGTATATCTGACCCGCTGATTCCTAAAACAGCACCAATTTTTCCCTATCGGCTCTAGTTCTTGAGATACAGCATAAATGCTATATACCACTCCTCACTCTGGTCGGCTTTCAAAAATCAGGATATAAATATAACAAAATACGTTGAGATGATTCAGACAGCACCGTAGTGAAGTAGCCATAACCTCTACGGTGCTCGATCTGCAAAAGTTAAACAATATGACTGGCAGTATACCCACACCTCAAATAACGATCATAACTAAAATACAGTTAATAACACACACTTTAGAATCCAATGTTTCCAATGTAAAATTACAATTGGTGTAAACATTCTCACTATATGCTAACTTGTATGCAATAACACAAACTAGGTAAGAGAAAAACAAGTTGATATACAAAATCTTTTCAAAAACGGAAAAATAGTATTCAGCCATATCTAAGAAACTAGAGCTGATGCAGTCTAGCCAATGCAATTTGCTGTATCAGCACCCCAAATAACCCAGAACAGGTATAAAAAAGCAAGGCACCAAGAAAAAAATACCTTTTTTTTGTTGGGCTGTAATCTTTTTTCACATATTTTTTTTCCCTGTGCTCTGAAAGCAATCAACACTAGGGTCAGTCAATGGTCTGTAGATCAGGACCAATTGTAGACTTCCTTGTTTACAGTCCCGAAATGAACGTATGCTGAATTCTGCCCTGTACAACCCTGATGCCCAACCTATGGCCTAAATGGTATATGTTACCTTTTGGTGCTTGCTAGATCATCCTTTGCAGACAGCAATAATTTGTGCAGGCGTAGCGTCTCTCAGATACGCTATGCCGCCGTAAATTAGAGAGGCAAGTGCTGTATTCACAAAGCAATTGCTCCCTAAGTTACGGCGGCGTAGCGTAAATGGGCCGGCGTAAGCCCGCCTAATTCAAATGTGTTTGATGTGGGCGTGTTTTATTTCAATTAAGTGTGACCCCCACGTAAATGACGTTTTTTACTAATGGCGCATGCGCCGTCCGTGGACGTATCCCAGTGCGCATGCTTCAAATTACGCCGCTTAGACTCATTGGTTTCAACATGAACGTAATTTACGGACAGCCCCATTCAAGGACATGTTACGCAAACGACGTAAAAATTTAAGCGGCCCCGACGTCCATACTTAACATTGGCTGCGCCATCTTTTTGGTGGTTTATCTTTATGCCTGAAAACGCCTTACGTAAACGGCGTATCTTTACTGCAACGGCCGGGCGTACGTTCGTGAATAGACGTATCTCGCTGATTTACATATTCTAGGCGTAAATCAGCGTACACGCCCCTAGCGGCCAGCGTAAATAGGCAGCTAAGATACGACGGCGTAGGAGACTTACGACGGTCGTATCTTAGCAAAATTTAAGCGTATTCCACTTTGAGCATATGCTTAAAGATACGATGGCGCAGATTCTGAGTTACTCGTAACTCTTTATGAATCTGGCCAATAGAGTCCACTTGTGTGTAATTAAATCTCAGTGTAAATACAGCTTTTCTTTTTGTTAGAGAAACTTAGTGAACAAACAGCATCATGAAGGCCAAGGAACACACCAGACAAGTCAGGGATAAAGTTTCTGGACAAGTTAACAGCAGGGTTAGGTTATAAAAAAAGCTTTGAACCTCTCACAGAGCACTGTTCAATCCATCATCCAAGAATGGAAAGAGTGTGGCACAACTGAAAACCTTCCAAGACATGGCCATCCACCTCAACTGACAGGCTAGGAAACAGAGCATTAATCAGAGAAGCAGCCAAAACGCCCATGGTAACTCTGGAGGAGCTGCAGAGATCCACAGCTCAGGTGGGAGAATCTGTCCACAGGACAACTATTAGTTGTGCACTCCACAAATCTGGCATTTATGGAAGAGTGGCAAGAAGAAAGCCATTTTGAATGAAAGCCATAAAAAGTCCCATTTGCAGTTTGCAAAAAGACATGTGGGGGACACAGCAAACATGTGGAAGAAAGTGCTCTGGTGAGATGAGACCAAAATTAAACTTTTTGACCTATAAGCAAAGCTATATGTGACTGAAAACTAACACTGCACATCACCCTGAACACAGCATCTCTTTTCTTCAGCAGGGAACAGAGAAGCTGGTCAGAGTTGATGGGAAGATGGATGAAGCCAAATACAGGGCAGTCTTAAAAGAAAACCTGTTAGAGTCTACAAAAGACTTGAGACTGGGGTGGAGGTTCACCTTCCTGCAGAACAATGACCTTAAACATACAGCCAAAGCTACAATGGAATGGTTTAGATAAAAGCATATTCATGTGTTAGAATGCCCCAGTCAAAGTACAGACCTAAATACAATTGAGAATCTGTGCCAAGACTTGAACTTTGCAGTTCACTGACACTCTCCATCCAATCTGACAGAACTTGAGCTATTTTGCAAAGAAGAATGGGCAAAAATGTCACTCTAGATGTGCAAAGTTGGTAGAGACTTACCTAAAAAGACTTGCAGCTGTAACTGCAGTGACAGGTGGTTCTACAAAGTATTGTATCTGAATACAAATTCATGCCACACTTTTCAGGTATTTATTTGTAGAACATTTTGAAAACCATTTATAATCTTCCTTCCACTTCACAATTATGTGCCCCTTTCTGTTGGTCTATCACATAAAATTACAATAAAATATATTCATGTTTTTGGTTGTAACGTGACACATGTGGAATGAATACCTTTTCAAGGCACTGTACACTAGCCCACATGACATATTTCGCTTTGGATAGAATGGAAAGGGTTAGAGCCACTTTTTAGCTTTTACACTGTTTCTATAAACATTAACACTTTGTAATTTGTATATTAGCCTGAGCAGGATCACGGTTTTATGTATTCAATTATTTGTTTCTAATACAGTGCACAAAACCCCAGCACATCTGTCAGCTCCTTTGCACTTTGCGGTCTTACTAATGTTGGAGCCAATGAACAGCGTGTTGACAGATACATTTCTCTTTAGGAGAATGCATAGAAAGGTGACAACATTTCTGCTACATACAATGTATGCAAAGGCCCTAAAATGCATGAGGGGGAGCAGAACAAAGGTGGTGAGTGGAAAACAGGAATAGTGCAGTATAACTTTTTTACAAGCCGATAGATCTGGATAGAGTGGTAAGAGATTAAAGAGGAGGTACGAGAAAAAAAAATTAAAAGCCAGCAGCTACACATACTGCAGCTGCTGGCTTTTAATAAATGGACACATACCTGTCCTGCTGTCCCTCGATGTCGGCAGGCTACACTACTGCCGCCATTGCGGGGAAGTGAACCCTACTGCGCATGCGCAAGCCCCCGCTCCTCTCTCCTATTAGCCCGGCGGCGAGGGAGGAGGAGAAGGGAGCCCCATGGTGACGTCACTGCCGCAGCCGCACTCAAAGACAGGTATACTGTCCCCCCCCCCCCCCCCCGAAAGGTGCCAATTGTATCCAACAAACCACATTTAGGCATGTTCAACAGTGATATCATACAACAGAAGGGGACCAAGTAGAAAAATGTCACACGAATCTATAATAGATATGAAAATGCATAAGAGTAGAAAGTAGAAATCATCCAAAGACAGTTAGTAGGGAAGTTTAAATCAAGAGAACCCCCCATTTGGAGCAGGGGGCCTTGGAATGGTAACATTACCCTAAATGTAAACTGATGGTGACATAAGTCCTCCGGAGAAATGACATGATAGAAACTGTGGAATCTAGTAGAAAATGTTCTCATCCTACCGCTCTTCTCAGTAAGGTCGAGAGCTAGGTACAGGCGGGACCCGTTGTCAGGCTTCTTTGGCTGTCTGTGCCCCTGGTATGTCAACAACCTCTCTTTAAAATGGCAGTAAAGTATTTTTTATCACTTTACCTACAGTTAGGCTTCTAATAAGGCTTACTTGTAGGTACAGTGAATATCTCCTAAACGTGCACCATTTAGGAGAAATTCACATCTGTAGCGGTCAGTTATGTCACCAGCACACAGCGCTGAATGGATGTGTGCCATCCATCCATTCAGAGCGCTGTGCCGTGATCTTGACTCCTGTGTGCATGTGCCATTCAAACGGCCAGAAACTGGGAAGGAAGACTAGGTGAATATGAAAGCTGGTGACAGCGTGCTGCTGGAGGGATCGACTTTACAGATACATCTGTTATAATGTGCTAGTATGCATGCATATTTGCACTTTAAAGAACTAACCTGCAGGAGCAACACTTTTTTTTTTACTACCGCTTTAATAGTTTTAACCACCAAGGTCACTGGGAAAAAAAAGTTCATGAAAATCTTACATTTTGTGCTGCCAGAGGAACAAGTACAGCGAGGAAATCTCCAAATGGGGACATTTGTTCATGTGACAACTTTCTAAAAGGAGATTTCCCTCACATTATAAAGATATTCTCTCACTTTCTGTTGAGTCTACAGGACAGTAAAGCCTCGTACACACGATCAGTACATCCGATGAGAACGGTCTGAAGCACCATTGTCATCTGTTAACCGTCGAAGCTGACTGATTGTCTGATGTGCCTACACACCATCAGTTAAAAAACCAATCGTATCAGAACGCGGTGACATAAAACACAACGTGGTGAAAAAAATGAAGTTTAATGCTTCCAAGCATGCGTGGTCTTGATTCTGAGCATGCATGGATTTTTAACCGATGGTCGTGCCTACTAACGATCGGTTTTGACCTATCGGTTAGGAATCCATAGGTTAATTTTAAAGCAGGATTGCTTTTTTTTTAACCTAAGGTTAAATAATCTATGGGGCCTGATAAAAACGGTCCATCAGACCGCTGTCCTTTGGCTATCCTATCGTGTGTACGAGGCCTAAGATAATTAAAGGGTAATGGCCCTGGTGCAAAAAATAATAACAAACGACAGCGGTTTAACCCTTATATCCAAAATATTATAAAATTATAATAATAATAGAAAAGAAAAACAAATGTCTTGCATTAGATGGAATTTATAGAAAAAGTACGTTTTTTTTCTGCCTTTAATGTTTATTATTATTTGATTATGTTTAAAAAAAAATGAAGACATTAAGACTTGAGGAAAACTGCAGCTATTACATAGCACTGGTGACTTGGTTTACATTGGTCCCTGTACCATAAAACTTCCAAAACCACTGCTCTGTTCTAGGTCATTTTATCTGAAGCTTTTTTTACTACCATCTACTAACATACACTCTGTAATGTTCCAATACTTCCATTTACAGAGTATACTGTAATTTACAGGAGATTATCTCAGAACAAAAGCCACTCATGCATTTAAAAGAAACAAAGGGATTATTTTGTTTTGGAGGAAATGGGAGTAAAGAGCGGAATCAACGTTTGTGTATTTACAGGTACAAAGGAAATCAGAGTATGTGTGCTTTAAGATTTGTAGATATCACTTAGAACAAAGAAAATGAGACAGATAAAAAGACAATGGGGGAAAATGGGCATAGGACCGGGTAAAGAAGGCCATAGATGAGTAGAAAAAGGAACGGAAATTCAGGTAGATAGATCGTTTGATTATCGCATAATTAGCATACCTGTTGTGACGGGCAATTTTCACACCACCATAGAAGCTGAACAAACATGTTATTTTCTAAATGTTAATAGGGGACTTGTTCGAGAAGAATAAATAAAAATGGAATGTGCAAGAGCTAAAGAATTCGCTAAAAATAAAGATGTGCCTGAATGGAAAATTATCTGAAAAATAGTGTAATTTCACTGCAAACTTCCAAAACAACTATGGGATTATCACACGAATATTTAGATTTTTGTTCTATTGATTGTTAATTTTTCTACTCATATATGGCCTGCCTAAAGCTTGACAAGAAATACCCTGAATTGTATTTATAACTTGAACAATGGCATCCACAGTGTACAATTATTTTTTTTTTTTTAATTGTCCGCTATGATAAAGATATGAGTGTTAGTTGCAGCAACCAGGTAATATATTGGTAACACAGCTTAGAAGGAAAATCAGCAGCAAAATTCCTTATACACACAGAAAAATAATATAGCAGGATTAAAAAAAATCAAGTAAAGCCACCAATGAAAATAAAGGGCCAGATTCAGATACAATTACATTGGCGCAGAGTATCAGAGATACACTACGCCGCCGTATTTTACCAGGCTCTACGCCGAATTCTGGTAGATTTTGTCCCTTACGGTACGGCGGCATAGTGTATTTCTGTATTTCTGCGCATGCTCTGTTCAGAAATGTCCCGCCGTGCATTGCGCGAAATAACGTCGTTACGTCATTTTTTGAGTAGCGTCATTTACGGACATTTCTATTCCCGGACGCCTTACGTAAAAAATAAAAAAAGACGTTGAAAAACGTTGAAATTCGACGCGGGAACGACGGCCATACTTAACATGGGCTGTCTAATATTAGACCAGCAAAAAGCTGGTATAACTTTACGCAGCAAAAAGATGACTAAAGATGCCGTAAGAGATTGCGATTGACGTTCGTAACTTCGTGGATCGTCGGCAAAAGCTCATTTGCATACCCCGACGCGGAAAACGACGGGAACTCCACCCAGCGGCCGCAAATTTATTGCAGCGTAGATCCGAAGGCGTACGAACACGTAAGCCAATCGGATTGAAGCCCGCAGCCGTATTTTCATGGTTTGAGGTTTCAGAGTAGTGAAAAAACGCGTAATTTGAAAGTACTCCAGTCTAACGCGAGATAGACAGGAGTAAGGGCTCTGTGAATCTGGCCCAAAGTTTGCAGTTAAATCTTTGGCTGAGTGGGGAAGCACTCTTGTGAATTTGTGGCCCTATTATGGAGATTTCTTGGTTTCCTGTTCTAGTAACAATATCTAATCAGCACAGGAAGTTAGGAAAAATCCTAAAGAGGGCTGCAGGCAGTAATAAAAATAATTAAAAAAAAAACTTTTTTTTTTTTAAAGAGTATGGAAATGCTAAAGTAGAGCCCCGGTAGGTTGTTTTGTTACTGCCTGGGTTAAGCCGCTTACACATGACTTTTTTTCATGTCATGGAAAAAAAAACATTTTTCTCGACGTGATTCTTGTCAAGCCTGCCTTGCACACACACGATCGTGAAAAAAAATGCTCTAGCAGTGCGGTGACGTACAAAACGTACGACAGCACTATAAAAGGGGAAGTTCCATTCAATTGGCGCCACCCTTTTGGCTAATTATGCAAATTTCCCTTCTCATAACTTGCTTCTGAGCATGTGCGTTTTTTTCCCCGTCTTTAAAGCGTACACGCGACCGTTTTTTCTCGTCGAGAAAAATGCTCTGGAGCCCACACAGGAGCATTTTTAACGACCAATTTAAAAAACTGTATTTTTCTCGTCATGTGTACGCGGCATCTCTGTTGGAAATTGTCTTGCACTTACGGCTTGGGTGACAACACTGTCCCCTCAGGCCTCGTACACACGAGGAAATTTATCCGCTGAAAATGGTCCGACGGATAAATCCGCTCGTCTGTAGGGGCCGGCGGATGGATTTCTCCAGCGGAAAAGTTTCAAAGCATGCTTTGAAACTTTTCCGCCAGGGAAAGCTGCCCGTCGGATATGTCCGCTGGTTAGTACCCTGCGGACATATCTGCCCGCACATGCGTAGGATCCTGTGAATGGATCCGACGCATGCGCGCGGAAGTGTTTTACTTCCTGGTGCGGTGACGTGGCGGCGTCAACGTCCCCGCCGCGTCACCGCGCTGTCCGCTGGCGGGGAATTTGATCCGATGGTGTGTACAGCCATCGGATCAAACAGCCCGGCGGACATATCCGATGGAAACGGTCCGTCGGACCGTTTCCATCGGATAAATCTCCTCGTGTGTATAAGGCCTAAACCTACGACTTTCCGAAAGAAGCCAAACGTCGCTGCGCAGGCGCCGTATAGAGCCGACTCTATACGGCGCCTGCGCAATGACGTTCGGCCTCTTTCGGAAAGTCGCAACGCGCAGTATGCGCTGGTCTGAGGAACGTCAATCAACTAGAAACGCCCAGCCCCGTAAGAATCGTACCCGGAAGCCGAGGGATAAAACACCGCCAACACGGTATGTATGAAAAAAATAAATAAAACAGCATCCTCGCAGTCTAACCGGTCGGCTCAAGGTATTTTTAGAAATGTATTTTTGGGTGAACTTCCACTTTAAAGCCCAATGTTGGTAACATTTAAAATGATCCTATGCAGTGCACTGCAAGGATTATTACCTCGCTTTGTCTCGGGGAGAGGGGAAACAACTTTACTTATCTGATCCTCCGCTCCTTCAACAGCTGGTGCTTCCCACATTCCGACAGTGGACTTGTGGATCGTCCCTAGGTGTCATCACGTCCAATGATGGAGCATGTATTGATCTTGACCTAGACAGCTGGAGAGTGAGGCTTCTTCCAAATTGTGGCCCTTTGCCTGCTTTTATCTGAGTCTTGAGTCACTATTTTAGCCACTAACACACAATTCCTCCCAATGACACCAAAGATGGGGCACAATTCCTGTCAATGACACCAATGATGGGGCATAGTTTACTGGCACTAATGGCAATTTCTCCCTATGACACAGAGATGGGGCACAGATCCTCTCACTGACACCAAAGATGGGGAATTGTTTACTAATTCCGAGACATTTTCCACTCCTGATGACCATTATCCAGGCCCCCAAAGGTATAAAGGACAATAAGTTGGCTCTTTGTTTAGAAGCTCTTGACATTTTCTGCCCTAGAAATACTGGAGGGTCTGCCCTAGATCAAAACAAGCAATTACCCTTGCAGTGCTAGCGTAGCCCAACTGCAAGGGATAATATATAATCACCCAGAGTTGGGCTTTAAGCAATCTAAATGTCACCCAGTTTGGATTTAGATTTACATGCTCATATACGCTTAGAAAATATAAGCACGCAAATTATTTTAACAATCATTCATAAAAAAATAAAAATAAAAACTGTTCTATAATTAGACTGTGCTTTCACTGCTGACTGCATTCTAATGCCTGAGGTAAACTTGAACCAGTGTACTGGGAAAATGCACAAAACAAAAGGAGTATTAAAATAAGTCTACTAAACAGTCCCATGATATTGGAAGCATCTATAAGACTCGCTGACTCCCACATGACTCAGTCATGGCTTCAGATTACTCTACCTTTTAGAGGTCTGGCATTTAATACAATATTCCCGTTTTTTTGTTCATCCTGTATCCCTGGCTGTGCTCAAGTTACTTGTGATTCAATCCACCCTTAGTTACCGGAAAACTATATTCTCTCTTTCCTCATAATGTAAATGTAAACCACGTCACTAACATTTTCTTCAAGCTTTACCACATTAAGGTTATTTCAAAGGTAATGGTCAATATTTTAAAATCTGCGGTTCTACTTTAAAGTGGTTATAAACCCTTATATATACCCAGTGTATTGACTGGCCTCAGATGATGCACAGAGATAAAACAGATCCTCCTACATAAGTTGTACCTGTGTTTATATGTGACAATATATTGTGTACATTCATTCAGAGTCCAGAATTTATAGAGCTTGTCTGAGTGTTCAGAAAGCAGGGGTGGAGAGCTTTTATTTCACTTGGTGAGCCACCCAGTAACACACTTCCTGTCATAGTGTGTCTCCACTTCACTGGAGGAGCAACATTGTCAATCTGTGGGGAGGGTAGTGTTAGGCCTCGTACACACGATCAGAATTTCAAACCATGTGTATGCCCATCTGAGTTTTTCCATTGGATATTCCGATGAATTCCATCAGAGTTTACATAGAGAACATGTTCTCCGATGGAATTCCGATGTGAATTTGGTCGAACAAAGGTCTGATCGTGTGTACAGGGCATAAGATGGACTAACAGATTTCAATTGACTTGACTAACAAATGGAAGCCAAACTTCAGCTAACACTTTTTAATCAGTTACAGCAAGAGTTTTCTTTTTGGGAAAACATTTTTATATAAATTAATTAGGACTGGTTCACACTATCACAGGTAGTTGCTGGTGCGGGAATTGCACCTGTTCCCACACCCGCAACGGCACCTGCAACCACAGCAAAAACGTGCTGGACTGCTATTGATTCTTAATGGCACTCCCATGCATCTAAAAATGAAGCACGTTTGTGGGTGTGGGAACCGCCGGGCTTTTACGCCACGTGGTTTCTTAGCCGCTGAGTTTTCAAAACGGTGCAGGAAACGCAGGCACATCAGCCCATTTAAATATATATGCTTTCGTGAAAAAATATTTTAAAAATAATGTACTACATTATTGGAGATTCCTTCCTTATAAATTAATACCAAAGAGATATTAAGGAGATTATTGGGTAGGACTCCCAGGATTCCTATAGAGCAGTGGTCTCCAAACTGTGGCCCGGGGGCCGGATGTGGCCCTTTGTTAGCTTTTATCCGGCCCTTGGGGAACTATTTCATTCACTGACACCAACAAAGGGGCAAAGTTACTCATAATGACACCAACAATTGGGCCCAATGACACCAAAGACGGGGCACAATTCCACCCAATGACATCAACAATGGAGCCCAATGACAGGGCACAATTCCTACCAAAGATGGGGCACAATTCCTACCAATGACATCAACAATGGGGCCCAATGACGGTGCACAATTCCAACCAAAGACACCAAAGGTGGGGCACAATTCCTCCCAATGACATCATCAATGGGGCCCAATTCCTACCAATGACACCAAAGATGGGACACAATTCCTCCCAATGACATCAACAATGGGACCCAATGATGGGGCATAATTCCTACCAAATACACCAACGATTGGGGCATAATTCCTCCCAATGACACAAGTGATTGGGAACAATTCCTCTCACTGACACCGGAGATGGGGCATGGTTTACTCCAACTGATGCTGGGACCTTTTTCTACTCCTGATGGCCACAGTCTGCCCCCCCTAAAGTGGCCCTTTGCTTAGAAAGTTTGGAGACCCCTGCTATAGAGCAACCTTTCTCAACCTCTGCAACACAGAGGAACTCTTGAAATAACTTTTCATTCTTAGGGAACCTCTGCTAAAAATTACTACATCTACAACTCATGATACATTAGTGTGATGGTCAGTGGGAAGAATGTTTCTTACACTTGTGGTCATTGGGAAGAATGCTCCCCTTAGAGATAGCTTAAAAGATGAATGGTGTCAGTGGGAAATTATCTGGGAGGCAGAAATTGTTTATTATTCAATGAACCCCCAGCAACCTTTGCAGGAACCTTAGTTGAGAAACCCTGCCATAGAGGAAGTTTTCCTGATCCCAGAGATCCACAGGCTGTGTGTACTACTGAAAACACCTCTGGAGGCAGGCGGAGATACTTGAACCCCTAGAGAAAGACCCATTTATCTAATGCTGTTACCTTACAGCAGTAAGATGAGCTGTGAGGTGTCACAACAACTATAAGGAAGAGTCACCTTATTTATTGGTTGGAAGAGATGGTTTACCTATCCCTTCACCTCGTTTGACTCTGCTGTGTCTGCACTTGGATTATATGCACTTCGACTATATTGTGTTATACATTAACCACTGCACATGTATTTGGTTGCCACAAGTGTGGTCACTTTGCACATTGTTGCTTTTTATCTTTGCACCTTTTCAATTCTATGTGTTATATTATATGCTATTGGATGTTTATTTATACATAATTACTTTATTTACATTTCTTGATATATTGATACTTGACAGCGCAACATCATCACTCTATTATTCATTGCACTTTTTTAGTCACGGATTTACTAACTGGTGTCTGCAGAAGTTAAGTTACATTATTTAAAATGATAGAACAAGAGCCACACCTGTACAATTAAGTGTCTTTTCAAGATGCAGCCATTTTGTTTTGTTTTTTTAAGTTTAGTGGTGCAAAAATTGAGGTGCCGTGCTCCATATAAATGGAGGAAAGCCCTAGGCCTTATGAACAGGGAGATATACTGTATGCAGACTTCTACAGTATATCTGAGTCTTCTAGCCTATAGTTACTCATGGGATTCGCTTTAACAATGTACACAGGAAGTACAGATTAACTATTCTTCCTCATATATATTTCAGTATGTTATCAGCTGGCAGGATGAATTTCTACATTCTACTTTGGCTCTGCTGCTTTATCCTTAAAGGACAGCACCCTCATATGCCACTGCTAATTGCCATTTCAAAGTGTCTGAATCAAGCAGGAACCTAATAAGAAGAGTTTTATGTCTAGTTAATAAATAATTCACAAGCAGGTCAATAGGTACGATTGCTTTCTTTTATCATATATTTTTATCCAAACAACTTCTCAGAAATCCATAAAGCAATGTACTTATCTCGAGAAGTTTTATGGAAGATTCCTTCTGTGAATTATAGGCAAACTCCAGTCTAAAGAAAAAGCTGGAGTTTGTATTAAAATTAAAAATTGCTTACTTTTGAAAACTGAGCAACGTTTTTATTTACTTCCTGCGCAATTTCACAAAAATATGCACATTTCAAACCTTCACACAATAAGTTTATCAGTCTACAGCAGGACAAGTGCAATTGCAGGTGGATCCATAACAAAAGAATATTATATTTAACCGGCGGACTTGTGGGTTTAGCACATGGCTTAGGCCAATTAGTATGGCACATAAGGTGGTTCTAGGCATAATCGTCTAACAACTGCCCCTGAAGCTTTTCTTGACAGATCAACCTGGCATTTTGGAAAGGCAGGAAATACCAGTGCCATCATTTTTGCTCTTAAAGAAACATTTTCCCATTACCCAATCAGGTTGAAGCGGCAGTGCCCCAAATCCACTGATACGCAGCCCTTCTTCAACCCGCCTCTCCATCCTTATTCAAATTTGCCATCAAAGTACCCAGTATTGGCTTGTGGCAGAGCCCCTAAGGAGATGGGGTTTCTCTTCCCTTTGTCAGTGTCATTTGACACTGCTTGGGCCTAGCCATTGGTGGTATTATGGGAGGGGATCAATGCCCTGAATCTCCTCCATTCCCGGAAGCTTCAGGTGTTTTGCATCTTTGACAGGGGAAGAAGTAGTGCAGAATCACTATAGAGGTGAATCGTTATAGGGTTGAGAGGCAAACCCACTTTGCACTACAAGTGCAAACTACAAGTGCAAAGTGCACTTAAAATTGCACTTGGAAGTGCAGTCACTGTAGGTCCAAGGGGGACATGCAAGGAAATAAAAAACAGCATTTTAGCTTGCACATGATTGGATAATAAAATCAGCAGAGCTTCCCCTCATTTCAGATCTACCCCTCGGATCTACAGCGACTGCACTTCCAAGAGCACTTTCAGTGCAATTTCAGATGCACTTTGCACTTGTAGTGCAAAGTGGATTTGCCTTTCGTAAATAACCTTGTGTCTCTTTAAAATCATGAACATCATGTATGGTTTTTTTTTTAGCTAAAAAAAAAGAAAAAAAAAATCAAAATGACCATGTAACAGACCTGGCCTATGATCTTTGATGGTATACACCGTGGGCCGGATGCAGCTCTTTGCTTGCCTTTATTCAGCTCTTAGGGCACTATTCTTCTCACTGACACCAACAAGGGGGAACTATTCCTCCCGCTGACACTGATGGGACACTATTTCTCCCACGAACAACAATGATGGGGCACTATTCCCACCCCCCCTCCCCCGTTTACCCCTAGTGATGCTAGGACATTTCTCTACTACCACTGACTGCACTCCAGCCCCCCTAAAGTCTAAAGAACAGTATACCAGCCCATTGTTTAGAACGTTTTGAGACCCCTGGTATACACCTTTCTGATATTATTATCAGATTTGTCCGCCGCAATACCCCTAATATTACCAGTAAAAATAAAAGTCCCTAAATCGATCCTGTAGTTTGTAGACGCTGAGTCCCAGATTCACAGAGAGTTGGGCGCACATTTACGCCGTGACGCAGCCGTGAGGTGGACGCATGAAACAGCACCCTTAATGCGCATGCTCACAACCACGCCGGCACAACTGCCTAAGCTACGCCGGATCACCACGTACGCCATGAACGTAACATACGCCCAATACGCCGGCCTGTGTTCTCTGGTGCAGACCTTTGCATGTCTGTTGCCGGGTTGCGCCTCATCTATGGGGAATAACTTTATGCCGGACGAACAACTTACGCGCTCCTCGCATAGCATGCGTCGGGCGTACATACGTTCGTGAATCGCTGTATTTCCCTCATTTGCATGTTTGAATGCCTAATCAATAGGAGCACCAAATGCGTCCAGACCAAAAGTGCGCTCACGCTACGCCGGGGTATGGAAGCTACGTCGGCGTAGGGTGGCCAGTTTTTAGGCGTATATTGGTTTGTGGGTCTGGCGCACAGATACGCCGGCGCAAATTTGCACTTAAGGGCGGACATTTGCAGTTACGTCGGCATAAGTGCTTTGTGAATCTGGGCCTATAACCAATCAATATACACTTATTGGGATTTATTTACCAAAATTATGTAGAAGAATACATATTGGTCTAAATTAATAAATACATTTTTAGGATATGTATTACAGCATAAAGTAAAAATATATATATATATTTTCAAAATTGTCGGTCTATTTTTGTTTATAGCCTATAATGAGGCGAAAGCTCAATTTGTGGGAAAAAGGACATCAATTTTATTTGGGTACAGCGTCGCACAACTGCACAATTGTCAGTTAAAGCAGTGCCGTGTTGCAAAAACTGGCCAGGTCAGGAAGTGGGTAAAACCTTCCGAGGGCTGAAGTGGTTAAGAAAGTATAAGGTGAGAATAATATAATCTCCCTTTCCCTGACACTGACTAGAAGAGAAACATATCATGTGGTCCTCTAAATATTGTCATTACACAAATATGGTGTCCCAACCCCTATGCATTATTGTCCGTACATTACTATTGCACTGCAATTTGTTGGGTATATTTTGAAAAAGAATCTGTAACAGGCTATGAATAGATATGATGAAAGCTTTTAGTCTTCCACATCGGTTACATTCCTACTGAGGATTATTCATTTATATCTGGGTCAAACCAATATTGTTCAGTTCAGCAGTAAGATTCTTATCAGCAAAGTGTTTTTTTAGGGGCTGAATGCATGACTGCAGGTGTGCTCTGTTTTTTTATCCCACAGAGCTTAAGGGCTCGTTCACACATAGTATAGTAACTGGTGTTTTTCCACAATGGATAAATGTCAGTCACCGTTAGGGCACATAGAAACAACTGTAAGTGCCCTGAAATGCGTATGAGGCTGCCCCCCTCGCCATGGCTCACTGCAGCCAAAACCAGACAGCTGCCAGCATGCTAAAAATGATCATTTAGTGTGTGGGCAGTGTTAATGAGCCCTTACTGAAATGTCATAAGTGACATTTCAAGACAGTCCAATGCACTGTGGTGTCACTGAAATTGTGTCGCAACCCATTGCAATACTTTTTTCAGTGCATGTCAGAGCAACGTTGTGGTATGCATTGGCAGGTATTTCCATTGAAGCCTTGTATATGTGTTGGGGCTGCATTGGAAACAGATGCCACACTACATCTTATGTGAACTGGTGCAAACAAGTGCTAGTTTTCATACTTGCTGTGGCTCTCCACCACATGTTATATCATAAGCACCGTACACACAGCCAAAATCACACGGGCATTCAGCCCATGTGTACAGGCTTTTTTTATTTTTATGTAATCTTTATTTTAAAAGAGTTTTTCAGAAAACAAATAAATAAACAGTGGACAGAACATAAAAGCCTAAAACGATAAGACAAAGAGAGCCTTTCACCGGTGTACACACAGTCAGCAAAAAAGTTAGACAGGAATGCACACAGTTCGGTGACGGCATCTGGGGGAATAATTATCAACATATTACAACCATGATATGAGTTCAGACATGCATGGATCACCCCTATCGTCTCCTTCTGGTACACCACTGATGAGAGTACTATTCCTCATGCAGAAAGAAGGATCAGACTGGGTTTCCGGTTACCAGGCCCAAAAACACATGAGTACCAAAGAACGTACATTAAACTGAAGAAAGGGACAAAGATAATAATAAAGGGAGCACCAGCCAGCGTAATACACCAATTTGAGCCACATTAGATTTGTTAAAGCTCGTCTGTCTCTTTATTGTCAGACCTGCAGCCCCCCGTCACCACCCCCCCCCCCCCACCCCACCCCATCACATGGGTGGAGCCGTAACCGGCAGGGGATCCGGGGCACATAACGCAATTGGGTTTACATAGTTTATCCAAAGAGCCCATGTGAAGTAGAACTTCTCATATCTATGTTTACACTTTGCCATCCACTCCTCAGCAGCCAAAAAAGCATTAACTAAAGCTATCCACTCGTGGGGGAAGGAACCTGAGGCTTCTTCTAATACATTGGTATCAACCGCCGAGCTGCGTTAAGCAGATGGGGCAGGATGGATTTGCGATATTGGCTAAGAGGAATGGTGGGGAAATGCAACAAGGATTCCAACGGGGAATCTGGGAGCTCCAGATCTAAAATTAGTTTGATCTGTGCGTGGATATCAAGCCAGAAGGGCCTCAGCTTGGGGCATTCCCACCAGGAACAAGCCTCTGAGGCCACATTCTCTCCAACAAGCATCTGAAAGGGAAGGGTATATCTTGGCAAGCTTGGTGGGCACTCTATACCACCTGGTCAGAACCTTACAAAAATGCAAGAGAATAGTTATATCTTCTGTGCTCGAGTACTACAGGTTTTGGTTTGACTTCTGACGAACGAGCTTGCTAGAAGATCAGCATCTGATCAGCACTCGTAGCTAATTGCTGCGAGTTCTGACCGGTGTGTTGTGGCAGAACACAAAAGCTCAGCAAAAAAAATATGTACTAACCTTGTATAGTTAGTACATGCCCTTCTTGTGAGCTCTTTAGTTTTTCCCATTAAACCCGCTGCGCTGAACAGAAAAAACTTACCGTGTGCAACACGCATATGCGTGCTTCAGAAGCTGAAACAAGCTGTGCAATCTCTTGTGTATCAGCTGCAAGGCTGTTCCTGGATACAAGGTAAAAGACTGCTCTTTACCAGATACAAGTGTGAAGGCTACTGACAATGTCCTATGCTTGAGGGAAATACAACTGTGCTCATAAGTTCACAGAATTGATGGTTTCAGCCAAAACTACCAGGAAAATTATTTTAATGATTTAAAAAGAGTAAACAGAGTTGATTGATAATAAATGGCTTCAGCCAAACACTAACCATTATGCCCTGTAAACACGACCGTTTTTTCCATCGGAATAAACTCTGACGGTTTTTCCGACCGAATTCAGCTGAAGCTGTCTTGCATACACATGGTCACACCAAATTTCGACTGTCAAGAACGCGGTGACGTACAACACTACGATGAGCTGAGAAAAATGAAGTTCAATGCTTCTGAGCATGCGTCGACTTGATTCTGAGCATGCATGCTTTTTAGTCTGTCGGAATAGCATCCAGACGAATGGAAATTCTGATAGAATTACTGTTAGGATCATTATTGGGTACATCTATAAAGCTGTTTAGTTCAGCTATACCTCTAAATAGATTACACTTAGCAAAGCATACACAAGTCTGATCACATGCGGGAGATTCTGCGGTTGGAAACAAATCACCAGCAACGACATTGCTAAAGAGGCTGCCAGTGTGTTCCTAAAGAATTGCTTTTTCTGTAGCACACGCAGCGAGATGTTGCTCTGTCTCTCCCTTGAATGCTGCTAAATCTCGATTAATAGCAACAGAAGTGACAATTCGCTGCTTCAACTACAGAGGGAGCGATTTCATAGGGCCAAAACAGGGAGCCTCTTACGAATCCTGCTTCTGCCATTTTTGACAGTTTGGCAGCGGCAGGATTGCTGTTGTGTCATCACCCTAAACCTAGAAATAAGGGAGTCGTTCTGCTCTCGTTCAAATCAACAAAACCTGTGCAGTTATAACTGTCAATGTTACTTGTAGTCTTCACGAATGCATGCCACATTTTAGATTTAGTATAGTAACAGATTGATACGTGCCCCCCCCCCCCCCTTTCACCAACCACTCCCCCTGAGCTGCAAAAGCAGCCGTACAGGGGTATACACAATAAAAATTATTTCCACTGTCGCATTCGACAAGCAGTATCAGCACAGTAGTGCAGACTTTTAAGGGTCAAAAAAAAGCAGTGATGAGGCACAATACCTCCTTACCCCCACCAAACATTCCCTGAAAAGTGATCCCCCGTAAATTCCTCTTCAAATTACCAATACAAGCAGGTGTCACATTTGAAGATTTTCCCTTACCTCTTGTTTTGGACACATCTATAACATTTTGGATTTCCCCTTATGTGACAAAGGTCACTGTTACAAATAGAGGGAGGGAATCTCAATAAGCAAGGAAAAAAAATTCCTTGCCTACTGTATAAAGATTCAAAAACGTAGGAAATCCAAAGCATACAGTTCAAGGTGTGTACTTAATGACCTTGAAGCAGAACAAGCCACAGCACCTCCTATTGCCTATTTATGCTTTCACTGATTAAGAAGTACGAGTTGGAGAGAAAACCTGATATACAGGATAGGATACTTCAGGGAAGACTATGCGCAGTGTTGTGTGACTTGCCCAATTGTATACATTGAAACAGGAATGGCCCCAGGGGTGTCGGGCTGCAGAAATCTTTCTGCAAAGTAATAATACGATATCACAGCTCCAGGCATGAAAACATTTAAATAGCTGACTAGTGTTGCTTGCTATTTGTCTGCGTGTTTATAAATGAGCCTCCTATTCAACATGGGATTTTAAAAGATATAATTAAAAAGTGAATAAGTAGCAGAAAAAAAAAAAAGTCATAAAAAAAACAAAAAAAAAACAGGTGGAACTAAAAATAGGGTAGAATTTAAGATCATAATGTCTTGATTTTTTTCTTTTGTAAAAGCACTCACAAAAGCAACATGAAATTTAACAAATAAAAAGGATAGGATTCTATTTTATTCATCGAGCGTGCTTGTGCTATGAGCCATACTCATGTTTTCTTCTACAATAACATTCTCACCTTTTTGCACACTGTAGGGCAGGTCTCACTGTGCTCTCTAAAAATGAGGAGGAAGGCCTGACTATATATTAACCACCTTATTACTCCCAGCGTTGTATTTATAAAAAACAGCTCCAGTATCCCCTGATTTTGAGTGGCACTGAAAGTATCTAAGGATGAGTTCAGGCGTGTTTGCAAGTCCATGTGCTCGCGGCCGCCAGAAAGCTGACACTCCGCAGCACTAATCACAGGCAGTGAGAAATTTCCTGATCTGTGCAGCTGCGGATCGGGAAATGTCTCACTGCCTGTGAATAGCGATGTGGAGTGTCAGCTTCCTGGCGGGTGCGGGCACATGGAGTTGCGAACATGTCTAAGCTCATCCTTAAATGTATCTTTCCACAATTAAAAGGGATTGAACATCATAGCATACACTTCCATTACATAACATCAACATTGTAATAGCCATACAACTTTGCAGCATAGTTGAAGGCTCTGTGAAATGGGTGACACAGAAGTACAAATTCACATGGCATTGTGAATATGTGTTACTGCATTCAATTAAGTAAATGTGTGGAATTCTTAAACCTCCCTGGCGGTAATCCCAAGTCTGGCTCGGGGTGGAATTCCAGTGCCATTAGCGGTATGACTCGGGATCGCATCGCATTATCCAGGCAGAGTTACTTACCTTGTCCTATGAATCCTGCGACGTCTCCCCGCTGTGTGAGCGAGCTGTCTCCACGCTCGATTCACACAGTGCCGAGTGCCGCCGGGCTCCATTCCCTGCGACGTTACGCTGCACGGAGGCGGAGATTACAGTACAGTATGAAATAATTACACACCCCCTTTGTCCCTAGTGGTCTGTCCAGTGTCCTGCATGCACTTTTACATTACAAATACTTTTCTTTCTGCCTGGAAACTAGAGATTGTCCATAGCAACCAAAAAGTGTCCCTTTATGTTAAAAGTGGTTTTAGCTAGAAAACAGCGATAATAAATTAGATAATAAATTACAATCACTTGCAGAATTGAGAGATAGCGATTTGTGGGGAAATTTGTCATCAAACACTGAAAGTAATGACAGCGACAATTCTGCAACTGAGCAAATTTCTGTTTTTTTGATTTGATTACATTATTGAATAATTTTTATTATTATTATTATATTATTATTTGCTATAATTATTTATAGTTATTTATTATATTATAACTAATGATTTTGTGTTTCAAACATTATCATACCCGGGATGTCTACTAGACTCTTGTTTGGACAGATTTAAGCAAGTTATTCCTAAGAATTACAGGCCTACAATATAAAATGCCAAATTTGCATGTAAAACAATTGTACTACTTTCAGCATCAAAAACCTGACCTAATCATACCGCCAAGAAGGTTAAAAGGTTTTCAAAATTTAGGATCATTCAGGTTAATAGGCAGCACAGTGGCTAAGTGGTTAGCACTTCCACATAGCAGCACTAGGATCGGCAGTTCAAACGTCAACCACGGCACTACCTGCCTGGAGTTTGTATGTTCTCCTTGTGCCTGTGTGGGTTTCCTCCCACACTCCAAAGACATGCCGGTAGGGTTATTGGCTCTAGGATGTGTATGTATGAATGCGAGTTATGGACTCTTTGATTGTAAGCTCCTTGATGACAGGGACTGATGTGAATGTACAAAATACAGTGCCTTGAAAAAGTATTCATACCCTTTAAAATTTTACACAATTTGTCATTTTACCACCAAAAACATAAATGTATTTTATTTGGATTTTATGTGATGACCAACACAAAGTGGCACATAATTTTGAATTGGAAGGAAAATGATAAATGGTTTTCAATTTTTTTTACAAATAAATGTGTAAAAAATGTGGCGTGCATTTGTATTCAGCCCCTCCGAGTCAATACTTTGTAGAACCACCTTGTGTTGCAATCTACAGAGTGACATTTTTGCACCTTTTTCTTTGCAAAAAAGTTCAAGCTCTGTCAGATTGAATGGAGAGCATCTGTGAACTTTTAAGTCTTGTTACAGATTCTCAATTGGATTTAGGTCTGGACTTTGACTGGGCCATTCTAACACATGAATATGCTTTTATCTAAACTATAAATTATGAATATGCATTGATCGTTGTTCTGCTGGAAAGTGAACCTCCGTCCCTGTCTCAGTGTTTTGCAGGCTCTAACAGGTTTCTTCTAAGATTGCCCTGTATCCCTGCTGAAGAAAATCATCCCCACAACATGATGCTGTCACTGTCATGTTTCATGGTGGATGGTTTGTCCAGGGTGATGTGCAATGTTAGTTTTCCACCACACATAGGGATTGATTTACTATAACTGAAGAGTGCAAAATCTGGTGCAGCTCGGAGGAGAAACCAATCAGCTTCCAGATTTTATTTTCAAAGCATAATTGAACAAGCTGAAGTTAGAAGTTGATTGGCTACCATGCACAGCTGCACCAGATTCTAAATGCTCCACTTTTAGTAAATCTTCCCCACAGTGTCAGCTTTTAGGCCAAAAACTGTACCGATTCTGGCGATGTGGCCTTGAATTGGTGCACAAAAACCTCCTTCATTATCCGTTGCTCCATATTTCAAGGACTTTGATATTAGTAATAAGCTCCATATGGGGGTTGATTTACTAAAGGCAAATCCACTCTGCACTACAAGTGCACTGAAAGTGCAATTGGAAGTGCAGTCTCTGTAAATCTGAGGGGAAGATCTAAAATGAGGAAAATCTCTGTTGATTTTAACATCCAATCATGTGCAAGCTAAAATGCTGTTTTTTATTTTCCTTGTATGTCCCCCTCAGATCTACAGCTGGCTACAATTTCAGTGCATTGTAGTGCAAAGTGGATTCGCTTTTAGTAAATAACCCCCTTGGTCTCTTAGAATGTCAGAGGCTTAAATGAGAAATTTAAATGAGCATTAGTATTCCAGTATCTTAACCTGCTTCAGCCGCACATTGTATTTTTACAAGAGACCCACCTGGATGGTAGCAGGGTGTTGGCTCTGCATCTTCCTTGGATTTAAAGGGTGCTGCATGCCACCTACTCCTCCTATGCCAGGGGGGTTCCCATTTTAATCAGCAAAGCTGTGTCTTTCACTATTCATCAGGTTGCTCTCTCTGTAAACTATTGTTTGGAATAACCCATCATCCTTGATTCTGTGTTAGAGACACATTGGGGGTTATTTATGAAAGGCAAATCCACGTTGCATTTCAAGTGCATTTGAAAGTGCACTTTTACGTGCAGTCGCTGTAGATCTGTGGGGGACATGCAAGGAAGATAAAAAAACAGCATTTTAGCTTGCACATAATTGGATGATAAAATCAGCAGCGCTTCCCTTTATTTTAGAGCTTCCCCTCAGATCTACAGCAAGTGCGCTTGTAGTGCAAAGTGGATTTTCCTTTAGTAAATCAACCCCATTATGTTATTGCACAAACCACAGAAGGATACTGTGGAGTGCTCCTTAAATAGACCAACTAATTCTTCTGAATATCGATTTGAAATTTTTACCAAGGTGTTAGCCACTCGATTATCAAGGTTTATTGCCTCTTTGGTAAATATCAACCAGATCAACTTGATGCCCTAAATGTATATGGACACAACGCTTAGGAGAATTTGTGCGCAAGACCAATAGGGTGGGTGATAAGGGGATTTATGGCAGTGGGATCCTGTGTGCCCTGTTAATGATGTCTTTTTTCTACAGACTTTTGTCTTTATTCTTTTTGCGTTTATTATACACCTTTAAAAATTAAATAAAAAGAGTTTACCAATTTTTTTTTTACTATAGATACACAAATTGCAGGAAATGTGTATACATTTTAATTAAAAAGGATGTAAACCTCTGAAATGTGTGTACTTGTTTTAATTCATAGCACCTAGTGTAGATCCTGGCTGTACTCTCCTTCCTCTACTAACCTTATAAGTCACTTCTGACAATTTTCTGCAACACCAGGCAACCCATGGTGACAATCCATCCCCTCTAGCTCACAGGATTTTGGTTGATAGCTTCAGGTATTTATGTTTTGCAGTGAGACTGTGTAGAGGGGGTGTTTACCCCCCCCCCCCACACACACACACACACACGCTCAGGTGCCAGACTACACTCAGCTCTCTGTTGTGCAGTGTGTGATATCAAATCCCCACTTCTGCCTCCCGGAAGCCAAAAAATACTATGTACTTTGGAGGAGAGAGGGGTGCAGGTACAGAGGTACAGCTTATGTGGCAGGATTTGGTTCATCAATTCAAAAAGCTTATGTAAGGGTTTATTATCACCTTAACATATAAGTATAGCCAAAACTTTGTGTAAAAAAAAAGGAAGGGGTAAAGTGGACCTTCCAAATCAGTAGCAAGGTCTGCTGATTGAAGATGCCATCTTCCATCCCCTCCTTAAACTGCTGCATAAAGTAATTTCTCAGGAATTTCTCAGGAAGAGGATGATGTCACTCCCTTGCACTAAGGAAGATGGGGACAGGTGTTTATATAATCTAACTATTTCCCCCCCAGATGCTTTTATGTTTTCTTAGTGTGTGTGTGTTTGTATGTTTTGGTGGTGGTGGGTCTATTAAATAAGCAGGTAGAAGGTTTGCTTTAGAAACCTTGTGAGGTTTTTTTCTGCTGCATCCTGATGTCTTTAGGACAGGTGTATCCCATCAAAAGATTTACCCTCTATTCCTGCTCAGGTGACAGCTGTAAAATGTTGTATTTACCCTCACATTCTGTCTTGGTGACAATGGTCACAAGGATTAATTGAGAGGGTGACACAGCAGCAATAAAAACTCAATAGGGGTTCTAATCCTTCCATACGTGTCTTTGCTCTGGGAAAAGCAGTGAGGCAATCACATGTGGAAACATTACACTTCTGAGGTACACAAAAAGTAAAAGGTTACCAAAGATTCAAGAAATCAATATGTATATGTTTGCTTGATTTGACCAAAAACTAAAAATAGGAAGTTCATTAAAATGTATCACATTTCCGTTATTTCTTGCCTACTCCTATTAAATTGAATGAGCTTGAATTTTAAAAACTTGCTTTGTGAAGAATCCCACATTCCCAATCCCAATTTTAGTCCTTGAATTCTGTAACAGGTATTCATTATGACCTGTGAGCAGGCACTGCTGTGTCACACATTTCATCTGCCTTCTGAATTATATGAGGTGCTAAGAGGATGAGTTTTAGGAGGCAGATTCAGTACAGGAATCACAGCTTAAAGGCAGGTACCATGGGATATGTAGTCTTTAAAAATGGAAAGTAAACCAAAAGAATGAGCAGTGACAGGAATTCACTATTTCATGCGAATTTGTATGTCTGTGTCATTCATTACACAGAGCCTAAACCAAGGGTCAGCAAAGTTTTACCACTTAAGGGCCAAATTTAATGCATGGAGGGCCGCATTCACCTGCTAATAAATGAAGATAATAAAAATCCTAACATAGTGATAATAACCGTACAGGTTTACCTCACTAATACAAAGCCACTTCACCCCTTTATATTACACACCTCTGGTTCCCTTTACATTGCACAGCCCCCCTGTACCTCTGGACCCTTTACATTACATGGCCCCTGTAGCTCTGGACCCTTTTACATTACACAGCCCCCATACATCTGGACCCCTTTACCTTACACAGCCCCCCTTGCACATCACCCTGTATATTACACAGCCCCCTGCAGCTCTGCCCTTTCCTACCCTTCCCCATGCAGAGAGGGAGACAGGGCAGATCGGAGCAGGGAGCAGGAAGCTGGATGAGAACACAGGAGAGACACACAGCATGACTGTGACAGCGGGAGATTCCGGAGTTAATTTTTCATACCAAAAAGCTGGTGATTGGTTGCTAGGACCACCTAACAACCAATCACCTGGAAAGTTAACTCCAGAAGCTCCAGTTGTCTTATAAGTGCTGCTGTATGTCTCTCCCGTGCTCTCATTCAGCTTCATGTCTGCGGGCCAGGTGCACATTCATTTATCACGTGCACCAACGGGTCAGACATTTAGCAGTGGCGGGCTGGGTGCGGCCTGCAGGCTGTTGACCTCTGGCCTAAATTATACTGCAGAAGAGGTTCAGGGGGCACAGTCAGTACAGGAAATACACCACATGCAACATAATGACTGCTTGAAAGCAGCAAGGTACCATGGGATATCTAGTCCGTAGAAATTTAAATAGACAGCAGAGGAGAAGCCGTAATACATGCAGGGAATCCAGAAAGTTGTAGAAAGTGATGGCCAGCAGACAGGCAGCAATTACAACATGAATGTAGATCTTATATATCTATTGTTCATATTGATATAATAATGCTGATGTTTTAAAATAAAAGTGTATGCTGTGACCATGGATCGCATTTAAAATAAATAAAAAATAAATAACATGAGTTGTATATTAGTTTTACATGTTACATTGTTTTTTAAAGTATATTGGTCAGAGTTAAAGTTCATGCCCATTTGTTCAAATACAGTTAACCAGAAATGTAAACAAAACATTGTTGCTCAAGTTTAGCATGAAGGCAGTGAGCGTTACTCTTTTAAAGTGGAGATCCCATTAAAGACTTAATAATGTTAACGGAGCTGTTTTTGTCAATGGGACGCATAAATGCAACTACTATTTACTAATAAACAAACCTATTTGCAGCAGGTAGTGTATATGTGCATATTTCTTTATTTAATTGCAAACCCACTACTAGTCCTGTCTCAAATCTGACTTTCCAGGTAAGCTTGTAGAGCATCAAAAGAAACAGCGTGGGAATAGTAATATTTTCAACAAGCTGGCTACATAGACCACAGAGAGGATTGAAGCAATTTGACTGTGGCATGATCTTGGCACATTAAACTGTAGAAATAATCTTGGCATATTCACCGTGACATGACCCCCCCATGGCTTACAGAATGACTAAGTAATGAATTCTAGTTATTCTTTTGTCTTCTGTAGATATGTGCATCCCGTTCCTAAGAATGAACAAGCTTGAAACCACATACACTTTTCTAGATGCAATATTACATATGATGACAGCAGCCATTATATCTATCAAACATGAGAAAATAAATTGTTTCAACATGTTTAATTACCCCGCTTCCCTTCTGCAAAGCTTCTCAACACTTTCACAGTACATGCAACTCTAGTATATTGTATACATTTCATGAATAACTGTTTAGTGGCTTATGGTTTAGTCTAGATGTCTTTCACTGTAGGATTCATGGGTTTGATGAGAAAAATACATAACGTAAAAAAAGCGAATGGAAACACCAGAACCGTTAAAAGCAGAAATCCAGTCTCAGCTAATTTTGTCCCATCTGCTTTTTTCTTCCCCTCAAATTCTCATTGGGGATGATTTACTAAAATTGGAGAGTAAAAAATCTAGTGCAGCTCTGCATAGAAACCAATCAGCTTTCAGATTTTTCTTTTTTTTAAAGCTGACTTGAACAAGCTGAAGTTAGAAGCTGATTGGCTACCATGTATAGCTGCACCAGATTATGCACTCTCCTGCACATTTCCTGTCCGCAAAGAGTCCCCAACTGTCCTTGACATGGCCCCTGGGCTACAGGAGCTGTCAATTACTTCTGGGGGTCCCCGTGGAATTTCTTTAATTTTCAGGGATTTCCTCTGACTTTCTGTTTTCTTGTGGGACAAGAAGTGAAGGAAATTCTCAGCAATAGGTCACAGATGGTGAAAAAAAATCTGACAGTGATTATAACCCTTCCTTCAGCTGGCCATACATGTTCAATGTTATTGTACAATTTTCCATTAGATTTACCAAAAGCCATATAATATGAGGTCAAAACTAAACAACTTTCAATTGTATCCAATTAGGCAGGCCCTTGCACTACATAGTTTAATGTAAAATCTAAAGGAAAATTGTACAAGAAAACTGAACACGTATGGCCAGCCTATAGTTTTGTCTATAGTTCTACTCTACGTTTCCTCTCATAAACATACAAGGTAGGGACTGATGTATAGGACTCTATGCATACTGCAAAGCAATGTACAACAAAATCTTAGTAATTTAGTAAGTATTCTTGTAATCTAGAATAGATACCAGTAAAAGGTATTATCAAAAACCATCAACTGCCTACACTATTGCTGTTAGGCCCTGTAATTTCTACCCTCTGTTTGTAACCCTGAATGTACACTAAAAAAGTATTACAATTATTATTATTATTATTTTAATTATTGCTATTACAATAAATTCCTGGCACATTTGAAAATTGTCAGAGCAAAAAATAAACATATTCGGTACTACTCTGCAACACAGGTTCATTATTCCCTGTGTTTTGTCACTTCAATAATTATGCAAGTAGAGAAAAATCCTGTCAATCCGTCAGAAATTCTGAATGTTCCTAACTTCATGTAGTGAGCTGACAGCATACAGTAGTGCATTTTCTGCTCCGAAATCTCAAGCATTTTCAGCCCTGCCTGTTCGACCACTGAACTCAGATTATTCCCATGCACACATTGGGATTGATTTACTAAAACTGAAGAGTGCAAAATCTGGTGCAGCTATGCATGGTAGCCAATAAGGATGAGCTCAGGCGTGTTTACAACATTACGCACCTGCCAGGAAGCTGACACTCCACAGTGTTAATTACAGACAGTGAGACATTTCCTGATCTACGGCTGCACAGATCGGGAAATATCTTACAACCTGTGATTAGCGCTGCGGAGTGTCAGCCTCCTGGTGGGCACGTGGAGTTGGGAATACGCCTGAGCTCATCCTTAGTAGCCAATCAGCTTTTAACTTCAGCATGTTTAATTAAGCTTTGACAAAAAACATCTGGATTGGTTTCTATGCAGTGCTGCACCAGACTTTGCACTTTCCAGTTCTAGTAAATCGACCCCATTGGTTTCCCAACAAAACAATATGCTAGCTTTACTCTCAGGAGCCTGCTCACAGACAGGAACAGAGCTCCTGGGAGATGTAGATCTGGAGGTGTGCATATGTCAATAGGAACTGAACTCCTAGAAGCTGTCACTGCATGATTTTTATAGGCCTGGTGATGAGGTCATAAAGAGTAAAAAAATATATACAAAAAAGAAGAAGATGGTTATTACAACAGAAAGAAGGTAAAGAAAAAAAATAGAACTTGCTCTAGATGGTAATAGGGAGGTTTTGGGGAAATGTTGGGTAATAGCTGGAAATTTGGTTAATTTTATTTATCTAGGTAATAAATGTATCAGTAATCAGATATAGCATGTTTACAATGCACAACGTAACTATATTTAGCTATTACAGTAAGATTACATTATACCCACTAAGGAGTGTATTATGCCACACTTATTGAAAGACATTCTGTTTAAAGAACTGGATTTCACTTTAGTGTTAACTGCTAGTAACAGTATACCATGTCAAACTATCCAATTCCTCTAAACTTATAATATCTAATTTATATTAACTAGCCCATCATTTTATTTTTAGAAGATCCATTAGCTACAACACCTGCCACCATTGCTCAGTATTCGCTGGACACTACTTGTTAATGAGATTTAAATTTGCTGAACTTAGAATTCAATTTTCAGACTATACAAACCACTAGCCCACTGGCATAGAGCAGAGCCAACATTTTTCCAGCAAGGATACCAGATTTTGCATCAGCGCAAAGCAGCAGAAGAGCACTGTCATGGCTGGCTGGAGATAATGGAGCACATGAGCTACTTATTGAAAATTCAATCTTCTTTTTTATAATAAGTTGTGATATGGGGCACATATAACATTGCTGCTTTGGTGGTAGACACTTTTTTTTTTTTAAATGTGTTCATGTTAGGCGGCGTACACACGACCGAGGTTCTCGCTGGAAACCAGCGAGAACCTCGCTGGAAGCTGCATTCCAGCGAGGACCTCGGCCGTGTGTACGCTCCTGGCTCGCCCCGCCCGTCGGGAATCCCGTCGAGCGAAAAGAGAGCACGTTCTCTTTTTGCTCGACGGCCCGCCTGGATGAATGGCTGGTTGCCATTCCCGACGGGCGGGTCGCCGATTTCGACGGCCGGCAGAGAACCTTGACGGGCGGAACGATGTGTTCTGCCCGTCGAGGTTCTCTGCCGTGTGTACGCGGCTTCAGTCCAAACTATGTATGCATTGAGTAGGCTCATGGTCTATTTAATATGCAGCTTTAAGTAGGGGACGCAGTTTGGCATCTTCATCCTGGGCACTGGATGACCTTGTCCTAACACTGCCATTTGATGTAAAATTGTGGCGTATTGTCTTGTATGGTAACATAAGCATTCATTGTTCCATTCTAAATAAAATTAGGGATGATAGGCAAGCACCAGCATATGGCTACAGTCCACAGACTGCTGCAATTACTGTATAATTTATTTTTCTGAAGAGGTATAAAAAGAGGAGTCCAGCGAGAAAACTAGTCTAAAGCCCTGTACACATGGCCCAGATTCTCGTCAGGAAAAAACGTTGTTTTTCCTGATTAGATTCCTGGCAAGAATTTCTTACCGGTCAAGTGCACAAACACACCATTCAAAAGAACCGCCATTCTTTTGAATGGTACGAATGAGGTGACGTCATCGACTACGGCGAGTATGCGCTTGTTACACTTTCGATGCCATTGCAGCCATCTTGCTTCACCCTACCTATGCCTTGGAAGCTACCGCGCATGCGTCAAAGTCATTTCGAGCATGTGTGGGTTTCCATGGCTACAGGTAAGTATACCGACGCTCGGGTTTCTCACCAGGAAAACACTGCTGAGAATCACAACGAGAAAATAGAGAGCACGTTCTCTATTTTTCTCGTCTAGATTCTGGGCAGTTTTCTTGACGAGAAACCTCAAAACCTCATACACGGGCACGGTTTACTCGGAAAGCTCTGCCAGCAGTTTTCTTGCTGGTTCATGCCAAAATTAAAGTTAAAGCTGTAATGTTGCCATCTCAAAAAGTGTTTAATTTTCTTTTGCCCATATATTCTGATATGTATTTAGAATGCAAAAAAAACGTGGGTGCTACAACTCTTGACCTTGTTTGTTCTGGTTTAGTATTTAGCAAAACAAGAGACGCAAGGTTCTCTTTAAACTTGCCAAGATGGCAGATGGCAAGAAGGTGTTAACAAACAATTTAAATAAAATGATATGTATTTATTAGACTCCACTCTGTCCCTGTGTATTATAGTGTAGCTAAACTCCAAAACAAATATGAGATCTATTGCAGCTTACCAGATTTGAATTCTTCCTTCTCAGTCTAAGAATATTTTCAGCAAGTATAGAAAATACCTTTTAATTCTGCCAGAAATGCATTGTTCTTGTCATTTCTTGTGAGCTTAAAAGAAACCACACACAACCTTGTCTATTGTGTAAACTACCAGTACCATCAATCCACCACCTAACAGAGATGAAGTGGTGCGTATAAAAAGTCACAGGTGCAAAAGAGACCTGTCCACTTTGTTCAACAAATCAATTTGCCTGTAGATTTGAATATGTGATTTTTGAAGTTCCAATAAAAAATAAAAACACATAAAAAGGAAATACAATGTATTACTGAAACACAGTGCATGGAGCTATGAGCTGCCACTGCATGTGAATATGGTCTTTTTATCCGTTTTCTACTAGTAAGACTTTTTTTTCCACTTCGACATAAAAGACTGAGAACAGCAGCTTTAGTGCTTTTGGTCTAGACAATATTTGTTATCCAAAGTTTTTATGCCTAGAAGAGACCAACAGTGCATCTGTGCACGTGCAGTTTTTTTTAAAAAACAATGATGCAGAAGAGTGCAGGGGGGGATGCAATTCTGGAGTAATGAATTCTGCTTTAAATTTACAAGCATACTTACAGGATCTGCTGGTCCGCAAAACTCTCTGAAGGATTTTGGAGCATTTGGTCTCCGAATTTCCATAGCAATACAAGGGCCAGAACACAATTCACTTAGCATTTCCTAGTGGGAAAACAAGCTTTTAAAAAATAGCTGTTTCATTTGTAAAAGTATACATATGTATGTAGTAACATAATGGAAATTTTTCTTAGCTGCCACAGAGACGTTTCAACATTTTTTCAGTGTCAACAACTTTCATTACACCTACATTCCTATTATCACTTATTTGCTAACAACTACTGTTCCTAATTGCTGACAGAGATGCCTGGACTAGTCATACAGAAAACAGGGTAATGCATGATTATCAACGGTTTTGGTGGTTATCTCCACATGAGATGTGAAGGAACCAACCGTTTTGATAGTCATCTTTACATGAAATGTGAAGGGACCAACCGTTTTGATAGTTACCTTTACATTAGATGTGAAGGGACCAACAGTTTTGATGGTTATCTTCACATGAGATGTGAAGGAACCAACAGTTTTGATAGCCAAACTGGTGTGGGCAAACAGAACTACAATGTATCTAGGGTACTACTACCCAAATGTGTGTATAAATTTAGAACACATCAAATTGACATGACCTCTCAAACAGGTACGCAGCACTCGCAATTAAACACACTTCTGAAAACGTTCTTTTGTCATTTGTTACATAATCAGCAAAAAAAGAGAGTCTATATAATGCGTTATATATCATTTTAAAACTATTAAAAGCCATACCTGTATGGTTTATTGTGCCTAACAATGGATATTGTATTTACTGTAGTGCATTACACATTTATGTTGAGCATTTTTAAGTGTTTAAAGGTTTATGATAAATTATGACTCTATATTATATCTGTGTATGGAATTGCAATGATCAGATCAGTAGATACATTTTATGGCCAGAAGCTAGTGGACACTGCACCAACACCACCTGTATGGTCAAAAGTATGTAGACACCTCTTCAGATTTTTCAGTACAGGTGCTTCCAGTGAAGGGTACAGCTAATACTACAGCACACAAAGACATTTTAAACAATTATGTCTTAAAACCTTGTGCAAAAAAGGCACATTTCTTATCCAGCTGGACGGCCCTTCCATTTGCACAGATAGGTCCATAAAGACACGGTTTGACAAGTTTAGTGACAAGTGTAGAACTTGAGTGGACTGCACAGAGCCCTAACCACAACTCTGCTGAAACTAAATGAAATACCAACTAAAAGTGAGGTCTTCTCATCCAATATTAGCATCAGAGTTCACAAATGCTCTTTCTAGTTAAATGGGTTCAAAGTTCCACAGAAATACTCCAAAATGTTTTGGAAAACCTTCCTAAAAAAGTGGAGCCACAAAAGGAGAATGTGCAACTCCATATTACTACCCACAGTTTTGGAATTGGATGTCTAACAAGCTAATGTAGTAAAGGTCAGGTGTCTATGTATTGCCCCACTGAATCCTAAAATCAAAAAATAAATAAAACTTTTACTTACATATTCGGTTATCATTCTCCTTTACTTACTATCGCCCATGTACACATACCACAGTGCATAGTAAGTACTACAGCATTTTAATAGATACAATTTTAATTACAATTGATTTTGATGTTCAGTGGAGCAAGATACCGGTATGTGGGTTTGGTAATGCATGTAAAAAAAAAAGATTAATCCAACAAAGGAACAAATCTAATAAAATATCAAGACCACCAAAAGTTACAAGGGATCCAGCAGGTTGGAAACTGTCCTGTCTCTGCAGATCACAGCAAGTGATGCTTGAATCAAGATGTTTATAGCTCTCCAAAGCCATGACATGACTGTCACCCAATGTGGCTGATTCCAATCAAGCTAAGAAACAATCATGGGCCTGGGATATAAAGGGGCCTCTCTAGACACCCCTGAATGACTGATCTAAGCTAGAAATTGTATAGGATGAGTTTTGCTGCTTACCATAAAAGAATGGTGTTATGTAAATTATAGCTTGGGCTTCTGAGCCCTGTTAACTTTTTTCAAAAGAGAAAGAAAGCAATTGTGAAAAGAGACCAAAAAGATATAATGTTCTGAGAAAAATAAAAATAAAAACAGCTATAATAAATGTATATATTTTTTTACTTACTATATACTCAGCTACAACACCTTTGTAAACTTCATAGAACTCTTCAGCATTTGCTTTTTCCATAGTAAACTAAAACATGAAAAAAGGCACAATAAGGCAACCCAAATCAGGCTAAATGATACAAGTTCACTTATCATTTTCAATGACATCTACAAGAAAAGCTTGAGGCTTTTATAATAATGACGCAAGATTACAGTCTGCAGATCAAAGTAATGACTAATAAGTGCAGATGGAAACCTTTCATATGGAAGAGCAAGGATAACATGTGGAATTCCAGAACAGGCACTTAGTAATGAATCTAGTTTTATTTTATGGCTGCAACTTTATATTTATTTATTACTTTTTTTTTAAAAAGGTACCCAAATGTTCAAGCTTCAGACTTTCAACGTATAACTTCTCTGTCTGATATGTATTTCCATTGAATGTTGCATTTTGACTTAAAGGGGTGTTCCACCCAAAAAAACGACCTTAGCTTACTCCACTCCTCACCCCCATACATGCCACATTTGGCATGTAATTTTTTTGGGGGGGAGTGGGGGCTTCAGTAGGAGTGGGACTTCCTGTCCCACTTCCTGCTTCCGCCGAGGGGCTGGTTAGGCGATTAAGCCTTAATCGCCTACACCAGCCCCTCCCTGTAGGCGATCACATGGGACACTGACAGGTCCCATGCGATCGCCTCTCCAATCAGCGGCAAGCCGCGCCGCGCACGCATGCGCAGTACGGCTCGCGCATGCGCAGTGGGTGCCCGGCCGTGAAGCCGAAGGCTGTCACGGCTGGGTGCCCACAGTCAGGATGGAGACGCCGGCCGGGCAGGGGGGGAGAGGAGCGGAGCCCCGGTCGGCGCGTCGCTGGAACGCAGGAGCAGGTAAGTGAGTGTTTATTAAAAGCCAGCAGCTACACTTTTTGTAGCTGCTGACTTTTAATAAACACAACTTAGGGCTGGAACACCCCTTTAATCAACAGATAATAGAAAACAATCATCTAAAGATTTTTAACCCATACATTTAGTGTACTAATGTTTTTGCCTTGCGTTTCTGTTGAGATTATTGTCTATCGATTGACAATTAGACTGCCAGACGATTCTAGTTATTTGAAATGTTGTATGATAATTGAGTATTAAACCCTTCAGGCAGGCTTTTTATTCATAAAATGTAAATGACTGTAATTTTACAATTGAAACTCTTGTCCACACACTGATAAAAAGTAGCTTTATTGAACAGATGACTTAAGGCAGTATTAAATGCGAAAGCAAACTTTTATCATATTACCGTTTACCGTTTCATATTACCAATTCCAGATGTGATGGCTGCATAGTTTTCTTTTTTAGACTTTCTTTCTTTTATTTTCACCTGGTGATCCTGCCAGTAAGTCTGTTGTTTCTTCAACAGAACAAGCTGTCCTGCACATGTAGCAGTTAGGGGTTGAGACAAACCTCTGACGGGGTGCTCACAATGGTCAGCTTTTATTTATTCATGTAAAAACCTTTATTGCAAATGAAACAAAACTGCTACTGTAACTGGTTTATAAAGTGTTAGCTGGAGTTTAGCTTCAGTTTGATATCTAATGCCGCGTACACAGGATCATTTTTCGGCATTAAAAAAACAACGTTTTTAAAAACGTCATTTAAAATGATCGTGTGTGGGCTTCACATTGTTTTTCATGTTCTGAAAAACGACAAAAAAAAAATTCGAACATGCTGCATTTTTTCACGTAGTTTTAAAAAAAAACTTTTTTCAGCATGTCCAAAAACTATAATTTTCCAACTTCATCATTAAAAATGATGTTGCCCACACACCATCGGTTTTGAAAAAGGATGAACAAAGCGCGGTGACGTAAAACACGTACGACGGCACTCTAAAGGGGAAGTATTATTCGTCTTTGGGCTGCTTTTAGCTGATTCCTTGTTAGTAAAAGACGATTTGCGCTTTTCTGTCTGTTACAGCGTGATGAATGTGCTTACTCCATTATGAATGGTAGTTTTACCAGAACGAGCGCTCCCATCTCATAACTTGCTTCTGAGCATGCGCGGGTTTAAAACATTGTTTTAGCCCACACACGATAATTTTCTACAACCTGAAAAACAACATTTTTCATGCCGAAAAATGATCGTGTGTACGCGGCATAACACTACTTGTCTCCAAGATTAGCAATTCTGCTGTCCAGAGGTGTATGTTGCTCCTTCATCCAGCGTGTAGACACTTTAATTCAAAAAATATGTTATTGGTCAGATCACCAGGTGAGAACAGAGGGGGAAAAAACCTAAAAAAGAAAACAAATGCAGTCACCAAATCTAAAGAGTGGTAAGCTGCAACATATTACATTTCTGGTTTTGGGTTTAAACATTGCAAAACATTTTGGGTGGTACATCCTTGTCCCAACATTTTTTTTTAAATAAGGTTGCAGTTAATTTTTTGGTCATTTTGCTATTATTTGAATTGTTGTTGCAATTCTCTGCTACTGCAGGGGTCATGCAACCTCATAGAACAGTCAGAGGGGAATGAAAACGTATTCGACAAACTTTAACCAGTGCTTGGCCAGACACTGATGAAAGTCTAAAGACTGCTATATACTGCTGATGAGAAAAGGTATTTAGCAGTTTATATTTACTAAAGTAACTGCATTACCATGTTTTCTGTACTGTGGGACCAGATTGTGTATAGTGAATGCAGGGTTCCTGGGTTAGTAACACCTAAATATATATTCATATTTTTCTGCTCCCTATTCTGTCCGATTGGGGCTTACTAACACAATGCCTGAAACATGTTGCAGTGTTTTCAAGTCAGCACTTCAATAAAACTACATTAATATATGGTCTAAACAGGGTGTCAAACCCAATTTCATTGTGGGCTGCATCAGCATTATTATTGCCCTCAAAAGGGCCGGTTGTATCTGTAAGATTAGATGTCCAGCGCATCCCCTCCCCTTTACATTAGATGTCAAGAGCCACCCCACCATCAGAAGTTGAGTCTCCCACTCTCCCTTACATCACAGTGCACCCCCCTTTCCTCATGCTGCTGCTGGAAAGAAGCTGGATGCTTGGCTTGAAAGCAGAAAGTAGGGGTTTGGAGGAGGACCAGAGGAGGGCTGGAGCTCTCCTGCAGCTGCAGAAGAAGTGCGGGGGTCACATGAAATGGCCTGGAGGGCCAGATTTGGCCCGCGGGCCTTGTGTTTGACACCTGTGGTCTAGAGATTCCAAATACATTTTATTAATTTGTTTTACTTTGGTGAATAACAAACCTTTCATGCACTTTATCAGGAGGTTTGTCACAAGTGGGTTTGTGGTTTTCTTTCTGCTCTTGCTTCATTGACAATGATTGCTACCTCAAGCTGAAGTTATAATACATTTTAGTCCTGTGGCAGAGTGCTCCTTTACCCAGTTTTGTGCAAGTCCCTCGAATTCAAACTCCTCAAATCCTCTGAGTTCCCAGCATCCCCTGACCTATTGGACACTCCTAGGGGATATCAATTCCGGCTCCTTCTTGTGCTCAGAGAAACCCTGCCTGTTGGGACAGCAGTGACTGGGCAAGTGAGCTGTCACCAGGTTCTGGGTTCTCCCCCATTAAGTCTGGTGTGTGGGCCTTCAGCAGTGAGCACAAGAGCATGCAGCATCTATCTAAGCCCCAGTCACTGGATAGGACATTGCTGCAATCCATGTGAAGAGGCTGTCCATGCAGTGGGGTGGCATATCTCATCCACCAGAACCTCCTGACCGAAGACAACAGCAGTGCCAGTGTGAAGCCTGTGCTAGCTGTCTATGCACTCAGCCATGAGCTTTTCAGAACCTTCCTTCATAAGGTGGTCATGTGAGACATTATCTTCTTTTCTCTTTCAGAAGTTGAACTGAGCTCAGGAATTTTACTGCCATCTAGTGGCTATTTGTAAAATTGTCCTAATTTCTTTTGTTCCTGTTTCCCCTACGCAATGTTATGTTGAACTTCATTGTTTAGTAAAGTAGAAATTGCATATCACCACCCATCATGGGCGTCCGCTCCATAGGGCAAGGGGGGTCATTTGCCCCCCCTTGGAATCGCCAGGGAGAGCCAGGAGCAGGGCCGAACTGGCCCTGGGGCCGATTTAAGCAGTGACTGCAGCGCTCCCCTCCCCTCTAGTTGTCCCTTATTTAGAGTGTCTGTCCTTTTCTGGAATCAAAGCCATTCGTCCCTCATTCCAAAAGGTTCCCCTTTTAGACCTGAAATAAATATACTGTCAATATAGTGTAGTGTTTCAGTCAAGGGAAAGGGGTGCTGGGTAATGTAAAGGGGGCCAGTGATGCAGGGTGCTGTGTAATGTAAAGGGGTCCAGTGGTGTAGGGTGCAGTGTAATGTAAAGGGGGCCAGTGATGCAGGGTGCTGTGTAATGTAAAGGGGGCCAGTGATTCATGGAGCTGTGTAATATAAAGGGGGCCAGTGATGCATGGCGCTGTGTAATGTAAAGGGGGCCAATGGTGCAGTGTAATGTAAAGGGGGCCAGTGATGCGGGGTGGTGTGTAATGTAAAGGGGTCCAGAGCTGTGGGGTGCTGTGTAATGTAAAGGGATCCAGAGCTGTGAGGTCCTGTGTAATGTAAAGGGGTCTAGAGGTGCAGTTGTGGAGAGGGGGTACACAGTAGTGACAAAGAGATATTGAAAGATGCAGGGAGCCCAGTGGGGTGTTTTTAAATTTTAATGTGGGGGGGGGGCGCTTTTAACCCCCACTAGTGGTCGAAGAAAGGGTAAAATGCGGATGCCCATGCCACCCATCTGTCTGATCATTTGGCTGATACCATTACACTACACTTGGCGTCACGAACAGGATCAGCAATGTCAGTCAGTGGTGAGGATAGCAGCATGATGGCAGAGTCAGCCGGCTGCAATGCTAAAGGAGTTAAACAGTCTACCATTGCTTCTCTATTGCTGGCAAGGTTGCTACCGCAACAGTTGCTTAAGTACACATGACCAGATCAGGATTTAGATGACTGGATTACGAGATTTTGGGTTTAATATGGTCATATGGGGTTCCACCCGCACAGCAGACAGATCTGGCAATTAACGCCCTTGACGGGGAAGCAAGGAAGTTAATTCTGCACCTTCCAGCAGAGGACCAGGATTCCCTGGACAAGGTAATCAGCCACTTGGAAGCAGTGTACACAAATGGTTGCATTAGAGGACCTTAGGGCTCACTTTATTAGTAGAAAGCAGAGAGATGGAGAATGCAATCCAGAGTACACTGAATTGCAGGATATAGCAGCCAAGATCCACTGCAAGGAGAGGCGGTGACCAGGACGCACTGGGTAGAGTCGAGGAACAAGCCAAATGTTGGTAAAGAAAAGTAGCGAAGATGCGGTTGGCAGCAGGAGAGACAAGAGTGACATATTGGCTGGTGAAGGCACAGTATTCTGGTGACCAGGAAGTGCAGAAACATGATTTAAATCAGGAAGTTCATGGGAGGAGCAAAGAGTTCAAGGCAAACAAGATTCAAGACAAGATCATTCAAGAAATTGTCTAAGAAACTGTCCAGCATTCCAGGTGGCTCAGCAACTAGAGTCACCGCCAGACACAGCAGAGGGCCCCAGGTTCAAGTTCAGGTCCTAACAGAAGATTTCTATATAATAAAGCAACCTGCTCATCATGGTACATATTTCAATACAGTTAGTGATGTACTAAAGATGTAGTTAAAAAAACATTTTTTTAGATAAACTGCAGCTTTAACCACTTGCATACTGGGCACTTACACCCCCCTCCTGCCCAGGTAAAATTTCAGCTTGCGGCACTGCGTCGCTTTAACTGACAATTGCGCGGTCGTGCGACGTGGCTCCCAAACAAAATTTACGTCCTTTTTTTCCCCACAAGTAGAGCTTTCTTTTGGTGGTATTTGATCGCCTGTGCAATTTTTATTTTTTGCGCTATAAACAAAAAAGAGCGACAATTTTGAAGAAAAATACAATATTTTTTACTTGTTGCTATAATAAATATCCCAATTAAAAAAAAAAAAACATTTTTTTTTTCTCAGTTTAGGGCGATACGTATTCTTCTACATATTTTTGGAAAACAAAAAAAAAAATCGCAATAAGCGACTGGATTGCGCAAAAGTTATAGCGCTTACAAAATAGGGGAGAGAATTATTATTTTTTATTATTTTTTTTTTACTAGAAATGGCGGCGATCTGCGATTTTTATTGGTACTGCGACGTTATGGCGGACACATCGGACACTTTTGACACATTTTTGGCGCCATTCACATTTATACTGCGATCAGTGCTATAAATATGCACTAATTACAGTATAAATGTGACTGGCATTGAAGGGGTTAACACTAGGGGTGAGGAAGGAGTTAAATGTGTATGCTAGGTGTGTTCTAACTGTGGGGCTAGGGGGGGGTGACTGGGGGGGTGACCGATCTGTGTCCCTATGTAGGAAGGAACACAGATCGGGCTCCTCCTCTCCAGAGACAGGACGCGGTCTCTGTGTAACACGGCAATGAGAGATGATCTATGAGAGATCATCTCTCATTCGCCCACAGATCGCATCGCAAACTGCCACTCTGATTGGCCGTTCGCCGCGATCTGTGATTGGCCGTGTCCAAGGGACACGGACAACACAGGGCTTCCCCGCAGCGCGCTCTACAGCGCGCGCTGGGAACGCCTGAATGACATGCCGTCAAATGACGGCATGTTGGATATTCAGGCCCGCGCCGTTGCCGTCATCCGACGGTAGCGCGGGCCTGAAGTGGTTAATATTAGCCAGAAAACCCCTCTATTGTGTGACTCTCCTAAACTGGATTTACTTTGTTGCTGTGTCTGACTTCTGCACTCACTGTCGTTTCTCTATGAGACTACCCTTACAGTCCATTGAGAACAGGGGATGTAGCTGGCAGGTTTTATGCCTGACAAAATTTAAAATAGTTTAAGAGAGACACACAAAGGAGTGTTCTTTGGATAATTGGAGTTAGGGCTTGTAACGGAATGACTCGTGACAGACCGAGATTCTCCTATGTCTAGGGTCACCTTATGTCCACTAGGGCCATAGGGTGACAAAGAAATTATATCATGTATTACATGAAATGGGACATTAATAATAATTCATGTTTGCAAGATGTCTTGAGATATTAAGGTGTTCCTACTAGACATCTGCTTTTAAAACGCTAAGTGACCCGGCTTGTGAAAGACATTGTATAAAGGCTATTGAAATGTCTTGAGGTGTTGGCTATTCACTGTGAAAGACATATTCTGTTGAAAAGGTGTTAATTGCATCGGCTCCTGGAAGACTCTTTTCATTGTGTGAAGATTATCTGTGATTGTGTATTATTCAAAAGGGAAAATCATTGTGTGATAGTATTTGTTTTGATGTTATTATCTCAAGGAATGTATCTCGTCAGTAGCGGTGCCGACATGTCTGCCTTGTAACTGGCCATAGTTATGTGGATTAAGGTCAAGGCATTGTGTAATTGTATTTTGACATGTCTGCTAGATAATTAGCCTCAGTGTGAATAGGGGGGTGGAGATGGCATTGTCCTGTGATTGGCTGTACTGTATAAAAGAGCTGGAAAGAAACCATTAAAGTTCATATCTTTGGAAGCAAGTACAGCGCTGAGTCTCGTCTTATTCTGGGAATTGATATGGATCGTGTATGCAGTATTGTCTGAGTGTGTCGGATAAGCTTGTCATGGTTGGATGGAAGGTCGTAAACGGTGGTGACCGTTACAGGGCTCTTTCACACGGGGTGGTTCAGTAATGATCCGCCCTGTGAACCTCCGCTTGCTCAGCTGAGCCGGCGGATGACAGGGTGGTCCCCGCACACTGTGCAGGGACCGCCCTGTCTTTTCTCCGCTCTCCCCTGTGGGGGGATCAGATGAACACGGACCATCTGTCCGTGTTCACCCAATCCAATCCGCCAAAGTGTGACAGAGGAAAAACCTACTTTTCCATCCGTCTGGTGGATCGGAGCGGGTCGGATGTCAGTGGGCATGTCACCGCTGACATGCGTGGCTCCATAGAGGAGCACAGAGCGCCCGTTCAGGTCCGCCTAAAAAACTGGCAGGCGGATCTGAACGGTCCGCCCGTGTGAAAGAGCCCTAATACAGACAAGCATTCTTTGGAGTCTTAGGCTAGATTCTTACATGTTTAAATGGCTGACAGGTTCACTTTACTTCTCCTTACAAAAAACAATAGTTTGTAAGGGGAATTCTCTTTCTGTCACACAAGAGCGATCAAGCTCTCAATCCCTGGATGATATGCTTTTAGAATGCTATCACCCAATGTCAGGAACATTGACATTGAATGCTATTGACACTGCTTTTCACACAGTGCTGAAATCACCTTTAGAATTTCATCCTGTTATTTTCTAAGTTACATTGATTTAAAGCTTTTAGCAGTAGTTTAAAACATGCAACTGTCTATATGACAGGGATAAAGTACTTTGGACCTCTGTTTGATGTATGCAATCTTACCATTTGCAGTGCAGAAATTTCAAAGCCTCCATCCAATATGTAATTAATAATTTTTCCTGTTAGGCCTGTATGAAAAAAACACACACATGACAAATGAGATATGTATGGTATACCAGACATACAGCTATGTTTAAACTCCATTTATGGCTAATCTTCTATTTTGAAAAATAAACACCCAGCAGTACACAAAATAAAAAAGCAGCTCTGGCTGCAATACTCACCTCCTTTCTAGCACTGTCTCTTACAGTAATTACTTTCCACCACTAGATGTCCTCAGTTTTCCGTGTTAAGTGACGCTGGGTGTCATATAACCTGAAAGACTGAGGACATATTGTGAGTTCAGGGTGTCATGGAGTAGTGTGGACATCACCATTTGGAGAAGATCAGAGGAGCAAGAGGACAACAAGTTCACCATATTTCCTCATTATGTGCCTCTTATTGCTTTAAAAAACCCAGGGCACCAATAGAAAAACTTGATAGAACCTAAACTGCCCAACCTCGTCCAATAAGGCATTTGCATTGTACAGGTGAAAGAAATTGGTGGAACGTAGCCAAAAAGTTCAAGTGATTGTAAAGTTGAAGTTTCCAAAAATAAATCTACACATATAAGGCAGTTTAACAAGTTTTTCTTAGTGCACAGGCTGTAAAGGGGGATATGTGAGTAGTGCAAATATATTTTTAAGTCTCTATCTGTATGTCTGATGTCAGTTGTTTTGTTTGGAAATGTATTGGGGGTACAGGGTCAGTGTCAGCAGCAATCTCTGCAATTCTGGATATGTGTTATTCCCACATGCACACAGATTATCTGTTTAAAAGCCTCCATGATGGGTTCACTTTCCACCCCCCCCCCCCTTAATCAGAAGGTGTGTCCATACCCACAGCAGTACTTTCAAAAACAGAATAGAAACCATATGCATTCAGTAATACTGTTAATGACAGAACAGTTATCATATCAGAGATCCATCCACACTAAACCATCTGCTGCCATCATCAAAAGCCACCTAAATAAGTAACTAGAGGATGGTAAACAAACCTAATCCTTACAATGACAGATGTGCAGGGTAGCTCGAAGCCACCCAAACCAAACACCAGCCTTTACATCGCCATGCCTCCTTAGATGACAAAAGCCAGTAAACTATGCTCAGTCAGACAATCGCAACCACACAGAGTTGCTTGCTTTCTTTTTTTACTCCCATAGAGCTGCATGCAGGTGCCCTTAAGAAATTAATGGGTACATATCGGCTGTACGGACTCACTGGCACAGCTGAGTTTGACAGGTACGCATGGGCAAGTGCGCAGACTCAGATGCAGAGCCCATGCACCTGTCCCTGCATAAATGTCAAATTCAGCTGTGCGGGTGATCACATTCTTAGAACACCTGTATGCAGCAGAAGTAAAAAAAAAAAAAAAAACAGGTAAAAAGCCGGGAAAATCGAGGGGAAAACCAAGAACCTGCTCGGTAGCTTTTTCCTACAACACACGGTCGGTTTTCCCGACAGGAAAACTGCCATGAGAGCTTTGGTTGGGAACCACGGCCGTGGGCTGTGGGCTTGTGTAAACGGGCCCTATAGCTCTCATAAAACCCTACACTAAAAATGAACAAGGAAAAAGGACAAGCAGGAGACCAATGGGCACATCAGTCTTTCACTCTGGTCACTTCTCCTATCACCATGCTTCTTGCAAAGCAGCACAAATGGTTGCCTCCTTGTGCTGCTTCTCCTTTCACTCTAAGCTCTGCTGTACAGCAGATTGCAAGCTCATACCAAGTCAAGTCCCGATACATACAATGCTTGTATTAAAAAGGACCTTCAGCCTCCTGCCTTCCTCTGCAGAAATAGGGCATTGCTTTTTTTTTTCTTCTTTTGTTGAATTCAGCCCTGCCTCCCCATGCACATCACATGCCTTAGGCGAATGATGCGCACTCTGCCCACTGTGCCTTTTGGGATATGTACGTAACATATCCCAGGAGGGATAGCCTTTCATTCAAGAACAGCCTATTGGTGCGTCATCGAGAGGCCAGTCCACTGAACCCAGAAGAGCAGGCCTCTCAATGACGTCAGAGTGAAAATAGTGGCGGAGGATGGAGCTGTGGCTAGCCATTAGAGGATCTCAGCAAGACAACGCTGGATCCACTGGATGGGTGGGTATCTGAAATGTGCAGATACCATCAGGTAATCGATGCCCAAAAAAAAAAAGGGAGGTCGGCCGGAGTTCCCCTTTTTAAAATATATTATTGATTACAAAGCTGCATAAATGTATGTCTTTTATATCTGCTTGAAGTTCAGCTTTAAAAAATCATATGCAACTAACGCGTCTATTTACGTAAGATACAGTCTGATGAATTTAGAGCCAACAATAATGTGAATTTGTGTTGTGGAAAAAAGTTTTGTACAAAAGAGAATGTTGAGAACATTGAAAACCAAGAGCCCAGCCTGCCAGCACAGCATTTTTTTGGTTACTGTAAAAGTATACAATTACAGCGTGAGTTTTGTCTGTACTAGCTGAAGCAACCCTTCTACACAAGGCTTTCTGATTAGCTGTTTCTGCACAATCAGATCCTTCATTTTTTTTCTAACATATACGATTCAATGCGGATCATGTGAGCTCAAAATAGGTTTTTCCCTTACCAGCTCATGAAAACTAGCTTATGAAATTCGAAATCTGCCCTCTTTTACTGTACTTACCAACATACCCCCATGTATAGAACGATCAAAGATTAAAACCTTTGTCTTTTTAACAGAGATTTAATATACATGTTGTGCATTTTATATCAGATGTTTTTCCTATTCTTCTGCAATTGCCCAAATACCTTTACTTTTGTACAGCTCTCTACTCCTTCATCTCATAACTTATCTTTATATCAGTTGGTGCAAAGTATTAAGCCTGTAGAGCAGTTTTTCTCAACCTTTTAACACAGAGGAACCCTTGAAATAACTTTCTGTTCTCTGGAGGACCCCTGCTGATAATTACTGTATCTAAAGCTCACTGTACATTTGAGGGATCGTTAATTGGAAGAATGCTTCTTACATTTAAGGTCAGTGGGAAGAATCCTTCCCTTAAGCCTCGTACACACGATCAGTCCATCCGATGAGAACGGTCTGAAGGATAGGTTAACCGATTAAGCTGACTGATGGTCTGATGTGCCTATACACCATCAGTTAAAAAAACGATCGTATCAGAACGCGTGACATAAAACACAACGACGTGCTGTCAAAAATGAAGTTCAATGCTTCCAAGCATGCGTCGACTTGATTCTGAGAATGAGTGGATTTTTAACCGATGGTCGTGCCTACAAACGATCGGTTTTGACCTATCGGTTAGGAATCCATAGGTTAATTTTAAAGCAAGTTGGCTTTTTTTTTTTTAACCTAATAGGTAAATAACCTATGGGGCCCACACACGATCGGTTTTGACCGATGAAAACGTTCCATCAGACCGTTGTCCTCTGGCTATCCTATCGTGTGTACGAGGCCTTACAGATCTTAAAAGATCATTGATGTCAGTGGGAGCTCATCTGAAACACAAAAAACACTCCTTGCTCAAGGCACCCCCAGAAACCAGCAACCCCTGGAGGAACCCATGTATGATGCATGAATATTCTTAGCCCCTAAAGTTATGCACTTGGGGGCTAAGAATATTCATGCATCATACATGCTAGGGGGAGTACAACTGGGGGGATCTGTAGTGGAGAAGGATCTGGGTGTTTTAGTTGATCATAAGCTTAATAATGGCATGCAATGCCAAGCTGCGGTTTCCAAAGCGAGCAAAGTCCTTTCTTGTATTAAGAGAGGTATGGACTCCAGAGATAGAGATATCATTTTGCCCCTGTACAAATCATTAGTAAGACCTCATCTGGAATATGCAGTCCAGTTTTGGGCACCAGTTCTCAAAAAGGATATCGGAGAACTGGAGAAAGTGCAGAGAAGGGCAACCAAACTGATAAGAGGCATGGAGGAGCTCAGCTATGAGGAAAGATTAGAGGAACTGAATTTATTCACTCTTGAGAAGAGGAGAATAAGGGGGGATATGATCAACATGTACAAATACATAAGAGGTCCATATAGTGAACTTGGTGTTGAGTTATTCACTTTAAGGTCAACACTGAGGACAAGGGGGCACTCTTTACGTCTGGAGGAAAAGAGATTTCACCTCCAAATACGGAAAGGTTTCTTCACAGTAAGAGCTGTGAAAATGTGGAACAGACTCCCTCCAGAGGTGGTTCTGGCCAGCTCAGTAGATTGCTTTAAGAGAGGCCTGGATTCTTTCCTAAATGCACATAATATAACTGAGTACTAAGTTTTGTAGGTAAAGTTGATCCGGGGTAAATCCGATTGCCTTTCGGGGGATCAGGAAGGAATTTTTTCCCCTCCGGTAGCAAATTGGATCATCGCTCTGCTGGGGTTTTTTGCCTTCCTCTGGATCAACTGTGGGTATGGAGTTGGGTGTATGGGAGGATGTACTGTGTTTTACTTTGGTTGAACTGGATGGACTTGTGTCTTTTTTCAACCTGACTAACTATGTAACTATGTAACTATGTAACCCTATGTTATAGAAGGAGAGGGAACGTTTAAGGCACATGTGTCTATAACTTGAAGCCTGAAGCTACAAAACACTGGGAGGGAAAAAATCAATTATTGTCTATGGAGATGGTTCACATCTCCACTCCAAAACGCCTGAAGTCAGAAGCTCCAAAACGCCTGAAGTCAGAAGCTCCAAAACGCCTGAAGCTCAAACAAGTTCTGGGATTTTTTTTAGGCAGATTTGGGTGTTTTTACATTGGTGACCTTTTGACACGGTAAAATTGTCGCGACTTTCTACCTGAAAACGCTATGCTCAGGTGTGAATGGGGTCTTATCTACAACTTCCCTGATCTTAGCATTCAGCAGACACTGGCAGCTGCCTCTAGCCCTTCTCCAAAACTTTCTGAGTCCTGGCTCTGCCCTCAGCATCTTCCTGGCTGCAGCACAAGGTAAGGGGGGTGCACTGTGATGTAACGGACGGTGGGGGACACTTGACTTCTGAAAGGGGGGGGGCTTTCATGTGGGATGTAAAGGGGGGGTGGGGTGCTCTGTGCTTATGTCAGTGGGCAAGTGTGGTCTGATTTCAGTTGCATTCTGCTTTGTTGGAGATCAGTTCAAGATACATCTGAGAACATTCAGGCCTTGTACACACGAGTGAATAAATCCGCTGAACATGGTCCGACGGACCATTTCAGCCGAAAAATCCGCTCGTGTGTAGGGGCAAACGGACCGTTCTGGCCGGATTCCTCCGGCGGAAAATTTCCAAAGCATGCTTTGGAATTTTTCCGCCAGAGAGCTGTCCGTCAGATATGTCCGCTGGTTAGTACGGCAAACCAGCGGACATATCTGCCCGCACATGCGTCGTATCCTGTGAATGGATCCGACGCATGCGCGCGGAAGTGTTTACTTCCTGGTGCGGTGACGTGGCGGTCACGTGGCGGCGTCAACGTCACCGCCGCGTCACCGCGCTGTCCGCCGGTGGGGAATTTGATCCGATGGTGTGTACAGCCATCGGATCAAAGCAATCCGGCGGACAGATCCGATGGGAACGGTCCGTCGGACCGTTCCCATCGGATCTATTCCCTCGTGTGTACAAGGCCTCAGAGTTCATTGACAGCTGAAATTGATCTACAGTTGATCTCTTTCTGATATGTTTTGTCCTCCTTCTAGGCTGCATCAACCTACCTTTGCACTCCCACTGGGGCAGATGTAGGTGAAAACATGAGCATGCCCCAAAATGTGTTAGAATTGCAAGACTGGGGCAGATGTAGTTGAAAACATGGGCGTTTGTTACTAACAAAATAGAGCTTGGACATGTAGCATTTCCGAAAGTAGTCAAACAAACATATTTCCAGAGTTGAGTTTTAACTTCATGTAGCAAAAGTGCATCACTGACTGCTTGCCAATGAAAGCATACATTTAAAAAGTGAAATAGATATCTGCATTTTTAGTCTTCTTTATAGCACTGTGATCTTGCCCTCATTTATGACAAAATTTGTTCGAAGCGACCAAAGTTTCACTGACAATTACAAGGAATTAGACATCTATGGGCCAGATTCACGTAGTCCAGAGCATCTTTGCTCTGGAGTAACGCTTCTCATTTGCGTTGCGCTGCCGAAATTTTAGGAGCAAGTGCTGTCATTCACGAAGCACTTGCTCCTAAAGTTGCGGCAGCGCATCACAAATGAGCCGGCGGAATTCAAATGTAGCGGGTACGGGGCGTGTAGTATGCTAACTACGCGCGATCCCGCCGCCAACGTACTGCGCATGCGTCGAGTGTCAAAACATCCCCGTGCGCATGCTCCAAAATCTGTGAATGAACGTCAATGACGTCACATTCCCATTCATGACCGTTTTACGCAAGCGACGTTTTTTTTTTTTTTTCCCGACGCGATGACGACGCCTATACCTAACATAGGATACTCCAACCCCATGTAGGTATATCTATGCGCCGCGTATCCCGTCCGGAAACGTCGTATCGTCATTGCGTCGCGCCGGATTTCGATCGTGAATTGCCGATTTCCGCTCATTAACATATTTTTTGAGCGTAAATCGGCGGGAACGCCCCCGGCGCCATTTTTAAGTTGAAGTAACGATGCGATGGCGAAACTCAGTTACGCTGCTCGCATCGGAACTTCAACCCGGCGTTTCTTGTTTTCTGGTTACAGAAAACAGAAACGCCGGCTCAAAGCCACAGTTAGGCTGGCGGATCACTCGATCCGCCAGCGTAACCTTTCCTGAATCTGGCCCTATATGTCCTCAAAACAACGTGTGCAAACCAGGGAGAGCCCCTCTGGGTTTCTACCAATTTAGCTGACTGATGGATGCCATACTTGCTCAGAAAAGTCTTGATTTCCTTTTTTCTATCCTATGTAGTAAAGAAATTGAACATGTTGAAAAATCTCTTCTTTTGATAGTGATTATTCTACATGATCAGAAGTAGTCACTACTCTGCCTGCCTGACAGCACGGCCTGATTGTAACATGCAATGCTCAAAACAGCTGTATTCCCTGCTGTATTACCTTACATATGGCCAGCAGTAGAAGAAAATACTGAGCATTTTCTATAAATTGTCTAAAATTTAGAGGGTAGAAATGTTCTCTTCTGAAGATTCCACTACGTATTAGAAATCATTTTATTATTTACAGTTTCATAGTGCCCATGTGTCTTTATATGACCACCATATGTAAATTACATAATCTTCCCATCTAATAAAATTATTAAGACATAAAAGCATTTTAAAAATTAAAGTGAGAACCATTTCATTGAAGAATGTCCAAGCACTTTCCACATGTGTCTGTCAGGAAACATATGGAAAGTTGAACTGGAATTACCATTGATGATCCCAGAACAGGCCTCAAAAGACAGCAACATAAAGCAAAAAGTATGAGCTTTTATTTTTGCAAATCTGATTGATATACCCTGTACCCAGGTATTCTGAAATGAGAAGTTGAGGTACCTATAAAGAACAATAACAGCTTAAAGTAGATATATAACCCAATCACTGATATCTCATATAAAATATAATTAGTTAAAGGGGTTGTAAAGGAAAACATTTTTTTCCCCTAAATAGCTTCCTTTACCTTAGTGCAGTCCTCCTTCACTTACCACATCCTTCCATTTTGCTTTTAAAAAAAATTCCTTTACAACCCCTTTAAAGCAGAAGTAAACCCATCGATTTAACAGCTTCAAAAACAGTTACATTCCAGGTACGTGCTAGAAATGTAACAATGTGACATTGGTTGTGGTCTCAACCAAACTGTGAAACCATCCAATGGCTGGTGTCATAACTACTCACATGTGCCAGCATCATGCATGGCAGTTGAAAATGACGGGGAAACTGTATATTTTATATTATTGTTGGTTCGTATTGTGGCTCACTAATAAGTTCTAGGCCTCTAAGGCCGTGTACACACGATCGGTTAAAACTGATGAGAAAGTCCAGGTTTCATCGGTCCAAACCGACCGTGTGTACGGCCCATCGATCTGTCGTCCGTCGGACCAAAGTTTTAAAACTTGCTTTAAAATCTGACCGATGGACACCTGACCATCGGTCCAAACCGATGGTTAGTACGCAAAAGCATCGGTCCAAAAACCCACGCATGCTCAGAATCAAGTCGACGAATGCTTGGAAGCATTGAACTTCATTTTTTTAGCACGTCCGATCGGATTTTGGACTGATGGTGTGTACCCACATCAGACTACTTCAGCGGTGAACCGATGAAAACGGTCCGTTGGACCATTCTCATCGGTTTGAACCGATCGTGTGTACACGGCATTAAATCCTGGTCAAGGAGTCATATAAGTACATAAGCATAGCTTTACCCTATACCGAAGGAATGTTATTGTTAACTGGTCTAGTCCTTGTGGGGTCATATTGCCAAGAGAGTTTGGTGGGGTGTGCTTTTCAAGTTCTATATTATCACAGCCAAATCCTATACGGGCTTACAGCCTGTACTCACGATCCGAAAATCAGATGAAAAATACTGCATTTGACGCAATCGTACGATAATCGGATCGTTAGTACAGATTTTTCAAGAGCAGATCACGACAGTTCATCCAATATTATCCGATCGGACAAAAACAAAAAAAATTCTCGTACCATACCAGATCGTATGATTTTCGTTTAATCAGTACAGTTGTCACCTGAAAACACAATACAAATACACTACAACACATGACATCACTTCTGATTTTTCATATGTGTCGTACGAGAATTTTCGTAACTTTAGTAAACTCTTCAGGTTCGATATATGACTAGAATGCAAAGAAAAAGCGGACGATCTGTCGTCTGATTTTCGGATCGTGTATGCGGGAAATTAGTCGTACGCAGAATGGCCACGAGGCAAGTGTCTGGTCCTGATTACCTATGTCATGTTGCGTAAGAGCAAACGTGACTCCGTGGTGGGAAAAAGCATCAAGTATTCTTGAAATTATCTTTATCTGTATCTGTCATTACTTTTAATAAATGTTAAACTTTTAAGTATTTGTGTAATCTCTCTTTGCACATATCGAACACTGCCCCAAAAACCTGACAAAACAGAAGATTAAACAGAAGCCAAGATGTCAGCTTCCTTGGCTGAAAACGACAGGAGGGTTTACGTTCACTTTAAAGCGGAGTTCCACCCTCAAATTTCACTTTACATCAATAGTTCTAAAAAAATATCATTATTCCTTTATGAATTTTTTTTTTTTTTACATGCCTTTAAACCCTTGTTGCTAGGCAGATTAGAAAAACTGCCTACTTCCTATTCCGCGGTTCTAAAGTAGGTCAGCTACACCGCACAGACTCCTGGGAATGTAGTGGGTGTAACTTTCCAGGAGTCTGTGCCTCCCCTGTCTGGAAGAATCGTGGATAATACAGGTACTGTTTACACACCCCCCCCAGGCAAACCCCCCCCCCTCGATTCACGCCCCCCCGCAATTTGCGGCACCTCGATGCGATCGGTGCAGTGTAGTGCGATCGGTGCGGTTTGCTGCGATCGGGGGTGCGGTTTGCTGTGATCGGTGCGGTTTGCTGCGATCGGTGCGGTGTGCTGTGATCGGTGTGGTGTGCTGCGATCGGTGCGGTGTGCTGCGATCGGTGCAGTGTGCTGTGATCGGTGTGATCGGTGCAGTGTGCTGCGATCGGTGCGGTTTGCTGCGATCGGTGCGGTGTGCTGCGATCGGTGCGGTGTGCTGTGATCGGTGTGATCGGTGCGGTTTGCTGCGATCGGTGCGGTTTGCTGCGATCGGTGCAGTGTGCTGCGATCGGTGCAGTGTGCTGTGATCGGTGTGGTGTGCTGCGATCGGTGCGGTGTGCTGCGATCGGTGCAGTGTGCTGTGATCGGTGTGATCAGTGCGGTTTGCTGCGATCGGTGCGGTTTGCTGCGATCGGTGCAGTGTGCTGCGATCAGTGTGGTTTACTGCGATCGGTGCGGTTTGCTGCGATCGGTGCAGTGTGCTGTGATCGGTGTGGTCTCCTGCGATCGGTGCGGTTTGCTGCGATCGGTGCAGTGTGCTGCGATCGATGCAGCGTGCTGTGATCGGTGTGGTTTGCTGCGATCGGTGCGGTGATCGTGCGATCGGTGCAGTGTGCTGCGATTGGTGCAGTGTGCTGTGATCGGTGCGGTTTGCTGTGATCGGTGCGGTTTGGTGCGATCGGTGTGGTTTGCTGCGATCGGTGAAGTGTGCTGTGATCGGTGCGGTTTGCTGCAATCAGTGCGGTTTGCTGTGATCGGTGCAGTGATCGGTGCAGTGTGCTGCGATTGGTGCAGTGTGCTGTGATCGGTGCGATCGGTGCGGTTTGCTGTGATCGGTGCGGTTTGGTGCGATCGGTGTGGTTTGCTGCGATCGGTGAAGTGTGCTGTGATCGGTGCGGTTTGCTGCAATCAGTGCGGTTTGCTGTGATCGGTGCAGTGATCGGTGCAGTGTGCTGCGATTGGTGCAGTGTGCTGTGATCGGTGCGATCGGTGCGGTTTGCTGTGATCGGTGCGGTTTGGTGCGATCGGTGTGGTTTGCTGCGATCGGTGAAGTGTGCTGTGATCGGTGCGGTTTGCTGCAATCAGTGCGGTTTGCTGTGATCGGTGCAGTGATCGGTGCAGTGTGCTGCGATTGGTGCAGTGTGCTGTGATCGGTGCGATCGGTGCGGTTTGCTGTGATCGGTGCGGTTTGGTGCGATCGGTGTGGTTTGCTGTGATCGGTGATCGGTGCAGTGATCGGTGCAGTGTGCAGATATATCTACTGGAGGAGAGGAGAGTTTTTCATAGATAAAGGGCAGCTAGTTCCTCCTGTTCTTATGGAAACCTATTACATTCCTTGTGCAGCACTGAGCATGTGCGAGATCAGCAAGGCTGAAATCCAGGAAGTCATACAGTCTGACTTCCTGATTCCCACACTTAAGATGGCCACGGCCTATAACTATTTTATAAACTATCTAAATGCTGTAACAACCTAACAAAACGGACCTTAGTTTACAGACTAACTTTACTAGAATACATCAAGCTTGTGTATTACAGGGGTATTTATATTTAAAAAGTGAAATTGTGGCTGGAACTCCGCTTTAATGTAATTTCATAAGTTCTTTTAAATATGCATGCTTCATGTAAATAATACCTGGTATTCCTACCATAAATGTTGAGTTTAGGCACTTCCTGTTAAGTGGTGACAGCTGTTGTCCAAATGTACATTTCTGTTGTCTCCCTGTCAAATGTTGCCCTAATGGTAACTGCAAGCAATCATGCTGACACATACTGCCCATTCAGAGTCTTCGACTCTCACCATCAAAAAGCTGTGCTAGAGCAATGGTGTGCTGACCCAGGAGAGAGTCCATGTTGACAGGAAGTAGCTAAAGGAGGCTCAAGGAGAGTGCTCTGGTGTCTGTATCAAAAGAATATGTTGCCATACTCAATGTCTTAGGCAGGTAAAACAGTAATTATATATGCACTTTAAGTGTTTGATTTTCCACTTTAAACTGAGCATTCTGTACACAATGATTTAGCCATTCGGCCCTACCATAAAGTAGCCAAATTGGCCTAATCTGATCCTTTTTATCAGCTCAGAGCTGTGTCAAGCAGGTCAATGACTATGAGGTCAACTCACTAATGCCCTATACACACGATTGGTTCGTCTGATGAAAACGGTCCGATGGACCGTTTTCATTGGATGAACCGATCGTGTGTGGGCCCTATCGGTTTTTTTTACCATCGCTAAAAAAAAATAGAACCTGTTTTTAAATTTTCTGATGGTTAAAAAACGGATAGAAAAAAACGATCGTCTGTGGGAAATCCATTGGTCAAAAATCCACGCATGCTCAGAATCAAGTCGACGCATGCTCGGAAGCACTGAACTTCATTTTTCTCTGCACGTCGATGTGTTTTACGTCACCGCGTTGGACACAATCGGATTTTTAACTGATGGTGTGTAGGCAAGAATGACGAAAGTCAGCTTCATCGGATATCTGATGAAAAAATCCATCTGTCCGTTTTCTTGGGATGAACCGATCGTGTGTACGTGGCATAAGAGTTAAATACCACCTGAATTTTTAAGGTAAAATAATTAATAAAACATTTCATTAAAAAGCATGTTAAATATTGCATAAGCTAAAATTTGTATTTTGTGGAATTTAATATAGCAGCTTCAACTCTTGTGGAAAGGCTGTCCACAAGGTTTAAGAGTTTGTCTATGGGAATGTTTGAATAGAACATGTTCTCTATGTAAACTCTGATGGAATTCATCGGAATGTCAGATGGAATTACTCCGATGGGGCATACACGCGGTCGGAATTTCCGATGGAAAAAGTTCGGCTGACTTTTTCCATCGGAAATTCCGATCTTGTGTACGGGCTTTAGTGTTTCCATTGGAAGATTTTCCCACTATTCCTGTTCTAGTGGCAACCTGAAATTTCGGATTTAACCTCACTCTTACCCCCCGTGACATGATCAGTAGTGAATCTCTCCAATGAGGATACAGACAGCAATAGAAAACTGGTTCTAACTCCTTACCACTCTAGTCTAAATTTAAAAAAAGAAAAGAAAAGTTTTGCCTTTAGTTTTTTTAAATAATCATGCAAACAAGTGTTAATCTTTAATGAAACAATATCACATTGTTTCATTAAGCAGCATAGCACCTTCATCATTAGTGAGCTCCCGATTCTCTTGTGTCTCTGCTGCTTGCGTCATGGCTATTACACCTGCAGGTAGCACTATCAATCACAGGTTTTGGACTTTGCTGCATAGCAACGAACATTTGTCATCCTAGTTAGGACTGATCAATGAGTCTTTGCTCACACAGGAAAGGCAGAGGTAATTTTCCACTGCTGTACACAGCAAGAAACTGGAAATCATCGACAGTAGTTTCTGACAGGCCATGGCTCACAAGAGTTATAGATTAACAAGGTTATAGTGGGGACAATGGTGCTGCTCATATACATGCTAATCAGAGAGTTCATTGGCTTGGGGTAAAGGTGCAAGGTGCTTTACACTATAAACGCATACAACGCCCATATAACTAATAAAGGCAATTTGTTTATTTGTCAAGGTTATGTAAGAGGAGGTAGAATATTGCACGAGTCAAATAATGTTGCTAAGTGGCAATGCCCCAAAGTACTCAGATTCTGGGTCATAATTTTCAGTCTCATCCATTTGATAACAGGAGCCAATTAACTTACCAGAATGTCTTTGGAGTGTGGGAGAAAACTGGAGGAAACCTGGCACAGGGAGAACATGCAAACTCCACGCAGGTAGTGCCGTGGTTTGGATTAGAACCAATAACCCTAGTGCTGCTAAGTGAACATGCTAACCACTTAGCCACTGTGCTGCCCCCAAAAACTACTAAGCGGTTGATTTTGTATATGAAAAAAGGGATTCTCGAGGAATGAAGGATGGGAAACGAATAATTTGAGAACAAGGCAACATACACAACCTTTCCACAGACAAGACCTCTACTCACAGACAAGCCAACATATACAACTTGTCCAAAGTTGCATTCCTTTTCATGCCTAGAGAGATGGGGGGGGGGGGGGGGGGGGGAGAGCACACATTTTTTTCCAGCCATCTATCTGCAGCGATATGGCTGGCCATATATTATACAATTTTTCCTTTAGATTTACCAAAACCATATAATATGAGATCAAACCTAAACACTGTCAATTTGTATGCACTCAGGCAGGCTTTTACACTACATAGCGGAAGGTAAATCTAAAGGGGATTGAACAAGAAAATTGTATAATGTATGGCCAGCTTAGGTTTTCAAATCTGTCCCATTAATTGTTCCCTGCTGGAGAAATTGAATGGCTTGCTGGTCCATTCCTGCTTTTTTCAGCCTGACAGGAAAACAGATTTTTCAAATCTATGGAAAGGTTTACTACTACAAAAAAAAGACACATTTCACAGAGGTATCTTGTGCATACCTAGGGTTGTCCCGATACCACTTTTTTAGGACCGAGTACAAGTACCGATACTTTTTTTCAAGTAGTCGCCGATACCGAATACCGATACTTTTTTTAAATGTGTCCCCAAATGCAGACATGTCCCCCACATATGCAGCCATGTCCCCCCACATATGCAGCCATGTCCCCCACAAATGCAGCCATGTCCCCCACAAATGCAGTCATGTCTCCCACATATGCAGCCATGTCACTCCAGCCATGTCCCTCCAGCCATGTCCCCCATATATGCAGCCATGTCCCTCCAGCCATGTCCCCCACATATGCAGCCATGTCCCTCCAGCCATGTCCCCCACATATGCAGCCATGTCCCTCCAGCCATGTCCCCCACATATGCAGCCATGTCCCTCCAGCCATGTCCCCCACATATGCAGCAATGTCCCTTCAGCCATGTCCCTCTAGCCATGTCCCTTCAGCCATGTCCCTCTAGCCATGTCCCTCTAGCCATGTCCCTTCAGCCATGTCCCTCTAGCCATGTCCCTTCAGCCATGTCCCTTCAGCCATGTCCCTTCAGCCATGTCCCTCTAGCCATGTCCTTTCAGCCATGTCCCTTCAGCCATGTCCCTCTAGCCATGTCCCTTCAGCCATGTCCCTCTAGCCATGTCCCTCTAGCCATGTCCCTTCAGCCATGTCCCTTCAGCCATGTCCCTCTAGCCATGTCCCTTCAGCCATGTCCCTTCAGCCATGTCCCTCTAGCCGCCGCCGCCGCACGGAGATCTTTACAGCATTCATTTGAATAGCTGTTTTGCCCGCGCATATAGGCACTCCCCCTTGCTCAGGATTGGACAGATCAGGATCACCCATCCAATCCCGAGCAAGGGGGAGTGTCTATACGCGCGGGAACACTACAGCTATTCAAATGAAAGCTGTGATGTTCCCGTTTAACCCATGCGGCGCGGCTTTCGATGCGCCAGCTTTGGCGGCGGCGGCGGGGGGGGGGAAGTATTCTATTTAGGCATCGGGGGTATTTGCGGGAGTACAAGTACTCCCGCAAATACTCGGTATCGGTCCCGATACTGATACTGGTATCGGTATCGGGACAACCTTACCTTACACCTTTAATTAGTATAAACCCCCTACTCCAATAAAAAAAAAAAAAAAAACAGAAGAAAAAAAAAAAACGAATTTCCACTAACTAATCATTAAACTAAATGTATCCATAACTTATCTAAAATACAGTTGATTTCAAGCAATATGTTGTATATAAGATATAAAAATGTGCTGGGAATTACCTACCTCATTAATTGATTCACAAGTAATATTTTTTTTTAAAACAAATTAAACTGAACACTTACGACCATGCTAAAAATGATATTAACTGCACTGTGATGTTGTACTGAAAAATAAATCAAGCTAACAACAGTGGTGTCGCTAGGGGGTGGCTACTGGGGCTATAGCCCCAAATCTGGGGCCCATAGCCCCGAGTCTTTAGGGCAGGGGTTGGCAACCCACGTCACTTGGACCGCACCCAGCCAGCCACTGCTAAATGCGGGCACCTGGCCCGCAAACATTTTCGCCGCTGTCCTTTTCATTGGACAGCGTCGATGGGCCAGTATCACAGGGCTGGATGGTGGCGGGAACTGGTGGAGTTAATTTTTTACATTAAACAGCAGGCGATTGGGTGCCGGGCGATTCTAACAACCAATCATCTGCCTGTTAATGTAAAATGTTAAATTCAGTAGTTCCCGCCCCCATCCAGCCCTTTGATGTCAAGCTTTGCTGCACTGCTTGCTGTACATCTGTGTAAGATAGGAGAGTTCTACCTACACAGTGTGTGTTTGTGGGGTGGGGTGAAGGGGACAGAGGACACTACAGTGGGGGGTGCAGGGGGACAGAGGACACTCCATTAGGGGGTGCAGTGAACAGAAGACACTACAGTGGGGGGGTGCAGTGCTGGGCACAGATGAGGCTGCATTGCTCGGCACTGGTGAGGCTGCATTGCTCGGCACTGGTGAGGCTGCATGGCTCGGCACTGGTGAGGCTGCATGGCTCGGCACTGGTGAGTCTGCATGGCTCGGCACTGGTGAGGCTGCATGGCTCGGCACTGGTGAGGCTGCATTGCTCGGCACTGGTGAGGCTGCATTGCTCGGCACTGGTGAGGCTGAATTCCTGGCCACTGGTGAGGCTGAGATGTGGGCACAGGTAAGGCCGTGTACACACGGCAGAGAACCTCGACGGGCAGAACACATCGTTCCGCCCGTCGAGGTTCCCTGCCGGCCGTCGAAATCGGCGACCCGCCCGTCGGGAATGGCAACCAGCCATTCTTCCAGGCGGGCCGTCGAGCAAATAGAGAGCGTGCTCTCTATTTCTGCTCGACGGGCTTCCCGACGGGAAGCTCGCCGAGAGTGTACACACGGCCGAGGTCCTCGCTGGAATGCAGCTTCCAGCGAGGTTCTCGCTGGTTTCCAGCGAGAACCTCGGTCGTGTGTACACGGCCTGAGAGTGTATTCCTGAGCACTGGTGAGGCTGCATTCCTGGGCACAGGTGAGGCTGCATTCCTAGGCACAGATGAGGCTGCATAGATGGGCACAGGTGAGGCTGCATTCCTAGGCACAGATGAGGCTGCATAGATGGGCACAGCTGAGTCCTGCATTCTTTATGTAGTGCACTTCTGAGCCCTGCATTCTTCATGTAGTGTACTCCTGAGACCTGGGGCTCTCTTGGGACCCTGATGTAAGGGGGAGGCTCTTTGGGGACCCTGATGTAAGGAAGGGGCTTTCTGGGGACCCTGATGTAAGAAAGGAGGCTCTCTGAGGACCCTGATATAACAAGGGGAACTCTGTGGGCCCTAATGTAAGTGGATGGCTTGCTTGGGACCCTGATGTAAGGGGGGGGGGGGATCCACACTCAGATATGTAACAATATTTTATATATAATAGATATGTATATGTATACAGTTACTCACAAAAGTGAGTACACCCTCACATTTTTGTAAATATTTTATTTATTGTTTTCGTGTAACAACACTGAAGAAATGACACTTTGCTACAATGTAAAGTAGTGAGTGTACAGCTTGTATAACAGTGTACATTTTCTGTCCCCTCAAAATAACTCAACACATAGCCATTAATGTCAAAACTGCTGGCAACAAAAGTAAGTACACCCCTAAGTGAAAATGTCCAAATTGGGCCAAATTAGCCCTTTTCCCTCCCTGGCGTCATGTGACTCGTTAGTGTTACAGGGTCTCAGATGTGAATGGGGAGCAAGAGTGTTAAATTTGGTGTTATCACTCTCACTCTCTCATACTGGTCACTGGAAGTTCAACATCTCACCTCATGGCAAAGAACTCTCTGAGGATCTGAAAAAAAGAATTATTGCTCTACATAAAGATAGCCTAGGCTATAAGAAGATTGCCAAGACCCTGAAACTGAGCTGCAGCACGGTGGCCAAGACTATACAGCAGTTAAACAAGACAGGTTCCACTCAGAACAGGCCTCGCCATGGTTGCCCAAAGAAGTTGAGTGCATGTGCTCAGCGTCATATCCAGAGGTTGTCGTTGGGAAATAGACGCAAGAATGCTTCCAGCATTGCTGCAGAGGTTGAAGGGGTGGGGGGTCAGCCTGTCAGTGCTCAGACCATACACCACACACGGCATAAAATTGGTCGGCATGGCTGTTATCCCAGAAGATAGCCTCTTCTAAAGATGATGCACAAAAAAGCATGCAAACAGTTTGCTAAAGACAAGCAGACTAAGTACATGGATTACTGGTAGGGTTGTACCAACACCGATACTAGTATCAGTATCGGTTACAATACTGTGGTACTTTTTACTGGAACCATGTCCTGTGGTCTGATGAGACCAAGATAAACTTATTTGGTTTCAGATGGTGTCAAGCATTTGGGGTGGAAACAAGGTGAGGGCTACAAGTGTGACTTGCCTACAATCAAGCATGGTGGTGGGAGTGTCATGGCCTGGGGCTGCATGAGTGCTGCGGGCACTGGGAAGCTACAGTTCACTGAGGGAACCATGAATTTCAACATGATAACGACCCCAAACACACCTCCAAGACAGCCACAGCCTTGCTAAACAAGCCGAGGTTAAAGATGATGGACTGGCCAAGCATGTCTCCAGACCTAATCCCTATTGAGCATCTGTGGGGCATCCTCAAATGGAAGTTGGAGGAGTGCAACCTGTGAAGCTCTGGTGAACTCCATGCCCAAGAGGGTTAAAGCAGTGCTGGAAAATATTGGTGGCCACACAAAATATTGACACTTCGGGCCTAATTTGGACATTTTCACTTAGGGGTGTACTCACTTTGTTTCCACCGGTTTAGACATTAATGGCTGCGTGTTGAGTTATTTTGAGGGTCAACAAATGTACACTGTAATACAAGCTGTACACTCACTACTTTACATTGTAGCAAAGTGTCAATTTCTTCAGTGTTGTCACATGAAAAGATATAATGAAATATTTACAAAAATGTGAGGGGTGTACTCACTTTGTGAGATACTGTACATACACATATACACACACACGTATATTATATACATGTGTATGCCTGCCCACAGGCCCGGATTTACTCCCTTTGCCGCCCCAAGCCCGGGTCCTTCAATGCCGCCCTCGCCTACGCAGTGCAGGGGGGACATTATCCGCCGGGGGACTTTTTCGGCAGGATACTGAGATGCATTGAGAAGCGGGGGGGGGGGGACTGGGATTGGTACTGAGGAAAATGACACTGAGAACCTGGGGGGTCGTGCTGGCAAAAATGACAAAATGACATTGAGAACCGGGAGGGGGGCTGCTGCTGCCGAGAACCATCTCACCTCCTCTTCCCTCTGTTTTCTCTTCTCTCACCATCCGCATGACAGGGGGGAACTCCCGAAATGAAAGTGAAAGTGTCCTCTCCTCTCAGCACCCACTGCCGCCCCGAGGCCTGGCCTTGTTGGCCTTGTCTGGAATCCGGCCCTGCCTGCCCAAGTGTATGACTTTCTTTACTTCGCTGCTATGGGCTCTAGCCCCAGGTTTTTGTAGACCTAACAACGCCCCTGCCTAACAAGCAAGTCTACAGCCTCATACACACGATCGGTCCTCCAACTGACTTTTCCCTGGATTTTTCTCCAGGGCGTTGTCCGTGGACTTGATATGCGCACACGGCAGGACTTTTTCAACCAACAAACACAAACGTAGTGACGCAATAGACGTACTACGTGTTTTTTTTGCTCTTTACTGCCACCCTTTGGGCAACTTTTGCTATTGTTGTCTGATCTTTAGCATTGGTTCTGAGAATGCGTGTTTGTACTTTGTACTTAAATCTGATGGACTTGTGTACACACAATCGGATTAGCCGACGTAGGACATTTGTTGCTGGAAAGTTTGTCTGTTCTCACGGCGAACATTTGTCCGATGAAAAAGTGAAAAAGTGTTCGATGGAGCGCACACACAGACAGATTGTCTGCAAAAACAGGTCCCTCAGAGGTTTGTTTTCAAAAAGTCTGATCGTGTGTACGGGCCTTAACATTACAAAATAACTGGTGCAATGACTTTGGATTCCTTTAAATAGTTCACAATCAGAAAGATAAAAGACAATTTAATTCTCAGGATAATTTAATGAATAATGCTGACTAGATGCATTGTTTTGCTGCCAAGGCATACCATGCATTCAAAAGATACAATTTTGAAAAGATTCAGATAAGAAAGTATTTCAAGGCTGATACAAGCAACAAGGACACTAAATGCTTTTTGGTACTATAAAGGAAAAGAAATGCCTGAATTAATAAAACTATAAGAAAAACGCATTCCTCTGCATGAATAACAGAACAGTTGTTATTTTTGTGGCCTCATCAGGGCCGCCATCAGGAATTTTGGGGCCCCTTACACAGCTTCAGGCATGGGCCCCCTGGAGCAGAGAACCAGGGGGGGGGGGCTGCTGCCGTGAATTGAAAGGCGGGGGGGGCCCTTTACAAAAAGAAGAAATAAAGCTAAATATAAATAAAAAAGGGGGGTAGCCATCCAGAAGCCCTCAGGATCTCTGTGCCCTTTAATAAAAATAAAAAAAGGCCCCAGGGACCTCATTTTTTTTTTATATATATAAAAGGAAATTACAAAAAAAGGGGGGTTTTCATCCGGGACCTCTGGGCCCTTTAATAAAAAGAAACCTCTGGGCCCTTTAATAAAAAATAAATAAAAAAAACTATATATAAAAAAGAAATAAACATTTATAAAAAAAAAAGGGGGGTTGCCTTCCAGGGCCCTGGGGACATCTGGGCCCTTTAATAAAAAAATATAATAAAAAAAATATAAACAAAGCACCATGACAACTGCAGATCAAACAGAGGCTAAGATAGCAGCTTCCTTGGCTGTACAGGATAGGAACTGTTTATTTCAGCTTTAAAGCTGTCAGCATATCAGCCTCTAATGCCACGTACACAAGCTCATTTTTCGGGTAGTAAAAAACAACGTTTTTCAGGCTCTAGAAAAAAAACGATTTTTTTCCTACCCAATCATTAAAACGGCCTTGCCTACACACGATCGTGGAAAAAAAAGGCTCTAGCAAAGCGCAGTGACGTACAACACAGCGGATTTTGTGTTAGTAAAAGACGATTCACGCTTTTTGTCTGTTACAGCGTGATGAATGTGCTTACTCCATCATGAACGGTAGTTTTACCAGAACGAGCGCTACTGTCTCATAACTTGCTTCTGAGCATGCGCAGATTTTTCACGTTGTTAAAGCCCACACACGACCATTTTGTACAACCCGAAAAACAACAACGTTAAAAACGTTGTGAAAAAATAGAGCATGTTCTAAAAAATATTTCTTGATCGTACATCACGGGACACAGAGCGCATAGTCATTACATATGGGTTATATGGGTACCTTCAGGTGTGGACACTGGTGTAATCAACTTCACAGGAAGTTCCTCCCTATATAACCCCCTCCCACTGAGAGTGCTTTAGTTTTTTCGCCAGTGTCTTAGGTGTTGGTCACGTCTAGCTGTTCCTCGGAGGTCTCGGGACCCAGGATAGCTAGCCGGATCCGTCCGAAGTGCTTCAGAGCCAAGATGTACGGTACCCGGGCCCTGCTGGAGTGGGGTTTTGCCTATAATGCCTCTCCCTGGAGGGCTGGATTCTGGGCTCCAGTGCCTTAGTCTCTTCCAAGAACTAAACGCTACTGATGCCAGGATGCTATATAGGTCCAGGGGTGTGGGTTCCTTATCACAGGACCCCGGTCCCTGAAGGTCCAAGACAATACCCACGGAGATGGGGGAAGGTTGGGCCTCTTGCATTTTGCAATACCCTGCGGCGTGGAGCAGGTAAGAGGGAACCTGCGGGACTTGGTTCGACAGTAGGTATCCCCCTGGGGGTTCTGGGTTGGCTAACAGTATGCTGGTGCATCAGCCACTATCTCCACTATGTCTGTTTAGGCAGGATGGGATTTTAATGTTTACCCAGATAATATGTAGATATATGTATACTTGTGTAAGTTATATATTTGCTACTCACCCCAGGTCTGCCTGTTAACACTGATACTGCAACCCCACATGTTTTAAAGAGGAAATTGCTGGTAAAACTCCTGTTTCTTAGGAAGCCCAAGGGGACAGCTTCCTCGCTGTGTGTGCACTACAATAAGATTAGTGCTTACCTGGTGTCTGTTGGTGCTGCATAACGCTGGTCCATGTTGTTCCTCTGCTCTGCTTCCTCCATGTGGTTTCAGCGTGGTGCGCGCGTGTGTGCGCGCGCATACGCGCGCGCGTGCACGCCGCCTTTTATAGCGTCGGGGGGGCGGGCCAGCAGCGTCAGGGTCTGTATAAAGGGAAAACTTCTCTCGGGCTGGTCTTCCTCCTGGAGGCAGAGGAAGAAAGGATACAGAGCGTGCAGCTGGGTCTTTTGGCCACACAGGGACACCTAGTGGCGGTTTTGTGGATCTTCAGGTCTAGGACTTAGGTCCACTATTGACCAGAAAAAAAAAAAAAAAAAAAAAAGTTTTTTTGCTTAAAGGGACTCAGCCTTAGATCCAGCAGTATCTGAGTCTACCTTGGACTCCGGCTAACGGGCATTTGTGTGTCAATACTCACAGGTTTCCTCAGTATTGCCACCTCCCAGGCGGGTAAAAAAAAAAATAAAAAAAAAAAAATGTTTTGAAAAAAAAAAAAAAAAAAAAAAGAAAAAGACAGAAATTAGTTCTTTTTCATTTTCCTCATACCTGCCCTCATATTGGTTACTCCTAGCTGCAACAGTCAGGTGTTGGCTATAGGGGTGACCCAAGGTTGTACAATGGCTCCAAAGGGATCTGGACCAGCCAAGGCTGCTAAAGGTGCCAAAAAGCAAAAGGGGTCTCCATCGGGGTCAGAGGATTTGGGCCAGGCTTCTACGGCCCCACCCTCGCCAGTCAGGACACCGAGTGGCATAGTACAAGAGCCATTGGGGGTGCTGGGGGCAGAGGCGGCCCCCGATCCACCCATTCCCGTTTACGTGACGGAAGAAATGCTAGCAGCCACCATGTGTGGGCTAGAGAAAAGGTTAACTGCGTTGTTTTCCCGTCCTTGCCCAAGTAGCAAGCGGGCTAGATCCCCCTCACCCAGTGTGGGGTTTTCAGATGCGGAGGTCTCCTCTTCAGAGGAACGGGACCCACAAGGGGATCAGGCAGACCCAAGTCCCGACGGTTCAGACAGGGAAAATTCCACTATAGATGAATATTTTTCGGCCTCTCAAGCGGAGGGCCTGTGGATCCAGTCTTTGACAGATATGGTTCGCACTGCCTTTAAACTTCCAGTGCCAGAACTAGTAGCCCCGGAGGTATCCTCATTGGGTTCTTTAAAGGCTCCATTAACTTGTGCATCTTTTCCAATGCACCCCCTTCTGCGGAACGTGATTTACCAGGATTGGGCTCGACCTGATAGAATCTTTGTCCCTCCTAAAAGATTCTCTATTCTCTACCCTATGGAAGAGGAATATGTAAAGAAATGGGCTCTCCCTACAGTGGACGCAGCCATTTCCTGCGTGAATAAATCCCTGACTTGTCCGGTTGAAAATGTCCATATGTTCAAGGATCCGGTCGACAAGAAATTCGAGACCCTACTGAAAGCAGCTTTCACCTCAGTAGGTGCCATGGTTCAGCCAGCAGTAGCAGCCATTGGTGTTTGTCAGGCCTTGAAGGATCAGGCAAAACATATATTAAAGGACATGCCGGCTCAGCATACTCATGAATTAGCAGAATTCCCTAGGGCTCTCTGCTTTGCAATAGATGCTATTAAGGACTCCATCCAACAGGCATCCCGTTCATCTCTACTGATGGTTCACATGCGTCGTCTTTTGTGGCTAAAGAACTGGTCAGCAGAGGCACCCTGCAAAAAGCTTTTAGCAGGGTTTCCCTTTCATGGGGGAAGACTATTCGGGGAAGACCTAGATAAATATATCCACACCATATCAAGTGGAAAAAGTACTTCCTTACCGGTCAAGAAAAGACCGCGTGGGCCCACGTTTAAACGACAGGCCATTGTAGGCTCGGCCCCTTCGACTTCTCGTCAGTATCGACGGCCTCCCGGGCGTTCAGCAGTTAATAGCCGCCCACAGGGACAAGCCGCGGCAAACAAGAGGCCCTGGTCTCGCAAGCCGGCTAAACCAGTCATCAAGTCAGATTCATGAAGGGGCGCCCCCACTCTCTTGGGTGGGGGGGAGGCTTCAGTTTTTCTCCGAAGTCTGGAAGGCCAGAATTCCCGACGCTTGGGTTCGGTCCGTAGTAGCCTCAGGCTACAAACTAGAGTTTCGAGAAATCCCCCCTCCTCATTTTCAGGGGTCAAGTCTTCCAAGCGACCCGTTAAAGAGGGCCTCTCTCGTAAAGGCGTTGGATCGCCTCTTGCTCCAAGGAGTAATTGTAGAAGTACCAACCCAAGAAAAGGGTCTGGGATTCTACTCCAACCTTTTTGTTATACCAAAACCCAATGGCGACGTCAGGCCTATATTAGACCTCAAACGCCTAAATCGCTTTCTAAGGATTCAGACCTTTCGTATGGACTCCATACGTTCAGTGACAGCCAGCCTGCATCAGGGCGACTTCCTAGCATCTATAGACATAAAGGATGCATATCTGCATGTGCCGATTTACCCAGCACATCACAAGTCTCTTCGTTTTACGATAAATCAAAGTCATTACCAGTTCGTAGCCCTCCCTTTCGGGTTGGCAACAGCTCCACGGGTATTCACAAAGGTGTTAGCCCCGGTACTAGCCGTCCTAAGGACAGAAGGCATCTTGGTCCTAGCATACCTGGACGATCTCCTGGTTATCGACAGTTCAGCTTCCAACCTCAATCATGCAGTAGTCCGCACAGTGCGGCATCTAGAAGAGTTCGGGTGGATTGTGAACCAAGAAAAATCAAGGTTACAACCCACAAGACAGTTGGAATATCTAGGCTTTCGGTTAGATACAGAATGCCAGAGGGTATTTTTACCTCAAAAGAAGATCAGGTCGTTGATTCAAACGATTCAAATAGTCTTAGGCAAAAAGAAGCCGACTATTCGCCTATGCATGCGACTGCTGGGAAAGATGGTGGCCGCCTTCGAAGCAGTGCCCTATGCCCAGATCCATACCAGAATTCTGCAAGCAGCTATTCTCTCTGCTTGGAACAAGTCCATACAGGCATTAGACCGTCCATTAGTTCTTTCCCCAGGAGTCAGGCACAGCCTGTACTGGTGGCTGATCCCTCAAAAATTATCAAAAGGGAAAACCTTTTGCCCCATCTCGTGGAAAATAGTAACCACAGATGCCAGCCTAACAGGTTGGGGGGCAATCTTAGGAAAACGGACCCAGCAGGGACAATGGTCAGAGGCAGAAAGTCTGCTTCCCATCAATGTCCTAGAGATCAGAGCTGCTCGGTTGGCCCTGGTCGCCTGGACTCTTCCCCTGCAGGGTCTGCCAGTAAGGATACAGTCCGACAATGCCACGGCGGTGGCATACATAAACCACCAGGGGGGCACAAGGAGCCTGGCGGCTCAAAGGGAAGTAAACCTGATTTTTTCATGGGCCGAAGCCCATGTACCCTGCATCTCAGCAGTGTTCATCCCAGGGATAGACAATTCTCAAGCAGATTTTTTGAGTCGTCAACAGTTACTCCCGGGAGAGTGGTCTCTTCACCCCCAGGTATTCCAAGAGATTTGCCAAAGATTCGGAGTTCCAGATGTGGACATCATGGCAACAAGATTCAACAAGAAATTGGACAAATTCGTATCCCGAGCCAGGGACCCCTCGGCCTACGGGACCGATGCGTTGGTTTGCCCCTGGCACCAGTTTTCTCTCCTGTATGCGTTCCCTCCACTACAGATGATTCCCCGCCTTCTACGAAGGATCAGGGTGGAGCGCAGGCCGGTGATCCTGGTGGCCCCAGCCTGGCCCAGAAGGGCTTGGTACGCACTCATCGTGAGGATGTCAGTAAGGGCACCGTGGCCACTCCCCCTGCGCCCAGATCTGCTGTCTCAGGGCCCGATCTACCACCCTGCTTCACAGCAGCTAAATTTGATGGCTTGGCGGCTGAATCTCTAATTCTTAAGGGCAGAGGCCTCTCTGCCCAAGTCATATCTACGTTAATTCAAGCTAGAAAGCCAGTCTCTAGAAATATCTATTACAGAGTCTGGAGAACCTATGTGGAGTGGTGCGAGTCTCAAGGAGGGCATCCTCGCAAGTTTTTTATTGACAGGATCTTGCGATTCCTCCAGGTTGGCGTTGACAAGGGGTTAGCTCTTAGTACTCTAAAGGGGCAGGTGTCTGCCTTATCGATATGGTTTCAAAGGCCTTTGGCCACACATTCGCTTGTGAAAACCTTTTTGCAGGGGGTCTTGCATGTAAATCCCCCTATTAGAGCTCCCCTCTGCCCCTGGAATTTAAATCCTTTCTTGTCAGCTTTACAAAAGCAGCCGTTTGAACCTCTGACAGAAATCCCTCTTGTGCTGCTAACCCGAAAGTTGGTTTTCTTGGTGGCTATGGCTTCGGCCAGAAGGGTCTCCGAGCTGGCAGCCCTGTCTTGCAGGGAACCGTACCTGATTCTGCATAAGGACAGAGTGGTTCTGCGGCCTCAGCCTTCTTTCCTTCCTAAGGTCATATCCAGTTTTCACTTGAATCAGGACCTAGTCCTACCATCCTTCTTTCCTACTCCCCAGTCCAGAGAGGAAAGATTGCTTCATACTTTGGATGTGGTCCGAGTCATGAGGGTTTATCTCAAGGCTACAGAAAAGATTCGGAAAACAGATGTGCTTTTCGTTCTTCCGGATGGCCCCAAGAAGGGTCAGCCGGCTGCCAAGTCTTCCTTGGCTAGGTGGATTAAGCAGCTGATTTTTCAGGCCTATGGTCTGAAGCGCGTTCCACCGCCCTTATCAGTTAAGGCCCATTCTACGAGGGCCATGAGTGCCTCTTGGGCGGCACACCATCAGATCTCTATGGCACAGGTTTGCAAAGCGGCAACCTGGTCTTCCGTACATACGTTTACTAAATTTTATAAGTTGGACGTCACAAAGGCTGCGGACGCAGCATTTGGGCAGGCGGTCCTACGGGCAGCAGTATAGAATCCTCTGGCCCGGTTCACGCCCCCTTTTTTTCTGTTGGTGGAGCTATTTTACCTCCTGATATATTTTCTGTTTGGCTATTTTTGGCCTTACGGTCTCCCTCCCTTCATGGAGCATTGCTTTGGGACATCCCATATGTAATGACTATGCGCTCTGTGTCTCGTGATGTACGATCAAGAAAAAGGGATTTTTAATAACAGCTTACCTGTAAAATCCTTTTCTTGGAGTACATCACGGGACACAGAGCTCCCACCCCTCTTTTTGGGGAACATTGTGTAACCTCAGAGAAATTGCTTGCTACGAAACTAAAGCACTCTCAGTGGGAGGGGGTTATATAGGGAGGAACTTCCTGTGAAGTTGATTACACCAGTGTCCACACCTGAAGGTACCCATATAACCCATATGTAATGACTATGCGCTCTGTGTCCTGTGATGTACTCCAAGAAAAGGATTTTACAGGTAAGCTGTTATTAAAAATCCCTTTTTGCCCGTTTTCCAGAACCCGAAAAATGCTCTGAAGCCCACACACGATCGTTTTTAATGACATAAAAAAAATACTTAATTTTTTACAACCCGAAAAATGATCGTTTGTTCGCGGCATAAGGCTATTTAGACACTGAGATGATTTTCAGGCTTTTTAGCGCTAGTAATAGCCTCTGAAAAGTACCTGAAAACCACCTTCCATTCATTGCAGTGTGTCTTTTGGGTTTGGAAGCGCTGCAAATAGCGCTCCCAAAATGCCCTGCCCATTGCAATGAATGGGCAGCGCTTCCAAAACGTCTGAAAAGAACTTTGAAATCGACTTTTTACCATTTTTTTGGGAAAGCCAAGGAGAGAAACACCGCTACTAGGTTAGCTTCGGGTGCAAAAACAGGTACCAAGTGCAGACCTCGGCTCATGTTGTAAACAAGCAAGCTACACGCTTGTGAAACACGTCAACTACACACCCTGTATCTGTTGGGCAACTTTTGACAATAAAGATTACCATCAAGCAACTTTGGATTTCCAGTGTGCGACTATTTTCAATTCTTAACCATTTTTTTTTTTGCAGGACGTTTTGGGAGCGATATTTACAGCACTCCCAAACTGCCCCAAAGATGCTGCTTGCAGGACTTTTCGTAATGTCCCCAGTGTGAAAAGACACTGCAATGAATGGGAGGTGGTTTTTGGGTGCTTTTCAGAGGCTATTTCTAGCACTAAAATGCCTGAAACCCGTCTCAGTGTGAAAATAGCCTTAGAGGCTGATCTGCTGACAGCTTTAAAGCTGAACTAAACCCTTCCTATCCTGTACATCCAAGGAAGCTGCTATCTTAGCCTCTGTTTGATCTGCAGTTGTCATGGTGCTGCACACATGATCAGTTATGACACAAGCCATCTGATGGTTTGACATTTTGGTTAAAGAGGTAGTTCCCCCAAAAACCTTTTTTTTAACATTGATTGAGGCTCGTTTTGTCAAGGGGAATCGGGTGTTTTTTTTTTTTTTAAACAAAGCAGTACTTACCGTTTTAGAGATGCATCGTCTCCGACGCTTCCGGGTATGGTCATCAGGGAAGGGCGTTCCTATTTGATTGACAGGCTTCCGACGTTCGGATACATCGCGTCACGATTTTCCGAAAGTAGCCGAACGACGGTGCGCAGGCGCAGTATAGAGCCGCACCGGTGCTCGGCTTCTTTCGGCTACTCGTGACGCAATGTATGCGACCGTCGGAAGCCTGTCAATCAAATAGGCACGCCCAGACCAGACGATCATACCCGGAAGTGACGGAGACGATGCATCTCTAAAACGGTAAGTACTGCTTCGTTTCTAAAAAAAAACCACCCGATTCCCCTTGACATAACGAGCCTCAATCAATGTTAAAAAAAGGTTTTTGGGGGAATTACCCCTTTAAGGATAGAAGCAAATGTGACAGCAATGTTTTTTTAAACCATTAAATCAATGGGTTTAGTTTCGCCTTATCCAGAAAAGCACCACAAAAGCGCCGCAAAAACAAAACTCTTTAGCGCTAATGGCACAGGTGCTCAGAGAGAAAGAAGCCTTTTTAATGTCGTAGAAAAAACGTTTTTTTCAATGTGATTCTTGTCAAGCCTGCCTTGCATACGCACGATCGTGAAAAAAAAATGCTCAAGCAAAGTGCGGTCACGTACAACACGTACGACGGCACTATAAAGGGGAAGTTCCATTTGGCGCCACCCTTTGGGCTGCTTTTGCTGATTTTGTGTTAGTAAAAGTTTGGTGAGAGACGATTTGCGCTTTTCAGTCTTCGTACTTTTCAGTCTGTTACAGCGTGACCAATGTGCTATCTCCATTACAAACGCTAGTTTTAACAGAACGAGGGCTCCCGTCTCATAAATTGCACATTTTTTCCCGTCGTTAAAGCCTACACACGACCGTTTACCACAACGTGAGAAGCGTCAACTTGAAAAAAGACGAGAAAAATGGCATTGGAAAAATTGCATTTTTCACGTCATGAAAAACGGTCATGTGTACGCGGCATAAGGTCTCCCAAGGTCTTCCCTTTCGTTTAGCTAAACTCAAACTGATAACATACTGCGTGAATATCTGTTGTGGATATTAATTGAGATACCTTGGAACTTCAAATCACTGCCTCAGGCATAAATTTCAAAATTGCTTGGCAGTATGCAGAAGAGTGGGTGGACATGTTGGGAAAGTAAATACGTAACAGCCAGTTTTATATGTAACAGGTGTGCAGAAAGAAAATAAAACGAATATGTTGATCCCAGGGGAGTAGCATGTTGCTACTAGGAGAGTATCAAGCAACAGTTCTCTTTTCAATGAAAACATATATAGACTGATGCCGCGTACACACGATCACTTTTTGCGATGAAAAAAAACGACGTTTTTTAAAACGTCATTTAAATTGATCGTGTGTGGGCAAAACGTCGTTTTTTGTCTTAAAAAAACGACCAAAAAAATATTCCAACATGCTTGAATTTTTTGTGTCGTTTTTCAAAACGTTGTTTTTTGTTTCACAAAAAGTCACCGTGTGTAGCAAAAACGTCGTTCAAAACGACGTTTTTCAACCCGCGCATGCCCAGAAGCTAGTTATGAAGCGAGCTTCAATGGAAAAGAGTGGTGAACGTAACCTTGCTTTTTGTGAAAAAACGATGGTGTGTATGCAAAATTGTCTTTGAAAAGTGACTTTTCAAAAACGTCGTTTTTTACTTCACAGAAAACGTCGTTTTTTTTCATCGCAAAAAACGACCGTGTGTACGCAGCATGACTCTTTGTAATAGTAAGTAAAAAAAAAAAAAACAAGTTAAATAAATATATTGGGCCAGAATTACGTACATCAGCGCATTTTTTGACTGGCGTAGCGCACCTCCTTTACGTTAGACTGCCGCAATGTAGCGGCGCAATCACCGTATTCTCGTTTGATTTGCGCAGAAATTAGCGCCGGTGCAACGTAATTTCAGAGGCGTTAGGCGGAGTAATTCAAATTGGGAAGGACGTGGGCGTGTTACATTGAAATGAGCCGTGACCTCATGCAAATGAAGGGCCGGCCGGCTCGCGCATGCACGCATTAAGCAGACCATGGTCAGCACCTCTGTGCGCATGCTCACAACTCGGGAACGGCGCAATCAGTGAAATTGGAAGTGGACCCGGGCAACTTTGTGAACTACGCAGACAGCATAAATAGACAGACACAAACGCACTTCCTTTGCAAAAGTACATCCCTTTGTATCCCTTCCTATACAGCAAGGTGCTTTTGTTCTGTTGTTTGTTGCGTTGTGACTTGTCTTTGTGATATTTGTTGACTGTTTGATCTAGTGTTTGGTAGAATATATTTGAAAGTGTTTTTTGGTGACTGCTTGTGAGACTTTTTGGTTGATAGATTTTGGTTTGTTTGTTTTGTTGCTTGATTTTTCCTGCTTGTTTTTGTGAGTGATTTTTGTTGATTGTTTGGGAGAGAATTGTTGTATGAATATGACTGAGAGGAAGAGGAAGTTGAATTTTACTTTGGGTGAGAAACAAATAATTGCCCGGGCCATTACCCAATATGGGCATTTCCTCCACGGCCCGGAGAGTGCCAACACCACCCCGGCCAGGAGGAGGGAGATTTTGCTGCACATTACTGACCAGGTGAATTCAGCGGGGGGGGGGGGGGGGGGGGGACCCGAACACGCGAGGGAATCGAAAAGAAAATCAATGATCTCCGGCGTTTGGTCTGAAAAAAGAAGCTGGCCAAAATGGCAGCCCATGCCAGGGGCACAGGAGGGGGCCCACCATGCCCTGTTAGGCTGACAGCGGAGGAGCGTGCGGTAGCCCAGACCTTTCATAGACAACAGGTGGAGGGCCTGCCTGGCTATGACTCCAGTCATTAAGCCGTGATGCCAGGTAAGGTTTTTTTGCCCTATCAGGTGTGTAGCATGTGGGGGGGGAGGGAATATGTGGCAAGTGTGTGGATCCTCCAACCTGTGAATGTTTTGTGTCATCCACAGATGTGCAGGAGGGTGCTGGGCCATCTGGCCTGACCGCACCATCCCCAGGAGAGCAGCCTGATGAGGACCCCCCGACAAGGCCGGAGTCCTCGGAGGAGGTTGAAGAGGAGTAGGTTGAGGAGGAGGAGTTTGAGGAGGAGGAGGATGTCATGTCAGCCTCTCTGGCTTCCTCTCTGGCTGGCAGCAGCCAGCCCTCCATAAGGGCTAGCCCCTCCCACTCCTCCCCCAACAGGGCTCCCCTCCCAAGGGGCTCTCCTTCTCCCCGGCCACAAGCCTCAGCTGGAGGCAGGAAGTCGTCCCAGAAGACCAGGGGGGTTGCCGAGGTTCTGCCCGCCAATCTGAGAAGGGACCAGGCCCTTCAGACCCGCCATCTGGAAAAGGTCAGCCAGACTTTGGTGCGGATGGAGGAGAGCCTGTCCTCCATAAAGGATACGCTTGGGGACCTGGACTGCCACTCCCGGGCTCTTACAAACTGCCTAAACGTCCTGCAGACTACAACAGCAGACGTTGGGCAGGATGTGAGGGCCCTCACCCAGGCTATCCAGGCCAAAACGGCAACACTAAGTGCTGGCCTGAACAGAATTGCCGTGGCCTTGGAGGGCAGGCTGCCAGGTGGGCAGAGACCAGGGGATGCTCCTCCTTCCCCGGATTACCCCCCCCTCTCCATGAGTCTCCCCTGAGGAGCCGGGCCGTGGCCGTGGGCGCCCCAGGCGTGGCTCACGCCAGCGGCATTAATTTGTTTTCCCCCTTTTTTTTTTGCTGGAAATTTTTTTTTTTTTGCTGCCCAATTTTTTTTTTGGTGTTGTGAATGTTTTTGGAATGTGGGGGTGATATTCCTGCCCGGAAAAGGGGTGTCACCCTCAGTTTTGGTGGATAAGGGTTCCCCAGGACCAGGGAGAAGTGATCCCCAGGTCCGTGTGAATGGTGTATGAATGAACAGTGACATAATTGGAGCCGTGGCGTGTAGTTGCTGCTCACAAGTCCAGCATGGTGGGCTTGTGCTAATCCAATTTGATGAGGATGTGATGTGTCTCTGCTAGGGACCACAGTGGTGTACATGCATGCATTCTCATTGTGCCATGATTAATGTGTGTGTTTAACCTGCAAAGATGCCTAATGTGAGCTGTCTCCTGGCTGCTCTTCACGTAGGTCAATCTGCAGGCCCTTTCTCACTGCGAAGTTGTGCAGCAGGCAACATGCACCGATGATCTGGCACACAAAGTTTGGGGAATACAACAGGGTACCCCCAGACTTATCCAGGCATCGGAAATGTGACTTCAGGAGGCCAAAGGTGCGCTCCACCACTGCACGTGTTTGGGCGTGGGCTTCATTGTATCTTTCCTCTCCTGGTGTTTGGGGTTTCCGGATAGGAGTCATATGATGCGGTCCCAGTGCATATGCAGAGTCACCTGTAAGGGAAAAGACAGGAGGATGTTAGTCATGCATGTGCCCCTTGTGATGTGTGCATCATGGGGGGGGACAGTCATGCCTGCCACCCATGTCACTCACCAACCAGCCAGGTGTCCCCATACACGTTCTGTTCGAATTCCAAAGACATCTGGCAGTTCTGTAGAAATCTGTCATTGCCTTTAGCCGAAGGACCTTAGTGGTGGGTTTGATGATTTGGTTGGCCATGCGTCTGAGGATTGCAGGGACAACCTGGTGCACACATCTGCTCATGGAGGATTGTGACATCCCAGCCACCACTCCACTTGTTCTTTGAAAAGAGCCACTGGCAAGGAAATGGAGTGTTGCCATGACATTGACCAGTGGCTGCACTGCATGTGAGCGGTGTGTTGGGCTGGTGATGTCCTCCTGCAAGGTTGTGGTTAATTCCAGGATGGCATGAGGGGTGAATCTGAAGATGCGATACACCTCAGAATCACTCATGCCAAAGAGGTCTTTGCGAGTGCGGTATATCCTCTCCCGTGCCCTCCTCCGTGCCCTCCTCCGTGCCCTCCTCCTTCTTTGCTCCTCTAAAGTCAGTAGTATAGCTATGAGCAAGGATGTCCCTGGCATGTTGGCATACAGATTGTTGTGCAACAAGTGTGACTGCTCAGCTCCTCACTAACACTGTTGCTTTCTCTGACATGTAGACGGATTGTCTAATTTTATACCACCTTTTATATGGTCTAATTTTAGACAGGACGTGCAGCTGTTGCGCACAGCGCGTAGCCTGCGCTGCAACAACGTTCTTTTGTGGATCCCCGTAACTCCCTCATTAGCATATTTGAATAGCAAATCAATGGTGTGTCTAGCGCAGTTTTGCGCGGACTGATGCGCCTGTCTATCGAAATTACGCCGGTCAAAAAAAAGTAGATTTCTTGGGTATCTCTTTTGGGGATGCGGTGCATCGAAACGCATGCGCAAATTTAGACTTACGCCGCGCATCTCCTGTAACCCCGGTGTAATCGCTCTGTGAATCTGGCCCATTAGGTTTATGGTACTTTATGTAATCTACTAGCCTAAATCTGCTAGCCTAAAATGTGCATTTAAACAGGAGTGTAACAAATGAAAGAATGTCTCTGGCAGAAAAAGGGCTATTTTCATGACGAGAAAATGGCATTTTTTTAATTGGTTGTGAAAAATGGTCGTGTGTAGGCTCCAGAGCATTTTTCTGGACGAGAAAAATGGGCGTTAAAAACTTTAGAACATGCTCTTTTTTTTCTCGTCATAGTTTTTCTCGTCATAGTTTTTCACGTCGTAAAGACGGGAAAATTAGCATAAGCAGTCCAAGGGGTGGCGCCATTCGAATGGAAATTCCCCTTTATAGTGCCATTGTACGTGTTGTACGTCACTGCGCTTTGCTCAAGCATTTTTTTTTCATGATCGTGTGTATGCAAGGCAGGCTTGAGAGGAATCACGTTTTTTCAATGACATGAATGTGTATGCGGCATTAGTGTGCACTAGGTCTTTTAGAGCCATGAAGAGCCCCTGCATGAAAATTCTTTACCAATATCAACTTCAACCAAAAGTGCTGTGACAATATTCTGAGCTTGTTTTGACAAGGTCTGCACGGTATTCTTATGATGTCATTACCAGGAGGATTTCAGGGCGTCTAACTGCATTGCTGAACACACACACAACATCCTGTGGTCTGGTGCAGTATGAATATATAGCAGTCAAAAGGTCGCACCCATTTGGGAAAATCAGAGATGTGAAAAACAAGTTCTCCGTATCATGATTTCTTTGGATAGAAATGGATAACATAATATTAAAGCAAATATTATTAATCCTAGATGTATAAAATGGCAAAAATACAGGATAAATATTGTAAAGGTACATTCAACCCCCTCAAGTACTGTTCTTTTAGTGTGGCTTGAGAAATACAAGCAATAATTTAAATAGTTTAAATCGGTCATAAACCTGGGCAAATAAAATTGACTAAATGATGACTAAAACCATAAGCTGGGGTTACCCTAAAAAAAATAAAAAATCAGTAGGTTTAGAGAAAGCCCTAAAAGCCTCTAATGCCTGGCGTTCTACAGTGCTAGCCACTGCCTCGTGGCAACCCCTACATGATACGTGAAAATAAATGAAAAAAAAAACAAAAGCCTAAAAGATTGTAAAGCAGCCACCACACATTTAAAGGGGTTGTAAAGGTACAATTTGTTTTCCCTAAATGGCTTCCTTTACCTTAGTGCAGTCCTCCTTCACTTACCTCATCCTTCCATTTTGCTTTTAAATGTCCTTATTTCTTCTGAGAAATGCTCACTTCCTGTTCTTCTGTCTGTAACTACACACAGTAATGTGAGGCTTTCTCCCTGGTGTGGAGAGTCGTGCTCGTCCCATCCCTTGGACTACAGGAGAGTCAGGACGCTATCTACATTGCAGATAGAGAAAGGAGCTGTGTGTTAGTGGGCGTCCTAACTCTCCTGTAGTCCAAGGGAGGGGGCGAGCATGACACTCCACACCAGGGAGAAAGCCTTGCATTACTGTGTGAAGTTACAGAAGAACAGGAAGTGAGGATTTCTCAGAAGAAATAAGGACATTTAAAAATGGAAGGATGAGGTAGGTGAAGGAGGACTGCACTGAGGTAAAGGAAGCGATTTAGGAATAAAAATTGTACCTTTACAACCCCTTTAAAGATTGATAAACTGAAACATATTAAAAGTTTGTTTTTGGGTTTATTAATACTTTACATGTCAAAACCATGTTTAGCAGCTTCTGTATACATCAGATAAATTTACAAAATACATCATCATTTTTGCTGTTTCACAATTTGCCTTTGAACTAGGAGCTCATGCAGTTGCGCCTGCTAAGTTCTCTGGTGTGAGGTTAATTAAGCCTTGTACACACGATCAGTCCATTTGATGAGAACGGTCTGAAGAACCGTTGTCATCGGTTAACCGATGAAGCTGACTGATGGTCTGTCCCGCCCACACACCATCTGGTAAATAACCGATCGTTTTAGAACGCGGTGACGTAAAACACAATGACGTGCTGAAAAAAATGAAGTTCAATGCTTCCAAGCATGCGTCGACTTGATTCTGAGCATGCGTGGATTTTTAACCGATGGTCGTGCCTACTAACGATCGGTTTTGACCTATCGGTTAGGAATCCATCGGTTAAATTTAAAGCAAGTTCGCTTTTTTTTAACCGATGGTTAAATAACCTATGGGGCCCACACACGATCGGTTTTGACCGATGAAAACGGTCCATCAGACCGTTGTCCTCCGGTTAACCTATCGTGTGTAAGAGGCCTTAGGCGGCGTACACACGGCCGAGGTTCTCGGCAGAAACCAGCGAGAACCTCGCTGGGAGCCGCATTCTACCGAGAACCTCTGCCGTGTGTACGCTCCTGGCTCACCCCGCCCGTCGGGAATCCCGTCGAGCGAATAGAGAGCACGCTCTCTTTTTGCTCGACGGCCCGCCTGGATGAATGGCTGGTTGCCATTCCCGACGGGCGGGTCGCCGATTTCGACGGCCGGCCGAGAGCCTCGACGGGCGGAACGATGTGTTCCGCCCGTCGAGGTTCTCGTACGTGTGTACGCCGCCTTAGTGTTCTCATGGCAAGGAGCATTTTACATCTGGCCGTTGCGATCCCAAAGAGGTTTAGGTATTAATTTTAGTGAAAAGAAAGCTGGCCAAATGACCTTTAACTTGCTCTTTAGGTCATCTAAATGGGATCCTTTGACAAAAAAAAATATGTAAAGCCTCATACACACAATCGGATATCTGATGGAATCTATCCGATGGATTTTCTCGTCCGATATCCTATGAAGCTGACTTTCATCAGTCTTGCCTACATGCCATCAGTCAAAAATCCGACCGTGCCAAAACGCAGTGACGTAAAACACTACGACGTGCTGAGAAAAATGAAGTTCAATGCTTCCGAGCATGCGTTGACTTAATTCTGAGCATGCGTGGTTTGACCGATGGAATTTCACACAGACGATTGTTTTTTTTTATCGTTTTTTTTATCCATAGGAAAAATGTAAAACATGTTCTATTTTTTTTCACCGATATAAAACAAACTGATCGGTTTTGTCTGATAAAAACAGTCCATCGGTCTGTTCTCATTGGACAAACCGATCGTGTGTACAGGGCTTTAAAACATCAATTTTCGAACTTGCTTAGTGTGATCATTCCCTTTTCAGTGGCTAAAAGAGAAGGAAGCTTTCACCAGACTGCTAATCCCTATTGACAGAATCTGAAAGGAAATTGCAAAAAGTCCTAAAAGTTGGTGACTTGGTCAAGGATGACTATGCCTCATCTCATCATTCTTGGCATGTGTATGGCAATTCTTCAAGCCTGACCTATGTAACCTTTCTACACATCCACCGCTCTGTATATGATGTTTATCATGAGAAACAGCAATCTTCAGGGGACAGAGGGTCTAATGATTTACAAACTCATTATCATATCTTCTTTTGTACAGTAACCTTTACAACCGTTGAACAAATAAAAAGGAGTATGAAGGTCATATTGAAACACAACCAGGCAGAATATTACAATGACTGTGTTATTTCACAAAGTGTGACCAAAGTAATAATGAAAATACCTTCGGAAACAGCATGAGGCTTAATAATGCAGCAGGTGCTTTGAGTAAATGTTGCGGTATTCTTTGGTCCACGGCCTCCACTGGATGGAAAGAAAAACTCTAACTCCTAACATTGGTTAGAAGAAAAAAAAAGAAAAGAAAAGAACATTATAACCATTCTGTGTTTAAGGCAACCCAAAAAAATATTCAGGTAACTATTTCTAGCATTATAAGTCTTACAGTATAACTAAAGGCAAAACAGTTCCTTTAGCTTTGGATAGAGTAGAGAGGGATTGGAACACCTATCAGTTTTATTGCTGCCTGTACCCCCATTAGAGAAATCCAAATTTTTAGGTTGTCCCCAGAAAAGTAATAGAGGGGAATCTTCTTATTGGGAAACTAGATCTGGTGACCTGGGGGTCCCCAAGGGATTCCCTTAATTTGCAGGGATTTCCTCTCACTTTTTGTTTTGGATTTGGGACAGGAAGTGAAGATAAATATCCCTAATAAGGCACAAATGTCAAAAAGTAAACCAACAAGGGTTATAACCTTACCTTACTCTATCCAAAATAACAAAACATGTTTTGCCTATAGTTATACTGTAAGGTATATTACTACAACGCATTAAGGTTTATCCATCAAAACTCTCAAAAATCTATCAAGAAACCTGTATGCTTAGGGTACTTTACACATTACGTGATCTATCAAGTCTTCATCTTAACCATTTTTTACTAACAATGTCAACGCTGCCAGTGGTAATGGCTTAACAGCCATGTGACTATTCAAACCCTCAAGTGGCTTAAACAAGTATACAAAAATAACCTGTTACTATGGTGAGGGGGAAGCAGTGGGAGCATGTAATGTGAGCATTTCACCGCATATAGGGACTGTGTAATTATATGGATTCCCACCACAAAGAAAGAGTCTATCGGCTCATTAAATATGGATTGATTGCTGTATGATTTAAAAAGAGAATGGAAAGGCTCCCAGTACACAATTTAGTGCCAAATTTAGCTAGTTTAAATATAACCTTCTATTGCGCATATTAGACGATCTTAACACAATGGAAATCAGCATAGAGTGTTACCATATATTTGAAAAAAGCTGGCTACATACAGAAGTGCCTACCAGGGGTGTATTTAGGTTTTGTGCTGCCCTAGGCCTGACTAAACTTGTGCACCCACTAATTTAAATATGACCCACCCCTTCCTTTCAAGGCCACACCCCTTGTGGTTTAGGAACCACCCTGAAATTTTTAAGTGGGGAAACTAGTTCTAATGGCCTGGGGGGGGGGGGGCAATGGATTCTCTTAATTTGCATAGATTTTCTCTCACTTCCTGAGGGACAGGGAGTGAAGGGAAATCTCTGCAATGGGACAGGGATGGTAAAAATTTAGAAGCGACGCCCCCCCACAGTTGTAGAATGCCAACCGCCCACATACTGGAAGCAGTGAGGCCGATTTATGGGGGCGCTAAACTAATTTGCCTAACAGTGTAGCACAAGCCGGCGGGGACACTGTCCATGCTGCCCCCCTGCAAAGTGCTGCCCTAGGCCTGGGCCTTGTTGGCCTAGGCCAGGATACAGCATTGGTGCCTACCAACTACTTTTATTGTGTGTTAGCAATCTCTTGCCAATTCCCGCTAAAACTGTTGTTGATAGCGGACTTTGCAAAAAAATGTAAATAATTGTGACCTGCTATGAATGCAACTGAGACCAGTGATTAGCTGGTACCCAGTGAGAATCTTCCTGAGTCTCATTGTCCAGTACATGACTCTGTACTGTTCTTGCAAGTCCCGTTGTCCAGTACATGACTCTGTACTGTTCTTGCAAGTCCTGTTGTCCAATACATGACTCTGTACTGTTCTTGCAAGTCCCATTGTCCAATACATGACACTGTACTGTTCTTGCAAGTCCCGTTGTCCAGTACATGACACTGTACTGTTCTTGCAAGTCCTGTTGTCCAGTACATGACTCTGTACTGTTCTTGCAAGTCCCGTTGTCCAGTACATGACACTGTACTGTTCTTGCAAGTCCTGTTGTCCAATACATGACTCTGTACTGTTCTTGCAAGTCCCATTGTCCAGTACATGACACTTCAGTATATTCAAAGTAGACAGGACACACTCTTCCAGGTCATATTTAAAGGATAACTTAACCTTTGGGCACATGTTACATGTTCCACTCATTTTTAGGATGTAACATGCAACATGTAACATGCAACAAGTGCTGCAACAGCCACCCAATCCCCCCTCCCTCCTTGTAACAACAGTACGGGGAGACATCTCCTGTACTAGCTGTCACTTTTTTAAATTAGTTACATATAGTTGGTCAGGTTAAAAAAAGACACAAGTCTATCTAGTTAAACCAAAAAAAGAAAAAAAAATACAATCCCATATACACAATCCTATTACCACAGTTTATCCAGAGGAAGGCAAAAAAAACAGCAAAGCATAATTTAATTTGCTCCAGCAGGGGAAAAAAATCCTTCCTGATCCCCCAATAGGCAATAAGATATTCCCTGGATCAATGAAATCAGTCATTCATTCACACAGCTCTGTGTATGAATGAACTAAAAGCCCTGACATCCTTTGCGGCTGTTGGCTCGTAGTCCTCAATCAACTATGTGTGGTAGTTTATTGATTATTTCTGTCAGTGTAGCTGCTTGCCTGTACAGGATGTATGGGCACACAGATACACTGATGATCTGCAGGAGACCTGCATGGCACCAGCGCTCTGCTTATTGCTGGTGCAATAATTTACAGGCTCCAAAAAATAAATACACATTTTTTTACCTGCAAAAAAAATTGCATTTACTATTATTCTTTTTTTAGAAAAGGAAATGTATAGTTTTTGAATATTTTCTTGAAAACCTTACACTTTTGCATTGATTATTTAGAAATGTCCCTGCATGCTTATTCACAGTTACCATCAACTATAGCGAAAAAAAAATGTTTTTTTTTTTTTTTTTTTTGTAATCATCAGCCTAATGCAGCACTATTTTCAGAAAATCGTAGCAAAATTAAATCAACATGAATATGAGAATAATGATGAATAAACCTCATTGCAGAAGCCATGCAAAATGCCTAAGCAGGAAAAAAACTTTTGATAATACACTGACTATCCTGGGCAGTTTTAGCATACCAACGTTTTTGTATGAATTGCATCAAATATCCTCCCAGGCTACACAAAAAGAAAAAAAGTAGATTTGTCAACACACTGCTGTATATGTATAATACTAATATGTTTCATTACATAAAACATCCCATATAATAACCAGCTGGGAGCTGTGCATTATAAGCAAGCAAATAGGTTTTTATTATATTATAATTAACAAGTTTAGCCTATGTACATGCTCTATACAATGACAGCGAATATTTTCTGGGCTGAACACATTTTAACTTCTAGAGCGATTGACTATGGGAACATTTACTAAAACTGCTACACCTAGAATCAGGTGCAGCTGTGCATGGTAGCCAATCAGCTTCTAACTTCAGCTTGTTCAATTATGCTTTGACAATAAAACCTGGAAGCTGATTGGTTTCTATGCAGAGCTGCACCAGTTTTAGTAAAATCTAAGATAGTAGGCATGTTTTTAAAATATTTTTTTAAGCTCTGTTATCCATTCAAACGAGAAGAGGGCCAAGGGGAAGTCTACTCAAGTACAATTAGTCTGTTGGCTATAAATAACTCTCTCAAAAGAGGGAGCCATAGCCTCTGATAAGTTAAAGATAAATCCACATGACCAAGCAAACAGGTAAGAGGGTCAACCAACAAGTTAAACCCAACAAACCCATTAAGATTCCCTACCACCTCGGGCTCAGTATCTTCTCAATTTGGGACAACACCATAGACGATGACCTCTATATAGGGTTGCCACCTTTTCTTCAAGCCAAACCTCAACACTTTAGTGCCAAATGGCATTTTTTTTTCAAGGGGTAACGCTGTGGACTCTGGCGTAAAGGGGAACTTTGCAGTAAGTAGGGGCTTTGGTGAGCAGAAACCCCCTTACAGTTCCCAGAATTCCCTCTTAAATAAGGGTTCCAAAAGCCTTACATCAGAGTCTGCAGAGCAGCCCTTAGTCATCAGCACATTTTGATCCGTGATGTACCTTCCAGCTGCTGGGCTTCAAATTTCCCACCCACACATTGGGGAGCCACGGTTTGGTCTGAAAAATTGTATCCTGGTTTCAGGTAGACACATGATTCAAAACCCCGGACTGGTCTGGTAAATCCATTCTTAAAGTGATACTAAGTGATAAAGAGCAGCCCAGATCCTCCTATTCTCAGGTCCCTCGACTGTGCCCCTGGCCCCTCCCTCCTGTTGAGTGCCCACACAGAAAGCAGCTTGCTATGGGGGAACAGACACAGAGCTGTGGCTAGGCCCAGTCCTCTCTCTCCTCATTGTCTCACTGACTTTGATTAACAGCAGCAGGAGCCAATGCCGCTCCGCTGCTGTCTCAGGCAATCAGCAGGGAGACTCCCGGGCAGCCAAGTCTCTCCTGCAAAGTTAAGCCTCATACACCGATTTTTGGATGACCGTTTGTCCACTTTTTGTTGCATGCTAGTCTCATGTTGAAAGTGATTAATCACCATACGAAGATTCTTGTACGACAGAATACAACTTCAGAAGTGGCGTAATGTGTTGAATAGTTTTGTATGTGTTCTTTCGTTTCTCAGCATGCTTAGTCTTGCTCTTACGTTTTAATTTTTTTTTTCGTATGAAAACAGTACTAATTAAATAAAAAAAATCAGACGTTGAGTTCACATCCGACAAAATTTTTATAGTCTGCACATTCAGCTTTTGTAAGACAAAAAAAACTAATTGGCTGTCGAAAGCACCGTACTAACGATCCGAAAATCGGCAGATTGTTTGCCAGACGAACTTTTACTTCTGATTTTTGTATCGTGTGTACAGCCCTTTAGGAATAACGTTTATTAGGGTTATGCATCCCACAGTGCGTTATGTTAACCCACAAGCACCACTGATCACAGCATCATACAATCATATTATCTCTGACTACCTAAACTTCTTTTTAATTGTAAAATCATTGTTGTAAAAATCTTGAAATACTAATTAAAGCGGATCTCCACCCTAAAGTGAAGATCCGCTGATCGGAACCCTCCCCCCCTCCGGCGTCACATTTGACACCTTTCAGGGGGGAGGGGGGTGCAGATACCTGTCTAAAGACAGGTATCCGCACCCACTTCCGGCCCGCAGTCTCGGGCAAAAGACGGGCTTTTCCCGTTGTGTGCTGGGAACTCTCGGCTCCCAGCATACAGCGGGAGCCAATCGCCGGGCGCAGCGCGACTCGCGCATGCGCCGTAGGGAACCGGGCAGTGAAGCCGCAGCGCTTCACTTCCTGGTTCCCTCACCGTGGATGGAGGGGGGAGCAGCAGGGTGACGAGCGATCGCTCGTTCTCTGCTACGGACGCCGCTGGACTCCAGGACAGGTAAGTGTCCTAATATTAAAAGTCAGCAGCTGCAGTATTTGTTGCTGCTGGCTTTTAATATCTTTTTGAGGTGAACCATCCGCTTTAAGGTAGAGGGAAAGCTGCATACTTACTCGAGCAGCGGAGGCAATGGAGTCAGAACCATGAGCTGCATTCTTGGTTCCATCAGTACCAAATCTGGCTCGGATGCTTTCTGGAGAGTCACTACGCGCAACACTGGAGTTGGTTGGCCCCAGCAGCTTTCTCCAAGAAGTTACGGCTTCATCTCCTATCACTTCCATTGCTAGGATTGGTCCACTTGTCATAAAATTAATCAGGTCACTGCAAAATTCAATGTAATTGTAAGTTTATTATACAAAATAACAAGAAAGGCAATTCAAAGCAAGCATATGAACAACATGTAAATGCAGGGATTACCTTCAGTGAAAACTAAAGAGTGGATTTATCAAAGGCAATAGACTGTGAATATTGCAATTGCAGTTGCAGTAATTTTGCCCAGAGCTTAGTGAATGTGTTAAAGCTCTGCTGATTTCCATCATCCAATCAATGCTATTTTCTATTCACTGGATTGGGTAATTGTTACAAAGTGAAGCTTTATCACATTTACTAAACTCTGAAAATAAGTCCAACTGCCCTTATAGAGTAAACAGTCTTTTTGCCTTTAGTAAGTCAACCACCTATATGTCAAATTAATCAAATAGTCCAGAGATATAGGCAGTTGAACATTTACACAAACCTTGACTCTTCCTGTACAAGTCAAGCTCCCCTTGCCCACAACAAATACATTAGATTGAATGTAAGTCCTCACCACACAATCGAGACTTCAGTGGTGTCAGGAAAAAATATCAGTATGCATATAAACTTGTTACCACAGTAATAAAATATTCTCTTGAATATGTGGATGCAAAGTAAATGGAGTTTAGCCGTACAAAGTGACCTGGAACTCAGTGCGTAAACAGAGCTTTATATGAGAGCTGATTTACCAACCTGCATTTCAACATAACATAAATTCAAAGGGTATAAAAGACCTTGGCAAAACAATCCTAAGCATGTACTTACATCTCTTGGGGGTGATTAGTCCAAGTACATCTTTGGCACTACCCCAGACAGTCGTAGTGATTCAATTATTTATCTCAATAAAAGATGACTTGGGTATGTTCACAAACGCATACTGAGTAATATAAATGGTTCTGTGTTGCAAGTTTGTTCTTAAATACACCATCTGCCCTACTCCTATATTAAAGCGGAGGTTCACCCTAATTTATGACTTACTGGCAATAAAACAGCGTTGCATTCAAAATAACAAATGCGTTGTTTTTTTTTGCTTAAGCCTTACCCCTTTTCTTCCTTGCATTCCGCCCTGTCAATCAGATTCCACCGTGGGGGAATGGGCGTGTCTATCGATTTTCCCCCGACGGCGCTATGTCTCCTGGGACTCAGTCCTGACATGCCCAGGAGACGCTCTCTGCTCGAATCCAACCTCGGACCTATGCAGAAATCGGACCCGCGTCACTTCCGGTGCTCGAACGTCAGAGCACAGCTGATCGCACAGCTGATCGCGGGTCCACGGCGCATGCGCTGCGCATGAGCAGACGCTTTTTCGGTCCGTGAAACTCATAGGCTCGGGTGGGCGGGCGTAGGCGGAGAAGGATTCTAAATGACATCACCGCCAGCACCGCCTCCAGCCCCTTCCCTAAAGCAGTTTTTTTTACATCACCTCGCGGCTCGCCGTCAACACCTGCCATGCGCGGGATCGAGCGGTGAATGCTGGGACAGCATTCACCGCATCCCGGAGGGACAGACAGGTGGGCTTGAGGAGTGCCCACACTAAAGATGGAATTGTCCATTGCTGTGTTTTATAAAACATTGTTTGGATTAAAATCGGGACAAATGTGGCTGCAAGAACGGGACAGGTGAGTGTAAACTTACATAGATAAACAGCGCACGAATGACAGAAAAAAAAAAAAAGTTTTTCCCGCAGAACCGCCGCTTTAATTATAGCCATCAAATAAACTTTGGCCCAGATTCACATACAATTAGATTCACGTAGAGTATCAGAAATACTCTACGCCGCCGTATTTCACCTGGCTCTACGTGGAATCCCGGTAGATTTTGTCCAGTAAACTACGGCGGTGTAGTGTATTTCTCCCGGCGCAAGCCATCTACGCGAGTAGGGGACGTGAAGCATTTAAAATAGGCGTGTTCCCGCGGCGATCGAACTGCGCATGCTCCGTTCAGAAATTTCCCGCCGTGCATTGCGCGAAATCACGTCGTTACGTCATTCGTTGTTTGAGTAGCGTCGTTTACAGACATTCCTATTCCCGAACGAGTTACGTAAAAAAACAATAATAATTAAGTTTGACGCGGGAACGACGGCCATACTTAACATGGGCTACGCACCGTTAGACCAGCAAATAGCTGGTCTAACAGTACGTAGCAAAAAAATGACGTAAGCGATTGTATCTTCGTGGATCGCCGTAAAAAGTCATTTGCATATCCCGACGCTGAAAACGACGCAGACTCCTCCCAGCGGCCGCAAAAATATCACAGCGTAGATCCGAAGGCTTACGAAGACGTAAGCCTCTCGGATCGAAGCCGAAGCCGCCGTATCATGGTTTGAGGATTCAAACTAGTGATACGGCGCGTGAAATTTGAAATTACTCCTGTCTAACACCAGTTAGACAGGCGTAATCGCTCTGTGAATCTGGGCCTTTTTTTTAACAGATTGCACATTTTCATAATGTCATCATTTTATAACAATCTACAATTTTTCTTTACGTGAAGTGGAAGTTTAGATTAGGTAAAATGTATTTTACATTGGCCCAACTTGGGCCAATGAAATTATGCATGTGCCTTACCTGTGGGATCCCCGTGGAAGGTGGAAAGGAGAGTAGTAGGCAAAGCTATTACAGTAATCTCTTCTAACCCCTGGGTCCCGAACCGAACATCTGCCCCGCTGTATTCTGAACAAAGGAGGTTGCTAATTCGGAACAAGCACCATTCAGGTAACACTTATGCCGCGTACACACGATCGGTCAAACCGATGAGAACGGTCTGATGGACCGTTTTCATCAGACCAAACCGATCGTGTGTGGGCACCATCGGTTAAAAAAATTCAAACTTGTTTTAAAATTAACCGATGGATACCTAACCGATAGTAAAAAAACGATCGTCTGTAGGCACGTCCATCGGTTAAAAATCCACGCATGCTTAGAATCAAGTCGACACATGCTTGGAAGCATTGAACTTCATTTTTTTCAGCACGTCGTTGTGTTTTACGTCACCGCGTTCTGACACGATAATTTTTTTAATCAGTCAGCTTCATCGGTTAACTGATGGAAAAATCCATCAGACCGTTCTCATCGGTTTGACCGATCGTGTGTACAGAGCTTTAGCATTTTCCGAATAGGGATCTTGACGTCACAATCTCTACCTCATCCATTCATTGAAAAAATACAAAGTGTTTTTTTCTGAATGGCGTCCATGTTGAGCAATAGACCTTCCATATTCAGTAAGCAGCAGGACAGCAGCTCAGCATGGAACTTGCAGGCTAGTGGTAACCACGGTAGTAGTACTGCCAGCACTATGTGGTGTCATCCAAATAGATAAAAGTGGTGAGAATGGATCCTTTCTGGTAATCACCTCCAAACGATAATAATCGCTCACATCCAGGAAAACAAAAAATGCCAATAGTGTAGTACCATTACACTGGGTACTCACAATGTTGAAATAAAAAACAGGCATAGAAAACCCAGGGCGTCCGCCAACGTCACCTCTGATGTACATTTAGGACTTTTATCTATTTGGATGACACCACAAGTGGACTCAACCTTAAAAGTGCTCCTGGACTTTGCTTTTTTGCTGTTACCTTACAGCAGTAAGGTAAGGGGACATCTTTACTTATTTTGGAGATAGTACCTGCAACTTGTCATCACGTCATTTTGGCTTTCATCAGCAATTTTTTTTGAACTTTATTTCTATATTGCATTTATATATTGCATTTATCTATGGTTACCTGCTGTATGGACATTCACCATGATTTACACTGTTGTGTGGTATTTCTGGCACTCTGTGCACCGGATTGTGTATAAGGAAGTTACACTTTATATGTCATTTTGCACTGTCATTGGTTTGGCAGCTGGCTTAGGCTGCATTTTGCACGTTTAATATTTTATTAATTCACTGTCAATTTCTGACATTGCCATGTATTATAATAGTTAGGTTATTCCTTTCTTCTTTTTTCCACATATCTAGTTTTTTTGCCACACTTCCTCTCTACATTATCCCATCCCCACTCCCTTCCCTACAACGCAGCACTACCCCTCCATTTTATTTTTTTTACTTTGGTGCAGTACCGCAGATGCTCATTGCTGGCACTTTGTGAAACTCTTGTGTGTAGGCTTTAACGACGGGGAAAAAAGCATGCATGCTCAGAAGCAAGTTATGAGAAGGGAAATTTGCATAATCAGCCCAAAGGGTGTCGCCAATCGAATGGAACTTCCCCTTTATAGTGCATTTTTTTTCCACGATCGTGTGTATGCAAGGCAGGTTTGACAAGGATCGCGTTGAGAAAGACTTCGTTTTTTTCCCAATGACATAAAAAATGGCCGTGTGTACGCGGCTTAACCCATCACTGTATGACACAGTTTTTGCATTACCCCCCCCCATCTTTTATATAACCCTTATCTACTAAGATGACCACATCAAAATACAACATTTTAAGAGTGTATCCATAGTGAGGGCTGAACACTAGGGTGTCCGGACAGCACGCATAGTTTGTATATGTTTGTGTTTGTCTAGTCTTGTCTAAGTGTTATTTGTTCTTTTCTTTTTGATTTGCCTAGTGGTCAGCCCACATAGGTAGGCGACCAGTTTATGAGCTCCAATATAGACGTGCTGTACATAAATTTGAAATTTTGATACATATTAATAAATACTGTTTTATATCTTTAATACTTCTGATCATTACATTTTGTTGCTTAAAGTAACCGCTTTAGGCCCCTAGTGGGCCCTACAGTCCCTTTTCCCGGTCCTTCTCTCCTTTTTTTTTTTTTTGCATATCAGATTTATGGTTACAGCAACATTACCTAATTAGGAACATGATCTAGTACAAGTGGCGACAACCATCGCCAGTACACTAGTGGATACTTGCGCTTCCCCTTGCTTCCCCTACCCCTTCATTAATACACTACTATTGTTGATCTTTTATGGTCATTTCTAGCAAGTCCACGAAACATATAAACGCACGCCAACTACCACTTTTTCTATCATTTTTTCTTCCCTTTTCCCTATTGGGATGGCCTTTGTATTAAGTGAGGAGATTGATCAGGAAATCCAAACGGCGTTCAATAGTGACACCCCTCAAACCTTTGACCTTGATGAAGAGATAAAAAACAAATTTAAAGAACATAAAAAACTATTATTGAAACATCTAAATAGAAAATGGGATGTAACTTCACTTGAAACATATATCGCACAACGTATAATACCGAGAGGTTTAAGAGAAAGGCTAATTCCAGCTGAACACCTACATACAGAAACTTTCCTTCCTAAATGGAAGGAACTGTGCATAGATCATGGCCTCACAGTAATGAAATTGATAGTTGAGGAGGAGAAGCTACAATTACTATCTATACAACAAGAGATCAAAACAAGTGCAGAGGAACTTGAATCCTTAAAAGACCAGGACGAATTTACAAAACAAAACGACCAATTAAAAAAGGAAATCGAAAAAGCACAATTAAATTTAAAAATTACCAAACAGGGGAAATATAGACGTGATGTGATTGATTTTGAGAAAAACGAAATTTTTGACCTTACTATTCCTCGGGACGAAGTAAATCTAGGGGTCATATTCCCCGATCGCAATCACGAAAACGTAGTAACAAACCAAATAGTGACACTGAAGAGGGCACTACAAAATCAGTGATTTTTTTAGACCAGCAGGGGACACCACAGGAAAACATCTCAAAGCTGTCCCCAAAATCCAGCTCCCAAAAAAGTCAATCCACAAAAATAACGAACCAACGTCACACCAGGAGTCAGAAAAAATAACTACATCCCCAGAGAAATTGTCAATGCAAGTCGGAGGTGACTTAAAGGTCATTAATTTGACGGACCTCCAACTGACCCCTAGTCACCTCAGCCTGTTGCAGAAGGGCATGTCCTTTTCACCGGTGTCCAATATGGACGAATTTACGGTCTATAAGGACATTGCCCTATTTCTCCGTAAAGTGTTCTTCCGATCACTTTATACAAAGGCAGAGGTGACACCAGGACCCCTAGACATAGTTAGCCCTGACGACCAAAAAATGTTGGACATCTTAAATTCCCTATTGGACGAAAACAACTCACCCAATGAGGAGACTCCAACCCTCATTCGACGAGCTAACCTCAAAATTAAGTCCCTTAAAATGCCCCCAATATCGAAAAATAGGTGGCTACATCTATTCCTCGATATGGTCCAAACGGACCTTGAAAAAATTGACTGGTCACACCAAATAACAGATAACCTGACCCATGAAGAACGCTGTGCTTTGAAAAACTTACAAAACAATAAAAGCATAGTTATAAAAAATAGTGACAAAGGTGGCAATGTCGTTCTTTTAAAACAAGAACAATATGAACGAGAAGCTAAACGCTTGCTTAATGATCCAACTACTTATAAGAAACTCGAGGATAACCCCTTTCCTAGCCTTGTAAAACAGCTGAATCAAAAATTAAAACTAGCCAAGGATGAAGGTCTCCTGACGCTAAAAGAATTCAGTTATTTAGGGGTTCAAGAATACAATATACCAACATTCTATATCATTCCCAAAGTGCATAAAAGCCTAAGAGAACCTCCTGGCAGACCCATAGTGTCAGCCTGTTATGGTCCCCTTGAACGACTGGGCAAGTACCTTGATCTTCTGTTAAAAGAGATGGTGACTGAACTCAAATCCTTTATCCAGGACACACAACATGTCTTGGGTAAACTTAATGAACTAGACTTGGAAGGACAATTGGACAATATACTACTTGTAGGTATTGATGTAGAATCTCTATATACTTCAATACCACACGAGGTGGGAATAGCAGCTGTGGAGAAATTTCTTGAAATGACATACCCGGCATCTGGATCCCAAAATGAATTTTTGGTAGAACTGCTACACTTTGCACTATATAATAATTTCTTCCAGTTCCTGACTACATTCTACCACCAGATAAGAGGTACCTCGATGGGGGCACCCTGGGCACCTGCCTACGCTTGCCTCCATCTAGGAATTTGGGAGGAGGAGGATGTATACACGTCGCCGATGTACCGCCCCCACGTACTAACGTGGTGGCGGTACATCGACGATGTGTTGATGCTCTGGCATGGTTCAACCGAACAACTACATCAGTTCATGGGGGAACTCAACACCAATGCCAGAAACATCCACCTCACATATACTTTTGATGAGGAACATCTCTCCTTCCTAGACCTAAAAATAACTAGGAAACAGCACCAACTTCACACCTGCACATTCCGTAAAGACACGGCAGCTAACAATTTGTTACACGCCTCTAGCCATCATCCCCATTGGCTAAAAAATGGTATACCAGTCGGTCAATTCCTTCGCATCAAAAGAAACTGCTCAAACCCGGCTGACTATAAACGCGAAAGCCAAGATCTATATACACGCTTTCGTGAGCGTGGATATTCTCATGGCCAAATAAAAAAAGCCAAAAAAAGGGCAGCAATACGCAATAGATTAGACCTTCTCACTAAGAAAAGGACGGTTGATAGACTTAACTCGCAACCAACGGAACCAATCAGAATCATTACATCGTATGGCTCACAATGGGACAGTGTACGTAAGGTTCTTACCAAACACTGGGGCATACTGTGTAATGCTCCTACCTTGACGAACTTTGTGGGTGACTCCCCAAAACTAGTCGCGCGCAGAGCCAGGAGCATAGGAGACATTCTGATAAAATCTGAATTTACCAAAGAACCAGAAACCACCTGGCTATCCAAATACCCAAGGACACTAGGAATGTTCCCTTGCAATAGGTGTAAAATATGTCCATACGTTGACAGGAGTTCGACCTTCACTGATGCACTTGGTCATGACTCCTATGAAATAAGGAGTCTCATTAACTGCTCGACCACAAGAGTTGTTTATGTCATCACTTGCCCTTGTCCTAAAATATACGTGGGCAAAACCAAGCGCGCACTGAAGGTCCGCCTGGGGGAACACCTACGTGAGATTAATGATAAGGAGAAAGAGCCTGAAAAACCCCTTGCAAAACACTTCGCCCAATACCACAACAGATGCTCAAAAGGCCTAACTGTCAAGGGGATATATGCACTCAAAGTCCCTAATAGACGTGGCGACTTTGATCGCATTCTCCAACAGAAGGAAAAATGGTGGGTATACCACCTCAAATCCTTGGTCCCGGTGGGGCTCAACACCGAATTAAACTTACAAATTTTCTTGGACCCCTAACTATCATAACATGCCAAGCATACACTGTATTACATATTATATATTATTATATTATATATAATTTACCAAAGGAAATATTGTACCACTCCTCTCGTTGAGCGATAAAACACCCATTCCTAGCTACCTTATAGAACAAAAACATCCATAAGGAAAGCACAATCTACTGGTCCTAGATCCCTTTGCTGTCATTATCACTATTTTCCTTGAACCCCCTGTCATTCCTGTTTCCTTCCTTCTCCCACTAGCAAATTAAAAATCTATCATACTTTTCTGCTATTATGCACTCCTAATGTGCACATAGATCATACAGGAAAAGGCCACATTGTAAGTTCATATTATATGTTGATCCCTCGTGTTTTTTCCTTTCCCCCTTTCCCTTTTCCCAATTCCCAATTTTCCTAAGTTACCTTCCTTCTTGTTCCCTTTGTTTCCTCCCCTCTAGCATTGTATATGAACACAATGATTTTAGAAGAAGAAAAAATAGGTTCCCTCGTACCTCAGCAATGGCCAACTAGCAATGTAGGGCGGAATATTGCAATTTTGCAATCTGACGCTAATCCGCACCAACAGCTAGCTGTTCCTTTCATACGAGATAAACATAACATGGAACTCTGCTGTCTCTTATGACCCAGCATAAATCTGAAAAGAATGCTACAAGACAAATTTGATGTCATAAAATAATGACATAACATCTACTTTTTCTTCGTAATTGGTGAGTAACGCCGGAAGGGATGCATATAAATCAACATTCCTCCTGACGTCCAACACGTCCGAGACGAAGCCACGCCAGTGTGCAAGGCGAAAACGCGTAGACGTCACCAGTTAGCGTGATCACGTGACCCCGGAAGTCGGCTGGCTCGCATGGAGAACGGAGGAAGATGGGAACTGTAGGCGAATAACACCAGCCCCCCACCAAATGCTGCGGTACCATCGGAGCTGGAAGAACACAAGCCGTTGACTTAAGGCAACAAGCTGAAGCTGCCTAAATCACACTACATCGAGGCACAACCAACGCTCCAGCCCCATGGCTAAATTTGCCGTCTGATACAACTTCACTAATATATGGACTTCCAAAAAGAGTGAGGCAGACCGTGCAGCTAAAGGAGGTGGTAATGTATTAATGGTGTTATTCCTTTTACTATCACAGAACCCATGAATGATTTGCTATGAATCCAATCATTTCAATAGTTTAGAACAAGCTTTACTGAAAGTAGTCGCTACATGCAAATATTGAGAATGATCAAAACCTGCCCATAAATAACATGATCATGATGGACTGTAACCTACTATCAGCCTTTCATCTATTGAGCTTTGATTACCTCTGAATCAACAACTGCCTAAGGACAATCAACAAGCGCTGGCCATTTGGAAATACTAATAGAGCCAATTATCGCTAGACTTTTCATTGTTCCTCTGTGGCTCTATATTTCAGCTGGTTTCTTATTTTCATAGACAAATAGCCCAACATGAATTATGGCTTATTGACCACGTGACTAAAATTGATCACGCAGCCAATTTCCTAACTTTATGCTTCCCTCCCTTCTCCTCCCCACCCCCATCCAATAAGCCGGTTTCCAGCCCTCACATATAGGATTACACTGTAATTTTGAATTTTATTTTTTGGTGGATCTCCTGGGAGGGGATATGCATTACCCCCCCCCCCCATCTTTTATATAACCCTTATCTACTAAGATGACCACATCAAAATACAACGTTTTAAGAGTGTATCCATAGTGAGGGCTGAACACTAGGGTGTCCGGACAGCACGCATAGTTTGTATATGTTTGTGTTTGTCTAGTCTTGTCTAAGTGTTATTTGTTCTTTTCTTTTTGATTTGCCTAGTGGTCAGCCCACATAGGTAGGCGACCAGTTTATGAGCTCCAATATAGACGTGCTGTACATAAATTTGAAATTTTGATACATATTAATAAATACTGTTTTATATCTTTAATACTTCTGATCATTACATTTTGTTGCTTAAAGTAACCGCTTTAGGCCCCTAGTGGGCCCTACAGTCCCTTTTCCCGGTCCTTCTCTCCTTTTTTTTTTTTTTTGCATATCAGATTTATGGTTACAGCAACATTACCTAATTAGGAACATGATCTAGTACAAGTGGCGACAACCATCGCCAGTACACTAGTGGATACTTGCGCTTCCCCTTGCTTCCCCTACCCCTTCATTAATACACTGTATGACACAGTGCTGTATGTGTTGTCTCCACAGTGTTTGGGCTTAAGTTAAATGAAATATATTAATGACTTAATGATAGAAATATCATTATATATTCCCCCCTTTTTTTTCCCTCATATTCCTTTTTTCTAGCTATAGCCCTTAGCATTGCATTTCTACTGGACTTATGCTTCATATACAGGCGCCCCTCCTTTTTCATCTTTAAGTCCTGGGTCTATTTGGTTTTAGTAAGTATTTCATTCAGGAATTCTGTGATTATATTATTGAGGTTTACCCTTTATGCAAATTTTTGTGGGCTGCTTTTTTTTGCAATTTTATTTGTTTCTCTGATAGTATTAAACAATTGGACTTATTTAGGTTTTATCCCATTTTTTTCTTGTTAGCCTGGTTGTTGTGTGTGCTCACTAAGGCCACTTAGTGCCCTCCGTTCGTGACGTTCTCTGCATCGTGGCTGACCCCTCTTATCTCCCTGTGCTGGGGGGGGGTGGGCTTGAGGTGGTGAGTTTCTGTCCTTTGGTGAACTTTGGCAAAAGTGCTTTTGTTTTTCGATGTCTATGTAATGTTTGACTTATTTTACTTTTGATATATTTTTCTCATGTTATATATTTTTTTGTCTCTGCATAGATTTTCCAGTAATCTATGGTTGATGCGTATAGTCCCTGATGAAGCTTTGAGGCGGAGCATGATCCAATTTGCTACAGCAGGGGAGGCAATTGCATTTTCCCCTGATCAACTTTACCTATAAATGTTAGTACCCAGATATATTATGTACATTTAGGAAAGAATCCAGGTCTTTATTAAAGCAATCTACTGAGCTGGCCAGAACCACCTCTGCAGGGAGTCTATTCCACATTTTCACAGCTCTTACTGTGAAGAAACCTTTCAGTATTTGGAGATGAATTCTCTAGACGTAAAGAGTGCCCCCTTGTCCTTGTGTTGACCGTAAAGTGAATAACAACACCAAGTTCACTATATGGACCTCTTATATATTTGTACATGTTGATCATATCCCCCTTAATCTCCTCTTCTCAAGAGTGAATAAATTCAGTTCCTCTAATCTGAGTTCCCTGAATGCTCCTTATCAGTTTGGTTGCCCTTCTCTGCACTTTCTCCAGTTCCCCGATATCCTTTTTGAGAACTGGTGCCTAAAAATGAACCGCATATTCCAGATGAGGTCTTACTAATCATTTAAACAGGGGCAAAATGATATCTCTCTCTCTGAAGTCCATACCTCTATTAATACAAGAAAGGACTTTGCTCGCTTTTGAAACCGCAGCTTGGCATTGCATGCCATTATTGAGCTTATGATCTACTAAAACCCCCAGATCCTTCTCCACTACAGATCCCCTCAGCTGTATTCCCCCCAGTATGTATGATGCATGCATATTCTTAGCCCCAAAGTGCATAATGTTACACTTATCAACATTAAACCTCATCAGCCACATAGTCGCCCAATTAGCGCATTGAGGTCAACTTGTAAATTAGAGACATCCTGTAAGGACGTTATTCCACTGTTTAGCCTAGTGTCACCTGAAATGTTACTTTTGATTCCAGACCCAATATCATTTATAAAGATATTAAAAAGTAAGGGTCCCAGCACTGAACCTTGGGGTACACCACTGATAACCTTGGACCATTCAGAGTAAGAATCATTAACCACTACTCTCTGAATTCTGTCTTTTAGACAGTTTTCTATACATTTACAAACTGATATTTCCAAGGCTGTACACTTTACCTTACACATGAGCCGTGTGTGCGGAACTGTATCAAACACTTTTGCAAAATCCAAATATACCACGTCCACTGCCACCACTCTGTCCAAGGTTTTACTTACCTCTTCATAAAAAGAAATCAGATTTGTCTGACAACTTCTGTTTTTCATGAATCCATGTTGTCTGTTGTTTATAATATTTTTTTCCAGCAAGAACTCGTCTGTGTGGTCTTTTATTAATCTCTCCAGTATCTTCCCAACTATAGAAGTTAAAGTGGTTATAAACCCCAAATTTTTTTTTGATGTCACAATGTAGAGTATAAGATTTCCTATCATCTGTGCCCAGTCTTGACACACAGAGTTTATCCAGATCTGAGAAATCCTCCTTTATGTTCAGTAAAAATGAACAGCCTTCCAGATAAAACCCTGCCTAAAGCAAAAGTCAGTTTTCTCCCTTTTTGTTTTCAGTGAGAGGTTATTTACATATCTAGCTAGGACATGTTTATCATATGTTATGTTTTGTTTACAATAACATGAGGTGATATAACATCATAACACATCCTAGTAATATACACCGAACTTTGGATTACCTCTTGTTATGATAAACATGTCCACGCTAGATTTGTAAATAACCTGTTACTGAAAGCAATAACAGAGAAACGGACTTAACCTAATTTGGCAGGTTTTTATCTGAAATTCTGTTAATTTGCACTGAACTTTAACCCCTTCAATTCCAGCCCATAGGGAAATGACGCTATGGTCGTCCCCTCGCCGATGAGACTGGACGTTGCACAACGTCCTATCTTCACGGCGTTCTAGGGCGCGCGCGCGCGCCCGCGGCACCACCCGCGATCCCGCGCGCGTGCCCGACGGCTGCGATTGCCGCCGGGGACCCGCGATTTCCGGCAATCACATCAGGAGTGTGGATCTGTGTGTGTAAACACACAGATCCACCTCCTGTCAGCGGTGAGGAGATCGATGTGTGTTCCCAGTACAGAGGAACACACATCGGTCTCCTCCCCTTGTGAGTCCCCCTCCCCCTACAGTTAGAACATACTTTAGGACACATTTTAACCCCTTCAGCGCCCCCTAGTGTTAACCCCTTCCCTGCCAGTCACATTTACACAGTAATCAGTGCAGTTTTATAGCAATAATCGCTGTGTAAATGTGAATGGTCCCAAAAACGTGTCAAAAGTGTCCGATATGTTCACCGCAATGTCACGGTCACAAAAAAAAAAAACGCAGATCGCTGCCATTACTAGTAAAAAAAAAAAAAAATACCATAAATCTATCACCTATTTTGTAGATGCTATAACTTTTGCGCAAACCAATCAATATACGATTATTGCGTTTTTTTTACCAAAAATACGTAGAAGAATACGTATCGGTCTAAACTGAGGGGAAAAAAAGTTAAAAAAAAAAAATATTGTGATATGTATTAAATAAAAAGAAAAAAATTGTGTTTTTTTTTTAAATTGTCGCTCTTCTTTTGTTTATAGCGCAAAAAATAAAAACCGCAGAGATGATCAAATACCACTAAAAGAAATCTCTATTTGTGTGGGGAAAAAAAACATAACGATTTATTTGGGTACAGTGTTGCATGACCGCGCAATTGTCATTCAAAGTGCAACAGCGCTGAAAACTAAAAATTGGTCTGGGCAGGAAGGGGGTGAAAATGCCCTGTATGGAAGGGGTTAAAAGAGGATTACTCAGCACTGGATTAACTCTGTGTGGCAAGACTGGGCACAGATGATAGGAAATCTTATACTCTACATTGTGACATTAAAAAAAAAAAAACACTTTAAACTAACAGGTCTATAGTTACTTGGTAAAGACTTTGTTACCTTTTTAAATATAGGCACCATATTGGCCCTGCACCAATTCAGTGGTACTATTCCCGTCATTAATGAGTCCCTAAAAATTAGATACAATGGCTTTGAAATTACAGAGTTCCGTGGGTGGATGCCATCTGGTCCAGGTGCTTTATCCACCTTTATTCTGTCTAAATCTTTCTGGACCATATCACTTTTGAGCCATTGTGGATTTGGGGCTGTGTCACTACCACCCCCATTATGGACATGAGCTCCCCCATGCTCTTTTGTATACACAGAACTGAAGAAAGTATTTAATAAATTAGCCTTCTCTTTGCCAGTGTCAGTGATCATTGTCAGTAATCATAAAGTTATGGCTGATCAGTATATATACTGAATATATGATCACACTGGTAGCTTACAAAGGGTCAGTATATCCAAGAGTTATATTTTTTTATTTAGGAATTGAGTCTGGCTTTGGCTTCATAAAATAAATTCCAACTTCATTCATGTCCATCTAGGGTTTTCAGGTGTTCCCTGTGAGCTTTGTGTGTTTGAGGATCTCTTGCTTCATTTCTCACAATGCAAAATAATTTAAAACCCCCACAGGGAGAGTAAGAATTCCCTCATAATTGCCACAGCAGGTGTGCAGAACCAGGATCCCAAGCTCAGAGATTTCACTAACAAAGTCCCCAGGAAATACAAGAAACTCTCTGCTGTGTTAACTCTTCAACATCTACCAAAAATGAAATTATCCATTTGATTGCATTGCTCCCCTAATATACAGTAAATACTGTATGCAGCATATGAATGTGTGTTAATGTATTAAAAACGTTGCTTCTGTCCAGTTTGTAATTATGTATGTACATGGGTGCAGCAGAGCTAGACAAATGTTATTTGTCTTAAAGCAGAATTGCTACCGAACACTATGTTTAATAATGTTCCCTCCTGCTACCTCTCCTGCCTAACCTGTGTTAAAAAAAAAATGTGTATACTTACTTATGACTAAGCGTTAAGGAAAGTGTGAAACGCGCCAATCCTTGCTAATTAAGACTAAGCACTAAGGAGAGCACGGAACACGGAAATCTTTGCATATGAATAAGTGCTAAGGAGAGCACGAAATGCGTCAATCGTTGCGTCAATCGTTGCAGATTATGACTAAGCCATAAGAAAAGCATTAAACGCATCAATTATTGAATTCTTTCCCCCACTGGCTTTTTTGCTATTTTGCTGTGATATAAAGTGATAAAAACAAAACCGGAGTGGAGGTGTCCAGAGTATTTCTTTATATCAGTATGTGTGGCTGAAAACCTGGGCTGGCACCCTTGTGGAGTGGTGTTACAGACTGTAGGCAATGCACAAGCACCTAGTGCAGTGATTACTCTACATGTATATACTTACCTATTTTTGTCTTCCCTGGTCCAGTCAGCTCCTGTGTGAGTCAGAGGCAGCTGCAGGTGAGAGGATGGAGCACAGACAACGACTGGAACATGGGAGCATAGGAATGACATCACAGCTCCTGGAATCTCCAGCCGTTATCAAGCATTCCCTCCTCTCCCCTGCAGATGCCGCTCACTGACACGGAATATCAAGTGACTGGACTGAAGCGGGGGAAAAAATAGGTAAGTATACAAATCTTTTCAATACAGGTTAAGAAGGATAGGTAGCACAAGGCAAAATTTCTTCTTTATTTCAATTCAATCCTACCAAACAGGGGATGTCAGATTGAAAACAACACACACTTTGCACTGTCTAATAACACTGACAGCCAGTGACCATGTGATATAGGCTGCCAAGGGGCTCTGCCCATCTGGCTGCTTCATTCATTCACAGAGATCTGTGAATGGAAGAACTACAAGTGCCAACAGCCTTTGAGGATGTCAGTTTGTAGTTCTCAATGGACTACCAGGGCGCTGTTGAGCTCTCCAGGTAGTTCATTGTTTCTTCCTGTAATTGTGTAACTGCCTGCCCATACTAGGTATGAGCAGACAGCTTACACAGACAGTCTGCAGTAGTCCTGCATTGTACCCGCGATCTGCTGATCATGGGTGTAATGTTTTACAGGGTCCTAGTAAAAAGAAAATAATAATTGCACATTTTTTTACCTGCAAAAAGATCACAAAGGTGAACTTATCCTTTAAAGTGAATTTGTGTGTTGCCTATGCAGGGCAAAAGGCTCCAGGCTCCCCAAAAAAATGTAAAGTCAGCGTCTACAAATACTGTAGCTGCTGACTTTTATTACACCAGCCCTGGATCCAGCGCTGTCCTCAACCAAGCCAAGTCTTCACTAATAGAGAAAGGATCACCGCTCAAGGAAACCAATTAGAAATCTCCTCACCAAATTCGAAGCCACGGGTGCTGGCAATGTATAGGATAATGCAAAAAGAAGGAAGGATTTCTGGACAGCTGCACTCGAAAACTTGTTGCTTTTATTGTAAAATGAAAAACACAGGATACATGCCACAGCAAACGGGGTACAAGCTGACGCGTTTTAAAACTTTAGTGTTTAATCATAGCTGTGATTAAGCACTAAAGTTTACTGTGAAATCTGTCAACTTGTACCCCTTTTGCTGTGGCATGTATCCTGTGTTTTTAATTTTACAATAAAAGCAACAAGTTTTGGAGTGCGGCTGTCCAGAAATCCTTCCTTCTTTTTGCAAGTCTTCACTAAGGCCTGCGCTTTGTGATTGGTCTTGCAGTCTTTGCAGCGATTGGACCGGAAGTGGAGGAGCAATTACCTGTCAAAATCAGGTACCAGGAGGAAGAATGGAACTTCACTTTTTGGGTAAAGTTCTGCTTTAATGAAGACATACATACAGTACTTAACCTTACTTTTGCTCCTTCACTGCTCCATTTGGCTAGGTACACATCTGAGTGGGTGTGGAAGAGCGTAAAATCATATGCCTTTCCACATCTGCAGAGAAAAATGAGCTGCTGCTTAGGAGATGCTTGATCGGCATTAATCCTAATGACATTCCCATGCACTGGAATCTGCAGCATGGTTTTCCATGCTGGGAACTGCACTGTACTATTGCCCTGGGGGCACGTTGTTTAAAAAGGTGCAGGGAACTTTTCGCTGCATTTTCAAGAAGCACAGTAGCCTATTCAAATGAATAGGCTGCTGTGCCCGAGCAAACGCAGCTGCCGGAAACCTCATATATGTGAACCAGACCTTTGTGCAAGCTACAAGATGCTGGAGTTGTAGCTTACACAAGATTCTGAACTTCCCGTTTGACAGCCCTGGGTGGCCTAAGCGAGTCCATCCATATTTGCGCTGAACAGTGCAGGAGAGAAAAGTAGAGATAATAATCCTCCTATAAACAAAAACATGAATGTTCAAAGTCTGGTTTGCTTTAGGCCTAAATTTACTCCTCTGAATCAAATCCTCACCCAGGGAGAGTTGTGACAGGAAAGAGTGCGCGACTTTCTGCCAGCCTTCCAATACTGGAGGCCGTACTACAGCTTCTATGACAGAAATGTGTTTTATGAATGAAGGGGATGGAACTTTAAATAATTTACCAGTCCTCTATTCATAGATCGCTTTTTACTCAGCAAAGTTGTAGCAAGTCGCAGTCCATGTATTTCAACGGAAGGCGTTCAAATCTATGTAACTTTAAAAATGTTCCTGCGCTACTTTGACTGCATTGCCATGAATTGCAATGTAAACTCAAAAGTTGCATGAATGTTGCTGTCACAATATAAATCGCATAAATTTGGAGTTGCACAAGTGCGAATGGAGCCTTGGGCCTCGTTCACACCTGAACTATTTTTATTTTGACTAAACTGGCTTTAGGTTTCTCAAAAAATTCTGTGATTTGGCATTGATCCTTTTGTCCTATTGATCCATGTAAAGTGTGAATTTTAAAGATAGGTTCAGGGGTGAAAACATGTACTAGCATTTATAGGTCATTAAACACATTGGCCCGGATTCACAAAGCACTTACGCCGACATATCTCGAGATACTCCGTGTAAGTGTAAATATGCGCCGTCGTATCTGTGCACCATACCCACAGAACTAAGATACGCCTAAAAACGACCGACGTAATTTGCCTATGCCGGCATATAGTGGATGCATATTTACGCTAGACGCATTTGGCACTCCCATTGATTTTCGATGCAAATATGCAAATGAGGGAGATACGCCGATTCACAAATGTACACAGGAGCTGGAGAGATTCCAAGAACCAGAGAGTCAGTACTTATGAAACATTTATGCACACACATAGCTTCTGGGACTTGTTCTTGAGGACAAGAAGTACAAATGGCTCCTTAAAGGGAACTTATGGTCTTCTTAAAGCGATTCTTTTGAAAAATGTAAAGTCAGCAGACAAAAGCTGTAGTTGCTAACTTGTAATAAAACAGACACTTACCTGTCCCAGGATCCAGCACTGTCCTCACCTGGCCGCTTTCTTCCCCAGGCTAACTGTGGGCAGGCAGCAGTGACCGACAGCTTGCGGCCAGCTGCTGACTTTGCATGAGTAAGACGCACTGCGCAATCTGAAGGGTCTGAAGGGTCACGCAGATTTCTGGGACCTGTGATGTATCCCAGAAGGCTGAGGGGGCGTCCAAGCTCTCGGAATCACTGGAAGTGGGTACTTGTCACAACCAGGTACCCGCTCCTCCCCAAAAATAATGGGCCTAATTTGAAGGAGGAGGGGGAGGAGGGTGAAGAGCGGAACTTCATATTTTGGGTGAAGTTCTGCTTTAATGATATTAGGATATACATGTAAAAGTGATCAGCTAGATTAAATCTTCTAATGCATAATCCTGCTATGTGTGTTATTGTTTTTAAAACCTTGTTTATATGTAAAGTTTGTAATTATGTGTGTAAGAGCAGGTTCACACAGAGGCGACTCGTCAGGTGACTCAGCTGCATGACAAGTCGCGCTCCGCTCTATCCAATAGAACCATTCTAATAGGAGCGACGCAAGTCGCTCCGACTTAGAAAAAGGTTTTTGTACGACTTCGCCCCCCCGAGTCGCCCCCAAAGTCGTGCCGCTCCTGTGTAAATCGGCTCTTAAGGTGGACAGTTATATTTGTTCAATACATATGCAGATTCTGCTTTCTGTTTGGAAATGCTACATAATAGCTGTGCTTTACTGCTCCCTCTCACAATGCAAGTCTGTGAGTTGATAGATTCTCTTCAAACAATGTACTTCCTACATGGCAAATATTGTATTTTATCTTAACCTCTTTTAAAGTGTAGCTAATACAAATCCAAAAATGACATACAGTATGTAATGCAGTCACTAGCAATAATTCCACCCTCAAAAGTGACAACACTGTCCATTCTGCAACAAAACAACACAGCAGTTTTTTACCCCGTGGGACAAGGTAATCTTATGCCTCGTACACACGATCTGAGTTTCCGTCTGAATAAACTCAGATGGAATTCCGTTCAAGCCGTCTTTCATACACACAGACACACCTTCAAAAACACAGTGACGTACAACACTACGACGAGCCGAGAAAAATGAAGTTCAATGCTTCTGTGTTTTTTTCTCCGTCGGAGTTTCATACAGACTAACTCTGAAATTCCGATTGTGTGTATGAGGCATTAGAACACATACATTTAAGTGGACTTCAAAGTGGAACTTTTTTAATCTGGGGCTCAGGATCACCTCCAGTCATTTGTAAAAGTGACAGTCTTCATAAATCTTGTAAACAATCCTGAAAATTAAACCGCTTTCTTCAGCAAAAGAACTCCGGAAAACAAAACAGTATGGCTCACCATCACTATACTGATCCCACAACAGGGTTTAGGTTTTCCCCCGTCTGCTTCAGGGGTCCCAATAAGGAGGTTTTCACAATTCAGCAACCAAGCTAGTCCATCCTAGCATGGGTAAGAAGAACCCCTAAGTACTCAACATTGCCTTCAATTCATCCCCTTTAAAGAGACCACAACTCAAATACTGAAGGAAGTGAAAAATAACAGATGCACAGGCAAGTTCAACTTATGATAAAATATATACAGTATATGTTATAGGAGGAACACAGAAAAACAAAAAAAAATGTACTAATGCTATTGACAGACAGCATCATATATAAAAAAAAACAATTTTGCCTATCGTTACACTTTAAATAATTAGGCAGTTATTGAAGTCTCTAATCTACCCTCTATTGTCCAATACAAAAAAAAAACTGTAATCCACAGCATACTTTAGTCTGTTCCAGCGACGCAAACCATTATGTCTCTTGCCGGACTTCTTTTGGGTACCAGGCTTTCGCCTTTTGATTGGCTGCATTCGCAGCTCAGCATACATTCAAGGCATAGTGCTAGTGTGCCAGGATGTGTGCCAGGATGTATGACTTAATTGACTCGATTGCGACCGGGCATAAGACATCTCTTCTGCAAAAAAAAAGCTGCCTACTCACCCTTTTTTAACTTTAGTTCCACTTTAAATTATAACTATGAGCAAAACTTTTATTTATTTTTATTTTGGATAGAGCAAGGGAGAGTTATAAACTTTTTTTTTGCAATATCGGCGCCCCATTGGGACACTTTCCCTTCAATTCCTGTCCCATAACCAAACAGTAAGTGAAAAATAAGGGAGTTTCTTGGGGCCCACAGGTCACCAGAACTAGTGTCCCCACTGAAAGATTTAACCTCCATTACTTTTATGGGGACAACCAAATGCCACAATTCTTACAATTCTCAATGTCTTGTCCCTTTTCCTAACCCCCCCCCCCCCCCCCCCCACGATTGGTCTCCTATTCTCAGGTATAATAATTATCCTAACCACTCATCATTCCTGTAGTTTTCCACTACTACAGTTAGAAGTTGGAATTCTTAATAATATGTTGTTGTTTTTTTATATATTACCTTATTGAACAGACCGTATTTATCTGGATAGTGTCCTCATTTTGACATATTCTTATGTTACGCTGGTAATAACTTAAAATTCTGATTTTGTCGTTGCTAATATTTTTATTTTTTGTATGTAATATTTTTCGATAAAGTTATATGAAACTAAAAAAACTTACAGGGGTTCTTATCCCTCTACACTCTATCACCAGCACGCGCAGCACCCTCTGTGTTTGTTGAGTCCGGAGGAGGTGACTAGGCGAGTGGGGTAAAGGGCCAATCACTGCGTGCCCCTTATCACATGATCAGCTGTCAGCCAATGACAGTGCCCACCAGTGCTACTAAGCAGTGTCCACCAGTGCCGCCAATCAGTGTCCACCACTGCCACCTATCAGTGCCCATCAGTACTGCTAATCAGTGCCCACCAGTGCCACCTATCAGTGCCCATGTGTGCTGCCCAATAGTGTCTCATCAGTGTCACTTTTCAGGGCTGCCTATCAGTGCCCATCAGTGCCGCCCATAATTGCCATCTATCAGTGCCACCTATTAGTACCTTCTGATCAGTGCCCATCAGTACCAGCTACCAGTGCCACCTCATTACTGCAGCCTATCAGTGCCCATAAGTGAAGGAGAAAAATTACCTGTTTGCCAAATTTGATAACAAACGATAAAAACCTTTTTTTGTTCAAAATTTTCCATCTATTTTTGTTTGTTTGCAAAAAAAAAAAACCTAGTGGTGATTAAAGACCACCAAAAGAAAGCTCTATTTGTGTGAAAAAAATATATAAAAATTTCATTTGGGTACAGCGTTGCATGACTGCGCAATTGTCATTCAATGTGCGACAGCACTGAAAGCTCAAAATTGGCCTGGGCAGGAAGGGGGTGAAAGTGCCCAGTAAGCAAATGGTTAATAAAACAACAAGGAAGATAAGGGTTGTGAGAGATGATGCAGTTAAATTCTTTATACAATACTTCAGTGTTCTATAAACTTGGATGTTAACAGAGAATAAATTAGTGTCTCAGCTCAGTGTAGATCAGCTAATTTGCACAGCAGTTAGAAAGGGAATATTGTTCATGCATTATAGTTACCTATATAGAGAATAGCTTTGCTACTAGAAACAATAGAAAATGTTTTATTCAAATTCTTCGTGATTTAGTAAAAAGGAATGCTAGAGTCTAAACTACACAAAGAAACTTAGACGATAATTTGTTTGGTTCCATTGTTCAAATCGTTTTTGTTCTTCAACGTAATCCACTGTGAAATCCTGCATGTACCTTAAATTGTTGGTCATGTGTCGTGCCTAAATACTTAGAACAGCAGCTGTCCTGGGTTTAGATCTAGAGACAGAGATGCCATTCATTCTGTATGCCTGGGCATAGTGCATGCACAACATCTCTAGAAGACAGCAGATGACAAACAGTCATGGAGGATGAGGGACACACAGGCTAAGACTAGATTTCAATGTGCAGCTAAACTGCTGTGCTTTTAAAAAATTGACCTGCACTCAGATCGGTTTTCAGAGGTGGTTGATAGGTGGAGAGGCAATATGACACCTTCATGCTTAAATCGGTAAATGCTGCACCAATGCACCACAACTGCAAGCATTTGCTTGAAGTGGGTAGTGTTCTGTGAAGGTACTACTAATAGAATGTGACAGAGAGGACCGTAACACGTGAACACCCCTGTCCGGAATAAGGGGGACACACAGAGCAGTGCTGAAAATGTGCCTTGATCGTGTGCTTTTAACATCTCCCTACCACAAATCCAAACAAGCCCAAACAATTACCAAACTGGTTTGTATTGGGAGGCAACAAGAGCGAATAGACAAGCTTTTACAATCGCCTAAACAATTTTTACCCAAGATTTTTTCGTGGCTTGAGATGTGGAGGTGAGCAGAGAGGAAAATTTGGGGGCACAGAGGTGAGCAGAAAGAGGGGTTTGGGGATACAGAAGTGAGCAGACACAGGGTGTAGGGTACAGAGTTGAGCATAGGGGGTTTGGGATACATAGGCGAGCAGACGGGTACAAAGGTTAGCAGAAAGGGGGTTTTAGGGTACAGAAGGTGAGCAGAGAGGGGGGATTGGGTTACATAGGTGAGCAGAGAGGGAGGTTTAGGGTATGGGGGTGATCAGAGAGAAGGGTGTGGACATGCAATGTCTCTTTTGCAAATAAACACCTACCTGCCTGCTTGTAGTCTTTGATTGAATACATACTGAGCTGCGTATGCGCAGCTCAGCATGCATTCCAGCAAAATGTGGGCTGTACTGGAATGGCAGACTCCCATGTGCATGCATGGGATGACATCATTCCGCCACCAGCCAATCGAGAGGCCAACAACCCAGGGAGAAGATGACGATTGCCGGTGAGGGATTTAACCGCTGACCTACTTATGTCTCCGTCATTCAAAACCTTATCCCATGAACTACTCCAGGATTTCTTTAGAGCTGCCCCAGCCCCTGGGGTTCTCTTCCCTGACCAATTAGACTTGCTAAAATAATGCCTACTTTGAAACCTTTTTCTGTGCCTATGACAAATGTAAAAAGACACAGGTTTTATCAGCTTGCATTAATGCAGAAATCAGTCAACAGTGACAATTAAACTATTCTCCCCCCTTCTAAAAGGCATTATATTACTGTGTAATATCCATTGGGACATGTGTGAATGGTGACCATGTACTTAAAGCATGGAGGATAAAGTCAGCTGCTCTATATAACTGATGCAGCACCCTTCTAGATAGGTGCTAGGTTTAGGTAAATTTAGTTCTTCGCTCTCCTAAAATCAGTGGTGCTGCTTGATTGTGCTGATCTGCTCTTGAGTTTCACAAGGCTGTGAGTTGACTGCTTCTCCCTGTTTTCTTGATGGTTCTGGAAGATGGTGGGTTGAGAGAGTCAAAACGACAGTATGAATATTTATGTGGCCCCAGGCAATCCCTGAGGTTAAAACCTCTCCTTTTCTCCCTCAATTCCATTTGTTTGGAACCAGCAGGGCATGATAGTTGTGGACATGTGCACTGCTCTATGCATACTACAAATCCCATATCCCATAGTACCAAGTTCATCTTTGGAGTGAGCACAGAGGATGGCTGGGAGGGAGCGTAAATAGCCTGAGGCTTGGAGCAGATGGGGTTCTTCACCAGGAGGAGGAGGAGATGCTGCCTTTCTGAGCGGTTCAGCCATGCTGACTGAGGGGCTTCTTTTGTGGATATGGTCTGAGAGGTTTTTACTGCAGTGGTGTCTGGAAGATATTGAAAGGAGGCATCCAATTATCCAAGGACATTAGTAAGAACAGACCAGTGTGCGAGGTCCCAGTGATTGTGTTCTGCTTCTATCCCTTTTGCACCAGAGTCAGCTTGTGCTTAAAAGTGGACATGGTTCATGGTGTCCTGGTGTAGCTCAGCCCATTTTTTGCTAAAAAAAGGACTTAGAATATTTAGGAGGAAAATAGATGTCCTCTAGTTACTACTTAAAGGGGTTGTAAACCTTCCTGTTTTTTCACCTAAATACATCCTATGCATTAAGGTGAAAAAACATCTGATGGTTACAGGCCCCCCCAAGCCCCTGTTTTACTTACCTGAGGCCTGAATCTCCGTGGGCGCGATCCTGCATTGGTTTCCCCCAGCTCTTGTGGCCTTGTCATTGGATGATTGATAGCAGGGCAGCCATTGGCTCCCGGTGCTGTCAATCAAATCAATGACGCGTAGGGTGGGCCGAATGATACACTTGGTGGATATGGCCGCCACTGTATCACACGGGAGCGCACCCGCAAGCTGACCCCCTTGGGAGAGCGCTTCCCAGAAGAGGGTTAGCTCTTGCGTGGAGGACCAGAGACAGCCGCCAAGGGACCCCAGAAGATGAGAAGCGGGCCACTCTGTGCAAAACTAATTGCACAGTGGAGGTGAGTATGGTATGTTTGTTATCTAAAAAAAAAATGTTAACCTTCACAACTGCCTTAATGTTGCTGGACTATCCCACAGTTACCATGCACTCACCAAAAAGAATCAAAAAAGGATATACCTAGACTGATCAATGAGCCAGAGGAGTGACTGAATCTGTGTACCTGACTGCTAGTGCACTTGCTGGGGAGGGGTCCTTGGGACCCAATCAGTGTCCCTTGTGGGGGTTGAGCTACACAAACCTACAGGAAGTAAGATTTCCCTGCTCAGAAATTCTTTCTTCTAAACATAGCTGTATTGTATTAGACCACTGAATTGGTTAGCATTCATTTGTTCCTGGTAAACTGGGGTTATATTAAATACACTGCCTGAGCCTAATACACAACCTACTGTAGGCTTTCAATAGTGAGGAATGTTGTACAACACAGAGGCAGACTCCACACTCAGAGACACAGTAAGGCTGGCCCTACATGGTTCGAATATCAGCCAGTTCAGCAGAAACTGGCCGAGATTCGAACTATTAATTGGCAGGCTGAATGTACCAAGTTGATCAATCGATCATCTTGGGTACAACCAGACTGCTGAATTCTCTTACGATTATGGTTAGTGGCTGCTATAGCTGCTAGCAATAATCACGGTCTTCTCCCCAACCCCTGTTGGGAACAGACAATGATCTGTGGTTGCAGGAAATAAATGTGCACCATGTATGGCTGGCCTTAGATGCTTAGCAAATCTGGCTGCAACAGATTGCATGAAGCGCAGATAAAGACAGATTGCATGAAGCGCAGATAAAGACAGATTGCATGAATTTATTGATGTTAAAATTATTTTAGGCTCCCAGGATAGCATTTGCTAGTGAGTGATTTCACGTGTTGTCGTAGTTTCTGTTGAATATACACATCATTTGAAAGTTACAACTGACAGATTACTCTGACATCAGATTAATAACCATACAGAAGTAATCCACTTACAAGAACCCTATTATGGGAAGGTTGCCATTTCTACAACGTCAGATTGCGAGGACAAAGGCCACCTTTGTCAACTGCATTTCATTGCTGAAGTCTTTCTTAGTCGTCTACTAAGTGTCACCTTAAGGTTAGCATATTAAATATAATTTAGTAAACTTGTCAGCATACCACGTGCATCGTTTAACAAAATTACTATTCAGCATGCCTTCCAACCACAGTTCCAGGCTTTTTAATTATTTACTACAATGACATTGAATAGAACAAAATGTCTACTAGAGGGCACTGGAGTTGAATGACATATCTAACAAGCTATACTGTAATTATGGTGAGCACAGAAGGCACTGTCGTTGAAAATGAGAGTATGGATTGTGCTGACATCTAGCTGGGTTCTGCCCTCTGAAATGTGGTGAGCCAAATTGCTAACCCAATCTATGACAATATTATTGGGATTTATATCTGTGCTCTTTAAAGCCTGCTCAGACAGTTGTCTTTTCCTTCAGATGTAAAAAAAAAAAAAAAAACACTATCAAGCTAAGAGAAACAATGTAATCTCAGCCATTTTATTCTGTCTCCAGTTGCAAAGATTTGCAGTTTATTGCAAATAATCTTGGTTAAAGTAATTCTAAAACTGTCTCCATTTGATGAGAGCAATGATTACATGTCTTTTTATTTTATTTTTTTAAGGTAAAGTTTAGTGAGCACATATTTTGGGTAATTCTTTCATAAGGAAAATCTCCATAAGGAGAACCTGTCAGAAAAATAAATAAAAGAAAAAAAACAGACTGATGGACATAACTCGCCAACGACTGGACTGCTGGGCCATTCTGACAGCAAAACTCTGACATATAGTTTGGTTCAAAAGTTTGCATACCCTGGCAGAAATCATGTAATTTTGGCATTTATATTGAAAATATGACTGACCATGCAAACTACTGTCACTGGCCGACCGCAAAACATATACGCTATGTCAACAAAAGTATTTGGATGCCTGCCTTTACATGCACATGAACTTTAATGGCATTCCAGTCCTAGTCCGTAGGATAAAATATTAAGTTGGCCCATCCTTTGCAGCTATAACAGCTTCAACTCTTCTGGGAAGGCTGTCCACAAGGTTTAGGAGTGTCTATGAAAAATGTTTGACCATTCTTCCAGAAGCACATTTGTGAGGTCAGGCACTGAGGCCTGGCTGGCAGTCTCCACTTTAATTCATCCCAAAGGTGTTCTATCAGTTTGAGGTCAGGATTCTGTGGAGGCCGGTCAAGTTCCTCCACCTCAAACTCACTCATCCATTGTCTTTAGGGACCTTGCTTTGTACACTGGTCCAAATCATTTGGTGGAGTGGGGATTATGGTAGTTTTTCAGGGGTTGGGCTTGGCCCCTTAGTTCCAGTGAAGGTAACTCTTAAGGCGTCAGCAGGGGCGGACTGACAACTCATGGGGCCCCCAGGCAATAGAAGATTATGGGGCCCCTGGGCTTACATATGGTCACCATGCCAGGAGGCAGTAGAGAGGCGGGGCAGCTCAAATCTTGGGATTTTCACATCAAAAGCATGTCAGTTCCAGACATATCAGGGGCAGATGTAAAAAAAAACACAGATTTTGACATACTGGTTTTAATGAACCTGGCAACCCTGAATGGGGCCCCCTAGTGGCATGGGGCCCTCGGGCAGTGCCCGAGAGCCTCAATGGTCAGTCCGCCCCTGGGCGTCAACATACCAAGATATTTTAGATAATTTCATGCTCCCAACTTTGTAGGAACAGTTTGGGGATGGTCCCTTCCTGTTCCAACATGACTGAACACCAGTGCCCAAAGCAAGGTCCATAAATACATGGATAGTTCATGAGCGTGTAAAGGCAGGCGTCCCAATATTTTCAGTAATATAGTTAATATATGTCCAAGCGGCTAATAACCTTCTGGATCACTTTCAGAAGCAGTGGGAGGAGGAACTCACTGGTGTTTCTCAGGCTTACGGTTTTTACTGGCACGCCCAAGAAACAATCCAACGGTGGAAGTCAGCTGGTCACAGAGGCAAACAGAGACCAGATCATCTCTAATCGCCTCTATGGCCTTGGAGGACCAGAGCGACATTGTGACACCACTTCTGGTGTGGGCGCAAATAACTTTTTTTTTAAAAGCAAAAGCTCAAAAAAAATCTGATCTTTTGCTTTTAAAGATAACAAAAAGATTTGGGGTAATTTTCACCCTTGATCTCAGCATTAAGAGGGTCTTTCATCTTTATTTCTATTACAAGAGATATTTACATAAAATTGAAAGCACCCCCATCCCTCCATGCCCGTGCGCAGAAGCGAGGGCATATGCAAGTCACACATGCATATGTAAGTGGTGTTCTCACCACACATGTGACTTATCGGCACAAACGTTAGAGTGAGAGCAATGATTCTAGCACTAGACCTCCTCTATAACTCTAAACTGGTAGCCTGTAAACATTCTAAAAACTTTGCCTATATAGATTTTTAGGTATTGTAGTTTATTGCCATTCCACGAACATGCACAATTTTTAACCGCGACATGATGGGTATCAAATTACCCTACGTATCATCATCTTTCATAATTTACAAAATTGGGTTATATATATTTTTTTTTTATTCATTTTTTTTTTTACAAAATATTGCGTTTGAAAAAACACTGTGAAATTACCCTGTGACATAAAAAATTGCAATTACCCTGCTTAATCTATCTACCTATATATCATATATATATATATAAATATATATAGATATATATATATATATCGATATATAGATATATAGATATATATGTATAAGGCTGGCCGAAGGCTAGCCTGATTTTGTAGGCGGAGTCTGAGGAGTATATTAATCCTCCTCACCCGTCGGGTCTGGTGTTGGCGCCATTTTAGGTATATAATATGTTTGGGGGTTATAAGTAAATTTCAAGTGCCAGAAAAGGCTTGGTCTTCAAGTGGTTAAGAATAGTGATCATATGAAGCCATTTATAATCAACACAGCTGTTTGACTCCTTTTTAAATCATAATATTAACAGAAATCACCCATTAAATTGCAATTAGTGTCTGTGTATAAATAGTCAAAGAGTTTGTTAGCTGTCCTGTGGATGAACTGAGCAGGCTAGATACTGAGACATGGGGAGCAGGGAAGAACAGTCAAATGACCTGCGTAACAGGGTAATGAAACTTTATGAAGATGGAAAAGGATATAAAAAGATATCCAAAGCCTTAAATATGGCAGTCAGTACTGTTCAATCACTTGTTAGGTGGAAAATTTGGAGATCTCTTGATTCCAAGCCAAGGTCAGGTAGACCAAGAAAGATTGCAGCCGCTACTGTCAGGGTAGTGTTTGGGGGCAGTAAAAGGGCAATGGTGACCCTAGGGGGGCCATTATGCTGTGCATTTTTTTTTGCATTTTTTGTATTGTGCATTTTTTTTTGCATTTTTTGTATTGTGCTCGGGCCGCCACTGGAGTAACAGTCTCTCCTGAGAGGGAGAGCGTCCCCAGTCAGCTCTGCAGGGCATTTCTCCCCCCTCCCTCTGCTCGCTGACACTGCATAATGTGAGCGCTCACACAACCACAGCCGCCCGATCTGCTTCTTCCCCTGCATCCTCATTGATACGGAGAAGCGCAAGTTGCAGAAAGGACTCCATTAGCACTGTGAGGGGGGGGGGGGGCAAGACTTCATCTCAGTTACTGAAAAAACAGACTGATTTCTTCCGTCCTTAGGACAGGAGGACAGAAGAACCAGCCTGTAAATTCCGAGAGTGGTGACTGCAAGCTGCTAAGCCGAGTGTCAGTCTATGACACTCTTTTACAGCCCAGCGAGTCCAGCCATCACTCTCCTCACATACGAGCAAGGAGGAATACAGCTCATCCTCCTTCTTTCAGTCCCGCCTACACTATCCCAGTGTGGTGTATCTGAAGAGAGGGGATGTGTGGGCAGGAAATATGAAAATCAGCAGCATTCCTGGCTGTGTGTGAATGATGCCTGAGATTCTAGCCTGGACCGTGGGTAAGTGTGTGCACTGCAGATTGCAGTACACTGTAATCACTGAACTGCATTATCTCCATCTCTTCTCTCCCCCTCTCCTGTTCTTTCAAGACATTCACAATTTACTTTCACTTTTAGTAAGGCAGGTAATATACGGTGCAAATTTATTTCCTGCATCCACAGATTGCAGGGAAGAAACTTGCATGAGTCCCCCATCAACACAGACAGTGCTGACAGGGGAATATCCCTCCTGCCCAGCAATTATATTCTCCTGACAAACAGTGATTATCACTAGTGGCTATACAGCAACCACTAGTGATAATCATAAGAGAATCTGCTCAATAATGGTTCAAATCTCAGCCAGTTCCTGCTGAATCAGCTGAGATTTAAACAGTCTATGACTGGTCTAAGCTCTTAGGCAGCCCATACATTGATCACTTTTTTTCATTCAACTATTAGGTTGAATGAAAAAAAAAATTATCCAATTTCACCATCTACACATTATAGGTGGATGGGGAATCCTCCCAGTGTGGACAGAAATGGTGCAATGCTGCAAATGCGGCATTGCACCCATTCGGATGGTGCCATTGGCGGCAATTGCCGCTAATTTGGCAGGTGATGTTCCTAGTCAAAGCCTAGTGTTAAATATCAGTGATTTTATTGATCAAAGCCCACATTTTACAGGCATAGAGCCCACATGGCTGCAGAACATACAGTTGATTGTATATATGTGGTTGTACTCTTGATGCTAATAAATACTGTGTTTATTAGATCTGACTGGGAGCATCACCTGGATCACATCCCGATCAGCATGTCAACAGAGAAGGTTATCCACATTACTGCTGCTAGGTGACCAGCTGGGGGCTCGGCTCTCTATAACAAATCTATAAGCACTAGGTCCTAACAGACTTCTGCCGCTGCCAAGCAGACCGCTGCCAAGGAGACAGATGTGCCCCCCCTAAATATGAAAGCTGGAGACGCCACTGTAAAAGGGTGGCTAAACCCCGATATTTTGTTGCCTCTTAAACACTTGTGTGAATGAGCCCTAAAAGCTGAAGTTTAGCCAATAAAAAAAAAAAAACACTCTAGGACCTACCCCCGCCTCACTGAACCTTCTTCATTGGAAATGTTCTTTCATTGCCTTCACTGCCTGTAATGCGACTTGTAAATGGGGAGAGTCTAATAAGTCACAGGATTCTCTTCCCCATTCAGAGATTGTGTTATAGGGAGTGAACACAATGAAAGAACAAGGGGAGGCGGGGGTCCTCAATAGAAACTTTTCACAGCAGCTTCACAGAGGATGCAAAGCTAATAATCACTGGAGCGCCAGAAGTACAGAGACAGGAAGAGGACGGGGCATCTCTGCAGTGAAGATTTCTCCAGGATCCGGCTGCCTGCACAACATAGGACATAACCTCATTACAGGAAAATTAGCTCACTAAGGATATAGATAATGTTTTTTTTTTTTATGATGAATCTTCAGCTTTAAATGCTTCCTCTTTCATACTTTTGTAACTGGAATATAAATTAGCCACTAGAGGCAAAGTAAAGTAGCTACTACAATAATACTGTCTAACTTCTTAACAACTGTTGAGATGATATCAGTCATATAAAGAGTGCATTGTTTTCAATATGTTGGCCAAGTCAGAGACTTGCATTGTGACAAAAAGCAGCAAAACAGAACCTTTTATTAGAACTGCAATGTGGGAAACATATTTTAAGGCGCACAGATGGCCTCAAAGATATATTAAGCAATGGCATGCCTTTAACTTCTTGTTATATAATATTCAATAATCATAAATTATTCTATAATATTTCCAACAATATTTCAATTTAAAGTAGCAATAAGACCACATTTTGAAAAACTGCTCACAGGCAGGAAATTTATGACAGGAGAGACCGTGTAGGTCTCTTCTGTCAAAAAAAGCTTCCTCCTGCCTGTCAATCATCAAATATACTGAGCCGTACATGTGCCGCTCAGCGTACATTTATGATGTCAATCTGTTCCGTGGCGTTGTGATGTCATCAAATGCATAGTACAGAGATGACCATAAGGGCCAAATAGACCCCCTAATGTCTCCTTAAAGAGAACCTTTAACCTGCACTTTGCTATCACATAGGGGTTTTTCAGGTCTCTTGTAATAGCAATAAAGTTAAGTAAAAAAAAAAAAAAAAAAGAAACAGTTAATCAAATAAATTAAAACACTGCAAAATTATTTTTAAAAAACCCACTTCCATGCTTCCATGCACATTCAAATGCACCGGACAACAGACATACCTCCGAACCTTCTAAACAAAGGGCCAGCTTACGGTCCTTCAAAATTTAGGGGGGGGGGGGGGGGTCGGACTGTGGTCAGTGGGAGTAGAAAATGTACTGGCGTCAATGGGAGTAAACAATGCCCCATCATTGGTATTAGGGGGAGTAATAGTGCTCTATTGCTGGTAACAATGGGAGGAATAGTGCTTCATTACTGGTGTCAGTGGGAGGAATATTGCCTTATCATTGGTGTCAATGGGAGGAATGGTGCCCCATCGTTGGTTTTTAATGGGGGGGGGATTAGTTCCCTCATCATTGGTGTTAGTGGGAGTAATAGTGTCCCATTGTGGGGGTCAGTGGCAGAAACATTGCCCCACTGTTGCTGACAGTGGGGCAAAAATGCCCCAAGGGCAAGCAAAGGGCCACGTCTGGCCCCAGGGTCGCAGCTTGGAGACCACTGTCCTAGGGTGACAACACTCCCTTACCAAACTATTTGTATGGACAGGACTCCAGAACACCTTCCCCTCTCCTTCTAAACATAAATGGAGGTGTTCTGTAGTCCTTAGAGAGGACTTAGAACATTGTACTTTAATCAATCAGTTCAATCGGTGCTTCTTGCACTTTTTGAACAGAAATACTTAAAATGTTATATTTAACAGATCAAAGAGAATTGTTTGGCCTCAATCAGCCTATGACCTGTGGCTTCAGGCATAAGCACTTTTTTGTGTGTTGTTGCGCTACACACACATGGCAGCCCATGCATTTCAAAGAGCTGCGCTAAGTGCAACAAATGGCAAAGTAGCTCATGCACCTTTTTAAACTTTGTGCATTTTTTTACTGTACTTTTTGCTGTGTTTATCGGGTGAAAAAGTTTGCGTTGGTGTGCCACATCTGGGGGGTTAGGGTGAGAGGGTTAGGCCACGTGCAATTTTGCGCATTTTTGTACACTACTATAGGGTGAATGCAGCCTGATGCCGCGTACACACGATCAGTTTTTGTGATGACATTTTTTTTTTTTAAATGTCATTTAAAATGATCGTGTGTGGGCTTTACATCATTTTTTGTCTTGTGAAAAAAGAAAAAAAAATTCGAACATGCTTCAATTTTTTATGTCATTTTTTAAAATGTAATTTTTTGTGTCATAAAAAATGATCGTGTGTGGGCAAAAACTATGTTTTAAACCCGCACATGCGCAGAAGCAAGTTAGGAGACGGGAGGTAAAACTACCATTCATAAGTAAGCACATTCATCACGCTGTAACAGACAAAAAAGCAAGAATCGTCTTTTACTAACAAGTAACCAGCTAAAAGCAGAATAGAACTTCCCCTTTATGCTCCATTCACATCTAGGCGTTTTGTCGCCCTACGCCCGACGCTGAAGCAGCCTGACATACGCTGGAGGGGCGAATTTACATTGTCGGCTATGGAGATGGTTCACATCTCCACGCCGAACGCCCAAACGCCAGACGTCTGAAACAAGTCCTGGACCCTTTTTTTCAGGCCTCTTGGGCGTTCGGCAATAGCCGACAATGTAAAACATCCCAGCTCCAGCAAAAAGAAAAGGGCGTCTTGTCGCCGCAAATCGCGGGGACAAAACGCCTTTTTCATGTCGCCCAAATACGCTGCTGCCGCAGACGCCTAGGTGTGAATGCAGCCTTAGAGTGCCGTCGCTTTGTTCATCATTTTTCAAAAACGATGGTGTGTGGGCAACATCATTTTTAATGATGAAATTGGAAAAATTACGATTTTTTTTTTCATGATGAAAAATTACATGTTTTTTCTAGACAAAAAGTGATCGTGTGTACGGGGCATTAGGGTTTACACTTTAATCCAAGTGTTAAGTGCAGTTGATACTAGAGAGTTTTTGTCATGTTTGGTGTTATGTAATATTTTTCGATTCATATATTATAGAATTAGTATGAACATTGTCTTCATTAACCAAAAAGGTTGCTAGCAGCTACAATATTTGTTATAATAGATAGGTATTTTGTCATTCAAGTAAACCCATACTTTACTCATACAACTACAAGTACGTACTTGAAAAATGACTTTGATCGATGTTCAGCATAGAAGTCCATAGCTTCTGTTCTGAAAGAGGAGAAAGAAAATCACTGGTTATTCACCTAAAATAGATAACATTATCTGTTGCTCATACCTGGGGAAATCGGCCTGTCAGAACACTTAATTACAAGTGTTAAAGCCCAATTCTGGGGGGGAGAGGAAATCTTACCCTGCACTGGGGCTGCCCCTTCACTGCAATGGTCAAGCTCCAAAGGACAGGGAAAAACAATTTTACTTACCGGATCCAATTGACTGAACCTGGCAGCCGGTGCTCTTCTACGCTCCGGCACTGGACTATACCCAAACATCCTCAAGTCCAGTGTAGGGCTATGGACCCTGCATTGGTCTTGATGATGACAGAAGACCTGTGACCTGCAACTTTACCCAGACTTAAAGTGGAAGTTCAGTCAAACACTAACTATATTTAAATCTACTCCCACCCCCATTCTAAGCCTATTCTGAGGGCACTCCAGTCCAGTCGAGTCACACAGTCAGGTCCCAGTGTAGAGGATTCAGTGTAGAGAAGGGACAGCCAACAATGGATGCCCCATAGCAAGCCTATGAGTGATGTAATTGCACAGGCTCTGCAGCCGTCATTGGCAACTTGACAGGCACATTAGACCACATTTGGCAATCGGCGTGGAGGCAATATCTTGCCTCATGTCTGTGTGAGTGCATCCTGCGGCATTTGTACACCATGGCCAGTGCCTTTTGGGTAAAGGGGGAGATGGTAACGCTCGGTTCACATACATGCGGGTGGCTGTGGGTGCCAGGATCGCTGTGATTCCTGCACCCACCCGCAGTGAAAACAGGCACCACAGGGAAATCTCATGGTCACCATGCAATTTCCTTATGGGCCACATTTTGAAAAAGATATGCAAATGAACAGGCTGCCATACCCAAGCAAAAATCTTGAAGGGAATACTATAAATTGTGTTTTTATATCTGCCAGGAGTTCGGCTTTAGAACCAGCAGTAACAGGACAAGTCTGCATTTTAATCCCTATTCAATACTGAAGAGTACAAAACCTGAAACCACTTGTCAAATCACAATGTTTACCAATTAGTTTTACTACGGTTCACATGATTTACACAGTAGTATCCAGTCCGGTTCCAGTTTTAAGCAGTGAGGACCTAAGGAGCAAGGCATTCAGGAGAGATAACAATCTCTGAGAAATGACCAGTATGTAATATAAAACTGGTTACAAACTCTATGAAGGCTAAACACAAAAAAGCATAGCACTTGCTGCTCTGGATCCAGATAGTGACAGTATAGTGATCCATGCCTGTGGAATGTGTGTCAGCACAGCTGCCTGTGTTGTCTATCAAGGGAGCATGTGACAATGTGACAATGCAGGACTACAACTGGGAGACAATTATGACCCCATAGCATGAAGTAGGATGACTGAAGTAGCCATTTCCTTCCTGCAGCAAAAATGTCTGCCTCAGGTGGTAGCACTGTGTTAGCTTTGGATGTACACTGTACACAATGTGTAGGCTTAGCATGCGTCATTGAGCAGAATTTCTTGCTTGACCTCTGCGCCTGCCTGTGTAATGGACCCAATGGCAAAGAAGGGAGCCCAGTAATAATAAATGCATCTTTTTACCAAGCTCATCATCACTGAGCTGCACCGACAATGAAGTGCCTGGTATGGACACTGCAGCCTTATTGCTGCAACTAAATGTGCCTCTCTATGAGTGCCACTTCATGCACCCGCCTCAACTGGCCTCATGGGTGCACAGCCCTGGCAGGAAGTTTTCAAAAAGGACCCTCATGGAAGAATCACCAGATAATATTTTTACTAAAAGTTGCAGATGTAAAATTACTGAAAAAACCCTCTTACAATGCCATTAACATATTACAACTTATATGTGACTCTAGTGATTGGCTTTAAATTCAACGTAAATATTTTCTTCATAATCAGAATTATTCTTGCCACATTAACAAACATCATAGTGTAACATGCTCAGATGGAGTTATATGGTCAATTGGAAGGAGATCTTAAAAGGCACCACACACCATTGTTGGACCCAGGTGTTTTCATCTCTAGCCATCTCTAATGCCGCGTACACACGATCACTTTTTGTGATGAAAAAAAACTTCATTTTATCTGACGAAACAAAACAACGTTTTTCAAACTTCATTTTCAAAAACGACATTGCATCATTTTTCCACAATGCTCTTGCAAAGCGCGGTTACGTAAGACACTTTCGACGGCACTCTGTTCCATTGAAGCTCCCATCTCATAACTTGCTTCTAAGCATGCACGGGTTTAAAAACGTTGTTTTAAACGTCGTTTTGCCCACACACCATCACTTTTTATGACACAAACATTTTTGAAAAACGACACAAAAAATTCAAGCATGTTGGAATTTTTTTTTTGGTCGTTTTTTTGAAGACATAAAACGACGTTTTGTCCACACACGATCATTTTAAATGATGTTTTTTAAAACGTCGTTTTTTTTTCATCACAAAAAGTGATCGTGTGTACGCGGCATAATGCCGCGTACACACGGTCGTTTTTTGCGATGAAAAAAAACCCGACGTTTTTTAAAACGTCATTTAAATTGATCATGTGTGGGCAAAACCAAAAAAAAAATTCCAACATGCTTGAATTTTTTGTGTCGTTTTTCAAAACTTTGTTTTTTGTGTCATAAAAAGTGATGGTGTGTGGGCAAAACGACGTTGAAAACAACGTTTTTAAACCCGCGCATGCTCAGAAGCAAGTTATGAGACGGAGCTTCAATGGAAAAGAGTGCCGTCCAACGTGGTGTACGTCACCACGCTTTGCTAGAGCATTGTAGAAAAACGATGGTGTGTACGCAACGTCGTTTTGGAAAATGAAGTTTGAAAAACGTCGTTTTTTTTCATGATTGAAAACGTCGTTTTTTTTCATCGCAAAAAGTGATCGCGTGTACGCGGCATCAGAGTGGAGAGGGGTGACCTGAAGTGTGGCAACTTAAAATCGCTTTCTGATGGCTGTTTGAGGGTCATGGCAGTGTGATAAGCAGATTGGTATTATCACAGTAGTATGGAGTGAACTTTTCCGAAACACTGGAGGTGGTGTTGGGATCTTTCCTTTGGAGTTCTGACACTTTATGGACTAATTTTGGACTTTTTTTATCTTTATATTTTAGTGCTGCATTGTGACATATAACATGCTCATGTAGCAAGTTTACTGTCATTGTGGAGGAAACCACCTACTACTTTGGCAGTGAATTGGAGCAAAAACTAAATACCATGTAAACCAAAACGTGCACACACAAAAAATTGCAGAGCGCATGAATGTCCCCTTCCCCTCCTAAAGATGAAGGACCTCCCTAAAAAACGTCTCTGCACCTCCAGGTGCAAATCTTCTGGACAGAAAAAGATACCAAGATTCACCTAGCCAAAAGGCCCAATGGGCCCTTTTCCTTGTGGCTTACTGAAGCCAGACACGGGCAGAAGAGCAAGACCCCCTGGGCAGAGGAAGAACGAACCTAAGGCCACACATCCTTCCCCTAGACTTCAGGGCAGGCCTAAAGACCCATATCCTACCATCCTTAGTGAGTGAAAAAAGACACACATATGGATTAAGGTGACAAACATGAAGGAAAATAAACAAAAGTGCCGGTATATGATATAATAGCTATGTCTTGCGGTCTGGTAACTAAAACTGCCCCCGGTCTTGGCCAAACGGCAAAGCCTCAAACAGCAGGGTCTTAAACTCATATTGATACTCAGAGCACCCCAGGTCATCACTCCACTTAATATCGTGGGCTCTGTGCCTTTCCAGCCTTCAGTCATATCAACTGACTCAGCTCAAATCAGGAGGTATTGGTCCCCTTGGGTCCCTCCACACTAGGGAAGTACTACCGACCCCACCTTACACAGTGGGGAATTTAATTCAGATTCCTTCTCAAGAAAAAGGTCCCTCAAGACCCCCATCATGCCATTATGACCTCAGGACCCCTCAAAATCATGCGTCAGGACCCCCATCATACATCCAGTCATTCAGCCAAAAGGTCAGAAGATGGCACAGCACCCCTACTGGACACTGATAAGAGGGTTCTATGAGTTCTACACCTGATCTTAGACAAAAGGTCGAGAAGCGATATAAAATGCAACACATGATAGAATCAAACTCCCTTTACATGACTGGGTAGCGGTGTCCTTAAAGGGTCACTAAAGGAATTATTATTTTTAGCTAAATAGCGTCCTTTACGTTACTGCAGTGCTGTTTTCATGTCCTCATTGTTCATTTTTGCTTTGATGTTACTGTAATTCTGCTTTGATCTCCACACTTCCTGGTTGTCTGTTTCCTTATAACCACAGTGCTGGAAGGTTTGTCACTGTGGTCACTAATCAAGGAGGTGTGATTACTGTGTGTAAACTGAAACTGGCTTGGTGCTGAGGAGTTTTAGACAAACCCTCACTGCCCTCTATTGGCTCTCTGGCTCTGTACATCAGAGAGACAGGAAATGACAGCAAAAACGAAACTAGAACTGTAGGTTGATTATATGATTGATTTTTATCTATTTTTAATCATTTTTAAAAGGAATCAGTTAACTTGTATGTCTCTATACCCTGTAAACAGTCATTTCAGCCCAAATTTTTTATTCCTTTAGTGACCCTTTAAGGTACATTGTTTCAGTAAACCTGTGTCTGACAGTAGCACACAAAGTAGGCAGGTATCAAAAGACTTGTACTTACAGAGTTGTGTATGAAATAGGGATTTTAGTAACTTTCTCTGTAAGCTTTTCATTTTACTTAGTATAGTAGTATGAATTTCTTCTTCAGGCAGATACTTACCGAGAAAGCTGAACCATTTTGGCCTTTGTTATGAGGAATCCTGAATCAAGAATTGCTTCAATAATTGAACCCATCTTGGTTACAGCATCAGGTTTAATCATAGCCAAAGTTCTGTAGAGAAAAAATACAGATGGGAAAAAAATCAAGTTTTGCAAGATAGAACATCATTTTTTTTTTTTTTTTTTTTTTTTAATATAGCAATCAGTGTGGGTCAAAGGATAACCAACATTCATTATATGCAAAGTATGCAATATATATATATATATATATATTTTTTTTTTAGGATGACTATGTGACAGTCTGGTCATCTGCAGGTCATACACTACTATATATAAGGAATGGAAGTCTTTATGACTGCTTATATTGCTGTGTATGTGACTAGTCTTCCAAGAAACGATTATCTGTCATAAGCCATTCAAAACTCAGATTCGTCTTCTACATACTTACTTTGGTGAAGTTACCCAAGAATCCATGAAGCTTTTCCTGGATCAAAAATGCCTTGTCACTTATGGCTAAAAGTATGTTATTGTTCATCAAAACCAGAACTGGTGTATTAATGACAATATTAAAAAGAAAAGCATGGCCAAAGCTTTTTTGGCTGTACTTATACTGTGGGCCACAGGAGTGCACTTATTTTTGCTTTCCTGTGACCTAGAGACGGCTGATAGTAAGCTGTTGCCCACTATTAGCTGAAGTGGCAGAGCTGCTCCAGAATCTGGAAGGATCGTGATAATATATGAGAGCCAAAGCTACCTGTGCGCACCCCTGCCCTGCCCATCACTCCAGTGAGCACACGAAGAGCAGAGCAGAGGGCAGTGGCTGAAAGTCACTGCTCTCTGCTCAGAGCCAGCCAAGAACTGAGTGATCAGCAGTCATGTGATTGCTCAGTTCTCGGGCTTAGAGCCAACATGGGCCAGCTGCAGAATTAGACCGATGCTGTAGCACAGAGGTATGTGTGTGTTTTTTGTTTGTTTTTTACAAACTGTGGCATAAACAAAGGCTAGGTGCTTGAGATACACTATGTATCACAGTGCATGCTTTCTTATGGGGGAAACTAAGGTAGAATCTGATCTGGGTTTTCCGGGCCACCTTGGCAGTGTGGGCTCCGAAACCCATGCTATCTCCTAGCAATTCTCTGCATAGCAGCACTGGATGATAGAGGCAGGATCAGTGCTAGGCCTGCTGTTAATTTAACACAATGACTTTGTGCTTAGCACTTCTGCTTTCAGTGCTAAGGCACCTAGTTGTATCATGATCAGAGCAATATCTGCATGGTGTTTGCCTGCTTTCCTTCTGATTGTGTAGGTTTCCTGTTGGTAGTCCAATTTCCTCATACACTCCAACGCCAGGTTGTTAGGTAATTGGTTTTTGTCCAAACTGACTCAAGTATGTGTGTATGCATGTGAAAGCAGGGCCTTACATTGTAAGCTCCTTGAGGGCAGGAACTGATGTAAATGTACAGTAAATTGTCGGTACTATACCAATACCTGTAATAATAACTACAAGACTGGGGAGCACATGGGTGACATTATTAGTGTGGTAATGCATTTAGATGTCCAAGTAGTGGGCAGGTGTGTGTCTTTGACCAAGCTGTAGAAAATTAAGGTCACAGACCAGCTCATGCTGCCTGGTAGAGGTTTTTGGAAGCGGTGATTGGCTGGGCAGTCTTCTGGGACCTGTGACATTGAGGCAGAGGCGAGAGGTGATCTTCCTTTCCAGCGCCGCAGCATCAGTGGGAGCTGGGTGCCTCTAAAAACAGGGTGCCTGCCCCCCCCTCAAAAAAAATCACATGCCAAATGTGGCATGACAGGGGGTCACCAACACATAAAGCGGAAGTTCAATTTTTTTGTGAAACTCCACTTTAATGCATTCTTTGCATTAAGGTAAAGAAAACTGAATGCAGCTCCCGTGCCCCCTATTATACTTACCCGAGTCCCTCTCGATCCAGCTATGTGCATGAGAACAGCAGCTCTACCGGGTCGCTCTCCTCGTTGGCTTGTTGTAAATCACAGCCAGAGAGTCAATGAGGAAAGAGTGGGGGACGGGGCTTACTATTGGGAGCGCTTGGCAGGGGGGGACCAAAAAAGAAGAGGATCAGGGCTGCTCGGTGCAAATCCATTACACAGAGTAAGTAAGTATAACATGTTTGTTTGTTTTTTTGTTTTGTTTTACTTTAACCTTTACAATCACTACGTTTTTGAGACTCTAAGGGCCAGTTCACACCATTGAAACTTAGTATGGAATCTGGATGCATGTACGTTTTTGAAGCGTTTCCGGTGCGCTTTTGATGCTTTCTAGTGCATTTTAACCCCCCTTTTCTTCTCCACCTAAAATTAGGATGTGTGCGTTCTAGTGCGTTTTTGGTGCATTTAGGTGCCTACCAGAGTATTTTTGATGCGTTTAACCGCATTCCAGTACAGTTCAGTGCAGAAAAAAATGCAGCATGTTCTACTTTTTCTGTAACTGAAATGCACTGGAACTGACCTTACTGGTGTCAACTATGCCATTGGAAACCATATAACCTACTATACATGTGTTTCTGATGCAGAAAAAAAAAACTGGACTGCATGTGGTGTGAACTAAATACACAAAAGAAAAAGTAGGCATATACACATCTCAGTCATAAAGAAAAAAGACAGGGGTTATAACCATCCAACGTGATTTTTTTTTTTTAAGTTTTGTCTTAGTTCTACTTTAATAAATATTCAGTCCACAGGGCAACATGACCTAGTCCTAGTTTACAGATCTGTCAGCCATTTTAGATGTCTGTATTTATATAGACTGATGAAAGATATCACTGCTGATCAAAGCTAAAGGTGATCGCTTTTATTCACATCACTTATGTACGATTTGTTTTTGTGTTAAAAACATTGCAATTTTACAGTTACATTACTGGACTTTATCATGAAAAAAGCTTATAGGAGAAACTGCTCTTATTCTTTACAGCAATCACATTCTTAAAGCCCTGTACACATGATTGGTTTGTCTGATGAAAACAGACCGATGGACCGTTTTCATTGGACAAACCGATCATGTGTGGGCCCCATCGGTTTGTTTTCCATCGGTGAAAAAAAATAGAACATGTTTTAAAATTTTCCTATGGATAAAAAACTGATAGAAAAAAACGTCGTCTGTGTGGAACTCCATCGGAGAAAAATCCATGCATGCTCAGAATCAAGTCGACGCATGCTCGGAAGCATTGAACTTTTTCTCAGCACGTCGTAGTGTTTTATATCACCGTGTTTTGGCACGGTCGGATTTTAGACTGATGGTGTGTAGGCAAGACTGATGAAAGTCAGCTTCATTGGATATCGGACGAAAAAATCCATCGGATAGATTCCATCAGATATCCGATCGTGTGTACAGGGCTTAAGTCTCGTACACACGACCGGTTTTCCCGGCAGGAAAACTGCCAGGCGAGCTTTTGGCCGGGAAACTCGGACGTGTGTATGCTCCATCGCAGTTTTCCCATCAGGAAAACATCCGGGAACCCCGGTGGGAAAATAGAGAACCTGCTCTCTATTTTCCCGTCGGGATTCCTGGAATTTTTTTTTTTTTTTCGCCAGATCTACTACTTACCTATGGGAAACACTGCGAGGCAGTGCCGATGGAGCATACACACGGCCAGGATTCCCGGCCAAAGCTCCATGTCAGTTTTCCTGCCGGGTTCCCAGCAGACTTTTTACCGCCAAGAAAACCGAGCGTGTGTCTCTTGCATCGTATAGAACAATAAAATGTAATTATTTCCTTGAGCAAATGGTGATCTAAAAAGTCTTGTGGACCAGCTATCCTTGTTTCCTACAACCACCAATCAGATCTTGTCTTTCATGGTTTCAGTGCTAATTTGGAGAATAAAGGGAATTATTGCTTTGGTTGCTTTAATTAACTAAAACAGGTCCTCTTGCCAGCGCTCTCAAACATTGCTTTTGCTGTTTGAGAAAAAAATGTCCCAACTGCATGAAAAATAGCTTACTGACCCAACTTGCTAGGAATGTGACAAACAAAACAGGATTTATACAGTAAGCCGATTTTATCTTCTGATGCTGTACCATGAACACAGAAGTTGAAATTAAAGTATTAAGCCTATCTTTTATTAGGTGGAAACAGAAAATTTGTGTCGAATTCATCAAACTTACTTTTCCATTTTGCTGCCAAGCCTGCGGGCAGTATATTGATCTCCGTAGTCAACAAGATGAAGATGACGAGAAAATACATTTATTTTGTTGCCAACATATAAGTCTTCTTTATGTAATGCTTCATACTTGGTACGCCTTAAAAAAACCCGATGGCTCTTCACATCATACTGTAATGACAGAAATACATCAGGAGTAAAAATAAATAAAATGACTGACACAATAAAATAAACGCCATTGAAAAAGTTGATGCATGTGTATTACCCATGCGTCTTTATTCCATTTGAGCCTTTGCTTTTTAATATAGCTATATGCAAGTTTCCTGCTAGATTTCTTAAAAACTGTAAGATTGGTGTTAACCTTTGACATATCTATAATGTTTAGATAAGTGGTCTCCAAACTGCCGCCCGGGGACCAGATATTGCCCTTTATCCAGCCCTTGGAGCACTCCTCCTCCCACTGAAACCATCAAAAGGGCACGATTCCTCCCAATGACAGGCAAAATTCCTTCTATTGCTACCAACGATGAGCACTATTCCTCCCACTGACATCAACAATGGGGCAGAATTCCTTCCATTGACAACAACGATGGGGCAGCATTCCTCCAACTAACACCAACAGTACTATTCCTCTCACTGACACCAACGATGGGACACTATTCCTTCCACTAACAGCAAAGATAGGGCATTGTTTACTCCCACTGGATGCTAGGCCATTTTTCACTCCCACTAGTCCTAGCCCTTTGTTTAGAAAGTTTGGCGACCCCTGGTCTAGATGAAATTGCTTGAAGAAACCATAAACATAATTAATGCTATAGAAATACTGTTGTGTGTACAGAGACCTTTTATAAGAGCAGTCCGGATACACAATTTCATTTACAAGGAAACAAGCAAAATAATAGGAATTTTTGCACTTGTATTAGGTCTCGTTTACACATGTGCTAAAAAATATGTGGTTGCTTCATGGTTTTATTGTCCCATGACCACTCAGCAACAGGTTAACATGGCCACCGGCCATGTTAGTACTTACTGCCACAGCTGTGGTGTAGCAAAAATTATAACACAGGTCAAGTTTGGTGGACAATACCACTGGCAAATGTGACCTAGCGGATAGGGCTGTACCACAATTGTGTTTAATGATCCCAGTTGCTGAATAGTGCTATGGGCTTTCAAGGGTCAAAACAGGTGTCCAAGATGCAACATATCACCTCTGAGCCACATGTTTGGCTTGACTTGGTTGATGGGAAGATGTATGGAGCCAATTACAGGTCAATCTTAGAAGAAAACCTGTTATGCCCCGTACACTTGATCGGAAACTCCGATGTGAGCTTTTGAGCAGAAATTCCGACCGTGTGTATGCTCCATTGGACTTTCCGCCAGCAAAAGATTGAGAGCTGGTTCTCAAATTTACAGACAGAAAAAATTCCTATTGGAAAATCCAATCGTCTGTAGGAATTCCGACGCGGAAAATTCCGATGGATGCTCGGAAACAATTCGACGCATGCTCAGAAACATTGAAATTCATTTTCTCGACTAGTCTTATGCCGCGTACACACGGTCGTTTTTTGTGATGAAAAAAAACGACGTTTTCTGTAAAGTAAAAAACTGCGTTTTTGAAACTTTCAAAGACGATGTTGCATACACACCATCGTTTTTTCACAAAAAGCGAGGTTACGTTCACCACTCTTTTCCATTGAAGCTCGCTTCATAACTAGCTTCTGGGCATGCGCGGGTTGAAAAACGTCGTTTTAAACGACGTTTTTGCTACACACGGTGACTTTTTGTGAAACAAAAAACGACGTTTTGAAAAACGACACAAAAAATTCAAGCATGTTGGAATTTTTTTTTGGTCGTTTTTTTTAAGACAGAAAACGACGTTTTGCCCACACACGATCAATTTAAATGACGTTTTAAAAAACTACGTTTTTTTTCATCGCGAAAAACGACCGTGTGTACGCGGCATTAGTGTTGTACGTCAGCGCATACTTGACGGTCGAAAGTTCTGAGAACTTTTGTGTGACCATGTGTATGGAAGGCCAAGCTTGAGCGGAATTCCGTTGGAAAAACCATCCAAGGTTTTTCCAATGTAAAATCCGATCGTGTGTATGGGGTAAATAAAATTTGCAAAAGACATGAGACTGGGGTAAAGGTTCGCCTTCCAGCGGGACAACAACCCTAAACATACAACCAGAGCTACAATGGAATTGTTTAGATCAAAGCATATTCATGTGTTAGAATGGCCCAGTCAAAGTCCAAACCTAAATCCAATTAAGAATCTGTGGCAAGGCTTGAAAACTGCTGTTCACAGACGCTCTCCATCCAGTCTGGCAGAGCTTGAGCGATTTTGTAAAGAAGAATGGGCAAAAATGTCACTGTGCAAAGCTGGTAGAGACATGCCCAAAAAGACTTGCAGCTGTAATTGCAGTGAAGGGGGGTTCTACAAAGTATTGACTCAGGGGGGCTGAAAACAAATACACGCCACACTTTTCACATATTTATTTGTAAAAAAAATTGAAAACCATATATCATTTTCCTTCCACTTCACAATTTTGTGCCACTTTGTGTTGGTCTAGCACATACAATCCCAATAAAATACAATTACGCTTTTGGTTGTAACATGACAAAATTTGGAAAATTTCAAGGGGTGTGAATACTTTTTCAAGGAACTTTACAAAGTATAGGAACATGAGAGCAGTAAAACAACTAAATAAGGGAAGGGTCCAATATTTTTCATAGCTAATCACGGTCTTTTTTTTTTAACCAGAAAAGCAAGTTTATTGAGATGTGTACAAGTACAACAAGATATAGAATACAGTTTCCATTACGTCATAACATACAGTGCAGGTCAAATATACATATTCCTCCCTTACAGCAGTTATGTCTCCTAAGCCTACTTGTGGTGACAGCCCCAAATGACGTCCAAGGGGTTCCTAATCATACCTTTATTCTAACTCAGTTCCCCCCTCCCCATGGTCCAATACCAAATTATCATCCTCAAATTACTCAGTGCACGTCTCCCCATCCTCCAGCCAACGATCCCAAACATTAGCAAACTTCTGAGGGCGCCCCCTGTGTTTATAAATCATTTTCCTATAAGGCAGTACAGCGTTCATTTCTTTTTTCCAGTCTCTCAGTGTCGGGGCCACCGCCTGCATCCAGACCTTTGCTACCACTTTTCTAGCTAAAAATAGTGATTCACACATAAATATGGTCTGGTATTTATCAACCTCCACATCAGGCAGTAACCCCAATAAGCAAAGTTTCGGATCCATCCCCACCGGTGTTCCCATATTATCATGTAAGAAGTGTGTCACTTGCAGCCAGTATGCCTGTATATCCGAACACTGCCATAGCATATGGAAGAATATTCCCTCCACCGCTGAACATCTAGGACACAATGGGCTCCTTGTGGGTTGAAACTTCGCCAGTCTTAAAGGTGTAAGATAAGCCTGGTGAAGTATGTACAGCTGTGTCAGCCTATCTGAGATCTTAGGGGATGCAGCCTTCACCCCCTCCATAACCTCTCCCCAGTCCTCTGTCTCAATCGGTCCCACGTCTCGCTCCCACTGAGTTCGCGCTGTCTGAACCACTCTGTTTATCTTGTGCTGTCTAATCACGTAGTATATATTGGATATAAGTTTGGTCGAATCAGCTCCAAAGATAACATCCAATACGGGCGGGGTACTAAGATCTGGTGTCACCTCAGCCATCTGTGTCCTAAGTGCGTGCCTAAGCTGCAAGTACCTGAATAGAAACTGCTGCGGTAGGGAGAACTCCCCCCGCAGCACCGAGAATGGCTTAATACCGTCCGTCTCCAATACCTGGGACAGGTATAACACACCATAAGAGGCCCAGAGTCGGGCGTCCGGCACCGAGTCCAACTCGGGCAGGGCCCCGTTACTCCACAGTGGTGTGTGTGAATGCACGTGTGACCGGTTCTGTTTTTTAAGAGCTATATCCCATACTCTCTGATGGTGCAATAGCATTTTGGCCCCAAACTGCAACGTCGTGCACCCCCCCCTCCCCTTCCTGAACACCGCTTGGCAGGGAGTGTGGAAGGCACTACCTGGTCTGTTACAGACCAACGAGCTATATCTCCGTGTCTCAGACTTATTATAATGGTATAGGTGCGATAGCTGTGCTGCCACATAATAATCCTGGAGATCCGGCAGGGAACAACCCCCCTCCAGTGTGGGATTTTTAAGTATGTTCCATGCTAGCTTATGTCTGCCTGAGCCCCAGACAAAGGAGTTCAATATTGCCTCCATCTGCTTGAAAATCTTCAGAGGGAGGTATAGGGGAGCGTGCCATACCATATACAGAATTTTGGGCAATAAAATCATCTTAACTAGATTGATTCTCCCCATTACTCCTAAAGGTAGTCTCGCCCAGGCCTGGGTTCTGGATTTAATAATCGCAAATAAAGGATCCACATTCAAAGACACATACTCCTGCAGGTCCCTGGTGACCAATACCCCTAGATATTTAACCACTGCCACTCTTTGTAGTGGCAGCTCCGGGGTCATCTCCTGTGGGGGGAACAGATCCAAGGGGAGAATTTTAGATTTGTCCCAGTTAATCCTCAACCCCGAGAAACGGCCCGCTTCCTCTATTATTGCCAATGCCGCCCTTAGGGATGGGCCCTGGTCCGCTAGGTAGAGGACCGTATCGTCCGCATACATCCCTATCTTGTCCCAGTTGTCACCTTTCTTAAGTCCCACCACCTCTGGGTCTGTTCTAATGGCCATAGCCAAGGGCTCCGCCACCAAGGCATAAAGGAGTGGAGACAGGGGGCACCCCTGTCTCGTACCTCTCTCCAGGGAGATCTGTTCCGAGAGCCATCCATTAACAAATATCCTGGCCTTAGGGGTATGGTAAAGGAGCTGAACCCACTTAATAAAATTAGGGCCGAACCCAAAACACCGCAGGCATTCCCATAAATACGGCCATTCGACGGAATCGAATGCTTTGGCCGTATCTAGTGCCACCACTACTCTGCTGCCTATATGGTCGTGTTGTGCTTGAATATTCATGAACAGCCGACGTATGTTCATGGCTGTGTTTTTCCCCGGCATAAATCCGGTCTGATCCGGATGTATCAGGGAAAGGATCACAGTATTCAACCTGGAGGACAGAATCTTAGCAAGGATTTTGATATCCACTGGTAATAGGGATATTGGCCTATAAGACTCCGGGTATCTTGCATCCTTGCCCGGCTTGGGAAGAACTATGATCTGAGCCTCCTGCATTGATGGGGGAAGCACCCCCGAGTCAAATATGGAGTGAAACAGAATTTTAAGTCTAGGGATCAAGGTTTCTGAGTATGTTGTGTAGAATTCCAGGGGCAGGCCATCAAGGCCCGGCGCCTTGGACTTCGCCAACTGTGACACTGCATCCGCAATGTCTTGAGTGGTTATGGGGGCTTCCATCATTTTAAATTGTTCCGGGTTCAATCTGGGAAATTGCAGCCTATGCAAGTACTCTCTAATTTCTTGGGGGGTGTTTTGACACTGAGGCCTATACAGATCTTCGTAGAATTGTTTAAATTTATCTGCTACCGTTGAGGGGTCCGTAATGACAGAGCCATCCGGCTCCGCCAGAGAGACCACAACCGGGGGCCTGTCCTCCAGATGCGCCAGGTAGGCCAACATCTTTCCTGCCTTCTCCCCATGTTCGTACACCCTGGTTTTGCAGAAGAATACGCTTTGTTTAGCCTTTTCTATCAGTAGTTGCGACACCACCCTGGACTGTAGTTTCACCCTAGTAAGGTTTTCCACAGATGGCTGGGTATTATAAGCCTCCTCGAGGTCCCGCAGCGTAGTCCCTGCCATATCGACTATTTCCCTGGAGGACGCCTTCAACCTATTGATCCTGGTGTCTAATAGTCTACGTGCGTGTAGTTTAAATGCATCCCAGTGGTCATTGGTCCATGTCGGGTCTCGGCCCCCAGAAAAAAAAAAGTTCAAGTCTCTCTCTATATCATCGTGGTCTGTCAGGGTAGTCAGCCAAAAAGGGTTAAGTCTCCACATTCTCCTAGGGGCCCTCCCTTGTAGGGACAACTGGACCCAGCATGGAGCATGGTCCGACAGTGCCCGGGGCGCAAACCCAGCCCCAACCACCCTTGACAGCAGAGGCCTCGACATGAGAATATAGTCTATACGCGACATGGTAGAGTGACTAGTTGAGTGACAAGTATATGCTCTAGCCCCTGGGTTCCTATGCCGCCACACATCTACCAGAGCAAATTCTTGAATCAGTCGGCTCAGTCTGGTCTGTCTGGGAACATCTAGTCCCCCCCCGCTACCCACCGGTCGATCTAAATAGGGATCCATGACCATATTAAAATCCCCCATCCACACAGCAGGGGCGGCTGGGTGCTTAGCCATAAATGCCAAACCCGCAGTCACAAGTTCCGAACTGTAGGGGGGGGGGGGATGTAGCACACGATCAGTACCACTGGGCCCCCACCAATAAGTGCATGTACAAAAAGGTGCTTCCCCTGTGGGTCCGACTCTAGCGCCAACAATTCGAATGGGGTGGCCTTAGTAATCAGTAGTGACACCCCCCTGGAGAAGCTGGTATGTGTGCTGTGGTACGCCGAGCCTATCCATGGACGCTTCAATGCAGCCTGTAAGTGTCCTGTAACATGGGTCTCAGTTAAGGCTATAACATTTGCCTTTTGTGCTTTTAGATATGCGAGAGCTGCCGTGCGTTTGATTTTATCTCTCAAGCCTCTGACGTTCCACGTCAGGAACTTAATCGTTGTCATGACTCCCCTTGACACATATCCCCCCGCCGGACTGTCCAGTCCCGCAGATCTCTAGGTAAAAATACAGAAATCATATCCATCCTTACATATAGCAATACATGCCCCGACACATCTCTAACATGCTTTAAACACATTTTAAACCCCTGAAGGCCACAACGGTGGCCCTGCCCGAAGGCAACCTTCCCCCCTCCCAGCCCATCACCCCCCGAACTTGGTGAAGGCATTTGACTCCCAAACATAACAGTGATGCGAAAAAAAAGAAAAACCAAATTCTTCCTGCTGTTTGCACCAGCAGGAGGCGCAGTACTTATGCTCAGCATTGAGCTAACATCAGCATCATATAGTATTTGTAGGAGAGCGATTGTCCACTGAACAAGATGTGGATCCAACGCGGGGGGTATCAAAACTCCCCAAACAAATGTCTGGTTTGAGCTCCTCTTGCATGTGTAGGAAAAAAATCCTCATGTGTGCCCGCATGCCATGCAGCTGCCTGTAGTTATAATTTGAAATAAACATCTTCATTCCTCCCTCAGTCGCCCATTATTCAGGCTCCAAAAGAAGAAAATTTTAAAAAAATAAAAGAGGGAAACCCCCCCCCCCCCCCTCTCCGCCCGAATCTCACGCAGGGACCACAAACTGAGATGATCCTCCAGAGTAAAGAAGGAAAAATAAACCACAACAAGGAAGGGGGGGGGGGGGGCAGCATGACATCACCCCCAGACCAGGGGAGAGGGGGAATGGGGGAAAAAACAACAAGGGGGGGGATCCAGGAGCACCATGTGCATTCCAACTCAGTCAAGGAAGTCCACTGTGTGGGACACGGGCCCACTCCCATCCTGGACACCCAGCGTATACTGTGTCAAACACTGGGAAGCTTCCCCCCCTCTTCCCCCATGCAAAGTACTCACTGACATCCATGGTTCTTGCTACTCTCTCCGTCCCTTTCGATCCAGCCACGCTGCAGCCGCTGCGGGGGTATCAAAGAACTGTGCTCTTCCATCCTCTTCCACTCTGAGACGGGCCGGGAATAGCATGGAGTACTTGAGGTGCAGCACCCGGAGACGGCGTTTCACATCCTGGAATTGTGACCGTTTCTTCTGAACTTCATTGGAGAAATCCGGGAACACCGCCACATGACCATTGCCCAACTGTATATTCCCCTTTTCTCTAGATAGCCGCATAATGGTGTCCCTGTCCCTGAAATTGAGGAATTTAGCAATAAATGTGCGGGGGGGAGCCCCCTCGGGCGGAGGCTTTGCCGGGATTCGGTAAACTCTTTCCACCGCGAACATCACTGAGAACGCCTCTTTGCCGTATGTATTGATCAGGAGATTTTCCAGGTACCCGACCGGGTCCCTGCCTTCTACTCTTTCCGGCAATCCAATGAAGCGCAGATTACAGCGCCTAAGTCTATTCTCCATTTCGTCCTGGTGGGAGTGGAGCTGTTGAACCTGTCTCTTCAGCTCCTCCACGTCCTGCTGCATAGGGTGTATGATGTCCTCTGCCTCACCAATCCGGGTCTCCGCCTCCGTAACCCTGTCCCTCACCGCAGCCAAATCTTGCCTCATAAGTGAGATGTCTATTTTAACCTCATCTATTTTGGCAGTGAGGGTGCCCTGTAGTGCAGCGATAGCCTCCAGCACCTTGGCTGTCTCAGCCGCATGGCGATCCTCTACCTGCTCCTCGCCGGCGCCATCTTTGGCCTGGTCCTCCTCCCCATCGTGGCGGAACTTAGCCAGCTTGTCTATTGCTGCGGTGGACTTCCTTGTCGGTGACATGCTTGTCCCTGCTCCCGCCGTCCTCCGATCTCTGTCTGTGCAAGGTAGGATCCAAAACGATCAAGCAGACTGGTAAACAGGATCTGTTACAAGAGGAGCTCCTCCACCACGCGTCTTACTCCATTGCTTGCCAGGCCACGCCCCACTAATCACGGTCTTTAACAAATTGTCTACCCCAATCATTATTCATAGCAAGCTGTAGTGAAAAAATTAACAATAGGTTTCTAGGCTGTTCTAGGAGGATGCAGAGGACATCTTACATGAAGAGTGGGGAAGAAGCAGGAAAATAGAGCAGCTGGAACCTTCTAAAAGGGGTATGAAAGTAAGTGGGGGAGAGAGTCAAGAATACTGGAAATGAGGGTCCACTCCTTACCAGCCTAGCCTTGCCCAAAGTTGTCTCTCTTGGCTGCATCTGCATAGCAGCCATGTAGTCATTTAAGGGCTTTCCATGATACGTTTGTAATAGTCTTAGTCGTGTGCATAGGAAAAAAGGTATGTTGTAGAAGGTAATGAGATTGAATGTACAGCCTAGTACACACAATGAGATTATCGGACAGAGGATCAACCGGTTTTTTTTTTTTGCATACTATTCTCGGTATAAAATGCGAATAGCTTACTAAAGTAAAAAAAACTCTCGTACGACAGTAAAAAATAATCAGAAGTGCTTTAATGTATTTGTATTGTATTTTCAGACAAAAAATGTACTGATTAAACAAAAATTGCACACTCTGGTATCATACAAGATTTTTTTTGTGTTTGGAAAATTTCAGACGATAGCTGTGTACTAACAATCAGATTATCGTACAATCGCGTTGAATGGATAACTCTACCTGAACATTTACCTGTTGGTTAACTTCTTTTTCCATCACATGGTAATAGCCTTAGGGGCAAAAAAAAAACTCAAGAGGTTTGTCCTGCTACAGTGTTTTCTAGAGTTTTGACTAAACCCAATAAACAATATTTAGGCTAGAGATTAGCAATTTTAAAAAACTTATATAACAGGGAAGGTGTTCTGTGCCATCTTGATTTAAGTTTATAACAATTCTCTTGCACAGAGCCTTTGTAAATCATGATGTTGGTAGATTACCATTCCTCCAATATGAATGTTACTTTGCCCATGATTTACAGGGTGTGTAATTGGGAGTTGAGTTGAGAACATGTCCACACATAGGGTAGAGATAAGGAGGGCCGCCATCAGGGGGGGACAGCTCATGCACTTGTAGGGGGCCCGGATGCCTAGCAAGGCCAGGAGAAGGCAGGGGTGCGTGCACTGATTTCAATACAGTTGGCAGCTGCTCTGTGTCATTGAGTTCACATCGGGCTCATTAATGACACCACTGGCTACTTCCTGTATGTGCACTCCTTGTGTGTGCTGCCTGTACTGTATTCTGGAATGCAGCTCCTTACTGTGTCATGTGTAAACAAGAGCTGGGAATAGAAAGACCACCTTCACAAGTATGGGATGTTGTACAAGTAAAGGAAGGGGGCTGTTTGTGTACAGGGGGGTCAGAGCTGTGTGTATGTGTGCTTACAGATGTGTGTGTGTATGGGGGGCTGACATATATACAGATGTGAGAGGGGGCTGAGTGTGTACAGGTGTGAGGGGGCTGAGTGCGTACAGGTATGAGGAGGGGCTGAGTGCATACAGGTATGAGGAGGGGCTAAGTGCGTACAGGTATGAGGAGGGGCTGAGTGCATACAGGTATGAGGAGAGGCTGAGTGCATACAGGTATGAGGAGGGGCTCAGTGCATACAGGTATGAGGAGGGGCTGAGTGCATACAGGTATGAGGAGGGGCAGAGTGCATACAGGTATGAAGAGGGGCAGAGTGCATACAGGTATGAAGAGTGGCCGAGTGCATACAGGTATGAGGAGGGGCTGAGTGCATACAGGTATGAGGAGGGGCTGAGTGCATACAGGTATGAGGAGGGGCTGAGTGCATACAGGTATGAGGAGGGGCTGAGTGCATACAGGTATGAGGAGGGGCTGAGTGCATACAGGTATGAGGAGGGGCTGAGTGCATACAGGTAGGAGGAGGGGCTGAGTGCATACAGGTAGGAGGAGGGGCTGAGTGCATACAGGTATGAGGAGGGGCTGAGTGCATACAGGTAGGAGGAGGGGCTGAGTGCATACAGGTAGGAGGAGGGGCTGAGTGCATACAGGTAGGAGGAGGGGCTGAGTGCATACAGGTGTGAGGGGACTGAGTGCATACAGGTATGAGGAGGGGCTGAGTGCATACAGGTAGGAGGAGAGGCTGAGTGCATACAGGTAGGAGGAGGGTCTGAGTGCATACAGGTGTGAGGGGGCTGAGTGCATACAGGTGTGAGGGGGCTGAGTGCATACAGGTATGAGGAGGGGCTGAGTGCATACAGATATGAGAAGGTATGAGGAGGGGCTGAGTGCATACAGATATGAGAAGGGGCTGAGTGCATACAGGTATGAGAAGGGGCTGAGTGCATACAGGTATGAGAAGGGGCTGAGTGCATACAGGTATGAGGAGGGGCTGAGTGCATACAGGTATGAGGAGGGGCTGAGTGCATACAGGTATGAGGAGGGGCTGAGTGCATACAGGTATGAGGAGGGGCTGAGAGCATACAGGTATGAAGAGGGGCCGAGTGCATACAGGTATGAAGAGGGGCCGAGTGCATACAGGTATGAAGAGGGGCCGAGTGCATACAGGTATGAAGAGGGGCGAGTGCATACAGGTATGAAGAGGGGCGAGTGCATACAGGTATGAAGAGGGGACGAGTGCATACAGGTATGAAGAGGGGACGAGTGCATACAGGTATGAAGAGGGGCCTAGTGCATACAGGTATGAAGAGGGGACGAGTGCATACAGGTATGAAGAGGGGCAGAGTGCATACAGGTATGAAGAGTGGCCGAGTGCATACAGGTATGAAGAGTGGCCGAGTGCATACAGGTATGAAGAGTGGCCGAGTGCGTACAGGTGTGGGGGGGGGCCTGAGTGCGTCCAGTTATGAGGGGGCTGAGTGCATACAGGTATGAAGAGGGGCTGAGTGCATACAGGTATGAGAAGGGGCTGAGTGCATACAGGTATGAGAAGGGGCTGAGTGCATACAGGTATGAGAAGGGGTTGAGTGCATACAGGTATGAGGAGGGGCTGAGTGCATACAGGTATGAGGAGGGGCTGAGTGCATACAGGTATGAGGAGGGGCTGAGTGCATACAGGTATGAGGAGGGGCTGAGTGCATACAGGTATGTGGAGGGGCCGAGTGCATACAGGTATGAAGAGGGGCCGAGTGCATACAGGTATGAAGAGGGGCCGAGTGCATACAGGTATGAAGAGGGGCCGAGTGCATACAGGTATGAAGAGGGGCCGAGTGCATACAGGTATGAAGAGGGGACGAGTGCATACAGGTATGAAGAGGGGACGAGTGCATACAGGTATGAAGAGGGGCCTAGTGCATACAGGTATGAAGAGGGGATGAGTGCATACAGGTATGAAGAGGGGCAGAGTGCATACAGGTATGAAGAGTGGCCGAGTGCATACAGGTATGAAGAGTGGCTGAGTGCATACAGGTATGAAGAGTGGCCGAGTGCGTACAGGTGTGGGGGGGGCCTGAGTGCGTCCAGTTATGAGGGGGGCTGAGTGCATACAGGTATGAAGAGGGGCTGAGTGCATACAGGTATGAAGAGTGGCCGAATGCGTACAGGTGTGGGGGGGCCTGAGTGCATCCGGGTATGAGGAAGGGCTGAATGTGTACAGGTATGAGGAGGGGCTGAGTGCATACAGGTGTGAGGGGAGGCTGAGTGCATATAGGTATGAGGGGGGCTGAGTGCGTACAGGTATGAGGAGGGGCTGAGCCTCAGCTCTAAAAACACCCAACAAGACAAATCCCATTTGTTTCAATGGTCCCTGATCGGAGAGTTCTGCCGCATAAAACAAAATGCCTGTCGCTCAAAAAAGTACAGGAACTTCCGGTTCCGGCGCCACATGTAGGAGACGCTGACTCCGTGACCACCGCACCAAAAAACGGCATACAAAGCCCCCGCAGTGCCCCGGATCGCGGCAATTCTCACCCCCGCACATTGCTCGTGCTGCCGTGCATGGATCGCTACCTAACTCAGACCCGTACGCCGCGGGGATCCGACGCAGCAGGCACCGCGGCAGGAGACGCGGCTCCCACAAACATGGCCGCTACAGACATCACACGTGGCGCTCCTCCGTTTTAGGGACCCGCACTGCCAGCTCCATCAGGATGTCCATCGGGCACCCAGCCATCACCTGAGGCTATGGACACGCTTCTCCTCCCGGCGGAGGAACAGGTCAGCACACATGAGTGGATCGCTCAGGCTGTAGCAGCACTGCTCCTGCTAATATCACGGCTGCAGTGGACAGGGCAGTAGCAGAAGGGGTTAAACAGATCCGTAAGGAGATTGGGGAACACTCACTAAGACTGTCCACGGCCGAACAGCGCATCTCCTCATTAGAGGATGACCAGCATAACATTGATAGTGCCCTGGAGCGATTTGTACAAGATCAACAGCACTTGCATGATCGCATGGAAGACCTCGAAAATCGCTCCAGGAGGAATAACTTACAGATAATTGGCCTCCCTGAGACGCACAAACAGGGCTCCTTGCTGGACATTTGCTTAGCTACATTGCCTGAAATTCTAGGCTTAGGTCGCACGTGCGTTGTGGAAAGGGCTCATCGCATAGGTTCCCTATCGGAAGACCGAACCCGTCCTAGGCCAGTAATTGCACGATATTTAAACTATGCCGACCGTACCGACATACTACAAGCCTTTCGGAAAACGCACACAGCGGAGCTGGCGGGCCACAAACTTTTATTATTTGCTGACTACTCGGCGGAGGTGTCCCGCAAGCGCAAGGACTTCCAACCGATCTGTGCAGAGCTGTACAAAAGAGGCATCCGTTTCACCTTGGCCTACCCGGCAGTCTTACGCCTTCAAACCCCGGATGGGGAACAACATATAATCCAGTCCACGGACAAAGCCACGGACAAGGCCCTCCTTCAATCCATCTCCACGGAAGGAGCACCCTCAGCAACGTACGCCGACCGAACAAAGCAAGTCCCAAGAGACCAAAGAAGTCCTCGTAAGGATCCTCCCAAGCGTCTTAAACATACATCAGCATTGATATATCAAGATTCTGGCTGAAGGCTCATCACCACCACCATTTTCCATTTTCTATATGTGCTGGATACAATGGAAGTTTAACCTCACTCTCTTCATTCTCTTTATGCCCTACCAGGCCCTCACTAAAATTTTGGTTTGTATTGGCTTGGCTCAGAGATGAATAGTGTCGTGTCTACCATAATTGTCCGTTGACTCCAGCCAATTTTGCACTTTTGCTGCTGCACCCAGTGCCGCCTTTGCCCTTAGTGCAGGTCTTTTATCTTGTTTATGTTCCTTTTGTTTAGCCGTTTAACATGTCTGTATTAGCTAACTCACCGAAAGGTTTATCTATTAATGTTATGTTCAGGGGGTCTGTTTGCTTTCACCACCCTCCTTAGGGGGGGAGATCATGCATTTCTGCCACTCGGTCATTGGCCACTGTTTTATTTTTTTAAACCTACACTAGACCGTCTGTTCAGAGTGGTGTATGTAATATGATCTCAGTTCTGGGACATTGCCGGGATCGGCGATACCTCTTCGTGCGGTACAGCGGTACGTCCGGTGGGGGGAATGCATGTGGAAAAAAGTAAAGTCATATGTTGTGGTATATTTTTCTTTGGTTGCCAACTTCTTCTTTTTCTTTTTTTTTTCTTCTTGCTTCCTGCACTATCCTTCTTTTCCCACTGAGGGGATGGACTTGCCAATCTACTTCCTACTCCAGGGATACAATATCATATCTCGGCCTCCTAACACTCATCTGCTCCAAGGTAAACGACGCGTCCATAATTGCAACAACACTACCCATATTTACACACTATGTCCCAAGTTAACGTAGTCTCCTGGAATGTCAAGGGCCTACGATCGCCAGCCAAACGCATGAAGGTCCTCCGACATCTCAAAAGACTACAAGCCGATATCGCTTTATTGCAGGAGACACATTTAGAGGACAAGGATTTTACACGCATGCAGAAGCTATGGGTGGGGAAAGTACTAGGCTCAGCATCAATCAAACGTAAGGCAGGCACACTAATTCTACTACATAAGGACCTAGTATATGAGCTCTTATCGGTCACCAAAGACGGCGATGGAAGGCGTATTTCCATCCACCTGAAGTTCCCACTGGGAGATCTGAGGGTCTCCAGTATCTATGCCCCTAATTCCCCTGGCCAATCATACTTCACACAGCTAGCACCTGCCCTATCGATAGATGAGTGTATCCCACATTTGGTGGGGGGCGACTTTAACTCAACGCTTTGTGAGCAGGAAGACAGGTCAAAACCCCAAACCCTCTCTTCTCCAATCCGCGTTACTAGCCCCACTCCTTTCTCTCGCATGGCTCAGGCTCTAAATCTCCTCGATGCGTGGAGACTGCACCACCCTATAAACTCGGAATTCATGTTTTACTCCCCAGTCCATAAGTCCTTTGCTAGACTGGACTATTTTCTATGTACGCACTCGCTATTACCTCGGATTAACCACACAGAAATTCATGATCTGGTGAATTCCGACCACTCTGCCATCTCGATCTCGCTTAACTATCGTCGGCCAAATTCTTCTGTTAGACAATGGAGATTTCCGGCTTTCTTATCACAAAACAAAGGTTTTCAAACAATGTTGCGAGAAGCGTGGAAGGATTACTCGCAAAATAACATCCAACATTTAGACAATCCCAACTTATTCTGGGAGGCGGGAAAGTCTTGTTTAAGGGGAAAAATCATATCATACACGTCGGCGTATAAAAAGAATGCCCAGAAACAATATATAGAAGCTAGTGACCGGGTTAGGGCAGCACAGCTTCTTCTCAATACCACTCGCTCAGATGCTAATCTTAAAATATGGCAAGAAGCCAAGGACCACTTTGATACCTGGGCAGAGAAGGTAGAACAGATGAAGTTGTCTGCCTCACAACTATTCTACCACAAATTTGGTAATAAGCCGGGGAAACTCCTCGCGAGGCTAACCAAGGGCACTTATACCCCGACACATATCACGAGGTTGCGTAATCCTGATGGGTCCTTCTCTTCGTCACCCAACGAAGTGAACGAAACATTGCAAAAATTCTATGTTAAATTGTATAGTGAGGAACCCATAGATGCGAACCTTGCAGAGGACTGGTTACGAAATGTCACCCTACCACTAATTGACCCAGCCCACCTGAGCCGCCTAAATGCGACTATCACCCTGGACGAAATTAGTGATGCCATTAGGGGCCTCTCCAATGGGAAGGCCCCGGGACCTGACGGCTTTACCTCCGAGTTTTTCAAATTATTACTACCAAATCTTGCAAATACGCTTCGCTCGGTTTATACCCACATCTGGGAGGGGGGTCCTTACCTTCCTACAGGTCATGTAGCCAACATTAAGCTGATTGCCAAAAAAGGAAAGGACCCTCTTGACCCAGGTTCATATCGACCTATATCGTTGCTAAACGTTGACTCTAAAATACTGTCCAAAATAATAGCCACCAGACTGGGCGACATAATGCCTTCCCTTATACATCCCGCTCAATCGGGCTTCACCAAGGGCCGATCGGCGGCTGCCAACATACGTAAAGTACTGACGGCTCTTGAATACGCAAAAGCACATCCCTCTGATGACACAGTGATAGTTACGCTAGACGCCGAGAAAGCCTTTGACAACGTTAGTTTCCATTGGCTCTCCCTAGTTATGCAACGTTTTGGCTTGTCTGGTCCTTTTAGTACTTTTATACATAACATGTACTCGGCCCCCTCTGCTACGGTCACTGCGGCGGGAATACAATCCCCCCCTTTCCGTCTACACAGGGGAACGAGGCAAGGCTGCCCCCTCTCCCCCTTACTTTTCAATCTCGCAGTAGAGCCTCTCTCACGTCTTCTATCTTCATCTCCCCTTTTGCACGGTCTGCCTATTGGCCGCGAGGATATAAGGGTGGCTCTATTCGCGGACGATATACTTATTTTTTCCTCTTCCCCGCGCTCTGACATCCCCGCTATCCAAACGATTTTTGATACATTTCGTAAGTGCTCAGGTCTTAAAATAAATTTTTCCAAGAGTGAGGTTCTTCCTCTAGGCACACGCACTATATGCTTTGGTCTTCCCCCCTCCTCCCTCAAGATCTCGGGGAAATCTATCACCTACCTAGGATTAAAGATTGGCAGGGAACCATCCTCTCTTTACTACCTGAACTACCCTCCTTTGATAGATAGGATAGTAGGTGAACTGGACAGTTGGGCGGATCTGCCGCTCTCGTTCTTCGGGAGATGTGCTCTGTTTAAAATGATCAGCTTCGCCAGGTTGTTATATCCTTTACAAAGTTTACCTCTACTGCTGAAGCACAAAGACGTGCAAACTTGAAACAAAGCTGTAACAAAATTCATATGGAAGAAGGCGAGGCCGAGAATTGCTTTGACTAAACTTTATCTCCCGACGGGCGAGGGTGGTGTAAGCCTTCCCAATATCAGGCTTTATAACTTGGCCTGTCTTTTGAGAGTGGGCTTAGACTGGATACTACGTTCCTCTAGATACTCTAACTATGACCTGGAATCCTCTATGGTTAGTCCTGTGGATCTGGCGGCTCTTCTGCATAGCTCACTTCAAAAACTACCCGCTGCTATCAGACAAAATTCACTCTTCAGAGACACTATTGTGGCCTGGAGGGAAATTCGTAAAAAGTTAGGCCTGTCCCCATATGTCTCTAACCATCTTCCAATTGTTGGAAACCCCATGTTTACACCCAGTCTCCAATATGAACCTTTCTACAAATGGAAAGACAAAGGGCTAGTCACGGTTTGTTCTCTTTTCCAAGACAAGTCAGGGAACTTCAAGCCGTTCTCTCAGCTGTCGAATGAATTCTCGCTCCCCCCTACTCACTTCTACTCATATATGCAGTACATGGACTTCCTCAGTAAAATTTGCCCTAAGAAAACCATTAGAATCCAATCTTCCTGATGTCACGCTCTACCCTCTAGAAACGGACCCTGCACTCTTGCTATTTGGATGCCCCCCCCAACATGATCACCAATCCCCAACTTTCAACCTACTCCCTAAAAACACCCGTCGATGGATACTTCTTACACTACTTGTGGCCCGAAGAACTATACTGCACCAATGGATCTCGCGCACCCCCCCTTCCCTTTCAGCCACGATTAGAGATCTTAAATTGCTGCTCTACAAAGAAAATCTGGACGTGCTTACCTCCTCCCCACACTCTAAAGCCAAAGTTGAACAGAAGTGGCTGGGCTTCATCAAGTATAGCCTGTCGGCAGAAGAACAAATATCTCTTCTTTCCAACCCCTTTATTTTCTATGATTCTGATCACGATGGGAGAACGACACCTGTTACTTGAACTGACGATTGCCTTGACTTCCACCACCATTTCAAATCAATCCATTTCCCTTGGAGCCGAGAACGTTATATTGTGCAATATGTGTACTTTACCTTTTATGTTACAAGTATTTTCGTTAACTTAGGAGTCATTTCGGGTACTGTTTATGTTCAGTTACCTCCCACTCCTCTACCCCTCTCCCCAATTCTATACTCTTACCCCCTCCGCTCCTCTCCGCCTTTTCTATTCTCTCCACATTCCTACCCTGTGCTCTTTTGCTCTGCTTTTTTCTTTCTCACCTGCTATACTCTCTTCTCTTAAGGGTCTGCTTCTCTGCTGGATCATTTCAACAGGTCATTTGATAATGCCTGCTGTTGGATGTTCTATTTGCACTTTTCCTAGTTGATCTGAAGTTATATATTGCTTGTATATTCTTATGCAACCCTAATAAACTATTTTGGGAAAAAAAAAAAGTACAGGAGCTTCTTTTTTGGCAGATAACACGTGTTTTTAATTCTTTTACATTGCAAAAACTGCAAAAAAAACAAAACAGTAAAAACATCAAAAAAACACTTGTTAAACTGCAATGCCTAGGTGTGAACGGGCTGCATTCACGCCTGAGCCTTTTCAGCTCATAAAACACCAGAAAAAATGCCAGAGAAATGCCCAACAAGCAAAATTGCAGTAATGGCAAATGTTCACATCTGAGCATTTTGCAAAAAACTCCTGAAGCTCAAAAAAGAACACAAACTTGTTTTTAGGCAGATTACAGGTGTTTTTCTGCTTTTTACATTAGAGACCTTTTCACCTGTACAAAATCGCGGTAAAATCACACGACTTTCTGCTTGAAAAAAATACACTTAGGTGTGAATGCAGCCTTAACGAGTCTACCTCGAAGCAGGCTTCACATTTTTTGGACAAAATTTTATTCCCGACTGTTGAAAGCACTGATGACTTGGGATACACTTTTCATTTTCATATATTAAATTGTAAGAATGTTAACGTGCACTAAAGGATTCGGTGGGATGGCCAGTTGGTGGTCAGGCCTGGGACAGCCTAAAGCTGTGTAATATAATTCTGCTGACTGCCCTGGAGATAAGTTGTCTTTGTAGGGTGCTTGATTCAAGGATTATAATGCCTTGTTTCCACTGAGCGGATCGGTACGGTACGGTACGCTATTTTGGGCATTTCCATTATGAAAGCAGCCTATACAACCGAAGCATACCACATCATTCTGGGTCCTGCTTCAGATGTAGGGGCCATAGAAAATGGTACGGTTCGGTTAGGGCGGAGCTACTGGCTTCACACAATACATTCCACTGATTGGTGGACACACTAGGCATTTTTTCTAAACCCTGTATGGCCCCTGGCGGTCCGACTTGCAGTGGAAAACGCTCACCAGAATAGACTGGAGCATTCTAACCGTTCCAAACTGTACCGACCCGAACCGATCCGCTCAGTGGAAACGAGGCATTAGAGCCCTTTAACACTGCCAGTGCGGGCGCATTAGCGGTAAAGCGCCGCTAGTTTTAGTGGCTGAATAAATGGTTTAAAAGCGCCGCTGCCGAGGTGTTTTGCAGGTGCTTCGGCAGCGCTGCCCATTGATTTCAACGGGCAGGGGTGCCCCAAAGATGCAGCTTGCAGGACTTTTTTTAATGTCCTGCTAGGCCAGCACCCCCGTCTGAAAGCACTCGGGCTTTCACACAGACTGTAGATGAGGCATTTTTCAGGCGCTATTTTTAATGCTAAAGCGCCTGAAAAACACCTCCAGTGTGAAAGGGGTCTAAGAGAGTGAGGATCCTTCTGTACAGAAATTTGATCTGTGTGTGTGTGTGTGTGTGTAAGGCCTCGTACACACGAGGCAATTCATTTGTTCAAATCGGTCGGACCGACCGATTTGAACAAATCTGTCTGTTTGGATTTTGGTTTGCTCGCGTGTACACACGAGCAAACCAAAATCCCCGCCAGCAGACAGCGCGCTGACGTGTCGTGACGTGGCGGTGACGTTGACGCCGCCACGTCACCGCACCAGAAAGTAAAACACTTCCGCGCATGTGTTGAAACCATTCGGCGCATGTGCGAGAAGACATGTCTGCTGGTTAGCGTACTAACCAGCAGACATGTTGGGCGGACGGGTTCAGAGCCGACGGATTGGTAAGCATGCTTTCCAATCTGTCGGGTGGCCAAATCCGTCTGCTCGGCCGTCTGATTGAATCTGTCTGCTGGGACAGTCTAGCAGACCGTTTCCAGCAGACAGATTTGATCGTGTGTACGAGGCCTAAGTGTCTGATCTATCATCACTGTGAGATCTCTGTCGATTGTGAGTGATCCCCTAAATTGCAGCAGTGCAAAAACCTCCCTGTTTGGAAAAAAAAACAGCCCGGATTCTATTGTGTGGCCTAGAGCACTGCATAAAGTTTCTGGCTAAGCAAGGTGTGAAATCCGGGTTCTGCTTTATGGGCATCATAGTACCAGGCATGCTCTGCATGTGACATAGAAGCTACAAAGGTTAGATGCCACAAAACAGTTGGTCATGCACCATTTTCAGGATGTGTTTGAGGGAGATCCAAGGAATATCCTTTTTAAGTATGTATGTAGTAAACAATTGTTCAGTTGTGTTCCAGTTCATAACGGGTATGTGTAGATTCCAGTCTACCAATGGAATAATTTGACATGCCCAGAAATATTTACTACCATCTGTCCAATGCCTCCTTTGTGCCAGGTGTGCCATGCTGATCTTGGGAGGCTTCCTCTTCCACAGGACCCAACAGCGATTGTTTGCATAAGATTCAATAGTCACACGAAGCATGAAAAACAAGGCCTGTCCATAATTAGCGGTCCTGTTGCATACCATTCAACAGTTGAGCATAGTTTCATGTGAATATCTCTGAAAGACTGACTGCTAATTGGATTCCTAGGTATGCTATTTCATCTTTTTTCCATGTGAAAAGAAAATGAAGTTGTCAATGAGTCACTGTTTCAGGTGAGAGGAATATATTTAGTGCAAATGAGTTTAAGTCATTGATTTTTAGGGCTGGTCAGTGAGTAATATGTGTTTGAGTTCTTGTAGCAGAATAGGGAGGGTGGTGTGTGGTTCTGACAAAAATAAGAGTACCGTATATCATCAGCGAATACCGTTATCTCATATCATCCTCCTGCTTTTAAATAGAACTAAAGGTAACAAAAAAAAAATCTGTTTTGTTTTGGAAGAGTGGACTAGATTAGAACATGTGACAGTTTTTTTTTTTTTTTTTTCTGTTTTGGCTGTCTGTGTCCCCGTAACGGAGATTCACCCTCTCCATTTGTCCATTTATCATTAAAAGTGAAAGTTAGAAAGTAAGAAAATCCTAAACTTGGAGTTGTCCCCAAAAAAGTAATAGAGGGGAAATCTTCCAAGAGTGACAATAGTTCTGATGACCCTGTGTGTCCCAAGAGATTAATCATTATGCAGGCATTGCCTCTCACTTCCTGTTTTGGCTATGGGACAGGAAGTGAAGGTAAATATTCCCATTGGCACAAATGGGGCAAAAATAACCCTTACAGGGGTTATAACCTACCCTTACCCTATCCAAAATGAAGAAATAGTTTTGCCTATAGTTCTACTTTAAGGCCCTTAATATTGTGGTTTGACCGTAACCGGCAGAGAAAACGTTTGCGTGTTAGTGCGAAGACGAGAGGTGAAAGTGGACATCCATGTCTCATGCTATTATGGATCCCAACAGAAGGCCATTTACTTTGACCTTGGTCCACAGAGCAGTATAAAGTTGCATAATCCTGGCTGTCAACACCTTTCAGAGGCCTACAGCCATGAGAACCTTTCATGTAGTTCCAAGCTATACAGAGAAAGAACCTCTGTGCCCCATGGGTGGTAAGCCATTGATGTAGACATAACACTTTCAGGGTTCATTTACGCTTGTGGTTGCGGTAAAACCCCATGCAGAGGCGCATTGACGACGGTAAGGCCGCGGTGTCCCAGTGATTTCAATGGGCGGAAGCGGTGGGGGAGCGGTATACACGCTGCTCCTTCCCGCTTCAAAGATGCGGCTAGCAGGACTTTTTTTATCGTCCTGTTAGTGTACCACTCCAGTGTGAAAGCCCTCAGGGCTTTCACACTGGAGACACAGCAGCGGCTGTTTACGGTCGGTTTGCAGGCGCTATTTTTAGCGTAATAGCGCCTGCAAACCACTCCATTGTGAAAGGGGCCTTAGGCTGGTGCAAATTGTAGCAGCAGGAAACAGAGACTCCTGCTGCAGCTCTGAGCAGCTAGGTGCCGACCCAATTCACTTTAATGACAGGTCGCCGATGGCCGCAGCTGATATCAAATGCAGTGGCGGCCTGCCCATAGGGACGCACGGGCGCCCCCCCCCCCCCCCTCCCGCAGTCACAAAAAAAAAAAAAAAACGGGCCCTTTAAGAACTTTTATTCGGCTAAAATGTCATTTTGACATTTTAGCCAAAGTTCTGGCGGCCGTCTATAGAGGGCGCTGCAGCGCCACCCCCTCTCGCAAATAACACACGTTCAATGCAATGCATTGAACGTGTGTTATTGTTGTCAGCTGCCTGGTCTATTCATATAACCGGACATGGGTCGCCGGTTACCTGAATAGCGGCAGCTGGTTGGCTGAGGGGAACTCAGCCAACTTTGATAGGCTTTTCCAGTACCGCCCTCCAGCTCTCAGAAGTCTATACTCGGAGCGCAGGCAACCTGCGGTCCTTGCATAAGACTGACGGCCATTTCAGCCAATCAGGTTCCCGGATTCTGGTTACCAGGAACCTGATTGGCTGAAGCTTCTCCACGGCGGCAGAAGACATCGAGGGAGGACATGGAAGCGTCAGGTAAGTGTTTTTTTTTACAGGGAAAGGGGCATCATGGGGCACAGTGGCAACATGGGGCACAGTGGCATCATGGGGCACAGTGGTGACAAAGGGCACAGAGGCGACAATGAGCACAGTGGGGCACAGTGGTGACAATTGATGGCACAGTGACTGCATATGATGGCATGGCACAGTGGTGACAATTGATGGCACAGTGACTGCATATGATGGCATGGCACAGTGGTGACACTTGATGGCACAGTGACTGCATTTGATGGCATGGCACAGTGGTGACAATTGATGGGCACAGTAGCTGCGTTTGATGGCATGGCACAGTGGTGACAATTGATGGCACAGTGGTGGCGTTTGATGGCATGGCACAGTGGTGACAATTGATGGCACAGTGACTGCGTTTGATGGCATGGCACAGTGGTGACAATTGATGGGAACAGTAGCTGTGTTTGATGGCATGGCACAGTGGTGACAATTGATGGCACAGTGGTGGCGTTTGATGGCATTGCACAGTGGCACAGTGGTGGCGTTTGATGGCATGGCACAGTGGTGACAATTAATGGCACAGTGGCTGCATTTGGTGGCATGGCACAGTGGTGACAATTGATGGCACAGTTGCTGTGTTGCATGGCACAGTGGTGACAATTGATGGCACAGTTGCTGTGTTGCATGGCACAGTGGCTGCATTTGATGGCATGGCACAGTGGTGAGAATTGATGGCACAGTTGCTGTGTTTGATGGCATGGCACAGTGGTGACAATTGATGGCACAGTGGCTGCATTTGGTGGCATGGCACAGTGGTGACAATTGATGGCACAGTTTCTGTATTTGATGGCATGGCACAGTGGTGACAATTGATGGCACAGTGGCTGCATTTGGTGGCATGGCACAGTGGTGACAATTGATGGCACAGTGGCTGCATTTGGTGGCATGGCACAGTGGTGACAATTGATGGCACAGTGGCTGCATTTGGTGGCATGGCACAGTGGTGACAATTGATGGCACAGTTTCTGTGTTTGATGGCATGGCACAGTGATGACAATTGATGGCACAGTGGCTGCATTTGGTGGCATGGCACAGTTGCTGTGTTGCATGGCACAGTGGCTGCATTTGATGGCATGGCACAGTGGTGACAATTGATGGCACAGTGGCTGCATTTGGTGGCATGGCACAGTGGTGACAATTGAAGGCACAGTTTCTGTGTTTGATGGCATGGCACAGTGATGACAATTGATGGCACAGTGGCTGCATTTGGTGGCATGGCACAGTGGCTGCATGAGATGGGCACAGTGAGGCTGCAATATTTTTTTTTTCGTTTGCGCCCCCCCAAAAATTTGGAGCACCAGCCGCCACTGATCAAATGCAAGTGGAATGTATATCTGCATTTGCCCATCATCACATGCCCAAAGCTCTCCAACACAGACCCTAAACTTATATATGGAATCCTAGACCCAAGCAAATGAAAAATCATGGAAAATTGGAAAAAGGGCGAAAAAAAAAATATTTTTACGGGATAAAGTATTTCACTCTAAAAGATCTCACCATTTCAACAGATCCATCCTTAGGATAGAAGAGGAGCTGATAGCGCCTTTGGAGAGCAGCATTTGGATCATACCATTCAGCAATGAACACATATCGATCCTCTTCATTCTGCAAAAAGAAAAAAAATGATTTTTTTTTAGAAAGTACTCATTTACATCAATAGGAAACCACATTCTACATGCGGGCCTCTAAAGCAGCAAAGGCAGCATAGAGCGGGTTTACATATGTCACGGGGTGCAAAAATGATCCCTGCTGTCTGCTGAATGCGACCCATTCAACCGAATGGGGGCATGCTAGTGTGGGGTTCAAGGGGTTTAAACAAGGTGGTGAGGGAGAAATATAATGCCACCTCACCGTCTGTCAAATGCCCTCTTAAAGGGGTTGTAATCCTTCCATTTTGCTTTTAAATGTCCTTATTTCTTCTGTCTGTAACTAAACACAGTCCCTGGTGTGGAGAAGGCCTCTTGAGGGGGAGGGGCGAGCAGGAGGGTCAGGACGCTATCTACTTTGCAGATAGAGAAAGGAGCTGTGTGTCAGTGGGCGTCCTGACACTCCTGCTCGCCCCCTCCCGCCTCAAGAGGCTTTCTCCACACCAGGGAGAAAGTGTTGCATTACTGTGTGGAGTTACAGACAGAAGAACAGGAAGTGAGGATTTCTCAGAAGAAATAAGGACATTTAAAAGCAAAATGGAAGGATGAGGTAAGTGAAGGAGGACTGCACTAAGGTAACGAAAGATATTTAGGTAAAACATTTTTTTCCTTTACAACCACTTTAAGAGCGATCCAAGCACAGACTGCTTTTCAGAGGGCACTCCATGTGTAAACAAGTCCTAAGACAGCTGTCACTAGAACAATTGTAGCCATTAAAAGATTTTCCTTTGACAACTCAAATGTTTCTATTTTTCCTTATTTTTATTCCTGGTGACATTGGTCACCATGACGAAACTAGAGGGTAAAGTCACAGACAGCAAAACAAACGTGACAAAAGTTGTAACCCTTAGCAAAGTGAACAAAAAAAAAGTTGAAAGGTGAAAGCAGTCCTTGCCAGGAGAAGACTGTGATTATTGCAAAAGATAATCGCAAGAGAACTCGGCAGGCTGGTTGTACCCAAGTTGATCGACCTGCTGAACTGGCCGAGAGTCAAACTGTGTATGTCCGGCCTTAAGCTATACAAAGACTGAGAAGGAGATGACCGCATATTATTTTTTGCACAAATAAAGCATCTCACAAAAATATATGCAACAGTCAGATTATCAATGCTGGTTTTTAAATCTATAAGGCCGCATACACATGATCGGTCCAAACCGATGAAAATGGACTGAAGTCCAGTTTCATCGGCCCAAACCGACCATGTGTAAGGCCCATCGGTCCTTCGGACCAAAGTTTGAAAACTTGCTTTAAAATCGGACTGATGGACGCCTGACCACCGGTCCAAACCGATGGTTAGTACGCAAAAGCATCGGTTCAAAAACCCACGTATGCTCAGAATCAAGTCGACGCATGCTTGGAAGCATTGAACTTAGTTTTTTCAGCATGTCGTTGTGTTTTACGTCGCCGCGTTCTGACACGATCGTTTTTTGAACTGATGGTGTGTACGCACATCAGACCATCAGGCCACTTCAGCGGTGACCCGATGAAAATGGTTCGTCGGACCATTCTCATCGGGTTTGACCGATCGTGTGTACGCAGCCTAAGGGATAGCTGATAGATTTAAAGTGGTTGTAAACCCTTACATATACCCAGTGAAGTGACTGGCCTCAGATGACACACAGAAATGAAATAAATCCTCCTACATAAGCTGTACCTGTTTATCTGCAGTCTTCTCTTCTCTACATCCGTTCAAAGACCAGAATTTATAAAGCTTATCTGAGATGTCAGAAAAAAGGGGGCGGGGAGCAAAAAAATACACACTGCAGAGCTCAGTAAGGTGAGCTCAGAGCTGATTGGAGGGAAAAGACACCCCATTCCCTCCTCTTTTAGGCAGCACACAGGAATAGAGCAGAGGTTGTCAATCACAGGCTGTGTGCCGGAGATCCCTCCGCATCACAGTTTTTCTCTTGGTGTCAGGAAAACCTGTCAAAAGTGACTCATGCTGATAACAGAGTAGCAAGGCTGCAGAAAGAAATTACACCTAGTGCTCTGGATTGATACAAGTACACACTATAGAGGGATATGCTTTGTTTAGATTTCATGTCTGAGGTTTACAACCACTTTAAAAAGGAAAATACTGATTTTGTTTTTCCTAAATGTAGTGATGATTAGATGGGTATTGCCAGATTTTTTTGGGGGCATAATTAGGCTGTTTTCTATTACTACATTTAGATTTCCCAATCCCCTAAAGTCTGCAATACACAGCTTTAATTTTGTCTGATTTCTGCTGCATTGGGCAATATTCGAACCGTCGGGGGGGCTTAGTCCACACTACTCAATTTTCCAATTCAGCGTTTTTAAAAGGATCCAGGTGGAAAATGTTCAGCCAAACAGCGACTGCATCTGACCAGTTGACAAGCATGCTGTGTGTCTATGCATAAAACTATAAACAAGAAATTGGGCCTACATTTCCAGCCACTATCATCAGTCCTTCCAGCGAGTTCAAGATAGTAGTCTTTATATAGAATTAGTTCAACAAACTGTTTAAACAGTGATAGCACTAACATCTTAGTTATGGGCAAACGAAACCCTGTAGTAAATACACCCCATATAAAAGAAATGACGTGTAAATACACTCCTGTGCCATTATCTGCAAGCATATTTGTTTTAGATCTTTCTCTATCAGTTCCCAAATATTTGCCCTATATGTGAAAGATCTTACATTTGTTTTGCATGAGGAGGAAACCAAGCGGGAAATTTGAACATGACTTAGCTGATAAGACACATTGTAGTAGGATACCAATTCACATCAGAGGTCAGTTAAGCCACCACTGATGACTTTCCAGAGAAAGGAAGAGAAAAAACAAACCCATAGGGCCAGATTCAAGTAGAGTTATGCCGCGTACACACGGTCGTTTTTTGCGATGAAAAAAAACGACGTTTTTTGTGAAGTAAAAAACGACGTTTTTGAAACGTCACTTTCAAAGACGATGTTGCATACACACCATCGTTTTTTTCACAAAAAGCGAGGTTACGTTCACCACTCTTTTCCATTGAAGCTCGCTTCATAACTAGCTTCTAGGCACGCGCGGGTTGAAAAACGTCGTTTTAAACGACGTTTTTGCTACACACGGTGACTTTTTGTGAAACAAAAAACGACGTTTTGAAAAACGACACAAAAAATTCAAGCATGTTGGAATTTTTTTTTGGTCGTTTTTTTTTAAGACAAAAAACGAAGTTTTGCCCACACACGATCAATTTAAATGACGTTTTAAAAAACAACGTTTTTTTTCATCGCAAAAAACGACCGTGTGTACGCGGCATTACTCTGGAGCAACGTTTCTCAACCAGTGTGCCGGGACACACTGGTGTGCCCTGAAGAGTCCCCAGGTGTGCCGCGGCAAAATGACCCCAAATATTGGCAGCTATGGCTGCTATCTGATGTAACACTACTGCTGGGCACTTTGTTATCATTTGTCTTTACAGCGGTGCCGGTCCGCTGTGTAAAACTCACTTCCCGGGACTCGGGAAGCTGTGCTGGTTGTGCGGGCCTCCCGACCGCGTCATGCCATCTGAATACGTCATTGGTTGCTATGGGAGGGTCGGATGCACGCACTGCTTCTGTGACGTGAGAGCCGCGGGTACCATCCTGAACTCTGCCTGGCGCGCTTTTCCCTGAGGGGGAAGAAGAAAGGGTAGAGCCACCGTGACCGACACAGCTCCCCTTCCCGCAGACATGGCCACCCGCTCAGAGAGGGAGAAGGCCCTAAAGCTGAATGCGCAGCACCAGGCCATCCTGTCTTGTATGCTGAGGGAGGAGGACAACAAGTACTGCGCTGACTGCAAGGCCAAGGGTAAGGTGGTGAGGGGGGGGGGGGTCGCTCTGCTATGATAACCAGCTGTCACAGTCACTGACACCCCACATCCTCCATTCATGGCTACAGCACTCTGGATCTGATTGGTTGTTGTGCAGCTCTGACAGTTCTTCTTTCAGTGTATGTGTGCATGTGTACACATGTCTGTTAGTGTGTGTGTGTGTGACAAAAGTAGTTCTGATGGTACAGGAATAGGGGGGGTCAGGATTAAAAGTAACATACATACAGACAGATGCGCACGCACACAAACAGACACACGTACAAACACACACTGGGTGTGTGTGTACGAGTGCCTGTTTGTGTGCGTGCGCATCTGTCTGTATGTATGTTACTTTTAAGCCTGAACCCCCCTATTCCTGTACAATCACAACTACTTTTGTAGGGCTTGTTCGAGATAGCAGCAAGGACTGCTGCTCATCTGAAAAGCAATTTGTGTTCATATCGCTTTTTCAGGGGCATTTGTCAACCAATAAAGAGGCATATCTTGCCTCCTCACCACCTGTTTTAAGCCCCATTCACCCTGGGTATACCTCCAGCTGCAGCCACAGCATGTTTACACCCCCAGCTGTTGCCTCTGCAGCTAAAGAGGCAAAAGTTGGGGGTGGTAAAAACAGCTCAACCATGTGGTTTTACTGCCCCTCCAGCCTGACATGTGAACAAGCTCTTGGTTCTGTGTGGATGTGTGCTGCGTGTAGGGCAGCCCATTCATTTCCCTACCCGCAGTAATGCGGGGAAAGAAGTCCCCGACCCATTTTTTTTAATTGTGCCACAACAAAAGCAACCCATGTTTGCCAATGGATGGGGCACCATTAAGAATTAATGGCACCCCTAAAGAGCAGAGCATTTGTCTGTGTGTCAAGAACGAGCGTGATTTTGCGCATGTTTCGCAACACACAGCGACGTGAACCAAGTCTTTGACAGGGGTGCCTCAAGACTGAAACATTTTTTCAAGGGCGCCCCGACTGGAAAAAGGTTGAGAAACACTGCTCTGGAGTATCAGTGATTCGCCAGCATAACTCTCACTTTGAGCCAGCGTTTCTGTTTTCAGTAAGCAGAAAACAAGATACGCCGGGATTGAGTTCAGATACGAGCGGCGTAATTGTATTTCGCTATTGTATCTGAACTGAAATTTTAAAATGGGCGCTCAGGGCGTTCCCGCTGATTAACTCCAAAAATATGTTAATCAGCGAGAAACGGAAATTAACGATCGTACGCGGGCCCGACGCAGTGACTTTCCGACGTTTCCGTAAGCGATACGCAGCGTAAAGAAAAACATGCCCCCTAGGTGGAGTATCCTATGTTAAGTATGGCCGTCGTGATCGCGTCGAATTGAAAAAGTTTAGCGTCGTTTGCGTAAAACGTCCATGAATGGGGATTGACGTCATTGACGTTCACTGACAGAATTTGGAGCATGCGCACTGACAGTCGACGCATGCGCAGTACGTTCGCCGCGGGATCGCGCCTAGTTTAAATAATACACGCCCCCTACCCACCCAATTTGAATTCCGCTGGCTCATTTTCGCTATGCCGCCGCAACTTTAGGAGCAAGTGCTTTGTGAATAACAGTACTTGCTCCGAAAGTTTCGGCGGAGTAACGTAAATGACGAACGTTACTCCAGAATAAAGATTTGCTCTCCTACCTGAATCTGGCCCATAGAAGCTAAAGCATATGGTAAAAAAGCAACAGTCAAAGCTGCATAGTTTGTTTTTATCTAGACACCCATTACCACCATAAGCAGTTGTTTGGTAACGGTGAACCAACTCTTAAAGAGGAACTGCAGCCTGCTCACATCATTTTTAATAAACACATCTTTGCCATTCTGAAGCTTCCCTCCAACCACTTTGCATATTATTTTATATATACTGTGTACTTGCCAAATATGCTGCAGAAATCTTCCTCCACTGAGTCTGGCTCCAATCATTTTAACAGTGGGCAGCTGAGTCTGCTGCCTGTTCACTTCCTGGATTTACACACACACACAAACCTCCAGCTCTGCAGCTCTCATTGGCCCTCTTATGACTCACCCCCTCCCCTTCCTGGCAAACCCTTAGAGGAGTCAGAGAGAGAGAGCTGTGCTTGATGTTATAAGCCTTGGCATTAAAGGGGTTGTAAAGGTCCAATTTTTTTTCCTAAATAGCTTCCTTTACCTTAGTGCAGTCCTCCTTCACTAACCTCATCCTTCCATTTTGCTTTTAAATGGCCTTATTTCTTCTGAGAAATCCTCACCTCCTGTTCTTCTGTCTGTAACTACACACAGTAATGCAAGGCTTTCTCCCTGGTGTGGAGTGACGTGCTCGCCCCTTCCCTTGGACTACAGGAGAGTCAGAACGCCCACTAACACACAGCTCCTTTCTCTATCTGCAACGTAGAGAGAATCCTGACTCTCCTGTAGTCCAAGGGAGGGGGCGAGCACGACAGAGAAAGCCTTGCATTACTGTGTGTAGTTACAGACAGAAGAACAGGAAGTGAGGATTTCTCAGAATAAATAAGGACATTTAAAAGCAAAATGGAAGGATGAGGTAAGTGAAGGAGGACTGCACTAAGGTAAAGGAAGCCATTTAGGGGGAAAATAAATTGTACCATTACAACCCCCTTTAACCAACCACTTAAGGACCGCCTCCTGCACATATACGTCGGCAGAATGGCACGGCTGGGCACTGTGCTAGTACCCAGCCATGGGTCACGGACACGCGCCCGTGGCGTGCTCCCGTAAACCGATCCAAAGCTCCGGGACCGCAGGACTCGCGGACCCGATCACCGCTGGAGTGCGGCGATCGGTCCCTGTAGCTGAAGAACGGGGAGAGCTGTGTGTAAACATGGCTTCCCTGTTCTTTACTGTGGCGGCATCATTGATCGTGTCATCCCTCTTATAGGAGGACACAATCGATGACGCCACACCTACAGCCACACCCCCCTACAGTTGTACACACACTTCAGGTCACACATAACCCCTTCAGCGCCCCCTTGTGGTTAACTCCCAAACTGCAACTGTCATTTCCACAGTAAACAATGCATTTCAAATGCATTTTTTGCTCTAAAAAAGGCAATGGTCCCAAAAATGTGTCAAAATTGTCCGAAGTGTCCGCCATAATGTCTCAGTCATGAAAAAAATCGCTGATCGCCGCCATTAGTAGTAAAAAAAATAATAATTAATAAAAATATCCCCTATTTTGTAAACTCTATAAATTTTGCGCAAACCAACCGATAAACGCTTATTGCGATTTTTTTTACCAAGAGTACGTATCGGCCTAAACTGAGGAAAACTATTTTTTTATATATATATTTGGGGGATATTTATTATAGCAAAAAGTAAAAAATATTGCATTTTTTTCAAAATTGTCGCTCTATTTTTGATTATAGCGCAAAAAATAAAAACCGCAGAGGTGATAAAATACCACCAAAAGAAAGCTCTATTTGTGGGGAAAAAAGGACGCCAATTTTGTTTGGGATGCACGTCGAGTGACCGTGCAATTGTCAGTTAAAGCAATGCAGCGCCGAATCGCAAAAAGGGGCAAGGTCCTTTAGCTGCATTTTGGTCCGGGTCTTAAGTGGTTGATGACCAGACAAGAAACAGGAAGTGGGCTGTATAAGGTAATCACTGCAGAATTATTTTAATTTTTTTACTATCCAAAGTTAAATCAAAAATTCACTGAAATTCTGCTTTAAAAAGGCCCTTTGCAAGACGGGTTGTCCTTAACCGCTTGCCGACCGTATACATATACAGCAGCAAGGTGGCTCCCCTGGGCAGAATCACTTACCTGTACATGATCCTGCACTTCTGGGTCTGGGGCTCGCTCGCCACTGGCGACTCGCTCCTGCTGTGATTGGACAGAGTCGGAAACAATCAGCGGGTCCGGCAGATGCAATGTCCGCCGGGACCCGCTAATCTTTTAAGACACAGGCAGATCGCTGTTCTGTGAGAAAGGAAGGTTGTGATCCTGTGTTTCTACAAAGCAGGAACACGGATCTCTACCCTCCCATAGTAAAAGCAACAGCCACAGTTAGCAAGCAACCCCTAGGCACACATTTAACCCTTTGATCACCCCTGATGTTAACCCCTGCCTTGCCAGTGTCATTAGTACAGTGACAGTGCATATTTTTACCACTGTTTACTGTATTAGTGTCCCAGTCCCCAAAAAGTATCAGCCAGTGTCCGATTTGTCTGCCGCAATCCCGCTGCTCGCCGCCATCACTAGTAAATAAATAACAAAATTCCATAATTATATCCCATAGCTTGCGCAAACTAATCAATATACGCTTATTGGGATTTTTATTACCAAAAACATATAGCAAAATACATATTGGCTAAAATTCATGAAAACATTTTCTATTTTCTTTGTTATTGGATATGTTTTATAGCAGAAAGTAAGAAATATATATATATATATATATATATATATATATATATATATATATATATATATATATTCAAAATTGTCAGTTTTTTTTGTTTACAGCGCAAAAAAATAAGGAGGTGACATGCACCTCAATGCAGAGATGATCAAATACTACCAACAGAAAGCTCTATTTGTGTGGAAAAAAAAGGGCATCAACGTAATTTGGATAGAGCGTCACACAACTGCGCAATTATCAGTTAAAGTAACGCAGTCCTGTATTGCAAAAAAACATTTATTTCTTGCTCCATTTTTCTGTAGCTTGCAAGGTCTTCCACTTAAATCATCAGTGAAAGTGACACATCCTGCAATTCTCCAACAATCTAATCCCCTAAAGCACACAAAAAAAGGATTAACTGAATAAGTGGTAAAGTCTTTAAAGGGAATGTGTCAATAAGCACGACACCTGCGTGAGTGGACTCAGGATCTATACTAGTTCTGGGGACATAAAAGCGTCACTGCATCTGAGCACCACAAACCAAAAGCACAATTTAATTAATTAGTATTATTCAAAGAAAACTCCCCCTTCCATCCCCATGTCTCCATGCCTTTTTCTATTGAAAAATCACTGCAATGTCAGCATCCCAACCGATATTCAGATCGGCTTTCGGGTGCTGCCGCCACCATTTGTGGTAAGGGAAACTGGCAGTGAAGCCTTTCAGTTTCTCAGCCCTAGTGCGCATGGTGTGCTGTGCTTGCTAACATGCATGGCGGCGGAAGGAGGAGCGAACTTCTGAGGAACCCCACCGTGACCCAAATGAGGCACCAGAGGGGGGAGGAAGCAGATAAGAGAAGCTTCCACTTTTGGGTGTAACTCTGCTTTAACCACTTAAGGACCGCCTCCTGCACATTTACGTCGGCAGAATGGCACGGCTGGGCACATGCACGTACATGTATATCCTGTGCTAGTGCCCGTGGCGCGCTCCCGTGACCCGTTCCGAAGCTCCGGGAACCCGCGGGACTCGTGGACCCGATTCGCCGCTGGAGTCCCGCGATCGGTCCCCGGAGCTGAAGAACAGGGAGAGCCGTGTGTAAACACGGCTTCCCCATTCTTCACTGTGGCGGCGTCATCGATCGTGTGATCTCTTTTATAGGGATACACAATCGATGACGTCACACCTACAGCCACACCCCCCTACAGTTGTAAACACATATTAGGTCACACATAACCCCTTCAGCGCCCCCTTGTGGTCAACTCCCAAACTGCAAATGGCATGTTCACAATAAACAATGCATTTTAAATGCATTTTTTGCTGTGAAAATGACAATGGTCCCAAAAATGTGTCAAAATTGTCCGAAGTGTCTGCCATAATGTCGCAGTCATGAAAAAAAAAATCGCTGATCGCCGCCATTAGTAGTAAAAAAAAAAAAATATGTATAAATGCAATAAAACTATCCCCTATTTTGTAAACACTATAAATTTTGCGCAAACCAACCGATAAACGCTTATTGCGATTTTTTTTTACCAAAAATAGGTAGAAGAATACGTATCGGCCTAAACTGAGGAAATTTTTTTTTATATTTTTGGGGGATATTTATTATAGCAAAAAGTAAAAAATATTGCATTTTTTTCAAAATTGTCGCTCTATTTTTGTTTATAGCGCAAAAAAAAAAACGCAGAGGTGATCAAATACCACCAAAAGAAAGCTCTATTTGTAGGAGAGAAAAAAAGCCAATTTGATTTGGGAGCCACGTCGCACGACCGCGCAATTGTCAGTTAAAGCGACGCAGTGCCGAATGGCAAAACCTGGTCGGGTCATTTAGCTGCCTAAAGGTCCGGGTCTTAAGTGGTTAAAGTGGTTGTAAACCTCAGACATGAAATGTTAACAAAGCATATAGTGTGTGCTTGTCGCAATTAAAAGTACTATGTGTCATTTCTGTCTGCTGATTGATTTGCCTGCTATCAGCATGAATCACTTCTGACATGTTTTCCTGACACCAAGAGAATAAAGGTGATGGGGAGGGACCTGCAGCTGATTGACAGCCTAATTTTTTCCCTCCAATCAGCTCTCGGAGCTCTCCTCACTGAGCTCAGCAGAGTGTGACTTCAGCTCTCCGCCCCCTTTTTTCTGAACTCTCAGAAAAGCTTATAAATTCAGCACTTTGAACGGATGTAGAGAAGAGAAGGCTGCTGAGAAACAGGTACAACTTATGTAGGAGGATTTGTTACATCTTTGTGCATCACCTGAGGCCAGTCACAACACTGGGTATATGTGAGGGTTTACAACAACTTTAAGGGCTCTTTCACACTCGAAGTGTAATGCCATACACTATGAAGAGAGATCTACGCTTGGCATTTGACAGGCAGTGAGGAGACGTTATTTTGCCTCCTCCTTGCCTGATTTAACCCTGTGATTCTGCACTACTGCGATCAGTTGCGGTGCGCCCTGTTGAACGCAGTTCAAATGCTGTACCCTGTATTAAAATTAAGGTTCATGCTCAAATTTTGCACTCCCCATCAAGAGCCGGTTCACACAGGGGCGACTTGGGATCCGACTTGAAGTCGCCCCAAGTCAGGCGGTTCAGAAAATAAATGGAAGTGAATGAGAACCGTCTTAATGTACACTACTGAAGTCGCTACGACTTCAGAAAAGGTTCCTGTACTACTTCAATCTGACTTCTAGGCGACTTGTACCCATTGATTTCAATAAGAGTCGCCTCCAAAGTTGGATCTCCATCTTAACTGAAGCATTTTTTTTTTTTTTTTTTTTAACAACAAGGTTGGTCTTTATTAAGGCATGAATGGTACAAGGCACAATACAAAAACTGAAGCAACTTTACAGGAGGATAAAATTGTTTAAAAGCTTTTCGAAAGTGTCCCAAAATGGATGTTTTTTAAGAAAAATTTAAGGTCACGTGTCTCGGTTGCGCCTGAAAAGTGCAGCTAAAGCACCGCAAACACTACCGTTGCTTTAGCACTGTTTTAGCGGTGTGAAAGTGTGAAAGGGGTCCAATTGAACAAGCTGACATTAGAAGCTGATTGGCTACTATGCAAAGCTGTACCAGATTCCGAGTGCTTCAGTTTTAGTAAATCTCCCCCACTGTGCGGCTCCATGGAGATATCAGGGGTCATTTTTGAAAGGCCCCTTTGACTCATAAGTTGACAGCCACTGCTATATAGAAAATATACAAGCAGCAGCAACCTGGTGCCTGGCCTGTGAATTACAAGCTGATGCGATGACAAGGAAATAGAAGGAAGTCAAAAACGTTACATTATAGATTAGTTCACTGAACCTGACGAATACTTGACACGCTGCCATTTATACCTCTGTGGTCTTTCAGAGGATCTCTGGAAATGATTACTGTTGCTGTGATGGCAGAGCGGTAGCAGGTTAGAATAATGTTCAGAGAAAGTTAAACGTTATTTAAAGGCAAATGTCAGCAGTCCAATGAGAGTTATGTGAAGCCAGGAGGCATGCTGGTCCTTAGCTGGACTTGGATCAGCTCTTAGCAAGAGGTTGGAATGAGAATGTCAAGTAGACGGGGTTCATTGCTCTCCAAGTCATGCCAAGACAAGATGGCCGACAAGTCACGTATACAGGCAGTCCCTGGGTTACAAACAAGGTTCTGTAGGCTTGTTCTTAAGTTGAATTTTATTGTAAGTTGGAATAGGTAAATTATTTAACTGTAACGCCAGCCAAAAAAAAATTCTATGTTTTGGATAGCATGCAGTGATGCGAGATTGCCGACGGGTCTGCCAGACAATAGGTGGCAACATGCGGTGAGAAGCAAGATGGCCGCCAGGCTGGTTTATGGGACCAGCGTGATGTTAGGCTGCCTTCGTTCTTAAAGAGGTTGTAAAGGTTTGTTTTTTATTTTCTAAATAGTTTACTTTAAGCTAGTGCATTGTTGGTTCACTTACCTTTTCCTTCGATTTCCCTTCTAAATGTTTTTTCTTTGTCTGAATTCCTCACTTCCTGTTTCTCCTCAGTAAGCTTGCCCCCATCATCCGAGCCGTTCTGTCTGGGGGTTGGTGAGCGTGCTCGCTCCCTCCCTTGGGACTATATCCTCTCTCCGCAGGGATGAAGTCCCAAGGGAGGGGGCGAGCACGCTGACTAACCCCCAGACAGAACGGCTCGGATGATGGGGGTAAGCTTACTAAGGAGAGGAACAGGAAGTGAGAAATTCAGACAAAGAAAAAATACATTTAGAAGGGAAATGGAAGGAAAAGGTAAGTGAACCAAGAATGCACTAGCTTAAAGGAAACTATTTAAAAAATAAAAAACAAACCTTTACAACCCCCTTAAGTATGGGTTGTATGTAAGTCAGATGTTTATAATTATGGGACTGCCTGTAATGCCAACCAAAGCAAGAAATCAGATGATTAAAGTCACATGCCAGACAAAACAGGAGTATCAGCATAGCCAGAAATATAGCAATACAGAGATCTCCCAGCCGGTTGCAGTGAAGGGAGCTGGCGTCCGTGTACCATTCAGGGATGTAAGAGCATTATCAAAGAGCAGAAAGAGCGCTGCCCGCTAACCCAGTGTATTAGTATGTAGATGAATATGCCACAGCTAGCGCCACTTCACTCACACCCCCTAACATGATTATGTTATACAGCGTTCCACTGTTGGCATTGATCTTCCAGCTCAGCTGGTGTCAGTACCACCATTCGTACAGTGATGATAGGTGGTTGCTCTTCTTCCACTCCTCTATTTACAAAACATCTTGTATCGTTTTTAATGAATGCAAAGCTTTCTCTGAATGAACAAGGTGAGATCCTAATGTTAATCTGCCCCTCCCCTTGTCCATTCAGAAAAAGCTGGTATTGTGTGAAAAGAATGCAAGATGTTGAATAACAAGTATCGTCAAATCATCACTGTATCAGCCGTTAAACTCACAGTAGCTAAGCTGGTAGATCAAAGTTGACAGTGGAATGCAAAATAATACAACACACGTGCCAAACACAAGGCCCACGGGTCGAATCCAACATGCCGGGCCATTTAATTTGGCCCTCGCACCTCTTCTGCAGTTGCAACACCCCCCCGCCTCTATCCCCACCTTGTCTCAGTAGTCTGCAGCAGAGAGGAGGACAGAACTCCTCCGCCAGATCCTTTTCTGTGCAGCTGCAGCACCCCCTCATCTTCGGGCTCCCCTGGTCTCAGCATTCAGCAAACTCCAGCCCTCCTCTGGTCCTCCTCCAGACCCTACACTTTCTGCTTCCCACCTCTGCCCCCAGCTTCTTACCAGCAAGAGGCAAGAGCACATGGTAAGGGAGGGAGGGGGACTCTCGACTTCTGATGGTGGGGGGGCTCTTGACATCCTAAGTAAGGGGGTGGGGGTGGTGTGCTCTGGACATCTAGTTTTACAGATACAACTGGCCCTTTGAGGGCAACCATAATGCTGACGTGGCCGATGATGAAAGTGAGTCTGACACCACTGTAATACAACAAAGATGTTGGCATCCCCAGCAACCTCCCGGAGGCAGTATAGTAAGAATTAGAGATAACTGAGATAAACCCCACAAATGGCAAGAGTTGAGGGTCCAGGCAGAAGGCATCACCTTTCCAATTAGAAATATAAGGGCTGACCTTCTTCTGAAAAGTCTAGTTGCCTGGCTGTTATAGTGGAGTTCCACCCAAAAATGGAACTTACGCTTTAAGTAGTGGTGAACCCCTGACATGCCACATTTGGGGGGGAGCGGATACCCAGTTTTGACAGGCACCCAGCTCCCACTTCCTCCCCTGGCACCACGGTGCTGGAAGGAAGTTCACCTCCCCCCTCTTCTGGGACACTTCACATTTGGGCTACTGTTATATAATATCTATAGGTACCATCAATAGTTAAAGCTAAACTCCCGATCCATAATTATGTTAGTACAGCTTAGATCAGGGGTAGGCAACCTGGGGCCCTCCAGCTGTTGCAGAACTACAAGTCCCATCATGCCTCTGGGAGTAATTGTAACTGCCAGCCTTGCAATGCCTCACGAAAAATGTAGTTTCACAACAGCTGGGGGGCCCCAAGTTGCCTACCCCTGGCTTAGAGTAATGTACGTATATGCCATACCCATGGGACCACTGTTGACTTGAATAATCACTGTACTATTCGCTGCTACTATAGTGATCGCCATTGTCTTTTTGGGCCCCTCGCCTAGGACGGCGACCACTTGCAGAACACATTGCATTTTTCTTAATGAATGCAAAGCGGTCTCTAATTTGATGTGATGGAGAGGTGGAATGGTAATGTCAAAATCTCCACTTTGTCCAATCACAGAATGCCTTGCATTCATTAAAAAAATGCAGAGAGAGTGACCCCTGTGGTTAGTGTGCAGCAGGGCAGCCAAGGGACCAGGAGGGCAGTGATCACTGTAGTAGCGGTGCCTACTACAGTCGCTATCCGCTTCCACAGCTGCCCAACAGGTAGGGCATATTCCTATTTACATTGGACAAATCTGTACCATTAAAACCCATAGCTTTAATGTTTGAGGAAGGAATGGTGATATTGTTGCCGTTGGAATCCAATTAGAATCCAACCATCACTTTTCTGAATAGCAATAAACAGTTTCCTTCTGGCAACACAGCCGAGGGGGAACGTTAAATCTTAACAAAGTTACCGAAATAAGTTCTGGAAAAGTGCTCTTCACAACTAATCAGCTAGTAACCTTCAACCGGTTGGTACCAGGGAGTGTCAGAAATAAGTAGCTCACATGAATGTTTGTTCCAAAGTGCATATTCATTTTCTACTTACAAGGAGCCTTGTGAGAACATAATGAACTTGGACGTTTATTACCCTTTCTAAGAAGAGTATATAAAAAGCAGCAGAAACTAACTTCATCAAAAAGAAACAAAGTACACAGTAGTAAAAGATGTTAAAAGCAGGTAGATTTTAGCTTTGTCCCTTCTGTTAAGATCACAGATGGATTTGGTGTAAAAGAATTGCATTGTTAAACATTAACATTTGATTGTTAGCATTCTTGGGTCCCAGCTGAGATACCGCTAACTTGCTTGTGCTAGTCACTTGACATTCCTATTGTTGCATTATAAATTTCTTGTACATAAATCCCTGGAGAAAATAGAACAGAGGCTAATATATATTCTGGGTGACGTGGAGTCAATAAATGTACAGTGTATAGACAGACCGCCTTGTTCCTGATTTTAACTGCTGCTCGAAATTCTTCTCCTCTCCATTGTATCAGGTCGTTAGAAGTCTATAGGGGGAATTTAAAGATGAATTCCAGGTATGGATATTTTATGCATAGTTACATTGGTCCAGTTTAGACCAATGCAACTATGTATAAACCTTACCTGACCAATGCCCCTGGAAGCTGAAAATCACTAAAAGCAGACACCACTACGCCAGTTATCTCCAATTGCTTCTGGGTCCTGTGCCAAGTGGTTGCCCTGAACACAAGAGGTCAGCCGCTAATACTACCGGCGGCGGTTAATGATGGGATGTGGGGTTCCAGCATCTTGTACCTCTGGATACCTTTACATTACACATCACCTTGCACCTCTGGACCCTTTTACATTACACAACACCCTGCACGCCTGGGCCCCTTTACATTACACAGCACCCTGCCACTGGACCCTTTTACATTACACAGCACCTTGCACCTCTGGACCCCTTTAAATTACACAGCACCTTGCACCTCTGGACCCCTTTAAATTACACAGCACCTTGCACCTCTGGACCCCTTTAAATTACACAGCACCTTGCACCTCTGGACCCCTTTAAATTACACAGCACCTTGCACCTCTGGACCCCTTTAAATTACACAGCACCTTGCACCTCTGGACCCTTTTACATTACACAACACCCTGGACCCCTTTACATTACATAGCACCGCACCTCTGGACCCTTTTACATTACACAGCACCTTGCACCTCTGGACCCCTTTAAATTACACAGCACCTTGCACCTCTGGACCCCTTTAAATTACACAGCACCTTGCACCTCTGGACCCCTTTAAATTACACTGCACCTTGCACCTCTGGACCCTTTTACATTACACAACACCCTGGACCCCTTTACATTACATAGCACCGCACCTCTGGACCCTTTTACATTACACAGCACCCTGCACCTCTGGACCCCTTTAAATTACACAGCACCTTGCACTTCTGGACCCCTTTACATTACACAGCACCTTGCACCTCTGAACCCTTTTACATTACACAGCACCCTGCACCTCTGGACCCCTTTACATTACACAACACCTTGCACCTCTGAACCCTTTTACATTACACAGCACCCTGCACCCTTGGGCCCCTTTACATTACACAGCACCCTGCACCTCTGGACCCCTTTACATTACATAGCACCGTGCCACTGGACCAATTTACATTACACAGCACCCTGCACCTCTGGACCCCTTTACATTACATAGCACCGCGCCACTGGACCAATTTACATTACACAGCACCCTGCACCTCCTGGACCCCTTTATATTACACAGCACCTTGCAACTCTGGACCTTTTTCATTACACAGCACCCTGCACCTCTGGACCCCTTTAAATTACACAGCACCTTGCACCTCTGAACCCTTTTACATTACACATCACCCTGCACCCCTGGGCCCCTTTACATTACACAGCACCCTGCACCTCTGGACCCCTTTACATTACATAGTTTGTTACACAGACACCCCCCTAACCATTCTGAACCCCCTGCATGTTACACAGATCTCTCTACAGTACAGACCCACTCCCTACAGTACAGACCCCCTTACATTACAGACCCCCCTACATTACAGCCCCTCTCTACAATACAGCCCATACAGACCCCCCCCCCCCCCGCCTACATTACAGAGACCTGACCTGCATATGCCCGGTATGCCCTATGGCCAGTCCAGGCCTGGTTGTATTCAACACTTCGATTACTCAATTCTAATCTACCAAGCTTAACATGTAGCCACAATATGTTCTACCTACACATGTGGAGCAACTCTGAACATCTACAAATGGTGTAGATCAACTCTCAAGGAGATATGGTCGATTATAGCTTTTGTCTCACAGAGATTCTGTTCTAATGTCCGTTTTATTCTTTGCCAATCTCTATGATATGTAATAAGTAATGTTTTTCCATTATACCGCATCTTCTTATTGCTCCTGACTATACTAGTTTTTTCATGCTCTTTAAGATTACAGCGGCTGCGACCACAAATATTATGCCCGTTATACATCTTTTCGAAAACTAAAAATGTTTTTAGAAAGAAGAAGTCAGTCTCTCAGCATGGGCACTATTCACAGAATACTTTGCATGTTCTGAATGAATGCAAAAGCGTTATCTGATTGGGGGAGATGGAGAGGCGGGGGCAGTTGTGTCACACTCTCACACAGGAGGTCGGCTGCTTGGCATGGGTGCCATTCAGAGTATGGATTTGCATTCTCTAAATGAATGTAAAGTGTTCTCTGTTTAAACTGGGTGGAGAGCAAGACATCACTGCTTTGCCTCGCCATCTTGTCCAATCAGAGAACGCTTTGCATTCAATCAGAAAATGCAAAGCATTCTGTGAATGGTGTCCATGCTGAGCAGCTGACCTCTTGTGTTCGGAATCCAGCAAGGACCCTGAGAAACAAGCAGAGATCACTGGAGCAGCTGTGTCTACTTTAGTGATTTCTAGCTTCCAGTGGCATCGGCCATGTATGGTATGGTCTAAGCTGGACCAACGGAACTAAGTAAAAAATATCTGGAATTGTTCTTTAAAGAGGCTTTACCCTTTAGAAAATACTATTTGTCTGGTAGTGTCTTAACTTTAGTACTTTTGAGCCACAGACCTGGAACAAGCATGCTATAAGTGAGTGCAAGAAAAGTGCCAAAATTGTTGGGAGTTGATTTAATAAAAGTGAACAGTGCAAAATATTGTGCAACTTAAAGGGGTTGTAAAGTTTTTTTTTTTAAAATAACACATACATGCCTCCACTGTGCAGTTTGTTTTGCACAGATTAGCCCCGATCCTGCCGTTCTGGGATCCCACGGCGGCTCTCTCTCTGGGAAGCTGTTTCCCGAGGGGGTTAGCTTGCGGCGCGCTCCTGTGTCATACAGTTGGCGTCCACAGACACAGAGTGTATGACTCGGTCCCGCCACCCGGCGGGCACATCATTGGATGTGATTTACAGCGGCGCAGGCCAATGGCTGCGCTGCTATCAATTTATCCAATCAACGGCCAGACTACGTGGAGAAGAGGACGCCGGGGGACACGCACAGCAGGTGAACGGGCTCAGGTAAGTAAAACGGGGGGGCTTGGGGGCCCATGACAGCCAGGTGTTTTTTCACCTTAATGAATAGGATGCAAACCTTTACAACCACTTTAACCACTTAACCCCCGGACCATTTTGCTGGTCAAAGACCAGGCCACTTTTTGCGATTCAGCACTGCGGCTCCCAAACAAAATTGATGCGGTCGGAGTCACGGAGCTTGCGCCACAACAATGCCGCTTCTTAAAGGAGATGTATATATACGTCCTTGTGCCTGCCCGTGCTATTCTGCCGACGTATATCTGTGTGCGGCGGTCGTCATGTGGTAAAAGTGATCGTAAAGTCTTGTTTAAAAAAAATAAACAACAAACATGTTATACTTAGCTGCCATGTGAAGTGGATTTGCACAGGGCAGCCTGGATCCTCCTCATATCGGGTCCCTCTTTGCTGCTCCTGGCCACTCCCTCCTGTTGAGTGCCTCCACAGCAAGCACCTTGCTATGGGGGCACCCAAACTGAGATTCGGCCCGCCCCCCTCTCTACTGATTGGCTAACTAACTTTGACAGCAGAGGGAGCCAATGGCGCCGCTGCTGTGTCTCAGCCAATCAGGAGGGAGAGTCCCGGACAGCTGAGGGACTCTTGGACGTGGCTGGATAGAGAGGGGGTTCAGGTAAGTATAGGGGGGCTGCTGCATACAGAAGGCTTTATATCTTAATGCATAGAATGCATTGAGATAAAAACCTTCTGACTTAACAACCTCTTTAATTGAACAAGCTGATTGGATGGATACCAGATTTTGCACTCTCCAGTTTTAGTAAATTAACCCTTTTAGCAATTTTCTTTTTCTAGATCAGGAACACAGAGCATGAAAGCCAAAGCATCAGCACAACAGTAGGAAAATGGCATACTCAGGCCTTGTACACACGAGGGAATATTTCCGCTGAACATGGTCCGACGGACCATTTCAGACGAAAAATCCGCTCGTGTGTAGGGGCAAACGGACCGTTTTGGCCGGATTCCTCCTGGAATTTTTCCGCCGGATAGCTGCCCGTCAGATATGTCCGCTGGTTAGTACGCAAACCAGCGGACATATCTGCCCGCACATGCGTCGTATCCTGTGAATGGATCCGACACATGCGCGCGGAAGTGTTTACTTCCTGGTGCGGTGACGTGGCGGTGACGTGGCGGCGTCAACGTCACCGCCGCGTCACCCCGCTGTCCGCCGGCGGGGAATTTGATCCTATGGTGTGTACAGCCATCGGATCAAAGCAATCCGGCAGACAGATCCGATGGGAACGGTCCGTCGGACCGTTCCCATCGGATACATCCCATCGTGTGTACAAGACCTCAGGGTAGAGATCAGCAAGTCCTCAAAGCTGACTTTAGCTGCATGTGCTGTGTGAAAAAGATGTTTCTGATTCTGGCCCAAGCGTCCTCTAACTCCATCTGCCACCATTTTCAACCGCTGTCTGACACTATGTCAATCCAAATTAGGGATTAGCTGAGGTGTCTTTGGATCCTAGTACGAGTTCAATTGAGAAATCCCCCCCGGGAAGCTGTCACTGGTACTGGGTCAATCATGGGCAGCCAGGGCATTGCCTGTAGCCGCACGTATGCAATGGGTGTGTATATGTGCAGCTGCAAGGTGGGGGATGCCTTGGCTGTGTATGATTGGCCTAGTACAGGGTCAGTGTCATTGCAGGAGTTCTCAGGTGGGTTCATACTAGGATTTAAACATGGCTGAGCTTATTCCTAGTCAGTATGACAATCAGGTACTGAAGAAGAGGTCAGCAATGCCATACTTAGTGTTTCTCTCGTGACTGGCACTGGCTCTCATTAGGTTAGCACTGAAACAGAAACTTCCGGGAGTGTCAATCTTCTTGGCTCTCACTGGTTTCTTACAGGATACAGCAATGTTGGGAGGAACTACTGATCGCTGCAGGTGACCCTTTAGTTTGATACTCCCGGAACGTACTGTAGGTTTTAGTGCCGGTGTCCTGCGAAAATTTTGCCCTAGCGGATTTTGACCCCCTTGTACTGTGTAGGCGCGGCGCTTGCGCAGTACAAACCTCTTCTGAGCTTTCGAAAATAGCCAAACATGTAGAGCTGAGAGTCAGCTCTACACGGCACATGCGCAATGACTATCACACATATGCCGCACGCTCCCGATGCTAGTGCTACTCTGCAAGGGGCGGGGGTGATTTTAGCAATAAAGTAAACGTCTTAGAGGGGCGTGTTGATGGGCGTAAAACCCGCCCATCTGACATAAATGTGCAAATCCGCCCATCAACATGCCCCACTAAGACGTGTACTTTATTGTTAAAATCACCCCCTGCTCCTTGCAGAGTAGCACTAGCATCGGGAGTGTGCGGACATACGCCATAGTCATTGCGCATGCGCCGTGTAGTGTTCGGCTGTTTTCAGCAACTAGGCGCGGCACCTGCGCAGTACAAGGGGGTCCTTATCCGCCGGGCGGAACTTATTTGGCAGAACACTGGCATAAGCAGAACATTTCTCAAGATCATAACAGAGCTTGGAGGAGAGGTCAACAGGTAAGAGAAGCATCTGCAGACTTTTACAGGTATGACTTCATTTGAATTCTTTAGTGACAGGGTCTCTTTAAATATTTTGTCTGCAAAAATCTAATTGCAAGAAAGGGTTGTGATATTCAAGTTGTGGTTGAGTTTCATTCCATAGTTACCTTCTGCCATCTTAATAATGAAGATCTTTGTTTCCTACCAAGATTCCACACCTCATAATCTGCTGTGAATGAGGTGCCAACATCTGATTAACCCTCTCAGTCAGTGTTGCGTGAAAAACAAATAGCCAAAAGTGATGTACAAACTAAGCGCTGGCAACATTTCATTGCTAAACTGGACTGAACAGGTTTACTTATGATGTGAAATAAACTTAACAATACTGGCATCAAATACCAAGGACGCAGATTATACTGTATGGTGGTTCTGTAGGCCAAAGGCTCTCAATTGACGGTGTGTGTACTTCGGGACAGGGGTGGCCTTCAGCTTCATAGCATAAACTCGTCATAGCAGTGTAGCGTTTCATTAAACATTAAATCGGATATAAAATAGACTAGACAAGTATTTTTAGTTATTTGAAAAACACAGGGAATTTGTTTGGAAACCCCTTATGCACCTAAAGATGCTGATAAAAAAAATTGCCAACAAGGTAGAGATCCACAGGTCAGTAGAGGCCACATTTTAAAAGGGGCACAGACTTCAAAAACTTAAAGGGGTTGTAAAGGTACAATTTTCCCCCTAAATAGCTTCCTTTACCTTAGTGCTGTCCTCCTTCACTTACCTCATCCTTCCATTTTGCTTTTAAATGTCCTTATTTCTTCTGAGAACTGCTCACTTCCTGTTCTTCTGTCTGTAACTCCACACAGTAATGCAAGGCTTTTTCCCTGGTGTGGAGTGCCATGCTCGCCCCCTCCATTGGATTACAGGAGAGTCAGGACACTCTCTACAGTGCAGATAGAGAAAGGATTAGTGGGCGTCCTGACTCTCCTGTAGTCCAAGGAAAGTGAGGATTTCTCAGAAGAAATAAGGACATTTAAAAGCAAAATCGAAGGGTGAGGTAAGGGAAAGAGGACTGCACTAAAAGGTAAAAGAGGCTATCTAGGGAAAAAAAAAGTTGTACCTTTACAACCCCTTTAACCACTTTAAACCCGTCATATGACGTCCAAAAAGGGGATCTGTTATCCCGGGTGGACTCATAAGACGTCCTGTACTTTTTGCGGGGATATCTGAATGATGCCTGCACCTAGAGGCATCATTCAGATATCATTTTCTTCCGGCTGCGATCCTGCGCACCGTAAGAATGATCACAGCGACGGTTCCGCCGATTGATCGTTCTTATAGGCAGCGGGAGGGGACATCCCACCTCCCGCACATGCAAGTCCCGCTCACGTACGTAAACGTCGTTCAAACCACACATGTGAGGTGTCGCCGCGTGCGTTAGAGCGTGTGCAACAATTCTAGCACTAGACCTTCTCTGTAACTCTAAACTGGTAACCTTTTTTTTTAACCATTTTAAAGCATGACATGTTAGGTATCTATTTACTCGGCGTAACATCATCTTTCATATTTTACAAAAAAATTGGGCAAACTTTACTGTTTTGTTATTTTTTTTATTTTTTTTTACAAAAAAAAAAAGGCGTTTGAAAAATGATTGCGCAAATACCGTGCAAGATAAAAAGTTGCAATGACCGCCATTTTATTCCCTATGGTGTCTGCTAAAAAAAAATTATGATTTGTACATGTAGGAGAGAAGTGGCAGAATAGGCTCGGTATAGAGGTGGGTTTTAAAGCCCGGTATTGAAGTGGTTAAAGCAGAACTAAAATTTCTGCTGTAAAAAAAACTGCCCCTACCTGCCTGCTCGCCTTCTCCTCCAGCACATTAAACAGAGCTGAACATGCGCAGTCCATCTTACAGTGTCGGGCCAGTCTCTTTAAGAGCTGGGATGACGGCTTCCTGCGTCTTCCCCCTATTGGCTAATAAAGAGGCTCATTAGCTATGGGGCCACATCAGCTCTGCCTAACTCTTCTCCCAGAGGTCCTGATCTGTGGGTACATCCTCATGTAGAACGAAGGGCTGTTGGCTCTGCATTGCACATGACAACATCAAAATGCCTGAAACCGCCGGAGAGACTTAGAGAAGAGGCTGTAGTATTATCACCATCTCCGTGTTTACATGTGACCGATTGGACAAAGCGGCAAGTGGTTAAATAAAAGACAGTTTTTTGGCACGATCAGTCATATTTTCAATATCAATGACAACATTTTGACGTTTACCAGGTTATGCAAACTTTTATTAAGGGAGGCATACTTTGTAATCCAGCCACTACCGCTTAATAAAAATAGTGTAAAGGCCACCTCTGAGGAATAGTGGAGCACTGGTCAGGAACTGCAGTTAATCAGGGCCCTATACTATTAATAAACTGCATTGGTGGTACTACGGGGTGTAGTTAGAAAAAAAAAAACTGTATTGCTGTTCATCCATTGGAACTGCATGTAAATTTGTTCTATGTGAATAGTGCAAAATTACTTTTAAGAAATGCATTGAATTGTTTGCGAGCATGCGTCGGAATATTTGCGCGAAAATTTGAGAACCAGCTCTTAATCTATTGGAATTTCCGACCATGTGTACGCGGCATTAGTCTGTCGGGTTCATTGATGAGTTGGCCCACCCTTTGCAGCTATAACAGCTTCAACTCTTCTGGGAAGGCTGTCCACAAGGTTCAGGAGTGTGTCTATTGGAATTTTTTTACTATTCTTCCAGAAGCGCATTTGTGAGACGAGAAGGCCTGGTTCGCAGTTTCCACTCTAATTCATCACAAAGGTGTTCTATCGGGTTAAAGTCAGGACTCTGTCCAGGCTAGTCAAGTTCCTCCACCCAAAACTCACTCATCCATGTCTTTAGGGACTGTACAATTTTTGAATCAGGTGTACATTCATTGGATTTGTTAGGAAACATACCCCAGCAGCAGAAAAAAAAAAGTGCTGCTGAACCCAAACTCGCTTGGAATACCAGAAAACCATTAGCAAAACAAATGTAATGGACACATTTGTACGGTCTGTCCCTGGAAATTATGAACAACGAGCAGCCATAGCCATTAATAAAAGGAAAAAAATTAACTGGGCTGCAAAACTCAAAACAATATATACCGTATTTATCGGTGTATATCGCGCACTTTTTTGCCCTGTAAATCAGGGCAAAATCGTGGGTGCGCGATATACGCTGATACCCGCTTTCCTGCGCCGAGTTTTGAATACTGCGCCGACATATACCCAGCGCAGTACACTCGGGTATATTCGGCCAGTCTTGGCTTCTTTCGCGGTCACGTCCTGGACGTACAGGACGTGAGCGCGACAGTTGCCGAGCCTGCCCGAGTGTACTGCGCTGGGTATACGCTAGCGCAGTATTCAAAACTCGGCGCGGGAAACAAGCGGGGAGGACGCGAGGACGCCGGACCCGCCGAAGAGGACACCGGACCCGCCGAAGAGGACACCGGACTCGCCGAAGAGGACACCGGACCCGCCGAAGAGGACACCGGACCCGCCGAAGAGGACACCGGACCCGCCGAAGAGGACACCGGACCTGCCGCAGAAGGACACCCGAAGCCGCAGAAGGACGCCGGACCCCCCGAAGAGGACACCTGAAGCCGCAGAAGGACGCCGGACCCGACGAGGCCGCCGATGGACGCCGCGCAAGACACCAAAACTGTAAGTACAAAAATAACTTTTTTTCCATAGGATTGGGGGTCACTTTAGGGGTGCGCGGTATACGCGGGAGCGCGTTATACCGCGATAAATACGGTATAACTTTTTATCATTTTAATTAAATAGCCTCTAGTAGAATGCCAAATGCACATAAGCTCTGAAAAAACAATGACATACCACAGAAAAAAAAAAAAAGCAGACTCTTTTGAGACGTTCAAACGTGTTTTCATGGCCTACAATGTATTATTAGTAATTACGTGGGATTACTATGTCACATGAATTGGATTATGAAGAAAATAAGTAGGCCTATGTTAAAGAACCATGCAAATTAAAAATAATGCCACTTTGCAAGCTCATTGTTCCACAAATCAGACGTGAATGCCTTTTAACCATAACTATTTCTAAAACTATGTAGCGATTTTTTTTTAGTTTAAAGTGAATGTAAACCCACTCTCATCCTTTCTAAACTACTGCCATAGTGCTAATCTATAAGGATATACATGCCTCCTGCATGTATCCTTACCTGTCAAATGTCTCCACTCTGTCTGTTATGAGACCTGAAAAACTGCCGATTCTGTGGGTGGGTCTGTTGTCTGGAGCTTAGTGGGTGGAGTTGTGATGTCAGTAGACTCCCTGCCCACCTCTACCCTCCCTTTGTCAACATGCATTTTCTCCTGTGTATTCCTTACACTAAATTCTGCTATGATCACTAACATCCAGTAAAAATCGAGAAAAGTAACTACATGACTTCAGAAAAGGAGTGGGGGTGGGAATTAAAAAACAATGCCTGTCTCAGGCTAGTGCATGAGATATGAAAACAACCTGTCATTCACAGCAAGGGGGAAAAATGGTTGTTTTCTCCTGTATGTCCATTTATCTCACTGAAAAAAGAAAAGAGGATTGCTCAGAGCTGGATTAACTCTTTATGGCAAGACTGGGCACAGATGATAGGAAATCTTATACTCTACATTGTGACAGCAAAAAAAACTAAAAAATTCGGGTTTACATCCACTTTAAAGCTGAGGTTTAGTTTTTTTTTTTTTTTTTCTATACTGGACCAGAGACATACAGTGCGGAAAATAAGTATTTGAACACCCTGCTATTTTGCAAGTTCTCCCACTTGGAAATCATGGAGGGGTCTGAAATTGTCATCGTAGGTGCATGTCCACTGTGAGAGACATAAAAAACAAAAAAAAAAAAATTCCAGAAATCACAATGTATGATTTTTTTAAACTATTTATTTGTATGATACAGCTGCAAATAAGTATTTGAACACCTGAGAAAATCAATGTTAATATTTGGTACAGTAGCCTTTGTTTGCAATTACAGAGGTCAAACGTTTCTTGTAGTTTTTCACCAGGTTTGCACACACTGGAGGAGGGATTTTGGCCCACTCCTCCACACAGATCTTCTCTAGATCAGTCAGGTTTCTGGACTGTCGCTGAGAAACACGGAGTTTGAGCTCCCTCCAAAGATTCTCTATTGGGTTTAGGTCTGGAGACTGGCTAGGCCACGCCAGAACCTTGATATGCTTCTTACAGAGCCACTCCTTGGTTATCCTGGCTGTGTGCTTCGGGTCATTGTCATGTTGGAAGACCCAGCCTCGACTCATCTTCAAAGCTCTAACTGAGGGAAGGAGGTTGTTGCCCAAAATCTCGCAATACATGGCCCCGGTCATCCTCTCCTTAATACAGTGCAGTCGCCCTGTCCCATGTGCAGAAAAACACCCCCAAAGCATGATGCTACCACCCCCATGCTTCACAGTAGGGATGGTGTTCTTGGGATGGTACTCATCATTCTTCTTCCTCCAAACACGGTTAGTGGAATTATGACCAAAAAGTTATATTTTGGTCTCATCTGACCACATGACTTTCTCCCATGACTCCTCTGGATCATCCAAATGGTCATTGGCAAACTTAAGACGGGCCTTGACATGTGCTGGTTTAAGCAGGGGAACCTTCCATGCCATGCATGATTTCAAACCATGACGTCTTAGTGTATTACCAACAGTAACCTTGGAAACGGTGGTCCCAGCTCTTTTCAGGTCATTGACCAGCTCCTCCCGTGTAGTCCTGGGCTGATTTCTCACCTTTCTTAGGATCATTGAGACCCCACGAGGTGAGATTTTGCATGGAGCCCCAGTCCGAGGGAGATTGACAGTCATGTTTAGCTTCTTCCATTTTCCAATGATTGCTCCAACAATGGACCTTTTTTCACCAAGCTGCTTGGCAATTTCCCCGTAGCCCTTTCCAGCCTTGTGGAGGTGTACAATTTTGTCTCTAGTGTCTTTGGACAGCTCTTTGGTCTTGGCCATGTTGGTAGTTGGATTCTTACTGATTGTATGGGGTGGACAGGTGTCTTTATGCAGCTAATGACCTCAAACAGGTGCATCTAATTTAGGATAATAAATGGAGTGGAGGTGGACATTTTAAAGGCAGACTAACAGGTCTTTGAGGGTCAGAATTCTAGCTGATAGACAGGTGTTCAAATACTTCTTTGCAGCTGTATCATACAAATAAATAGTTAAAAATTCATAAACTGTGATTTCTGGATTTATTTTTTTTGATTATGTCTCTCACAGTGGACATGCACCTACGATGACAATTTCAGACCCCTCCATGATTTCCAAGTGGGAGAACTTGCAAAATAGCAGGGTGTTCAAATACTTATTTTCCGCACTGTAACTTACCTCTAATAAAGTACGGCCCTGTTCACACTTGTGCAAGTTGATAACGAATGCGATGCGTTAAAAAAAAAAATAGATTTGCATGACATCCAAAAAGTCAGTGGCCCGGATTCACATACATCGGCGCATATATATGCGCCGGCGCAGCACGGAGAGGGAAGCATGGAATTCACAAAGCAAATGCTCACAACTCTGCGCCGACGTAGCGTATATTCGTAGGCGTAAGCCAGCGTAAGTGGAAGTGTGCTGGAAGTGGGCGTGATACATTTAAATGAAGCGTGACCCCATGCAAATGATGGGCCAAGCTTCAGACAAGTACTTAAAACGAACTGTGCACGCGCCGTCCTGTGGACATATCCCAGTGCGCATGCTCACAATCACGTCAAAACAACTGGCTAAGATACGTCGCATCACTGCCTACGGTGTGAATGTAACCTATGCCCAGCCCTATTTACGTACTACGTAAACAACGTAAAATACGACGGCTGTGTTCCCTGGTCCATACCTTTGCATGAGTTGCGCCTCCTATATGGGAAACGCCGGACAAACGACTTACGCAAACCGCTTAAATCATGCGCCGAGCGCAAGTACGTTCGTGAATCGGCGTATCTCTCTCATTTGCATATTTGAATAGGAAATTAATTGGAGCACCAAATGCGTCCAGCGTAACCATGCGCCAACGATACGCCGGCGTAGGCAAGTTACGTCGGTGGACTGAAGCCTGTTTTTAGGCCTATCTTAGTTCTGTGGGCACGGCGCACAGATACGACGGCGCATATTTACACTTACGTAGCGTATCTCGAGATACGTCAGCGTAAGTGCTTTGTGAATCCGGGCCATTGTTTTCAATGACGGTCGTTCGTACCCATGCGTTGCGATTCCTCTACGAATGCGATGCGATAATAAAAAGGGTCATGTGCAAGTTAAAAGCGTTGCGTTGCATATTTAGTCTCCATAGACATCAATGTAAATCGTTCTGGAATCGCATTGTTGGTTCAGATATGTGCGAATTCCCACACACTACTCTCCACAAAAACCAGGAAGTACACAGGAAGTTAACACCTTTTTTTTTAACATTGGACATGATTCCATTGGCTAGAACATCAATTGCAGCTGTGTCCAACCTCTGAAATTTGCGGTAAAGTCTTTATAAATTCGCACCTCACACGGGACCAAAAAAGCGGAACAAATTCGCAACATATCACAGCGCAGCAGTGTGAACCCAGCCTGAATGTCCGGCGCTATATGGCTTAGGAGCAACAGCTGCGGAAGTCTCTCACCGCTCGCCAATCCCCTTCCTTCTTCATTCTCCATTACAGAAACTACTTGCATTGTTTTTACAGCATGCAATACCTTCTGTGAATGAATGAGGGATGGATGAATGACAGGATCCTCTCTCCCACTCACAAAACATGTCACATTCTAGGGAAACAATAAAATCCCGCAGTGCCCAGGCAAGGGTGATGTCCTCACCCTTCAGGAGACATCTGGAAAAAGTAAGTACTCCCAAACATAGCTGAGAAGACTCCCCCAGCTCTGTGTGCAAAGTCTTCTCGCTAAATTTAGAGTGTTCACCATTCTCCAGAATCTTGACAGCAGAAAGAAGGCATTGCCCACTGCAGCATGGAAGCTGAAAGAGAGGTAAGTACAGTAAAACCTTGGTTTGAGAGTAACTTGGGTTGAGAGCAACATTTTTTAAAGTGGTAGTAAAGTCTTTACTACCACTTTTACCTACAGGTAAGCCTATAATAAGACTTACCTGTAGGTATAGAGAATATCTCCTAAACCTGTACGGTTTAGGAGATATTCCCCTCGCAATGGGCAGCTGATTGCAGCGGCACATGCGCAGGGGGGATCCTCGGCTAAAGGGCCGGCAGCCGCTGGACCTTGCCGGTTTGAAGTCTCCCACGCGCATGTGACATCGCCTCTCCAGCCACTCACAGCGCTAGAGAGGCGATACCGGGAAGACACGCCGAGTCAAGATGACATCTCACTCGGCGTGGACCAGGTAAGTTCTCTTGACCCCATTCCGAGGTAAGTATTTCATAATGAGCTAGTATGCGGCATACTAGCTCATTATGGCTTTTGCCTTGCAGGTGTGAAAAAAAAAAAAAAAAGTTTTTGCCGGGATTTTCAGCCGCTTTTAACCCCTGCCCACAGCTCAAAAAGGGTTAAAACCGCCCGCAAAACACAGCTGCATTGGCGCTCTGCGGGTGGTTCAGAGGTGCTGCCCATTGATTTCAATGGGCAGGGGCGCTTTAGGAGCGGTATATTCACTGCTCCTACAGCGCCTCGAAGATGCGGCTGGCAGGACTTTTTTTACCGCCCTGCCAGCGCAACGCTCCAGTGTGAAAGCCCCGGGCTTTCACACTCGGTCTTTCACACTGGAGATAAAGAAGCGGCTCTTTCAGGGTGCTTTCCAATCTCTATTTTTAGCGCAAAAGCGCCTCAGTGTGAAAGCAGCCTAACAGAGAAGAGAGGCGCCTGTAAGTGTAGCAATATTTTATATACGTTTAATGAAGGTCCAACATTTAGCAACATATTGCTACACTAATGCCGCGTACACACGGTCGTTTTTTGTCTTGTAAAAACCGTAGTTTTCAAACTTCATTTTAAAAAACGACGCTGCCTACACACCATCGTTTTCTGAAAATGCTCTAGCAAAGCGTGGTGACGTACACCACCTTCAACGGCACTCTTTTCAATTGAAGCTCCCGTCTCATAACTTGCTTCTGAGCATGCATGGGTTTAAAAACGTTGTTTTAAATGTCGTTTTGCCCACACACGATCATTTTTTATGACACAAATAACGACATAAAAAATTCAAGCATGTTCGAATTTTTTTTTGGTCGTTTTTTTTGAAGACATAAAACGACATTTTGCCCACACACCATCATTTTAAATGACGTTTTTTAAAACTTCTTTTTTTTTTTTATCACAAAAAACGACCGTGTGTACGCGGCATTAGAGGCGCCTTTCATCCCTTTTATACTTTGTTGCTCCTGCCGGATTTTGCTTCTAATCCCCTTGTAGATGGACATTTCATAGTTACACAACCTATCACATTGCTATAATCTTTTTATATGGACTATAAAACTGAAGGACCTGAAACATTTTATTGTTGTGGAACAAATCATTTGAGTTTCCATTATTTCTTATGGGGAAATTTGCTTTGATATAAAAGTGCTTTGGATTACAAGCATGTTTCTGGAACAAATTATACTCGCAATCCAAGGTTTTACTGTATATTATCTCTTTTCCCCTTAGAGGTGTTTTTTTTTTTATGTTTATGGTGCACATTCATCGGTCGATGAGTTGGAGGGGGGCCGCCCATATAAAATAGGCCTTGCACAAAGTGCAGATTTATGGCAGTACTGTGGTACCTGAAATCAATTTCAGAAAACACTAAGGTGATTTTAGAGTTAAAATGCAGAACTTTTGGCTGTCACCACTGGCGACTATAGCTTAAGAAACTTGGCTGGAGGTCCAAGCCAGCTTAGGTACTTAACATTGGGATAATTGAATCTCGAGATCCATTAGTCCTGTGAGAAGGTATTGCCTGCCCCGGTCAATCAGAGGGCACCATGGTCACAGCTGTTCTGGGCAGGACTAAGGATTCAAAATAACAAACAGCAACAGTATATCTAGACTCATTATAATCATGATAAATATCTCAAAGCAAATACCCTTCATTTATACAAGAATAAAATGGTGGATTCATTACAACACACACATATATAAACAGGTCAGGCCCCCAAACATTCACCTTTTGAAACAATGGATCATCTGCAGTGTGTGTATGCATATATATTGTATATATTTATATATATATTTATATACTGTATACACTATATTGCCAGAAGTATTGGGACACCTGCCTTTACACACACAAGAACTTTAATGGCATCCCAGTCTTAGTCCGTTGGGTTCAAAATTGGGTTGGTCCAATACTTTTGGCAATATAATGTGGATGAGCGAGTTTGGGGTGGAGGAACTTGACTGGCCTGCACACAGTTCTGACTTCAACCTGAAATGTCATAAATCGGCGATCTTGTCCAGAAGTGTAAAAAGGTGGAGCTTCCCCTTTTGGATAAAGCACCGCTTTAAAAGCAAGGTGTATTTGCAAATACATGCATAAGCTGCAGGGGCTACTTTACGGCACCTCAGTATACTGCAGTCCTAACTCTATAATTTGAGAGTCTCCAAAGTTGGAGCACATATGTAATATTGGATAGATTAGGGGCAGGCATGCCTGGAAGGAGCCAACCCCTTCCTAAAGGTACAAGGACGCATTGGACATCCAGGTATCCTGTGTGCACCAATTCACCAACCATACAAACAAATGGCAACCACCCCAACCTATAATTCACCTTTACAGCAAGAAGCACATGTCAATTTTATAGATACACCTTAACTCCCGACACTCCCCAAATGTACATAGACGGTAAATGCAAGTCATAAGCACAGATAGTTGGGTCAAAACTTTAAGACTCAGCTTGAGCCTGGTTCAAACATTGCCACCTTGACCTATACTGCTTGTAGATTACAGTCTGCGATTTCAAGGTAAAAATATGAGGTAAAGGCAAGCTGTATGTACATATTTATTCCAATTGCAATATTTGGTGCATCCTGAAATGTAAAATACGACAAAGAAGACCCAGGACTGTTGAGCAGTCAGAATACTATATCAGGCAAGAACGAGACAACATTTTTCTCCCAGAATTTCAGAAACTGTTCTCCTCAGTTCCCAGACATTTACAGAGTGTTGTTAAAAGAGGATGGGTTGCTACACCATGGTAGACCTGGACCTATCTTAACTTTTTTGAGATGTGTTGCTGCCATCAATTTCAAAATTACCTTATTTTTTTTGTTTTAAAATTCTAGGTTTAGGGTATAACAGGCAGAGCCATGCAATAAACCTGGGGCCAAAACCTACATTTACCAAGGACAGGTAGTCCCACACCACAGAGTCAAATGCTTTTTCTGCAACAATGGAAACCACCAACCCGGGCGGTGTGAGTTGGAAAGGGATGTGTGTAAACAACCTATGGATGTGAGTGTCCATACCTCTACCAGGCATGAATCCAGATTGATCCTCATGTACTAAAGCTGAAATGAAAACATTTAAACAATTAGCTAAAATTATAGGAAGATTTTGGCATCAACATTCAGCAGTGAGAAAAGTTGATATGAATAACAGTGGTCTGGAGGCTTGCCAGATTTAAGAAGTACTGCCACCACTGCGTCTCTCATCAACTCCTGTACTGTGTCTTCATTTAGAAAGATTAAGAACACCAAGTAGAATCCTGGGGCAAAGTCTTTAGAGTACAGTATTGTTTGAGAACATGTTTTTTAGTAGCCGCAGTATGAAGGCATAAACCCTTTTTTTGCACTTGTAGACTAAGGTGACCAGATTTTTTAAATGAAATCCGGGGACATTTTTTTTTTTACTAGTAATGGCGGCAATCAGCGACTCTCTGACCGTCGCCGCCGCCGCCTGCCTCACAGCCTGTCAAATCTTACATTCCGGGCCCCGACTACTACTGGATGGGGAGCGGAGGAAGATCACTCTGCTAGGGAAGGCAAGGAGATAAGCCAGCAGGCGGCTGGCTGGGACTTGAGCCAAGGCAGAAGAACATGCGAGTGGTGCGGAATGGGCATGCACCCGAAACTGAAGAAATATTCCCTCCCCTCCGACCAGCACATGATCATCAGAAAGGGGGACAGATAATGCAAACAATCCACCCCCCTACGCTGGTAGGAGCACTGACCGTCTATTAAATTGCCCCAGTCCCTGTTCAAATCCAATCCGGCGACAAAAATAGGGACAGACTTGTTCCAAGGACAGTGTCCTCAATCAGGGGACTGTCCCCTGAAACCGAGGATATCTGGTCACCCTATTGTAGACTAGTATAAATGGACAGGTTTTGCGACTGTGCATATGATACTTCAAGAGCAGCTGCCAAACTTTCTGCCCATTCCAAGTCAGCCTATACAGCATATATAGCCTTACCTATGAGAATTTGATACTGATCTCCGGTATATGCTTTAAAGTAGGGTTGTCCAGATACCGATACTAGTATCGGTATCGGGACCGATACCAAGTATTTGCGGAAGGACTTGTACTCGCGCAAATGCTCCCGATACCTAAATAGAATACTTTTTTTGTATTTATCAACATGTTCTGTGAAAATTCTTTGAGTTTTTTACTACTGCGTGACAAGAAAATAAAACATTTTTATTCATTTTTACTCATTTTTATTCTTTTATAATGTCTTGAGTTAGAGTTCTTCATAATTCTAAAGAAAATATCCTTAGTCTGTATTGTGGTTTGAAAACTGTCACATGACATTTAAAAAAAGTATCGGTATTCGGTATCGGCGAGTACATGAAAAAAAGTATCGGTACGTGTACTCGGTCCTAAAAAAATGGTATCGGGACAACCCTACTTTAAAGGCATCCCATAAGATAGCTAGAGGATTAAAATTACCATTAAGGCTCCAGAAGTCAAGCATAGCTTTTCTTTGTCCCAGTTCACCCGCTCATCTGAAACCCAATATCTAGAGAATCTCAACAGTCTATCTGCTGGGGCTACTTTCAAAGAAAGTTGTATAAAACTGGAGCGAAATGCTTTGCGAGAGTATAGAAATTCTCTGGACCCTAGGGAGAATGGGGTTTCCACGTATACCAAATCAATATGGAAGAAAGAACGATGAGATGCAGAAGGCATGTATATGCTCTAGTAGCAGAAACTTTCCAACGCCATACATCAATAAGATGATACGCCTTTAGCCAGGCCTCAAAATCCAAGCATGTGGCACCATCTGAGAAAAACTTGTTTGCAATGTCCTCAAAAATATGTAAAAGAATACATATTGATGTACTGCGGAAAAATCTTTTTTTATTTGGGATATTTATTATAGCAAAAAGTAAAAGATATCGTGTCAGGTCATTGATCAGCCAAATCTTCCGGGGGTGATGTGGTTAATCTCAGTATAAATACAGTTGTTCTGTGAAGCCCTCAGTGGTTTGTTAGAGAGACTTAGTGAACAAACAGCATCATGAAGGCCAAAGAACACACCAGACAGGTCAGGGAAAAAGTTGTGGGGAAGTTTAAAGCAGGGTTAGGTTATAAAAAAATATACCAAGCCTTGAACATTTCATGGAGCACTGTTCAATCCATCATTCAAAAATGGAAGGAGTATGGAACAACCTACCAGGACTTGGCCGTCTACTTAAATTGACAGGCCTGGCAAGGAGATCAGAAATCAGAAAAGCACCCAAGAGGCCCATGGTAACTCTGGAGGGGCTGCAGAGATCCACAGCTCAGTTGGGAGAATCTGTCCACAGGACAACTATTAGGCGCCGTACACACGGCAGAGAACCTCGACGGGCAGAACACATCGTTCCGCCCGTCGAGGTTCTCTCCCGGCCGTCGAATTCGGCGACCCGCCCGTCGGGAATGACAACCAGCCATTCTTCCAGGCGGGCCGTCGAGGAAATAGAGAGCGTGCTCTCTATTTCTGCTCGACGGGCTTCCCGACGGGATGCACGCCGAGAGCGTACACACGGCCGAGGTCCTCGCTGGAATGTGCATTCCAGCAAGTTCTCGCTGATTTTCAGCGAGAACCTCGGCCATGTGTACGGCGCCTCAGGCCCCGTACACACGTCCGAGAACCTCGTCGGGCTAAACTCATCGTTCCGCCCGACGAGGTTCCCGATGAGCGGTCGAAAAACTAATCGAGCCAAATTTTCTCATTGAACAATGAGGAAAAAGAGCGCATGCTCTCTTTTTGGCTCGATGAGCTTCCCGACGGGACGCTCGTCGAAAAGTGTACACACAATCGAGCTTCTCGCCAGAATATGTCTCCCAGCGAGCTGGATTCTGCCGAGAAGCTCGGTCGTGTGTACGCCGCCTCAGTGATGTGGGTGTGGTAGAAATGTTGAATTTCATATTTATACCAGGGGAACCATTGAAAAGATGGATGTATATGTTGTACTGTACTGGTTATAATGACAGGGCCAGACTTATACTGTCTAATGGCCCATACACACGATCCGAATATCGGCTGATGGATCGGACGACTTTTTTCGCTTAATAATCGCAAGTAAAATAAAATAGGTTATTAAACTCACGAAAATTCTCGTACGACAGAAAAAAAAGATCGGAAGTGATGTCATGTGTTGTAATGTATTTGTATTGTATTGTCGGACGACGGCTGTACTGACTAAACGAAAATCGTACGATCTGACATCGTACGAGGAAAATTTTCGCGCATGTCCGATCGAAAAATATCGGATGAACGGTCGTGATCGGCTCTCGAAAGTAGTGTACACACGATCCGAAAATCGTACGATCCATCATCGGACGATCGTTTTCGTCCAATATTCAGATCGTGTGTATGGGCCATAAGCATCTCCTGTCTTGGGAACCAGTAAAAGGTGTCAGGTGGTAATTAAATCAGCTAAATCATCCATTTTTCTTGAAGAGAAGCTCGGACAGACTGAAAGGCTGAGAGGCGACCAATCAGATTCTGATGGAACTCGGAACCAATGAATATCTAGGCTTGAGATTAAACCAATCCGGTTGTAAGGCAATTTTACACCAATAGCATCCTAAGTATTTTGAATCCTGGAGAAGGGGGGGGGGTAGAGGAGGGCAGGGGAGCATAAAGGTCGGACAGAAAGCTTTGAGACTCTCTTCCCTGGAGATGGTGACCTAGGGTGACCATATGTCCCGGATTGTCCGGGACAGTCCCGAATTTTGCAGGTCTGTCCCGGGTACCTTCATGCCAGGTCAATACAGTGTCCCGGAATGAAACTGGCACAGCCACCCCCCAAGCCAAACTAATACCCCCGAAAAAGGCTGCCACATCACCGCTTTATCCACTGACAGTACTTGTCTTGATGATGAAGAAAAGAGGGAAGGACGGCCGCATTCCAAGGATTTTCAAACGAAAAAAATTGTCTTTATTGTAAATCCAAAAACATGTACAGTCACAGCAATCACAGAAAACAGGACAGCCGACGCGTTTCGCACTCGATCAGTGCTTAGTCATGGCTATGGTATGGTGCTAACACAAAAACATTTATACTAAACCCCAAAATACCAAATAAAACATGTGACTCCCTTCAGCCTATAGCAACTTAAAGTTAAATTAGTTGTGATAGACATCCTGAATGGGTGTAATCAGAGTGTCAAGTGTGTGCAGGCTGAAAGTCAACACTAACATAAAAAAGGTAACCCTTAAAGAACCTGTGTATATGTGGATGTGAGGATTGCATGAAAATGGGAAGGGATATATATATATATATATATAAAGGTGAATGTGAGAGTGGATGTAAAAAATAGTGAAAAATAAAATAGACTGGTTTTAAGTGTCTATATATTTATATATATATATACAGCCAAAATAGTGTTTAGGATGCCGAAGCAGTCATATGGCCCGCAAATTGTAATAAAAAAATAAATAAAAATTAAACACAAAAACAAGAAAAAAATAAAATAAAATTAAACACAAAAACAAGAAAGAAAAAAAAAAAAAAAAAAACACAAAAAAAAGAAACAAATAAAATAAACAAAAACAAGAAAAAAAAAATTAAACACAAAAACAATTTTTTTCTTGTTTTTGTGTTTAATTTTTTTTTTTTTTTTTTTTATTACAATTTTTTTTTTTATTACAATTTGCGGGCCATATGACTGAAAATCCTTGGAGTGCGGCTGTCCTTCCCTCTTTTCTTCATCATCATTGCTATTTGCATCGCCAGCACCTTGGTAATCTAATTATCCTTGATCGTCTACAGGTCTCACCTGGAGCGGTGATTTCTTTTCTTTTGTCTTTTTTGGATTTGACAGTACTTGTCTTGGCTTGGCTGGGAATGCCTAAAAGAGCACAATCCCCAACCCCTGCTTGTGATTGGAGAAATCATAAATCCCATCTCTTGTGTCCAATCACTGTGCTGCGATTCGTTACAGCACAAGCTGATTTTTGGGAAGGGAGGTGTCCCTGAATGGAAGTTTGGAAATGTGGTCACCCTATGGTGACCTGACCGACATGGTGACGTAGGATCTCTCTGTAATGTGTATTCTCTCTCTCTCTCTCTCTCTCTCCCACTATCTCTCCCTACCTTTGTTCTATTTTAAGATTTGGCCTAAGATTAATCTCACTTTTGCTTTCCTCATAGATTCATTTAACTATTACTAGTTGTATAATTGTGTAACATGGGTATCATCTTAGTTTTAAAGGTGGTACCTGTTATGTTATAGTCATGAACATTGGAGTAATACAAGTTTCTTCTCTGTATCAATAAATGTAATCCTTTTCCCTTTTTCACACCGCTATTCTTTGTTTTAAATTGTATATAGACAAAAAGGTTTTAAATCGCTTATTTTAAATATTTAAGAGCGGTATAAATATTTCCGTAACAGTGGAAGACACAGCAAACATGTGGAAGAAGGTGCTCTGGTCAGATGCGACCAAAAAAGCTGTTCAACGTTGATGGAAAGATGGATGGAGCCAAATTTAGGGCAATCTTAGAAAAAAAACTGTTAGAGACTGCAAAAGACTTAAGACTGGGGTGGAGGTTCACCCTCCAGCATGACCAGGGCCGTTTGAAGGTATTTGGGGGCCCCAAGCAAAATGGGGGCCCCCAAGCACCCCCCCCCCCCGCATGCAAAGCCTACGTTAGCTATGCTTTTCTATTCTCACCTCCCCTTCTTCCCTGTAGGCTGCCGCTGTAGCGTGGCTGAGCTCTTCTTCCTCCTGTCAGTCCGGTGTTCTATCATTATGGGCCCCCAGTGCCCTATCACGCTGTACAGGAGATTCAGTTTCCTGTGTTCCCGGCCAGACTGAAAGGAAGTGAGCACTGACGGACTGACAGGACTCCAGGAGGAAGAAAGAGGAGCTCGGCCACACTACAGCCTGGGAAGGGGAAGTTGGGGGCCCCTGTCCAGCTCGGGGCCCAAAGCAATTGTTTGTTTTGCCTGTCCTGTAGCAACGTGCCTGAGCAGGACAATGACCCTAAACATACAGCTAGAGCTACAATGGCATGGTATAGGTAAAAGCATATTCATGGGTTACAATGGCCCGGTCAAATCCCAGACGTAAATCCAATTAAGAATCTGTGGCAAGACTTGAAAATTGCTGTTCACAGACACTCTCCATCCAATCTAACAGGGCTTGAGATATTTTGCAAAGAAGAATGGGAAAAAATGTCACAAAGTTTTGACTCAGAGGGGCTGAATATAAATGCACGCCACACTTTTCATATTTATTTGTAAAAAATTCTGAAAATCATTTATCATTTTCCTTTTAGTTCACAATTATGTGCCACTTTATGTTGGTCTATCACATAAAATCCCAATTAAATACATTTAAGTTTTTGGTGGTAAAATGACAACATTTCAAGGGGTATGAATACTTTTTCAAGGCACTGTAGATCTTTGCAAATCAATTGAAATGTATAATAACCTGTAACAGATGACAAGCTGACCTAAGTTTTGCATATTTTATGGGAGCACTTATTCAAAGACATTCATAAATCTCTTAGAATAAGTCCTTACACATGAAACATGTCAGAGTTTTGCCAGCTGGTCATATGTGGCATTTTATACTACATTTCACTGGATTCAACAAGGTCTGTTGCATTCCATTGCTGCAAACTGGGCTTTTTGTCCTTTGTGAATTCAGCCAGTCTTTGGCTTTATTCACACGGCCGTAAAAATGTTACTAATGTTACACATGTGTTTTCTAGGAGAAAGGGTTCCTGCGTAATGATCAGTGAAATACTTGCGCATAGATGAGTTTAACCGCTTGCTGCCCAACTGCAGAATGGGGGGGGGGGGCAGGCAGAAGGACGTATATATACGTCCCCTTTAAGAAGCGGTTGTTGCAGTTGGTGCGCCACGATCTCTGTGAGCCCACCCGTGGGTCCCGCGGACTTGATCGCCACGGGCATACCCGCGATCGTCTCACGGAGAGATAGAACAGTGAGATGTTAGTGTAAACTCAACATCCCCCCGTTCTGCCTCGGAAACAACGATCAGTGACGTGTCACAGCAAGCCACTCCCCCCTATAGTAGGAAACATCCCCTAGGAAACACTTAACTCCTACAGCACCACCTAGTGGTTAACCCCTTCACTGCCAGTGTAATTTTCACAGTAATCAGTGCTGTAAAAATTACAATGGTCCCAAAAATGTGTCCAAAAGTGTCCGATGTGTCCGCCATAATGTCGCAATCACGATAAAAATCACTAATCGCTGCCATTACTATTGAAATAAAAATGCTTTAAAATGATCCCCTATTTTGTAGACGCTATAACCTTTGCGCAAACCAATCAATACACGCTTATTGCGATTTTATTTACCAAAAATATGTAGAAAAATACGTATCGGCCTAAACTGAGGACAAAATGTTTTTATATATCTTTTTTGGAGGATAGTAAAAAATATTGATTTTTTTTTTCAAAATTGTCGTTCTGTTTATAGCGCAAAAAATTAAAACAATAGAGGTGATCAAATACCACCAAACGAAAACTCTATTTGTTGGGGAAAAAGGACGTCAATTTTGTTTGGGAGCCAAGGCGAATGACCGCGCAATTATCAGTTAAAACGGCGCAGTGCCGATACGCAAAAGGGGCCCGGGCCTTTAACAATAAAATGGTCCGATTAAATGCGTAAAGCTGCGTATGAGTATGACGATTCCCCCCCATTCTTTAGACTTACTTTTTGCACATATTATTAACGCATATATACATACGTTTATACATGCAAGTGCGTAAATCACATGTTCTTAGCCACAGATTTTTGGATTCTGTGTTACAGATCTGAAAGCTGTGTTCAGATCCATAATTAAAAAACACATTTTTTTCTTTCTTTTCTCTTTTACGGCTGTGTGTGTGAAGTCTTGGGAAAAAACAAGGAACATCGCTAAGGTGAGTGAATCCAGATAAATTAATGAGTGAAGTGAACTCAACAAGGGTGCTAGCCACAGCTCGCCCTTGTGCGTCACTTAAATGGATTAATAAAGGGCCATTATCTTGGAATGCAACCATTTCTTCCTTTTTGTATGAAGCCTTAACTGTTACCCTTAATTGCAAGAGCATAACGTATCTTCTTATTTATTAGTATCCTTTTCAAAAGTAGATAATGCAAGCCAAGGTCAGTTTGTAATATTACAGATTTACAGCTCATGTATTAATGCAGTAAAATAATCCTGTCATGATAGAAATAATGGAGCGGTTTCAGTTGAATTTTTAGAATCTACTGTATTGCCGGGTTACCATGCTCATCCTGAGACTTCGCTGCTGAACAAATTGCTGAACAGTATCATGCATGCAGGTTGGGCCTTCCCGTTCTGCATGATTATTTTGGATCAGTGACTTACCAAGTAAAGAATTCATTGGATGAGCAAGACATTCAGAAACCCATTAAAGCAGAGATCCACCCTAAAAATTAACTTTCTATTAACAGCCTGCCTTTAATGTAAAAAAAAAATATGTTACTTACTTCTATCTGGCTGTTACTAGGCAGATTTCTTAATCTACCTAGTTCCTGGTTCTAGGTGGTTCAACTTCCTGTCCTAAGACCCCATTGCCTCCTGGGAAATCATTTCCCAGGAGTCTCTGGGCATTACTGTGTCTAAAAATCGCCCAGCATGCACCTCTCTCTGAAAGCCAGGAAGAAATAGGAACTTAGGGCTTCACATGCCCACACATATGATGGATACGGCCACAATATGAGCTGGAGGATATAAGGCAAGTGTTTGAAATGATTTCTGGAATGATTGGGGAGCTATTAATATGTTTTAGGGACTATTAAAAGCTTTAGGACTCGGCTCTTTCTGGCGCTATACGGCGCCTGCGCACATACCTAGGAGCTGACTGCGCAGGCGCCGTACATAGCTGAGTTCTATTTCGGCTTTTTTCGGAGGGCGTGACGCGCCATAGCCATAGGACTCGGATATATACGGCGCCTGCGCAGTTAGCTCCTAGGTCTGTGCGCAGGCGCCGGAAAGAGCCGAGTATGCTGGATGCTATGGGACAGAGTAGTTTTAGGATGAACCTCCTCTCTAATGTGATTAATTTTAGCTTGCAAAATACAATTATGCCCCGGAACTAGAGATGCACGATTAATCAAGATAAAATCGCAATCTCGATAACCCCCCCACGATCTCCAGGCTGGGTGACCCACGATTTTCGTGTCTCCCCGCCGGTTCCATGTAACTAGTGGTGCAACTGATCGTCAGAGCGGTAAAACACACATTGAAACTGTCTCCGCTCTGCTTGCACTAACAGCCCCGCCTCCTTCTAATCCCCTGCGCTGTGATAGACAAAATGTGGGTCCAATGCTGGGATGCGTTCTGTCTAGCGCAGGGTTAGGAGGAGGCGGGGCTATGAGTGCAAGCAGAGGGGAGACAATTTCAGTGGCCAGAACATACAGTTAAGGTGTGCAGCCATCCGTCCTCCCCCACATTCCTCTCTCTCGTCGTCTATGTTCACAGTGAGAGGGGTGAGCTGTGCTCTTCCCATCTCAGCTGTGACAGGAGTTCTAGCACAGTGCTAGGACTCCTGTTTTTGAAAGTGACAGGGTCAATAAAGAGAACCTGTCACCTCCAACTGCTATCACACAGGGAATTATTTTCTCCTGTGTGATAGCAATAAAGTTAAGTGAAAAAAAAATGATAAAATAAAAATAATTAAATTAATAAAATAAAAAGGTATACCATTGTCAAGAAAAAGTAAAAGAATCGTGATTCTCATTTTCCCCAGAATTATGCAGCTAGAGCCTGTATAAATATAGATAAGATATAAAACAGCCTAAAGGATAAAGCCTGGTACACACTAAATGACCGCTTCTGGTTGGAGTCGCTGTGCTAATGTAACAGCTCTAGGGAACGGGAGTGAACCAAAACTGTGGATGCAAGGATTTCAATGCTCTTCCTAATGCGAGAATTCAGTATTAAGCCTCAGGCATCACTCCACACAAACACGAGTTTGAGGGTTCTCTACATCATCTCTATCTCTCTCACATAAAGATAGGCGTTGAGCTACTGAGCTTGGACGCATTACAACATGCGACCAAAGGTTAGCATTTAAAATTATAGTATGTACTTGAAGATTGCAATGCACAACTGTACGCTAGTGATTATGAGTATTACATAGCGTCCTGCATTAGGCGACTAAGGGAGAAGGTATGAAATACGTCAACCCTTAGCATAGGAAGTTTAGGCGAACATGTTCCGCAACTTTAGGGCATAGGCCCATATACAAGCAGCACTTATGTCAGCACGTAGTAAATAAGCGTTGTAGTGACAACTAATAGTTGCATAAGAGTAGCAATTATAGCTTAGATACTTTGAGAGTACACGTAATAAATAGGAGTTGTAGTGACAAATAATAGTTGCATCTAGGAGGCAATATAGCTTAGGTACTAATAGTTACATATTAGAGGCAATTATAGCTGAGGTAATATGGAAGTAAATGTCCCTTTAATATATTCCTTAGGAGTGGGCCATAGGCACAACAGTATATCCCAAATAATATGTTGATAGGTAATATGCTTAATAAATAACAGCGTTTGTATTAGATGGAACATAAGCAGCAGATCTTCCTATGGCACTACAAGTGACACAATAGCTACTTATCCATTTGCAGGCTTCATTGTAGGAAGTAGGGATTCCATGGTGTAAAGTATTCAGCAAGAAAGGCCTCAAAGTTGTCCCCAGCAGTAGCTCTCTGTTGCAATAAATGTAATAGCAGCAAAGTGGTAGTTGTTGCCTGGAGCGGTGTACCGGCATGGGGAGCAATGCAGTCCAGGGAATACTGGTAGCTATGGTTGGTTGTAGCCTAGCCGGCTATGGCCAACAATAATAGAACAACGTTTCTATCTCCATTGAATGCCTTTATAGGCCAGGAGCAGCTGCAGTGCATCAGCACTGAATTTGACGAGAACCGCCGATTCGCTGCGGCGCACTTCCACGTTCCAAGCTGGAAAGCACAACGGCGCCGGGCGATGACGTCTTTGCGCGTGCGCCATATGCGTTCCAGCATGGAATGCATTACGGCGCTGAAAGCGCCTGCCATACAGAAAACAGGCAGTGCAACAGCGCCTGTTAGGCAAGGAACAGCCAGCCAAAGAAGCAGCTGTTACAGCTAACCATGCAAGGTTAGTACAGCGTTCTTCCCCACTGAGCTGTTGTGTTCTGATAGGGGGCTGCCTCTCCGCCAGAACACTCCAATAAACTCTGAATGTCGGCCATTTTTTTTACCGGATGTCGTCTCCCGACATTCAGCGTGTGTACCCGGCTTAAGGCTAACCATAGAAATTAGAGGACAGTCTAATATGCAATGATGCATTTAGATAGGTCTACATACTTGCCCATAATGTATGGGTGCTTGCTTATGTTATTGATGAAGCATGGGGAGAAATGATCAGATACCTCTATCATTGGCTTATTTTTTCCAGCAAACCAAAGTTCTAATACCAGTTGGCTGGGGTCACTGCCCACGAAGATGAGGATGTTCTGCAGTCCGACTTAAAGCTGTACTCCAGGTATCTTTATTGCATACTTATATTGGTCCTGCATGGACTAATGTAAGTGTGCATATCTCATACCTGAGGGGCCACTGGAGAAGTGTATGTAAACCCAAAAACAAAAATGTATATAGAGCAACTTACCATCCTTTAGATGTTGTGGTTTCATTGGTTTTCTGTTTTCCATGCTTAGAACATTTTAGCAAGTAGAGCAAATATCGGTTGACCTTGCCAAAAATGTGGTATATTTTTCACTTCCTGTGAGCATAAGCAATCTTTTGTGAAATGCTAGTCCCGTCAACCCATCATGTAATGGAGACGAACAAAGGCAAGCATTGAAGTCCAGCCTCTGTGACAACCATGGGTCTTTTGATAGATACTATAGACACACAAGTATAGACATGAATGGATAGCTAGTGTTATTTACAGCATTTCCAAGTAAAAATAACTATAGAAACCCTGGGGAAAAAATAAAACTAATGAAGCCACCATCTGTAAAAACAGAAAAGCTGCAATATATTATTTTTTTGTTTTTTAATTAGACACACTTTATGAATGTGTAGCGATCACCCCCGAAGGAGCCGCTGAGTTGATGATGGGATCGGCAAATTAAGTCACTCTCACTTTTTGTCTAGGGATGCACCAGAAGTACCAGATAATAATTGAGTGTCCACACAGTGAATAAAGGTTTTCTCAATGCTTTAATTCCAGGCCAACATTGCCGAACATCGACTCGATGAAGGAAGAACAGGTTGATGAGAAGGAAAGAACTTTAGATCTCAGGCCTGGGTATAGGTATAGCAGAGATTAGCTCTTGAAAAAGAACATGGAGCCCACACGTCGCCAATCAGCGCCCTGGGGTGGGCGAGGTGTCTCCCGGGCAGGTCTCTCTCTCTCAGACAGCAGCCGGGACGTCACCTTAAAGGGGTGTTCCAGCCCAAAATTGTGTTTATTAAAAGTCAGCAGCTACAAAAAGTGTAGCTGCTGGCTTTTAATAAATACTCACTTACCTGGTCCTGCGTTTCAGCGACGCGCCGACCGGGGCTCCACTCCTCTCCCCCCCCCTCCCCAGCCGGCGTCTCCATTCCTACTGTGGGCACCCAGCCGTGACAGCCTTCGGCTTCACGGCCGGGCACCCACTGCGCATGCGCGAGCCGCACTGCGCATGTGCGCGCGGCGCGGCTCGCCGCTGATTGGAGAGGCGATCACATGGGACCTGTCATGTGTCCCATGTGATCGCCTACAGGGAGGGGCTGGTGTAGGCGATTAAGGCTTAATCACCTACCAGCCCCTCGGCGGAAGCAGGAAGTGGGACAGGAAGTCCCACTCCTACTGAAGCCCCCACTCCCCCCCCAAAAAAATGACATGCCAAATGTGGCATGTAAGGGGGAGAGGAGTGGATTAAAAAAAAGTTATTTTTTAGGTGGAACTCCTCTTTAAATTCTAGCTGGTAGGAATGAGTTCTGCTGACTCGGCTCTAAGACCCTGCCACGGGCCAATAAAATGTAAAAGATTCAGAACGTTCTAACAGAGCGAATCCTCCCAGTAACTTTCTCCTCAGGAAAAGATCTCCGGGTGACAGCAAAGCATACCTGTCCATTGCCCAGACGCCGGATATTCTCCACGGCAACGGGAACCCAGTGAGCCACTGGGGTCCCCTCAGTTTTGCCTCCGGTTGAGACTCAATAAGGCCTGAAGCACGGCCATGTAGGCCATGCCGGCAGGGTCCCTGGATGCGCACACCCTGAAGGTGGGTGCCGGACCCTGACTCCGGGACCTCACGCCGCAAAACGCCCGCCAAACACCTGACCTCTGTCCCAGATATATCCCTCCCCAGCATGCCCAGCGAGAGAAAATCCTCTCTAATTGGCTGCTGGGGAAGATTCCATCTGCCAGAAATCCCTCTAGCTCCCACTGCCAACCAAGGATGAACTCACATCCTCAGAATGCAGTCCGAGCCAGTGGTCATTTCTAGAATAACACAGGTCATTAACCCTGACAAATCACGACTGGGAGCAATGTAACTCTCCCAGTCAACTAACTTTTGGAAATGTTCCCATGCGAAAAGCAAGGGGGGCGCTACAAATGTAAAAGACTCCCACCCCATTTTGGATAGCACATAGTTTACTTATATTAGCAGCTTCTAGTGACAGGTTTATTGTGAAAAGCATTGAAATCTAATAAAGAAAGTGTGAAGGTGAACTGTAAAATAAAACAGTCTCATAAATCATTTACTACGATATCTTGTCAATGGCTGACCTTTGTTCTTTGGATTCAGGCAAGTAGGATAAAAATATTTTACAATCTCTGGTTAGGTAGTAACAAGTTCTTATATTGGAGATTCTGTAACACAAAATCAATATATACAAGACTATAGCATAGTGAAGTTGCAACTGTTATTTCTTTGTTTTTCTGTTTTCTAAAGCCATTCAGCCACGATGCTGATTGACAGCCACTAGAGGGAGAACCTACACAAATATTACTAAAATATCATCCAGTCACATGTGGTCACTGTTTGGGTATCCAGACAGCTGTGGATCTTGCAGCTTTCTTGCTTTCTGAATCCAATAGTTGGCAGTGTAGATTCCTTCATACACACTTTTTAGCGTGGATAAGGAAATGTATTGATTTATTTTATTTGGCCCGTCAGGTTTAATGAGAGAAGTCTGAGCGTGTATGGCTAGCCTTAGACTATTGTATATCTGGGCCACTGTTTGGTGCGTGAGAAAAACAAATTTGGCTCTCTAGTATACTGCTACCACAGGGCATTTTAACCCTTGCTTCAGCACAAAAGAATATAAAAAGAAAAACCTATTAATTACTGTATATGGCAGTCCATGCATTACAATACTGAATATAGAGGCTCCTTTTGGGCCTTAAAGGAGTTGTAAAAAAAAAATATTTTTTTGCTGAAATGACTGTTTACAGGGTATAGAGACATAAACAGATTCCTTTTCAAAATGATTAAAAATAGATAAAAATCAATCATATAATGTACAGTTTCAGTATCATGCGTCTGTGAAGGACAGAGACACAGAGCCAAAACAGGGCAGTGTTTGTTTTTTAAATGAAACTGATTGGTTCTGAGGGGTTTTAGACACCCAGTAATCATCACACCTCCTTGATTAGAGACCACAGAGAGAAGCTCCCAGTACTTTTTTCATAAGGAAACAGACAACAAGGAAGTGTGCAGAACAGAGAAAGATTACAGCAAAAACGAACAATGAGGACATGAAACCAGGACTGCATTAGGGTAAAGGAAGCTATTTAGCTTAAAAAAAAATCCTTTAGCGACCCTTTAAAGCAGATAGACTGTAGATAAAGCTTTTGTTTCAAAAGTAGACCAAGACTCTACCTATTAAGAGCACCATTAGAGGCTGCTGAGGCACCCTTAGTAATGGACAAAGAGGAAGTGGGGTTCTTTCTGCTTTTCTGCTACCTGATCTTCACAATAACATCACCACTGCCAAAGGGATCACAATTCTGTGCAGAACCTTTCACAACTTTCAATTTACTTTATGTCTTGTGCCTGTCTCTTAAATACCAGACCCCCCCTCCACTAGTCACCTCCCTCTCTGACCAAAGGTGACAGCACAATTGCCACTGGGTATCGCAATAATTTGGCCTAAGAAATCTTTAAAGCATAGGGAAGGATGTTCCAGTTGCTTAGCAATTACAGGATTCAACTTTTCCCCAAAGATCTGTCTCTATTCACAAAGATGGTAACTCCATAGCATGAATGGAGGAAGTCTTAGGTAGGCCAAAGATTATGCTATTTACTTTCCTGCAGGATTTTGGGTCGCAGGAAAGAAAATTATTTAATCCCCCCCATCAACACTGACTGGGAATCCCTCCCGCTGAGCTATTGTGTTCTCCCAACAGGGGAATGCGGGAAGCCATCCCTGCCGGGAAAACACAATGCTCAATTGCTAGCGGCTACTGGGAATAATCACGTGCTAAAAATCTAACATGCTGGTTGCACCCAAGCCGATCCGTGGATCGACCTGGGTACAATCAGCCTGCCCATAGACTGATTGAATTGATCCCTGCTGAACCGGACGAGATTCGATCCAGCTTTAGACAACATGGAGAATGCTTTACATCAGTGTTTCTCAACTTTTTCTTCAGTCAAGGCACCCTTTACAAATCTTGAGGCACCCCATTCTAAACTTAAAAACAATAATTTAATAGGTTTACATAATGCAGAAACACCTATATGTGTAGGACACCCAACATTAGCAGTGATTTGTTCTTCCAAAGCAAACACCTTTGTACACAGGTACTCAGTTGCTCTCCCTCACTCAGCTAATGCAACCCTAGTGCTAATGGAGAGGCAAACAAGAATGCCGGTGCCCCAATGTCCTTCTTACCAACCGATATTGTCACTGGTTGTTAAGACACTGGCGGCTAGAAGGTTGTAATGGTGCAGAATGGAAACCTGTTGCTTTATGTAACGAATAAAAAAGCTTGATCCACCTGCTGGCTTGTATACAATTTTTGGGGTAATTTCTAGGCATTATGCCAGGGCATCCCTAAATACAACTGAAGGCACCCCAGGGTGCGTAGGTACCCTGGTTGAAAAAGGCTGCTTTACGTTTAAAGAAAAAAGTTCAGAGAAGGGTGAAAAATAAAAAAAAGCTGCTTAGCAGTATTAAAGCTTAAATGGTTTGTAAACCCTCATTTAAAAAAAAAAAAAAAAACATGTCATACTTACCTTCACTAAGGGCCATTTCACACTGGTGCGTTTTTACCGCGTTTTTGCCGCGTTTTCGCGCTAAAAATAGCGCTATTAAAACGCCCCCCATGCCCCCCTCCATTGAAATGAATTAAAAACGCGGTAAAAACGCGTTAAAACGCGGTAAAATCGCGGTAAAATCTCTGTGTTTTTTCCGCGTTTTTACAGCGTTTTTACCGCGTTTTTAATTAATTTCAATGGAGGGGGCATGGGGGGCGTTTTAATAGCGCTATTTTTAGCGCGAAAACGCGGCAAAAACGCGGCAAAAACGCACCAGTGTGAAATGGCCCTAATTGTCCTCTTCTGAGGTCCCCCCGGTGGCACTGTTAGCTCCTCCCTGCAACAGGTGTCCACATTGGAGAAGCGATCTCTTTGGTGGACACCCGTGTGGGCGCGCTCCCGAGTCCTGCTACTGTATTCACACAGAAATTGGGACTTGGCCCCGCCCCCCGCCCCTCGTCTCCGTCGAGGGAACCAACGGGCTCAGGTGAGTAAAACAGGGGGGGCTGTGTCAGGAGTTTTTTCATCTTAATGCATAGGAAGCATTAACGTGAAAAAACACGAGGGTTTACAACCCCTTTAAAGTGGCAATAAACCCAGAGAAATTCTTACCTCCATTCCAACGATGGAGCAGTTAATCTCTCACCGGTTGCTGTCATCTTCTTTCCTGGTACTTCTAGGTGCTGGGTTTATGGCTGGCTCTATTGGACAATCGAGGGATGACGTCATCTCGCACATGCGCATGGGAACCTATCATTCCGGCACAGCTGGAGTGTGCAATCAGACAGGTATGTTTGTTATTTCAGAAAAGGCAAAAGCTGCAATAAAAAGCGGCCGCCTCATAGTTTTTTTTTTGTTATTCAAGTTTAGTTCCACTTTAACCGCTTCAATACTAGGCTTTTATACCACCTCCATACCGGGCCTATTCTGACACTTCTCTCCTACATGTAATAATCATCATTCTTTTGCTAGAAAATTACACAGTACCCCCAAACATTATATATGTTTTTTTTAGCAGACACCCTAGGGAATAAAATGACGGTCATTCCAAAGTTTTATCTTGCACGGTATTTACGCAATTATTTTTCAAACGCTTTTTTTTGTAAAAAAAATTGTTTTATGAATTAAAAAAATAACAAAACACTAAAGTTAGCCCAATTTTTTTGTATTATGTGAAAGATTATGTTACACCGAGTAAATAGAGACCCAACATGTCACGCTTTAATTATGCGCACACTCATGGAATGGCGCCAAACTTCGGTACTTAAAAATCTCCCTAGGCAACGCTTTATTTATTTTTTACAGGTTACAGTTTAGATTTACAGAGGAGATCTAGTGCTAGATTAGTTGCTGGCACTCTAACGCACGCGGCGATACCTCACATGTGTGGTTTAAACGGCGTTTACATATGTCGGCGGGACTTGCGTGTGCGTTCGCTTCTGCACGCAAGCTATCGGGGACAGGGGCGTTTTCATTTTTTTTTTATCTTTTATTATTTTTTTTTACTTATATTTTATTTATTTTTACACTTTTTTTCATTTTTTTTTTTTTTCCCACTTTTATTCCTATTACAAGGAATGTAAACATCCCTTGTAATAGGAAATGTGTGTGACAGGTCCTCTTTATGGAGAGATGTGGGGTCAATAAGACCTCACATCTCACCTCCAGGCTGGAAACCATGAGATCGGTGAAAAAAAATTCACCGATCTCATGAATGGTGACTTACAGCCGCAATCGCGGCTTTGTTTACATACGGGGACCCGGGCGTGACGTCATCAGATCGCGCCCGGGTCCTCCGACGGTCATAGAGATGACTGGTCACCAGTCATCTCTATGCTTCCTGCCGCCGCCGACGATTCGTTCTCCGGGCCCCCGAAGGTACAGGTAAGCCCGGAGAAGCACCGGATGGCGGCGGGAGGGGGGGGGATGTCCCCTCCCGCGGCCTGTAAGAACGATCAAGCGGCGGAACCGCCGCTATGATCGTTCTTACTTTGTGCAGAATCGCCGGCTGAAGAGATGGATATCTGGATGATGCCTCTGGCTGCAGGCATCGTCCAGATATTCGCCTGCAATACCCAGGCCGTCAATTGACGGCCACTTAGGATGGTAAATCCCATCCCAGGCCGTCAATTGTCTATGGCTGGGTATTGAAGTGGTTAAGCATCAGCATGACATCCTGACAAATAGAATTCCCCAAATCAGAATTTAACAGTGGCAACCTCCATATGCCCCTCATATGACAGGCTTTCTTTTGCTCATCAAAATCATATGCATGTATTACAAGTTCATGTGCAGGTTTACCACAAAATGTATCATGGAGCCTTTTAGGGGTTGTGCACATTTAAGTGATTGTTAAGTCTTGTTTAAAAAAAAAAAAAAACTACAAACATGTTATACTTACCTCCTCTGTGCAGTTGGTTTTGCACAGAGCCGCACAGATCCTCCTCTTCTCGGATCCCTCTTTGATGCTCAAGGCCCCTCCTTCCTGTCGAGTGCCCCCACAGCTAGCAGCTTGCTATGGGGGCACCCGAGCCAAGTCACAGCTCCATGTGTCCATTCAGACAAGGAGCCCTCGCCCCGTCCCTGCCCCTCTCTCCTCTGAATGGTTAACTGATTTTGATTGACAGCTGCAGGAGCCAATGGCGCCACTGCTGCGTCTTAGCCAATCTGGAGGAGAGTCCCGGATGGCTAAGACACTCGTTGACATCGCTGGAGAGAGATGGGGCTCAGGTAAGTAATTAGGGGGGTGCTGGGGAGGCTGCTACACACAAAAGAAACCTTCTGCCTTTACAACATCTTTAAGCTTTAAAAATATTTTTTATGCTTAGCCTAATTTTTTGGCACTTTCCCACGCACAGGAGCCGCACATGCTTGGTGTTTACACAAGTATGTGTGTCATATGAATTGCATTGCATTTGCGTTGAATACACATGCATAGGTATACGCTGAAGCAAGAAAGCATTACCACATTAGAAACTACATGAAAAAAGACTTTATACTATGTGGAAATTTTCTGGAAAGTACAATACAGGTTTCACCTTTTAAAAAAAAAAAAAAAAAGACATGACATTGCTACAGTCCAGCAACAAGAACAGGAAGTGCTAGAGTGCCACCTGGCAGCATTCTGGATAACTTTCTTTGACATTTTCTTTTGCCATTATACAACAGTAAGGGCTATATGCATGCTGGCTGTTCAGGTATACTATAATAGGAAAACTAATGCCGCGTACACACTGTCGTTTTTTGCGATGAAAAAAAACGACGTTTTTTAAAACGTCATTTAAATTGATCGTGTGTGGGCAAAACGTCGTTTTTTGTCTTTAAAAAAACGACCAAAAAAAAATTCCAACATGCTTGAATTTTTTGTGTCGTTTTTCAAAACGTCGTTTTTTGTTTCACAAAAAGTCACCGTGTGTAGCAAAGACGTCGTTCAAAACGACGTTTTTCAACCCGCGCATGCCCAGAAGCTAGTTATGAAGCGAGCTTCAATGGAAAAGAGTGGTGAACGTAACCTTGCTTTTTGTGAAAAAACGATGGTGTGTATGCAAAATTGTCTTTGAAAAGTGACGTTTCAAAAACATTGTTTTTTACTTCACAGAAAACGTCGTTTTTTTCATCGCAAAAAACGACCGTGTGTACGCGGCATAACACCCTATAATGTGTAGGTTTTATAAGGGAACTATTTCCAGTTCCATTTCTCTATCGGCACCCACATGTATATTTATTTGTATTCACAGTACAGCAGGGGTGGTGTCAAACTCAATTTTATCATGGGCCGCATCAGCATTATGATTGCCCTCAAAAGGGCCAGTTATATCTGTAAGATTAGTCCAGCACATCCCCTCCCCTTTACATTAGGCCATGTACACACGATCAGACCGGTCCGATGAAGTGGTCTGATGGTCTGAGGTGTGTACACACCATCGGACCAAAAATCCGATCAGACCAGAACACGGTGACGTAGAACACAACGAAAAAATGAAGTTCAATGCTTCCAAGCATGCGTCGACTTGATTCTGAGCATGCGCAGGTTTTTGGTCCGATGCTTTTGCGTACTAACCATGGAATCTGTGCGACGGACACATTTTAAAGCAAGTTTTAAAGCTTTGATCCGATGGACAATGGTCCGATAGGCCGTACACACCATCGAATTGGTCCGATGAAACTAGTCTCCAGACCAGTTTCATCGGACCAGTCTGATCGTGTGTACGCAGCCTTAGATGTCAAGAGTCTCCCCACCATCAGAAGTCGAGTTCCCAACTCTCACTTACATCACAGTGCACCCCCCTTTCCTTATGCTGCTGCTGGGAAGAAGCAATATGCATGTCTTAAAGGCAGAAAGTAAGGGTCTTGAGGAGGACCAGAGCAGGGCCACATGAAATGGCCTGGAGGGCCAGATTCGGCCCGTGGGCCTTGTGTTTGACACCTGTGATCTACAGGAAACCAAACCGGGGCATGCAGAATGAAGTTCTCTTTATACTCCATTGTCCAAAATCAGATATCAACGATAATGGTAACACGTGTCAATTCAGTGCTCAAATCTTCTATCAGAGGCAACCGTGCATTAAGGGCGCACGGGCACCGCCCCCTCTATCCTCGCCACCCCCCTCTATGAATAATGGATAGATTCTATCCATGGCCGCCGCTGCCCCCCCTCTCCCCCTATTCAGGCTTACAGGGCCTTTCTGAACGCCAGGCACCTGAATTACTGCGACGGGGGGTGTATTTTTGAAGCATCTGATTGGAGCCATAGGCTTCAAAATAGGATGAACTCAGAGCGCAGAGCATTGCGCTCGGAGTCCACCCAGTTGTGTTAGAAAAGCAAATATTTGCTTTTCCAACACTGAATCGCCTCTCTGCCAATCAGGAAGCGCAGGTCTGTTACCCCTTCCCGATCAGCTGAAAGGTGATCCATTAGATGCCTAGGAGGAGGGGAGGAGACACATGGTGGGAGCCGCCTTGATCTCAGAAGGTAAGAGGACACTAAAGACGCTGCAAGATGCCTGACGCAACCTATAATAATGCTTACCTATAGGTACCATGAATTTCTCCTAAACGTGCACAGTTTAGGAGATATTCACTGTATCTGCATGTGCCAATGTCATCGGCACATGTGCACTGAAGAAACAGCTCGGTTGTGTTGTTTCTTCAGTAGCCGCACCGTGACCGGTGGCTCCCGCTGTCATGCCAATCACAGCGCCGGAGCCTGGGAACCCGGAAATAACTCCGGGAGACATGTCACCGGTCACAGCGGTGTGCGGGGACTGCTGGCACAGCTTCAATCTACACAGGAAAATGACACTCTTTTCAGTAGGGTTTCCACCTGTCTGGGATTCACCCAGATAGTCTGGGTTTTAAATCATGCATTACTGCTCTCCTTGGGGGGCACCAAAGGTGTCCCAGGCCACTAAAGTGTTCAGGTTTGGCTTGAAGAAAATGTGGCAACCCTACTTTTCAGCCATTCAGTTCAGCCGTTACTTTAACAAAAAGATAATTAAAAAATAATAATAATCCAAAAATTATTTCCAAAATGTTTTTTGACATCCCTGAACATGATACATAATTAAAATTCAAGCAAAAAAAAAAAAAAAAAAAACACTACACATTCCTTAGGGCCTGTTCACACTGTTATACAAGCTGTACACTCACTACTTTACATTGTAGCAAAGTGTCATTTCTTCAGTGTTGTCACATGAAAAGATAGAATAAAATATTGACAAAAATGTGAGGGGTGTACTCACTTTTGTAAAATACTGTATATAAGCCACGTATTGTGTTCTTTTTTTAAAATGTATTTAAAGAGGAGGTTCACCCTAAATATTCTCTCTCCCATGCGATCCAGCATACTGGCGTCAGCGCCAGTATGGTGTTTTTTTTTTTTTTAATCCCCCACTTACTGTGAAATCTTTCATTTTAATTTCTTTCCCCCCGTGGTGGATGGCGCTTGTATAGCGCGTCACAGCTTCCGAAAATACCCGATTTAGGACTCGGGTATTTCCGGCGCAATGCGGCGCCTGTGCACAGACCTAGGAGCTGATTGAGCAGGCGCCGTATTTCTCCGAGTCCTATGGCTAAAAAGCCGAAATAGGACTCAGAGAAATACGGCGCCTGCGCAATCAGCTCCTAGGTCTGTGCGCAGGTGCCGCATTGCGCCGGAAATACCCGAGTCCTAAATCAGGTATTTTCGGAAGCTTTGACAAGCTGTATAGGCGCCAGCCACCGCGGGGGGAAAGAAATAAAGATTAAAGATTTCACAGTAGGTGGGGGATTTAAAAAAAAAAAAAAACAGCATACTGGCGCTAACGCCAGTATGCTGGATCACATGGGAGAGGGTATATTTTAGGGTGAACCTCCGCTTTAACCACTTCCCGCCCAAGGACGTGATATGACAGTGCCACAGTGTAATATTTATTCACTATTATTTTTATATCAGTTGATTATTGAAAGCTTTTTAGGTGTATTAAGTCTAGTGAGGGTAGCGCTGCACTACAGGGGAAAAGAAAGACCTAGGACAGGGTCTAAGCATTTTTTCCATATATCAAAAACCACTTCAAAAGGCCATCAGTACCAAGACTCTCATATTACATCGAAAGAGGTTCAGATATATGGATAGCTGAAGAGTTCAAACCATAGACTGGAGAGTATGTGATTTCCCCAAAGGAAGGTCCGAGACATCCCCCCAGGACCAAAACTAGATACTGCAAGCGATTAGTCTGTGATGATTTGTGAGGGTTCAGACGCTACTTCAGTAACATATGGACAGTCAGAGACTCTTGCCTGACAGTGCCCATCTGTCGACTGGGGATGTCATGATAACACTGTGAAAACAGTTGGTTAGAAGACCTACCAGCCAGGTAATCCAGCAATTTGGGGCAGCTAAATTGCCCAAAAGTCTTGAAAGTTGACACCAGATAAGTCAACCTGTTCAGGTGTCAGTGATTAGAAATAGACCAGCACTATGTGATTGCAAAGAGGAATCCAAACAGATATAGGTAAAAAGGGTGATTTATTTAAGAGGGGGAAACACCCCAGCACCTTCAACAAGCTCAGTGCAAAACAATCAATGACCCACAGTGGCAAAAACAACACTAAAGACTATATGTACAGCAAAGGGAAATACCAGAATCATAAACAGGCCAGGCCGAGGTCATACACGGGGATCAGAAAATGGCTGCAGGCAGGGAATAAGCAGGAAGGGAAAGTCCAGGAGAGGGATCAGGTCAGGATGGATCAGATCAGATCAGGTCAGAAGTCCAGGATGGAGACAACAGGCTCAGGGTCCAGATATCAGGCTCAGGGTCGGGTTAATAGACGGATACCAGGGCAAGGTATGATTACGCATGCCGGGTATATACAGTGCAGAAAATAAGTATTTGAACACCCTGCTATTTTGCAAGTTCTCCCACTTGGAAATCATGGAGGGGTCTGAAATTGTCATCGTAGGTGCATGTCCACTGTGAGAGACATAATCCAAAAAAAAAATTCCAGAAATCACAATTTATGATTTTTTAACTATTTATTTGTATGATACAGCTGCAAAGAAGTATTTGAACACCTGTCTATCAGCTAGAATTCTGACCCTCAAAGACCTGTTAGTCTGCCTTTAAAATGTCCACCTCCACTCCATTTATTATCCTAAATTAGATGCACCTGTTTGAGGTCATTAGCTGCATAAAGACATCTGTCCACCCCATACAATCAGTAAGAATCCAACTACTAACATTGCCAAGACCAAAGAGCTGTCCAAAGACACTAGAGAGAAAATTGTACACCTCCACAAGGCTGGAAAGGGCTACGGGGAAATTGCCAAGCAGCTTGGTGAAAAAAGGTCCACTGTTGGAGCAATCATTAGAAAATGGAAGAAGCTAAACATGACTGTCAATCTCCCTCGGACTGGGGCTCCATGCAAAATCTCACCTTGTGGGGTCTCAATGATCCTAAGAAAGGTGAGAAATCAGCCCAGGACTACACGGGAGGAGCTGGTCAATGACCTGAAAAGAGCTGGGACCACCGTTTCCAAGGTTACTGTTGGTAATACACTAAGACGTCATGGTTTGAAATCATGCATGGCACGGAAAGTTCCCCTGCTTAAACCAGCACATGTCAGGGCCCGTCTTAAGTTTGCCAATGACCATTTGGATGATCCAGAGGAGTCATGGGAGAAAGTCATGTGGTCAGATGAGACCAAAATAGAACTTTTTGGTCATAATTCCACTAACCGTGTTTGGAGGAAGAAGAATGATGAGTACCATCCCAAGAACACCATCCCTACTGTGAAGCATGGGGGTGGTAGCATCATGCTTTGGGGGTGTTTTTCTGCACATGGGACAGGGCGACTGCACTGTATTAAGGAGAGGATGACCGGGGCCATGTATTGCGAGATTTTGGGCAACAACCTCCTTCCCTCAGTTGGAGCTTTGAAGATGGGTCGAGGCTGGGTCTTCCAACATGACAATGACCCAAAGCACACAGCCAGGATAACCAAGGAGTGGCTCTGTAAGAAGCATATCAAGGTTCTGGCGTGGCCTAGCCAGTCTCCAGACCTAAACCCAATAGAGAATCTTTGGAGGGAGCTCAAACTCTGTGTTTCTCAGCGACAGCCCAGAAACCTGACTGATCTAGAGAAGATCTGTGTGGAGGAGTGGGCCAAAATCCCTCCTCCAGTGTGTGCAAACCTGGTGAAAAACTACAAGAAACGTTTGACCTCTGTAATTGCAAACAAAGGCTACTGTACCAAATATTAACATTGATTTTCTCAGGTGTTCAAATACTTCTTTGCAGCTGTATCATACAAATAAATAGTTAAAGAAATCATACATTGTGATTTCTGGATTATTATTTTTTTGATTATGTCTCTCACAGTGGACATGCACCTACGATAACAATTTCAGACCCCTCCATGATTTCCAAGTGGGAGAACTTGCAAAATAGCAGGGTGTTCAAATACTTATTTTCTGCACTGTATAGGGGGTGTGTTGATTACGTTCAGGTCACACCTGAACGCAGCAAGGGCCAGGTGCTCCACACTGCCAGGATCCATCCACTGGTGGAGGCCAGTACTGCGTCCCAAAGGTGATATACCAGCAGGGGGAAGTTCTCCTGACAGCTTCGAACTGCCAGGAGACCCCTGCTGGTGGGACGCAGCACTGCAAGACAGAACATAAATAGCACCAGCGGATGGAACCTTTCCTGACATCAGGACTGGATAGATTTTCCCAACTCTGGTGAAAAGAAATGTTTCACCTCGGTTCTAGGGCTGATTTCCTATAGTGCAGAAGACCCCTAGCCAAGCTTAGGAGTCTGGTCCCAGAAGTAAATGGGGATATGACTTGCTAAGCTTTGAAGCCAAAAGACTCCTTGGAAAAATAAAAAAAGCAACTCCCACTAAGCACTGGGATGAAGACTCTCTGCTCCAGGCAAACTTTGTGAAGCTCTGACAACTTGTGTGATTGGTCATTTGAAAGGGCTATGCAAAACCCTAGACTGTAGCCCCTGGAACCATCTTCTGCATTTAAACAAACATGGAAGCTGCTAAATATCCAGGGAACCATCTGCTAATTCCTCCTGTTGTGAACAGAGGGAACTTTGCCAAGACACTTCTGGGGCCACCCCTCCTTACAGAGATGCCAAAAGGGTCCTGTGGGAAACACACCTCCAATAATGAAGCCACCTAGCACCACCTGCAGTCACCTTTGCACAGGTGCCTCGCCAGCCCCTTTGATTATGATACATGGCAGAGTGGAGGTAGGTTGCAGGAATCCCTCAAATACAAGATTTCTCTAAAACAGGGGTCTCCAAACTGCAGCCCGAGGGCCAGATGTGGCCCTTTGCCAGCCTTTATCTGGCCCTTGGGGCACCATCAATGGGGCACTATATCTTCCACTAATACCAATGATGGGATACCATTTATCCTACTAATAGGGGCACTACTCCTTCTCCTCTTATTGACCACCGACCCTGAGGCCATATTAATCTTCACTGATGCTGGGTCTGTGACATTTTCTGCCTCTGCTGGCCACATTTCTGCCCCCCTAAAGTCGTAAAAGACAATAAACTGGCCCTTTTGTTGGAAAAGTTTGGTGATCCCTGCTCTAAACTAAGGGAGAAGGCTATAGGCCTTCCAGAAAGGGGACCAGAAGCAACCTCTGGAGCATTTTGTGCCCCACAAAGGGGCACGATATAAGGTTGCTCAATCCTGACCCAACTACAAACCACAAGCACATACCCCGGATTTTGTTAGACCCTCCTTCAACAGTTTCTACCATCCACAATCACATACCTCAGATCTTGACGGACTCTTCTCTAACAATTTCTGCAAACTTGCTAGGGCTGTACAAAAGAGAGCCTTTAGAGAACCCAGCCACAGATAAGGCAACAAGTCACTAAGTCACTATGGTAAAGGGAAGGTATAGCACATGTGAACTCCGCCTGACATCCTCAACCCTAGGACCCACTGGCCTGCCGAGGACGGAAGTCTAAGACACTGCAACTGACTACTTAGGAAAATTGTAGGAAATCAACAGCCATACCGGTGTGTGCAGGCAGTTGTGCAGTACAAAAACTGAGCCTATTAGCTCCTGGGAGCCCTTTTAAACTCTTCAGTGTTGCGTTTCCTGAAAGTGGGCCAAACCTATCTCTTCCATGTGAACCGTCCTGGAGGATAACTGGAAAAAAAATTTTTTTTTAACAAATATAAGTACTACGTGAGCCTATCAGAAGTATCCGCAAAGCTACACAAACCACTGGCTAAGCCAATTGCTTTGGACCTGTAACAATTTTGCATTTATTTATTTAAACCATTTACTTTAAATTAGAAATGTCCATAATAATAAATGTGTTTTACTAGTATTGTCATAAAATGCTTCCAAAAATGAGCTATGGCATAACGGTGCTGATATATTCTCACCACATGAGGAACACTGTGTACAATTATGTTACATTCTTCCGACCTATAAATTATACATGAAAGCATCTACTTTCAGCTTGCACTCTGCAAAGTGTCCTTCCTGAGCATTGGCCCTTTAAGCACAACCAAATGCTTCTGTAAAAATAGTGGCTTATCTTTTATCCCCTTCCTCACATGCCAAAGCACCAGACAAGGATGCCCCCTTACCCCTAGTAAATGATCAATTAAAAGTCCATATACAGTATCTTTTATTCTTAATAACAAAGCCATAACCAGTAGAAAAGAAATAGCCAATGTGCTTTGGGGGCCAAAACATCCTCCTGCATCAGGGCTAAAAAAATATATACATGAATAACGAAAAGTGTACAAATCATACATTAAAAACACAAAGAAGAGCAAAAAACTCTTCAATATGTCACTATGGTGTGAGAACAAATGGATATAAGCATACTACTTCATATCAATCACAAAATATAGAGTTCATATGTTCCCCCAAAATAACAAGATCTGCATTCTAAAATCAATAGAACTATAAACAAATAAATAAATACAACTACTGTATATACAACATTCCATATGTAAAAATAAAAAATCCACATAGAAAAATGTCATATGTAAAGATTATAATATACATTTATAGAGAAAAGGGATAAACAACAAGCACATTCATAGTGACATGATTAGATTTGAAAGTTGATCTCACTCCCCCCTATTAGGCCATAAATATCCCTTTAAACTTGCAACAGCTCACTAATATACAATTCAACTTTAATTTTACATGGTTATCTAAAATCCTTTGTATCTGGGAGTCCGCACATTACCCCCACCTATACAATGCAAACTAAAATTCTCTTTTCAAGGATCACGTTACCCAAAGTATTGGGAATCATGGAAATCATTCTCCATGTCATCCTCTGTCAAAATCTGTGTAATTCAAATGATGTACTGTACCATCAAGGGGGAGTGAGCGCCACTGAATTACATAGAGCCATGATCTCCTTCCTGTGTACTCGGTGCTCCGTCACTCACAGCCATGTCTCCTGTCCCTGCTCATATGATAGACAGTACAGTGGTCCAATGAGGGGCCAGGAGGTGTGGCTGTGCATGACGGAGCGCCGGATACACAGGAAGGAGATCGCGGCTCTATGTAATTTAGCGGCGCTCGCTCCTCTTCCCTCAGACAGCAGGGATCGGCATACAACACGTACACACGATGTTCCCCTGATTTTAAGGGGTGTCATGATGATGTACCAAACCTCAGTACATATTATATAGCAACAAAAATACTGTCAGCTTAACCACTACTAGGCACTTTCACCCCCTTTAGGCCAAAATTTATTTTGCTACATTTCTTTTTTTTTTTTCATTCAAATATAAGTTTATTTTCAAATAAAAAAAAAGTATACAGCTATGCGCCAAATAACACAGTAAATATTATAGCTGGACATACATTTGAGAATGAACAGGTACATTCAGTGTTTATCGTTTCCAACCTATTTAACCCCAGAGGGTAGTACTTATTAAACAGAAAAGAGAAATGAGAACTATTAAGGTAAATCAGAACCCCATAGGTAATATAGTTTGTCCCAAATCATCTCCCTAATCCCCCGAGATCTCATATATCCTATGGTCTGGTCCAAGATATTAAAGCGATGAGGAACATAGTAGACCAATCTTTCATAGATGCTAAGAAGGTGGGTATCCAGGACAATCCCTCCCTCTCTGATACCCCTACTGGGATCACTCTGTATCCTAGAGGTGGACCCGTCCCCTCCACCCAACCTCCCCAAAAGCAAATTTGATCTAACATTTGTCTAAGGATTGCTACATTTCTTTGGTGAAAATAACCCAAATCAGTGTTTATTACCGGTATTTAGTTTGTAGGAAATTCGTCCACAAACAGTGGTATATATATTAGGCTGTCAGTACATCAGGATTTATCAATTTTCATATATATATATATATATATATATATATATATATATATATATATATATATATATATATATATATATATATATATATATGTATACACACACACTGCTCAAAAAAATTAAAAGAACGCTTTGAAAACATATCAGATCTCAACGGGCAAAAATCTCATGCTGGATATCTATACTGATATGGACTGTGTAATGTGTTAGGAATGAAAGGATGGCACATCATTTGATGGAAATGAAAATTATCCACCTACAGAGGGCTGAATTCAAAGACACCCCAAAAATCAAAGTGAAAAAATGATGCAGCACGCTAGTCCATTTTGCTAAAATTCCATTGCTCAATTTCAACTCAAAATGGTCCTCAGTAGTTTGTATGGCCCCCAAGTGCTTGTATGCATGCCTGACAACATCAGGGCATGCTCCTAATTAGACGATGGATGGTGTCCTGGAGTATTTCCTCCCAGATCTGGACCAGGGCATCACTGAGCTCCTGAACAGACTGAGGTGCAACCTGGCAGCACCGGATGGACCGAAACATAATGTCCCAGAGGTGTTCTTTTGGATTTAGGTCAGGTGAGCGTGGGGACCATTCAATGGTATAAATTTCAACATCCTCCAGGAACTGGCTGCATGCTCACGCCACATGAGGCCGGGCATTGTCGTGCACCAGGAGGAACCCAGGACCCACTGCACCAGCGTAGGGTCTGACAATGAGTCAAAGGTTTTCATCCCAATACCCAATGGCCATCTGGATTTCACAGACAGGATCGGATCGGATACAGGCGGATGTCAGCAGACATTGCCCCGCTGACATCTGCAGCTCCATAGAGCGTCTGATCAGGTCTGCCTGAAAAACTGACAGGCAGACCTGATCGGAGCACCCGTGTGAGAGGGGCCTAAGGCTGTCAGCAGATCGGCCTCTACAAATTCGAAAGTGTCTAAAAACTGAGCATGTGCAGAGCATGGTGAGACAGTGGGGTTGATTTACTAAAGGCAAATCTACTCTGACACTACCAGTGAACTTAAAGGTGCAGTCGCTGTAAATCTGAGAGGAAGATCAGGGGATGCTCTACTGTCATCCAATCATGTACAAGCCAAAATGCTGTTTTTTAATTCCCTTGCATGTTCCCCTCGGATCTACAGTGACAGCACTTCCATGTGCACTTGTAGTGCAAAGTGGATTTGCCTTTAGTAAATAAACCCCAGTGTATTACTGGATTTTAAAGGGTATAGATTCCCTTTTAAGGAACTAGAAATAATTACTCTTGCACTGGGGCTTCCCCACACACTGCAAGGGGTAAATGCTTGTTATGTCTAGGTGGTAGAGCAGTGTTTCTCAAACTGTGTGCAGCACACCACACCACAAAACTCTGCGGCTCCGCCAGCATAGTGCTGACTTTCCCTCACTGAGCAAGTGTGCAGGCCTCACATGGACATGGTCATCTGTGCTTTCTGGTCTGTGTGCAAATTGGATTGGTTGATGTTCGCCGCCACCAGACCCCGGCAATCTGGATTGTGAAATACGATTAGGCTGCTTCTTTTGTACAATATTTTCACCCACAGGGCAGCACATTGAAATGGATAGACAAAATAGATATGGATAGATAAAAATTTGGCAGGACCAGTTGAATTTCAATCCATCTATGGGTAATTTGTTTGTACTAAATTCAATGAACCAGCCTGTCTCTTTTTTTTTTTTGTACGATCACTGCCGGCGGGTATATTGGAAACCTCCCGCTGTCAGAATATAATAGCACATAATAGCGAGATGGATTCCCCAATCAACAGCAACTGTGTTGACGGGGTAATCGAGCAATTTTCTTTCCTTCAACCTGTGGCTGCATAACCTATGGCCAGCGTAGTCTAACAGAGGTTATAATTCTTCCTCCTGCACTTAAAAGCTGAAAAATAAAGTTCTGGCTGGTGCTGCACTTGAATAAGGATGCGCTCCAGCGTGTTCGCCAGGGAGACATTTCCCGATCTCTGCAGCTGAGCATCGGGACAATGTCTCCCTGGCTGTGATTAGTGCATCGCCGTGCAGACTTCCTGGCGGGCTCTGCATGTGTACAATGCGAACAAGCTGGAGCTCATCCATACACTTGAAGCATCACTAGAAGAACTGATAAGGAAAGGACACATTGATGCAGTGGCAGTGCGTCCATAGTGGGCGCAGGAGCGCCACCCCCTCTCGCTCCTGCACGGTCACTGAAAACATTACATAGATTCATGAATTGCATGAATCTATGTATTGTCACCGGCACAGCTGCCATCCACTATTCAGATGGCCGGCACCCTGAATAGCGCCGGCCATCTGAATAACGGCAGCTGGTTGGCTGTGGAAGTGTCTATCAGAGCCAGCGGCTCTGATAGGCTTTCCGATTACAGCCTATGGGCTGTAATCGGCTACCAAATAGTTAACCAGGGGACGCACAGGGTGTGCGTTTCCTGGTTAACACTGACACGCATCTCAGCCAATCAGGTTCACCGGATCTGGTTACCGTTAACCTGATTGGCTGAAGCATCATCGAGCGCGGGAGAAGACATCGAGGGATCATGGAGGAGGAATCTGGCGGTATTTTGGGGCAACCTGGCAGCATTTTAAGGGACAATCTGGTGGCATTTTACGGGGAAAACTGGCAGCAATTGATAGGCCCAGTGGCCACAATAGCATGGCACAGTGGCTGCGTTTTGCATGGCACAGTGGCGACAATTGATGGCACAGTGGCTGCGTTTGGCATGGCACAGTGGTGACTATTGATGGCACAGTGGCTGCATTTGGCATGGCACAGTGGTGACAATTGATGGGCACGGTGGCGACAATGGCATGGCACAGTGACGACAATTGATGGCATGGCATAGTGGCGACAATTGATGAGCACAGTGCTGCGTTTGATGGCATGGCACAGTGGTGACAATTGATGGGCACAGTGGCTGCATTTGATGGCATGGCAGTGGCACAGTGGCTGCGTTTGATGGCATGGCATAGCGGCGACAATTTTATGGCACAGTGGCCTTCGTTTGATGGGCACAGTGAGGCTGCAATTTTTTTTTTGTTTTTTTTTGCACCCCCCAAATATTTTGAGCACCAACCCCCACTGCATTGATGTGACATGGTACAGCTGTGACTCCTGACAAGCGGGAACATTTTCAGAGGCAACTATTATCTCTAAGCCAGAAAATTGGTAATATCCCAATACTCTGACCGTGAATGGAGATGTCACTGGCTGGGGTGGAAGAGTACAAAATCTGGTGCAGCTCTGTATTGTAACCAATCAGCTTCCAGATTTGTTGTCAAAGTGTAATTGAACAAGCAGAAATTAAAAGCTGATTGGCTACCATGCACAGCGACAGCAAGTTTTGCATTCTCCAGTCCAGTTAGTAAATGAACCCCAGTGTGTGCAGTAACCCGTACATTCTCCATGTATAACGTCTTCCACTATATGTGTAGAATCTGTACACTAAGTGATCTGTACCAATCCTAAATCTCCACATCGCCTCCCATCACTCACCATGTTGGATTCAGTCGTCCAGGTTCTTCAGTTGTCAGTTACCAGCATAAACAAGCGGTCGGCGGTCTCCTTAGCAACCAGCAGCACACCGGAAGAACGGAAGAGCACACGTGGCTCCGCCTATTGCACGCAACCACCCAGAAGCGTGAGCGTCACTGGGACTTCCTCCCGGAAATGACGTACAGACATCGAAACTACATAGTTCAGTTTTCCCTTCTCCTGGACACGTAGGTATGTCTCTCTATTTACAATGAAATGTCATTATACGTTGTGAGTTCAGACAAATGCTTCTTCGGAAACGTATGGTACGAGGTGTACTGGTTGTCAATCCCTGTCAGCTGGGATTTGTGGTTCCTTCACACTTAGGTGGGGGAGAATGTGTCATAGATTGTGGAACTTTACCTATTTGTTAAGGTTCTCTCTCCTCCCTCCCCTTTAGCATTAGAAAAAACAAAAAGCTTTCAAAAGTTAAACTTTTTTGGCCTAGGCCAGATGGTATAAGACCCCTGCACAATATCCTGCAAACTGCCTCCTGGGATGTGTGACGTGGCTGTCCTAGGGTCTATTTGAGAGATGTTGCGCATGCCAAGACATACTACCCCGTAAGTCTCTGCCGGTGTTCTATCGAGAAATGCTCTCTGACGAAAGATGCCTCCGATTGGTCTGTGCATGCACAGTACGCAACGTCACTCCAGCTGATCTATTGATCAGCTCGCATGACATTAGCATGACGCATGCACAGATCTGACAATATGCTAAGCGAGAATGTAATTGTCAGAGTCTGTCTCGCTTTTGCGCGGCGGGTTTTGTGTGTGTTGAAAGGTGGGTTTCATGTATGTTTTAACCTGCCGTTTAACACACTCAAGCCGCCGTGCAAAAGACAGAAAACACGGCGTTCAATAGAGCCAAAGATTGTCAGATACTGCCTCTGATGATCTGCACATGCGCCGTGTTGATGTCACGCCAGCTGATCAACATATCAGCTGGAGTGATGTAGTGTACTCCGCAGACCCATCAGAGGCATTTTTCGACAGATGGCATGTTTCGATAGAACACCACTACTACAGGACCTGGCACAGATGGTCATAGCATGTCTTCTTCATCACTGCCATCTTTAAGGCTGGATTCACACCTATGCATTTTTGGTGCATTTTGCAGATTTGCGCTACAGAACGTATTCCATAGGAAACCATGTAAAATGGACTGTAGTGCAAATCTGCAAAATGCAAAAAGCACTGAAACTGCATAGGTGTGAATCGGTCCTTATTGAGTGTCTCTCTGGCACACGTCCACCCACACCATGATCATCTGTGTCAGGTCCTGTGGTCCTGGCAGAGACTTGTGGCATGTAGCCACTAAAGAGGGACAGGAGAAGAGCTTTTGATTCAATCAAGGGAAAGTTGGACTATGGCCTAGTAAGTAATTTAATTTAAAAATATGTAAACCCAACCTTGCATATTCCAGATATGTGCCTGCTGTATCATGTACTTATATAAAAAAAAGTATTCTGTTTTCTCTGTATTGCTTCCCTTGTGTGAATTCCCTGGTGTTCCTGCCAGTCCCTCTGTTTTCCTGTTTTAAAATTGACCACACTAGGCATGAGAGGTCATCGTGGTCAGTTTTCTGGCAGTGCTGGGAACCCGGCCTGCTCTGCTCCAATGATTAGACTTGTGCTGTCATGTCCTACCAACACAGCCATTCACTGGAAAGCTCAACGTGCTGCTGTTTCTCCTCTAGTTCTTGTGCAGCTGAGAACAGAGGGAATGTGATCACTTATTTAAAAAAAAAAAAAAAAAAAAAAAATTATAATGTTTTATTATCTATACACCAATGTATTGCCTTTAATGTCTATGGGTTGTTTTACACACACTTTAAAGGCAGGGAGAAGTTTTGGGGAAAGTGCAGCAGATAGCGTTCAGTGAATAAAATTAAATGCAGAAATGCATTGCAACTTGTGCACTGTGCATACTAGGGATGAGCTCCAGTGTGTTCGCACAGTCCACGTTCAGAGTCCGCCAGGATGTTGACATGACGCTACTTGTATATCAAGTTAAAATTTATTTTAAAACATTTTGTCTTGCAAACGCTCTGAAACCAAGGTTTTACTGTATTGCGGTTGGCAATTGCTTAAAGTTTCTTTGAGTCCCTGAGAGCAGTAAAACATAGCAGGATTTCTAAGCTTTCCCCATTCTATCCAACACTAAGAAATGATTTTGTCTACTTTTTAACTCTCTAGGTTTCCCCTGGCATAGTCTCTAACCAGTCTCCACACAATCCATAACTAAAAAAAAACTGAAGCATCATAAACATGTAGAGTACTGCCTAACATCAACTTTTCTCCAAAAAATATTGTCTAATATAGGCACCAGCTGAAGCTTACTGGAACGTGTTCATCAGAGAGCAACACCATGGCCAGTGAGTATCATTTTTTTGCTACTGTCCGTATGTGTGATATATTTGCATATTGCTTTGAAATGTCTGTCAGTGATTCAAGAAATGATTTCTGCAAATAATTTCTGATGCTTGTTGGATCGGATTTAACTGTATTCCCACTAATTTCACTCTTTTGAGTACTTGCACCCACTTCTGGGAATAGACTCGTGCCCCTTCGCGCCCCCCCCCCCCCTTATTCTGTTTAACACACTGGTCCCAGGGAACAGCGGGGACCAGTAAGCATGAGCCACGCACATGCGCAGTAGGGAACCCGGCAGTGAAGCCCCAACGCTTGATTTCCTGATTCCCTCACAGAGGATGGGGGCTGGGGCAGCCGAGAGACGAGCGATTGCTCGGCTTTGGCTGCCAACATCGCGGGCACCCTGGACAGGTAAGTGACCATTTATTAAAAGTTAGCAGCTTCAGTATTTGTAGTTGCTGGCTTTTAATATTTTTTTTTTTCCCCGTGGGACCTCTGCTTTAAGTGGGGGCCACTTAAGTTATTTGTTAACTAGTCACAGGCCACAATGAACTATGCGCTTTTACTGCCCCCTAACCACAAATGTAAACTTGCCTTTAATGCCCTGAGCCCCCTGTAAGACTGCTTTCACACTGATGTGCTGCAGTTTACCCGTGCTTTCCTGCATGGTAGCTGTACTGAGTCAGACTTTTATTCCATCTTGCAGGTGTGGGACACTTTTGAAAGCGCACCCAAACTCCTGCATTCAGGAGTTTGGGTGTACTTTCAGAAAGCATAGCAAACCCACAGGATATCATAAGATGTCAATGGTTCAGTGCAACTCACCTGCAGGTGTGCTGCACTGCACTTGCGGATCATTGTGAAAGCAGCCTAATAATCCTTTTTTATAGGTGTTAAAATATCCATTGCAAAAGTGCAGTGTATGTGCTAGAAAGGTCCATGGCGAAGTGCACTTCGTATCACTCTACCTGGAACAGGAGCTGGCACTACAGAGGAAGCATCGGCTTATGCGGCTCCTTCTCCCTCTGTGGCCACCTGCTTTTTCAGCTGCTGGCCCCATGTACTCTGATGCTCCAGGATGGCGGATCGGCAACCCGTTGATTGCTATCTGGGCTTGCAGACCGCCACCCCAGAGCATGGGCATGCACTTCTGTGGTGAGCTCTGCGGGTCACAGGTTTTCATTTTTTCTTAAACTTCAAGTACTTTGTAAGTCACTGACCCAGAACAAGCCTGAATATTAAGTATTTTAACTTCACTCTGCCTCATCTTGCTGCAACAGTTAAATAGAAATATGTTCTATAAAGCTAACAAATGGGAATATATTATTAAAAGCTAGCGGATAGAAAAATTGCAAAAGTAAAACCTTCATAGAGGAGGGGGGAGTAGAGACAGAGAGAGCTTCTAGCAGCAGATGTGTCTTAGGTGAAGGTTACAGAACACATTTCAACAGCATAAACAAAATCAAGTCTCTTGTGCTTAAATGAACAATACAGTGAATGTTCATGTCAAAACCAACATGGTGTTCCTTTTTTAAAGTGTTACTAAGCCCAGGTCTGTGCATTCGCTATATCTGGTTTCCCACAGTACACAGAGCATATGGAAATGCAATAATTTTAGCAAATTTAACTGCTAAATACCTTTTCTCATCAGCAGTATATAGCAGTTTTAGGACTTCTATGAGTGTCTGGTTAAAGCTTGTAGGAGGAGTTTTCTCATTCTACTTTGACTGTCCTATGAGGCTGCAGGGCCCCTGATCCTCTTTCTGGACAGTGTTGATTGGCTCTGTACTGATCACATACACCCTCCCAAAAAAAAACAAAAAAACTTCCTAACAATACACACCAAACTGAGCATGTGCCCACAAGGCTCTGTTCTTTTAGGAGATGGATTGGGGACAGTGGAAAAAAGGGGATGATCAGAGAAGGTGCAGGATTAACCCCATAGCTTCCACAGTGAGTATAACAAGCATGCTTTACTGCATATACAGACTAATTTTACTGTTGTGGGTTTAAGCCCCGAGCCTGTTTTTCAGATTCGGTGTTTACGAGACTAAAACATTTTTTTTTGCTATAAAATTACTTAAAACCCCCAAACATTATATATTTTTTTCTAACACCCTAGAGAATAAAATGGCAGTCATTGCAATACTTTTTGTCACACCGTATTTGCGCAGCGGTCTTACAAGTGCACTTTTTTTGGAAAAAATTCACTTTTTTAAATTAAAAAATAAGACAACAATAAATTTGGCCCAATTTTTTTTACATATTGTGAAAGATAATGTTACGCCGAGTAAAATGATACCCAACATGTCAAGCTTAAAAATTTGCGCCCGCTCGTGGCATGGCATCAAACTTTTACCCTTGGGGGCGTGGCCTAACGCGGGATGTGAACAGACATGTTCCACGGCAGCTCCGTTCTCTCCCCACACAATCCTGCTCCATCCTGACCATCTATCGCCGCCGATTGACCTCTTTTCTTCCCGGTTGCCTTCGGATGAGTCCCTTGCATCCTTGAGGGGTATTTTGGTGGATGGGAAAGTGGCGAAGCAAGAAACAGCAACCGCCTAAGATGAACATCGTGACACGCTCCTGCCAAGGTGGCTGCCGCAGCACCGTTCTCAGGCCTAGTTCGTCCCCGGCCTCCACTCCCGATCTGTTTGGGGACAGTCAGGACTGCTCCCCTCCACCCTCCACGGAGCGCCAGAACCCTGCAATTCAATTTATTATCCTCCACACTTCCATTCACGGGACCCCCCCTCATCCTAACCACGGTGTATGTCCCCCCTCCGGTCACGGCTGCAGTTTTTTCTCAAATCAGTGTTCATTTTGCTTCTTTGCCCACAGTTCCTATGCTTATCCGTGGGGATTTTAACTCCGTTCTACACCCTGAATTGGATAGGCTGAAACCTATGCAATCTGAGTCTAAGCTATTTTGCTTGTGGTGCTCTACCTATGGATATGTGGATCTTTGGCGCAGGCGGTACCCTACTGTCAGAGTGTACTCCTGCCAATCTAGGTCCTATTCGGTGCTCTCTAGGATTGACTATGCGCTGGCCACGGAAGATTTTCTGCCCTGGGTTCAGTCTATGGTTTACATACCCCGGACGGAATCAGACCATTCTTTGCTACAAGTGGGCTTGAACATGGGTCATAGGTCTTCATTCCAAACCTGGCGACTCAGCCCTCTCTGGATTGCTACACCAGAGATAGCTGAGGCAATCCCTGGTGACATGGCAGATTTCTGGTCATTAAATGTGGGCTCCGCAGCTGGGGGCTCCGTGTGGAATGCCTTTAAGGCTGTTGTTGGGGGTTCTTATATTTCCTGTATTCAAAATTTCAGATGCACTAAGAGGGAGGAGGGGGAAGCCCTTCAGAAGGCCCTTGAGGAGGCGCGTACCCAACATTCGGGTGCCCCCACCTCTGAGACCCGGGGTATCCTTTCCAATGCTCACCAGGCAGTAAAGCTACATATGATAGACCTCACCCGGAAGCAACAGTTGTATCTCTCTGACCGTATCCTTGAGCAAGGCGGGAAAAATGGTAGGCTTCTCGCATACCTCGCCCACACAGATTTTCAGAGTTCCTCCATAGCCGCTATTAGACTCCCAGATGGTACACCCACTACCGATGCATTGGTCATAAACCAGACTTTTGCGGACTTCTACGGTAAGTTGTATAGTAGGGCGGCGGTCCCCCCGGAGGACGAATTTTTAGGTTTCTTTGAAACTCTTAAGTTTCCCAAAATTAAGTGATTCCCAAAGGAACATACTGGATAAACCTATTACTCTGAAGGAGGTAGTCGAGGCGATTCGCCTTCTACCACCCAATAAAACCCCAGGATTAGATGGCCTACCCTCTGAATGGTACTCCACGCATATAGAGGAACTGGCCCCCAAATTACTTTCAGTATATCAGGACTCCCTAGTGGTGGGGAAACTACCTGACTCCATGAATGAGGCCCTGATTGTTCTTATACCCAAGCCCGGTAAAGACAAAATGCAGTGTGGGTCTTCTTGACCCATATCGCTCCTTAATAATGACTCCAAAGTTCTAGCAAAAATACTCGCCCTTAGACTTCAGTCAGTCATCTTGTCCCTTATTCCGCCCGATCAATCCGGCTTTATGCCTGGCAGGAGTACATATATTGATTGATTTTAATGGATTTATAGTGCGCCAAATACTGACCCGTCAGGGCAGTGTCTAAGCGCAGAAGACATAACAAAAATAGGTAAATCAAATCAGGGAGAGAGAGAGAAAAAGAGAAGAGCAGGAAAAGCCAACAGACAGATCAACAAGGCACAACAGGGAGAACTAACATAACTCAACCTGCTTTTTCTCGAAAAGCCAGGTTTTTAATCTTTTACGAAAGGCCATAATAGAAGGGAGAGACCGAATGGAAGCAGGGAGACTATTCCATAGAGCCGTAGCTCTCACAGAAAAGCATCTGCCCCCAAAGGTAAGCAATTGGGCAGATGGACAAATGACAAGACCGGCTGTTAGTGATCTGAGTGCTCGTGCAGGGGCGTATCATGTTATCAAATAATTCGGATATTGCGGGGCCATCCCATGATAAGCACGATAGGCGAGACAAAGAGCCTTAAACTCAACGCGATCTACCACAGTGAGCCAATGCAGTGAACGTAGGGTAGGGGTAATGTGCTCCCGCCTGTTTAAGCCGGAGATTAGTCTGGCAGCCTGGTTCTGGACGAGTTGGATTTTCTTCAGCCACTTTAGAGGCATACCCAGATACACAATGTTGTTAAAGTCAATCCGGGAGTTGACGAGAGATTGAACCAGGACTTTCTGATGGTTCTGAGAAAACACATTTTTGACCTTTCTCAGACACCTGATATTATATCAGGTGTCTGAGAAAGGTCAAAAATGTGTTTATGCAGTGCATTGCGGATACATTGATTGACTTGTGGTATCCAATTTAGATTACAGTCAAAAATTGTCCCCAGAACACGGACTTGATTTACCGGAACAGGACACGGCCCAAGGCTCATGGGCCAGTTCCCCAAAAAGACAGCTGGATCAATACCTCCAGAGATGAGAATTTCTGTCTTTTTAGCATTTAGACTAAGGGAATTGTGATCCATCCACTGTTTGATGTCTAATAGGCAGGAAGTGAGCTGCAGACCAGGTGCAGGTCAGATAGGCTGTCGACCACCAACTGTACGTCGTCTGCATACAGCCGATGAAACACTGCATGAGTGTCCAGCAGACTCGCAAGCAGCCGAAGATACACATTAAACAGCCATGGCGACAGGGCCGAGCCCTGAGGCACCCCACAGCTCAGGGTGCTGATGGCAGATAGAAAAGGTCCGGTTTTGACCTGAAAGGTCCTGTGGGTAAGAAAGTCTGACAGCCAGTGTAAAGCAGAGCCAGTGATGTGAAACTCATCCCGAAGCCTGGCAATCAACATGGCGTGATCTACAGTGTCAAAGGCCGCGGAGAGGTCAAGGAGCACCAAGGCAGCCGACCCTCCCGCGTCCCTGACCCCGAGCAGCTTCTCTCTAGTGGAAAGGACTGTTGGCTCAATCCCGCGGCCCGGACGAAATCCGGACTGCGAGTCATGGAGCAAACCCTTTGTCTCTGAATACGATTGAAGTTGGAGCAAAGTTTCGTGTTCCACCAGTTTGGCCAGGAAACCTATAGCAGAAATGGGTCTGTAGTTGGAAAGACAGCCAGGGTCCAAGTTGGGCTTTTTTAAGATTGGAGTGATAAGAGCATGCTTCCAGCGGGCCGGAAACACGCCATGAGTTAGGGAAAGATTGACAAGTATCAGGAGATCGTTCACAACCAGCTCTGCATTCTTCTTCAGAAGCCATGCTGGACAAATGTCACCATGGAAGTAGGAGGCCTTCACTTTTGCCATAGATATCAGAAGATGTTCCCGGGAAACCTTACTAAAAGACGCCAGAGAATGAGGCGCTAAAGAATTTGGTTTAAGGGGGCATAGCCCTGGATTGATTGATTTATGTGAGTCAGTCCCTGAGAGTAACAGGGGATCGGTCGAGGGTTGGAGATATTCCAAGGGGGTTAGTTGTCCTATGCCTAAACGTATGTCGGCTACTTTAGTAACAAAGGTATTGAGTAGATTGTCGCAAAAAACTTGCGAATGAGGTATATTCACCTGGCTCTGCGTAGGAGAGAATAGGGTTTTAACTATTTTAAAAAGTGACGAAGCACTGTTGTCGGCATTATCAATAAGATCACCATAGTGGGACCTTTTTTGCCGTTTTAAGGCCTGTGTGTATGCTCGACATTGAATTCTATACAGCCTCTTGTCATCCGGATTTTTGGTCTTGTACCACTGGCGTTCTAGTGCCCGGCATTTTCTTTTAATGGTAGACAAGGAGGGACGGTACCAGGGTTGGTTTTTGCCAGCCCTGTGGTGATTTTTAGATATTGTTAAAGGGGCAACAATGTCCAAAATTGTATTTAATTTAAGTTCCCACGCGTCTAACTTGGCTTCGAGGGCGAAAAGACTCTTTTCAAAAGAGTCCAGATCTTTATCCTCAGGATCGATATTTACACATGAATGAAAAGCTTCTGTAAATGCCAGGGTTTTGATATCATGTAACTTCCTATAAGGTTCAGTTACCGCCATTGGTGGACCAGGGGGATTGCCTTTTGGTAGTTCATAGTTAAGGTTGGCTGACAGGAAAAAGTGGTCGGACCAAATCACCTGTTTTAAAAGAGTATTACATATCAAATTATTAGTACAAGATATGGCATCCAGCTGATGTCCCTTATCATGTGTCGGCCCAGAGACGGTTTGCAGAAGACCCAGGGATTCCATGTCTGCCAATACTTCTTGTCCCAATTTATCATGTTCATCATTTAGCCAGATATTAAAGTCCCCCATTAGAATTAAAAAGTCACATAAAGTTAGGCAGCGTAGAGCGAAAGCTGAGAGCTCATTAGCAAAGGAGCTATCATAGCCTGGTGGTCGATAGACCACTGCAAGCAAGATGGAAAAGTTATTGTCTAGGTTACATCGGGTGAAGAGGTGCTCAAATGACTTAAACGGTGTTGAGGAGACTTTTATACATTTTAGGTCCTCCTTATAGATCAGAGCCACTCCCCCCCTTTCTTGACTGGTCTACTTTTAACTAAAATCTTGTAATTCTCTGGCATAAGCTCATCCAAATGAACCAGCCCTTCTGGGGAGAACCAGGTTTCAGTCAGGGCCATCAGGTGGAGGTCATTTTCAATAATTAAATCATAGACCTGCGATGCATTCTTGTATGCTGATCGAGCATTTATAAGTCCTACCCGTGGAAGGTCGACCAAAGGATGGGATTTTTTGGCAGGCTGTCTAAAAATCCTGTTAGACAGACAGACATTCTTAGCCTCATTAGAAATGGTACAGTCCACCTGATCTAGTTCGATCAGTTGCATCTTACTGTAAAAACGGCAAGGTGCCATCAGCTCTGGAGATGGTATCTTTAGGGCATGGGCCACGTGGGGATGCCGCCGCCATGTAAATACTTCCTGGATGGTCAGGTGATCGATAGGCTCCACCCCCGCTCGTCGCACTCTCAAAGCGTCAGGCGGAGATGATCAGCAGGTGCCACAGATGGAAGGCGATCAAATAGGCAGTCCACACAGAGCAGGTCAGCAGACAGGTGAGTAGAGGCACAGGTTTTAAAAGCACACTGAAAAGTAAATGTCTTATCTGGCCAGGCAGGGTGCCGCCGCCATGTAAATACTTCCTGGATGGTCAGGTGATCGCTAGGCTCCACCCCCGCTCGTCGCACTCTCACAGCGTCATACGACAATATACGTAGATTATTCTTACATATCCACAAAGCGGCACGTGCAAAATGTAGTGGTCTGGTCCTCTCTTTAGACATATTAAAGGCTTTTGATACTGTAAGCTGGTCCTTTCTCCGGGAAACTATGTCCCGGATGGGGATCGGCCAGTATTTTATTAATTGGACCCGACTGTTATATGCGGCCCCGAGAGCTTGGGTACGAACGAATAGGGATATTTCTAATCCCTTCTCTCTTGAACGGGGTACCAGGCAGGGGTATCCCCTCTCTCCGCTCCTGTTTGCGCTGGCCATTGAGCCTTTGGCTCTGGCGGTGTGGCAGGCGCCTGGGATAGGGGGCATCCGATATGGTCTGCTGGAGGAGAGGATACTCTACGCAGATGATGCTCTGGTCTATCTTGACGGTAGGGAGAGTTCTTTTCAGGCTCTGCTACAAGTGGTCTCGCAGTTTGGGGCGGTCTCTGCGCTTCAGGTGGGCTGGGAGAAGTCACAGGCCTTTGCGATCGGTCCCCCGTTGCCACTAGACTACTTACAGAGGTCGAATATTCAATTGTCACAATCCTTCAAGTATTTGGGTATCCAGATACATACCGACCTCTCTAAATATGTTTTACATAATGTTGACCCCGTGTTCCAGATGATGGTGAATGAATTTCGAACCTGGACGTCGTTACCCCTTAATTTAATTGGTCGTATCAATATCTTCAAAATGATTTTTCTACCGAAATTTTTATACTGTTTTTGTGCCTCCCCGGTTTTCCTCACCAAAACGTTTTTTTTTTTGCAAAACTAGATGCGGCGCTTTTTGGCTTCGTATGGAACGGTGGCCAACCTCGTATAGCCCGATGCTCACTTCAGGCATCCAAGGCGGTCGATGGCCTCGCATGCCCGAACATGCAGCATTATTTTTTCTCCTCCCAGCTCACCTATGTCCACGATTGGCTACATTCTAATCCGCAGACTCCTGCCCCTGTCCTCCTTCTTTGACCCCCCTACCTCCCTGCAAAACAAATTGTATAGATTTAAGAGATCCGGGGGCTCCAGACTTTCTCCCGTTGAGGTCGGTTTTATGGCCTGGGGAGAGAGTGGACGACTGCTGTGCCAGGTTTCATCTGGTGTTTCACCGCGGGCTCCTCTATGGCGGAATCGGAACATTCCTGAACTTTTCGACCACCCCGATTCCGGCTGGTGGACCTGCTGCGGAATAACACATATTTCTCAGGTCGTAGTGGACAACACTTTGTTGTCATTTGAGACACTCAGGCTTAACTTTGGTCTGGATAATACATTTTTCTTTAAATACCTTTTATTGACACGCCCTCCGGACGCAGTTTGGGTCCCTGTCCATTGTGTTAATGGATGCCCCTATTGAAGACCTTCTAGCTGCTCCTGACATTACCAAGCTAGTAACGGCCTTCTACTGCTGCCTCCAAAGGGCGGGAGCAGACCCATTTCAGAACTCTCATGGCAAATGGCTTGCGTCTCTGCCTGAGCTTTCTGAAGAGGACTGGGAAGAAGCTACGGAGGTGTGGTTTCAGGATATTATTAGCACCGCAGATGTGTTGGTACAGTTTAAGTTTATCCATCACTTGCATTTTACCCCAGCTTGTCTTATCCAGATGGGTTTAGGAAGAGATGTTGCCTGTTGCAGGTGTGATACAGTGGCCGCTGATTGGCCACATGTTTTGGAGGTGTCCTGGATTCTCGTCTTTTTGGAAGGCCATTTTTGCTTTTTTTTCCGACAAGCTGCATCTCCAGGTACCTCACACCCCGGAGGTTGGACTTTTGGGAGTATTGAACGACCACATTCACCGGACTCAATCGAGGATTCTTCTGCGAATTTTGTTATTTTATGCCAGGAAAACTATCTTACTTCATTGGAAAGCTGTGGGCCCCCTCTCGATAACTGCATTCTTTAATATTGTTCATGCTCTCGTTCCCAAGTTTAAGCTGGTGTATGTAAGTAGGGCTTGTCCTAAGAAGTTTTACAAGGTATGGCAGCCATGGTTGGATGTCTCGAAGACATTTTGGGGGGAGGTTCTATCCTCACAGCCCTCTCAGTAAATAACTGATCTCACTGCCATGTACAGCTGTAAGGTTTTGCTGGTCTCGTTTGGTCGCCATCGCCTCAGTTTTGGTCTGGTCTTTTGTGTGTGCGTGGGTGTATGTGTATATGCCAGGTTGTTTGAATGGATTTGGGGTTAGCTTTCTTAAGCGTAGACAGAGGATGTTTATCTGTCTAGAGTTTGATAATTGTCTGCTTTTGCAACAGCATATTGTGTAAATGTGCGATTTCTTGTGTTTTTTTTTATCGGGTTGTTAAAAAACATAAAACATAAATAAATACCTTTAAAAAAAAAAAAAAAACTTTTACCCTTAAAAATCTCGATGTTTACATTTTTTTACAGGTTGCATTTTTTGAGTTACAGAGGAGGTCTAGGGCTAGAATTATTGCTCTCGCTCTAACGATCGCGGCGATACCCCACTTGTGTGGTTTGAACACCGTTTTCATATGCGGGCGCTACACGCGTATGCGTTCGCTTCTGCGCGCAAGCTCGTCGGGACGGGGCGCTTTAATAAAACTTTTTTAACACTGAAATAAAAAATAAATTATCACTTTTATTCCTATTACAAGGAATGTAAACATCCCTTGTAATAAAAAAAAAAAAGCATGACAGGTCCTCTTAAATATGAGATCTCATATTTAGGCTTAAATGCAAAAAAAATTATTAAAACTGTGTAATTTTTTCAAATGACAAAAAAAAAAAAATGTTTCTTTAAGACGCTGTGCGGGACTGACGTTTTGACGTCACTTCCGCCCAGCAGAGCTATGGGGACAGGTGGGTGCCATGTTGGCCTCACTCGCATCCCCACACAGCAGCCGAGCGGACCCGATCGCCTCTGCCGCTACCAACGGCTACAGTAAGCGGCAGAGAGCGGCGGGAGGGGGAATCCGCCGCGGAGACCGCCGTTATCGTTGACAGGACCGCCCACTGAAGAGATGGATATCTCGGTTGTGGCAGCAGCTGCTGCCGCCGTTACCGAGATATCCATCTTTAAAGTGCCGACGTATAACGACGGTGGGCGGTCGGTAACTGGTTAAGTGGCAATCCTCAAAATGAATGCTTAAAGTGGAGGTTCACGTAAAAATAAATTTTTAACATTGCATTAACGCCATTAATCCCAATTAGAATCGGCTGCTTTTTTTTAAATACGTTCCGTACATACCTTTTTCTCATATGTATTCTCAACCCGGCTTCCGGGTATGATGGTGGGGGATCGGCGTTCCTTATTGACTGACAGGCATCCGGCCGACGCATACAGCGCGTCACGAGATGCCGAAAGAAGCCGAACATTGGTGCGGCTCTATACGGTGCCTACGCACCGACGTTCGGCTTCTTTCGGCATCTCGTGACGCGCTGTATGCGTCGGCCGGATGCCTGTCAGTCAATTAGGAACGCCCATCCCCGACCATCATACCCGGAAGCTGGGTTGAGAATACATATGGGAAAAGGTATGTACGGAACGTATTTAAAAAAAACAAACAGCCGATTCTAATTGGGATTAATGGCGTTAATGCAATGTTAAAAATTTTTTTTTACGTGAACCTCCCCTTTAATGTAAGATGTTTGATACCCTTATGTTGTGATTATAACTGTTTTTATTATTAAAATCTATGCAATGTGCTTTTATAACTAGAAAGCTAGTATGCCTAAAACATCTTCTCTTTTTGTTTCTTCTTCTTCTTTCCCCTAGCAATGGCTACTTCTCCACCTTTACGTGGGACAGGTGATGGCATGGAAACTCTGGAGCCTTTAAAATCGGTAGAAGCAATCACACAACACAGCAAAGTAGTTCACAGCCCAAAGAGAAAAACTTCCCATTCACAGTCAATAAGTCCCGGTGTCCTACAGCTAGGGAAAATTCACCCTGACAAATCGGTGGAAATAGAAGCAATCAGGATTGTGGTCCCCAAGGCTGCAATAACACACACAGTGCTGACTAAACATGCTAAATCACAGGAATCAAATGGACACAGTAAAGTAGACACTGCTGACTGTGTCATTGACCCATGGAAACAGTTATCTGAAATGAAGAGTGCTTTGGAAAAACTGAAAAACTCAGAGAGACGGTTGCTTCAAGATAAAGAAGGTCTTTCTAACCAGCTGAAAGTGCAGACAGAGGTAAGAACTAATAAAAGAATGCCATGCTTATTTTTACAGGTTACATCTGTCCACTAACCATTATAGAACAGTGTTATCTGTGCCACCATATTTATATTGCTATATCAGTTTCCTACAGCAGTGTTCCTCAACCTTTTCTTCAGTCACTGCACCACTTCAGCACTGGCTCAATTTTGGATTATCACCATTGTGACAATCACAATTTGGATTATCACCATTGCAAGAATGGAAAGTCTCATAATGGGGGATATTATCCAGACATAGACTGGGTGGAAGGAACCACACATTCATCTAAGGCTCGCCAGTTCCTTAATGTTTTGCAGGACAATTTCATGGGTCAGCTGGTAAATGCACCAACTAGAAATAAAGCTTTACTGGATTTACTGATTCCCAACAATACAGACCTGATCACGGATGTGGAAATACTGGGGCAATTTAGGTAACAGCGATCACAGGTCAATTGGTTTTAGTATAAATCACACAAATGGAAAACATAAGGGGTATACAAAGACACTAAATTTCAAAAGCGCCAACTTCCCTACAAGTTACTAAATGGGATAAAATCTTAGGAACAAAGAACCCGGAGGAAAAATGGGTTTGCTTTAAGCGCATATTAAAAAAGGCATTAGCCAGTGCATCTCAATTGGAAAAAAATTTAAAAGCTCTAATAAAAGTCCTGGGTGGCTTAACTCCAACGTAAAAATGCATCTAAAAGCAAAGGAGAAGGCCTTCAAAAAAAAATACAAGGCTGAGGGATCATCATCAGCATTCCACCTTTACAAAGAATGCAACAAGACATCTACGGGTGCAATCAGGGTGACTAAGATGGAACACGAAAGGCACATAGCGGAGGAGAGTAAAAAAAAAACCCAAGACATTTTTTTACCACTTGGCGTCCGTGCTATAGCCGAATGACGGCAACAGCACAGACCCCAAATGCAGTGAGGCCATCAATAGATGTCCTCCACTTTGCACGCTCCACACCCGCCCCTGCAGGGCACGTGCGCCGCGTGCTGTGATCACCGAGTCATTGAGATTCGGGTGATCAGATCCGAGTAAGGGGCTGGTCCCAGCCCCTTATCACGTCATCAGTTGACAGCTGATCACGCGATGTAAACAAAAGCTTGGTAATCGTAATTTTTATTTTTTTTCTCTCCTCACGCTGACAGGGTTAGGAGGAAAAAGAAGCCGATCACTGGCTTATGGGCAAGGGACATCAGTCCCGGAGAGGCAATTCTGCCTCATCTGTGCCAAGCAGTATCGCCCGTCGATGCCACCTAGCAATGCTGCCTATCAGAGCCCATCACTGCCAGCTATCAGTGACACCTTATTGGTGCCCATCAGTGCAACCTCATCAGCGTACATCAATGAAAGAGAAAAGTTACCTGTTTGCAAAAAAAAAAAAATCTTTCTTTTTAAAATTCCGTTTTTTTTTTGTTTTTTTTAAATCAAATACCACCAAAATAAATCTCTATTTGTGGGGAAAGAATTAAACATTTTCATTTGGGTACAGTGTTGTATGACGGCGCAATTGTCATTCAAAGTGCATCAGCGCTTAAAGCTGAAAATTATTCTGGGCAGGAGGGGGGTTTAAGTTCCCAGTAAACAAGTGGTTAAGTACATAAATAGTAAGAATGGGAGGTCAGATCATATTGGTCCCATAAAGAATGAGGAATGGAATCTGGTTACAAAGGATGGGGAGATGGCGAAGATATTGAATTTATTCTTCTCCTCAGCCTTCGCAAGACCTCCTGTGTTAGTGGGACCTGAGGACAGGGTTGATGACCACTGATTTAGTCAGTTATAACTAAAGCCATGTAACAACCTGGCACGTGTGTCCCTATAGCAAGCAGCTTGCTATGGGGGCACACCAATAAGAGGGGGAGCCTAGAGTGTGTCGGGGGATCCAAAAAAAGGAAAATGTTTGAAAATCATTTAGAAATGTAATTTTAGTAAGGGAATTGATTTGATATAGGTCATGTAACGCCTATCAAACAACGTCAACTATCAACACTTAAAAGGAGTAATGAATAGGGTTGTCAATTTGCATCTTGGATGATATTGGTATCCAATATGATGTCTATAATCTAATTTAGATTGATCCCATTTAGACTGGAGAGGTCAGTGTGGTAATAGAGGGAGGGTATGGTAGTTATTAGGTTTAGGGCTTAAAAACTTATTGGTTAACATTTCCTCAAGGAAATTATTGCCCTGTACAGCATACTGTAACTATACAATTTAGCTAATTTTGGGACCAATAGTAGGGCATATTTTTATAGTAATAGGTCTAGTATCCATCACAGACCAGGTGCTTTAGAGGTTTTCAAGGATTTAATTATGCCTGCAACCACCATTTTCAATGGTAAACCCTGTATTTCATTTAGAAATTGTTTAAATACAAATATCTTTTCTGTTAGGTTCTGGTGTTTATTTAATTAGACATTGCTCACACTAACTGCTGCACAATTGCTACTTCTTTTGTCTTGTTAACGGGCCTTTTCTGTTATTTAAGGTTAATCGGGAATTAAAAAAGTTGCTGGTGGCATCTGTTGGTGACGACTTACAATATCACTTTGAGCGCACAGCTCGAGAGAAGAACCAACTGATTCTGGAAAATGAGGCTCTAGCACGAAATACAGCTCAACTGTCAGAACAACTGGAGCGCATGTCCATTCAATGTGATGTTTGGAGAAGTAAATTCCTTGCTAGCCGGTACATTTCATTCATTTTAATTGTCTTAAAACATAAATTTAATGCACCTTTTTCTATTTTTACATTTAGGCCTCTTGCAACTGATGTTTTGGCATTTGCTTTTTTGGATGTCATTTTAGATGTTATTTGTGTGTATTTGCTCATACTGGTGCAAAATACTGTCTGGAAAACATAAAAAAAATATTTTTTTTACTCAAGAATACACAGTGCTTGTTTACACGCCTGTGTGTACAGGCACATTGTTAACAATGGGCTGCATTTTAGATCAGTAAAAAAGTATCTGCTGAGCTTTTTCAACCTACAATTTGCAAGAGACCTGAATTAGGTTTTCACCCTCATCTGTATTGGAAGAATATTTCTTTCCAGCTGATGCTGACAAATTGAGCACCCCTGTCAGTGGTAACTGATTTGTCTAATCCCTGTAACTGCTACAGTCTGCAATTTGAAAAACGTCAGACTTGCTGGCCAGATTACCAGGAGGAAATAAGGAGGATAGAGCCTAAAAACGCTGCCGCCATTTCTTAGAATTGGTAAGCTGCAATATAGCCAACATTTATGGGCACATGGGTAACACCCCATGGAATGTGTGAAACAAGATGTTGATTTTCCAGAACGGGATGTGTGAAAGTTTGTGAAACCACGCTACTTACATTATCTATTATATTACTCTATTGTGTGATGACTGGGACTAAGAGGTACATGACTGAAGGTGTAAATTGGTTTGTTAAAATGTCATATGTGGTGACAATAGTGTGGAATGCTAACCCCTGATTTGTAAGGTTGGTTGTTTGTTTCATGTAGATTTTGAAAGGGGTCAAAGGGTCAAAATAAAAAATGGTTTAGAGCAGGCATGTGAAAATTTCATCACCAGCCGCATCGGCAGTATCGTTGCCCTCAAAGGGCCATATGTATCAGGGGTGCCCTACATACAGAGTGCAGGGTTCAGGAGTGTCTTTATGCACCAAGTGTAGTCCCAGGGGTGCCTTACGTACAGCATGCAGGATTCAGGAGTGCATTACAGTGAGGGGGAAAAAAGTGTTTGATTCTCTGCTGATTTTGTGCGTTTTCCCACTGACAAAGAAATGATCCGTCTATAATTTTAATGGCAGGTTTATTGAGGGATAGAATAAAACAAACACAATCCAGAAAAAAAGAATTAAAAAAAAAAAAGTTATAAATTGATTTGATTTTTAATGAGTGAAATTTGATCCCTTTGCAAAACATGACTTGGTACTTGGTGCAGAAACCCTTGTTGGCAATCACAGAGGTCAGATGTTGTGTAGGTGGCCACCAGGTTTGCACACATCTCAGGATGGATTTTGTCCCATTCATCTTTGCAGATCCTCTCCAAGTCATTAAGGTTTCAAGACTGACGTTTAACTCAAACCCTCAGTTCCCTCTACATATTTTCTATGGTATAAGGTCTGGAGACTGGCTAGGTCACTCCAGGACCTTAATGTGCTTTTTCTTGAGCCACTCCTTTGTTGCCTTGTGTGTTTTGGGTCATGTTTTTGGGAATACCCAATATTGTCATGCTGAGGAGTACTGAGTGCTGTGATATTTTCAGAAAGTCTTGTACAGAACCCTCTTGGCCCCTCCCACCTGCCCTGACCTGTATGCATTGCATAGAAAAGCATGGAGACCCAGCGATTGAAATGTAAAAAAAGTTTCTTCAATATTGTGATTAGCATCTGGGAAGGCGAGAATCAGGAAAGGCAGAATTAAAGGCAGTTTAATCTTAAATGGGAGTTACTCAAGTGTGGAACTTATCTGTCTCCTGGAAGTTCGCTCCCTCCGCCGCCAGACCAATTAGAAAGAGCAGCGCACTTTGAGCATGCGCAGTAGGGACCCGGCTGTGAAGCCGAAAAAGGCTTCACTGCTGGGTTCCCTCAGCAGGAATGGCGGCGGCTGTGATGCTGACATTGTGGTCTCCCTGGACAGGTAGTTGTCCATATATTAAGAGTCAGCAGCTGCAGTATTTGTAGCTGTTGACTTTAAAAAAAAATTGTGGGGGGGGGGGGGGAGCTGGACATCCTCTTTAAGCTTAAAAGAGGTTGTAAACCTCTCTGTGGTAGTTGTAACTATAGATAAGGCTTGCCTATAGGTACTATAAATATCTCCTAAACGTGCGCCGTTTAGGAGATGTGTACTTTGTTTTGCGCCATGAAGAAACTCTGTTTATTCCCAAGCGATGCATACTAGCACAATATGCTTTTTACTTTGCTGGGGCAAAGGAAGGAAGTAAAATCAGGGTTTACTTCCTCTTTAAAGGGGTTGTAAAGGTACAATTTTTTTTTTCCCCTAAATACAGTGCCCCCTTAAACTTTGCGAACTTTTGCCACATTTCAGGCTTCAAACATAAAGATATAAAACTGTAATTTTTTGTGAAAAATCAACAAGTGGGACACAATCATGAAGTGGAACGAAATTTATTGGATATTTCAAACTTTAACAAATAAAAAAGTGAAAAATTGGGCCTGCAAAATTATTCAGCCCCTTTACTTTCAGTGCAGCAAACTCTCTCCAGAAGGTCAGTGAGAATCTCTGAATGATCCAATGTTGACCCAAATGACTAATGATGATAAATAGAATCCACCTGTGTGTAATCTCCGTCTCCGTATAAATGCACCTGCACTGTGATAGTCTCAGAGGTCTGTTTAGAGAGCATCATGAAGAACAAGGAACACACCAGGCAGGTCCGAGATACTGTTGTGGAGAAGTGTAAAGCCGGATTTGGATACAAAAAGATTTCCCAAGCTTTAAACATCCCAAGGAGCACTGTGCAAGCGATAATATTGAAATGGAAGAAGTATCAGACCACTGCAAATCTACGAAGACCTGGTTGTCCCTCTAAACTTTCAGCTCATACAAGGAGAAGACTGATCAGAGATGCAGCCAAGAGGCCCATGATCACTCTGGATGAACTGCAGAGATCTACAGCTGAGGTGGGAGACTCTGTCCATAGGACAACAATCCGTCGTATACTGCACAAATCTGGCCTTTATGGAAGAGTGGCAAGAAGAAAGCCATTTCTTAAAGATATCCATAAAAACTGTCTTTAAAGTTTGCCACAAGCCACCTGGGAGACACACCAAACATGTGGAAGAAGGTGCTCTGGTCAGATGAAAACAAAATCAAACTTTTTGGCAACAATGCAAAACGTTATGTTTGGCGTAAAAGCAACACAGCTCATCACCCTGAACACACCATCCCCACTGTCAAACATGGTGGTGGCAGCATCATGGTTTGGGCCTGCCTTTCTTCAGCAGGGACAGTGAAGATGGTTAAAATTGATGGGAAGATGGATGGAGCCAAATACAGGACCATTCTGGAAGAAAAACCTGATGGAGTCTGCAAAAGACCCAAGACTGGGACGGAGATTTGTCTTCCAACAAGACAATGATCCAAAACATAAAGCAAAATCTACAATGGAATGGTTCAAAAATAAACTTATCCAGGTGTTAGAATGGCCAAGTCAAAGTCCAGACCTGAATCCAATCGAGAATCTGTGGAAAGAACTGAAAACTGCTGTTCACAAAGCTCTCCATCCAACCTCACTGAGCTCGAGCTGTTTTGCAAGGAGGAATGGGCAAAAATTTCAGTCTCTCGATGTGCAAAACTGATAGAGACATACCCCAAGTGACTTACAGCTGTAATTGCAGCAAAAGGTGGCGCTACAAAGTATTAACTTAAGGGGGCTGAATAATTTTGCACGCCCAATTTTTCAGTTTTTATTTGTTAAAGTTTGAAATATCCAATAAATTTCGTTTCACTTCATGATTGTGTCCCACTTGTTGTTGATTCTTCACAAAAAATGACAGTTTTATATCTTTGTGTGAAGCCTGAAATGTGGCAAAAGGTCGCAAAGTTCAAGGGGGCCGAATACTTTCGCAAGGCACTGTAGCTTCCTTTCCCTTAGTGCTGTCCTCCTTCACTTACCTCATCCTTCCATTTTGCTTTTAAATGTCCTTATTTCTTCTGAGAAATGCTCACTTCCTGTTCTTCTGTCTGTAACTCCACACAGCAATGCCAGGCTTTCTCCCTGGCGTGGAGTGTCGTGCTCGTCCCCCTCCCTTGGACTACAGGAGAGTCAGGATGCTCTCTATGTTGCAGATAGAGAAAGAAGCTGTGTGTTAGTGGGCGTCCTGACTCTCCTGTAGTCCAAGGGAGGTGGGGCAAGCATGACACTCCACACCAAGGAGAAAGCCTCGCATTACTGAGTTAGACAGAAGAACAGGAAGTAAAGGTAGGAAGCTATTTAGGGGAAATAAAGGTACCTTTACAACCCCTCTAAGTTGTCTGCACATAAATATTGAAATGGTGGATTTGTTGTTGGTATTGTATAACTTAACAAGAACTTTCTATATGATGAATGTGAAACTCCAGAAAATATTTTTTATATGAATAGATAAGCATTGTACTGTATATATGCAGGCTTTCATTTTGTATTATAATTGTTTGAATTTATGGTTGTCTTTGTTTTGCTTATGCTTTTTTACTATTCATTGCTCAATTTTGATTTTCTGTTTTAGAGTCATGGCAGATGAATTAACTAACATCAGGGCAAATCTGCAACGGCAGAACAGAGAGGCTCAGAGTGCCCTGCAGGACTTGTTAAGTGAAAGAGAGCAATTTCGGCAAGAAATGTCTGAAACCAAAAAGTATGATTTTTTTTATTTTATTTCCATTTGCATTGGGTGGATTTTTCTGTGCACAGTATATATTCAAGCACATGATCTTTTACAGCTCATTAACATGCAAGGTTAGGGGAGTTACATAGTTGGTTGGCTTGATAAAGTCCATCCATTTCAACCACAAATAAACAAACAAAATAAAAAACACAGTACAATCCCATACACCCAACTCCATACCCACAGTTGATCCAGAGGAAAGCAAAAAACCCCAGCAGAGAATGATCCAATTTGCTACAGCAGGGGAAAAAATTCCTTCCTGATCCCCCGAGAGGCAATCGAAACCGCACCTTGGCATTGCATGCTATTATTGAGCTTATGATCAACTAAAATCCCCAGATCCTTCTCCACTACAGATCCCCCCCAGCTGTACTCCCCCTAGTATGTATGATGCATGCATATTCTTAGCCGCCAAGTGCATAACTTTACATTTATCAACATTAAACCTCATCTGCCACTTAGTCGCCCACTTAGACAGAGCATTGAGGTCGGCTTGTAAATTGGAGACATCCTGCAAGGACGTTATTTCACTGCATAGCTTGGTGTCATCTGCAAAGACAGAGTTGCTTTATCATTAAAGCTAGGGTTGTCCCGATACAGAGTATTTGCGGGAGTATTCGTACTCCCGCAAATACCGCCGATACCAAAATAGAATACTTTTTTTTTTTTTCAACTAGCAGGCTGCTGAGTGTTAGAACGGGAGCTTAGAATGGGTGGGGACTGGCGAGCGATCATCCTAATTGGTTGCGGCAGTTTAGAAGGGGGTGGAGCGAGCGGCAGCGACATCCTAATTGGTTGCACTGGTACTGTGTATGTAACCCCGTGTTCCTGGTAAGCAGCGTAATAGTGGCAGCTGACAAGGGGTGGACACTGGATAGAGCGGCGGCAAACATCAGAGGTATGTCTATGTGCCGTTTTTTTAACTCCCCTCGCTCGAGCATGCATACTGGGGGCGGAGAGCAGCAGCAGCTGAGGGGTGGAGAGAGCGCCAAAGAGCAGCCAATAGTTGTTTGTTTTTCTCCTCGCCTCGTGCTGCTAAATTATGAAAGGAGGAGAGAGGGAGGAGAGTGGGCGGAAAGAGGGAGGAGAGCGGGCGGAGAGCAGGACCAGGACGAACTTCATAGCAGCAGTCAGCCCTCGCCAGCCCTCGCCGAGCAAGTAAGATTAAATCTAGAATTGTAGACACTCGAGAGTGAGACAGTGATATATAATATAACTGAATGAATTGAATAGAATACCGAGTGTCTAGTAAATTGTAATACAGTAGTGCACACAGAGGCAAGCAATGTGTAGTTTGTTGCCTTGCCACTGCCAGAAGTTCTCAGTCAGTGCACTGCATTGCATGTTATTTCTTTCTGTGTCACTCAAAATGGAGTCACATAGAATACAACTTCCTAAAGTACAAGCTCTGTATTTTAAGTAATTTCTAAATAATTAAATATTAATGTTATTCATGTAAAAGATATTGATCAATTTATGCAAATTGTAAATAATTTGATTTTGTAATACTTTAGACAAGAGTTTACTTTAGATCTTTTGTCACTATCACATGACATTTAAAAAAAGTATCGGTATTCGGTATCGGTGACTACTTGAAAAAAAGTATCCGTACTTGTATTCGGACCTAAAAAAGTGGTATCAGGACAACCCTAATTAAAGCCAGGCAGTTGATCTGAGGTTTTACCGGCTGCCTGAAGTAACATATGTCAAAACTTAAAGTGATAGTAAAGCCGCTGCTGTGTTTTTTTTTTTTTTTTTTCATACCTGAAAAAACAAAAGCCATAATGAGCTAGTATGCACCGCATACTAGCTCATTATGAAATACTTACCTTGGAACAAGGTTAGGGGAACTTACCTGGTCCACGCCGAGAGAGATGTCATCTTGCCTCGGCGTGTCTTCCAGGCATCATCGCTGCAGCCGAAGATCCCCGCTGCGCCGATGCAGTCAGCGGCGCGTTGCGAGGGGAATATCTCCTAAACCGTACGGTTTAGGAGATATTCTTTATACTTACAGGTAAGTCCTATTATAGGCTTACCTGTAAGTGAAAGTGGTAGTACAGAGTTTACTACCACTTTAAGCAGCAAAACATTTTTGGTAGGTGAAAAAACCCTTAAATGAACACTAAAGGAAAAAAAAAATGTTTTGGGGTAAAATAACAAACTTGTTATACTTACCTCCACTGTGCAGCTCGTTTTTCACAGTGTTTTCTTGAACCTGGTCTTCCGGGGTCCCTCGGTGGCTGTCTCGGATCCTCTTCGCAAGAGCTTTCCACCTTCATGCAAGCTTCCTCGCATGGTGGAAAGCTCTTGCGAGCACGCTCCCGTGATACAGTGGCGGCCATAGCCGCTCACTGTATCATTCGGCCCCACCCCCTATCGCATCATTTGATGTGATTGACAGCAGCACCAGCCAATGGCTGTGCTGCTAGCAATCCATCCAACCTAGCCACTCAACAGCCACAGACTGAGAACCAAGGAGGATGACGGGGGCGAGAGCGGGACTTTCGAGGGTCAGGTAAGTAAAACGGGGGCTCTTGGGCGGGGGCCGTACCGTCAGATGTTTTTTCACCTTCATGCATAGGATTTGTAAATGCATAGGTTTTGTTATATTTTTTCATGTGACAACACTGAAGAAATTACACTTTTCTACAATGTTGTGTAGTGAGTGTACAGCTTGTATAACAGTGTAAATTTGCTGTCCCCTTAAAATAACTCAACACAGCCATTAATGTCTAAACTGCTGGCAACAAAAGTGAATACACCAAAAAATATCCAAATGTGGCCCAATTAGCCATTTTCCCTCCCGGGGGTCATGTTACTCGTTCGTGTTACAAGGTCTCGGGTGTGAATGGAGAGCAGGAGTTTAAATTTGGTGTTATCGCTCTCACTCTTACTTGTCACTGAAAGTTCAACATGGCACCTCATTGCAAAGAACTCTCTAAGAATATGGAAAAAAAAGAATTGTTGCTCTACATAAAGATGGCCTATGCTATAAGAAAATTGCCAAGACCCTGAAACTAAGCTGCAGCACAGTACCCAAGACCATTTAGCGGTTTAACAGGACAGGTTCCACTCAGAACAAGTCTCGCTCGCCATGGTCAACCAAAAAAGTTGAGTGTACATGCTCAGCATCATATCCGGAGGTTGTCTTTTTGGGTAATGGAACGTATGAGTGCTACCAGCATTGCTACAGAGGTTGAAGGGGTGGGGGGGCAGCCTATCAGTGCTCAGACCATATGCCACACACTGCATCAAATTGGTCTGCATTGCTGTCGTCCCAGAAGGAAGCCTCTTATAAAGATGATGCACAAGAAAGCCTGCAAACAGTTTGCTGACGACAAGCAGACTAAGGACATGGATTACTGGAACCGTGTCATGTGGTCTGTCGAGAAACGTATTTGCTTCAGATGGTTTCAAACGTGTGTGGCGGCAACTAGGTGAGTATGAACAAAGGCAAGTCTGTCTTGTTTACAGTCGAGCATGGGAGTATATGCGAATTCCAGGAGTCAAAATAGAGAAAGGGATAATCACCGCTTCAGGCAGGTCAAACTAAGGTAAAAGCCTCTTCTCCAGGTGCTGGCAATGCATGTAACAGTGCAAATGGGAAGAAGTTATGGACAGCCGTACTCCAAAAAAAGTTTTTGCCTTTTATTAAAAAAAATGGATTCAAAAATACATGCCACATGGACAGAAGGGCTGACACATTTCATTACTAAGCACTGTTTGTTAGTGCGGCTGTCCAGAATTTCTTCCCATTTGCATGGGGGTGAGAGTGTCATGGTCTGGGGCTGCATGAGTGCTGCTGGCACTGGGGAGCTACAGTTCATTGAGGGAACCATGAATGCCAACATGTACTGTGACATGCTGACGCAGAGCAATATCCCTCTCCCTTCGGAGACTGGGCCGCAGGGCAGTATTCCTACATAACGGCTTGCTAAAGAAGCTGAAGGTAAAGGTGATGGACTGGCCAAGCATGTCTCCAGATTAAAACCCTATTGAAAATCTGTGAGGCATTCTTAAACAGAAGTAGGAAGAGCGCAAGGTCTCTAACATCCACCAGCTCTGTGATGTCATCATGGAGGAGGGGAAGAGGACTCCAGTGGCAACCTGTGAAGCTCTGGTGAACTCCATGCCCAAGAGGGTTAAGGCAGTGCTGGACAATAATGGTGGCCACACAATATTTACACTTTGGGTCCAATTTGGACATTTTCACTTAGGGGTGTACTCACTTTTGTTGCCAGAGTTTTAGACATTAATGGCTGTGTGTTGAGTTATTTTGAGGGGACAGCAAATTTACAATGTTATACAAGCTGTACACTCAACTACTTGGGGTCCCGGCTCTTGATTGGATAGATTGATGGCAGCGCAGTAATTGGCTTCCACTGTTGCCAACCAAATCCAATGACGCGAGCGCCTGGGGGCTGGGCCGAGTCCGGCATTCGTGTCTATGGATGCCAAAAGCTGGACTCGGGAGCGAGCACGCAAGGTAATCGCTTCTCCTAGGGGGTTATCTGATGCGAGGAAGAGCTGCCGAGGGACCCCAGAAGAGGACAATCGGGGCCACTCTGTGCAAAACGAGTTGCGCAGTGGAGGCAAGTATGACATCATGTTTTGTAAAGCTGTTTTTGTTTTATTATCACTTTAACTGTCTAACTTATTTTGATGCCTTGCTGGTAAACCGTTGTGTATTTCCCATTGTGACACTTTACATTTTACTATGGTTATAATTTTTATATCTATATATATATATATATATATATATATATATATATATATATATATATAGATTATATATATATATATATATATATGACACACACACATATACATCGTATTTATTGGGGTATTGCGCGCTCCAGCGTATAGCGCGCACCCCTAAAGTGGACCCGCATTCTTGTGGAAAAAAAATGTTTGTACTTACAGTTTTGGTGTCTTGCGCGGCGTCTATCGTACGTCCAGGACGTGAGAGCGAGAGGAGCCGAGCCTGCCCGACTATACACGAGTTTACTGCGCTCGGTATATGCAGGCGCAGTATTCAAACTCGGCGCAAGAAAGCGGGTATCAGCGTATATCGCGCACCCACGATTTTGCCCTGATTTTCAGGGCAAAAAAGTGTGCGGTATACGTATATATATATATATATATATATATATATATATATATATATATATATATATATATATATATATATATATATATATATATACAGGGAGTGCAGAATTATTAGGCAAATTAGTATTTTGACCACATCATCCTCTTATTGCATGTTGTCTTACTCCAAGCTGTATAGGCTCTATGCTCGAAAGCCTACTACCAATTAAGCATATTAGGTGATGTGCATCTCTGTAATGAGAAGGGGTGTGGTCTAATGACATCAACACCCTATATCAGGTGTGCATAATTATTAGGCAACTTCCTTTCTTTTGGCAAAATGGGTCAAAAGAAGGACTTGACAGGCTCAGAAAAGTCAAAAATAGTGAGATATCTTGCAGAGGGATGCAGTACTCTTAAAATTGCAAAGCTTCTGTAGCGTGATCATCGAACAATCAAGCGTTTCATTCAACAGGGTCGCAAGAAGCGTGTGGAAATACCAAGGCGCAAAATAACTGCCCATGAACTGAGAAAAGTCAAGCGTGCAGCTGCCAAGATGCCACTTGCCACCAGTTTGGCCATATTTCAGAGCTGCAACATCACTGGAGTGCCCAAAAGCACAAGGTGTGCAATACTCAGAGACATGGCCAAGGTAAGAAAGGCTGAAAGACGACCACCACTGAACAAGACACACAAGCTGAAACGTCAAGACTGGGCCAAAAAAATCTCAAGAATGATTTTTCTAAGGTTTTATGGACTGATGAAATGAGAGTGAGTCTTGATGGGCCAGATGGATGGGCCAGTGGCTGGATTGGTAAAGGGCAGAGAGCTCCAGTCCGACTCAGACGCCAGCAAGGTGGAGGTGGAGTACTGGTTTGGGCTGGTATCATCAAAGATGAGCTTGTGGGGCCTTTTCGGGTTGAGGATGGAGTGAAGCTCAACTCCCAGTCCTACTGCCAGTTTCTGGAAGACACCTTCTTCAAGCAGTGGTACAGGAAGAAGTCTGCATCCTTCAAGAAAAACATGATTTTCATGCAGGACAATGCTCCATCACACGCGTCCAAGTATTCCACAGCGTGGCTGGCAAGAAAGGGTATAAAAGAAGAAAAACTAATGACATGGCCTCCTTGTTCACCTGATCTGAACCCCATTGAGAACCTGTGGTCCATCATCAAATGTGAGATTTACAAGGAGGGAAAACAGTACACCTCTCTGAACAGTGTCTGGGAGGCTGTGGTTGCTGCTGCACGCAATGTTGATGGTGAACAGATCAAAACACTGACAGAATCCATGGATGGCAGGCTGCATGAGTGTCCTTGCAAAGAAAGGTGGCTATATTGGTCACTGATTTGTTTTTGTTTTGTTTTTGAATGTCAGAAATGTATATTTGTGAATGTTGAGATGTTATATTGGTTTCACTGGTAAAAATAAATAATTGAAATGGGTATATATTTGTTTTTTGTTAAGTTGCCTAATAATTATGCACAGTAATAGTCACCTGCACACACAGATATCCCCCTAAAATAGCTAAAACTAAAAACAAACTAAAAACTACTTCCAAAAATATTCAGCTTTGATATTAATGAGTTTTTTGGGTTCATTGAGAACATGGTATATATAAATGTATTATTGTGTCTTCTATTTAGTGAAGTGTAAACTATGTGCCTCACACAGCAGGGGGGCCAGCGGGCATCTGATCCCTTTCCATTTGACATCTGCTTCTCTAAGCTAAGTAGCGGGAATCTAATTAATGTTGCTTGGTCTGAATCTGATTATTCGGAGGCTGTGCAGTATCTTTGCAAGAAACCTAATTTGCAATCTTCTTTTTTTTTTTTATGATTTGAAAATTGATTTACTCGTTCCCTTACCAACTGAATTTAGGTAGTTTTATTTCCTGTAAAAGTCGAATCCTACCCCTGAAATCAGTGATGCCTACCTACCTCTTCCTCCCCCTCCCCGTCATAGCGTCTGCCGGTTTGGTGAAAAATGTTACTTCTACCTTTTGGAAATCTACCCCTTCAGCACTCCCTCTATCCAGCTTGCAACTACTATTTCCTAAACTAAACCTCACACTGGCCTTGTTAACCTTGCATAGTTCTGGATGAAATACTAAAAGGCCAATTAAAAGCATTCCACCAATTATAGTCAGATTTAGGCAATCTACTACCAACACCTACAAATTGTCCACCCCCACCTTTTTATACCTATACCTATCTAAGCTCTAACATTGTACTCTCCCAATTCCAAGCACACTTAAGGCATCTCACTGTTCTACAATTTGCTTCAAGAAAAACTAGCCTTTGAACACTCTGCCCTGTTCCTCCATTGTGAAGGAGATTTGGAACACACCTACTCCTCTCACCAATGGGAAACTGACATTCAATCTATCTACAAAGCTACAAATTGCAAATCATAGTGGGAACTAACCCACTATAATGCAACGCAGGTACCTAACCCCTGATCTAATAGAGGGGTTGGCAGTGACAATTTTAGTGTTTTTTTATTTGTAATGGTAGCGGCGGAGGGGGGGTGGGCATGACGCAGAAGACGCTGACATGCAAATAGTAGGGGTTGAGGGAGAGCTATGTCTGTTGGAGGGATGCATTTTGACAACCGTGATCAGAGAGGATCTGCTCTAGTTATCGTGGTCTGTTTAGAGAGGGGATACAGAAAGTGACGGGTTCAGGTTTTTTTTTTTTTTTCACAGTTTAGAGGGGGGCAGATTACACAGCACAAGCACTGTGTAATCTTTAAGGGACCAGAATCTGAATACATTTTTTGGGGGGTTAAATTGATTAAATGTTTTGATTTAGTTTTAAAGCAGGTAATTCATTTAAATGCTTTGTATCCAGAAACATTGAGGTACAACAAAGGTACTGATTGTGCATACTAATTACAGCAATCGTGGCTTTTTTTTTTTCTCTTTAGGGTATTAGAAGAACTTCTGGTCTCCCTACAGTGGGGAAGACAACAGACCTATTACCCCATTACCCAGCCCTACACCACCACGGAACTGGTCGCAGCAAACCAGAAGCTGGCAGTTGCGGTGAAGTCTCACCTTATTGGGAATACTGGATCGGAGTGCGCCAAACACACCTCACAGGCAGTGGAATTTTGCAACACTCCTGCAGAAAAAATGGCAGAAATGGTAAATAGCAAGTAACCATCTTTTTGATTTGGTTTAAGTGACACTAAAGAGTATTTTCTATTGCCTTTTTCCAACCAAATCTAGAAAAAAAAATTAAGGAAATATTTTATGAAAAATAGATTTCAAGGTCATTGAAGTGTTTGTTAGCCCAAAAAATAACTAAATCCTGTTCCTTATTAAAGCATGTTATACAGCACAGTGCTTGTGCTGTGTAATTTGGGTCCCAGCTGCTGTCTACCACAGCCAGTGAGCCAATGAAGATAGAGGGGGTGGGGCCAAGCCACAGCTGTGTGTGTGAATGGACACCGCAGGGCAGCAAGCTGCGAGCTCTGGGGACACTCGGCAAAAGGAAGGGTCCAGGAGCCCCGTGGGGGGGGGGAGGGGCCTGAGAAAAGTATTGGGGCTGTTCTGTGCAAAAGCACTGCACAGAGCAAATAAGTATGAAATGTTTAATTTATTGTGCCCCCTCTCCGAGCGGTGGCTACATACGGAACCGGGCTCCTTGATCCTCAGCCAATGTGTTAATCAGCTGTACAGGAGCACGGTCATGCTGTGTTTTCTTTTCTCTGAAAGTAAGGGAGGGGTGTCTAGCAGTGTGTGCTGTGCTCTCTGCCTCCCCCTACAGTGCAGTACCAGGCATGGAGAGTGAAGGTACAGTGCTGCAGCTGACGATTTTTAAAAAGGCTGTCTATATTTGTTTGTATGCATATATGTCTGCATGTTTGGGTGTCTCTGTGTGTGTTTTTATATGTATATGTTTATATGCGCTGGTGAGGCTGCATTGATCTGTACCATGTCCACAGTCTCTGACCATCACCTGTCTAAAAAGTCACTTTCGGTATCGGTGTTGTTTCATTTTTTGGCCTAGTGTATTTTTCATTTTCCGTATCAGTTTCGCCACCAAAAAAACATTCGGTGCATCCCTAGCTTTAACCACTTCACGACCGGCTCCTGTATATATACCGCAGAATGGCTCTGCTGCGCAAATCGAGAGATATATATATATATATATATATATATATATATATATATATATATATATATATATCTCTGCTCCTTTAAGAGCCAAAGCAGGCACGCCCGCTGCGTGGCAGGAGACCCGATGCGCGTGGCCGTCGGGCGCGATCCCCGCCGGCCACGTACGAGAGCAGGAACAAGGATTTGTGTGTGTAAACGCACAAATCCCTGTCCTGTCATGGGAGGAGAAAAGTAGGAACAACGATATGTCCGCCTCCTAGTCAGTCTCATCCCCTCACAGTTGAAACACACATTTAACCCCTTGATCGCACCGTAGTGTTAACACCTTCCGTGCCAGTGACATTTATACAGTAATCTGTGGCTATTTTTAGCTCTGATCGCTGTATAAATGTCAATGGTCTGAAAAATTGTCAAGTCTCCAATCTGTCCGCCGCAATGTTGCAGTCCAAATAAAAATCACTGATCACTGCCATTGCTAGTAAAAGAAATAAAAATGCTTAAATCTGTCCCCTATTTTGTAGGCGTTATACGTTTTTTGCGCAAACCACTTACTATATGCTTGCGATTTTATTTTTATTTATTTTTATTATTTTTTTTAACAAAAAATATGTAGAATACATATTGGCCTAAACTGATGAAGACTTCCTTTTTTTTCTATTGGCAATATAAATATAAGTACCCTGTGATCAAAAGAAAGCTCTATTTGTGGGGGAAAAAAATACACAAATGTTGGGGTACAACGTCGCATGACCGCACAATTCTTCCGGGGCTGAAGTGGTTAATATCACTTTAAATCATGTTCCTAGTGCTGCAGTCCCACACCAATAGAGCTTTTTTTTGGTGGTACTTGATCACCACTGCGGTTTATTTTTTGTGCTATTAACAGAAAAAGATTGGCCATTTTGAAAAAAAATATATATATTTTTTTACTTTCTGCTGTATAACATCTCCAATAATCACATTTCTTTATAAATGTAAATCAATATGTGGTGTTCTACATCCCAGTAAGCATATATTCATTGGTTTGCACAAAGATTATTGCATCTATAAACTATGATGTGTATATATACTGGAATTGTTATTAAAAATGTATACAATTAATGGCGGCGATCAGCGACTTATAGCAGGACTGCTATATTGCAGTGAACAATTGGACACTTACTGACACTTTGCAGCAACCAGTGACACTAACACAAAAATATGCACTGTCCCTGTACTAATGACACTGGCTGGGAAGGGATTAAACACCAGGGCAATCAAGGGGTTAACAGTGTGCCTAGCCAGGGTTTTTGTGTACAGTATGTGCTGCTTTTACTAAGGGAAGAGATTAAATGTATTCCCTGCATATTTTCAATAGAAAACTTACAATAAGGCAATAAATGTAATTTTTGAAATTGATGGCAGCAAAGCTGTCAAAGTACAACCCCCAATTCCAAGAAAGTCAGGCCATGTTTACCACGGTGCAGCATCTTCTCTTCTTTAACAACACTTTGTAAGTGCCAGGGAACTGAGGAGACCAGTAACTGGAATTTTGGGAGAAGTATGTTGTCCTATTCTTGCCTGATATAGGATTCTAACTGCTCAACAGTCCTGGGTCGTCTTTGTTTTATTTTTTTTGTTTGCAAATCTTTTCAATTGGTGAAAGGTCTGGACTGCAGACAGGCTAGTTAAGCACCCAGACTGTTCTACTATGAAGTCATGCTGTTGTCATAGTTTCAGGCCTTCCGTAAAAAATACATCTTTTGAATAAGCATATGCTGTTTTAAATCCTGAATATATCTTTCAGAATTGATGGTGCTCTTCCAAATGTGTAAGCTACCCATTCCATACTTATTAATATGCCACCTTGGCATTGGCGATGCAGGTTTAGAAATGAGCACTGATAATAAGCCAGAAGGTCCCTCTCCTCTTTAGTCCAGAGGATGCAGCACCTATGGTTGCCAAAATGTCAAATATCAATTCGTCTAACCACAAAACAGTTTTCCATTAGCCCATTTTAATTGCGCTTTGGCCCAGAGAAGACGGTGGCGTTTGTGGATATGGCTTCCTTGCATGATAGAGCTTTAAGTTGCATTTTTGGATTGCATGGCGAACAGTGATTTTTGGAAGTATTCCTGAACCCATGCAGTGATGATCATGGCCATTCAATATTGGATTTTGGCTTTAATTTTGTCCCTTGCATACAGATTTTTCCAGATTTTCTGAATCTTTTGATGATATTAATTACTGTAGATCAGAGGTGGCAAACACAAGGCCCGCGGGCCGAATGCGGCCCTCCAGGCCATTTCATGCGGCCCTCGCACCTCTCCAGTCATCCTCCAGACCGTTACTTTCTGCTTTCAAGCAATGCATCCAACTTCTTCCCAGCAGCAGCATAAGGAAAGGGGGGTACACTGTGATGTAAGGGAGAGGGAGGACTCAACTTCTGATGGTGGGGGGGGGCTCTTGACATCTAATGTAAGGGGAAGGGATGCGCTGGACATCTAATCTTACAGATACAACTGGCCCTTTTGAGGGCAACCATAATGCTGATGCGGCCCACGATGAAATCGAGTTTGACACCCCTGCTGTAGATGATCCCATCTTTGCCAATTTAAAGTTGAGAAACATTCTGAAATTATTTGACAATTTTTACATGCAGCATTTCACAGATCGGTAAACTTCTGCCCATTTGTACTTCTGAGACACTCTGACTCTCTAAGATGCTCCCTTTTTGTGTGTGTGTGTGTGTGTGTATGTGTATAATATATATATATATATATAATATATTCCATCCATCCAATCGTGTTACTGATCTTTTACTAGTTGGTTAACCTAATTGGTTGCAAAACTTTCTTCCCGCTCTTCCCTGTTAGTAAGACCTACTTTGCCAGTTTTGTGTTGCCCTGTCCCAACTGTTTTAAAATGCGTTGTTGCCATCAGTTTAAAAATTACTTTTTATTTTGTTTCTTAAAATGGTACATTTTTTCAATTTAAACATGTTACCCTATATACTAGAGTATATGTGCTATAAATGCCCCCTCGGCTTATACTTGGGTCACCTTTTTGCCTCCGATCTCCTGGACTTTGGGGGACCGGCTTGGCACACATATTGCCACTCTTATAGCCCAACCCTTCCTCTACAAGTATGCAAATTTTTTCGGCCGGGGAGCACCGATTTTTCAAAGTCGGGCACTCCTTCCATAGACTCCTATTTGAAACGCTCCTTTCTCCCGTAACTTTGGGGACCTGGTACTGGCCGGCCTTAGGTCCCTTGGACTGTAGCCCCAGTTCTCTAAGTGTGCAAAGTTTGCTATCTGGGGGAGCAGCGATTTTTCAAAGCTGGGAACCCATTCTATATACTCCCATGTTAAACGTAAATCTAGTCATGGGCACAGTGAGGCATGCACATGGGCACAGTGGGGCATGCAGATGGACACCCTAGGCTTATACTCGAGTCAATAAGTTTTTCCCATTTTTTTGTGGTAAAATTAGGTGCCTCGGCTTATATTCGCGTCTGCTTATACTTGAGTATCTACGGTATATGGTTTCTGTTGTGAATAAAATATGGGTTTGAGATCTGCAAACAAATTGAATTTGGGAAAGGCTAGAAACCCAATTTTGGTTGTACTTTATTTTTAAGTTGCTGGACAATTGCATTCATGATCTGCTGGTAACCAGTGCATTAGGCCTAATTAAAAAAATGCTCTCGCTGTATTGGTGTTCAGCTAGTTTTAATGGCAGTGCTGTAAGTCCTTTTTTCTTTTCTTTTATTATTTTAGTATCTTGTAATTTGTCAATGCTGCTATATATACGGTATGTGCATTTGCCTGTATTATAGATTTACTGATTCTTTAAAACAAAAGGAATAAGCTTGGTATTTTAAATGTCGCTCAGATCTATATGAATTTCTCAAAAGCTTTCATTTGATTCTTCATAAACAATAAACTGAAATATCTGTTGTGTTTCAGATCCTGAAATCTCAGGACCCTACATTATGTACAGAGACGTCTGCTGATATTTCTTTCTCAGAGTCCTCATCACCATCCTTCCTGGCAGCAAAGAAAAGCATTGGACGTTTTCATCCATACACACGATATGAAAACATCACTTTCAATTGTTGCAATCACTGCCATGGGGAACTGATGGCCCTATAGGAAGACTTGAGATGAACGCTTTGGCCAATAGCAGTGTTTGCAGTGAAGTGCATATTTTAAGAGCAATAATTTCTGCACTTGGTCACCTGGACTTGAAATAACAAAGACTTTGTGTTCCTCGGCTTAGCTCCTACCTGACCTCATGCAATAAAACTTTTATAGGAAGACAAAAATATTGCTGTAAAAGAGCACGTTGGAGAAAGGGTTTTCAGGGCATCCAAAAAATGTTAACAAGGTTTGTGAAATGCTGTTATCACAAGTAGGTCATTCCTTAAGGATTCTTTCTAAGAATTCTGTGGTGCAATACTGTCTGACTCTTTGACAGCTGTATTATTATTATTTTTGTATTATTATTTTAACTTTCAGTATTTTCAATGGTTATTAAATGTATCATTAATTCATTTTAATAAATATGTAGCATTTAAGCTTGGCTTGGGTTGTTCTTGGGCAACAATCACATGTTTAAGGTCTGTCAAAATGTAATTGACAGAAAAATACTTTGAACTGACTTCTAGTACGGGAGATGTTTTGGTCCAGAAATAATTTCCAAGTCATCAGCATTTTGAAGCCTTTAGATCAAATTTTTCTCAAACTGAATTGACCAAGCTTGTTCACATCATGTTCGTTGAGCTGTGTTTTTCTGCATACCAACACGCATGTTTTTACTGGAAAAAGGATACATAATGAACTATTTCACTATTTTACCGATTGCTGTGGCAGCTGTCAGTGCAGTATAAAACTGTATGTAACAGCTACTTGGTGTATAGTACTGTTTAACCACGTGCTTATTGGGCACATATACCCCCCTCCTGCCCAGGTGAAATTTCAGCTTCCAGCACTGCGTCGCTTTAACTGACAATTGCGCGGTCGTGCGACGTGGCTCCCAAATAAAATTGACGTCCTTTTTTTTTTTCCCCCACAAGTAGAGCTTTGGTGGTATTTGATCACCTCTGCAGTTTTTATTTTCTTGCACTATAAACAAAAAAGAGCGACAGACTTGAAAAAAAAATTCAAATTTGCTATAATAAAGTTGCTATAATAAATAGCCCAATTAAAAAAAAAAAAAACATTTTTTTTTCAGTCTAGGCCCATACGTATTCTTCTACGTATCTTTGGTAAAAAAAAAAAAAATTGCAATAAGCGACTGGTTTGCGCAAAAGTTATAGCGCCTACAAAATAGGGGACAGAATTATTTTATTTTTTTACTAGTGGCGGTGATCTGCGTTTTTTTATTGGGACTGCGACATTGTGGCAGACACATTTGACACATTTTTGGCACCATTCACATTTATACTGCGATCAGTGCTATAAATATGCACTAATTACTGTATAAATGTGGCTGGCATTGAAGGCGTTAACACTATAGGGGGTGAGGAAGGGGTTAAATGTGTACCCTGCATAGTGTTTCTAACTGTGGGTAAAGGGGACTGAGACTGGGGGAGGTGACTGATCTGTGTCCCTATGTACAAGGGACACAGATCGGTCTCCTCTCTCCTTGACAGGACGTGGATCTGTGTGTGTACACACACAGATCCACGTCCTTGTCTCTGCAACCGCCGATCGCGGGTGCATGGCGGACATCGCGGCCGTCAGGCACGCGCATCAGCATATCAGTGATGCGGCGGGCGCGCGCCCCCCAGTGGCTGGAGGCCGTATATAGATGGCCTCCCAGAAATGTTGATCCTCAGGAAGTGGTTAATGGCTGCAGTTCAGGTACTTCCTGACTGCTGCTGGAAAATGAAGTTGAGCAGTGCTCTGCCATGCACAAAAAGCATTTAAATGTCATCACTGAATACAAGGCTTTGTCTGAGGTAGAAATCATGTCACCCCCCCACCTCAATCAGAGGAAGCCTTGAATTTACAAATAAAATACAAGGCTTCCCGTGAATGGCTGAGCAGCACTCAGCCTGGCGCAATTTTTGTCCTGGTAGACAAGAAGTCCTTGTGCTACTGCCGAAGGTAGCGCTGTATACGTTATGTAGCTATTACATACAGTTCATAAAGCATTGATGGCAGCCACAGCAGTTGGTAAAAGAAAATAGTTTGTGTGGCCAGCTTGGCCCAAACAAGCTAGTTGAAGTAAACATGAAGTTAGACCCAAAGGGCCTAGTAATGGGACTAGTTTTAAATGTCTTTTTTTTTTTTTTCCCTTTAGAAATTACATTTTGTGCAGGGAGAGTTCTAAACACGTGAAACATGCTACTTTACAGGCATACTATACACATCCCCCAGGTACGAAATTTAAAGGAATATTTATATTTTATTGTTTCACTTTAAGCTTAATTAAAATCACTGCTCCCGAAAAAATGGCAGTTTTAACCACAGATCACCAGTGTAAAAATAAAGGAAAGAAAGTATAGGCTGCAATCATGAAGGAACATGCATTCACAATGCGCTAGATTAGGGGTCTCAAAGTACCGGCCCGTGGGCCATTTGCGGCCCGCGGACCGGTTTTAAATGGCCCACAGGCAGTGCGGGGGGTGCCGCGGAAGTGTAGTGCAGAGTAGCGCAGGAAGCGTCTGTCATAAGTTCACTTCTCATGTCACGCTGGCGCTACTACTCCCCGGCGGCCCCCCGTCTCTTCTCGTCCATCACCAGTTGCTTGTGACATCATCTGAGATGGACGGGAAGAGAGGGGGGAGGGGCCGCCGGGGAGCAGCAGCGTGACATGAGACAAGTGAACTTATGACAGACGCTTCCTGCGCTACTCTGCCTTTGAAGAAAACAGGTAAATGCTGACCTGTGCTCTCATGTGCCCTGACATGCCAACATGTGCCCTGGTTGTGCCCTCATGTGCTCTGGTGTGCCCTGGTGTGCCTTCATGTGCCCTGGTGTGCCTTCATGTGCTCTCATGTGCCCTGGTGTGCTCTCATGTGCCCTGGTGTGCTCTCATGTGCCCTGGTGTGCTCTCATGTGCCCTGGTGTGCTCTCATGTGCCCTGGTGTGCTCTCATGTGCCCTCATGTGCTCTCGTGTGCCCTGATGTGCTCTCGTGTGCCCTGATGTGCTCTCGTGTGCCCTCATGTGCTCTCGTGTGCCCTGATGTGCCCTGGTGTGCTCTGGTGTGCCCTCATGTGCTCTGGTGTGCCCTCATGTGCTCTGGTGTGCCCTCATGTGCTCTGGTGTGCCCTCATGTGCCCTGGTGTGCTCTCATGTGCTCTGGTGTGCCCTGGTGTGCTCTCATGTGCCCTGGTGTGCTCTCATGTGCCCTGGTGTGCTCTCATTTTGCCCTGATTGTGTCCTGATGGGCTCTGATTGTGCCCCATGTACCCTCATGTGCCTCATGTACCCTGATGTGCTGGGCTCTGTACATCAGGGTACCCTGTGCCCTGTACCCTGATGTGCCATGTGCTGTGCCCTGATGTGCTTTCATGTGCCCCATGTGCCCTGGTGTGCTCGTATGTGCCCTGATATGCCCCATGTGCCCTGATGTGCTCGGATTGTGCCCTGATGTGGTCCATGTGCCCTGATGTGCCATGGGGCACATGAGAGCACATCAGGGCACAATCAGGGAACATGGAGCACATCAGGGCACATGGGGCACAGCACATCAGGACATGGCACATCAGGGTACAGGACATGGCACATCAGGGTACAGGGCACATGAAACAGCACATCAGGGCACATGGCACATCAGGGTACAGGGCACATGAAACGGCACATCTGGGTACAAAGCCCAGCACATTAGGGTACATGGGGTACCCTGATGTGCTGGGCTTTGTACCCTGATGTGCTGTTTCATGTGCCCTGTCCTGTACCCTGATGTGCCATGTGCCCTGTCCTGATGTGCTGTGCTCGTATGTGCCCTGATATGCCCCAATGTGCCCTGGTGTGCTCGTATGTGCCTTGATGTGCTCATGTGTGCCCTGATTTGCTCTAATTGTGCCCCATGTACCCTGATGTGCCATTTGCCCTGTCCAGATGTGCTGTGCCCTGATGTGCCATGTCCTGTACCGTGATGTGCCACGTGCTGTATGTATGTGCCCTGATGGTGAGTGATCAGTGTGTAGTGTAGTGGTCAGTGTGCAGTGTAGTGGTCAGGGTTAATAATGCGTCCGCTGACACCAGTACTGTTTTTGAAGTTGGAAAGTTTGCATGCGGCCCCCCATGGGTTATGAAAACTTGTCTTGTGGCCCTCAGGTAATTTGAGTTTGAGACCCCTGCGCTAGATGTATACCTAACCTCACACACACACTCATAAAGACATAAATACACACATGCTTACAAAAACCTTATCTCAACAACAATTATTCCTTTTGACATTTTGTTTTTCATTCAATATTATGGCATTTATCCTGTAACCATTTGCTATTTTATATTTTTGATTTTTACACAGGAAAGACTTTTCATTTTCAGCACATCTCACCAATAAAAAATATTTCTGCAAGTTTACAAAATACTGAGAAAAATCACATATAAAGTGATTCTAAAGCTTAAATTTTTTTTTTTATCTAAAAGCGTTCCCAGCATTAGGGTCCTTTTTTATTTTATTTTTAGGTATTAGCATTGCCCCCAGCTCCCCACCCCCACTTGATCAAGCTCATTTGATCGAGCTCTGTGCTTGTCTGTAGCAGCTCTCCCATCTCTCACAAGCTTTGATGAGGCAGCGGGAATCAATCAGTCAAATTCTATTATGAGGGAGTGGAGGGTGGGGCTGAGTTGTCTGTCTATAGCAGGGATCCTCAAACTACGGCCCTCCAGCTGTGTCGGAACTACAAGTCCCATGAGGTATTGTAAAACTCTGACATTCACAGACATGACTAGGGCATGATGGGAATTGTAGTTCCTGAACAGCTGGAGGGCCGTAGTTTGAGGACCCATGGTCTATAGGCACAGGCAGCACGGCTCAGGATCGAGTCTGCAGGCTACTGTGGTGGCCAGGGCTGGCACTAGCACAAGGCAACATGGGCACTTGCCTTAAGGTGTCAGGGAATAGGGCAAAAAATTTACCGGTCCGTGACAATCGCCCGATCATCGAGATTGTGTGTGGTGTAGGCTGCCGCTGCTGGCGGCATCTGAAGGACGAGTCCCTACAGCGGTGCTGTCCTCTGCAGTCACTCCGTCTTAGTGTGTGACAGTCTCAATGTCTCATCCTTGGCTACACGGCGCCTACGTCAGTGAGTGACGTAAGTGGCCCCGCCCCTGGTTCCCCTGGCCGCTCAGCCACATGATGTGAAGGAGCGAGTGCTGCAGGAGGCGGAGCAACAGACGGACCGGACCCGCACCAGCAGGCAGTGCAGCCTTCAGCATCATCCTGGAGGTGACACCGACCTGTTTAGGGGCTCGGGACGGGAGCCGCCCGGTGCATAGATTGGTTTTCAGAAACAGGTACGAAAAAAAAATGCACTTTACAAAACCACAAATAGTTTGTTTTCACTGTAAAAGATAAATAAGTTACAAGTAACTACAAGTCCCATGAGGTATTGTAAAACTCTGACATTCACAGACATGACTAGGGCATGATGGGAATTGTAGATTGGTTTTCAGAAACAGGTACGAAAAAAAAATGCACTTTACAAAACCACAAACAGTTTGTTTGCTTTCACTGTAAAAGATAAATAAGTTACAAGGAACTACAAGTCCCATGAGGTATTGTAAAACTCTGACATTCACAGACATGACTAGGGCATGATGGGAATTGTAGTTCCTGAACAGCTGGAGGGCCGTAGTTTGAGGACCCATGGTCTATAGGCACAGGCAGCACGGCTCAGGATCGAGTCTGCAGGCTACTGTAGGGACGAGTCCCTACAGCGGTGCTGTCCTCTGCAGTCACTCCGTCTTAGTGTGTGACAGTCTCAATGTCTCATCCTTGGCTACGCGGCGCCTACGTCAGTGAGTGACGTAAGTGGCCCCGCCCCTGGTTCCCCTGGCCGCTCAGCCACATGATGTGAAGGAGCGAGTGCTGCAGGAGGCGGAGCAACAGACGGACCGGACCCGCACCAGCAGGCAGTGCAGCCTTCAGCATCATCCTGGAGGTGACACCGACCTGCTTAGGGGCTCGGGACGGGAGCCGCCCGGTGCATAGATTGGTTTTCAGAAACAGGTACAAAAAAAAAATGCACTTTACAAAACCACAAATAGTTTGTTTGCTTTCACTGTAAAAGATAAATAAGTTAAACGATCACTTTAAGCATCATAACCATTAAAGCTTAATGGAGCACATATATAATGTATGGTGTGTGTGTGTGTGCGTGCGTGCATGCCGGGGGGGGCAGCAAAATGCACCTTCGCCTGAGTTGGTGTGGGGGGGGGGGGTCCTAGTAGAGGAGGATCTGTATCAGGGATATAAAAGTGAAAAAAATCTCCAATTGACTCAGTCAGCAATAAACATTTAGATAACTTCAAACTCTTTCTCTCTCTCAACCCAAAACTTTAGCTGGCCATACACTAGTACAGGGATATGCTATTGGCGGACCTCCAGCTGTTGCCAAACTACAAGTCCCATGAGGCATAGCGAGACTCTGACAGCATCAAGCATGACACCCAGAGGCAGAGGCTTGATGGGACTTGTAGTTTGGCAACAGCTGGAGGTCCGCTAATTGCATATCCCTGCACTAGTAGAATTCATTTGAAAATGTTTATTTTTCGGACCATTTGATCCATTTTTAAATGGATAGTGGCGGGGAAAAAAGACAATTGTTTTTGACTGTAGTGATTTGAAAATTCAAATGAGCAGGATGGAAAAATTTTCTTTGAGTGAAATTCTTTGAGTAAAAAAAAAAAACAGATTGTATCATGCTTTTTCTAGACACAAAAGAAACCTGTTTAATCACTTAAGGTACGCCTTACTGCTACAGGACGGCACCTCTTTTATAGCCCTGATCGCTGTATTGATGTCACTGCTCCCCAAAAAGTGTCAGTGTCAGAATGTTCTGCCGCAATTTCACAGCCCTGCTAGAAGTTGCTTATTGCTGCCATTACTAGAAAAAAAAAAATATCCCATAGTTTGTAGACGCTATAGCTTTTGCACAAACTAATCAATATACGCTTATTGGGATTTTTTTTTTTATTATCAAAAACATGTAGCAGAATACATATTGGACTAAATTGATGAAGAAATTCAATTTTTTTTTTTTTTCATTTTTTTTTTATTGGATATGTTTTATAGAAAAAAAGTTAAAATATATATTTTTTTATATTGTTGGTATACACTAGGGATGTAACGATATATCGGAGACCGAAAATAGCTGTTTTGGGGAAATGCTGAAACAACAAAACAATTGCTGATAATGACTAGTGGTGCAAAGGATCACGTTGGATTGGCACACATGCGTGCCGCGGGATTGCAGAGTGGTAAAACACACATTGAAATTGTCTTCGCTCTGCTCACACACAGCCCCGCCTGCTCCTAACCATTCTGTGATAGACAGAATGCGGGTCTAATGCCGAGATGTGTTCTGTCTATCACAGCGTAGGGTTAGGAGGAGGCGGAGCTGTGTGCGAGCAGCGTGGTTCAGCATACGGGCGGTGAGTTGCTTTTCTTTCTATTCACGGATAGTACTCAATTTTCTTTTTCTTTCTAGCAGAACCCTCGGCTGGCTCTATCTTCGGGACTCTCTCCTCCCAATCCCCCCCCCTGCCCCGGCTGCCGAGTCTGGCTCCTGTCCCTGCCGCCAATGCATGGAGGTGACGGGGTCAATAAAGAGAACCTGTCGCCTCCAATTGCTATCACACAGGGAATTGTTTTCTCCTGTGTGATGGCAATAAAGTTAAGTGTAAAAAAATAAGAAATAATAATTAAATTAATAAAATAAGTAATTTACAATTATTTAAAATAAATATGAAATGGGGGGGGGGGGGAGAAAAGTCATTTTCGGTTTCGGACTGATATTTTTTTTCCTTTCGGTTTCGTTTCAGTTCTGAAATTTCCATTTCGGTGCACCTCTAGTATAGACAATATATATTTTTACTTGCTTGCTACCCTGGCATAGGCAAGAATTGACCGCTTTAGCAGAATAACATCTGTAGATGTAAAACTGCTTTTTTTTTTTTATGCTCCTACAAAGTTTAAAAAAAGGCTTTTTGTTCATTACATGTTTTTAGCATAGGCCATTATAAGCTCTAGAGATAATCACTTTAGTCTAAACTCATTCAAGTTGCTGCCTGTATAGTAACGCAATGCCTTATTTAGAAAATGTAATAAAGTTAAAACCTAAGCCAGCATGTAAGAACATTTCTCTTGTAAAGGGCTTGATACACCCCATACCAGGGGAGCATTTTTGCACGATACACACTTCGCAGTGCAGGAAACGTCTTTGGGATTTCGCGATGAAGATAGGCGGCAATGCCCACCGACTCCTGGGAATTATGACACACATCTCCCAGGAGCCAGTGCACAGTAGGATATTGCATACATCGCTGCCGAGGGGAGAGACAGGAAGTGCTAAATGCCTTATAAACGAGGTAAGCACAGGGGGTGAAAAATTGCCCATTGTGGTGAGTATAGTCAAGTCTAAAACAGATGATGTAGACATGGAGAGGGGGGGTGGTACTCCGCTTTAAAGTGGTTGTAAACCCTTACTGTAAACCCAGTTAATTGATTGGCCTCAAGTGATACACAGAGATTAAACAAATTCTCACACATAAGTTGTATATGTTTACCTGCAGTATTCTCTTCTCTACATCTATTCGAAGTCCAGAATTTATAAAGCTTGTCTGAGCTTTTAGAAAACTGGGGGCAGAGCTTTGAGAGCTGATTGTAGGGAAGGAACACACCCCTCTTCACACAGCACACAGGAACAGAGCTGAAGCTGTAAATCACAAGCTGTGTACTGGAGATCTCTCCCCTGTCACCTTTTTTCTCTTGGTGTCAAGAAAATCTGTCAGAAGTGACTCAGGCAGAGAGCAGAGGAATGTAGCTGGGAACATAAATTACACTAAAGAAAATACGATATAAACCAACATGTAAATAGAAACTGTGGAAAGTATCTTAAATGGAAAATATGAATAACACACTAAGTGCATAATGGTGAATATAAATTATATAATTTTTTGACATCTAAGTCCAATTACCGACAATGGAATGGTAGCAAAAAGGAAAAAAGTCCTAATATGTGTCAAACCAAAATGAGTCCACAATAGTAGAAACGTGAAATTACACTAATGCCTTGTGCACACAATCGAAATTTCCGCTGAAAAAAGTGTGACGGAATTTTTTTTCCGGATATTACCGTGTGTGGGCCCCATCAGAGTTTAGAAATAGAACATGTTTTATTTTTTTACGATGGAAAATTCCGATCGTCTGTGTGGATGCTCAGAATCAAGTCGACGCATGCTCGGAAGCATTGAACTTAATTTTTCTCGGCTCGTCGTAGTGTTTTATGGTCACCGCTTTTTTGGCTGTCGTAATTTGGTCTGACAGTGTGTATGAAAGACAGCTAGAATGGAATTCCAATGGAAAATTCCATCAGATTTTATCCCATCGGAAATTCAGATTGTGTGTACAGGGCATGTAGTGTTCTGGATTGAGACAAGTACACACTGTAGAGGTATATGCTTTGTTCATATTTCATGTCTAAGGTTTACAAACACTTTAATATGGGTAGGATGCATGTGTCCCTATGGTGTTACACTGTAAAAAAGAAAAATACATACACTCCAAAATAAATTCTTTTGGAATTTATGAGTAACATAATAATCTTTGAAATTGATGTTGCATCTTCCTTAAAAGCACATAAATCTTTCTGGTCTGAGTGGATTAATGTTTTGTGGCATGTATAATTATAGGATTCCACTAATCCATGTACAGTTCACTAGTCAGTTTTCAATGTCATTAATGAAATATTGCAACATTACTAAGTTAAAATATTAGCAGTGGCTAAAAGTGAAAGATATTTCAATAATAAAATGGGATGAACTAATAGCAGGGATGACACATATGGGTTCTGTACATAAGAGTTGTTTCTGCATTTCTGTATCTAACCCCAACTGCCCACCTAGAGATGAGCATGCAACCATTCAGGGCTATGAACACGCTAAGACAAGATGCTTTGCTTTAATGCATGCAGTTGCAGCATGCAGGCAGCTGGAAGGTCATATATCGCCTCCTCAACTCAACGGCGGATCCAGGGGCCCGCGGCAATTATGTCACATTTTTTTTTTTTTACAATTTTTTTTCAAACTGCTTTGCGGTGCCTGCAGCCAGGCCCGGACTGGCCATAGGGCAAACCTAGCAAATGCCGCGGGCCGTATGTCACGTCTCCCCAGGGGTGTACACCGAAATTTGCGTAATTTTTTCCCACAAATAGAGCTTTCTTTTGATGGTTGAAAAATATAAACGTATTCGGTGCTAGGGTATGGGCAAGATAGCTGCTGCCCCCCTAACAAACCCCACAAGGAGGTATGTATGAAGATAAAAGGGAGGAAGGAGTGGTGGCGCAGCTAAAGATGCTGGTGTATGATCCAACCCAGCCTGAATAAAATCTCCTAAAAATTGGAGTGTGGGATGTGTGAACAAATGTTGGGTGACCTCTGTTGGTATACTCATAAGAAAGGAGCTACCTTAAAGGCTGTCTGAGGTGTACCCTGATATTGATTAACCAGGAAGGATATAGATGGTATAGTCTGAAAATATAGATATAGATGGTATAGTGCTGAAAATAATAAGTACTTCCCCTTGGGGTGATAAAAAACGTGATTTTACAATCCGTAGTGGTGCAGGTCAACTGAAGAGTTAAATTGTATGTGACAGGCAATTTGGGGGTTCCCCTAATTCTTTGGCGTGCACTTGTACTGGGCCTTTCCTCCTGGGGTCTAGCAGTGCTTGTACTGAGCCTCTCCTCCTGGGGTCTACCACCAGATTTCATTGGCTCTATACCCTGATGAGGGCTGGGCTGTATCCAAGGGAAAAGCCTTGGCCCATATCGCTGCACGCATGGACACCGTGCATGCTGCTACTGATGCAGTTCTGCATAATGACCAATGAGAGCCGGTCACGCTACTCCCAAAGCTCCGTCGCCGCTCTATTGCTCCCATTGGGGAATGGCTGTGTTTCCCGAGGGACATGCCGGATCCCCGATCGCTGCTCTGCGGGCCCCTGCAGTAGCGGCAGAAAGCCGAGGGCATCATATGACTTCCACCCAGGATGGGAGATCCCATCTGTGAACGTCATTTGACTGGCTGGTTATTGAAGCAGTTAAACAATTAAAAAAATATATAGTTTTTTTTCATTACACATTTTTTGATACACTGATATATGGTATTTGTTGCAAAACATATAGGCCCATGACCATATATAAATTCATTTATTTTTAGAATGGATTTATTTTAACACATCTCATTTTAAGAGTAAATGGAATGAAACACTATCAGGTTGCTGTTCCACCAATCAATTCCATGCCGATGAGCTCAGTTGTCCTTGGACAGCTCTGTTCACAGGCACTGTGAGGGCTTTGGATGAAGGGGTGCAATATTTGCATACTTCAATATATGCATTTAAACTAACAATTTTGTGAGTAGTGCTTATTCACTTGTTGTTTAGTCGCCTAGTTGTGTCCGACTCTTCGTTACCTCATGGACCATAGAGCGGCAGGCTTTTCTGTCCTCCCGGAGCTTACTTAACTTCATGTTCATTGTTTTGATGATTGTGACGGTAGTAGAACATATCCCCGTCAAGCCTTCCCTTCTTCTCCCATAAAGAAATCACCCAATATTCCATGAGCAGGAATATCCCTGGAATCGCCGAATAATCCATACATGAGCCAAGGCTTAATGCTGAATGTAAACAGGACACACTTTATTGAAAGTACACAGCACACTTTAATACAGGATTTGGAACATCCCGGCCCCCAACAACCACTTTCTTATTGGTCCTTTTTACAGTCCCATCATGAAAATGTCTCAGCAGAGATTGGTCCCAAAGCTTGAATAGCCTGACTATGTGTTGAGACAGAAGCCCCCAGGGGGTAATTACTACAATGAAGCAATCAGAACAACAATTAACACCTCTACACACTGGACAATAAAATGTCTCTCACAAGCCCGGCTCCACTTATTTCACTAGTCGGAGCCAAGCATTGAAGGGTCATTGTCCTAGTGACCTAGTCAGGACAAATTAAGCCACTTCCACTATCTCTTGCAATATGTACTCCACAATGTCTCAGCAATACATGAATTAGGATTTCACGTAGAAACACTTTAATATCTCACGATCCATGACAATGATGTTATCTATCCATCTTGTTTTCTATCGTCTTCTTCTCCTTTTTCCTTCCATGTTTCCCAGCATCAGGGTCTTTTCCAATGAATCGTCTCGTCGCATAAGGTGGCCAAAGTAGTTGAGTTTCTGCTTTAGGTTATGTCCTTCCAGTACATTTTTAGGGTTGGTTTTCTTCCAGATTGACTGGATTGGTCTTCTTGTTGTCCAAGAGACTTTCAAGAGCCTTCTCCAACACTATAGTTCAAAAGCATCAATTCTTTCATGTTCAGCTTTCCTTATGGTCCAACTTTCACAGTTATGGGTTACTACCATAACTTTGACTATACAGCACTTTGTCGGCAGGGTGATGTCTCTGTTTTTTATAATGTTGTCTAGGCTTGCCATTGCTTTGCTCCCAAGAAGCAAGCATCTCTTAATACCATGGCTACAGTCACTGTCTGCCATGATCTTGGAGCCTGGGAAGACAAAATCCATCACCATTTCTTCTCCTTCTCTTTGCCAAGGAGTGATGGGACCGGTTGCCACAATCTAAGTTTTCCTAATGTTTAGTTTCAGGCCAGCATTTGTGCTTTCCTCTTACCTTCATTAAGAGATTATTTAGTTCTTCTTCACTTTCTGACATTAGTGTAGTATCATGTGCATATCTCAGGTTGTTGATATTTCTCATGGGGATCTTAATTCGAGCTTGTGAGTCCTCGATCCTGGAATTTTGCATGATGTACTCTGCATTTAAGTTAAATAAGTAGGGTGATGATATGTATACTTGCCGAACTCCTTTCTCAATTTTGAACCAGTCAGTTGTTCCACTTATTCACTACTCTACATCTTGTTCTACAGTAAAAATACTGATTGTTTTTGGTGCTTAATTATTGTACTGCTTTCTGTATTGATTATCTTTCCAGATTTAGAGTTAACCAAATGGATAATACCCAATGTATGGCTTTTACACAGTTTTCAGTTAGGTTTAATTATTGCCACGGTGATACCAGTGTATGCTGATTTTCCTCTTTGGATTTACCCAAAGTATTTATTGTATATAGTATGTACACACATACAGTTTTCAGTTAGGTTTAATTATTGCCAAGGTGATACCAGTGTATGCTGATTTCCTCTTTGGATTTACCCAAAGTATTTATTGTATGCATCTTGTAATAATGCCTGCCAGAAATATTACATGAACCTGTCATAAAAAAAAAAGTAGAGAGCTGCCATGTTGTCTTGTATTTAAAGGAACATGATTTATAGCATTCACCCTCATCCTTCATTAATTAGTGCAAAGATAGAAGATAAACTTCATGGCACACTGATGCACACTATGCCAACTATGCCATTCCACTTCAACAGTGCAGTAACACTTTTTTTTCTACTACCAAATGTACAATGTCATAACAAGCTCACAATGTCCCAGCATTATTTCTAAAACAGCCAGATCAAAGTGGAAATCCTTTTTAGGCTCTAAAAAAAAGTAATTACATGTGATGTTAAGTATCATTATCAAGTGATGGAATGAAGGGAATGGCTTACTCTGAGATATTTGAACATTATATATATATATATATATATATATATATATATATATATATATATATATATATATATATATATATATATATATATATAAAAAGTAACATTGGCAGTATATAGGAGGGGGGGCAGTTGGAATGTGCAGAGCTCCCGAGCTGGGGGGCAACATGTGATGTGCAGGGGTCCCGAACTGGGGAGGGCAATGTGTAATGTGCAGGGTTCCAGACCTGTGGGGGTGTTGTGTAATGTAAAAGGGTCCAGCCGGTATACCGTTGTGGGTGAAACAGGCGAGCAGAGAGATGACATCATCTCCCACTGCCCGCATCACCACTGTTCTCTCTCACGCCGAACTCACTGTGCTTAGTGACAATTTGCATATAGGAGGCAGGAGACAGTGGCATGTGCAAACTGCATGTGGTGTAATGTGGCAAGTAACTGTGGCAATCTGCATCTGGTGGCATGTGACTGTGGCATGTGGCAATCTGCATCTTGTGAATGTGGCAAGTAACTGTGGCAATCTGCCTCTGGTGGCATGTGACTGTGGCATGTGGCAATCTGCATCTGGTGGCATGTGGCAATCTGGTGACAGGCACTGTGGCAATCTGCATCTGGTGACATGTGGCAATCTGCATCTGGTGGCATGTGACTGTGGCATGTGGTAATCTGCATCTGGTAGCATGTGACTGTGGCATGTGGTAATCTGCATCTGGAGGCATGTGGCAATCTGCATCTGGTGGCATGTGGCAATCTGGTGACAGGCACTGTGGCAAGCTGCATCTGGTGGCAGATTGTTACTTATGAGTTTAACTATTTAATATTACAATATAATAATAAAAATAATGCACTTCAATCATCCTGACACCATTTAACAATGGTGTTGCGATGATTGAAGTGCTAACAGCCATTTCCTGACAAATTGGCCGCGAAAATCCACATAGTCACCCAGAACCCCCCCCCCCCCCCCCCCCCTCGGGCCTTGGCACAATTTTCATCCACAACACCGGTCCCCGGTGCCAAAAAGGTTGGGGACCACTGAGTTATAGGACCTGGAAATACTACACATGGAAGTTATACAATAGTAAATAATAGTAAATTAAAAGCTAATTAACATATGCAGCCAGACCAATACATAAACAAACTATAATTTTTATTCTGTGAAGCATTGAAGCCTCAGATGTTTCATTGTTTTTATCACAAAGCCTTCATACATGTTGCACTGAATGACAGACATTTACAATTAGTACCCACTCATGTTAATCAAATTGCTGTGGTAATAAATTAAGATTCTATAATAAAATAAAAATAAATGACACAAAATTAAAGCAAAATGTAAATCAACACAAAATAAATGCTATTAAATACTACTTGTATCATTCTATATCTATTGGCAATAATGTGGAATTCCAAGGTGCCACATAGAACTCTATACAAAACAGTTTTTTATACTTTTAAATAGAGGTGGGAAATACAAGGGAGATGGCTCAATGAAAAGCACCCTCTAGGATTGAGACGACCCTTTTTTATTACTGTCTGAGTCCCTGTTTGGGACGTTCCCCATCACTTTCTGTCCCAGTGATCGTTGCTACCAAGACAAACCTAAAAGATTACAGAGAAGAAGAGGGGAAAAGGAGTCAACTGAGACACCAGTTCTGGTGACAACTACCAGGTGGGATGTGTTCTTACATTAGATATATATAGATATATATATTGTTTGCTGTGTCTTGGGGACAGAAAGTGAGGGGTAATTTCCACAATGGGGCATAGACAGCTATAAAAATAAAAAATAAATAGAGTGTCTAGACCCCCTGCCCCGCTTTATCGAAAGAATAAAATGACTAAAACTTTACTTTATGTGATATTGTGGATGAAAACTTTTTTTGTAAATTTGTAGTGGTATTAGAGAAAAGTATTTTTCCCCATAGAGTTTCTGTGGGTCTATGTAGGCCAGTGCTTCCTGTATATTGGCTTTGTGTGAGTTCCGTTCACTGTAGAAATTAAGACAACATTGCCCATCACCAATTAGAAGATAACAAGGTATTTCCTGTTTCCTTTTATATTTCCTCTAAACGATAATCCTCCCCAATAAGCTTTTGCCATTTATGAATGCCTAATTTTTACTGTCACTGACATTCTGTTTTACTGGCTTGACACAGCAATAGACTACTTTTGCCTGAGGTGCAAAAGTGGCCAAATTTAGACAGCGATGTTCTTCTGTAGCAATGCCCCTCTCCTCCAGTAGAAAACAATGCAATATATAAATCTACTAATTTACACACATGTACAGTTGTGTAAAAACTGCAATAAGGGCATTAAATGAATGAAACACATGTCTCTGGCCATAATGTTAACCATTAGTAATACCTAGGTAGTAAATGGTTTAGCCAAAAAAATCCCTTTAATAATATTTTAAAGCTCTGCCCTAAGGGCACTGTGGAGAAATCAAACTCTCTTTATCCTAGACCAGCCATTCTCAACCAGGGTTCCGTGGAACCCTAGGGTTCCTCCAGAGGTGGCTATGGGTTCCTTGAGCTGTGGCTGATTTACCTTCTGTTTGATGGTGCCTACATAGTTCTGGGCCAATTCCACTTGGAGGAGCCAGTGGTATTACACCAATGATCTTCATTGTTTTCTGTAAGTAATTACCATTACTGTAAAAAAGGGGCATTCTTCTCACTGACCACCAAACTAAGGGGCATTGTTCCCACTGACCCCCAATGAATGGGTTTGATCAGGGGTTCCCCGAGACCTAAAAACTATTTTTAGGGTTCCCCAGCGGTAAAAAGGTTGAGAAAGGCTGTCCTAGACACTATGTGGCATAAATCACCAACGTGGTCTAGCCCAATTGGTGTTATAAAAGAGTTACTCTAATCATAAATACACATAAATAGAATGTGTAAAGCTTGCTCCATTAAAATTTTGCTTGAAAATTTTAAACTTTTGAAATGTTTGCTTTACGAACAGGTATTAGGGACAGATCAGCAATCATTTTTGATTGTAGTTATGAGAAAATTGAAGGCAAAAGGATGAAATTTTTTTTCCATTTCCTATCGAAGCAGATTAAAGTAGAACTATAGACAAAGCTCCCCCCCCCCCATTTTGGATAGAGCAAGGGAGAGTTTTAACCCACGTCAGATATTTTTTCGCCCCCTGTGTCACATGTGGAGATTTACTGTCACTTCCTGTCCCATAGGCAAACAGGATGTGAGAGGAAATACCTGCAAATTAAAAGGTATTCCTTTGGAACCACAAGGTCACCAGAACTAGTGTCCTCATTGGAAGATTTACCCTCTTACTTTTCTGGGGATAACCCAAATTTTGGGGCTTTTACTTTCAATGATAATGGTAAACAGGACAAATTTAGAGGGTGAATCTCCCTAATGAAGACAGACAGCAATAAAAAAAACTGATAGATGTTTCTAATCCCTCTTCAGCCTAGTCAAAACCCCCCAAAAATTGCCTTTAGTTATACGTTAAAGCGGAGTTCCACCCAAAAATGTAACTTCTGCTGATCCAGTCCCCCCCCCCCCCCATTTGGCACCTTTCAGGGGGGAGCAGATACCTGTCTAATACAGAATCTGTGTCAATATTCGCCATGTCTGGCCCCTCCCCCACCCCACTGTCTTATGGGAGACACACAGGTCCCAGTAGACACCAGTGAGCGCTTGCACAGTAGGGAACCAGGGAGTGAAGCTGCAAGGCTTCACTCCCTGATTCCTTTACTGAAGATGCTGGCGCCTCTACCCGAGAGCCAAAGGACATGTCGGCTTTGGGTGAGGACATTGCAGGCACCCTGGACAGGCAAGTGTCCTTATTTTAAAAGTCAGCAGTTGCAGTATTTGTAGCTGCTGAATTTTTTTTTTCCAGTGGAATTCTGCTTTAAATTATAACTTAATGTGGTTCTGGCTAACTGTTAAGGCAGGATAAATTGTATATTTTGTACATGTACTAAGAAAAAGTAGTATATCCACTACAACCCCATTGGCTGCTAAACATGTAGTGTATACATAAATACACTTCTGAATATGCAATATATTTATACACTTAAAAGGAGAAGTACAGGCAAAGCTCGGTTGGCTGTACTTCTGTTTTCAGCAAACAGTGGAATAAATTAGAGAGCGAGTGACTGACAGTCACTGCTCTCTGCTCAGAGCAGAGTAGAGAACTGAGCGACCAGCAGTGTTTGATCTCTCAGTTCTCAGCCTTAGAAACGACACAGGACAGATGCAGCATCGATAGGTAAGTATTTTTTTATTTTTATGTTTTAAAGCCATACTTCTTGTAACGGAAGGGACTGTGAAACCCAGAAGCTCTTAGAAAATATGAGATACTCCTGTTTCAGCTTTCCCGATGCCTCTTATGTGTAGATCATCATGTGTCTCTAATAGGGGCACAGGGTGAATGAGAACCCCACTATGATCTGTGCTAGTCAGATTCAATTTGGTATACATTGTATATATTGTGTGTTGGCTGTTGTGCACTATAAGCTTGCTGTGATCCCCAGTACCCGGCGAGGGGGAAAGGGATGGCAGTCAGCGGACCCTAAGCCTGCTGGCGTGGAGGTGAAAATCTTCTGATCGGGGAAGAGAGGCATGAGGTCAAAGCTGAAGGGCCGGTCCTCTGGCCTGGATTTGGTGGTGTCTGCCCCAGTAAGTTGTTCGGGAGAGAACCCTTGCTCCTCCTTTTACCGGGAGGGGCGGGTAGTATTTCCTGAATGTAATTAGGTGGGAGAGATGGGGGTTGTGGGTAGTAGCTTGCTTAGGTGGGCTGACCTCTTCTCCTACCTTCCTGGCTGGGAAGGGTGCTGCCGGTCCAGGCCGGGGGTCAGGGATTGTTGAAAAGCCTGTGGAGATAGTGCCCCTGGAGTGGCAGTCCAGGGGTGCCATACATTGCACGAGTGTTTGAAAGGGGCACTCATCGTGTGGCACCTTAGGTCAAGATCTCCACGAACACACTTTTCACACCTGCCTCTAGGGCCGAGCCTTTTGACTAGGACCAGAGGAATTTTTGTTCCTGGCCGGAGGGCCAGCCATCGTGTTGCACGGTGGCCACTTTACACTCACCTCTCCCACCTTCCTTTTTACCCTCACTTTCTTATTTTTTTTACCCCTGTTTGTCACAGTTACGTCTTCTTTTTGTTGGTGCACTGCACTTTTAGTGTGATGAGTAGGGTGCTGGTCCTCGGGCCTGTTCTGAAAGTCTTGGGAGTGGGTGGATATGGCCTTCTGGCTTAGTTCGCCCGCTCTCATGGGGGAGCCTCACCGAGGAGGGTTCTGTTTCGGCAGTCCCTCCGAGGATGTTGGGTCCATGTAGCTTTGGCTACATGGGCCAGATGGGTCCATGTGGCTTCGGCTGCATGGACCACAGATCACTCTTTTCCTTGCCAGGAGCCTAACGCTCCTGGGGATCAGAGCTGGGTCCTTTTCGGAGGACCAATTGACGTTGCACCCATCACAGTTATTTGTTGCACCTCTTTATGTGTGTGCACATTTTTCCTGCACCGGGTGAAATTTTTGGGTTGTGTTTTGCACACCACAGGCTTTTCAATAGAAAAAAAGTCTGGCTGTTATGGGATGTTTGAGTGTCTTGCTGTAAGGGAAGGGAGGGGGGGGAAATCACTCCAGCAAACCCAGCTCCCCCTGCCAAGACTATTTACTGAAGGAGAAGTTTGAACACTCCTGAACTGTATCCCCATTGTCATTGGACAATTTAACCCACCCTGTTTTCCAAGAGTAGGAGGGATGTATTGTGCAGAGAAATGTGTTACCATGTGCTTGCAATAAAGAGCCATCCCCTGTTTTTAACCTCAAACAGAGCTGGGGGATTCGTATGGGTCGTGTTCGCCGGATTGTGGAGTGTCGATAGCTGTCTTGGGTTCGGAATGGAATATCTTAAACAGCGTTAATCCCTGTGCCATTTGAGGTTACGTTACACTTCTCTTTTAACCACTTTAGCCCCGGACCATATTGCTGTCCAAAGACCAGAGCACTTTTTGTGATTCGGCACTGCGTCGCTTTAACTGACGTGGCTCCCAAACAAAATTGGCGTCCTTTTTTTCCCACAAATAGAGCTTTCTTTTTGTGGTATTTGATCATCTCTGCGGTTTTTATTTTTTGCGCTATAAACAAAAATAGAGCGACTATTTTGAAAAAAATGCAATATTTTTTACATTTTGCTATAATAAATATCCCCAAAAAAGATTTAAAAAAACATTATTTTTCCTCAGTTTAGGCCGATACGTATTCTTCTACATATTTTTCGTAAAAAAAAAACGCAATTAGCGTTTATTGATTGGTTTGCGCAAAATTTATAGCGTTTACAAAAAAGGGGGTAGTTTTAAGGCATTTTTATTAATATTTTTTTTTTACTAGTAATGGCGGCGATCAGCGTTTTTTTTCGGTACTGCGATATTATGGCGGACACATCAGACACTTTTGACACATTTTTGGGACCATTGGCATTTTTATAGCGATCAATGATATAAAAATGCATTGGATTACTATAAAAATGCCATTGGTAGTGAAGGGGTTAACACTAGGGGGCGGGGAAGGGGTTAAGTGTGTTCCTATTTGTGTTCTTACTGTGTGGGGGGGTGGACTTACTAGGGGGAATCATTGATCTTCCGCCCCCTAGTGGCCGCGAAAGTCCCGACGTAGAGCTACGGGCTCTCGCGCAGGAGTGCCGACCTGCCGCCGTATAACTGCGGCGGCTGGTCGGCAAGTGGTTAAATAAGCTTTGCTTTGCATTACTCTTTTATTGATTTTATCAGCAAAAAAAGAAACCTGTTTAATACATCTGGGAATTAGCAAGCCTGGCTGAATTTTTTAAATGCTATTAAATTATTTGACTCATTGATAGCATCGATGAATGGATTGAATTTCATACAAACATTCAAACAAAAATCTGTTTGGCCAGCTTAAGTTTAATTTTTGAAAGTAAACATTTGTTAAACAGAGAAGTTATCAGACTGTTCTACACAGAACTAAGCTTACTATGTAATAACAGAAAGGTCTTCTTCTCCAACTACTTTTGACTTTTTTTGGGGACAGATCTCCAATTACAGATTTAGGCTGGGTTCACACCAGGGCTCACAGCAGGGGTCCGGACCCAAAAACACACAGGGCTCCCGTGAAAATTAGCATCGGCTCCATAGAGAGCTGGTCACAATCTCCTACCGTGCAAATTGAATATGGGGAAGCTGCAGTTCTACCTGTTTATGGGATGAGGTACTGCATCAGAACCATCAAATGATTTTATTTTACATGAGAAGCACCATATTCCTCTAATAGAGATAATATATGCAACAGATAGATGAAGGCCTTGTGGTTGTTTACAGGGTATTGCTGGAAGGTGGGCATTTTCATGTTATTACAGGGAGATCAGCTGATTGAAGGATACCCGCAGATGCTAAAATATATAGTAATCTTTATTGTATTATCTTCCACTTTGAAAACTAATGTTGACTCTGTTGCCTTTCTGTTCTTCCTATGTAGAGTAATAGACAGTTATATTTATCTTACTTTCGTTTAAATTGTGATTACTTTTTCTTTTCCTGTGTGGTTTACATTGTGGTCCACTAGAATAGAAAAAAAGACAGCATTTATGGAGTCAGATTTGCATCAATATTTTTCTGTACTGTCCCCAGGCTTTGTTCTTTAACGTTGTCATTTAACAATTGCTAGAAATAACATTTTAATATGCATATTTTTAATAGTATTTTCATAGTTATTGTAAATGTTGCACATTACTAAGTTAAACTAATGATGTGTCATTAAACTGATCAGACAGGAAATTAAAGGAGCTAATGCTCCGATGATTGTAATCTCATGTTATTGAGCAACCTAACCACTTGTATGCAATCATTTCTTTTCTACATTGATTACAGTGTGTTGAAAAAGAAAACCCACTGCCAACATGAGGTTATAGATTGCTAAGAAGCATGACATTAAAGCACAAATCCTGTAAACAACTGAAACCAATTAGTGAGGCTGATATACAGCAAACACTATGTAGCGGGGGTCATACTGTTAAAGACTTTTGGTAATCTAGCATACCTATAACCCCTCCCCGGGAGTTTCAATTACACTGTATATATGTGTTTTATTTATTTCTTCTAAAAGCAATGCATTGTGGGACTAGAGGTACTAGGAGAAACAGACTCCATTGATATTAGTAGAAATAGACTACAATTCCCACAATGCCTTGTCTTCCTGGAGCACATGATACCCCCTGCATAGCCTGATGGGGGAGTTTAATTAAAGACTGGGAGGAGCCAGACTCGCTCTCTTGGGACCTGCACTTCTCCCTCTGCGGAACGAGGGAGAGTGTCACAGCAGAGTACATAGGCCTGAATTCACCGGAAGAGCACCCATCCGGACACAGACAAGATCAAGTGTTCCAGGTTGTGTTTGCAGGAGGCCGGAGACTTCCACCAGCTGACGGTTGTACCAGTGGGAGCAAGAAACTGGAGACTGTGTGTGTCACAGGGTGATCACTGATCGGCGTGTTTGTCGTGAGGAGCACAGGTGGACCGGGCCTGCTCGGGTGAGAGGGCAGTTTCCCAAAGGCTTTCAATGCTATTTTAGCTCTTTGACTTTCCAGTGCTTCACTATTGAAATATCAGACTGTGATTGAATTACCTGAGAGACTTAACGTCCGGAAGCCACGCTAGCAAGGTTACCGGGGTTGCTCTAAAGATCACCCCGCCTACACCCATATTGAATTGCACCTTTAGACTTAGTGTTACTACCCCTTGGATTACAAACAAGTTAAAGTGCACCAACGGTTTCACCGTATATCTCGCCCTTGAGGAAAATTCTGGAGTTGTCTAGGCCAGGCCTGGTCAGGATTACTTGAAACTGTACTTGAAGGAATTACCCTTTAGGGGGAGCTCGCAAGCATAGTCAATTCATAGTTACTTTTAGATTCTATACTATTAGCATTTTTAGTGATTCTTACTGACTCCCGCAAGGGCCCATGCAGAGTCGGCTGTATATGTACCTGTATTTTATAATCTGTTGTTGATCTGTTATTTCTTTTTGTTATATGCCAAGTAAAGTTACTCTTGGTTTACTACATTAATTGGGTGAGGTGTGCTTGCTCCTGAGGACTGCAATCAAAGAAAGGTAACAACTAAATTGCATGTCAATATATATATATATATATATATATATATATATATATATATATATATATATAGATGTATCTTATGCGTGTATTATTCTGGTCCTAGCCAACGTGGGACTCACAATATATTTGTATTCTGCTTGGTGTGCCAAGGGAGGGTTCGAGCCGCTTAAAGGGGTGAATAGATTAGAGAGTAGGTCCAAAACTAACTAGCAGCTCCTTTGGGGGTAGTGCTACAACTATTCTAAAATAATTAAAAAAATTATTGACTTCAATCTGGAGTTCCCTGTAATCCACTATAACTAGAATTCAGACAGGGTCAATTAGTTGTGGATCTTCCTCTTTTAGCCTTCTGTTTTTTGCACATGCAAAGCTTTAAGACATGATGAGTGGATGTGAAAACCTTTTTAGTATTGACATTTGTTTTGATCAAGCTTCACATATGAAAGAGACTGCATAGAGTCTGCAGCAGGTGTGTGGGGAGTTCAGGATATAGTGTTATGCACTTAGAGCAGGGGTGCCCAAGCCTTTGAAGCGTGAGGGCCACTGGTCACAGGCCACAATGAGCAGAGTGGGCGGATGCCAGAACCGTGTCCACTGTGCATATGCAGAGCAGACCCACTATACTCCTTTTTTTTTTGCGGCTTGGATTGGAGGTAGGACACAAGTCGGTTTACATCTGCCACTCCTTAGAGGTGAATGGAGGGTCCAATTGGGTCAGACCAACTGTGTGAAATGCTTTCCCACTGATGTGCTGTTTATCCACACTGCGGGTGCAACGCAGTGTACCTTTGGCTTTTCTGCACTTTGCAATAGACTTCTATTATATTCTGCAGGTTTGGCGCACTTTTTAGAAAACTCACCAAACTTGTAATATAAAAGTCTATGGTACCCCACAAGTAAACTGCTCTGCACCTGTGGATCAGTTTAAAAGCAGCCCAGTAACCACTGCAAAACAGATATGCCCATATATACACTGGGATTTTAGTAATAAACTGACCTTTAATAACAGTATTCTATTCTATTCAATCCCAGAACAGGAGGTCACGGGCCACATCTGAAGGCTCCACGGGCCACTGGAGGGCACCCCTGATTGAGAGAATCTCACATTGCAGTTCTTCTAAATCACCACAAGATGTCTCCACTTGCTGTATGATAAATCTTTGTAAATTGGGCAGTCACTGAGACTGAAGCCCTTTAAGTTGATACCCTGCCTCAGGTTGGCAACCACGCCCCTGCCAGTCTAGGATGCTGTTGGAGTGCTAAATATATAGTAATATTGTCAGGAAGTGAATTCTTTAGTACCTGTATCATTCTGCTGTGGCTGAGGTATAGCACCTTCCTGATCCAGGACCTGGCTGCTAGGAATGATGTAGGCAAAAAGCCATAATACGTGTGCTCCCCCCCCCCCCCCATAGGGAGAATTTCATACATTCCTTCAGAGGGATATGTACTATTAAACCCAAAAGCAAACATTTATTATATTGCAGCCTACCATTTCTTAGATGTTATGGCTGCATTTGTTTTCTTTTTTAGGCTTTCTTCCTTCTATTTTCACCTGTAATCCAGCCAGTAAGTCTTTTTTTTCAAAAGAACAAGCTCTCCAGCATAATGTATTAGCTACAGAGATGAGACAAACCACTGAACACTGACAGATGTGCTTACTGTGGTCAGTTTTTGTTTATGTAAAACCTTTATCCCAAAAGGAAAAAACAAACAGTTTATAAAGTATTAGCTGGATTTTGGCTTTAATTTGTTTGTGTATCTAAATCTGCTAGTTCACCTAGCAATACCCTCCCCCAGACTGACAGTTCTACTGACCAACAGTGCCCCTTGTGCTTATTCATCCAGAGTGTAGGTACCCTAATACAGGAGGTGTGTCACTGGCCAGATAATCAGGTGAAAACAGAAGGAAAAAAGTAAAAAAAAAAAAAAAAAAAAAACAAATGCAGCCCCAACATCTTAAGATTGGTGAGCTACAATATATTGCACTATTGGTTTTGGGTTTAATACTGCGTTAAGGATGTTGCAAAGTATCGCGTATGGCTGTTTCTACACATGACCTTGTTCAATAAAGCCTTTTTGTTGCACTGAAAAAGCCTGGTGTGAATGGTTATTCTTTACCATGGGGATTACTCTAAGGCATGGATTCTTGCTGGGAATCTCAGCAGGGCAATTACAATGCAGAAAGTAGAACAGGCCTGGCATTGTGAGATACCCTCAGGCTTCCTTAAAGTGGTTGTAAACCCTTTTTTTTATTTTACCTACAGGTAAGCCTATAATAAGGCTTACCTGTAGGTAAGGAGAATATCTCCTAAACCTGTACAGTTTAGGAGATATTCCCCTCGCAATGCGCCGCTGATTGCGCAGGGGGGATTCTCGGCTAAAGGACCGGCAGCCGCCGGACCTTGCCTAATTGAAAACTCCCGCGCGAATGCGCGGGAGTGACGACATCGCCGCTCCAGCCAATCACAGCGCTGGAGTGGCAATACCCGGAAGACATGCCAGGCAAGAGGACATCTCGCTTGGCGTGGACCAGGTAAGTTCCTCTCACCTCGTTCCGAGGTAAGTATTTCATAATGAGCTAATATGCGGTGCATATTAGCTCATTATGGCTTTTCCCTTGCAGGAGTAAAAAAAAAAAATGTATATGCGGGTTTACAACCGCTTTAAGGAGTGCTGTCTTTGAGTTCCACACTCTCTACAGTCGGAATCTTGTGTGGGGGGGGGGGGGGGCACACTGTCTAAGATAGAGTAAAGAATAAAAAGATCACTGCCTCGTGCGATCTTCTACACAATAGGGATGTTTGGGGAATATTTCTCCTGCAACACAATCAGACGTTCTCAAATCTCCAATTTATCTTTAAAATGCACTCAACGGCAGGATAAAATATTAAAATACCGAGCAAGTAGACTGTGCTCAATGTAAATATCTCAAGGCTTAATTTTTAGTCTTGACCAAAAGGTACTTTTAAAATATAGTATGGCGTTTACCCTTTAGATACAATGAGGGAAAAAAGTATTTGAAATGAAGAAATGATAAGTCTATAATTTTAATGGTAGGTTTATTTTAACAGTGAGATAGAATAACAACAAAAAAAAATACAGAAAAAACACATTTCAAAAAAGTTATAAAACTGATTTGCATTTTAGTGAGTGAAATAAGTATTTGACCCCATCGCAAACATGACTTAGTACTTGTTGGCAATCACAGAGGTCAGATGTTTCTTGTAGTTGGCCGCCAGGAGGGATTTTGTCCCACTCCTCTTTGCAGATCTTCCCCAAGTCATTAAGGTTTCGAGGCCGACGCTTGGTAACTTGAACCTTCAGCTCCCTCCACATATTTTCTATAGGATTAAGGTCTGGACACTGGTTAGGTCACTCCAAGACTTAATGTGCTTCTTCTTGAGCCACTTCTTTGTTGCCTTGGCTGTGTGTTTTGGGTCATTGTCATGCCGGAATACCAATTTTTAATGCCCTGGCTGAGGTAAAGAGGTACTCACCCAAGATTTTATGGTACATAAGTTGTCCTGTCCCCTTAGCAGAAAAACACCCCCAAAGAATAATGTTTCCACCTCCATGTTTGACGGTGGGGATGGTGTTCTTGGCGTCATAGGCAGCATTTCTCCTCCTCCAAACACAGCGAGTTGAGTTGATGCCAAAGAGCTCGATTTTGGTCTCATCTGACCACAACACTTTCACCCAGGTCACCTCTGAATCATTCAGATGTTCATTAGCAAACTTCAGATGGGCCTGTACATCTGCTTTTTTGAGCAGGGGGACCTTGCAGGAGGGCTGCAGGAATTCAGTCTTTCATGGCGTAGTGTGTTACTAATTTTTTTTCTTGGCGACTATGGTCCCAGCTGCCTTGAGATCATTGACAAGATTCTCCTGTGTAATTCTGATTACTCACCATTCTCATGATCATTAAAACTCTTACATAGATCCTCAGACCGAGGGAGATTGACCGTTATTTTGTGTTTCTTCTATTTGCGAATAATCACACAAACTGTTGTCGGCCTCTCACCAAGCTGCTAGGTGATGGTTTGTAGCCCATTCCAGCCTTGTGTAGGTCTACAATCTAGTCCCTGACATCCTTGGACAGCTCTTTGGTCTTGGCCATGGTGGAGAGATTGGAATCTGATTGATTGCTACTGTAGGCAGGTGTCTTTTATACAGGAAACAAGCTGAGATTAGGAGTACTCCCTTTAAGAGAGTGCTCCTAATCTCAGCTTGTTACCTGTATAGAAGACACCTGGGGGCCAGAAATCTTGCTGATTGATAGGGGATCAAATACTTATTTCACTCATTAAAATACAAATCAATTTATAGCTTTTTTGAAATGCGTTTTTCTGGATATTTTTGTTATTCTTTCTCTCACTGTTAAAATAAACCTGCCATTAAAATTATAGACTGATCATTTCTTTGTCAGTGGGCAAACGTACAAAAATCAACAGGAGATCAAATACTTTTTTTACTCACTGTACACCTGCAGTCAGAGCAACAAATTGATTTTCAGATTACCATAGAGCTTCCTTTCTTTGTTCCTATTAGTTGAACCGACAAAAGGGAAAGTAGTTATATGCAGCAGACAAGGTTTTGCTTAGAGCAAAGCATTGGTTCACTATAAAGTTTGGTTTGTACATATGTCAAAAGGTTTATATTTTTAATGTCAGTCAAGTGTCCTCCTAAATGCAGGATCTCAAATGGTGTACTCTTCCATCCTAAGCTATAACCTATGGGAGCATGGTCATGCCAGGTAGAGCCTTCATAACTCAGGAGCTGCGTAGTGCTCTGCATATAGAGCCTAGAAATTAGTCCAAACATTACTTCTGGTGATTTCTTAATTAGCAAAACCCAGCACAGCGTTTATGATGAAGACTAGTTTGGATGACTGTTATAATAGAAAATGCTTTGGATCGCCATTTGTTGCATAAAATCCCTGGAATGCCAATTTTATATGGTAACAAATCAATAATAATCTATTCAGACACATAAAAATATATTCTAAAGAAACTAAATAAAAAATATAGCTTTTGTTTGTAATGTGTCTAGTGGTAACACATACATATTAAATGTAAGTACATAAATATGTACCAGTGCTGAATACTGAAACAGAATGTACTTTTAGCTGTAGGGATCAATGTAGCGGAGCGATCTGGAGTCAGAAATATTGTACAACAAATTATGTATCTGCTTGCTTCTTCGGGCTTCCAGCAAAAGTCTTCTAGATCTTTCTTTAGCAGCTTGTTGTTCAATGCGTTTCTGTATTCTCTTCTGCTTTACCCACCTGCAACAATAATAATAAAATAAAAAAAGGATTATATCAATCAACTGCACAGCATGTTATACTTTATGTAATGGTAATCTTTTAATGTAGGTCAAGGAGAGTTGTACATCTTTACAATCCAATAATATGAAGTCACAGCGCCCTATAAAATGATGCAAATTATCATTTGAGCACTTTTCTCTCCCTCATTGAGCTAAAGTCACCCTAGTGCTGACAGAGAGGGGCAAACAAGGATGCTGTTGTGAAGGTGCCCGACATCCTCTTTATCAACAAATGACATTATCGCTTGTTAGGATGCCAGTGGCTGCCCAAGGTAATAATGCTACACAATAAAAACAAGTGCTTTTGTGTAACAAAGGACAGGTGTGATTTAGAGCTGCACGATTCTGGGCAAAATGAGAATCACAATTCTTTTGCTTAGACTAAAGATCACGATTCTCTAAAACTGAATGCCAGAATGCCCCAAATAAATAAACCTGTGATATATCTGAAAATATGAATGTATAAAAAAACAGACCAGTGATGTGTCTATAATGTTAAAGACCATATAACTCTTATGAAAAAGCAAAATCAAACTTTGATTCTGCTTTTTTCATAGGAGTTATATGGTCTTTAACATTATAGACCTATCACTGGTCTGTTTTATATACATCAGAAGCAGTACCACCGACAATCACTAGGTGGCGCATGGATACACACTGCAGTTGTACAGAACTAAGAAAGAAGCCCAGGCATCCATCCAGCGGCGCAAGCTGCCGACGTTAGTTCCAATATCAACGCCATTTGCGTTCCACGCCGATTACGTGGGTGATCCAGCCTGGAGATCGCGGGGGGGGTGGAATCAAGATCGCGATCTTATCTTAAATAATCGTGCAGCTCTAGTACGATTCACTTACTGGCATGTTGACAATTTTTTGGGGCAATTTGGGACAATTTTTACATTTTTCCAAGACACCCCTGAAATACCCAGAAGGCACCCTGGTCAAAAAAGGCTGCATTAAACTTACAGTGCCTTGCGAAAGTATTCGGCCCCGTTGAACTTTGCGACCTTTTGCCACATTTCAGGCTTCAAACATAAAGATATAAAACTGTAATGTGAAGAATCAACAACAAGTGGGACACAATCATGAAGTGGAACGAAATGTATTGGATATTTCAAACTTTAACAAATAAAAAACTGAAAAATTGGGCGTGCAAAATTATTAAGCCCCCTTAAGTAAATACTTTGTAGCGCCGCCTTTAGCTGCGATTACAGCTGTAAGTCGCTTGGGGTATGTCTCCATCAGTTTTGCACATCGAGAGACTGAAATTTTTGTCCATTCCTTCTTGCAAAACAGCTCGAGCTCAGTGAGGTTGGATGGAGTGTGTTTGTGAACAGCAGTTTTCAGTTCTTTCCACAGATTCTTGATTGGATTTAGGTCTGGACTTTGACTTGGCCATTCTAACACCTGGATATGTTTATTTGTGAATCATTTCATTGTAGATTTTGCTTTATGTTTTGGATCATTGTCTTGTTGGAAGACAAATTTCCGTCCCAGTCTCAGGTCTTTTGCAGACTCCATCAGGTTTTCTTCCAGAATGGTCCTGTATTTGGCTCCATCCATCTTCCCAATAATTTTAACCATCTTCCCTGTCCCTGCTGAAGAAAAGCAGGCCCAAACCATGATGCTGCCACCACCATGTTTCACAGTGGGGATGGTGTGTTCAGGGTGAGGAGCTGTGTTGTTTTTACGCCAAACATAACGTTTTGTATTGTTGCCAAAAAGTTTGATTTTGGTTTCATCTGACCAGAGCACCTTCTTCCTCATGTTTGGTGTGTCTCCCAGGTGGCTTGTGGCAAACTTTAAACAACACTTTTTATGGATATCTTTAAGAAATGGCTTTCTTCCTGCCACTCTTCCCATAAAGGCCAGATTTGTGCAGTATACGACTGATTGTTGTCCTATGGACAGAGTCTCCCACCTCAGCTGTAGATCTCTGCAGTTCATCCGGAGTGATCATGGGCCTCTTGGCTGCATCTCTGATCAGTCTTCTCCTTGTATGAGCTGAAAGTTTAGAGGGACGGCCAGGTCTTCGTAGATTTGTAGTGGTCTGAAACTCCTTCCATTACAATATTATTGCTTGCACAGTGCTCCTTGGGATGTTTAAAGCTTGGGAAATCTTTTTGTATCCAAATCCGGCTTTAAACTTCTCCACAACAGTATCTCAGACCTGCCTGGTGTGTTCCTTGTTCTTCATGATGCTCTCTGCGCTTTAAACGGACCTCTGAGACTATCACAGTGCAGGTGCATTTATACGGAGACTTGATTACACACAGGTGGATTCTATTTATCATCATTAGTTATTTAGGTCAACATTGGATCATTCAGAGATCCTCACTGAACTTCTGGAGAGAGTTTGCTGCACTGAAAGTAAAGGGGCTGAATAATTTTGCATGCCCAATTTTTCAGTTTTTTAGTTGTTAAAAAAGTTTGAAATATCCATAACATTTCATTCCACTTCATGATTGTGTCCCACTTGTTGTTGATTCTTCACAAAAAATTAAAATTTTATATCTTTATGTTTTAAGCCTGAAATGTGGCAAAAGGTCGCAAAATTCAAGGGGGCCAAATACTTTCGCAAGGCACTGTATGTACTCCTGAGCAAAAAAAGTATTGTCAATAATTCTGTGTATTTTGTAAAGTGCTGCATAATATGTCAGAACTATATAATCATATGAACACAAATCTGGGAATATGGAAAATAATAGCCATCTCATTTGTAATGACACATCATTGCTTTTTAGCTGAACAATTTAGACTTTACAAAAAAATTTGGTATTTACTGTGCAAAAGTTGCTCCTTCTCGGTCTTTACTTTCTTCCAGGAAAGCAGCAGTCTCCTGTTGTCTTAGTTCCTCTATCTTCTTTTCTTTCAGTTGATCTCTATGTTTCCTCTTCAGCCATGTACCAAAAGCTTCATCTGACCCTTCTTTATCTTTATCCTTTTAAAACCAAGACATAAAATTTAGATATTTTAATACTGATTGCAGTCGCCCTTTATATATACTCAAACAGTGGTGTCCTTAAAGTTCCAGCCTGCCCAAGCTATTTTTGTTTTTTAAATCACCCCTGTGATAGTTGCCAATTATGTATTAAAAATACATAATACATACATCTGACAATGTTTTCTGTGTTACTAAATGTATTGGTACTCACTGTACCCTCCTGATCCAGCAAGTGTCCATCCTGAGCAGTGCCGATCTTGACCTCCCTGGGGCCCTAAGCAAAATGACATGTCACATTAAAGTTGAGAAGCAGAGGGGGGTGCCAAAAATCACATGTCACATTAAAGTGAGAAGCGGGGGGTGCTGACTTCTTACCTTAATGCAGCCAGCAAGTTGAGAAGGGGGGTGAGGGACCGAAAATTACATCTCACCAGGCAGGCCTCTAGTAATTTGGGGAGTCCTCCGCAGCTTTGCGGGGCCCTAAGTGGCTTGCATAGTGAGCCTATAGGGCGGATTGGCCTGATCCTGAGTGTGGGCATCTGAAGCCCACTAGGAGTCTCTTCCGGGATAAGGTGCTGCTGGCTACCCAGCAAGCACCTCCCAATCTCGCGCATTTGCAGTGGGACTTTATTCATGACAATGGAGCCTAGCATCACTTCCTTTTCCAGTTTAGAAATAAAGTGTTACTAGCCGCCGAGGATGCCCATTGTCTCCTGGGACCAATTACACTGGTATCCCAGGAGCCAATGAGAAAAAGTATCTTGCCACGGCAGGGTTTGGACAGAAGTGGAGCTTTTTTAGCAAAAAAAAGGCACTATATATAAAAAATAAAATAAAAAAGACACTATCCAAAAAGGAATGGCGGAGTAATCAGCAACACATTTAAAGATAGTTTATATATTATCAGTGGCGGTGCGTCTATAGTGGGCGCAGGAGCGCTGCCCCCTCTCTCCTGCAACCGTCACTCAACAATAGATGGATATATTCATGCAATGCATGAATATATCTATTGTCGCCGCTGCTGCCCACTATTCAGGTGTCTGGCACCCTGTTGAGAGCCGGCCATCTGAATAACAGCGGTGGGAGTGTTTTGGAAGTGCCCGATTAGAGCCAGAGGCTCCAATAGGCTTCTCGATAAAAGCTTGTGGGCTCTAATCGGCTTCCAAATGGTTAAACAGCGGGCACACGGCTGTGCGTTCCCTGTTTAAACCATGCTATGTTAGGGAATCGCTTCCCTAACACGGACCTGCCTCTCAGCCAATCAGGTGCACCGGGTCTGGCTACCGGTCACATGACTGGCTAAAGTGACATCGAGGACAGGAGAAGACATTGAGGGAACGTGGAGGAGGACAGCGCGGACCCGAGGAAGGTAAGTGCCGTGAACAAACTGACGACATTTGGGGGGGGGGGGGCAGCATTTGGGGGGGCACAGTGGCTGCGTTTAATGTGTACAGTGGCAGCAATTGATTTTTTTCTTTCAGTTTGTTTGCGTACCCCCCCAAACATTTTCAGCATCAGCCACCACTGTATATTATATGCCATACGCTATATACATTTTTATATTGCAGAATGTTTTCCCGATTGTCTTTGGCATATGTATACTATGTATTGTTGTATAATTTTGTATGGAAAATATTTCAATAAATTTAGATTCAGAAAAAATAAAAGATATTTAATATTAGGACACTTACCTTTCCACGAATCCAGCGGTGTCTTCGCTTCAGTTTATTTTTTAAATGGGCTCTCTGTGCTGTCATCGCCATTTCTTATAAGGGAAACCGGCGGTGAAGCCTTGCGGCTTCATTGGCAGTTCCCTACTGCGCACCCCTTTTGGGTGGAGCTCCACTTTAACTTAAAAGGGCCCAAGAACCACATTTTAATCCACAAGTCAATTGGAAAGTCGCATCTAAATTATATTTTTGGTGCGTTGCAGTGCCATTTATTCTATATGACACACCAACATATCTTTCCCAATGCACAAACCACAACAAATAATAATGTGTTACTGTGAATTGCAATGTGCTGTGCTGCTAAAAATAATGCATGCACTTTGTTTGTGTGTTAGGAAATCCATGCATTTCAGCAATATTAATGCAACTGGCTGGGTATCATTCTTGCACTGCCGTTACGTCTGATTCGGTATCTTTCATTTTGAATGGCACCACATCAGAACTTTTCAGTGCACTCATCATGTATTGTGGTACACGGCAGAAAATGCTAAATCTATGTTTTATTTATTTTATTTTTTTGTCTGCTGTGGTGCTCAAATCTCAACCACTTGCCAACCGCGCTATAGCCGAAAGATGGCTACAGCGCGGTCGTATAGTTTTGTGAGGGTGTCAGTAGACGTCCTCCAAGAATCCTGTGCGCCTCCTGTGGGGTGCATTGCACGTGCTCTGGGACCACTGTGTCCATTCACAGATTAGGGTAAAGAGACAATCGCAGCAGCCCTTTACCATGTGATCAACTGTGTGCAATCACAGCTGATCACATGCAAACAGACTTGCTGGTTATTGGCATTCCATTCCTCCCATGCTGTGTCTGTGGGAGGAGAGGGGATCCGTTAACTGGCAAGCCTGTCAGGACATCATTTTCACTGATGATCAGGGCACTGAAAAGAAAATTGGTTAATCATAGTAAGATTTAGATAACTAGTATTTGTCTATGGTTTCCATAAAACGACTATTATTTTGGATTCCTCACAGATGTGCTGCCTTTTTCCAGCTCCTTTGCATGCAGGATCCTTTTTTCTTGCATTAGCTGTTCATTCTTCTTCTGTAACCAAAATTTAAAGGCCATTTCGTTTTCTCTCCGTTTCATTTCTTCTGCCTCCTTTTTCCGGTCTTCTTCCTTTTTTTCCAGAACAGGTTGATTAATAACACTGGTTTTATTTCTTTCAAATTATATCTCTTTCATTTCACTTTGTAGATGAATAAAAAATATATATAAATAAAAATGCAAAACCAATTAACAGCATGGGTGTGTTACTTTTTAGGGTCCATTTATATGGCTGTTTATGGTCATACATTGCCCAGGACAGCATATTTATGCAGCAGGGGTGGCCAGGTGACCTGTGGACAGGAAGCCTGTACATATCAGCTACATCCTGACATTGTCCCCAACTGTTTACATGTAATTGGGGCCAGGGACAGATGAATGGATCCGTTTGCTCATCTGTCTCTTAAAACAGGTAATCACTCAAAAGGGTTGATTTACTAAAACTGGAGAGTGTAAAAATCTGGTGCAGTTCTACTATAGAAACTAATTTTAATTTTTGTCAAAGCTTAATTGAACAAGCGGAAGTTAGAAGCCGATTGGCTACCATGCAAAGCTGCACCAGATTTTGCACATTCCTGTTTTAGTAAATCAGCCCCCATGTGTGAAGCCTCTGAGCCTGTCACTGAGCTGAGCTGCCGCAGCTGAAAGGTTGTTCCTGGCTGTACCTGGCACAGAAATACACTGACCTGGGCTATGTACGGCCTTAAATGGTTGTGTGAATAAGTTAAACTCAAGCAAAAAATGTTTTTCTAGTTTTTAATAAAATGAGAAAGATTTCGATGGGCCAATGGCTCAGCGGGCCAGTTTTTGTGACAGCCTGTCAAAGTAATGGTTGCTCGGCCCATAAGGTTGAGCACCGCTGTACTGCCTATAGGAGAAATATGGCTAATGTCCAGTGAATGGGTGGCCATTGAGATTGGCTGGCCGGGGGGCCGAGTTTGTCCGGCTGGCCGGTATAGGAGAGACCCATCATCCGCACTGCCCATCAACTCACTTCAAAGTGCCTAACCCAGGTAAGCCTCAGCGCTGCTGCATTGATGAAAGGCAGCCAATGGCTGTGCAGCAATGCCAATTTCTTAAATCCCAGCCATGAGGCTGTAGCAATGTTCCTGAATGTTGTTATCCCTCCAGCTTCGCTTGTTTTTGTGCGTGTTTGCAAAATTAAAGTGGGCTGGTCTGGATGAAGTCCAAGGCCACATTTTTGTCCCAGTCTAGCCCTGCATCCAATGTTAGTGCAGTGATCTCCCCATGGAGCTGCTGTGTTCTAAAACGGGGACCACCTCGTCAGAACACAGTGATCGGTGCTCGCAGCCATTGGTTGCGAGTGCTGATCAGATGCTGATTTTCCAGCACGCTAGTTCGAAACACAGGGTGGGACTGGGAGAAATCACATGGTTTCATTGATATATAGTGATACGATTTGTCCTGGTTGCAACAGTAGGAGTATATTGATATACTAAGAAGGAGGTGTGGAAAGCCTATAGCTCCGAGCTGTACATTCTACAATAATTAAGCCAAGATGTTATAAAGAAGCCTAGGTCCTGTTGCTCAACCTGCACAGCAGCTGGGAAACCGAATGAGAAAGGCATAAGGCAGATAGTTTTGCACATCTTAAATTCACTATTTTTAGCTTGCGACTTTAATTCTACTTGAAAATGTATTGTTACGATTGCTTATTTTACCTCTCTCCTAAGTCTCTCTTGCCTCTCTTGAATCCTCTTCTGTAGCTCTTTTTGCTCTGAGGAAAGGCTGAATGTTGTGTTTCTGGTTGATACAATTGCAGACTGGGCTCTTCGCGATGGCTTCACTCTGTGTAGAGATTTCAATGAATGACTAGCAGAGTTAGGTCGGACTTTAGGGCCACCAGGAGGTTGAGGGACAAAGTTATTTACATTACCGAATTTGGAAGTTTTCTTGTGATCTAAATCGTCTCCATTATGCAATGCGCCGAATCTACTTGACTGCATAGATGGCGATGGAGATTTTGACAGCTCCTTAATGTTACCGATAGGTGGTAGAGAACACTGGTTCTCAATGTCTTTTAAACTGACCAGTTCAAACTTTCCATCTTTCTCAATCAAAATTTTCCCATCTTTTGCTCCTTCTTCAATGTTTTCATTTTCTTCAGCATTCAACTCTTTTTTGGCTGGGGTATCATTAAGATGCAATTGTGTTATGCCACCTACTACATCGTCTTCAATGAGACTTTCAGTTCCATCGTTGTCTGGAAAATCTAATGGTGGAACTTCCAGATCAACCAAATTGTCCTTAAATTTAAGCTTCCTCTGGCGATTTTCATCAATGGTTTCCATTTCTAACTTCTTGTTTGCTTCTTCTATCTTTTCTGCAATATATCGTTTGGCCTCCTCATCTTCGGGATCAACTTCTTCACCCTCAGACACAGTATCCAGTATGAGCTTTATTTTAGGGTCAAGTTGAGAAATGCTACCATCATTGCTTGCTATACGGTCACCTTCGATCTCTTCTTTTACTAATTGTGTTGCGTTATCAGGTCTTTGTTCAATGAGATGTTCATTGTCATCTTCATTCTGAAACAGCAGAATGTTTCATGCATTTAGAAGTTATTATAACAATTTATATACCTATTGAAAATAAGGATATTTAAAAGAGTATGTCGGGGGAAAATAAAAATAAAAAACACACAGTACATCATCTGCAATACATACACATTGCCCATGTTTTATCTCTTAAAGACCCCACATGTCACCTGCTGATCTTGCAAAAATTCACTGAACTCCCAATTCCAGCTGTGGGCCCGAGTGGTGTCAGACCTGCCCAGTTGCTTTTTGCTAAACTATTCAAATGGTCACTCTCTACTGTTATTTACAACATGGACACTTATGTAGTCTGTAGTCCAAGATAACTAGGAGGGCCTTTAGATAACACAGGAAGTGTGCAGAGAACAAAATAAAAAAAATATATAAAAAAAAAAAATAAGGTATTTTTTTTGCACTTATTGAATAGCTAAAACACTTTTAATCATATATTTATCAGACCAAAAAGAAGACAATAAAATTCATTATTAGCGTTTACATACACTTTAAAGCTGTTTCTAGTCATAACCTACAGCGTCTGTTTCTAGTCATAACCTAACAGAACTCAACTACACCCATTTATGACCTCATACAGTGTCCAGGTCTTTGAGCCAAGCATGTCTGACTCCCCCCATTTTTGTTTTAGTCTCCCCCATTCCAGTGTTGCCAACCTACCAGATTGAAATTTACTGACACGACACCCAAAATGTACTGGCACAGCCAAGTTTTTACTGCTATTTCCAAAAGTTACAAAACGACAGTTTTAGGTGCAAATTTCAGTATTTAGGGTATAAACAAGTATCATATGCAATTAGCATTATGATTTAAGGTAGATATTAAGGCAAAAGGCACTTTTCTTATTTAATTTTTTCGATGCTCCCACTTACTGGGCAAAGACTGATTTTTTTTTTTTTTTTAAATAACATTTTTTTTTGTTATAAAATTTTGCAAACAGGTAATTTTTCTCCTTCAATATGTACTCTGATACTGCACTGATGGGCTGCATTAATAGGCACTGGTGGGCACTGATAGGTGGCACTGATAGCTGGCATTGATGGGCAGCACTGCTGGGTGGCACTGATTGGCACCAATGGTGGTGGGCATTGATAGGTGGCACTCGTGGGCACTGTGAACACTTAGAGGTGGCACTGGCAGGGGGTTTAGATTGGCACACAAGGCCTCGTTCCTCTTCAGGACCGATTTCTCTTGCACCTAAGCCGGTGATCGACTTTTTTATCCTCACGATTACCAAGCTTTGTTTCTTTCTTTGACCAGTGGCCCCTTACTCGGATCTGTGATCACCCAAGTCTCAGTGACTTGGGTGATCACAGCACGCACAGGGGAGGATGTCTATTGACAATCTCCCGACAATTGGGGTCCGCACTGTAGCCGTCATTCGGCTATAGCGCGGACGAGAAGTGGTTAAATAGCTCAGAGACAGGGCAAGACATTAGAATGGGCAGGCACACACAAATGAAACTGACTCTAACAGTAACACAGACAGCAGTGTGCAGCAGCACAGATGATGATGATGACACTTTGCTGACATGACACGTCTTCTCCTGAGTCACAGTGACAGTCTCTCTTCATGCCAGGTGGTCCCTTCACTCCACTCCAGTCCAAACAGCACCAACATTCCCGCTCCCAGCTTGCCTTGCTCCCATCCCAGAGACCTGCACAAGAGGCTCTTCCACGAAGACATTACATGACGTTCAGGCACTGCTTCTGTCAGACCCGCACTTCCACCAGTGCTGCCTGAACACACTTTAGCAGGCACCTGGGTGGTCTTGGCCAGTTCTGGATCAGAACTGTGCATGCGCAGTTCCGAACTGAGGGTCACAACTAGGGTTGTCCCGATACCACTTTTTTAGGACTGAGTACAAGTACCGATACTTTTTTTCATGTACTCGCCGATACCGAATACCGATACTTTTTTAAAATGTGTCCCCAAATGCAGCCATGTCCCCCCATATATATCCAGCCATGTCCCCCCACATATATCCAGCCATGTCCCCCGACATATATTGCAGCCATGTCCCCCACATATATCCAGCCATGTCCCCCCACATATATCCAGCCTTTCCCCCCACATATGCAGCCATGCATGTCCCCCACAGATACAGCCATGTCCTGTCCCCCATAGATGCAGCCATGTCTCCCCACAGATGCAGCCATGTCCCCTCACACATTGCAGCCATGTCCCCCCACACATTGCAGCCATGTCCCCCCACATATATTGCAGCCATGTCCCCCCACATATATTGCAGCCATGTCCCCCCACATATATTGCAGCCATGTCCCCCCACATATATTGCAGCCATGTCCCCCCACATATATTGCAGCCATGTCCCCCCACATATATTGCAGCCATGTCCCCCCACATATATTGCAGCCATGTCCCCCCACATATATTGCAGCCATGTCCCCCATACCTAGTAGTAGATGATGCCGCCGCCGCTGCTGCCGCGTTAATCAGCGTGCATTACAGCGCGCATTACAGGCAGCTTTCGTTTGAATACTTGTAATCCCTGCCGCACCGTGTATAGACACTCCCCTTCTTGGGATTGGATGGATCCGTCCAATCCCGAGCAAGGGGGAGTGTCTATACACGGCTCCGTACATAGATACTCCCCCTTGCTCGGGATTGGGCAGAACCGTCCAACCCCGAGCAAGGGGGAGTGTCTATACATGGTGCGGTGGGGATCACAAGTATTTAAACGAAAGAGGCCGGTAATGCACGGGGATTAACGCGGCGGCGACGGCTTTGCGGTATGCGGCGGCGGCGGCTTTGCAGTATGCGGCGGTGGCTTTGCGGTATGCGGCGGCGGCAGCGGGGGTTGGGGAGTATTCTATTCAGGCATCGGGGGCATTTGCGGGAGTACAAGTACTCCCGCAAATACTCGGTATCGGTGCCGATACCGATACTGGTACTGGTACTAGTCACAACCATATTATTTTCTTTCGGCTATAGCGCGGGTGGCAAGTGGGTAAAGTGAAACTGAAGTTCTGTACGAAACAGTGAACAGGCAGGCTTTTATTGTAGAGAAGACATGCAATGTCTCTTCTGCAATGAAATCCCCCTCCTCTCCGGTGCTGTAGCCTGAGTGCATATGCAGCTCCACAGTGCTGGCAAGAGCATGTGAGGAGGTCTGAATCAGAGAAAAAACTAGCCATGTCCCCCCACAAACTAACTCCTGTGATGGTGAAGGTAAACACTAAGACCCTTTTCACACTGCCAGTGGGCCGCGTTAGCCCATTCATTTCAATGGGCAGGGGCGGTGGAGGAGCAGTGTTTACACTGCTCCTAAATCACTCCAAAGTTGCTGCTTGCAGGACTTTTTCTAAAGTCCTTCAAGCGCACTGCTCCAGTGTGAAAGCCCTCAGGGTCTCACACTGGGGCTGCAGGAGAGGAGATTTTTCAGGCGCTTAACAGGTGCTATTTGAAGCCCTTTAGTGCCTCTAGTGTGAAAGGGGTCTAATCAGTGTTGCCAACTTACCAGATTGAAATTTACTGGCACGACACCCAAAATTTACTGGCGCAGCCACATTTTTACTGGCATTTCAAAAAGGTTACTAAAGTGCAAATTTCAGTATTTAGGCTACAAAGAAGTACGCTAGGCAAATAGCAATGTGATTTAAAGGGGTAATACCCCCAAAAACCTTTTTTTAACATTGATTGAGGCTCGTTATGTCAAGGGGAATCGGGTGTTTTTTTATTAGAAACATAGCAGTACTTACCGTTTTACAGATGCATCGTCTCCGTCGCTTCCGGGTATGATCGTCTGGTCTGGGCGTGCCTATTTGATTGACAGGCTTCCGACGTTCGCATACATCGCGTCACGAGTAGCCGAAAGAAGCCGAGCGACGGTGCGGCTCTATACTGCGCCTGCGCACCGTCGTTCGGCTACTTTCGGAAAATCGTGACGCGATGTATCCGACCTCGGAAGCCTGTCAATCAAATAGGAACGCCTAGACCCGGAGACCATACCCGGAAGCGTCGGAGACGATGCATCTCTAAAACGGTAAGCTTCCGGGTATGGTCTTCGGGGAAGGGCGTTCCTATTTGATTGACAGGCTTCCGACGGTCGGATACATCGCGTCACGATTTTCCGAAAGTAGCCGAACGACGGTGCGCAGGCGCAGTATAGAGCCGCACCGGCGCTCGGCTCCTTTCGGCTACTCGTGACGCGATGTATGCGACCGTCGGAAGCCTGTCAATCAAATAGGCACGCCCAGACCAGACGATCATACCCGGAAGCGACGGAGACGATGCATCTCTAAAAGAAAAACACCCGATTCCCCTTGACATAACGAGCCTCAATCAATGTTAAAAAAAGGTTTTTGGGGGAATTACCCCTTTAAGTTTCGGGAGCATGTCCTTCTACCTTGGCTCAAGTCCCAGCCAGACGCCTGCCTGCTTATCTCCTTGCCTTCCCTGGCGGAGTGATTTTTCTCTGCTCCCCACCCAGTAGTAGTTGGGGCACGGAGAGTAAGACTTGGCAGCATGTGAGGCGGGTGGTGGCGCGATGGGCAGAGAGTTGCTGATTGCCGCCATTACTAGTAAAAAAAATAATATGTCCCCGGATATCATTTTAAAAATCTGGTCACCTTAACATAGAGGCGTCATTGCATGGAATGAAGAGACGCCCGTTTATAGTTATCAGTTTGCACAGTGAAGAGACTAGCACTATAAATCACTATTTGGCACTTTTTTCAAGCAGATCGCCTCAGACGTTTGTTTAACCGTCACAATGTCGATCATCTTGATGAGCACCGATTGATTACTTACTTACGTTTGTTATATATGCTATTTGGTTTGTTGTGCAAATATTTTTTGGCGGTAAAGTGCCACTATTTTTAGCGGCACTTTACCGTCATGTTTGCGGATGTAATCAGCCGCTACCGAGATGCTTTTAACACTCGCTACCGGCCGGAAAAAGGTTAAAACCACCTACACTGTTCCAAAGATGCTGCTTGCAGGGCATTTTTTACCGTGCTGCCAGCGCATCGCTTCAGTGTGAAGGCCTGAGGGCTTTCACACTGGAGTGAATAGAGTAGCTCTTTCAGGGCGCTTTGCATGCGCTATTTTTAGCATTATAGGGCCTGCAAAGCGCCTCAGTGTGAAAGGGGTCTAAGGAATCTGATAAGTGAAGAGTTTACTTGCATGTTTGGTTCACACTGCCACCTTGTGTACACCTTTAATTTTGCTTTTACTATTTTTCATTATTAGTACTTGCATTATTTTTTGATACATTGGTCACACTTCAATTCAACAACAGCGCAGAAACACTTATTATACACAAACACTTATTGGTCACAGATTCACCCATCAGTGCTTGCAGCAGTTATTTTATACATGTTTTTTCCCCACTTCCAGTGATAGTGTGGCAGTATTCCTTTACCAGTTTTGCACACATGGGGCCAGATTCAAAAAGCCCGGCGTAACTTTGTGCGGGCGTACCGTAACCTACGCCCAGCCCCATTCTGAATCGGCTTACGCAAACGACGTGAAATTCGACGGCGGTCCATACTTATCATTGGCTGCACCATCTTTTTGGTGGTTTATCTTTACGCCTGAAAAACGCCTTACGTAAACGGCGTAGCTTACTGCGACGGGCGTACGTACGTTCGTGAATAGGCGTGAATAGGCGTATATAGCTCATTTGTATATGCCGAATGTGTCCAGTGTAACTATGCGACCACGATACGCCGGCGTAGGCAAGTTACGCTGGACGGCTGAAGCCATGTTTTTTGGCGTATCTCGCTTTGTGAATCGGCGCAAAGATGCGACGGCGTACATTTGAAATTACGGCGGCGTATCTCCAGATACGCCAGCGGAAAGGTACCTGAATCTGGCCCTAGATCTCTGTTGTGTTTTTCTATTCACACATCATGCCTACAATTTTTTTTTCTCTTTCTCATCTTTTTGGTGTTAGATGATTAGAGTAACATACAAAGAAAATTCTAAATATTTAGCCCTTTCTTAAGACAAACTGTGTCCAAACCTAGTTTATGAAGTGATAGTGAGATCTGTCAATACAGTACACACAGTGTTAATAATGGCAAACACAACTCCTCATAAATAAAGAAAGCCAAGTAATATGTTTGTGTGGAGTTTCCAGAAAAGGAGCATCTAAAAAAGGTAAGTTGCAATGTTTAAATGTTTTTATACAGTTCTGCTATGTGAATATGTAACATTCACAATACAAAGTTCTCAATCTGGCAACCCAGAGGTAAGTGTAACATGCAGTGTTACACTGACCTCCCACCGGGCTTTCAGTTCACCTTTTTTGGAGTTCTTGAACATATTTCCCTTTCCCATCAACTTTCCCCTCTCCCTGGTTCCTTTTAGAACAAAGCTGTATACTAGATATGTGCATTCCCGTTCGTACGAATGTTATTTTCGGACGCTAAATAATGTGTAAATACGAAAAAATTAAAGCACCAAAATACGAAAACGACGGGATTACGAATGAGCCACATAACGAACAACCGCAAATACGAACGAACGATCCGACAAAAATACGACAAAACGAAAACGGCAAAAAAACGAAAATGACATCTCTAACAAAAGATTTGCATTCTGTATTTTCTTTGAATCCTTTTTCTGTACAAAATGACAAAATGTTTTTTCTGTTCGTATTTTCAGTCGCATGTTCATATGACATCTATAACAAAAGATTTGCATTCTGTATTTTGAATCCAAAATACGAACAGAAAAAAGGAATTCAAAATACAGAATGCAAATCTTTTGTTATAGATGTCATATGAACATACGACTGAAAAAGGAATTCAAAATACAGAATGCAAATCATTGACGAAAATTCACGAAAATTATTGTCTAACAAGTAACGAACATGAATTAAACAGAATAACGAACCATCCCGCATGTACGAAAATAAAACGGTAACAAAAATACGAAACGATCGGAATCCGAAAAAGTCGCGTCGTACGAAAAACAAACGGGGAACGAACAGGAAAACGGGCATCTTACGAAAAACAAATGGAAACGAACCTACGGAACGATACGAAACGTAACAAAAAAAAAAGAAAAGAAAATTTTACAGATTACACAGTGGAGATGGCAATTAAATAACAAGAAAGTTATAGTGTGTTTTCCACGGGTTTCAAATGGCTTCTACCTGTACATAGCAGATTAGGAAATTGTAACTGAAATTTCAGCATAAGCCATCTTCCATATGTAAAAAATAACAGATATGCTTTTGTGTGTTCAGGAAAATTGGGATCCGAATTTTTTCCATGTATCATGATGATGATAAAAAAAACAAAATAATTTATAGATCATGGCTGTACCTGGGATGCTGCCCGTTGTTTCTCTTCCTCATCTATTAACCAGTCAAGGTCTTTCTCAAAGTCATCTTCATACTCTGGCCCTCCTTCTGAATCTGATTCCTCCTTCTTGCTCATCTTTGCAGAGATGCTGTTCTTTTCTCCTATGAATACATTAATGCAAACAAAACTTACATGTACTGTATATCAGACAATCAGTGAAATCATTTTGGAATTACAATTGATATAATCGTGTGAATACTTAGGAAAGTGTTTATAAAAAAATCCCATAGCAAATCACCCAGTGAAAGTGCACATACATTTGTTCTGTGCGATTTGGGAAAAAATAAATAAAAATTAATGCCATTTCTTGTGTTGGTTGAATGTTTTCCAATGATTTAAAAGGACATTTGGCCACTGGATGGTGTTAAGTATCATAGAAATTTCCTGTAATCCTTAGCACCATCTAGTGGCCAAATGTGAACAATTTTGCCTTATATACATACAGTACATACAAAGCCGTACATATAAATGTCTTTAGCCACTTCAATACCAGGCGCTTTCACCCCCTTCCTGCCTAGACCAATTTTCAGATTTCAGCACCTTCACACTTTGAAAGACATTTGCGCAGTCATGCAACACTGTGTCCAAATTAAAATGTCATTAACAAAAATTGAGACAAATAGAGCTTTCTTTTGTGGTATTTAATAACCACTGGGTTTTTGATTTTTTGCTAAACAAATGAAGAAAAAAAAAAGTCTAAAAATAAAAAATACAATTCTTATTTTTTGTAACAACATTTTGCAAAAAAAGTAAATTTTTTCCTCTTCACTGATGTGGACAGTGATGAGGAGGCACGGATGAGGCTGCATCGATGGGCCCTGATAGGCGTGTACCCAGTGTGTGCCCGATGAGCCTGGGCACACCCTTATTGCCCTGTGTGATGCAGATTCCCTTTGCTGAACACACCCCTCATGGCAGTCCACAGCAAAAAGGACTGGGGAATCTCCATTCTCAGTCCTATTCTCTGCTATGTCACCAAAGTCCCCCAATGGGGCTCCTTATAAATTGTAAAAAAAAAAAAAAAATGTAAAGAAATACTGTTAAAACACATTTAAAAAAGTAATGAAATTAAAAAAACTACCAACATCAATCTCTGCCCTACTGACTGACACCATCCTCTGCTCTACCGATACATCTACTGCTCTACGAACACCATCCACCGCTCTAACACTGTCCACAGCTTTATGCCGCGTACACACAGTGGGAATTTCCGACAAGCAATTGTTTGAGAGCTGGTTCTTTTTCCCACAACAAAAGTTCTTGTCGGAAATTCTGATCGCGTGTAGCCAATTCCGACGCACAAAAATCCATGCATGCTTGGAATCAAGCAGAAGAACCGCACTGCCTATTGAACTTCATTTTTCTCGGCTCGTCGTACGTGTTTCACGTCACCGCGTTCTTGACGTTTGTAATTTCCGACAACATTTGTGTGACCGTGTGTATGCATGACAAGTTTGAGCCAACATCCATCAGAAAAAAATCCACGATTTTGTTGTTGGAATGTCCGATCATGTGTAAGCGGCATTACTGTGCATGTGTTTGAGCTTTAAGGTGCGCATCCTAATGCAATAAGCTGTAAATGCAGTACATACGATGGGCATTGATAAGCTGCACCGATTAGTAGTAATGGGACTGCACTGATAACCAGGGCACTGATTATCAGTGTAGAAATGTGTACTCACTGTACCCTGTCAGACTTGCCGGTTATCGGCTCTCCTTTCCTCACACAGAGACAGTGAGTGAGGAAAGGAATGGCGATAATCAGGAAGTCTGTTTACATGTTGAACAGCTGTGATTGGACACAGCCAATCACATGGTAAAGGGCTGCTGTGATTGGCCCTTTACTATGACCTGCGATAGCTGTGTCCTAAGGACACAGCCATTACAGAGCGCACCCAATGCTCACTATGGGAGATGTACACATGGGAGGTCATCCATGGACATCTTCCCCCAACTAGAGAACAGCACTGTAGCCGTCTTTCGGTTAGAGTGTGTGCAGGAAGGGGTTACAGTGGTTCTAAAGGCAGAAGATTTTTTACCTTAATGCATTTTATGGCATTTCATGTTACAGTATGTGTATTTCTTGTCAGACCTACCTCCTCCCACACATTGGATCATGCCTCAGTGCACCATTTTCCAAAGAAAAAAGGCCCTAAACCTGAAACCCCCTTTCCAGATCAGTCAAACACTTCAGCCTATAATTTGAACTGGATTCCACACTTGCATAGAGCCCAGTGGCGGCCTGTCGATAGGGGGCGCCCAGGCGCCATCCCCCCTCCTGTAATCACAAAAAAAACCCAAAAAAAACGGGCCCTTTAAAAAAAAATGTTTTCCTTAAAATTTCTTTTTTACTTATACTAACTGCAGCGATGGTGGTCCGTCTATAGAGGGCGCTGCAGCGCCGCCAGTGCTTGCAAATAACATACATTCATGCAATGCATGAATGTATGTTATTGTTGCCAGCTGCCGCTGATCTATTCAGATTGCCGGACCTTGGGTGCCGGCTACCTGAATAACGGCAGCTGGTTGGCTGTGCGGAAGTGCCTTTCCGAGTACAGCCCTCAGCTCCCGGAAAGTCTATCCTCGGAATGTACAGGTGGTGCGTTCCTTGGATAAGTGCAAAATGTAGTATATACCGTAGTATGTACATTTACCGCGCTACTCAAATAACATACAAAAAATGTCAGCCAACACAACTAAATGAGATCAATTTAGCAAAACAAAAACAAGAAAAAAATGAGTAGCGCTAAATTAAGTATTAATGATGACAGTGTGATGAGTGATCAGCACAAAATATGAGAAAAAAACATAGACAAAAAATGCCACCAGTAGTGTTCAAATAGAGTGTCTATTAAGTTGAAAACAGTCTCTGTAAAATCCAACAGGATTGATGCAATCGCGACTTAGTGTATCCAGATAGGAGATCCACCACCAGTGAAAATGATGAAGGCTTACCAGATGAAATGGACCGAAATAAGCATATACTTATTAGGTCAGGCACGCTTTAAAGGACATCATAGGTTCTTTACAGGATAAAACTTCAACGTTAGGACCGTGTAGTGACACACTAGACCAGAATGAAGAGAGACCAGAAATAAGATCACATCCAAAGGGTCATCCAAATGGATGGATAACTCCGAAGACCCAGGTTAGGAAAAAAGAAAAAAATTGCACCTAGCGTAAATCTGGATAAAAGAATTTACTGCACAAAAAAATAAAAAGTAATACACTCACATTTGAATGAACAATCATGCGCATGGATTAAGACGGGCAGTAGGGTCAAAGTATTCCCCGACGCGTTTCTTTTTCTAAAACATCCTAATGGGTAGTGACCTACTCCTAAGAAAAGACCCTTTATGTATACTAGAAGCCCCCATACCTTAATTGTAAACCAGGATGGAATGGCGCCATCGACCAATGATTATTTCCAGGTATGGGGTAAAATGGCGGATTCGGCGTGTGTTTCAAGCCTCTCACCCAAACGAGCACGTGGAACGCACCGTCGAATGCGTTAAGAACGTTCCGTTGCAATAGACGTTAAAACAGCGGAACGTATGATGTAACCGCCGTGATGTCGAATGTGGTTTCCGTTTTCAGATCGAAAAGGGGCAGGACCACAGTGCAACGTACGATGACAGGAGATGTCGAAACAGCGGAGCGTGCAAGACTTCCGCTGTGACGTTGAATGTGGTTTCCGTTCTCAAATCGGAAGGGACAAACCACAGTATGCGGTTCACAGATACACAACCAAGCGTGAGCTTGCGTTCCAAGCCTTCCGAGTCAGAGGAGGCACGGAGCGCAGCTCATATGTGAGACTAGAGACATTTAACTAAAAAGTTTAAACTAATAAAAATTAAAAATGTATATCCACTTATGTGAAAAAATAGGAAATACATAATTAAAATAGTAACAATCAAATGAACTACATGGTCGTTAAAGGAAAATTGACATTGATAGATTCACCAACCATAATGTACCAATATTAAATGTTTATATTTGTAAAAAGAAAACCAACAAGTAGATTCAAAGACCTAGATCTTAATGGTGCCCGCAGTGTACTAATTAAAGGTTTAAAACTAGTTAATGGGGCTTAGGGGCTAGAGATTGGTCAAGGTTATTAGGATTGGTTGATGAATGCGTTTACGTCCCACTCTACGTTTTCTTTCATGATATGAAGGGCTACTTTCCGTGCAAAAGATGCAATGTATGCCATTACAACACTAATGGGAGATCAAAATCTCTTGAATTTCGATCAACTGCAAGTAGTCGTGTATATCCCATTAAGTTATTTTGCACGTGTGCGACAACACACGTCGTATATCTTATCACCTGCCCGTGCGGGAAACAATATGTGGGACGCACTATACGTGCATTTTCCGTACGGGTAGGTGAACATGTAAGCAAAATTCTGTGTGGCTGTACCAAACATACAGTCCCCAGACATTACAGAGAATGCCATGCCCTTAACCCTAAGGGCACCCAATTTCTTATTATTGACAAATATGTTGCACCATGGAGGGGCGGGGCCAAATTAAGAGGAGTGTCTAGGTTGGAAACCTATTGGATTTATGAGTTGCGTACTTATGTCCCGCACGCCTTAAACGTAGAATGGGACGTAAACGCATTCATCAACCAATCCTAATAACCTTGACCAATCTCTAGCCCCTAAGCCCCATTAACTAGTTTTAAACCTTTAATTAGTAAACTACGGGCACCATTAAGATCTAGGTCTTTGAATCTACTTGTTGATTTTCTTTTTACAAATATAAACATTTAGTATTGGTACATTATGGTTGGTGAATCTATCAATGTCAATTTTCCTTTAACGACCATGTAGTTCATTTGATTGTTACTATTTTAATTATGTATTTCCTATTTTTTCACATAAGTGGATATACATTTTTAATTTGTAATTTTTATTAGTTTAAAGCGGATCTCCACCCTAAAGTGAAGATCCGCTGATCGGAACCCTCCCCCCCTCCGGTGTCACATTTGACACCTTTCAGGGGGGAGGGGGTGCAGATACCTGTCTAAAGACAGGTATCCGCACCCACTTCCGGCCCGCAGTCTCGGGCAAAAGACGGGCTTTTCCCGTTGTATGCTGGGAACTCTCGGCTCCCAGCACACAGCGGGAGCCAATCGCGGGCGCAGCACGACTCGCGCATGCGCCGTAGGGAACCGGGCAGTGAAGCCGGAGCGCTTCACTTCCTGGTTCCCTCGCCGTGGATGGAGGGGGGAGCAGCAGGGTGACGAGCGATCGCTCATCCTCTGCTGCGGATGCCGCTGGACTCCAGGACAGGTAAGTGTCCTAATATTAAAAGTCAGCAGCTGCAGTATTTGTTGCTGCTGGCTTTTAATATTTTTTTTTGGTGAACCATCCGCTTTAAACTTTTTAGTTAAATGTCTCTAGTCTCACATCTGAGCTGCACTCCGTGCCTCCTCTGACTCAGAAGGCTTGGAACGCAAGCTCACGCTTGGTTGTGTATCTGTGAACCGCATACTGTGGTTTGTCCCTTTCGATTTGAGAGCGGAAACCACATTCAACGTCACAGCGGAAGTCTTGCACGCTCCGCTGTTTCGACATCTCCTGTTATCGTACGTTGCACTGTGGTCCTGCCCCTTTTCGATCTGAAAACGGAAACCACATTCGACATCACGGCGGTTACATCATACGTTCCGCTGTTTTAACGTCTATTGCAACGGAACGTTCTTAACGCATTCGACGGTGCGTTCCACGTGCTTATTTGGGTGAGAGGCTTGAAACGCACGCCGAATCCGCCATTTTACCCCATACCCGGAAATAATCATTGGTCGATGGCGCCATTCCATCCTGGTTTACAATTAAGGTATGGGGGCTTCTAGTATACATAAAGGGTCTTTTCTTAGCATATACACAAGTGAATATGCGCAAAGAGTGAAAAACACACAGGTACCTCAGCTTGATAAAGCAGCTTGATAAAGGAGCGCGACTGCCGTGTCATCGCAGTGCGCCAGCTCTGAAACGCGTCGCATGCCAGTGACGTCACTACGTTCGGATTGCCGCAGAATTCAAAATTCCAGCCTAACCCTGCATCTTTACCATCACCGCCGGCCCCAACACCTTACAGTGTTTGGAAAAGGACCACTGCAGACAGCGCAGCGCACAAGAACAACAGTGACAGACCTGAGGACTTATTCCACCCAAGGAAATTTATACAATGCTTGTTTTTACTCTACTAAACGTGAGTTGCCTGTATGTATTAAACCAATTAAATCACTTAAACATCTACTCTTAGAGGCGCCTCTCCCCTTGTTTTCTTTTCTTAGCAGTAGGTCACTACCCATGAGGATGTTTTAGAAAAAGAAACGCGTCGGTGAATACTTTGACCCTACTGCCCGTCTTAATCCATGCGCATGATTGTTCATTCAAATGTGAGTGTATTACTTTTTATTTTTTGTGCAGTAAATTCTTTTATCCAGATTTACGCTAGGTGCAATTTTTTTCTTTTTTCCTAACCTGGGTCTTCGGAGTTATCCATCCATTTGGATGACCCTTTGGATGTGATCTTATTTCTGGTCTCTCTTCATTCTGGTCTAGTGTGTCACTACACGGTCCCAACGTTGAAGTTTTATCCTGTAAAGAACCTATGATGTCGTTTAAAGCGTGCCTGACCTAATAAGTATATGCTTATTTTGGTCCATTTCATCTGGTAAGCCTTCATCATTTTCACTGGTGGTGGATCTCCTATCTGGATACACTAAGTCGCGATTGCATCAATCCTGTTGGATTTTACAGAGATTTTACAGAGACGTGATGTCTTTTTAAAGCCGCGGGCGGGCGCGCGCGCGCACCCGCCACTCTGCGGGGATCCTGTGCGAGTGCCCGGCGGCAACGATCGCCGCCGGGCACACGCGATTGCTCAGTAACTGAGCGGGGACGTGGAGCTCTGTGTGTAAACACAGAGCTCCACGTCCCTGTCAGGGAGAGAGGAGAGCGGTTGTGTCCCTTGTACATAGGGGCACAATCGGTCACCTCCCCCAGTCACCCCCCCTCCCCCTACAGTTAGAACACTCATAGACACACATTTAACCCCTTCCCCGCCCCCTAGTGGTTAACCCCTTCACTTCCAGTCACATTTATACAGTAATCAATGCATATTTATAGCATTGTTCACTGTATAAATGTAAATGGTCCCAAAAATGTCACAAAAGTGTCCGAAGTGTCCGCCATAACGTCGCAGTCCCAATAAAAAAAAAAAAATCGCAGATTGCCGCCATTAATAGTAAAAAATAAATAAAATAAAAATGCCATCCCCTATTTTGTAAACACTATAAATTTTGCGCAAACCAATCGATAAACGCTAATTATTATTTTATTTTTTTACCAAAAATATGTAGAAGAATACGTATCGGCCTAAACTGAGGAAAAAAATATTTTTTTTATATATTTTTGGGGTTATTTATTATAGCAAAAAGTAAAAAATATTGAATTTTTTTCAAAATTGACGCTCTATTTTTGTTTATAGCGCAAAAAATAAAAACCGCAGAGGTGATCAAATACCACCAAAAGAAAGCTCTATTTGTGGGAAAAAAAGGACGCCAATTTTGTTTGGGAGCCATGTCGCACGACCGCGCAATTGTCAGTTAAAGCGACGCTTAAATTTCGTCTAGGCAGGAATTGATGGCACAGTGGCTGCGTTTGATGGAATGGCACAGTGGTGACAATTGATGGCACAGCAGCTGCATTTGATGGCATGGCACAGTGGTGACAATTGATGGCACAGCGGCTGCGTTTGATGGCATGGCACAGCGGTGACAATTGATGGCACAGCGGCTGCGTTTGATGGCATGGCACAGTGGTGACAATTGATGTGGCTGCATTTGATAGGCACAGTGAGGCTGCATTTGATAGGCACAGTGAGGCTGCATTTTTTTTTTTTCGTTTGCGCCCCCCCAAAAATTTTGAGCACCAGCCGCCACTGAAGAACGCAGGAGATTGACAGTTATTTTGTGATTCTTCCATTTGCAAATAATCGCACCAACTGTTGTCGGCCTCCCACCAAGCTGTTTCCCAATGGTCTTGTAGCCCATTCCAGCCTTGTGTAGGTCTACAATCTTGTCCCCAACATCCTTGTACAGCTCTTTGGTCTTGGCCATGGTGGAGAGATTGGAATCTGATTGATTGCTTCTGTGGACAGGTGTCTTTTATACACATAACAAGCTGAGATTGGGAGCACTCCCTTTCAGCCCAGGTTCACACTGGGTATGATTTAGTTCGATTTGAGATGCGATTTCACATGACACCATCCTAATCGGTGTGGCACTGCACCGATTTCAAAAAGTAGTTCCTGTACTTTTGCGATTTTCAGGACGCGATTTACATTGATATCTGTGCAGAAACATGCACAGATGTCTCTTAAATCGCAGCCAAAATCGGGACTGCCAGTGGGAGTGAAATCGTGAGAGTTCAGCTGAACTTGCTTGATTTCACTCCCGCAGCCCAGTGTGAACCAGGGCTAAAAGAGATCTCAGCTCGTTACCTGTGTAGAAGACACCTAGGAGTCAGAAATCTTGTTGATTGATAGGGGATTAAATACTTATTTCACTCATTAAAATGCAAATCAATTTATAGCTTTTTTTTTAAAAAGTTTTTCGTTATATTTATGTTGTTATTCTGTCTCTCAGTGTTAAAATAAACCTACCATTAAAATTATAGACTGATATTTTTTGTCAGTGGGCAAACATACAAAATCAGCAGGGGATCAAATACCTCACTGTATTGATTAGGTATAGGCACTTTGTTTGTATTGTATTTTTCATATATGTTTAGTTATCTATAATACTGTATATTTTTACAGATGCCATCCTATAGCCCAGAGGTCTCCGAACTGCGGCCCGAGGGCCAGATGTGGCCCTTTGCTAGCCTTTATCCGGCCCTTGGGGCACAATTCCTCCCACTGACATAAGGCACTATTCCTCCCATTGACACCAACAATGGGGAACTACATTGGGGATTGAAAGTTTGGGCACCCCAGGTAAAAATTTGAATTAATGTGCATAACGAAGCCAAGGAAAGATGGAAAAATCTTCAAAAGATTTTTACCTGGGGTGCCCAAACTTTTGATCCCCACTGTATATCATCCACCAATACCAATGATGGGATAATATTCCTCCTACTAATAGGGGGTAATACTTCTCCTCCTATTGACCACCAACCCTGAGGCCATATTTGTTCTCACTGATTCCGGGCCCATGACATTTTCTTCCCCTGCTGGCCCCAATCCGGCCCTCCTAAAGTCTGAATTACAATAAAGTGGCCCTTTGTTTGAAAAGTTTGGAGACCCCTGCTAAATCAAATTTAACCACTCAAGGACCGCCTACTGCACATTTACGTCGGCAGAATGGCACGGCTGGGCACATCAACGTATATATACGTTGGTTTTAGTACCCAGCCGTGGGTCGCAGGCGCGCGCCCGCGACCCGGTCCGAAGCTCCAGGACCGGGACCGCGGGATTCGTGGACCCGATCGCCGCTGCAGTGCGGCGATCCGTCCCTGGAGCGGAAGAACGGGGAGAGCCGTGTGTACACACGGCTTCCCCGTGCTTCTCTGTGGCCGGAGCATCGATCGCGTCATCCCTGTAATAGGGGGACGCGATCGATGACGTCACACCTACAGCCACACCCCCCTACAGTTGTAAACACACACATTAGGGCACACATTCCCTACAGCGCCACCTGTGGTTAACTCCCAAACTGCAACTGTCATTTCCACAGTAAACAATGCAATTTAAATGCATTTTTTGCTGTGAAAATGACAATTGTCCCAAAAATGTGTCAAAATTGTCCGAAGTGTCCGCCATATTGTCGCAGTCACGAAAAAAAATCGCTGATCGCCGCTATTAGTAGTAAAAAAAAAATAATTAACAAAAATGTAATAAAACTATCCCTTATTTTGTAAACGCTATAAATTTTGCGAAAACCAACCGATAAGCGCTTATTGCGATTTTTTTTACCAAAAATATGTAGAAGAATACGTATCGGCCTAATCTGAGGAAAAAAAATGTTTTTTTATATATTTTTGGGGGATATTTATTATAGCAAAAAGTAAAAAATATTGCATTTTTTTTTAAATTGTCGCTCTATTTTTGTTTATAGCGCAAAAAATAAAAACCGCAGAGGTGATCAAATACCACCAAATGAAAGCTCTATTTGTGGGAAAAAAAGGACGCAAATTTTGTTTGGGAGCCACGTCGCACGACCGCGCAATTGTCTGTTAAAGCGACGCAGTGCCGAATCGCAAAAACCCCTTGGGTCATTTGCCAGCGTATTGGTCCGGGTCTTAAGTGGTTAAAGGAGCCTAGGCAAGTCAAAAATCCTCATTTAGTACAGCTATCAGATACACTTGACTTTCAAATAACCGATATTACAAATGAACTAAAACAGTATAATTTTAATTTAAAAAAAAAGGCTCAGAAACACTGAAAGTAAAACCCTCAAAGACAAAGTATAAGGCCCCATGCACACGAGACGCAAATTTAAACACATCTAAACACACGTTTACAAAGGCAAAAACCGGCGTTTAAAATGCCGGTTTTTGGCGCAAATTTTACTGCGTTTGCGTTTATAAGCGTTTAGTTAAGAAACATCATAAGACCCTCCCTAAGCTCAAAAAACAATATTATTTAACCATTTCAGCCATTTTGTGAGACCAAAGTGAGTAGCAGCTGAAAGAGCAGCAGTATACTTGTATTTAGCGTGTCACTTGCCGCATCACCTGCCACAAGCTGTGGATTGTCCACTTGCCACGTCATCTGCCACGTCACCTGGCCATGCCACTTGCCACAAGTTGTGGATTGTCCACTGGCCACATCACCTGGCAACGTCACCTGCCATGTCACCTGGCCATGTCACCACGATTTATGCCGCGTTTTGCGTCTAAAACGCGAAAACGTTTGCGTCTGAACCCATTTGTTTGCTTCTGGAAAAATGAGGATAAAACGCAACTGCCTAAAAACAGCAATAATCGAGATTGTGTGCATGGACACATAGGATAACATTGAATGTGTTCAGGGGCAGTTGAAAAAAACTGTCCAAATGCCTCTGAACTCGAGTTTACCAGCGTCTCGTGTGCATGGGGCCTAAATGTATAAGCATAAATCACATATTTCTCATAATGCAGTTGGATTTTTCGGTGCATCCTTTCCTTTTTAGCATAATCTTCCATCTAAATTAATGTCTACTGAACTTTCTCATATACAGTGACTATGCTGCTGTTCAGAGTCTCCCTGTAGTCCCAGCTTAGACACCCTAATGTGCACACTCTGGGCTCACAAATAGGCAGAATCAAAGCCCTTGGTCTACGTCACTCCCTGGTGCGTTCCATCAGGCCAGTGGTTGACAGCAGCTTCATTACAACTACCCCCCATTGAGAAAGCAACATGACTGTTTAGGGTTGGTAATAGTGCATGTTTGGAGGAAATGTAAACTCTGATGGGTTATACTTACTCTTTTTTTTCCCTGCCAAGTAAAAGCATAATGGGCTAGTATGCATCGCATACTATGTTGCACTTACCTGCAAACAAAGCCCGCAATGTCCCCACTGGTTGCCACATCCATATTCGCTTCTCTTCCTTTTGGGGCCATGGACTCCAGCTCTGTGACTGGCCGGAGTCGCAGGTCATGTCACAGGCCCTATCTTGAGTGTGCATGTATCGAAGAGGTTGGGCAAACATATGGTAAGCATTCCCTAAACCGTACAGGTTTAGGAGGTATTTCCAGTACCTACAGGTAAGCCTTATTACAGGCTTACCTGTAGGTAAAAGTGCTGCAACTAGGTTTACAACCACTTTAACATAGCATAGCAATGGTTCAAGTAAAGCTACGAGGATAATTGCTTTTTAACCACTTAGCAACCACCTGCCGAAAAATAACGGCGGCAAGGTGGTTGCTTAACTCTGGGATCACGTTATATAACGTGATTCCAGAGTCGCGCTCCCGCGCGCCCCCTGGGGCGCGCACACGGGAATGTCCGTGACCGCCGGGTCCAGAGGACCCGGCGGGTCACGAATCACGGTAAATCGCCGCTGATAGCGGCGGTTTACCACGTGATCGCGCCGTCCAATGACGGCGCGATCAGATGTAAACAGACCGGCGTCATTTGATGACGCCGGTTCCTCCCTCCTCTCTCTGTACCGATCGGTACAGTGTGAGAGGAGAGGGGAGGGAGCGGATGGCAGCGCCAGTGCTGCGGGATGGATCTGTGACAAATGTAGTCACAGATCCATCCATCCATCCCTCCCTGCTCAGCCATCCCTGCTGCACATACTCTGCAATGCTGGGCAATACTCTGGGGGGGGCAATACTCTGGGGGGGGGGGGCAATACTCTGTGGGGGGGGGCAATACTCTGTGGGGGGGGGGGCAATACTCTGTGGGGGGGGGGCAATACTCTGGGCATACTCTGGTGGGCATACTCCGCAATACTCTGGGCATACTCTGGTGGGCATACTCCGCAATACTCTGGGCATACTCTGGTGGGCATACTCCGCAATACTCTGGGCATACTCTGGGCATACTCTGGTGGGCATACTCCGCAATACTCTGGGCATACTCTGGGCATACTCTGGTGGGCATACTCCGCAATACTCTGGGCATACTCTGGTGGGCATACTCCGCAATACTCTGGGCATACTCTGGTGGGCATACTCCGCAATACTCTGGGCATACTCTGGTGGGCATACTCCGCAATACTCTGGGCATACTCTGGTGGGCATACTCCGCAATACTCTGGGCATACTCTGGGCATACTCTGGGCATACTCTGGGCATACTCCGCAATACTCTGGGCATACTCCGCAATACTCTGGGCATACTCCGCAATACTCTGGGCATACTCCGCAATACTCTGGGCATACTCCGCAATACTCTTGGCATACTCCGCAATACTCTGGGCATACTCCGCAATACTCTGGGCATACTCCGCAATACTCTGGGCATACTCCGCAATACTCTGGGCATACTCCGCAATACTCTGGGCATACTCCGCAATACTCTGGGCATACTCCGCAATACTCTGGGCATACTCCGCAATACTCTGGGCATACTCCGCAATACTCTGGGCATACTCCGCAATACTCTGGGCATACTCCGCAATACTCTGGGCATACTCCGCAATACTCTGGGCATACTCCGCAATACTCTGGGCATACTCCGCAATACTCTGGGCATACTCCGCAATACTCTGCAATACTCTGCAATACTCTGGGCATACTCTGCAATACTCTGGGCATACTCTGCAATACTCTGGGCATACTCCGCAATACTCTGGGCATACTCCGCAATACTCTGGGCATACAGCGCCCCTGTCCCCGTGAGCTCGCATGCAGAAGCGAACGCATACGCAAGTCCCGCCCACATATGAAAACGGTGTTCAAACCACACATGTGAGGTATCGCTGCGAACGTTAGAGCGAGAGCAATAATTTTGGCCCTAGACCTCTTCTCCAACTAAAATGATGTAACCAGTAAAAATATTTAAAGCGTCACCTATGGGGATTTTTAAGTCGCAAAGTTTGGCGCCATTCCATGTGGCCACGCTGTGTAAAAGTCCCACACATGGGGTATCGCCATACTCGGGAGGAATAGCAGAATGTGTTTTGGGGTGTAATTTGTGGTATGCATATGCTGTGTGTGAGAAATAACCCGCTAATATGAAAATTTTGTGGAAAGAAAATAAAAATGAAAAAAATCTTGATTTTGCAAAGAATTGTGGGAAAAATTACAACTTCAAAAAACTCACCAGGCCTCTTTCTAAATACCTTGGAATGTCTTCTTTCCAAAAAGGGGTCATTTGGGGGGTATTTGTACTTTTCTGGCATGTTAGGGTCTCAAGAAATGAGAGAGGATGTCAGTACATCAGGTGTGATCAAATTGATCAATTTTCAGTAATTGGTACCATAGCTTTTAGACCCTATAACTTTCACCCAGACTAAATAATATCTAATTTTTTTTTGTTTTGTTACCAAAGATATGTAGCAGTATACATTTTAGGCCAAATTTATGAAGAAAAATTACTTTTTTGCAAAATGTTATAATAGAAATGAAGAAAAATTCATTTTTTTTACAAAATTTTCGTTCTTTTTTCATTTATAGTGAAAAAAATAAAAACCGCAGAGGTGATAAAATACCACCAAAAGAAAGCTCTATTTGTGGGAAAAAAAGGACAAAAATTTCATTTGGTTATAGTGTTGTATGACTGAGTTATTGTCATTCAAAATGTGAGAGCACCGAAAGCTGAAAATTGGTCTGGTTATTAAGTGGGTTTAAGTGCCCAGTAGTCAAGTGGTTAAATGAGGGTTTAATTCTGCTTAACCCATCCATTTTAGTTCATGAAAGTTCTAAAGCATTTGTTGACTTTTTGTGAATGGGATTTGCTTTGTACACAAGCAACTATAATGCCTTATACATTTTAGTACACTCGTCAAACTGACTTCATTTGTCTAGAACCGGTACTATAATGTCAATATCTATTTATTTTAACTATATAATATTAGTTCTAATTGTGCCTCTGTAATCTAATCCAGAAATTATTTTTTAAATATTTTAGCTTCCTTCCAAGTCTGCTTAATCAAATAATTGTTTTTTCTACCACTAATCTCTCTAAACAAATGTGACTAGTAGCTGCTAGGATACAAGAAAATTACAAGCAGTACAGTGATAAGGGGTGGCTGCCCTCAAAGCATTCTGTCACTATGGATACATTAGGGTGCAGCACATATATAAAATCATTAGCTAACTCCAGGTTTTGAATTATAGAGTAAGGTTAGGTTGCTGTCTCTAACGGGATGACTCCCATCACTTCCTATGTGGTCACCAACAAAGGAGGTGAGAGCAACCTCTTCAGTGAGGATGACAGCAACTAGAAAATGCATTTCCTCCAGAAAATGCGTGGGAATGCTGAATAGCTGAATTGCTAAGACTAACTGGATGAATAGCTTAAATCCGGAAGAAAAAGTTGAAGAAGTGAGAATAGTTAGAAAAGTAGGAATGGTTTTAAAATAAACATGAATTTCATTAAACAAGTTTGCAAAGAATAAGCCCAATACACACTCTGTTTAATTGATAACATTTCCTGAAATGATCACTAAACTTAAACAGCTTTTTTACAAAAACTGTAAAAGATATCCAACTGATATCTTGTGAACATGTTAAAGTTTGTTTGGCGTCTGTAGGTGAAAGTATGAAGGAGCTGAAACTTTTGGAAGCGGAAGAAGATTTTAAGGATTTGACGCATGCTCTCATTGACTTCAGTGTTTAGTGATCATTTCAGGAAATGTTATCAATTAACTTAAAACCGCTTTTTTTACAAAAACTGTGAAAGATATCAAACTGAAAAGATATAGCTGGATAGCTAAATAGTTTGTAAAATGTGGGGTGCTGGATTGCTTGCTCTAGTTGCTGTTCCATTTGGAATTCAGGTTTAGTGTAGGAGAAAAGTTTCCCTTTTTAAACAGCAGTCCAAAGAGTAAGGGCTGTGGATATGTGTCTACTAGCAATACAAACCTGACAGAAGCTCTAACTCTTTGACTGCTCTATCCAAAACCAAATGTTTTGGCTCACCTAGGGCTTTAACCAGTTTAGCTCCCACTTTTTCATTTCCCCTATGAGCCTATTGATTTAGCCATAAGTTTGTCATTACTAAAAGGTGAACTCTGTGGAAGAAAATGACCTTGAAGTCACTCTCCCCTCCTCCCCAATGCAGGATTGAAATGCTTGTTAGGGGGAACATAAAAAGCAGCAACACTGACCATACCCAGGGCTGCTGATAAGGCAGTACAGCCAGTCCTCCTGTACTGGGACCCATCAGTTCAAAAGGGGGCCTGTGCACCTACCGAGCCAGCTGTACTGCCTTATTTCTGACACTTGTGGCTCCCCCTACAGCTCTGCCGACTTCTACTCCCCTTTTTCCATCTGGCTGCACTGCAGGTGGGTCATTTCTTGGATCTGCACCCCCCTGTATGTCCCCTCCTTCCCGCAGCACTGCTGGCTTTCCTCCTCTCCCACTGTCAGCTACTAAAGGAGGATTGTGTCAGGATGGAGAGCGGTGAGCACCTTCCTTTCCTAATTGAACACAGTGAGTGATTGATACTGATCGTTCCTGTGTCCATTCATCACTGAAGTAAACTGTTTTAGTTTGTGAATGAATGGGAAGCCTCAGATTGTTTCACGTTGATTCACTGTCCAGTGCAGCTGAGGCTGCTGTGAAAGAGACTGATGTCCCGATTCTCTTTCTTTGTCCCAAATGTCAGTTATACACCTGATTTTTCACCAAAGGCCCCCCAACAGGGCAGTTAAAACACAAAAAAATGTAATTCCAAAAAAAAAAAAAAAATTCTAAAAAATATAGTTTACAAAAAAATAAAAAAGGGCTCGTTCAAATGTGGATCTCTCATCAGAGCATTTGACAGGAGATGAGACCCCGCATCTGCTTTAACCCCGCACCTGCTTTAACCCCGCACTAGCGCACCGCAACCACATGCTTTGTACATAATTTCAGGGCACTTGCTGAGCAGTGCTATTTACTTGAATGCATCTTGTTCGATGGGGATATCATTTCTGCCATGGCTGTGAACGATAGCACTGCAGCCGTGGCATTTTTGCAAAAATATAATTTGATATTTTCAGAGGGTAGCCTGTCAGGTAGCATGTACGGGGCCCCCATGATTTCTAGAGATGAGCGGAATACGCCATATTAGATTTCGCGATATTTCACGAATATATAGAAGAATATTTGCGAAATATTCATTAATATCGAATATTCGTGATATTTTATCAAAAAAAAAAATTTTGCGAAATTTCGCTAATGCGAATGCGAAATTGATTGTGAAATTCTCGTCAACACGTGAAAACGGAGATCATTTCCTGGATTACTAAACTAATATGCACTAAACACTAAGGCCGCGTACACACGAGGGGATATGTCCGCTGAAAACGGTCCGATGGACCGTTTCAGCAGACATCTCCGCTCGTGTGTATGGGCTAGCGGACAGATTTCTCCACCCGACAGATTTCAAAGCATGCTTTGAAATCTATCCGGTGGGAATCTGTCCGCCCGACATGTCTGCTGGTTAGTACACTTACCAGCAGACATGTCGGCTCCCACCACCGCCGCGCCGCTGCCGAATGGATTCGGCGCATGCGCGGAAGTGTTTTACTTCCTGGTGCGGTGACGTGGCGGTGACGCGGCGGCGTCAACGTCACCGCCGCGTCACCACTACGTCACCGCGCCGTCCGGCGGCGGGGAATTTGATCCGATGGTGTGTACACGCCATCGGATCAAACTCCCGATCGGACATATCCGATGGAAATGGTCCGCGGACCGTTTTCATCGGATATATCCGATCGTGTGTACGCCGCCTTACTCTACTTACACAAACTTATATGACTAAACTAAAGCTAATTTTTTATTTTTTTTTATACACAAAACACAGAAGGGCAGAGAAAGTATTCGCGAATATTCGTAATACGAATATTCGCATTGCGAATATTCGGAAACATAAAAGGATCGCCTCAGCTACTCGGCCCAGGGTCTCTAATCATACCAGCAATGCTTTTAGACGTCGATGGAGATCACTAGGATGTGATCTGTTTTAAAAATAAATTTGAAAAAATACGAATATTCGCAATAGCGAATATTCACCGCGATATTCGATTTATTCGCGAATACTCGAATATGCAATATTCGTAACGAATATTCGCAATGCGAATATTCGTGAGCAACACTAATGATTTCTAACTGCAGCCCTGACCGTTCCCCCTCGCTCTATCAGGCTTCCTCCCAGCTTTACAAATATTCCCCTGAAGCTGCTTCTCTTTGTAGCTCCATCGCTCGCAGGCACTCCGACATCATCATGTACAATGCAGGACCAGGAGTCCTGCATTGTAAGTGAGAACCATGAGGATCTACCCACAGTCCTAGGTGTCACAGAGTACAGAAGAGCCGAGAGAAAAAAAGAGGGATAAAGTTACTAAAATAATGTTTTATCCACGATTCACCCCTCCCCTGAGGTGGCTCTCTTATCTATACTCCCTGGCTCGTTCAAGTCCGTTAAAAATGATGTGTTGCGACACTTTCTGGCGGTGGCCAGGGTGGTGATCCCCCGTCACTGGAGATCGGCGGCTACGCTTAACCTTGTTGAGGTAGACCGCATAAGGGACCTTGAACGTCTGTTGGCGGAAGAGTGCGATAAAAGCGAACAATTCTCTCTCACCTGGACTTCGTGGTCTATGTTCCGATACTCTTCTGAGTTTATTTCCTGGGCTGGAGGTGGCCTGGATGATGTCGCCCTGGTGCCATGATGGAGTGATACTTGCCCCCCAATTCTTGCCCCATTATCTCTCCCCCTTTTTGTCTGCCTCTGCTTCTTTTCTTTCTCTCGTTGTCTGATTACATTCTTAGGAATCCCTTAGTCCACATACATGTCTTTGTCCTGCCGAATGTTACTGGTTCGCTTTCTGACCCCATATGTTATTCTTTCATTTTTCTTCTTTTTTTTTTTCTTTTCCCATACGGCTCAATATGCACTCCCATATACTGCACCGTATGCGTGGCAGCACTGCTCCCTTACCTGTAGTATGGTTGAGAGCTACAACAGCCAGATCTTCCCCTTTTTTTTTTTTTGTTTTGTCTACAGGAATTGCTAACACTAACATCAGTATGGTGGTCCTCGTACTCGTGCTATTTCTCTCATCTCTATGTAACATAGACATGTTTATGTTCTGTCATACACGGTACCTATTGTTGATATATTCCATTTTGCTGTTTGTAATGTTTGAGACGATATTTGTCTTTCTGCTTCTCTTTTCTTTTCTAATAAAATAAGATTGAATTAAAATAATGTTTTATGTTCCAACTAGACAAAAAAAAAAAAAAAAAGGGAGGAGCATTTAACCCTTGCAATGTTGAGGGGGGTGGGACCCCACTGCAAGTGTCAATTTTTATTATACCCAAAGTCCAACCTTAACCACTTCAGCCCCGGACCATATTGCTGTCCAAAGACCAGAGCACTTTTTGCGATTCGGCACTGCGTCGCTTTAACTGACAATTGCGCGGTCATGCGACGTGGCTCCCAAACAAAATTGGCGTCCTTTTTTTCCCACAAATAGAGCTTTCCTTTGGTGGTATTTGATCATCTCTGCAGTTTTTATTTTTTGCGCTATAAACAAAAACAGAGCGACTATTTTAGAAAAAAATGCAATATTTTTTACTTTTTTCTGTAATAAATATCCCCCAAAAATATATATAAAAAAAAAATTTTCCTCAGTTTAGGCCGATACGTATTCTTCTACATATTTTTCGTAAAAAAAAAAAATCGCAATTAGCGTTTATTGATTGGTTTGCGCAAAAGTTATAGCGTTTACAAAATAGGGGGTAGTTTTATGGCATTTTTATTATTATTTTTTTTTTACTAGTAATGGCGGCGATCAGCGTTTTTTTTTCAGTACTGCGACCTTATGGCGGACACTTCAGACACTTTTGACACATTTTTGGGACCATTGGCATTTTTTTAGCGATCAATGCTATAAAAATGCATTGGATTACTATAAAAATGCCATTGGCAGTGAAGGGGTTAACACTAGGGGGCGGGGAAGGGGTTAAGTGTGTTCCTATTTGTGTTCTAACTGTATGGGGGGGGGGGTGGACTTACTAGGGGGAATCACTGATCTTCCGTTCATACATTGTATGAACAGAAAATCAGCGTTTCCCCCGCTGACAGGAACGAGCGCTGTGTGTTTACACACACAGCTCCCGTTCCCCGCTCTGTAACGAGCGATCGCGTGTGCCCGGCGGCGATCGTGCCCGCCGGGCACACGCGCGGGACTCGGGGGCGAGTGGGGGGCGCGGGCCGCCGGCGGCGCGCACGCGCCCCCTAGTGGCCGTCGAAGGTGGCGACGTAGAGCTACGGGCTCTCGCGCACCAGTGCCGACCTGCCGCCGTATTACTGCGGCGGCTGGTCGGCAAGCGGTTAAGATAATGAATTAAAAGATACATCGTTTTGGACAGTCTTGTCTTGCAGAAATGCTTTTAGTTTTTCAATTACCATTTTAAAATGAAAGGTAAAAAAAAAAATATATGAAAAAAACAGAAAATAAGCTAAAGAGAAAATTGGATGGGTTAAAACCAAAAAAACTGACATGGGGGGTTATTTTCGAAAAGCAAATTCAATTTGCACTATAAGTGCAAAGTGCCATTGAAATTGCACTGAAAGTGCACTTGGAAGTGCAGTCACTGTAAATCTGGAGGTAGATCTGAAATGAGGGGAAGCTCTGCTGATTTTATCATCCAATCACGTGCGGGCTAAAATGCAGTTTTCTATTTTTCTTGCATGTCCCATTCAGATCTACAGTGACTGCACCTCCAAGTGCACTTTCAGTGCAATTTCGAGTGCACTTTGCAATTGTAGTGCAAATTGGATTTTCCTTTTGAAAATAACACCTATTATGTGCAGCTCAGGGGACCCACCTTTGATCTGCAAATGAATAATTAGTAAGTATAATCTAACAATAATGTTGTTACATTGTATTTATCAGCGATGACTGCAAGCACTGTTTGCATCATTTTACACAGAAACATCAAGCAAGGCCCGGCTGTTAAAATGAAAGACTTGCTGATAATAGCAGCTTAAAGTGGTTGTTAACTCTGTTACATTACTTGTACCTCCTACAGGTAAGCCTATAATAAGGCTTATACAAAAAAACATGATGCGCTAAACAAAATTGCTTATAATCTGATATAAAGTCCAACTGTAGAAATCACAGATCCGTGACAATGCGGGTAAATCCAAAAAAGAGCCTGGACCCTTTATTATGAAGAGTCAAACAGGCTTGATGTAATAATCGTTGCAGCTGGAGAGGTGTCCTCAGATCAAAAAGGGCATTAGCTTGATATTCAAACCAGACTCCATCCATCCCACGATCAGATCTTTGTGCAACTTCGGTGCCCCCTCCTTCTAATGGAATGCTGCAGACTGACGCCTCATGGCGGGGATCCGGAGAGAGAGCAATGTGCCAGTGTACCAGTTTTCCATTGATAGCAGGCATTTCTCCTCCTCCCCCCCGGCTGGCATTGTTTATGTGCCTCTTAATCGGTCTCCCTTCAGTCTCAAGATATTTAATATCTATATTAGGGGGATTAAAAGTTGATTTGTTTCGAAGGTTAGAGTGCACACCTCCCTTAACTTTTGATATCTTATTATTGGCATTTGAAAGAAAATACTTTTTAATATTTAAAGTCCTGATATACTTTTGTATGTTGACAAAAGTATGTCAGAACTTTAAATATTAAAACGTTATTTTCTTCAATAATAAGATATCAAAAGTTAAGTGAGGTGTGCACTCTAACCTTCGAAACAAATCAACTTTTAATCCCCCTAATATAGACAATAAATGTCTTGAGGTTTTTAAAAACTATGGCCCGGATTGACATACCTCGGCGCATATATATGCCGGCGTAGCGTATCTTCTTTACGCTACGCCGGTGCAACGCAGAGAGGGAAGCATGGAATTCACAAAGCAAATGCTCCCAACATTGCGCCGGCGTAGCGTATAGTCGTCGGCGTAAGCCGACGTAAGTCAAAGTAGGTGGAAGTGGGCTGGAAGTAGGCGTGATACATTTAAATGAAGCGTGACCCTTTGCAAATGATGGGCTGAGCTTCAAACAAGTACTTAAAATGAACGGCGCATGCGTCGTACCTTGGACGCATCCCAGTGCGCATGCTCACTATAACGTCGAAACAACTTGCTAAGATACGTCGAATCGCCGCCTACGACCTGAACGTAAACCTACGCCCAGCCCTATTCACAGACAACGTAAAACTCTACAGCGCTCGATCCCTGGTCCATACCTTTGCATGTGTTGCGCCTCCAATATGGTGAATAACTTTACGCCGGTCATAACCCTTACGCAAATCGCTTAAAACATGCGCCGGGCACAAGTACGTTTGTGAATCGGCGTATCTCCCTCATTTGCATATTTGCATCGGAAATCAATGGAAGTGCCAAATGCGTCCAGCGTAAATATGCGCCCACTATACGCTGGCGTAGGCAAGTTCCGTCAGTCGGATGAAGTCAGTTTTTTGGCGTATGTTAGTTCTATGGGTACGGCGCTAAGATACGACGGCGCATATTTACACTTATGCGGCATATCTCGAGATACGACGGCATAAGGGCTTTGTGAATCCGGCTAATGGTCTTTAAGGAGTATGAAAATTAGTTGATCCCCAAAATTTTACATTGGGGATTATAATATACAGGTATGGAATCTTTGGAAAGGCAGAAAGCAATCATCATACGTCCTAAAAAATTTGAGGGATTAGTTGTCCTCAGCAAGTCATTTGCTAAGTGATCAGCACACATATAATGTATTGAGTAAAGATACTGGGCCAGATTCTCAGAGGCGTTACGACGGAGTATCTCAGATACCCCGTCGTATCGCCTTTTTTTTGTCCTCGTATCTATGCGAGTGATGCTTAGCATCACTTTTGCATAGATACGCTTCTACATCCGACACGTGTAAAAGCATTACACTTTCGGATCGTAGGTGTAATGACAACTCCGGCCACTAGGTGGCCTTCACGTTGTTTTTTCATTTGCATATGCAAATGAGGCTAGTACGGCGATTCCCGAACGCTTTTACGCCGCCCCGTCGTCGCGTACGTCGTTTTCGTCCGCGTAAGGTTACCCCAGCTTCGATGTGGAGTAACCTTACGAAGTACCGTCGGATGCCGTCGGGTGCCGTCGGATGCCATGTTAAGTATGGCCTCGGGACCGCGTCGTGTTGTGCGTCGTTTACGTCGTTTGCGTACGTCGATTCTCAATGGGGCTGGCGTACGCTGCGATTACGTCGTTTACATAGAGAAAATGTGACGTCCTTTGGAGCATGCGCACTGGGCTTTTTCACCGGCCGGCGCATGCGCAGTTCGTTCGACGCGGGGGCGCGCTTAATTTAAATACAAGCCGCCCCATTTGAATTGCGCGGGTTTACGCTTGGCGATTTACGAGACGCCGGCGAAAACTACGGAGCAAGTGCTTTGAGAATAAAGCACTTGCTCTAGTACGCAGCGGCGGCGTAGTGTAAATGGCTTACGCTACGCCGCCGAAAATATATGAGAATCTGGCCCCCTATGTTACATTTTAAATAAGAACTACATTCCTTAATAAAAATAAAAGTATTCTCAATAACAAAGAAGCACTTTATTTAGATACCTTGTTCTGCAGGACCCCCATCATATGTTTGTTTGCCAAAAATTCACAAGGATGTCAACCCACCAGGGAGACCCATCGTGAATGGCATAGACTCGGTTACCGCTAGGTTGGGTCAGACTCCTTCCTTCAACCATTGGTTGGCAAGACAGATGCTTTTTTGAAGGACACAAAACATATCGAAAATCTTGTAATCAAAATGCTAGATGAAGAACACTTCAATAATTACAACAGATGTCAGTTCTTTATACATCAACATTGGCCATGAGGATGCTACAGCATCGGTATAATGGGCACTTTCGTCTTCTTATCTATCATGGAGACATAAGAAATTCCTCCTGAATTGTCTGCAATTTTGTATTTTGTATTTCCCAAAATTATTTCTGGTACAACAAACAGTACTATTTACAGACTAGGGGTATAGCGATGGGAGCTTGGTTCGCTCCCAGTGTGGCCAACCTTTCTTTGGCACACTGGGAGGAGGAAATCGGTCTTCAGAAATCACCCCCCTGAACTGGTATGTTGCAAGAGGTTCATTGATGACCTTATCATGGTCTGGGAGGGAGATATGGTCAGTTTGGATCACTTTATGCAGAAATTGAATACCAATACCAAAAACATTTCGGAACCAATGTGGGATTTTAGTAAAGATAGGATGGTCTTTTTGGACCTAGAGATCATCAAGGATGGGGAAAATTTCAGAATGTGCAATTATTTTAATTAAACCTACGGACCGCAATGCATACATACATTTGGATAGTTGCCATCATCGCCAGTGGTTGTGCAATATGCCTAGAGGGCAGTTTATAAGACTAATGCCTCCTACATACGATTGGTTTTCCTGGCGGTCAAAAGTCCCCCAGAAAAACCAAGAGGAAAATCGAGAACCTGCTCGGTTGCTTTTCGTCGTGTACACACGGCCGGTTTTCCGACAGGAAAACTGCCATGAGAGCTTTGTTGGGAAAACCGGCCCTGTGTATGCTCCAATGCAATGTTTGCCATAGGAAAACTGCCGAGCAAAAAAAAAAAAATAAGTTCTCCTTTTTTGGCTCGCCATCAGGAAAACTGCTATGGAGCATACACACGGCTGGTTTTCCCGACCAAAAGCAAACATGGCAGTTTTCCTGTTGGGAAAACCAATCGCGTGTATGAGGCATAAGGCGGAATTGTACCTGTGAGGCGGCGTACACACGACCGAGGTTCATGCTGGAAACCAGCGAGAACCTCGCTGGAAGCTGCATTCCAGCGAGGACCTCGGCCGTGTGTACGCTCTCGGCGAGCATCCCGTCGGGAATCCCGTCGAGCAGAAATAGAGAGCATGTTCTCTATTTGCTCGACGGCCCGCCTGGATGAATGGCTGGTTGCCATTCCCGACGGGCGGGTCGCCGATTTCGACGGCCGGCAGAGAACCTCGATGGGCGGAACGATGTGTTCTGCCTGTTGAGGTTCTCTGCCGTGTGTACACGGCCTGAAGAAGATTTTTTGGCTCAATTTCAGGTCCTATTAAATAGATTTCAACAGAAAGGAAATGAGAAAATAACTTTAGATGGAGAAATAGAACGAGTTAGAATGATGGATCGACAAACATTAGTAGCTAATAAAAATAGGGAACGTAAAGACAATTATAAACTTGTAAAATGTTATTAGATTATAACGTCCAGTATAAAAAGTTTCAGAAGATCGTTCTCAAAAATTGGTTTATCTTAAAACAGGATAGGGTGTTGGGTCTTGTGCTTCCCATACGTCTGCAGTTCATTTACAGGATGGCCCCCTTGTTACATGATTATTTAGGACCAGGAGTTGTCGACCCGCCTATACAATTGGATAATAAGTTGTTCTCTTTCTTGTCAGGCTTTTATGTGTGTGGTCGTTGCACTTCTAGTAGACATTTGAAGAAAAATGTAAAAAAAAGAAAAAGGCATTTAATAGAGAGAGTACTCTATAAAGAATCTTATTACATGCACAGTCGGTGTTATTTACATGCTAGAGAGTGCGACGGTTTGCGGTATATATATATATATATATATATATATATATATATATATATATATATATATATATATATATATATATATGAAATATGCATATATGAAAGTTTTGCATGATTTTCTAATCGAGTATTCCTACCTTAATGCAGTTAAGGTAAAAAAAAACTTCAGCCTTTAGAATCACTTTTACAAATGGAAACACGTCATTCTTTCAGCATAATATCAGAATATTTCCTGTGTGCCAAATCAACAATGAACACCATTACACAAGATTTACGTGCCAGCTGGGCCAAATCACGCTATAAATCGACACGCAACAGCTTCTATAAAATGTCCAATAGCTTGTGCCAAAATAAGTAAAAACATTTTTTTTTAAATGTACGTCATTACCAGGGAGATGTAACTATTGTAGTGACGAGAGACACACAGTGAGGAGGAAGAGAGGAGATGGATGTGAACTGACAGATAGTGCAGCATTGTCATGGAACAAATTATTATTATACAGGATTTATATATAGTAACAGTCTGCGCAGTGCTTTACCAAAATAAAAGGGAGACAATACAATTCAATACAAGATGATCAGGAAACTAACAAATTGTCATGCCACACTGAGGCTGCATTCACACCTTAGCGTGGCGTTTTGTACCACGATTTGCCGCGACAAATTGTGGCGTTTTGTACCGCGATTTGCCGCGACAAAACGCGTCGTTTTTAACCTTGGTTTTTTAACAGGTCATTGTCGGCTATGCCAAAGCCACCTGAAAAAAAGGGTCCGGGACTTGTTTGAGCTTTACGCGATCGGCATGGAGATGTGAATCATCTCCATAGAGATTAATGTTATTTCTCCCCTCCAGCGTATCTGAGCGTCGCTCTTCAGGCGACAAAACGCTTAGGTGTGAATGGAGTTTTATATTCATTTGAAGCATAAAACACTAAGTGGGCTTATAGAAATTGCACCATTCTTTGTTAACCACTGGAAGATTTACCCCCCTTCATGACCAGGCATTTTTTTTACGGCACTGCATTTCTTTAACTAACAATTGTGCGGTCATACAATGCTGTACCCAAAGGAATTTATGTCATTTTTTCCCACAAATAGAGCTTTCTTTTGGTAGTATGTTTTTTTTTTATTGTTTGCACTATAAACAAAGCCCTGCAATTTTGAAAAAAAAAAAAAAAGAAGAAAAACAATAGGTTTTACTTTCTGCTCTAAAAAACATACATACTAAGAACAACATTAAAAAAAAAAAAAAAATCGAATTTCTTCATAAATGTAAGCCAGTATGTATCGTGCTACCTATTTTTGGTAAAGAAAAAATTCCAATAAGTGTATTTTGATTGGTTTGCACAAAACTTAGAGCGTCTACAAACTAATTTTTATTTATTTATTATTATTATTATTATTATTATTATTATTTTTATACTAGTAATGGTGGCGATCAGTGTCTTCAAGCAGGACAAAGTTTTTGCAGTGGACAATCTAACACTGACACTTTCTGGGAACCAGGGACATGAATGCAGTGATCAGCGCTAAAAATATGCACTGTACTAATGACACGAGCAGAGCCGCTGCTCTGTGTGTCTATTCAGACATGGAGCTGTGGCTCGGCACCACCCCCTCGCTTTCCTCATTGGCTCACTGACTTTGACAGCAGTGGGAGCCATTGGTGTCTGCCAATCAGGAGGTGGAGTCCTGGACAGCCGAGTCTCTCATGCAACATCACTGGATTAAGATTAAAATGGGGCTCAGGTTGGGGGGGGGGGGGGCTGCTACACACGGAGTACCGGCGGCATGTGCACACACACACACGCGATTCTGCACAGAACAGCCACCCTGTAAATGAAAGTGGAGGTTCAGTCTTTTTAAAATCTAGTGGGATTTTTACACACAACCATCTCTAGGGTTTACAGAGAATGGTCCAAAAAATAGAAAATATCCAGTCAGCAGTAGTTACATAGTAGGTGAGGTTGAAAATAGACACAAGTCCAACCTATGTGTGTGATTATATGTCAGTATTACCTTGTATATCCCTGTAAATTGTGGTTGGTCAGGTGCTTATTGAATCGTTTTTTTAAACTATTGATGCCCCCGCTGAGACCACCGCCTGTGGAAGGGAATTCCCCATCCTGGCCGCTCTTACAGTAAAGAACCCTGTACGCAGTTTAAAGTTAAACCTCTTTTCTTCTAATTTTGATGAGTGGCCACGTGTCTTGTTAAACTCCCTTCCACAATTTTTTTTATCCCTATTGTGGGGTCACCAGTTGTGTGGAGGAAAATGCCTTGTTGATGTCAGATGAGAATGGGCAGACTGGTTTGAGATGATAGAAAGGCAACAGTAACTCAAATAACCACTCGTTACAACCAAGCATAGGTGTGCGCAGCCTATGGCATTAGGGTGTGCACCTCCAAAGCTCATATACAGTATAGATATATTTATTCTATATATGGCAGTAGAGAAGTGGACGGTGTCAGTAGTTAATTTTTATATATTTTTTTATTATAACTTTTTCACTAGTTTATTATTTTTTACACTTTTATTTTACAATTTATTATTTATTTATTTTTTACAATTTTTTTTTAGGAGCCCCATTAGGGGGCTTTGGTGACATATCAGGAATTTAAACAGACCCCTGATGTCTCTCTTTTGAGATAAAGGGACTGAGAACAGAGATTCTATAGTCCATTTCTCTGCAGCCAAGCAGCAGGGGCAATCTGCACAGCATGATTAGGGTGTGCCCAGGCACACCTGGCACACCCTGTGCGCACGCCTATGCAACCAAGGTATGCAGAATAGCATCTCAGAACACACAACACATCATACCATGAAGCAGATGGGCTACAGCAGCAGAAGACCACACCGGTGCCACTCCTGTCAGCTAAGAAAAGGAAATTGAGGCTACAATTCACACAGGCTCACCAATATTGGACAACAGAAGATTGGAAAAGAGTTGCCTGATCTGATGAGTGTCTATTTCAGCTGCGACATTCAGATTGTAGGGTCAGAATTTGGCTTAAACAACATGAAAGCATAGATCCATCCTGCTTTGTATCAAGGTTTAGGCTGGTGGGGGTGTAATGGTGTAGGGGATATTTTCTTGGCATACTTTAGGACCCTTAGTATCAATTCACTATTGTGTAAATGCCACGGCCTACCTGAGTATTGCTACTGACCATGTCCATCCCTTTATGACTACAGTGTACCCATCTTCTGATGGCTCCTTCCAGCAGGATAATACACCATGTCACAAACCTCAAATCATCTCACCGCTGGTTTCTCGGACATGACAATGAGAGGTCACTGTACTCCAATGGCCTCCGCAGTCACTAGATCTCAATTCAATAGAGAACCTTTGGGATGTGGTGGAACGAGAGATTTTCATCATGGATGTGCAGCCGACAAATCTGCAACTGCATAATACTATCGTGTCATTATGGACCACAATGTCTAAAGGAAGGTTTCCAACACCCGGTTGAATCTATGGCATGAAGAATTAGGGCAGTTCTGAAGGCAAAAAAGGATCCAGCCCAAAACTAGCAAGGTGTACCTAATAAAGTGTTTGGTGAGTGTATATACATAGAGTATATGATAAGCCCTGATCGTCACCCTCACACATAGAACACATGGATGGCACACTCACCCCACAGTCCCAGTCTCCTCTGTCAGGGCACTATGCTGGCTCAGCACACATCAATGACAGCTGCTATGGCAACAACCCAAGCTGTCACTCCAGCCCGCCCCCTGATGGTGCTCTTACCTCGTAGCCGCTGATATGTTTGCACGGTCGGGGCTCCGGGGTCTGACCCCCCCAAACACACACACGCAACCTCCTGCCACCGGGAACAGCCGCTGCTCTCCTAAGCCTTCAACAGCCTCCGCAAAGCTGTTTCATCGCCATGGAGACCGAGATGGGTGACGTCACCTTGGATCTCGCGAGAAGCAGGGAAAAGAGCAGCGTTGGTGTTGTGTGCAGCTGCCTATAGAAAATGGAGCGATTGATTGGAGTGCACGTGCAGGGAGAGGAGGGGGCGGGGTGGCTGTTAGATGGGTACTGGATGTTCTCATGACTGGATTACAAGCTATGGCTTAGGAAAACGTCGTGATAATGGGGCTGACTTTTCTATAGGAGAGGAGGGGAGGCAGGCTGCAAGCTTCTGACCTGGGGCCGAAAACACAATCATTTGAAGAAGTCTATCAGGGGGATTTATAATGGGTGCGGTACACTCCCTAATTTATAATGGGTGTTTCGTAAACACATTCAAAATTGTGCATTTTATTTAGTGTGATTATGATAAATGTGTTTCATGTTTACAGTGCCGTTTATTTTTAACCACTTCAATTCCCGGGTGCTTTCACACCCCCCTCCTTGCACTGGCCAGTTATGAGCGTTCATTGTTGTGGCGCTTTGAATGACAATTACCCATTCATGCAGCACTATACCCATATGAAATTGATTTTTTTTTGCGACAGATTTCTTTTGATGGTATTTAAACTGGGTGTTTTATTTTCTGCTAAAGAAACGAAAAAAAAAATTGCTTCGTTTCTGTTATAAAATTTAGCAAACAAGTCATTTTTCTTCTTTGCTGATGTGTGCTGATGAGGAGGCACTGATAAGCTGCACGGATGAGTACTAATAAGCTGCACTGATGATGAGTACTGATAAGCTGCACTGATGATGCTGCACTGATGAGTACTGATAAGCTGCACTGATGAGTACTGATAAGCTGCACTGATGATGAGTACTGATAAGCTGCACTGATGAGTACTGATAAGCTGCACTGATGAGTACTGATAAGCTGCACTGATGAGTACTGATAAGCTGCACTGATGAGTACTGATAAGCTGCACTGATGAGTACTGATAAGCTGCACTGATGAGTACTGATAAGCTGCACTGATGAGTACTGATAAGCTGCACTGATGAGGAGGCACTGATAAGCTGCACTGATGAGTACTGATAAGCTGCACTGATGGGGGGGGGGCACTCATGAGTACTAATAAACTGCACTGATGAGGAGGCACTGATAAGCTGCACTGATGAGGAGGCACTGATAAGCTGCACTGATGAGGAGGCACTGATGTGTACTGATAAGCTGCACCGATGAAGAAGCACCGATAAGCTGCAGTGATGAGTACTGATAAGTTGCACTGATTCGTGCCCTGATTATCGGTGCAAACAATGTATTTTCTGTGCCCTGTCAGGCTTACCAGTTATTGGCTTCCCTTTCCTCACACAGAGACAGCATGTGAGGAAAGGAATGCTGATAACCAGCGAGTCTGTTTACATGTGATCAGCTGTGATTGGACATCAAATCACATAGTAAAGGGCTGCTGTGATTGGCCCTTTACTGTGAAGCTGTGTCCAAAGGAGCTGTCACTAGACATGTGCCGAACGAAAAAATTTATTTTGATTCGTTATTTACATAAATTTGTTTAGTTAACCACTTGACCACTGGGCACTTAAACCCCCTTCCTAACCAGACCAATTTTCAGCTTTCGGTGCTCTCACAATTTGAATGACAATTACTCAGTCATACAACATTCTACCCATTTGAAATTTTTGTCCTTTTTTTCACACAAATAGAGCTTTCTTTTGGTGGTATTTGATCACTTCTGGGTTTTTTATTTTTTGCGCTATAAAAGAAAAACGACTGAAAATTCTGTAAAAAAAAAAAAAAAAAAAAAAAATTGTTTCTGTCATATTAGTGGGTTATTTCTCACACACAGCATATGCATACCACAAATTACACCCCAAAACACATTCTGCTATTCCTCCTGAGTATGGCGATACCCCATGTGTGGGACTTTTACACAGCGTGGCCACATACAGAGGCCCAACATGCAGGGAACGCCACCAGGCGTTCTGGAACACCCAGACCAATTCTGACATTTCTCTCCTACATGGAAAAATCATCATTTATTTGCTAGAAAATTACATAGAACACCAAAACATTATATATGCTTTTTTAGCAAAGACCCTAGAGAATACAATGGCGGCCGTTACAACGTTTTATCTCGCACGGTATTTTCGCAGAAATTTATTGAACACGTGTTTTTTAAAAAACTGTTTTGTGCTTAAAACAAAACAAAACAGTAAAGTTAGCCCAATTTTTTTTCATAATGTGAAAGATGAAGTTACGCCGAGTAAATAGATACCCAACATGTCACACTTCAAAATTGCGCACACTCGTGGAATGGCGCCAACTTCGCTACTTAAAAATCCCCATAGGCGGTATTGCAGAGTATCGCGCAGGGTATTGCAGAGTATTGGGGTATTGCAAAGTATCATGCAGGGTATTGGGGTATTGCCGAGTATTGGGGTATTGCCGAGTATTGGGGTATTGCCGAGTATTGGGGTATTGCAAAGTATCATGCAGAGTATTGGGGTATTGCCGAGTATTGGGGTATTGTTGAGTATTGGGGTATTGTTGAGTATTGGGGTATTGTTGAGTACTGGGGCATTGCTGAGTATTGGGGTATTGTGGTGTATTGTGGGGTACTGGGGTATTGTGGGGTACTGGGGTATTGTGGGGTACTGGGGTATTGTGGGGTACTGGGGTATTGTGGGGTACTGGGGTATTGTGGGGTACTGGGGTATTGTTGGGTACTGGGGTATTGTGGGGTATTGTTGGGTACTGGGGGATTGCTGGGTACTGGGGATTGCAGGGTACTGGGGGATTGCAGAGCTGGGATGTTTTGAGGGATAGCTGGATCTGTGACTGCATTTGTCACAGATCCAGCCACAGCTCAGCTGCTGACACCCCGCTCCCCCCCCCTCTCCTCGCACACTGTACAGAGAGGAGAGTGAGGAGAGGGAGGAACCGGCGTCATCAAATGACGCCGGTTTGTTTACAAGTGATCGCGCCGTCATTCGACGGCGCGATCACGTGGTAAACGGCCGCTATCAGCGGCAATTTACCGTGATCCGTGATGCGCCGGGTCTTCTAGACCCGGCGAGCACGGACACTTTCGCGAGCGCGTCCCAGGGGACGCGCAATCGCGGAAGTGCACGAGGACGTCCCAGGGACGTCGTGTCAAAGCAACTCCACCGCGCCGTAGCAGTAAAATGCTTATGGCGCGGTGGGGAAGTGGTTAAATTTGTTTTATTAGTTTTGTTGTTCCTTTTTAAACCCAAATCATTTTTCAATTCCAAAAAAGAATAATAGTAGCAAGCAGATGTACAGTAAAACCTTGGATTGCGAGCATAATTCCTTCCAGAAACATGCTTGTAATCCAAAGCACTTGTATATCAAAGCATTTTTTTTACAGGGTATAATAGAGAAGAGAGGCGCCTCTAAGTGTAGCAATAAGTTGCTAAATGTTGTACCTTCATTAAATGTAACCCTATTACTACACTTAGAGGCTCCTCTCTTCTTTTTTATACTCGGTTGTGACACGACGCTACTCTTATATCAAGACATTGCTTGTATATCAAGGCAAACTTTATTAAAACATTTAGCTTGTCTTGCAAAACGCTCTTAAACCAAGGTTTTACTGTATGTCTTTCCGAACTGAAAAACGCACCCAAGGCTCAACACAGCAAAAAGCTGCATGAGCTACTTTACCGCATATAGGGCAGCCCACTAAAATTAATGAATGGGTTGCCCAAATCCTTTACCTGTCCACACTGTACTTTCCTTCCTCAAGGCACTCACTCCAGCCCAGCTACTGCACTCGTCACACTGACAGGCACATGGCGCAAGGACATTTGTACTGGAATGGGTGGTGCCTGATGGACAGAGAGACCTGTTCCCCCATTAGCTCTGATTTACTCTTGATTGACTGCACAGGGCAGTGGGTGGATCCGTAGCTGCTATTCAGTTCAATAGTGGCTTTTACCACTAGTTGTGAATTTGTCAATCAAAATGAAAGCAGACCTTATGGGGAACTAGTCTCTCAGTTCCCCGTTAAGCTTTGCCTACCAAGCGACAAGTAATTACATTACTTGTGTCTCCATTTATATTTAGGTTACTGCCAGGGAACATGACGACCAACAGCTGAATGAGGCCATTTTCCAGCGGGTAGCGAAGAGTTAACTTATTGGATATCATTCTTAAATTAATATCATTAAAGATATTGGCGTTCGCAAAGGTCAATGTGGAAGAGAGACCATGTGAAGTGAGAAAAATTACATGGTGCATTATCGTTACCATTTTCTCCCTCGTCTTCCAGGACGGCACCCTGAGAGATGACTGGCTCCACCTGACAGGAAACACAATCAAAAAAGAGGTTAAGAACCCCGCCCCTTCCCGTGCTTCCTCAGTTCTTGATTGTGTTTCCCCTACAGCGAAACGATTTTTTATTTTTCTGACCTAAGGCCTGCGGCTGGTGGTCCCCCCCCCTGGGAACTGGTCCGCAGGCTCTGAGCAGTCTTTGGGTCCGGTCAGGTCTTTACCTCCCAGGGGGTCCCCTCTTACTCAGGGGGGGCAACAAAAAACTTCAGAAGATGTGAACCGCAACCCCCCCCCCTGAGTGCTGGAGTCTCCTTGGGGTAGTGCCTACCCTGGAGCTCCAGGGGCTGATTCCTCCCTCTCACCGAGTCTCCACCTTACCTTGAAGGTTCTTGGTGGCTAGGCTCCTCTCCTCAGGCGCTGTGGGTCCCTGGCTGCTGTATTTCGCAGCGGTGCCATCCATGATCCGAAATTGGCGCCGAAATCGGCGTCCAGTCAGGCCGCGGCGCAGGGTGATGTCGTCACGCGCGTGCGCATCACTTCCGGGTCCGGCGTGGTGAAGATGGCGGCCACCATCGGAGCAGCACGCTCTGGGACTCACATTTGCCAGGAGACAGACAGCAAGCAGCAGTGAGAGGGAGAAGCGCCCGTGCCTCCCGCGACATGGAGCGAGAGGATCGGCCAGCTACGGCCTCAGCTGCAGGAGAAGCCTCGGTTGGTGAGTCTTCTACCTATTTTTACACTGGGAACTGGGTGGGCTGGGACCCAGGAAAACGATGTTCCCGTGTACACTATTATGCTGAATTGTTTGTCTTCCTTCTCCAGGAGAGGACATCACTGCCCAGGGGGGGGGCTAGCCACAGAGTGACTGCCCGTTTTAAAAGATGTGGCAATTGCAACACTAAGCTACCCTCAGATAATTCCAAGCCTTTTTGTGTTAAATGTATTCAAAAATTGGCAGGGAAGGAGACCTCTGAAATCATGAAGGGATTTCTGCAGGTCCAGTCTGAAATGCTCTCTACCCTTAAGGACTTGCAAGGTTCTCTTAAAAGTAGGGAGTTGGAGCCCCCCACCGCAGGGACCTCATCTCAGGGTAGTTCCTCCTCCTCTCTTAGGGTCCCTCAGGAACCCCGGCACTCCTTGGTTTCAGACTCCGAGGACTCAGAAATCCTCCCTCAGCGAGAGGATCAGGCAGATAGCCAGGCAGAGGAAGAGGATGAGGATGCGAGGTCAGGCAGATTCATGTTTTCGGCTGAGGAGATGGGGAGCCTTCTTGGGGCGGTTTATGTTTCTGAGGATATCCCCCAACCCACGGAACAATTTTCCATCCAAGACAAATTGTACCAGGGTTTGGTCAAGCCCCAGCCGAGGACTATTCCGGTGCACCGGTCCCTAAAGGACATCATCCTCAAGGAATGGGCTGAGCCAGAGAAAAGACTAATAAAATTTAAAACCTGGAAACGGCGTTGTCCGTTTAAAGAGGAAGAAGAATCTAAGTTTTTTAAGACTCCCAGATTAGATGCCCCTCTGTCACAGGTTTCCAAACAGTCTGACCTCTCTTTTGAGGACGCAGGCAACCTGAAGGATCCCATGGATCGGCGAGCCGAGACCTCTCTGTGTAGGGCCTGGGAAGCCAATGCGGCGGCCTTGAGCCCTGCTTTGGCTTCAGCCTGCATTGCCAGAAACGCTGATGCCTGGATCTCCAAGTTGGCAGATCACTTTTCCCAGGACTCAGAGTACAAGGACATTTTAGAGTCCTTACAGCTCGTAGGGAGTGCAGTGGCTTATCTAGCCGATGCTGCAGTTGAGACAGTTCGCTCAACCGCAAGGACCGGAGCCCTCATCAATGCAGCCCGCAGGGCTGTATGGGTTTAAAACATGGAATGGGGATCTGGCGTCAAAAAATCGCCTATGTGGTCTTCCCTTTGAGGGCTCTCTTCTTTTTGGTTCAGGCCTGGATCAAGTTTTGACCAGGTCCTCAGAAAAGGGAGTGCATTTTCCTTCAAAACTTAAACAAAATAGGAAAAAACCTTTTCGAGGCCCCCAGGGGTCATTTGGTAGCAAAATCCGTCCCTCTGAGAGAAGACCCCATAACAATAGGCGCTGGATCGGGAAAGAGAAACCTAAGGGTGGTATCCTCTTTTCCAATACCAAACCCAGTGACAAGGACCCCAAATGACGGGAAGGTCGGGGGAAGACTCTCCCAATTTCTTCCCAGGTGGGAGAGTATTACTCAAAGCCCCCACACCCTACAAATTATAAGGGAGGGTTACAGGCTAGAATTCAATCAGGTGCCCCCTCCAAAATTTATTCTGACCCACTTACCCAGGGACCCTTCCAAGGCAGCGGGTCTTCTGCAGAACATCGCAGAGTTAGCTCACCAGGCTGTGATAGTCCAGGTACCTCTGGACCAGAGAGCTATGGGCAATTATTCCCATATCTTCGTGGTCCCCAAACCCTCGGGAAAATTCAGGTTGATCATCAACTTGAGGCCCCTCAATACTTGTCTCCTCCACAAGAGGTTTCGAATGGAGAGCATTTACAGCCTCAGGAGGCTATTATTGAGGGGCGTCTTTATGGTCACCATCGACCTTCGAGACGCGTACCTTCATGTGCCTATCTTTCCAGACCATCAAAGGTTTCTCAGGTTTGCCATCGCTTCCCCCTAGGGGGTGCAGCATTGGCAATTTGCTGCTCTTCCCTTTGGACTGGCCTCCAGTCCAAGGGTATTCACAAAGATCCTGGCAGAGGCGATCGCATTCCTGCACTTGCAAGGAATTGCAATAGTCCCCTATCTGGACGATCTGCTCCTGTACAATCAGGATCGAGATCTCCTCCTTGCGGACCTAACCACGGTCATGACCACCCTAGAGTCCTTAGGCTGGATCATCAACAAGGAGAAATCCTCGCTCATTCCCGAACAGAGGAAACCTTATCTAGGGTTTCTGATAGACTCCCTGGAAAGGAAGCTCTTTTTGCCAGAAGACAAGATCCGGGGTCTCATGGCCGTGGTCAGGTCAGTTTTGGAGGAGACAGACCACTCCTTCAGATTTATCATGAAGTTGTTGGGTCTGATGACTTCCAGCATCCCAGGAGTTCCGTGGGCTCAGCTCCATTCCAGACCCCTCCAATCCTTCCTTCTCTCCTCCTGGGACGGGAAAAGAGAGTCCCTAGACTCCAGGGTCAACATCCCAGAACCCGTGAAGGCTTCTTTGGGATGGTGGCTTCTCCCACAGAACCTGCAGTCGGGCCTCTTGTGGTTTCAGACCGATCCGGTCAGGGTTACCACAGACGCCAGCGCCTGGGGGTGGGGAGCCCACTTGGCCGAACTAAGGGCTCAGGGGTCCTGGAACCCAAGACAAAGGGGAGCCTCTTCAAATTACCGCGAGCTCTTAGCGGTAGGGGAGGCTCTAAGAGCGTTCGAGGAAAGAATCCTGGGCAGGGAGGTCCAGATTCTTTCCGACAACGCGACCGCAGTAGCCTTCCTCAACCACCAGGGAGGCACCAGGTCTCGCACCCTTTTAGCATTATCCCTGGAGATCCTGGGTTGGGCAGAACAGAGAGTCCTCTCGCTTTCAGCAGTACACCTGAAGGGGACCCTCAATTGGGAGGCAGACTTCCTAAGCCGCCGACCCATTCTTCAGGGGGAATGGGAACTAAATGTAGAAGTGTTCAACCTAATCTGCCAACACTTTGGCAGACCAGAGGTGGATCTCTTCGCTTGCAGAGCCAACAGGAAAGTGAAGAGGTTTTTCTCCCTTTCCCTGGAGCATGGGTCGGAAGGAGTGGATGCGTTGTCCCAGGCTTGGAACTTTCCCCTGGCCTATGCCTTCCCTCCTCTGAACATGCTTCCCAGAGTCCTACAGAAGCTGAGTCTGGCAGAGGGAAATTTGATTCTGATCGCACCTTGGTGGCCCAAGAGGACCTGGTTCCCTACCCTAGAACGCAGGTCAGTGTCTCCTCCCCTCCCTCTCCCAATCAGGAAGGATCTTCTTTATCAGGGTCCACTCTTTCATCCAGACCCAGGTTTCTTCAAGCTGACGGCCTGGTGCTTGAGAGGGGGTGCTTGAGGGAAAAGGGCTGTTCCGAGAGGGTCATTGATACCCTTCTGGCCAGCAGGAAAGAAGTCACAAGGCGCATCTATGCCAAACACTGGGGGGTTTTTTCTCGCTGGTGCTCGGCTAGACAGGTCTCCCAACAGGAGATTGCGGTCATCCTTGAGTTCCTCCAGGATGGGGTGGAGCAGGGTCTAGCCACAAGGACTCTTGGGGTCCAAGTGGCAGCCTTGTCTTATTTCTTAGACAGACGTCTGGCCTTAGATCCCCTGGTAAAAAGATTTCTTACAGCCAGAGACAGGTTGTCCCCATTGCGGTGTCCCAGAATCCCGCCCTGGGATCTGTCAATCGTACTAGACCAACTAACTAAGTCTCCGTTTGAGCCGATTGATAGCATCCCGATTAGACTACTAACCTTTAAGTTTGCCTTCCTTTTGGCAGTTACAACGGCCAAAAGGATAGGTGATATGCAGGCGCTCTCAATCAAAGAGCCGTTTTTTCGTTTATTTGAGGACAGGGTGGTCCTAAGTCCGGACCCCCTGTACCTCCCCAAGGTAGCGACCAAATTTCACAGGTCACAGGAGATTATTCTCCCGTCTTTTTGTTCAAACCCCCAGAATGAAAGGGAGGCTTCTTTTCACTGTCTGGACATTAGACGTAGTTTATTAGTTTATTTAGAGAGAGTCAAGGAATTTAGACACTCTACTCACTTGTTAATAAATTTTTCTGGTCAGAAAAAAGGTCAGCAGGCCTCTAGGGCCTCCATCTCTAGGTGGGTTAGACAGACCATCTCCTTAGCTTACGTAAAGGCTGGTAAAGCTGCTCCTAAAGTTACAGCTCACTCCACTCGGTCACTGGCAACCTCCTGGGCAGAAAGGGCAGGAGCTTCAGTGGAGCAAATTTGCAGAGCGGCGACGTGGTCAAGCCCGAACACATTTTTAAGACACTACAGAGTGGAACTTCTGTCACCACAGGACTTGTCGTTTGGCAGAAAAGTCCTTCAGGCAGTGGTCCCGCCCTAAGGTAGGCCTGAAGCTACTTGCTTCTCTCTCAGGGTGCCGTCCTGGAAGAACGAGGGAGAAATTGTCAGTTACTTAACGGTAGCTGGATTTCTACGATGTCTTACAGGACGGCAGGCCTACTTCCCACCCAGGTGATACATTGTTGGTTGTATTTATCTATGGTGTTTTTTCCGTGCACGGTTGGGTAATACTTATCTCAAACTGAGGAAGCACGGGAAGGGGCGGGGTTCTTAACCTCTTTTTTGATTGTGTTTCCTGTCAGGTGGAGCCAGTCATCTCTCAGGGTGCCGTCCTGTAAGACATCGTAGAAATCCAGCTACCGGTAAGTAACTGACAATTTTTTGGCCACCAGGCTATATTGGGGGCAAGAGATGTGGCTGCAACTGGGCACTCAAACTGGCTGACCAAGGCCCAGGAATATCTAATGGACACAAGCATTAGACTGAGCACCTAGAGCAGTGATGGCGAACCTTGGCACCCCAGATGTTTTGGAACTACATTTCCCATGATGCTCGGCTACACTGCAGAGTGCATGAGCATCATGGGAAATTGTAGTTCCAAAACATCTGGGGTGCCAAGGTTCACCATCAATGACCTAGAGACTGGCCATCTAACTAGCAGCATGATTTACAGCATGCAGACTTTACTGGGACTGTACTTGTGAAAGACTGGGCCCCAATGGTAGCCAGTTGAAGAACTAGGGCTAAAGATTGCCCACTCAGATAACCGCTTCACAAGAACTTTACCTATCATCCATAGTAAGAGGTACCGCTTTAGGGGGTCTTAAATTTTATCACTGCCCTTCATATAGAGTGCACTATAAAGTGGATATAGCCTACTGTTTACAGGGGAGTTATCACAGTTTTATTATTGCTATTACTATTTTCTAATGCCACTGCTTATTGCTAATTTTGTGGATTACCATGTTTACTCTTATTTAGCTGTATAGAACTCCCTTCTATGCTGCCATAACCTAGTGAACATTTTGTCTAGTGAACTGTAATCAGAGATGGCTATAGGCTGTGTGAGGCAAAACTTGACATGGGGCCCAACTCTCTCCTCCATGATGGGAAAAATAATTCAAGGACAAGAGCTCTTTTCCCCACAACCCTGGCCAGTGGTTGTGGGGGTCTGCACGCAGGGGGCTTATCGGAATCTGGAAACCCCATTTAACAAGGCGGCCCCCAGATCCTGCTGTTTAATAACTAAGGGGCAGGGGCCACCCGGAGATGTCACCTGATGAGCCCGCCCCCTTTGCAAAGTCATTGACTAAATGCATGCTAGGTCATTGACATCACAAGGGGTAGGGTCACCAATATTCACTGGTTGTTAGGGATGCTGGCGCCCCTGCTCCTGAATCAGGCCTCTTAACGCTGCGTGAGCACAGCAGCGTTAAGTTCCCCTGTCCCTCAAAACTGGGGTAATGCATTGGGTAAGTTAGGTGGCCGCAAGGCCTCTATGAGTGCGAGGCCTTAGGTGACCGCTTAATTTAAGAGCCACCTCTGACTGTAATTGAACTATTCCTTTACATCATATGTGTCAAACACAAGGCCCGCAGGTCAAATCTGACCCCACCTCAAACCTCTCCTCCAGCTCTGCTTCAACTTTCTCCTGGGAACAGCACAAGGTAAGGGGATGCACTGTGATGTAAGGGGTTGGGGGATTTCTCAAACAGAACACCATGACAGAACCATGTTCTGCTTAAAGTGGGGTTCTGACCACAATGAGCATGTTTTCAAAGTATGTCCTTTCATGATTCATTTTTATGTTATAAATCAGGTCACTTACTATTTGAAAATCCGCCTCCTGCACCGCAGCGTTTTTCTAAAAGGATAGTTTAGTTTTTTTAGGTCTAGAACAGGGGTCTCCAAACTTTCTTAGCAAAGGGCCAGTTCACTGTCCTTCAGACTTTAGGGGGGCCGGACTGTGGCCAGTGGGTGAAAACAATGCCCCATCTTTGGCATTAGGGGAAGAAACAGTTGGCGACAGTGGGAGGAAGAGTGCCCCATTGTTGGTGACAGTGGGAGGTTTAGTGGTCCCATTGTTGGTGACAGTGGGAGATTTTATGGTCCCATTGTTGGTGACAGTGGAGGTTTTATGGTCCCATTTTTGGTGACAGAGAGAGGGATTTATGGGCCCCATTGTTGGTGACAGTGGGAGGATTTATGGCCCCATTGTTGGTGACAGTGGGGAGGTTTTATGGTCCCATTGAGTAAAAATGTCTAATGCGCTACTGTGAGTAAACAAGTGAAGTGCTGGGATAATATCAGTGAGTCAAAGGCTGCTGAATCTAAAGTGTCCACAAATACACAAAGGAATAAAAATAAATAATGATGATTAGCGCTTCAGACAAGTGATAAGTATGCACTATACCTGGAACAGAGCATGTAATCAATAGACCATGGAATATAAACAGTGATGACTATAAATGGTGGTAAAATAACCTAAACAATGAATATAGTGAATGACGTCCTAAACGTCAGGTGCATACATGTGCTGATGTGCATAAAAAACAGCAATAAATGATCTATGTATGAACAGTCTCTTAGACAGCCAGATGGAGTATGGGATGATGGACGGATGAGTTCTTCTCTCTAATAATAATGTGGCATGAGATTTCCACAGAGGTGATGTAGTTCCCTTACCTTGAGGGTGCTATATATCAGCATATAGTATGATCCTCCAGGCTTCAGGCTCCGGTTTATTCCCAAAGTTCCTTATATCTGCCAGGTGCTGCTGGGATGATCCAAGCTCGGCAATCCACATGGGGGGATGCAGTGCGGGAAAGAAGAGAAAAAGAACGGATGCCTCCAATGGTGTAGTAGGTGAAGCAGGATGTTTTAATTATAAAAACGTTGGTACAAGTAGTACATAAAAATAATAACAAATTGCGGCAACGGAACGATTGTTTGCCGCCTGGTGTTTGTTGGCCTCCGGCTGGTATGGATGTCACGTGGTCTCGACTCCCTACGGCGTTGCGTCACGTGACTTCATCAGGGGAACTCTATTGGCTGTCGGGACCATGCTTAATTATACGTGATACCGGATGTAAACAAGCCGCCATTTTCTTGAAGTCCTACATTCGGACATCATTATCTATAGTGGGGCCGTTTTGAGACATAACAGAAATTGAATTCAGCTGCGAATCTAAGTATCGGAGGCTCATTATAAAAGTACATATAAAACGTGAATATAAGAAACATATTCCTAATGGACATATGTATTGAAGGGTGGAATTCCCTTTTAGTAAAATCTTTTCTAAAATCACAGGGATAAATATATGTGACCAATATAAATATATCCCACTGAATCAACTGTGTGCTGATCAGTGTATAGGTACTGGTGCAATGGGCAGGAACCTCAAACGGGTTATATACGTGCATATGTGTATAAATACACTAAATGTTATATGTTTAACGTATAGGTGACTGGGGAGGGGGTGGTTATGTCCATGGGTTTGGTTGGTCCGTACCACCGACATTTCCAAGCCCGAGGTCATCAAGCTCAATATAAGGCAACAATTTTTTATGTGGATGAATATTGAATCACATACATCCCACATACCACTGAAGATAATTAATATTAAAAGTAGTTTAAAATGTTATTGAAGATATTAAAGATATTAAAAATTATTTAAAAAACAATTCAAATCAAAGTCCACATTCATACCTCCTGGTGTCAGTGTATTGAGAGTATGAATCCAGCGTGATTCTTTCTGGCTAATTGTGCGTACTTTATGACTGCCTCTCCAGGACGCTTTGAACTTCTCAATACCCCAAAATTGCAATGTGGTGGGATCTTCATTGTGCACCTTCGCAAAGTGACGTGATACGCTGTGTTTAGTGTGGCCGTGGGCTATATTGCGTATATGTTCTTCAATTCTTAATTTTAATTTTCTTTTTGTCCTACCCACATATTGCAACTTACAGTCACATTGGAGTACGTAGATTACTCCTTCAGTATGGCATCCGATGAAGTCTTTAATTTCATGCGTGCGACCTGTGTTGGTGCCTATGAATTCTGATCTTTTCCCTTGGAACAGCTTTGCGTGCCTGCAGGCAAAGCAGTTCCTGCAGGGGTAGAATCCTTTTCCATTGAAAAAGGAAAACATTGGTTTAGGGGGTGGGGCAATCACCGATTTCACCAATATGTCCCTAAGGGTAGGGGCTCTTTTATAAATAATTTTTGGTTTAATGGGGAGTATTGTTTTAAGATCTTTGTCGCTGAGTAATATGTGCCAGTGTCGTTGTATAAGTTTGTTGAGGTCTCTATGTTGGACATTATAGTCCAATATAATACTAGGCACTACATCTTTAAGTTGTCCTTGTTCTTTTTCTTGTTTTCCAACAAACTTAAAGATGTAGTGCCTAGTATTATATTGGACTATAATGTCCAACATAGAGACCTCAACAAACTTATACAACGACATATAACATTTAGTGTATTTATACACATATGCACGTATATAACCCGTTTGAGGTTCCTGCCCATTGCACCAGTACCTATACACTGATCAGCACACAGTTGATTCAGTGGGATATATTTATATTGGTCACATATATTTATCCCTGTGATTTTAGAAAAGATTTTACTAAAAGGGAATTCCACCCTTCAATACATATGTCCATTAGGAATATGTTTCTTATATTCACGTTTTATATGTACTTTTATAATGAGCCTCCGATACTTAGATTCGCAGCTGAATTCAATTTCTGTTATGTCTCAAAATGGCCCCACTATAGATAATGATGTCCGAATGTAGGACTTCAAGAAAATGGCGGCTTGTTTACATCCGGTATCACGTATACTTAAATGGTCCGACAGCCAATAGAGTTTCCTGATGAAGTCACGTGACCCGTGACGTAACGCCGTAGGGAGTCGAGACCACGTGACATCCATACCAGCCGGAGGCCAACAAACACCAGGCGGCAAACGATCGTTTCGTTGCCGCAATTTGTTATTATTTTTATGTACTACTTGTACCAACGTTTTTATCATTAAAACATCCTGCTTCACCTACTACACCATTGGAGGCATCCGTTCTTTTTCTCTTCTTTCCCGCACTGCATCCCCCCATGTGGATTGCCGAGCTTGGATCATCCCAGCAGCACTTGGCAGATATAAGGAACTTTGGGAATAAACCGGAGCCTGAAGCCTGGAGGATCATACTATATGCTGATATATAGCACCCTCAAGGTAAGGGAACTACATCACCCCTGTGGAAATCTCATGCCCCATTATTATTAGAGAGAAGAACTCATCCGTCCATCATCCCATACTCCATCTGGCTGTCTAAGAGACTGTTCATACATAGATCATTTATTGCTGTTTTTTATGCACATCAGCACATGTATGCACCTGACGTTTAGGACGTCATTCACTATATTCATTGTTTAGGTTATTTTACCACCATTTATAGTCATCACTGTTTATATTCCATGGTCTATTGATTACATGCTCTGTTCCAGGTATAGTGCATACTTATCACTCGTCTGAAGCACTAATCATCATTATTTATTTTTATTCCTTTGTGTATTTGTGGACACTTTAGATTCAGCAGCCTTTGACTCACTGATATTATCCCAGCACTTCACTTGTTTACTCACAGTAGCGCATTAGACATTTTTACTAATTTTCACTATTACACACACACAACCACTTTTGCTGCCAGGATGGATGTTTTCACTTTCATAGAGAACAGAAGTGTTAACCTGGAAGAGGTGTTTCATGCACACACTAAGACACCTGGCACAGATCTAGACAGCATCATTAGAAAATTGGGTCATCTCATGGAGAAAAAAGTATCTCTTTGGTGGGACATCCATACATTTGACCAATATGTCAAAGATAACATAGCACCCAGGAGAGTTAGATGGGATATGCCACCTAATGACAGACTAGATGACAAAGAGTCACTAGACGAATGGTTTGAGTTCTTTAATAACAAAAGTGTGGAAGGGGTGAAGTTTTTATTAAAAAGGAAACAAAAGAAACTAAGAATAGTACAACAACAAATTGAAGATATTAAACCCAAACTGGATCCACTGAAAAATTCCAGTGACTTTCAGAAATTAGCCACATTATTAAACACAAACTTAGTGGCAAAAGATCTGGAAGTGCAACAGCGCAAAATTAAAAAATTCCAAAGGGACGTATCGGATTACAAAACCGACCAGGTGTTTAAGTGGCAACATAAGACAGAATCAGCGCAGTCGAGCTCTACACAATCCACTCCGATAAGAGAAGTAAGGATCCAAGATCCAACAGCATCACAGATGCGACCTCCACCAAGGTGGGAGGAACAAGGAGGCCATAGGGATAACACCAGGCCACAATATGACCATCAGTACAATGGACAGTATACATACCATACACCTAAAAAACAATGGAAGAAACCGTTTAAAAAGCACTTTAAGAAATCTCACAACAATGGACGACCCAATAATGCGCAACATAATGAAAGAAACCCAAGAGACTACAGAGGACCCCCTCCTCCACCACAAGAATCACATGGAGGATATAATAGGGGTCCCCCTCCCCCACACAATAACGATCACTATGATAATTACAATAGAGGACCCCCACAGGGTCAAGAATACCACGGAGGACAATATCGAACTCTGATCAAGACCTACAACAGATTTGAACCCATTAGAGGGTTTTAAGAGCCACATTATGAAGATACACAATCAGGCTATGATCCATATTACTATACAGCACCACGGTCCTCTTTTTTAGACAGGGAAAGGAGGGAACATTCCCCACAAAGACCCACGCAGGACCCTTACAGCTCACCCAGGAGAAGGGCACAAGACATGGCAACAAGACCAAGCCCAGAAATAAGAGAGGGAATAGAGCAGGAAAGGGACAACAAAAGAAAAAGAAAAGACGAGGAGAAAACGTGGTAAATCTTACGTCCATTCAACTAACGACTGAAGAACTGGCTGTTCTAGATAGAGGATTAAAACATGCACCAAAAATCTCAACAAATTCGACACTTATATTGGAATTCGCAAATACATAAGAAAACTCAATATGAAAAAATATTTTCTCAATGACAAATTTTCACACCCTACACAAGAACAGTCTAACAATCACCCATTGCACAGTACATTACGGAATAACTCCACGTTTAACCCTCAGGTGTCGGATAACCAACATATAGAGGTCTTCAAGAGACTAGTTCTCGAAGACCTAGAAACCTTGGAAGTCAAAAAGAGATTTGACCCGATACACATTAAGAAGGGAATTAAACAACTTACAGAAAGGAATGACATCGTTATCCGTCCAGCAGACAAAGGGGGGGCCATAGTAATCCAGACAAAAGAGCAATATTTGGGAGAAATAGATCGACAATTATCAGATAAAGATACCTATATCAAGTTAGTAGGATACCCTACTAACACATACAAAAAGGAACTGAAATTAGTAGTGAATTTAGGAGTAAAGAAAAACATCTTGAATACAAGAGAGGCAAAGTACCTTATACCGGAATGTTGCAGGATCCCAATAATCTATACGGTGCCTAAAATACATAAAACAAAAGTCAACCCTCCTGGACGACCCATCGTTAATGGTATTGAATCCTTAACGTCCAGGATGGGTCAATATATTGATTTCTTCATTCAACCAGCGGTACAGAACACACAAGCTTATTTAAAAGACACCAAGCATATTCTCCAACTTCTGGATACAGTTACAGTACAGGAAGGATGCACTATACTTGCCACAGCAGACGTTGCATCGCTATATACGATAGTAGGTCACCATGATGCATGTTATGCCACCAAATGGTTATTACGCACACATAGTAACATGATTTGCAAACAGCGTAAATACCTTATCAAATGTCTAGAGTTCTGCTTTAAATTCAATTATTTTTGGCATGACCAGACTTATTACAAACAAGCCATAGGCATCGCTATGGGCGCCAAGTTTGCTCCCAGCATAGCAAACGCCTTTATGGCCCAATGGGAAGAAATGGCGGTCTATGCCCACATGCCGGAAGAACTCGTACTGTACAAAAGGTACATAGATGATGTCATCATTCTATGGAATGGCAATAAAGAAAGTTTGGAAGAACACATGAGCAGTTTGAACAATAATGAGAAAAATATCGAATTAATCTGGAAGATTGACGAAAAAACGGTTGACTTTTTAGATTTAAGTATTACATTGGAAGGCAACAAAATTACCACCAAAACGTATTTCAAGACAGTAGACACCAACAGCTATCTGTCAGTTGATAGTTGCCATTTTAAACCATGGCTCTACAACATACCGAAAGGCCAACTCATTAGACTAAAAATAAACTGCACGAAGGAGGAGGACTTCAAAGAGCAGGCCAAGTTTATTGGGAAAAGATTAGAAGAAAAAGGTTATGAAGTATCCTGGATAGAAGAACAAATTCGGAATGTACAACACCTCGACAGAATACCCATGTTGGAAAACAAGAAAAAGAACAAAGAAAAACTTAAAGATGTAGTGCCTAGTATTATATTGGACTATAATGTCCAACATAGAGACCTCAACAAACTTATACAACGACACTGGCACATATTACTCAGCGACAAAGATCTTAAAACAATACTCCCCATTAAACCAAAAATTATTTATAAAAGAGCCCCTACCCTTAGGGACATATTGGTGAAATCGGTGATTGCCCCACCCCCTAAACCAATGTTTTCCTTTTTCAATGGAAAAGGATTCTACCCCTGCAGGAACTGCTTTGCCTGCAGGCACGCAAAGCTGTTCCAAGGGAAAAGATCAGAATTCATAGGCACCAACACAGGTCGCACGCATGAAATTAAAGACTTCATCGGATGCCATACTGAAGGAGTAATCTACGTACTCCAATGTGACTGTAAGTTGCAATATGTGGGTAGGACAAAAAGAAAATTAAAATTAAGAATTGAAGAACATATACGCAATATAGCCCACGGCCACACAGCGTATCACGTCACTTTGCGAAGGTGCACAATGAAGATCCCACCACATTGCAATTTTGGGGTATTGAGAAGTTCAAAGCGTCCTGGAGAGGCAGTCATAAAGTACGCACAATTAGCCAGAAAGAATCACGCTGGATTCATACTCTCAATACACTGACACCAGGAGGTATGAATGTGGACTTTGATTTGAATTGTTTTTTAAATAATTTTTAATATCTTTAATATCTTCAATAACATTTTAAACTACTTTTAATATTATATTATCTTCAGTGGTATGTGGGATGTATGTGATTCAATATTCATCCACATAAAAAATTGTTGCCTTATATTGAGCTTGATGACCTCGGGCTTGGGAAGATGTCGGTGGTACGGACCAAACCCATGGACATAACCACCCCCTCCCCAGTCACCTATACGTTAAACATATAACATTTAGTGTATTTATACACATATGCACGTATATAACCCGTTTGAGGTTCCTGCCCATTGCACCAGTACCTATACACTGATCAGCACACAGTTGATTCAGTGGGATATATTTATATTGGTCACATATATTTATCCCTGTGATTTTAGAAAAGATTTTTACTAAAAGGGAATTCCACCCTTCAATACATATGTCCATTAGGAATATGTTTCTTATATTCACGTTTTATATGTACTTTTATAATGAGCCTCCGATACTTAGATTCGCAGCTGAATTCAATTTCTGTTATGTCTCAAAACGGCCCCACTATAGATAATGATGTCCGAATGTAGGACTTCAAGAAAATGGCGGCTTGTTTACATCCGATATCACGTATAATTAAGCATGGTCCCGACAGCCAATAGAGTTCCCCTGATGAAGTCACGTGACCCGTGACGTAACGCCGTAGGGAGTCGAGACCACGTGACATCCATACCAGCGCTGATATATAGCACCCTCAAGGTAAGGGAACTACATCACCTCTGTGGAAATCTCATGCCACATTATTATTAGAGAGAAGAACTCATCCGTCCATCATCCCATACTCCATCTGGCTGTCTAAGAGACTGTTCATACATAGATCATTTATTGCTGTTTTTTATGCACATCAGCACATGTATGCACCTGACGTTTAGGACGTGATTCACTATATTCATTGTTTAGGTTATTTTACCACCATTTATAGTCATCACTGTTTATATTCCATGGTCTATTGATTACATGCTCTGTTCCAGGTATAGTGCATACTTATCACTCGTCTGAAGCGCTAATCATCATTATTTTTTTTTATGGTCCCATTGTTGGTGACAGTGGGAGGATCTAGGCCCCATTGTTGGTGACAGTGGGAGGATCTATGCCCCATTGTTCGTGACAGTGGGAGGATTTATGGGCCCCATTGTTGGTGACAGTGGGAGGTTTTATGGGCCCCATTGTTGGTGACAGTGGGAGGATGTATTGGCCCCATTGTTGGTGACAGTGGGAGGGTTTATGGGCCCCATTGTTGGTGACAGTGGGATGATTTATGGGTCCCATTGTTGGTGACAGTGGGAGGATTTATGGGCACCATTGATGGTGACAGTGGGAGGATCTAGGCCTCATTGTTGGCGACAGTGGGAGGATCTAGGCCCCATTGTTGGTGACAGTGGATCTAGGCCCCATTGTTGGTGGCAGTAGAAAGAGCCTCAAGGGCCAGATACAAGCAAGCAAAGGGCCGCATCTGGCCCCAGGGCCACAGTTTGGAAACCACTGGTCTAGAAAAAACTTTTTTCAACCTGTTTATTGTTAAGCCGGCCTTGCCTACACACGATCGTGAAAAAAAAAAAGCTCTAGCAAAGCGCGGTGACGTACAACACTATAAAGGGGAAGTTCCATTCGGATGGCGCCACCCTTGGGGCTGATTTTGCTGATTTTGTGTTAGTAAAACATCGGTGAGATTTGATTCACGCTTTTCAGTCTGTTACAATGTGATGAATGTGCTATCCCCATTACGAATGCCAGTTTTACCAAAACGAGCGCTCCCATCTCATAACTTGCTTCTGAGCGTGCGTGTTCTTTTCAAGTTGTTAAAGCCCACACCGGCCAATTTTTTACGACGTTAAACGGTTAAAAACGTTAAGTGTGTTCCCACTGACATGACAAAGATCACTGTTCCCGATGACAGGAAACAGTAGATCCCTGTCATGTCACTAGGCAAAACACCGCTATCGTGCTTTTGCGGACTGAGTTTGCGCAGTGGTTGTGGGGGTCTGCGGACAGGAGGGCTTATCGGAATCCCGCCTCCCCCTCATAAATGAGTATCGGTACATAGTTCCCCTACCTATTCACCAAAGAAAATGAATAAAGACACAATACAAGTTTTTGACAATTCCTTTATTTTAAAAAAAATCTAAAAATGGCTCCCGAAGTAGATCCATCGTCAATCACGCCGCCTACTGCCAGACACGAAAAAGAAGAAAAAAAACCTCCGGCCTTGTTGAAGGCTCCCCGCTGATCTGTTGTAATAACTTTGAATATCTAGACTTGGCAATACTTGCCCACTTTTCTTTGCAGAACTGCTCAAGTTCAGCTACATTTGATGGTGACAGTTTGTGAACTGCAGTCTTCAAGTCATTCCACAGATTTTCAATGGGGTTTAAGTCTTGGCTCTGACTAAGCCATGCAAAGACATTCACACCTTTCTCCTTCGACCACTGTGTGGTCATTTTTGCTGTGTGCTTTGGGTGACTGTCATGTTGGAAGGTAAACCTTCTTCCCATTGACAACTTTCTGGCAGAGGGCAGCAGTTTTCCTCAAGAATTTTACGGTATTTTTCCCCATGCATTCTTCTTCTATCCTGACAAGTGCTCCAATCCCTTCTGTGGAGTAACACCCCAATAAAATAATATTACTACCTCCATGCTTTACTAAAGGAATGTTTTTATTTGGATGGTGATCTGTACTGGATTTCCGCCAGACATATCGTTTGGTGTTGAGGCCAAATCGTTTAATTTTAACCACTTATGGACCGTCCGCTGTCATACATTGGTATTTTGAAGATGAATATTGTTATGGCAGCAGCTAGCTACCGTAACCCCGGTATCCTCTTCTTCAGCGGGCGGATAAGATAAAAGTGGTCTCAGCGGTGGATTTACCGCAGAATCACTTCAATTGGTGGCGGGAGAAGGCCCCTCCTTCATGCTCAGGTGCCCTCTGCCATTTACTGTTTGACCCCAGATCTCATATTTAAGAGGTCCTGTCATGCTTTCTTCCTATTACAAGGGATGTTTACATCAATTGTAATAGGAATAAAAGTGACACATTTTTTTTTTTTAAAAGAATAGTGTAAAAAACAAAAAGGAAAATAAATAAGAAGCGTGCAGAAGCGAACTCATAGGTGAGTAGTACCTGCATATGAAAATATGATATGTGTTAAAACCACACATGTGAGGTATTGTTGCGATCATGAGAGCAAGAGCAATAATTCTAGCCCTAGACCTCCTCTGTAACTCAAAACATTATCAAAAAAAAGCAAAACGGCAACCTGTACAATTATTTCAACATGGCATATGAAGATTTTTCAGTGTAAAAGTTTGTCACCATTCCACAAGTGGGCGCAACTTTGAAGCATGACATGTTGGGTATCAATTTACTCAGCGTGACATCATCTTTCACAATATTAAAAAATAAAACTTTCCTGACACAGCATGACAGCATATACGTATGGGAAGGCTCCGCCCCCCTGCCCAATCAGGACCGGTTATACTATAAAAGTAGGTCTCCTCCCCTATACCCGCATTCTCTGTTTTTACCTTCACTGCTACAGGCGGTTATACTACTGCTAAAGAAAGCAGGAATTTTTATTTTTCCCTCACCTGGCCGGACACTTCCCGCCAAGCCGCACAGGTTCAAAGCCTCTCCTGTGACGAAGCTCCCCGCTGTACAGGCAGGCCTGAACGCCTAATGGGGGAGGCCTCACCCCAGCAGGATCCAGGAGGATGAGGGTGAAGGCATATGGTCTCTAGGGATTGCTCATTTATCATGACGCCATGTATGGACATTCATTGGACTTTGGACATGAAGCATGCAGGTGGTAAGGCACCACATGGTGCACACAATTCTATTCAGTTACTGCTGCAAGTATAGGCAAGGATGTGGTTAACTTGCATTACTGAAGGGCTGTGGTTGTGTCTGCAATACTGCTAATGATGATAGCAGGTGCTGTGCTGGGCTGAAGCCTTCCATTTTAACTGAATAAGCCTGGCTCTACAGTCTTGATTTATTTCCTGCAGGTTTGTGGTTAATTTGCATTTCTGAAAAGCATATATCACACATATGAATGTAACTGGATGTCTGTAGTGTCACTCTGTTTACTAATATTAAACAGGCTATAGGATGTGTTTGCAGCATTGCTGAAGTTTGAACTGATATCAGGTGATACTGAGAGCCCTTTCATTTAATGCAGGGATTGGGCCTGCAGTGTGGGCTCACTGTGTATTGAAGATTGGTCTCCTCCTTTCTGGTCTATATGTCTAAGTAGGTTTAACGTGCTAGTGCTAATGTCATAGGATCGTTAATTTCTGTGATTACATTAACTCCACACTAGGTAAGGCTGTGATATGTTTACTTCTATGCATTTACATGTTGACCTGGGTGCTAAAATGTCAGGATCTGTTTAGTCACACTCCTTAGTACTGGTTAGCAATAGGTAATTGCTTGTGTTATTTGGGGTACCCCACTGAAAGATATGGGGTTTGTAGTGGTTGCTATTTATGGGAAAATAATCCCAGGCATCTGTGAACCAGTAGCAATCGGCCTTCCTAGAGACCAGCAACTTTGAATAAAGGTGAGGGCAGGTAGGTATATGCTATATCCTAAAAAAGAGTGCACATTATGGGCATAATGAGTGTACATCTCAAGCCCTCAACACCAAACACCAGTCTACCTGCTTCTGCGACAAGGGACAGATCCTCTTCAACCCTGAAAAAACCCCACTATGTAGCAACTGCCAGAAATCGCTACAGGAATCATAGTGGTCGGGTGTAACTGGTGTGACGGCCAGAATGCAAAACAAGGTTGCAGGCCAAGGACAGTGACAAAGGGGCAGAGACTGAGAAGGCCTACAGTCACTAATGGTTCCATACCAAGCCTAATCAAACAACCGTGCTTGTTTAAAGGCAACCTCTACCTGAGCTTGCTTATGGAAAATCGCTCTGACTAGTTGGCAGATCAGAAGCAAGAGACGGCGACTTTAACCCCGTCCAAACTGACTGTGTGGGACTCAGGTACTAAGCTATTCAAGCAAAATCAGCTAAAGGGTACCTCTGCCTCTAGAGCATGAATGAATGAAAACTTATATAGCGCGGCACATGCGAACTAAAATCGCCTCTGGCGCTTGTTGTTCCTGTCTCCTTTGGTGTCAAAGAGCAGCCAGCCAAACAGGCTTCAGCAGATTAACCAAGGGTACCATTCTTCCAAACAGAGGAAACAATATCCTTGCAAAGACCCTGTGACAGCAAGATTCATGCAGAGGCTATAGATTGAGGGTTAATGTACATGACAAAGTATAATTACCTAGGCGGTGTTCTGTTACTGTGTACAAGTGATTGTGTGAACTGTACTGTACGATGTGTTTGCAACATGTCTGTTGTTGTTTTAATAAGCGCTTTTCTGATAAAAAAAAAAAAAAAAAAAGATTCATACTACTGTTAAGTAGTGTTGTTGTCACCTGCGATGAGGCAGGATGGAAGCTGAGCTCTGGTCAGTGATAAGCTCTCTATGGCAGATCCTAGATTGAAAGGGAATAGCCAATGATGCAGTTCAGTCACTGCGGATCCAAGACTGTATGCTGTTTCTCCAGAAATCGTTGTGGCCAGTGAACCCTTATGGCCCCTCCCACAAGTGAACACATGCCGCTTTAGTCAGAGTGGTGACTGTTCAAGTCGGATCTGGCAATATCTAGAAGGAAAATTAATTCCTTATGTTAATCACCAAAAACCAGAGGATAGCCAAAAGATTGACAAGTTAAACGTGGGAGAACTATGGCGGAGAATAAAGAAGCGATAATCTTTATTAGCCTAAACCCAAGTCGCCCAATAGGGTCAGCTGACAGTTGGATGTAAATTTCAGCGAAGGTTCCATGAGTCCTGAGCATTAGGAAGCCAATGGAATTGTTTCATTCCTCTACCTATTCATTGCATTCCCTTCATGATGCGCAAGGGCTATGATTACATGGGCGTTGGTCCAGAAGGATGGCATAGGCCATCGTGGCAATTAATCTCTCCAGTCAGTAAAGCCTGACCTCCACAAATCCTACTCCAGGATTTTCAAGGAGTATTGTTCATAGCAGTGCGGCGACTTCAAAGTAGTCCCTACACTACGTTTGAACCCACTGTGGTCTAATTGGGGGCCGTGAGCGTTAAGAATACATAGGCATTGATTCAAGACGCATAGGAATCGCAGTAAAATCGCACAATTTTATGCCGTAATACTGGAAACCTAGTCCATTAAGCCCAACCTGGTGGTGCGATAGGGGTAGTTACCTTGGTATACCCTGTATGTTGTGGTCGTTCAGGCCGACTTGCGGGCTCAAGGACTACTGGTAAGTCTTGTTGAACAGCAAAGTAAATAACTTTATAGCGCTGACAAATGCGAACCGAATCGCCTCAAGGCGCTTTGTATCCAGAGTCGTGCTGATCCTTCAGAAGAGTTGTGGCACAATGGCTTCCAAGTTCTGGGAAAGGTCCCAGTACAGACTCTAATCAAGTCGGGAGGAGCCATCATCGAGAGACAAACTAGTCTCATTGCAGTAATCACCTACTGAAGGGTAATTTTGAATGGGGAAAAAGTTAATGAACAAAATTAAGTTACACTCAGAAACAGTGTAAGTATCCCATTTGAAGAGATGCTCTTTCCTATTGGTTGCATCCCACGATCGGAAAAGCGATAAAGTACCCTGTAATAACCCTTGTGGTCCGAAGGGGGCCCAAGCAGGGTTGACAACTGTATTGACCTCAGTAAAGAGAGACTTACTTCCCACGTGGGAAACGATGACTCCACAGAGGAGAAAAGTCCCAGATTGGGGAGGTAGCTAAGCTAATCTTTCAGCATACCAATCATCACAAGTTGTCACTCGTGGGGTAGGCATGCCAATGAAGGACAAAGTGTCCAAAACCTAGAGCTACAGCGGTCGCAGACTAAAGTCTTTCGTAAACACAACAGAGGGAGCCTCAACTATGCTGAAAGGACTCGGCAAAATGGGGAAGGCCTAGCCTCGCTGGCAAGACGGAATGCAAAACTAGTCAACTTCTGTCAGAGGTATCTCCCAGCATGTTAGGGTTTTCTAGAACTTACAGCCAGAGGGCGTAAGATACAAAAGCCGTTGGATGACAAGGGACAGTCTCAAATGAAAGGCAGTCAAGGGATCGGCAACGAGCAAGACTATCAAGTTATTGGGTCTGACCATAACCTGGGTGGCTTCCCAGAGGTGTAAGCAGATAAACTAAGGACAGCCAGCTGGGTTGGCAGATTAGCCAATACGTATATATTCAACAAACCTAAGAGTCTCCAGGAGGCCTATCCGGATTTGCAGCCGTTCGGTGGTGATGACGATAATTACCCTGTAGCTTGCAGGCAATGTTGCCCACGGGTACAGTCTCCGATCCGAAAACTCCCTATTCTCCTTCCTGAGATTCAACACCTCATACAGCATGCCAATGGTATCTTCCAAATTCATACAAATTATATCTATATACAGGAGACCAAGATGTGGAGGTCTCACCGTTAGTGTTGGAAATCTAATGGAGGTCAGAGTGTCTACTCCAGACTTCAAATACCTTAGCTAAGAGAAGAACCGACAGAATTTAAAGGATGGAATTCTCTGTTCCTTACTGGAAGGAATGAATTGTATACAGGAGAGCCTAGAGACGGCATGAAAGGATACTGAAACAGTCGTATCTATTCTTCACTCTCTGGGTTGCATATCCCAGCAATCAAGTCCGAAAGACCTAGGCAGGTCATTGTTTCCCCCATGGGGTCTTCCAAATAGTGGGAGACACATTATCTCACTCTCCATTTAGAGGGACAAAACATCCCAAATATGGCCAGGAACATGGGAATAAGTATTCCTTTTGGCAAATACAGTATGTAAAGTAGATCTAGAAGAATCTCAAACATCCAAGTGTCATACCATAAACTTCCTTGTGGCTGAAATGATCAGGCAAAATGGCTCTAGTCTCTTCCTCAACACTATACAAAGGTTGGTATCGTGGCAGCCTGAGTTAGAACATCATCATCCTTTTGGCAGATCCAAACGGAAGTGTTTGAAGTTCCACAAACTTGGAAAAGAGATTCAAGGTTGAAGAGACATAGAATTGGCCCTTCTTCTTCTAGGAGAAAAATGATAAACTCATCAGGCTTAATGGCGTCGGAAAAGGACAATCCCGCTGTCCAACGAAGACCATCGCAGTTGTACAGATACAATTAGTCAAAACCTAGATGGAGAGGACAAGTCCATCTGATGAGGGCAGAGACAGCTCCTCCAAGCTGGTGATGCATCCATTGACGGAACTCCAAAATAGTTCCTCCAGAGTTAATATCTAAACTACAACCTGGTCTACATTCCACATGTTGGGGGTCCATTCTGGCGGACCCAGCAGTTGTAACTACAATACATCTCAGTCGTTAGAGAGGATAGATCTAATCCTCTTAAACACTTGAGCAGTACCCACCCTTATTGCCTGGTGATTCTGTACATCCCATACGTATATGCTGTCATGCTGTGTCAGGAAAAGGGAAAATTTTATACTTACCTAACGGTAATTTTCCTTTCCTGATGCAAGCATGACAGCATATAGGTCCCTCCCTTTAAAAAAAAAATAAATAAAAAATACAGAGGTCTGAAACAGTTAAGTAGGGCCTTCCGCAGTGATAATAAATTACGAGAATGCGGGTATAGGGGAGGAGACCTACTTTTATAGTATAACCGGTCCTGATTGGGCAGGGGGGCGGAGCCTTCCCATACGTATATGCTGTCATGCTTGCATCAGGAAAGGAAAATTACCGTTAGGTAAGTATAAAATTTTCCCTTTTACTGCTGTCTTTTTTTTTTTTTATTCAAAAAAGTGTATTTTTTCCAAAAAAAGTGTGCTTGTAAGACCGCTGCACAAATATGGTGTGACAGAAAGTATTGCCACGACTGCCATTGTATTTTCTAGGGTGTTCTAAATAATTTTCAAGCAAAAAAAAAAAAAGATTTTAACTTTTATACAACAAGTTTAAAAAATAGTCTCGGGGCTGAAGTGGTTAGTCTCATTTGACCACCATAAAACGCACCTTGAAGATTCTGAGACCACGTGGAAAAAGGTGTTCTTTTGTTTTCGTAAAAGTTATTGTATTATGAAGAAGATCAGGCTGGTCAAATCACTTGTGTTGTGAAGGTTATTTTACTTACCTTGTCCGTCATAAAAAAAAGCAGAAATTAAGTATAAAAAAAAGCCAGATGTTTTAATAAAAGATAACTAGGAATGCATGTATGAAAGACGTTCAGTACTGTTTATTCCATTTTCTACCTATTATTACTGCAAGAACTGTTGTTTGATCTCATGAGCTTTAACATTAAACAAAAAAAAGTCTCTTTCTATTGGTGTTTGTGTTACTAGGCGACCAGTTGTTCCCAGCAGATATACAACAGCAAAGATCAAATTATCATCAGGGACAGAAATTGTAAACATTACTTTTGTATACAATAATGAAGATTATTTTGTTGCCAAACATAGTCACAATGTATTAACCACTTCAATACCGAGCATTTTCACCCTCTTCCTGCCCAGGCCAATTTTCAGCTTTCAGCACTGTCACGGTTTAAATGACAATTGCGCGGTCGTGCGAAGTGGCTTTCAAACAAAATTTACGTCCTTTTTTTCCCACAACTTTCTTTTGGTGGTATTTCATCATCCCTGCGGTTTTTATTTTTTGTGCTATAAACAAAAAGACTGACAATTTAAAAAAAAAAAAAAATATGTTTTACTTTTTGCTATAATAAATATCACAATTAAAAAAAAAAAAAAATGTTTTTCTCAGTTTAGGTCCATATGTATTTCTCTATGTTTTCTCTATGTGATTGGTTTGCGCAAAAGTTATAGCGCCTACAAAATAGGGGATAGATTTATATATATATTTTTTCTAGTAATGGTGGTTATCTGCGATTTTTGTCAGGACTGCGATATTGCAGGGGACAGATCGGACACCTTTGACACAATTTTGGGACCATTCACATTTATACAGCGAACAGTACTATAAATGTGCACTGATTACTGTATAAATGTGACTGGCAAGTGGTGGGGTTAACACTAGGGGCGATCAAGGAGTTAAATGTGTTCCCTGGGAGTGATTCTTACTGTGGGGGAAGGGGGACTGAATGGGGGAGGGAACCGATCAGCTTATGTACAAAGGACACACCATGGGTCTCCTCTCCCTGACAGGATGTGGATCTCTGTGTTTACACACAGAGATCCACATCCCTGGGTCTGTAAATGCAGATCGCGGGTACCTGGCAGACATCGCAGCCACCAGGCACGTGCATCGCACCCGCATGACTCTATTTTAGGGCCAAATTCAGGCAAAAATTAGGAGCTGATTTGTCCCTGAAACAGAACAGGGACGCACCAGACCGCTGCTGCGATCTGCAGTCATCTGCAGTGTGAACCCAGCCTAAGTGTATTTTTACTTTGTTTTTCATACACTGAGGGACACATCAAGGGAATTTATATTAATTTGGGTTTTACTGCCTTCTTAAGGAGGTTCGTTGACTGGTAAACAACTAATGTAAACCAACTCCCCTTAAAGGAGTTATAAAAGGCAGAAGGTTATTTATCATAATGCATTCTCTATGTGTAGCAGCCCCCCCCCCCCCCCGAATTACTTACCTGACCCTTCTCTCTCCAGCGGTGTTCATGATCCCCTCCGCCATCCAAGACACTCCTCCTGATTGGCTGATACAGAGAAGTGGCGCCATTGGCTCCTGAGGCTGTCAATTAAAGTCAGTAAACCACTCAGGGAAGAGGGGGCAGGGCCAGGTCAGGGCTCAGTGTCTGAGTGCCTTGGAATATCCAGGAAGTAGAAAAGTAATAAAATGTAAAGATCTATTAAAATGTTTTCTTTTACAAATGACTAGAAGATGACCTGGGAACAGCAAGTACTGCATGCATACAGGCGTTTTTTGTTTTTTTGGGGGGGTGTCACTTTGAAGCCTAAATTAATTAATATATAAAAATAAACACAAAAGGACATTGAATATATGTTCCCAATCAAGGGATGGGGCATGGGACTTTATGAATGCATATTGGGTAGGTGAAAAAAATGCTGGTATGAAAATTAGATAATGCCAATAGCCTTGAAACCACAGAGGCCATGCAAAGAGACAAAATGTTATAAAAATATATAAATGTTTAATAATACAATCTGATATTACAAATTTTTGTATTAATAAACATTTATATATTTTTATAACATTTTGTCTCTTTGCATGGCCTCTGTGGTTTCAAGGCTATTGGCATTATCTAATTTTCATACCAGCATTTTTTTCACCTATCCAATATGCATTCATAAAGTCCCATGTCCCATCCCTTGATTGGGAACATATATTCATTTTTCTACCAGGGACGGCAATGCATTTGGCAATTTTCTTTTTACCACATAAGTGCTAGCTCTATATGAATTTCTCTTTTGCTTACAAAAGGACATTACTTAACTCCACTGAGATGTGTCCCTTGTACTGATATGTTCAACAGAAATCTTCCTCCTCCTATGCCCCCCACCAACATAATCTTCTGTTGCAGTGGGGGTTAAGAATACTAATGGAGATGTTACAAGCACTCATCAAGAGTACCCGACTAGGGTCCCGCTTGACAAATTCCTAGCGGGCCGCAACTTCTCCTATGTCCATTCATGTCCTACCAACCTGAGACGCCTTGAATGGGAAGGGACAACTTGCCCCTTTGATTTCCCCCTGGCTCCCTTGGGGGGCTTCCCCTGGTTTACTCTGGGGGAACATCCCTCCCTTTTCAGGGCTTGGTCGGCTGATAGAGATTCGAGATGTGGCAGATTTATCCAAGACCAGGGTTTATTGCCACTGGCAATTGAGAATACAATATGGATCTTTGCCAATGGATGAATGGCGCTATAGACAGCTCGAACACTTTTTAGCCTACCCCAAGATATCCGTCCCCCTTTAAGTGGCTCCGTTTGTCTACCTTTGCTATGCCACACACTATATGTGTGCTGTATGAGTTAATACAGTCGTTGAAGAGCAGGGGGAAGCCTGGATACATAAGGGAGTGGGAGAGGGACCTTCAGCATGTCTTTACTGAAACAGAGTTGGACCATCTTTACTGTATCATGCATATGAGCTCGGTGGACACGAAAATGCAGGAAAATAGTTTTAAGATACTCACCCGGTGGTATAGAGTTCCCTCTAAGCTGGTCAGGATATACCCATCTGTATCCAACACTTGCTGGAGATACAGCCCTTCTGACTAGATATACCAGCTCAGATTGAGGCCATTCTGACATGGAGATCCCTTATTTCTCATTGGAATCTTTGCTGCACGTCCCTACCATTCCTCTCAGCCAGTATAGCAGGTCCGTATCGTCTTAATGCGGCCAGAAGGTTAATTCTGATATATTATACACGTGCTGAATGGATTATCTTAGTGAATAATGTAATGGCTGCAGAGTAATGGATGGCAAAGTGTAAAGACCACTATGACAAGTTTTATAGTATTTGGGCCACTTGACTATACTATACTAGAAAATGGAACACCAAGCTCTCAGGGGTCTCGGCACGTTGCTGCAACCCATCTTGTTGATGGGGGAATGTGGGGGTTTCCGCTCCTTAAATGAAACAGACTGGCCACTATACCCACACACCTGATATGGACCCACGTTTTTCATGGAATGCTGCTTTAATATGTTTTCTTTACTTTATTTTGTTTTGTTTTATATCCTTTTAACTCTTGCTTCTCCCTAGTTTCTTATCCACATTTGGGGGTCTCTTCCCTCCTGCCCCAGAAGACCTCTCTTTCCGGGTGTCTCCATACCAGGAGCTTCTGTCTGCCTCCCCAAAACAGATGGTTAACTCTTTGACAGGGGGCTCAGCCCTGAGTACTTTTCTTGGGTTAGATGTCACCTATTTGCTGCAATGCCTTCGTCCCTGGGAAAAGTGTGTGTCCTCTCTGTTACAGGATAATTAACCTGGTACCTACTTTGGATGAGTACTGCTCTCATTGCAAGACAATGCATTGGCAGTATCAGTAGTTTCTGCACAAAAGGGGAGAGGTTTGCACAGCAGTATGCTACTCCTCTTCTGTGTGGCAGGCAGAAATCATTGCTGTAAGGCTCTGTGTTCCGCCTATGGACTGTCAGCAAATGGAATGCGCTGCATCTAGGGGACTTTGTGGGACTTGAGTACTTAGCAGGGGAGGGCTGGTAGCCTTAAGCCTGGGGGGCAAGTCAAGTGGCCCATTGAACCGCCGAATCAGCTCACCATCCATGGCCCATCTGGTTTTACAATGCAACCTCACCAGTGCCCATCAGTGCAGCCAAACTCCAGTGCCCATCAATGCAGCCTGATCACTGGGACAGGTTACATAAGGTGTATGGGGGGAGATGGGGGTCAGCTAGGGGTGTCAGGGTCTCTCACCTCAGTGATCTCAGCTCAGCAGGTCCTTGCATGCCACGGCCTCCTGGGAGGGCAATGGTCCTGGGGTCAGGTTGCAGCCAGCGCCCAGTCCTGCGTCCCTACTACCTGGCATGCCCTGCCTCTGTCTGCTTCCAAGAATCCAGTCCCAGGGAGTTGTAGTTTCCTCTGCGCTGCTCTGTTTTCCACCCACCAGGAGCTTGAGCGTGGACTACAACTCCTAGAATGCAACAGCTAGTGGTCAGCCCGACTTCCAAGACCAGAATAAAAAAAGAAAATGGTAGCAGGCATTTTGAACATAAGTTAGGGTGGCCTGGGAGGCAATTGCCACCCTGCCCCCTGGCCCAGCCCTCCCCTGGTACTTAGGTATAGGTCCTCGTCTGTGGCTGATCCAAAGCCTCATGAGGAGGGCTCCCCAGATACCCTTTATCAGGTCAGGGTTCTTATCAATGGGGCCATTTTTCACTTCACTGGACCAGGGCAGGTTAGAGGCCATGCTAGGTGCTTAAGGTTGGACAGGTCCTGCAGAGTTACTCTGTCAGGCACCATAAAACTGCTCGATCCATTCCAATCGGGTTTCCGTCCAGGTCACGGAACTGAAACAGCACTGCTCAAAATATGGGGATGATGCCCTCAAAACCGCAGACAAAGGAGAATCTTGTCTTCTAGTACTGTTGGACCTAAGCGCAGCTTTTGACACGGTAGACCACAAACTATTATTGACTCGACTAGCTGAAGTTGCCAGAGTCGTGGAATGTGATTTATCGTGGTTCTCCTCCTTTCTGGAAAACCGTTCACAAAAAGTGAAATTGGGGCCTTTTTACTTCTGAAAAACGCACGGTGTCATGCGGAGTCCCTCAGGGATCCCCTCTGTCGCTGGTTCTCTTCAATATCTATCTCCGCCCTCTCTTTGAAATCATCAGTAGCCAGAAGCTACTTTACCATTCTTATGCAGATTACACACAACTGTATTTTCGCATCTGCAACAAAAAGGATCATTATCTCGGATTAGAGAAATGCCTTTCTTTGATAGAAAACTGGATGACAAAGAGTTATTTTAAACTCAACGGTTTGAAAACAGAACGTCTCCTGTTTCACGCCAATCAAAAGAATCAACCTACAACATGGACACCCCCGCCCATTCTGGGCAAAATCATCCCCCCTAGCACCAAAGTCAAAAGTCTCGGAGTCATCTTCGACACCTACATGACAATGGATGCACAAATAGGGTCAGTAGTCAGCGGATCACATCATCTGCTGCGCCTACTACACAGACTTATTCCATTTATCCCAAAAGAAGACATAGCAGTTGTGGTGGGAACAATTATCAACGACTGGATTATGCAAATGCTCTCTATCTTGGACTCCCGAAGTACCAAATCTCTTATCTGCAAGTCGTTCAAAATACGGCCGCTAGACTGGTGACTGGGAAAAAACAATCTCACCTTCACTGAGACCCCTTCATTGGTTGCCAGTCAATGAATTGCCCCCCAATATCTATGCGAAAAACTAAAAGCTCACAACCCCAATCGCGTTCTGTGATCCACCAACCAAAATCTACTCTAGATACCCAAAGCTAGATACAAGTCCAAAGGAGAAAGAAGATTTGCGGTCCAAGGCCCTAGAATGTGGAACGCTTTACCAACCAGCATTCGGTTGGAGGAGAACCACTTGGCCTTTAGGAGAAAGATCAAAACCCATCTTTTCTCAGGACAAAAGAGAAATGGACAACGAGCGCCCAGAGGTGATTTACTTTGCATGTGCTGCGCTATATAAGTTTTTCACTCACTCAGAGACATCCCTCTAAAGACCTGTTCTAGAGGCTTTCCCAGTGGCGTATCTGGAGTATGGCAGCCATGGGCGACATGGAGGTGGGTGACAAAAAAGCCCCCCGCACAAAATAAAACCCCCACCTGTCCTCATGCGGCTACCTCTTGGCTCTCTAGGCCGCCCCCCGCACTAACATAGCCCCCCGGCTGTCCCCGGTGTCCCTCCCTGTCATCCCTTTCTGTACTCGTCGCACTGTGTCCTTCTTTGTCCTCATCACACTGTGTCCCTCTGTCTGTCCCCAGCGTCCCTTAATGTCCTTGTCACACTGCGTCCCTCTCTGTCTGTCCCCAGTGTCCGTCCATGTCTTCCCTCTCTATGCCCAGTGTCTCTTCCTATACCTTGATTGTGTGTTAGTGTGTCATTGATTTTGTATGAGTTACTGTGTGCACCAATGTATTTTGATGAGTGTGAGTTGTGCCAGTGTGTTGGCATCATCAGTGATTTTTGTATCAGTGTGTGCCCGCCTGCCATTGTTAGCTGTTTTTTTTTGTTATGGTAACAGTTGCCCGAAAGATGGGTTTTGAATGTTTTGACAAGGGCGCAGTTTCAGTGCTTGCCATAGGCGCCATTTTGACTAGATACCCCTCTGGACTTGCCCCAGTGTTTTTTTTTCTGTTGACCACATCTTGTGTAGTGGTCCGTTCTTCCTTGAAGTGAATCTTCACTCAGCTGAGTCATTTTACCTCCCTGCACTCCTCTTCCCTCCTCATAAAAGTACATTTTTGTACACTTCATTTTTTTTATTTTTTGGACTTTAATGCAGAAGAGACATAATTTGTCTCCTCAAAAATAAAACCTGCCTGTTCAAAATGTCTTTAAATGAGAGTCAGCATGACAGCCAGGCAATTAGCAATTGCAGAATGAGAATCGCCAATAAAAGCTTAAATGTTTCTTTTAAAAAAATATATATATACTTTTAGAGTGCAAAAGCCACAACAACATTACTGAGTAATACTGGGAGTAATTTGAAAATTTTGTCTTGGACAGTACCCATTTTTTCCTCCTGGTTTGTGTGACAGCAATGGACATTGACTATGTTTGTAGGTGCCTGAAAGGAGGCCTCTGTGCTGCACACTAGCACTAATAAATTTCTGAAAAAACAATATGAAATGATTAATCAATTCCAGGGGCCGCCCAACACTTCTACTCCCAGACTTTGTCACATAGCAGTGTGTACTGGTCTGATCATGCCATCTAATGGATGCTTTGAAAAATTACAATGTGCAAGTCCATTTGGATAGCCCGTCTGCCACAGAGAGGAAAAATTTGCGCTGCTAATAACAAGATATTTCTATTAAACTGAATCCATTGTGTCTAATGTGTTAAATTTGAATATATTTAATAAGCTGGCCAGGGGTTTTAGGACCAATTCACACCAGTGTATGCATTTTATCGCCTATACAATGCACACGCATTGTCTAATGTTTCGCCACAATGCATCACACTGTTTATTTGTGACATATAAAGTTAAAAAAGTAAAGTGTCCTTAAAAGGGGTTGTAAAGGTAAATCCTATGCATTAAGGTGAAAAAACATCCAACAGTACCCCACGAACCCCTCGAAAGTCACGTGCTCGTCCCCGTCATCCTCCTCGGTTTTCAGCCTGGCCGTTTATTGGCTACACTGGATGGATTAAAAGCAGCGCAGCCATTGGCTGGCGCTACTGTCAATCACATCCAATGACGCAGCGGGGCCGAGTGATATAGTCGGCAGCTATGCCCGCCGCTGTACCAAGGGAGCGTGCCCGCAAGAGCTTTCCACCATGTGAGAAAGTGGAAAGCTCTTGCGGGGGGGGGGGGGAGCCGAGACAGCCGCCGAGGGACCCCAAAAGACGTAAATCAGGGCCACTGTGTGCAAAACGAGTCGCACAGTTGAGGTAAGTATAACATGTTTGTTATTTAGTGATCCTTTAACCACTTAAGACCCGGACCAATACGCTGGCAAATGACCCAAGGGGTTTTTGCGATTCGGCACTGCGTCGCTTTAACAGACAATTGCGCGGTCGTGCGACGTGGCTCCCAAACAAAATTTGCGTCCTTTTTTTCCCACAAATAGAGCTTTCTTTTGGTGGTATTTGATCACCTCTGCGGTTTTTATTTTTTGCGCTATAAACAAAAATAGAGCGACAATTTAAAAAAAAATGCAATATTTTTTACTTTTTGCTATAATAAATATCCCCCAAAAATATATAAAAAAACATTTTTTTTCCTCAGTTTAGGCCGATACGTATTCTTCTACATATTTTTGGTAAAAAAAATCGCAATAAGCGTTTATCGGTTGGTTTTGCAAAATTTATAGCGTTTACAAAATAAGGGACAGTTTTATTGCATTTTTATTAATTATTTTTTTTTTTACTACTAATAGCGGCGATCAGCGATTTTTTTCGTGACTGCGACAATATGGCGGACACTTCAGACAATTTTTACACATTTTTGGGACAATTGTCATTTTCACAGCAAAAAATGCATTTAAATTGCATTGTTTACTGTGGAAATGACAGTTGCAGTTTGGGAGTTAACCACAGGTGGCGCTGTAGGGAATGTGTACCTAATGTGTGTGTTTACTACTGTAGGGGGGTGTGGCTGTAGGTGTGACGTCATCGATCGCGTCCCCCTATTACAGGGATGACGCGATCGATGCTCCGGCCACAGAGAAGCACGGGGAAGCCGTGTGTACACACGGCTCTCCCCGTTCTTCCGCTCCAGGGACGGATCGCCGCACTGCAGCGGCGATCGGGTCCGCGAATCCCGCGGTCCCGGTCCTGGAGCTTCGGACCGGGTCGCGGGCGCGCGCCCGCGACCCACGGCTGGGTACTAAAACCAACGTATATATACGTTGATGTGCCCAGCCGTGCCATTCTGCCGACGTAAATCTGCAGGAGGCGGTCCTTAAGTGGTTAATAGGTGTGTGCAACCTATTGCATTAGGGTGTGCATCCCAAAACTCAAGTACAGGGTACAGTTTCAGTAAAGCAGTGGACGGCGTCAATAGGGCAAAGGTTGGTATCAGTACAACAGTAAATAGTGTCAGCCAGGACGGCAGTGGATTTTGTCAGTAGGGCAGAGGATGGAGTCAGTTGAGTTGAGTTGAAATTAATGGGCTACTGTGCTAACGCAAATGTGGCCCACGAAAAATGTATATATGTGAGCTTAGGGGAACATACATTGGTGATGATCCTTAATCACTTGAAGACCAGGCTTTTTTTTTTTTTTTTTCGACACTTACAATCTGTATGTTTTGCTAGAAAATTACTTAGAACCCCCAAACATATATATATATATATATATATATATACACACACATACATACACATATATATATATAAAAACCTTGATTAAAGTTATTGTAAAATTATGTAATCCATTTACATAAAATTATATATTATGTGCAGTGTGTCTCCTTTTGTAACTTTTATTGTGGAAAATACCTTATTTACAGCCATGAATTTATTTTGGAGTAAATACACTTTAATTAATTTTAATGCACAAGAACACAATGCCTAATTGTTTGGTAAAATATAAAAGATGATGTTATGCCGAGCAAACAGATACCAAACATGTCAAGCTTTAAAATTGCACACATCTGTGAAACGATGACAAACTACGTAAATTATATTATCCATAGGCAACACTTTAAAAGACAGGAGGTCGGGTGCTAGAATTACCTTTGCGCATAAGCATGGGGGGGATAGGGGCACTCTAAGTTACCTTGGCATAATGAGTATATTGTCTAGTGCACTGTGTCTAAACCTACCTTCTGTGTATGCTCAAAACCATCATTCATTCTAAGTTGACTTACCAGTAAATGGTCCTGTGTATTTCCTCATGCTAAATCACAGCCAAATTGAAGGAACCTGTACCCATATTCTTATAAGTGCTTGTAGTAACTTTCATTCATCCAGGTGTGCCAGAGGGACTGAGGTTGTTCATGAAGTTGAGGTGCAGAACAGAGAATCCAAATTACCAAGTGGCTCCTGCAGGGGTAGTTCTACACCTGTATGATTGTTCTTAATCACAAAGACAAAGTGAGATTTGTAATAATAGGCAAGCCACAGATACCACTAGTATCTGCAATAGATAGAAAGTAATTAGATTTTCTTTATTGGCCTTACTTATTACACATTTTTCTTTCTCGTACATCACGGGACACAGAGCGGCATATTCATTACTATATGGGTTATATGGAGTACCTTCAGGTGTGGACACTGGCAATCTCAAACAGGAAGTCCCCTCCCTATATAACCCCCTCCCCTAGAGGGAGTCCCTCAGTTTTTTCGCCAGTGTCTTAGGTGTTGGTCACGGAATAGCTTTGCTCCACATCCTTGGGATTAAGGGCGGGCTAACCGGATCTGTCCAAGGAGCCTCAGTGCCAAAGTGGACAGTACCCGGGCCCCAAACCGTGGGGTTTTGCCTATAATGCTCCTCTTTGGAGGGCTGGACCCTGGGCCCAGGACTTGGAGTTCATAAAGACCATAAGTTCCTGTTTGCCAGGGTGCTATATAGGTCCAGGACAGTGGGTACCTTCATAGGACCCCAGGGCCTGAAGGTCTACTACGCTACCCACGGAGATGGGAGAAGATTGGATCGTTTTGCTGGACAAACATCCTGCAGCATGGAGCAGGTAAGAGGGGAGCCTGCGGGACTTGGTTCGACAGCAGGCTCTCCGGGGTAACCTAAAAGGGGGGTAGCCTAAGTATGCTCTGCATTGGCAACCTTGCTCACTATGTCTGAGAAAGACAGGATGATCCCTTTTCCCCCATCACTAGGTTCCCCTGTCTAAGAATGGTGTTGCTAGCTACCTGCTGCTTTCTTCCTAGGACTGGTAAGGATCACTATGGGGCCTTTTGGAGAGTCCTACCTGGCCGGGGGTTTGAATCTGCCGCCTGATACTGCAGTCCTGGGTCTCCAGCAGCGCGGCTCCTCCATGTTCCTCCTGCTCCGGCATACGCGCGCGCACGTCTTATAGACGTTTTTCGCGCCGTTCGGAGAGGAGGGCGGGGGGGGGGGGCGTGCCTGCAGCGTCATACAGGGGCGCGCCTTGTGCTGTTATAGATCAACAGGCATTGTCAGTGCTCAGTCTGAGGCTGATCTCAAAGGGAGAGGACGCAGAGCGGCAGAACAGTGACTCCCGGTGGCGGAAGAGGGGTAGTACATGCTGGACTTTGTTCCAATGCCTTTTTGTTAAGCCAAGAAATTCCCCTTTTTGCAGCAGGTTAGGAGGCTGGCAAACTAAGTTTGGGGTCACTGTATGTTTGGAAAAAAAAAAAAAAAAAAGAAAGAGACTTATATATATTAAAAAAAAAAAAAAAAACATACGGGGCCCCATCAGTTTTTGGGCATTAGTGATCTATTGTCCCCTAAACTCTAGTTTTGTACTCCTGGCCACTACAGTCTGTTGTTGTTGGCGGAGTCCCTCGATTTTGTATTATGGCTTCCAAAGGTTCGGGGTCAAAGGGTACAAAAAAGACCAAAAAACAAAGGGGTTCCCCCTCTGATTCTGATGATATGCCGATACTTTCCCCGCAACTTATTCCCATAAAGGTCGCCTTGGATGAGCCATTAGGGGGGTCTGGTGCGGAGGCTGGCCCAGATCAGCCCAGCCCTGTGTTTATCACAGAGGAGATGCTAGCTGTATCCCTAGGGGGGCTAGAAGAGAGAATAGCAGCATTGATCGCTAGAGCTATTCCTGGCAAGAAACGGGTTAGATCCCCATCACCAAGAGGTGTATCCTCAGATGCTGAGATTCTCTCTCCGGAGGAATTGGAATCGCTGGAGGATCAACTAGACCTGAACCAAGAGGGTTCAGGGATTGAGGGATCTACCTCTGAGGAACCATTTTCAGACTCCCAGACAGAGAGACTGTGGGTGCAGTCTTTGACGGACATGGTCCGCTCGGCATTTAGTTTACCATTGCCAGAGCCTCAGGTTCCTCCGGTATCCTCTCTGGGCTCTTTGAAAGCTCCGTTAAGCAACGCGGTTTTTCCGGTCCATCCTCTCTTGGAGGAATTGATCTTTCGGGATTGGGTACGGCCGGACAGGATTTTTCTGCCACCGAAGAGATTTGCGGTCATTTACCCCATGGAGGAAAAATTCTCCAAGAGGTGGAGGCTCCCAGTGGTGGATGCAGCCATCTCATGTGTGAATAAATCACTAACTTGCCCGGTGGAAAACATACATATGTTTAAAGATCCGGTTGATAAACGGTTAGAGACACTTTTAAAAGCATCCTTTGCTACGGCAGGAGCAGTGGTACAGCCAGCTGTGGCTGCAATTGGAGTTTGTCAGGCATTAAAGGACCAGACAAAAGAAATGTTAAAGGACATGCCTACCCAACAAGCAGAAGAGTTTTCTGACATTCCCAGAGCTCTGTGTTTTGCTGTAGATGCTATAAAGGATTCCATCCAGCAGGCCTCTCGTTTATCACTATTTTTGGTGCACAGGAGAAGGCTCTTATGGTTGAAGAACTGGGCGGCGGAGCCCCCATGCAAAAAGCTTCTGGCAGGGTTTCCCTTCCATGGAGGACGACTCTTCGGGGAGGATCTGGATAAATACATTCAGACTATTTCAAGTGGCAAAAGTACCCTTTTACCGGTCAAAAAGACATTCCGGGGTCCTACATTTAAAAGGCAGCTCTTTCCTGTCTCAGGGCCCTCAAATTCCAGGCAGTATCGACAGCCGCCTGCACGATCCAACGTTAACAGTAGATCGCAGGGACAGGCCCCTGGGGGTAAGAGGCCATGGTATCGCAAGCCGACAAAGACAGCCCCTAAGTCTGCCTTATGAAGGGGCGCCCCCACTCTCGCGGGTGGGGGGAAGGCTTTGTTTCTTCTCAGAAGTTTGGGAAGCCAAGATCCCCGACAAATGGGTCCGGGCGTCTGTAACCGCAGGCTACAGACTGGAGTTTCTAAACTTTCCTCCGCCTCATTTTCAAGAGTCAAGGCTACCGAAGGATCCAGCAAGGAAGGCCTCAATGCTGGCAGCTTTGGATCACCTGCTTTGCCAGGACGTAATAATAGAGGTGCCAGCCCAAGAGCAAGGGCTAGGTTTCTATTCCAATCTCTTTGTCATACCAAAGCCCAACGGCGATGTCAGGCCAATCTTGGACCTAAAGAGGTTAAACTGTTACCTAAGGGTTCGTTCCTTCCGGATGGAATCCATCCGGTCAGCAGCCGCCGCGCTTCAGAGGGACGATTTTCTGGCTTCCATAGACATAAAGGATGCTTACCTTCATGTACCAATCTTTCAGTCGCATCAAAGATTTTTACGCTTCGCGGTGGGGCAGCGACACTTCCAATTCAGGGCGCTCCCCTTCGGGCTGGCCACGGCCCCCCGGGTATTCACGAAGATCCTAGCCCCAGTTCTGGCCAATTTAAGGATCCAAGGGGTCACAGTCCTAGCGTACTTGGACGACCTTTTAATCATAGATCAGTCACGGCCGTGTCTGCAACAGGCAGTAAACCTCACGGTTCAGTACCTCGAAGGATTCGGCTGGGTCCTAAACCGGGAAAAGTCAGCGTTCCAGCCTACAAAGCAGTTGGAATACCTCGGCATGAGGTTAGACACAGAACAGCAAAGGGTGTTCCTGCCCCTTGTAAAGATCGAGGCTATCAAGGGGTTGGTTCAGTTGGTTCTAAGCAAGAAAAAAACAACTATTCGCCTGTGTATGCGATTACTAGGCAAGCTAGTGGCCACGTTCGAGGCAGTACCATACGCTCAGATCCACACTCGCGTCCTACAGGCAGCCATTCTAGCAGCCTGGGGCAAGAGAGCACATGCCTTAGAGTCCCCTTTGACGCTATCATCAAGGGTCCGACAAAGCCTGGCCTGGTGGTTGAACCCTCAGAATCTTCTAAAGGGAAGATCCTTCAGCCCTGTTGTCTGGAAGGTAGTTACCACAGACGCCAGCCTGGCAGGCTGGGGGGCGGTCTTCGAGGGGTTCTCTCGCCAGGGAACTTGGGTGAAAACAGAGAGGCAGCTCCCCATCAATATCTTGGAGATCAGAGCTGCTCGCCTAGCCCTTCTGGCATGGACCTCCAGATTACAGGGGTTCCCGGTGAGAATCCAGTCAGACAATGCCACAGCAGTGGCATACATAAACCACCAAGGGGGAACCAGGAGTCAGGCCGCTCAGAGGGAGGTGAGCTTGATTTTTCAGTGGGCAGAGGTTCATGTACCCTGCATTTCGGCGATATTCATTCCCGGAGTGGACAACCTGCAGGCAGACTTCTTAAGTCGCCAGAGTCTGTTGCCAGGGGAGTGGTCTCTGCATCCCCAGGTCTTTCAGACAATCTGCCAGAGGTGGGGAATGCCAGACGTAGATATAATGGCATCCAGGTTCAACAAGAAACTAGACAGGTTCGTGTCTCGAGCGAGGGACCCTATGGCCTGCGGAACCGATGCGTTGGTTTGCCCTTGGCATCAATTCAAACTTCTATATGCATTCCCTCCGCTACAGTTACTTCCTCGCCTGTTGCGCAGGATCAGAGTGGAGCACAAGCCGGTCATTCTAGTAGCTCCAGCTTGGCCCCGGAGGACATGGTACTCACTAGTCCTGAAGATGGCAGTGGGAGACCCTTGGACTCTTCCTCTACGACCAGACCTACTCTCACAAGGCCCGATCCTCCACCCTACATTACAACGTCTAAATTTGACGGCCTGGAGGCTGAATCCCTGATTCTCAGGGGTAGAGGTCTGTCTAGGCAGGTAATTCCTACCCTGATTAGGGCTAGAAAGCCGGCCTCCAGGGTGATTTATTACAGGGTGTGGAGGAACTACGTAGGCTGGTGTGAATCCAAAAGATGGATTTCCCGCAAATATACCATTGATAGGGTGTTAAGTTTTCTCCAGCTAGGAGTGGATAAAGGCCTGGCATTAAGCACAATCAAGGGACAGATTTCAGCTCTGTCAGTGTGGTTTCAGAGGCCGCTGGCCACCCACTCGCTGGTAAAGACCTTCATACAGGGGGTCTTGCGTATTAATCCTCCTGTCAAGTCACCAATTTGTCCATGGGACTTAAATCTTGTCCTGTCCACTCTACAGAAACAACCCTTTGAGCCGTTGGCTGAGATTCCTTTAGTTTTACTGACAAGAAAGTTGGTTTTCTTGGTCGCCATAGTTTCGGCCAGGAGAGTGTCAGAATTAGCAGCCTTATCGTGTAAGGAACCATATCTCGTTCTACATAAGGACAGGGCAGTTCTCCGGCCCCATCCTTCCTTTCTACCAAAGGTTATATCCAATTTTCACTTGAACCAGGATTTGGTACTTCCATCCTTCTTTCCGAAACCCACATCTAGAAAGGAGGGGTTGCTGCATACCTTGGATATTGTCCGGGCCATGAAGGCCTATCTTAAAGCTACAGAAAAGATCCGGAAAACAGATGTGTTGTTCGTTCTACCAGATGGCAGCTGCAAAATCCACCATCTCGAGATGGATTAGACAATTAATCATTCAAGCCTACGGTTTGAAGAGGTTGCCTCCTCCTTTGTCGGTAAAGGCCCATTCTACCAGGGCCATGGGCGCCTCCTGGGCAGCACACCATCAGATCTCTATGGCTCAGATATGCAAGGCGGCGACGTGGTCATCAGTCCACACGTTTACAAAGTTTTATCAACTAGACGTGAGAAGGAATGCGGATTCTGCCTTTGGACAGGCAGTACTACAGGCTGCAGTTTAAGATCCTCGGGATCAGGGGCACCCTTGGTTGTAAAAAAAAAAAAAAAAAGAAAAGTTTTTTCTTGACTAAGTTGGAATTATTATTATTATTTGAGTATACCTCTAAATTGAATCCTTCTTTGGAAGATGTCTCCCTCCCCTCATTAAAGCATTGCTTTCGGACATCCCATATAGTAATGAATATGTGTCCCGTGATGTACGAGAAAGAAAAAGGGATTTTTAAATACAGCTTACCTGTAAAATCCTTTTCTTGGAGTACATCACGGGACACAGAGCTCCCACCCCTCTTTTGGGTGAACATTTTGGGAGGCATACTGCTTGCTACAAAACTGAGGGACTCCCTCTAGGGGAGGGGGTTATATAGGGAGGGGACTTCCTGTTTGAGATTGCCAGTGTCCACACCTGAAGGTACTCCATATAACCCATATAGTAATGAATATGCCGCTCTGTGTCCCGTGATGTACTCCAAGAAAAGGATTTTACAGGTAAGCTGTATTTAAAAATCCCTTTTTTGTCAAGGGAGCTTCCAAGATATCTTTATGAACTGGATACCAGCACTATATAACAAAGCCAATTTCAGATATTGTAGTTTTGAATCCCCAACTATTCCCTTATATCTTGATTTTGGCCCTAGAACCTCTAGCATACTATAGCCACAGTCATCAAGATATAAAGATCATTAAATCTGCAAAAATCACGTAAAGCTTATGTTGTTTTCATATTAGATCTTACTTTGCATTACTTCTCAAGTTTCCCTTTTCCCAGCCTCTCCTCTTTGTTCACATTATTTACCAATATTAATGATCTCAACACAGTCAGGGAAATCAACAAACACTGGGGCACTTGGAAGTGTGCTCAATTTTTTTTAAATAAATATCTGTGTAAAGGGAACCAAATCGAAGTCGATTTTTAACTCGGCGCACAGCAAAATCTAAATGCAAAATAGAGATTTGGATAAATTGTGGCACAAATATAGAATTGTGTCCCGAAAGATGACATCCAAATCTAAGAGGGATTGGGAGAAAGTGCTGTGGTCAGATGAGACCAAAATTGAGCTCTTTGGCATTATATTATTGTATGGATAATCAGATCCTCAAATTATAAAGCACCTCATCCCAAAAGAACTGTAAATAAATGAAGGGGGATTGGCATTAACTCGACTTGCGGTGTTAGGAGGAAGAAAAATGCTGACTATGACCCTACGAACACCATCCCTATAGTCAAGTACGGAGATGGAAACATTATGCTTTGGGGCCGTTTCTCTGCTAAAAGTACAGGCCGACTTTGCCGCATTGTGGGGTCAATAGATGGGGCCAAGTATTGTAAAGTCTTGGGTGAAAACCTTCTCTCAGCCAGAACACTGAAGATAGGTCATGGATGGGTCTTCCAGCATGACAATGATCCAAAACATACCGCCAAGGCAACAAAGGAGTGGCTCAAGAAGAAGCACATTAAGCTCATGGAGTGGCCTAGTCAGTCCCCAGACCTTAATCCTATAGAAAATGTATGGAGGGAGCTGAAACTTTGAGATGCCTAGAGACAGCAAAGAATCCTTTAGGGCTCTTTCGCAGGGGCGATCTGCCCGGTGGACTTTGCTCAGATGATCCCTGCTGAGCAGGCAGATGAAAGGTCTGTCTCTGCTCACTGTGCTGAGACAGACCTGTCAGAGCCCCGCTCTCTTTTATGGTGAGATCGGATGAAAACAGACCACCTGTACTTTTTCTTCCGATCTGATCTGCCATATGGATGAAAAATAGGGTCTCCATCCGCCTGGATTTCACAGACAGAATCAGATAGCAGTGGGCGTCAGCCGACATGTCACCGCTGACATCTGCTGCTCCATAGGGCTGAATGAAGTGTTCGATCAGGTCCACCTGAAAAACTGACAGGCTGACCTGTTTGGAAAGCCTGTGTGAAAGGGGCCTAAGGATTTAGAGAAGATCTGTAAACATAAGTGGACTTGTGTCTTATCCAATCAGGAGTGTCCCGGTGGGCTTAGCCATTCATGGACATCGCTGAAGAAAGAAGTGGCTTAGGGGGTGTTGGAGGAGGCTGCTTCATAGAAGTTTTTTTTATCTTAATGCATAGAATGCATTAAGATAAAAAAAAAAAAAAAAAACTTCTGCCTTTACAAGCTTTTTATTGCTTCCAATGGGGCTTCCAGCCAAAGCTAGTTTTTGAGAACCCCCTGCCAAATCTCTGTTTGCAAGTGCCTTAGGCCCCTTTCACGCAGGCAGACTGATTGGATCCGCCTGTTTTATTAAATTTTTTTAGGCGGACCCAAATCAGACCATCCATTGCCCTCTATGGAGCAGCAGATGTCCACTAACATCTGCCCATTGACACCCGCCAACATCCGATCATATCTGCCAAAAAAAGATAGGGGATCCGCTCCTCATCAGTCTGGATATTGGGCGTAAATGGATCCGACTGCCCATAGAGGACAGCGGGCTATGCAACCATTTAACCACTTTCAGAGGCATAATTGACACCCTTACACAGTGCTGTGGCTGTCTGAATCCAATAGCCGGAAGTGGAGATTCCTCCATCCCTGCTGTTTAGTGTGGCTGGAGGGATCTTTTAGATTCAGATATCTATGTGTTTATGGCTAACTTAAAGTGGTAAACTTTTTATTTATTTTTACCTACAGGTAAGCCTATAATAAGGCTTACCTGTAGGTAAGGAGAATATCTCCTAAACCTGTACGGTTTAGGAGATATTTCCCTCGCAATGTGCCGCTGATTGCAGCAGTGCATGCGCAGGGGGGATTCTCAGCTAAAGGACCGGCAGCCGCCGGACCTTGCCGAATTGAAAACTCCCGCGCGCATGCGGGTATACAACCGCTTTCAAATATTTGATCTTCCTTCCCAAGTGATTCCCGTGAGCCATTCAAAGCCACTGTATTTAACCACTTCAATACCAGCTCATAGGGGATTTACGTCTTGAACAACCCCTCGCCGATGAGACTGGACGTTGCACAACGTCCTGTCTTCACGGCGTTCTAGGGCGCGCGCGTGCCCGACGGCCGCGATTGCCGTCGAGCACCCGCGATTACCGGCAATCACGGCAGGAGTGTGGATCTGTGTGTGTAAACACACAGATCCACCTCCTGTCACCGGTGAGGAGACTGATGTGTGTTCCCAGTACAGAGGAACACGCATCGATCTCCTCCCCCTGCGAGTCCCCCTCCCCCTACAATTAGAACATACTTTAGGAAACACTTTAACCCCTTCAGCGCCCCCTAGTGTTAACCCCTTCACTGCCAGTCACATTTACACAGTAATCAGTGCAGTTTTATAGCACTAATCGCTGTGTAAATGTGAATGGTCCCAAAAACGTGTCAAAAGTGTCCGATATGTCCGCCGCAATGTCACGGTCACACAAAAAAAAAACGCAGATCGCCGCCATTACGAGTAAAAAAAATAAAAAGAAAAATGCCATAAATCTATCACCTATTTTGTAGACGCTATAACTTTTGCGCAAACCAATCAATATACGATTATTGCGTTTTTTTTTACCAAAAATACGTAGAATAATACGTATCGGTCTAACCTGAGGGAAAAAAAAGTTTTAAAAAAAAAAAAAAAATTGTGATATGTATTAAATAAAAAAGTAAAAAATATTGTGTTTTTTTTAAAATTGTCGCTCTTCTTTTGTTTATAGCGCAAAAAATAAAAACCGCAGAGATGATCAAATACCACCAAACGAAAGCTCTATTTGTGTGGGGAAAAAAACATAACAATTTAATTTGGGTACAGTGTTGCATGACCGCGCAATTGTCATTCAAAGTGCAACAGTGCTGAAAACTAAAAATTGGTCTGGGCAGGAAGGGGGTGAAAATGCCCTGTATGGAAGGGGTTAAATGTGATTGAGAATATAAAGCGAAATCATACACTAGAAGAACGTTACTTAAAATTTTTATTTCAGGAACATTCATTTGATTTTTAAATAGGATGTTTGTTTTCTACTGCGGTGAAGAGAAAATTTAAAGTAGAATTTTTTTTTAAATTTAGAACTGGGGACTAAGCCTCTTGAAGAACCAGCACATGAATGGACACAGATAAGGCCAAACCTGCTAGCCGATTGGGAGGGGGGGGGCAATCAACCAGATGACAAAGAAGATGAAATAGATTCTTTTATTTTACACCTACCTTTTTCAGATATCTCAAGGCTGGTCACGTGATGCACTGCATCTTCCTATTCACTGCTTCTCGTGACTAGTGTGGTCTGCCGTTCATTTAAAGAGTTTAAAGTGCACGACTAATAGTTGTCCTGTGGACAGATTCTCCCACCTGAGTTGTGGATCTCTGCAGCTCCTCCAGATTTGCCATGGGCCTCTTGGCTGCTTCTCTGATTAATGCTCTCCTTGCCCGGCATGTCAGTTCAGGTGGACGGCCATGTCTTGGTAGGTTTGCAGTTGTGCCATACGCTTTAATTTTCAGATGATGGATAGAACAGTGCTCCGTGAGAGATTCAAAGCTTACCAAGGTTCTCTATCAAACCTCCGAGGGCTTCACAAAACAGCCGTATTTCTACGAAGATTAAATTACACACAGATGGACTCCATTTACAAATTAGGTGACTTCTGAAGGCTATTGGTTCCACTAGATTTTAGTTAGGGGTATCAGAGCAAAGGGGGCTGAATACAAATGCACACCACACTTATTTGTAAAAGATTTTAAAAACCATTTATCATTTTCCTTCCACTTCACAATTATGTGCCACTTTGTGTTGGTCTTTCACATAAAATACATTTGTTTGTGGTTGAAACATGACAAAATGTGGAAAATTTCAAGGGGTATGAATACTTTTTCAAGGCACTGTATATCTGCAGTCTCAAGTTCTAGCAAAAGTGAAGTACTGTGGGGGTACAGGTCTGAATTGAGGGCTCATTAACCTCTTTAGAGTGTGAATTCTCATTTTAATGGGCATTACATTAATGCAGACCATTTAAGATTAATGTGATGCCAACAGTCCCTAATGCGTTACAGTGCAGGTGTGTTGCCTCGGTGAACCAGGGTGGTATTCAAAATTAATGACCATGCATTGTGTGCTGCAGCAACACACACATGAGAGCAATGCAAAGGTGCAAGTGGGCCCTGAAGGCAAGTATTGCTGCCTGAACTAATGTTTCATTTTGTAGTCCGTCTTATTCACACAAGAAAAAAATTAAATAATAAAAATAAATTACCTGGAGGAGGACTTTAACCGATTGCCGACCGCTTCCTGCAGATATATAAGTCGTCAGAATGGCATGGCACGGCTGCACGAAGCAACATACCTGTCAGTTGCTTTGAATCTGCCGCTGTGTAGGCGCGTGTGCCGTCCCCGCGGACTCTATGTCCGCTGGTGTCCCGCAATCGTGTCACGAAGAGGCAGAACGCGGAAATGCCTTTGTAAATAAGGCATTTCCCTGTTCTGCCTAGTGACAGGACAGTGATCTACTGCTCCGTCATCTGAAGCAGTGATCACTGTCGTGTCACTCATAGCCCAGCCCCCCACACAGTTAGAATCACTCCCTAGGACACACTTAACCCCTACCCTGCCAGTGTTATTTACACAGTAAGCAGTGCATTTTTATAGCACTTATTGCTGTATAAATGACAATGGTCCCAAAATAGTGTCAAAAGTGTCCGATATGTCCGCCAAAGTAAAATTCCAGATCGTGCATACGGGCCTTTAGACTCAGAAGGAAGTAGAACTGAAATCATCTGAGGTTTAAAAAAAAAAAAAGGGTAGAAAAAATGATTTTTTATTTTGAGACATAAGGCTTTGCATTAACGATTGCAGTGGAGAAATTAAGTATTAGGCTTTACTTCCACTTAAAAACAAAAAAAACACATATATAGGGACATCAAGTAAAAAAAGCAAAGCTTACTAAGCCCAGGGCTGGAGTGATGACAAGCCAGTTCTAAAATGGAACAGTGTCCAAAGAAGATGCCTGTACATGATGTCAGTGGGGCCTGGTCCCGTGGAACTAGTAAGCTGCAGGAACAACTTGCAGCCATACCAGCATGGGGCACCGATCCTCCACCAAGCCAAGGCGCGGACCGAACGGATGTGAAATCATCTGCTGGAGACATGCTGAGGATCAACCGAGATGGAATGCACGCCAAGCTGCAGGCTGGAGTCACACGTGTGAGGTTACACCGCTGTCATAACAATGTATTTCCAACGTGGCCCTTCTTTTTTTTTATAATTCTTTATTTTATAACATTTTCCACTCTTATTTCCTCTTTATACAAACAAAAAAGTAAATGACTACATTTTGACACTTTTCTTTAACCATTTTCTTATTGGTCATTATGCTTCTCATCATGGCTCACAGATTTTGCCATCATATCTACTGTATATAGCAATGGCATCATACACTTCCTATTCCCCATATCTACCCTTCCTTTTAAGTCGCTATCCCCCCCCCCCCCGTTTCCCCCCCAAAAAAAAAAAAAAAAAGCCTCCTCTAATCCTCCTCCTTCTTCAAAGGTCTCGCTCTCTGAATCTTATATAGGGGGTCCACACTTGGCTGTACTTCCCCTCTTGTTCTCTTATTCCCATCGTCAGGTTCTCCATCTGCTGAATTTCTGTTACTCTGCCCAGCCATTGCTGTCTGGTCGGCGCAAGCGTACTTTTCCACAAAATTGGAATGCATGCCCTTGCCGCTGTCAGCAAATGTCTAAGCAGAGAATTTTTAAATTTTTCCATGGAGATTGGGAGGTCCAAAAGTAGATAGGTAGCTGGATTATCTCCCAGATCTGTCTCTGTGATTTTTTTTACCGTTTCGGTGACAATTTTCCAAAAATCTCTCAGCTTTGGACACTCCCAAAATACATGCAACATGGTACCCTCTCCTTCTCCACACCGCCAGCACCGGTCTGATAACTCGGGAAATATCCTTTTTAATGCTGCAGGGGTTTTATACCATCTAGTCAGGATCTTATAAGCGCCCTCTTGATATCTAGTAGCAAGAGAAGCTTTGTGTGTAAAATTAACGATTTTTTTTCTCTGCATCTCTGAGAATTTAGTCCCCATTTCTTTTTCCCAGGCTAGAATGAATGGTAATTCTTTTGGGGCTATTGATTCTTCTAAGAGAGTATACATTGAAGACAGACCATGTCTCAGTGAGTCACCCTTCAGACATAGTTCCTCGTATTTTGAAAGGTCTCTAGTTGCTTTGCCAAGTGGATTCATTGCTCTAATAGCAGCTTTTAATTGGTTTGATCTCATTAAGTCTATTCTCTCTTCCCTTACTCCCCCACTGCTCCTTTGATTCCCATCTTCAAAGTGTATTAGCCTACTCATTCCCGCGCGTCTAAGATTGTTAAAGTGTAAATCTGTGAGGCCTAGTTGGAATCTAGGGTTTCCCAGCACCGGGATTAATGGACTTGGATGTTCTGAGATTTTCGTTTTCTTAAATATTTTTTTTATAATTTGTAGTGTGGCTCCTATAGTGGGGTGTTTTTTCACTTCTTGTGGTATGTCTGCCTCTTGAATCCATGCCATTCCCTCTAAAGGAATGTTCGTGATTTTTTGCTCCATGTGTATCCATGGTTTTACCTTCTGTTGGGTACACCACTCTACCACCCTTGCCATATGGGACGCATCATGATATCCCATTGGGTCTGGAAGTCCCACCCCTCCTCTTTCCTTTGGCAACGTCAGAATCTCTCGCCGTATTCTAGGTGCTTTCCCTGCCCAGATAAACTTAGCGAATCTAGTTCTTAACTCTCTCAGGGATCCTAAGGGGATCTTTACAGGTAAGGTCTGAAATATGTATAGTAATCTTGGCATCACATTCATTTTTATAATGTTAATTCTTCCGAACCATGTAAAGATTTCCTTATCCCATCGTTGGAAGTCTGCTTTAATCTGCCTTACCAGGGGTACGAAGTTTAGCTCATAGATCCTTTTTAGATTTTTCGGTATCTTTGTTCCCAGGTAAAGTATATGGGAATCTGTCCATCTCAAGGGGAAATTTGCCGCTAATTGCTGCTGCTTCTGTCTATTCACTTCTATTCCCATTGCTTCCGATTTACTATAGTTCACCTTAAAATTAGAAAGTTCTCCATATTCCTTTATCTCCTTCAATAGGGATGGTAGGGATAATTCTGGAGTCGTTAGCGAGAATAATAGGTCATCTGCAAATGCTGCGACTTTATACTCTGCTCCTTTAACCAAGAGTCCTCTTATATCTCTATTTGCCCGAATAGTTCTCAAAAAAGGTTCTAAGATGAGGATAAAGATAATAGGGGAGAGTGGGCATCCTTGTCTTGTTCCATTTCTTATTATGAAGGGATCAGACATTACATCGTTCACCTTTACCCTTGCTGTCGGACATGAGTAGAGGCCTGCAATCCAATTTTGCATTCCTCTACCCAGCCCAATATATTGTAATGTAGCTTTTAGGAAACCCCAATCTACCCTATCAAAAGCTTTTTCAGCATCAGTTGATATTAGTACTAAAGGGTTGTGGTAGAATTGGGACATGTAGATGGTGCTTAACACTCGTTGTGTGTTTTACCTCCCTTCCCTTCCGGGGGTAAAGCCGACTTGATCCGGGTGTATAAGGGGGGGTAGATGAATTACCAATCTATTGGCAATTATTTTTGAGAAGATCTTTAAGTCTATGTTCAATAAGGATATTGGGCGATAACTGGGGCATAGTGTCGGGTCCTTCCCCTCCTTAGGGATTACAGCTATGTGTGCTCCAAGTGTTTCTTCCCGCATCGGCCGCCCTTCTTTAAGTGAATTAAAGGCCCCCAAGAATTTAGGTGCCAGTTTCTCATAAAAAGTTTTGTAGTATGTTAATGTATATCCATCTGGGCCAGGGGCTTTACCTGATTTTCATTTCTTTGATTGCTGCTAGAAGTTCATCTGGAGTTATCGCCCCTCCATACTAGCTATAGTTTCTTCTGGAATTCTGGGCATGCCTGATTCGTTTAAATACTCCTTTACTCTATTCTCTCTGAGCTGATTCTTCACTGCTGAAGATTTGTTCTCCAGTTGGTACAATTTGCCGTAATATTCTCTAAAGGCTTTTGCGATTAATTGCGATGAGTTAACCAATTTATCTCCTTGTATTTTTATTTTTTCGATATGGTTTTTAGATCTTGTTTCTCTCAATGCCTTCGCCAGCATCCTGCTTGGTTTATTCCCAAATTCATAATGTGCCCTTCTGCATCTACTTAATTTAGCCTTAGCTTTATCCATAAGTATCAGATTTAGTTTATCTCGAAGGATCGTTAGTATCTCTTCGGTGTTTATTTTTTGCGATCTCTTATGTTGATTTTCTAATATTCGGATCTCCCCAAGCAGGCGATCCAACTCAGCATTGAGAGTTCTCTTTCTATGAGCTCCTAGTGAGATGAGGATTCCTCTCAGATAACATTTATGGGCCTCCCAGTTACATAATGGTGATGTATCTTCGTCTTTATTTAATGTAAAAAACATTTCTATTTCTTGCTTTATCTTATCCTCATACTCTGGCTCTTTAATTAATGTTTCATTGATCCTCCAATTCCATTCCCTCGGGCCTGCTGTCCCCCATTCAATAACACCGCTAACTGGGGCATGGTCTGATAATGAGAATGAGCCCATTGAGGTTTCTCTTAAATTCAGCAATATACTTTGGTCCACAAATATGTAGTCGATCCTCGTGTATGTTTTATATTTTGGTGAGTAAAAACTGTAGTCTCTCTCATGTGTATGTAACGTCCTCCATATGTCTATTAGCTGTAAGTTTTGTAGTATTTCCCTTGCTTTTCTTAGTTTTATGTTGGATATATTATAGGATCCCTTGGAAGAATCAAGACTAGGATCTAGTACCATATTCATATCTCCCCCCAAAATCAAGACCCCCTCTCTACTCCGGGTCACCGTCTCCGCAAATTTTTCCAGAGCCGAGACCGGGTCTTCATTCGGGAGGTAGAGGTTTACTAGGGTAACCTTTTGCTCGTTTAATGTCCCCTTTACCATAAGAAATCTTCCTTCCTCGTCAGTTTCTACTTTTGATTCCTTCCATGTTACATTTTTGGCTAGCAGGATTGCCACTCCATTAGCCTTTGAGGTCTGAGACGCCCCCATATATACTACTGGGAATTTTTGGCTCTTCATCTTTGGGATCTTGTCTTTCCTAAAATGTGTTTCTTGCAAAAACACTATTTGTGATTTTAGTCTCCCTAATTCCAGTATTATTTTTGATCTTTTTTTCTGGGATATTTAACCCTTTTACATTATAAGTGGTAATGTTTAATCTATCCATCCTGCCTCTTCCTCTTCACTCCCCTCTTGTTCTCTCCTATAGCTTCCGGTATACGTGCTGGTCTCAGGAGAACCGGAGGCGGGAATGAGACGGATTTAAAGAGTGCCCTACGAAATAAAGGCAAAACGGTGTACGAGGAGGAAAGAGAGGGAGGAGAGAAAGAAAAAAAAAAAAAACCCACCCCCCCTGTAGCTCGGATTCAGGTCCTCCGTTCAAGTATCCGAGTATTCTTGGCTCCCACCTCCGTGGTGGCCCAGCTCCTAGGGCCTTCCAAACGGTTGGTGTGAGAAAAAAAAAAAAAAAAAAAAAGGAAGAACCCCCACCACCTGAGCGTCTCCGACTTTCCTCCACCAGGAGGAGAGGCGCTCTATGGGGGAAACGTATAAAAGCATCGCGGAGAGTCACGTCTTGGCCTGGGAGTGCCCTTTGATTATTTGATTATCCTATCCCCCTCCTCAGGGTCACCCTCCCCCTACTTCCCTCCCCCATCTTAAGAACAAGACTAATCCCCAGAGACCAATAAGTATTACAAAGTTGTAATATGGCACTGAACATGTGTGTAGTCGTAAAATCATATAGTCACGTCTTTCATGTACATTAAACATTAAACAACACAAATAAACCAATTGATAAACCCTTCACCACAGTTGTCCCATAGACCCCCCACAGCTAGGGCTGTTATACCCCCCTGTCTCCCCCTCCCTTTGTCCCCTACCCTTCCTCTTATACTCTATCTAGTCCCCTCCCTTCCTTCCCCCTTCATGTTCCTTACAATCCTGCATCTGGAACTTCTAGCGTTATCGGTCCAGGCTTCCTTCCCCTATAACCCCTTCCCCCCTCTATCCTTATCAAATCGGGGAAAGGGAAGGCTAGGGAAATTGTGAAGTGAAGGGAAAAAAAAAAAAAAAAAAAAAGGGTCTTGTATGCACTCTTACCGGGGGGCGTGTCGGAAGCATGGCGGAGTGAGCACGCTCGCTGACTAGGAGAGTCCGGTGAAGCCTGAGGAGTGCCCCGTAAGGAGAGCGGCAGTACGAACCCTCCCGCCCTCCCTCCCTCCCTCCCGGCCAGCTGAAGGCTGGAAGAGCGTACACGCAGTGAGACCGCGCCGCATCTCTGCCTGTCAGCGTGTGAATGTCTCCGCGTGTGTCAGCTGCCGCGGGGATAGCGGGGATAGCGCCCAGCTAGTCGGATCTACCCCATTCCCATCCACTTCATCCATCTCTCCCCTCGGTGGGATCGCACTGTAGGTCAGCTACTACAGTCGCTGGGGGGGACAGCTGATGCCTCGGAGGGGACGGAATGCTGGGAGAGGCAATAGAGGAGAAGCGATCCAACCCAGCCACGCATATATTACTAGGTATATGACGGTGAGAAGGGGAGAACAGGTGGAGTCCGGAGACACAAGGAGACAATCACTTACAGAAAGCTCCCTGAAGGCTGCGGTAATCTCACTCAATACGCTTAGAGACCCGCCTTTGGAGGTGAACACAGCACAGCCCAGAGGAGCGTTACCGGAGACAGAGCAGGAGAGTGTAACTCAAACTCCAACAATACCGCTAATACCACAAATATCCCAGACAGAGCCGGCAGATTTAGCAACGACACTGGGAGACGCTGAGAGCCGCAATTGCTACAATCACCTGGGCATCGATATACCACCTCCACCAAAGGTACCGTCTTTTTCTTTTTTTAATCCTGCACTAAGACTGTTACATCCAACCAGGGGGTCTTCAGAGCTCTTAAAGAGGTCATTAGATATATCAGATATGGAGCAAAAGAGAGGTGACCAAGGGAAAGAGAGGCTCATGCCCCAGGAGGCTGAACGAGAAGTTTCTCCCGAAATACAACAGCTTAGCAGACTTATCCAGGCCCTACCAACTAAAGAGGACATACAGGAAATAGTATTAAACATAACAGAAATAATGAGGACCGAGATTGAAGAGGTGCGATCAAAAGTGCTGGCGATAGAACATAAAGTAGGAGGGCTGGAGAAGCAACATAATTCAACAAATTACAGATTAGTAGCCTTAGAGGAAAAAGTAATGGCCCAACATCAGTACATGATTAGGCTTCAATTAAATGCAGAGGAGGCTGACAACAGAAGCAGAAGGAACAATATAAGGATTAAGGGGATACCAGAAGAGCTGGAGGGTCCCGCGTTAAGAGAGGCGGCCACTGCTATTTTCAATAAGTTATTAAAAAACCCGCCTGACACATTGCTCGAACTGGACAGATTACACAAAGTCCCTACATTTCGACAACAAGACCAGACCAACCCCCGAGATGTTTTGTGCAGAGTACATTTCTATAGAGTGAAGGAAGAAATATTAAGAGCGGCATGGAAGGAGGGCTCAGCAGGGATGTGGGAGGGCGCCGATATTCAGGTATTCCCAGACCTGTGTTGGCAAACAAAGTCCAGAAGACGTATGCTAAAACCTCTACTGGACCTTATAAGAAGCAAAGGAGCCACATATCGCTGGGGGTTCCCAATAGCGGTAATTGTGAAAAGGGAAGGAAGGAGCTTCTACTTGAGCGAGCCATCACAGCTCCCCACATTGTTTGAATTTTTAAACTCAGATCCAATAGAGGTGCCTAATTGGTTGGAACTACCTATAACCAGGGGAGGACCCCCCAAGTGAATAGAAATCCTTACTGGAATTCCCTAAGGAGAAGAGATGATACTATAAGGACCCCTCATAGTGGTTGCCCTTAGGGAGATACCTCCCGTCTGACATCTCCCAACTACAACCTTTTTTTTTTTTGAGCCCCCCTATTCTGGGGAAGGACCTGATATCTCATTGAGCTAACAGGCACTAACAGGAATTTAGACCTGGACAGTAAGGTTATGGAATATTCTCTTTTTGCTTTCTGTCTGTAGCGGGACTTCTCGCACTAAGCAAGGTCCATTAAGACATGGACGAGTCATTTTTTTTTTTAAATTTATCTATTTTTTTTTTCTTGGTTTCTCTACCTTTAGCTCAGATGGACTTAACATATTAATTCAGTCCGCAATAACATCCTGGAATGAAACAGAACTATCTAGACTTAGGAGGGGAGGGGGGGGGGAGGGATAGGAAGATGGACAGAGGGTGGGGGGGGGGAAGGGGTAGAGTGAAGAAGGGGTAGTGGGGGGGAAAGGTAATATATATATTTTTTTTTTTGCACATTTCTATTTTACTTATTTTATTTGCATGCTGATTTTTTTTTTTTTTTTTTGGGTAAGGGGATACGGGGGAAGGGAAGGGAAATCTTCTATTTTTTCAATTTTTTCACTTTTTTTTTTTTTTTTTGGACAGAGGGAGGGGAGGGGGGGAGGGGTAGAGTGAAGAAGGGGGGGTCGTGGGGGAGGGAAGGTAATATCTTTTTGCACATTTTTATTTATATTATTCTATCTTTATGCTGATTTTTTTTTTTTTTTTTATATATTTTCCACTTTTTTATTATTTCTTTTTTATTTATTTTTTGGGGGGCTGAAATGGGGAAGTTAAATTAGGGTTTTTTTTTTTTTTTTTAGGTGGATGGGGGAACTGTGGGCTGGGTAAAGGGGTAAGGGGGAAGAGGAAGGGGAAGGGAAGGGAAATCTTCTATTTTTCCCAATTTTTTCACTTTTTTTTTTTTTTTTTTTTCACTTTAGGAAGGAACATGTACTATGAATTACACTTTTACAATTACTATGAATTACACTTTTAATTTATATATATATAGATATATATATATCTATTTTTCTCAATTTTTTCACTTTTTTTTTTATTTATTTTTTTTCTCACATTAGGAAGGAACATGAAATATGAATTACACTTTTAATTTATATAGTTAAACACGTTGAACTAAAGGTGCTTATAGCACCTATAGCATCTTATACACACCACATGGCACCTATTTTTTGATAGGGCCTCATAGATACACACACCCAACACCTGAGTAACCCAACGTGGCCCTTCTTCAGGTCAGGTGACGAAGGCAGCTATTCAAAGTTTATACAAGGACTAAAATAGAAGATAATCACATTAATAAAAATGAGAAATAAGCCCCCCCCCCTCTCAGAAGTGGCTTGCATCATGGGATTTAATAGATAGCATACAATAAAATGTCCTGATATTTTAAATATAAAAAACACTCCTGAAAAAAAAAGTATAATTACAAAAACACACACACACACACACACACACACACACACACACATTTGACACCATTTTGGGGCCATTGTCATTTTTACAGCGATCAGTGCTATAGAAATCCCCGATTACTGTAAAATTGACACTGGCAGGTAGGGGGCGTGGCTACATGTGACACATCACTGATGACTGTTCCCGATCACAGGGAACGGTCATCAGTGACAGAGTCACTAGGCAGAATAGGGGGAATGCCTTTTCCTTTTACAAAAGGCATTCCCCTGTTCTGCCCTTGCCGACCGCAAACCATATTTTTCAAAAACCTTACCTGCCTGTGGATTGCAGAGGAGAAGTCTTGTGGGGTCGGAGCTGAGGACATGTCATATAATATGAAGACTTTCACTTTTCCACAAAATACTTCTGAGAACTAGTTATATATCCCAAAAGCTATTTTGGGCCACTCATACCAGTCGGGAAACCAGTGTTGATCCTTTGTTCCTGAAGTGATCCCCGGGACACTTGTCTGATATACAAGCCTGCTTGACTCATGAGACATGTTTTTTTGAGTCTACACCTTCTGGTAAGCCTACATCATCACTGGTGGAGGGTTTTACTTCGTATTAGATCCTATGCTGTCAACATTCAACATTGGAACGACTACCTCTTCTTCAGCCACTTCGAGTGGTCGTTCTTGTTTCACCTTAATACTATTTGAACAGTTACACTGGGTGTATTAATATATTTAATTTAATTATTTTATTAATTTACCACTCATTTGTTTCATATTTTATGATTGCTTATCATGTTTGCATCTATGTGATATTACATGCATCCTAATTGTTGGTTTAGCGCGACACTACAATCCACCATATGGCTCCCACAAGCCCAATTTTTTTTTTATTATAATATATAAACAAACTAAAAACGTTCAATAGACTCGCCTTCCTCCCGTAGAAACTTTCATAAATACAGGTATATGTATCAGTTTTCACAATATATACCACATAACTCAAAAAAGGCAGAGGGAAGAAAGAAAAAAAAAAAACACACACACGCACTAATCCATTTTTTTTGTAAAAATAAGTTACATTTTTTTATTAAAATTAGAAAACGTTTTACACAAATGTCCAGAAATGTCATTTTTTTTGTGTAGAAATACATACAATATTTGCAAATACTACATATATATATTGTGCATACAAGTTCAATCAATCTTCAGAGTAGATTATAACACATTAGGCAAGCATTGACAAGAATAGGTCAGTAAAATAGATGTCATTTAAATAGTGTCTGAGTTTTACAGTTCAGACATGGAAGACCTTGAAATACAATATTGTAACCTCTGTACTATTTCGTTTGCCCTCTTACAATTTTGTAACTTGCGGTTTCTTTGCAGCATTTCCTCTGTCCATTATGAAAAGTTTTCATGATGTAACAGATCATTTCTAAAGATCTTAGAAAACAGGATTATCATGTTACCCCATAGGTTATAAAGTTCTTTACTTTCATGGTCTAAGGCAGGGGTGCCCAACCCTTTGAAGAGCGAGGGCCACTTAAGGGACTTGGTAACCAGTCAAGGGCCACAATAAGCGAAGCAGAGCTGACACAACCCATTCTACTCTATGAGCCCTCCGATTCGATCTGCCCAGATGGAAGGGGACAAGTCCCCCCTTCTGTTTTTTTGCGGATCAGAAAAAAAACGAACATAAGTCCATTTACATCTGTGTTTCAATAGAGGTGAATAGAGGGTCTGATTGGGTCGGACCAATCATGTCAAAAGCAGCCTTACCCACACCAAGGGTGTAGAGCAATCTTAGCTGTAATTTGCCCTAGATTTCTATTATATCCTGCATGGGTGGTGCACTTTCTGAAGTGCACCAAACCCCCAGGTAATAACAGAAGTCTATGGCTCAGTGCAGGTAACCTGCAGGTGTTCTGCGCTACACTTGCCAATCAGTTTGAAAGCAGCCCAGTAACCACTGCAGAACAGATATGACCATACAGTGGTGTACTGAGTAGCACTTTCGCCTAGCAGCAAAAGGGTCGCTAGTTCGAATCCCGACCATGACACCATCTGCCTGGAGTTTTCATGTTCTCCCTGTGTCTGTGTGGGTTACCTCCGGGTACTCCGGTTTCCTCCCACACTCCAAAGAGGTAGGTAAATTAGATCTTGTCCAAATTGGCCCTTTATATGTGTATATATGTGTGTATGACTGTGTGTCTCTAGCGTGTCAAGATCCGACAGGGTAAATGACCGCACCAGCCAAGCAGACACTGGCTGGATAAAGCACCCAGAGGCGATTCAGTTCGCATGCGTAGCGCTATACAAGTCACTCATTCATTCATTCATATATACACCGATTTTAGTAATAAACTGACCTTTAATAACGTCTTCCATTCAGGTATCTTCAGCTGGTGCTGTCCCAGGTAGATAGCATTTGGTATCACTCTACCTGTGACAGGAGTTGGCGTTATACAGGAAGCATCGGCTTATGTGGCTCTGCAGCCACTTGCTTCCTCTTCCGCCAGCTTCATTCACGACACTCTTGCTCTGCGATGGTGGGTCAGCAGCAACCCACCATCCTAGAGCAGGAGGTCGTGGGCCACATCAGAGGGCTCCGCGGGCCACATGTGGCCCCCTGGGCCACTGGTTGGGCACCCCTGCCAATTTTCATGCATTTTGCTATAAAAAAAAAAAAAATTCTCTTGTACCGGCCACATCTAGCTTTGAGCCCTGGTTCACACTGGTGTGATTTGACATGTCAAATTGGCGGCAATGGCACCGCCATAATCAGTGCAACGCCACACCGATTTCAAAAAGTCGTTACTGTACTGTTTTGCGATTTCAGCCCGCGATTTACATTGACATCTGTGCAAAAACCTGTACTGTAATTGCAGCCGAAATCGGGACTGACAAGCGGGAGTGAAATCGTGAGTTCAGCTGAACTCGCACGGCTTCACTCCTGCAACCCAGTGTGAACCTGGGCTAAAAGTCAAACATTTGTTCTACTAATAGAGACACATTGCATCCAGTAAAAATGCATACATGCAAGGCACCCGTATGGTCTGAACAGGACACACAAAAAACTGAACTGAGAATGTAGATTTCACGCTTTTTTATAATACTTTTAAATTAAAGCGGAGCTCCACCCATGAAAACAACATTTTGCCATGTTGTTTAAAAAAAAATAAAAAATAAAAACCTGAAAAAAAAAAAAAAAAAAAATACTCACCCGAAATAGCTGTTGCTATGCGGAAGTCCGTAATCTGCCTCACCTGCACCGCGGTCCGATTTCTTCTTGTCCTTCTCCTTGTGAATGGGGCGCGCTGCTTTCTGGGAACTGTGTGTGTTCTCAGAGAGCAGCGCGCCCATTCACAAGCCAGCGTGAGACTCGCGCAGGCACAGTAGGAAACGGGCAGTGAAGCCGTACGGCTTCACTGCCTGTTTCCCATAGTGTGAATGGCGGCGCGGGACTCGGAGCGATCGCGGGACCGGCATCGCGGGGGCCATCAGCGCGGGCGCCTAGGACAGGTAAGTGTCCTTATTTAAAGTCAGCAGCTACACTGTTAGTAGCTGCTGACTTTAAAATAAAACATTTTCGCGGCTGGAGCTCCGCTTTAAGCAGAATATAAATTTCTGCTGTAGCTGGAACCTTTTTGTGAAAAAGAACTGCAGAAAGCCAAGGTAGGAGCCTTTTTTTTTTGCTGTACTTTTCTTACTTTAGTTTACTAGAAAGGAAAATGTACCAGTGGACACCTACTGACCAATTTAGCATAAAAAAAAAATAAAAATGAAAAGGAAGCTAAACACTCAGTGAACACGTATTTGCACTCCAAGTTTATAGAATTGTAACAGAAAAATGACCTTTTCGGCCTTTGTGTCAGTCAGCTGTAGTGTATATATTATATACACACACACACACACAATATATATATATATATATATATATATATTTACACACACTATACAATCTCATTGTACAATTTTCTTTAGTTTTCCAAAAAACTAAATAAATGCTTAGACACACCTAAACAATCCATTTACTCATCATCAAATCAGGTAAGGCTATTTAGCAAACTTTTACAAGTGACTTGAATCATCTTTGATAAACAGAAAGATCTTCCTGCAAAAAAAATCTGCAGCATGACCCGTAACATAGGGTCATTATTATGAAACAGCCATTGATGACTAAACCTTTGATAACAGGGGTAAAGAACCAGCTTTACCATTACTACTATTACTGATTACAGTTACTGGATGTCTACATTATAGATAATGCCATGTGCTTTATATCTTTAGAAATGCAGACATAATACACATTAACTATACTTTGTCTACAGATGTCATGGATATTCAGGCAAAGTGCATCCATTAATGAGGCTATACATAGTTAAAGGCCATTTTTTTTACAAAATATACAAACAAGGCTAACAAATGACAGCTCAAGTATACTGTAGTATCCAAAAAGGCTTCAGTTAGCCATTCCTTCCATACATATCTTTACACCCAGTGTATGATTTTCCTACAGTAAGCAGCAATGTTGGTTTACTTAAACCATGGGTCTTCAAACTACGGCCCTCCAGTTGTTCAGGAACTACAATTCCCATCATGCCTAGTCATGTCTGTGAATGTCAGTATGTTACAATGCCTCATGGGATGTGTAGTTCTACAACAGCTGGAGGGCCGTAGTTTGAGGATCCCTGACTTAAACTGTTACTAAATCCAGTGATGTGAAGATGGTTCATCAGCCCCCCAGGATTATAAACCCTTTGACATTAAATTATTGACACTATATACCCTTTTGGCTTTGTATACCATGGTCAGTGATAAACTGCAGAGTTTCTCCAGTGCGGAGAGTTCAGGAAGGTGGAGATTTCCACCACCACAGCCTGTATACATGCCCACATGTGTGTGATGCCATCATCATGTGACCTGGCTATCTCTGAGAACAAGTAAATATTCTTTCAGCATAAAGAGCATGTGCAGGTTGCCTGTGTGTTAGCTGGCTTTCCTCAGATAGAGTGCAGAAGGGGGAGGATCTATGCATACAGGATCAAAGAGCATTTACACAATGCAAAGGATTATCCCCTAAATTCCACAGTGAGTATAACAAGCATGTTATGCTGCATGTACAGACAGATTTTACTGTTGTGGGGTTAGTAACACTTTAAAGTGAAAGTTCGGCTCATCCTCCGTCCCTACTGTAACATTTTTGGTGCTTTTTCTTCTGGAAGAAAGTACCCTTTTTTGAGTACTTGCTCCCAATTCCACAATCCTCACCTAGGTGAGAATCAGACGTTTGACCCCACCCCCTTTGCCTGCAACCTCCTGAGACACATTGCACGACCCAGGAGGCTGTCGGATCAGCCTGAAAGTGCAGCACAATCTCACATATGTGCAGTGGGGAGCCTGCTGCGAAAAAGCACGCCGTCACAGCTGCATCCCACGGAAGGGCGAGGCCAAGGATTCAAAGACCGGTGAAGAACCAGCCTGGGTGAAGATAGGGCTGGACTTGCAATTGTCTGTTTTTTTTTTTTAGGTCAGCAGCTACAGTATTCATAGCTGCTGACTTATTCTTATTTTTTAAAGGAATGTAGTTTTTCTTTAAAGCAGAACTGAACAGATTACATACATTCAGCCCCCCCCCCCCCAGGAGCTTGTTTCATAATGTGCAAGTAGATTTACACACTTACTTTGCAAATCCCTTCTCCAGTAATGCGATGACCATAATCCCCCTGGTCTCAGGCACTTTTACTGTGCATTAGTCAAGCCCGCTTTCAGGTTTAGAGTCTTTTGCCATCTTGATTGTTGAGGATGGCATGACACAACGCCCACTTATGTTCATGGGAGTGATTTTGCCCTGGCATATAATTGTGCCAGGAATGCACAATTTTCTGTGCATGTCTGATTCAGAGTACATTAAGGCTACTTTCACACTATGGTGTTGCGCTGACGATGGTAAAGCGCCACTATTTTTAGCGGCGTTTTACGGTCGTTTTTTTGGCGCCATTTGGCCACTAGCAGGGCACTTTCAACCCCCCCCCGCTAGTGCCCAAAAAGGGATAGAAAACCATCCGCAAAGCACCACTTTCAATGGGAAGAGGCACTTTAGGAGCAGTGTATTCACCGCTCCTACAGCACCTCAAAGATGCGGCTATTAGGAACATTTTTACCATTCTGCCAACACTGGAGTGAAAGGAGCAGCTCTTTCACTGCCCTTTGCAGGCACTATTTTTAGCGCTATAGCACCTCAGTGTGAAAGTAGCCTTAGAAAAACGCTGACAGGCCAGGAGAAAAATTACAGAAATTAGTCCAAAAGCTGGTGCAGCCGTGCATGGTAGCCAATCAACTTCTACATTTGGCTTGTTCAATCAAGTTTTAACAGAAAAAAATAGGACGTTAATTGGTTTCTATGCAGAGCTGCATCCAGTTTTAGTAAAATCAACCCAGGAGGTTATCTTCTGTCATAAAAGCTTACCGGTTAGCAAGTAAGCACCAGTTTAGCTCTGCTTTAAATCAACCAACTTTAATATTTCTAAATAGAAATGTACTCTCCTGACCACTTCACTGGAAAATAAACTGGTGGATGTCTAAAATGTCATTCATTGAGCCTGATTTACTATAAATTGAGAATCTTCACTCAAATTGTATAAGAGTTTCCTTTGAGTACTCAATGTGCAGATGAAATAAGCAAATCTTCACTCCGTTTATGGAGTGAAGATTCTCAACTCTTTTAGTAAATCAGTCGCAGAGATCTGGGGGAAAAAAAAAAAAACTGAAAAAAGCACCTTGCTCAAAGGGCATGGACAACCAAGCAACATTTTTGAGGTTCATGTGTACAAGATGTAGAGTGGACAATAGTATTTTGGAAGAGAGGATCTGACTAATTCATGCTGCCTTCTATATGCTTTTTTTAGGTAGCTTGCCGGTAAACACTCCCCACCAAAAAAAAACCCAACCTTTTCTTTTTACCACTGGATAATGGCAAGTGCTGCCTTTCAATTAAACAATCTTGAGTTAAAGTCTCTTCCTCCAGGCAATATGGAAATGAAGATCATAAATGATGCAGTCAGGAGAAGGAAGCTATAAAAGTGCTTCCTACAGTGGCTTACTATTATATAGACACGCACTGATCAAACCCCAAATTAGCTGAGATAGGAAAAAATCTTACCACCCTATTTGTTGTACAGTATAATAATTGCACTTCAGCTACATGTTAAGGAAAACCTAATATGCGTTGAGTGCCATCAGCTGGATCCAGCAAAAGTCATCTTACGTCCATGGGTACTACAAGACGTTGCAGCATCGGGGTAACAGGATTACATCCTCAGTGGCGATTTCCATCTGACACACAGCCATGTGTACGTTTGGCTATTAAATATCTTTACATAGGTCTTATGGCTTGGTGCAGGCCAGGTCATTTCACTTTGATCTATGATGCAGTATCGATGAGCTGTCAAAGTGACGCATTAGCCTTTAGAGGAAATCTCAAGTCCCCCAAGGACTCTGGTGGGTCTGGCTTGTGCCGACAGTTTTTCACTACATTAAAAATTCCACTGACAAAAAATATAAAGGCGATGATGGCAAAATACCCAGCATAGATCTTAAACTGCAAAAAAAACAAAAACAAAAAAAAAAAAACAATTTGTTAAAACATTTGTTGCAAAACATCTGTCAGCTGGATACAGTTACCTAAATCAAAGTTACCAGAAATCCTAGTAGCAGGTATTTAAGGGATTCTACACATTCTTTTACTAGTGTACCTTTCATGAAACAACTGACTCTCTAGCTTAAAAGTCAAAACTACAGCAATATTCCCTGCAATGAACTTATTCACAAAGATGTGACTGGTGCCAGCATCACTCTCAAGGGGCTCCTATATCATGCTGCTTAAGGCTTCGTTCACATATGCTGCGGCCACGGCTCACAGCATGGGGTCCAGTGCATCCCTGTTCACAGATTCAGGTCTGAATTTTTACTTGAATTGGACGAGAAGATGCACAGAATCCTTCTTCAAAGCAGACCGAGGCCGCCCCCGGCTCCATTGAGAGACCGTCACTCTGTCCTGTCATGGGAATTGGATGCAGGGAAACCTGAATCCAATTTGCATGTGTAAACTTGGCCTTTGGGTGTTGCCATTTAAATTTTAGCCACGTTATGGTCCACAGTATTAAAATGGATCAATTTCAATTTCTTAATTTTTTTATTATGTTTTTGACTGCTGGACTACTGAAAGTGCTTTCCGATTCTAAGAGGACAAAAAATAAGAAAAGGGAAAACAAAACAAAAAAAACACAAAACAAAAGAGACACACCACAAAACAAAAAACACACCTTATTTATATGGGCTGCTTTAGCCAATAAAACACAAAATGAATTGGTCAGTATTCCTGTATTCCAAAAAGGGATGAGCTCTGCCATGTTTGGACACAAGTCGAAAACCTGCCGGAGCTATGCTACCAGGAAACTTAAGCTGCATGCATGGGGCATGTATACATGCGGGTATGGGATGGGGAATGCTTCCACCTTCTACGATTGGTTGTTAGCTTTGTCAGCTCTCCTGTGGAACAGCTTAACTGGGTTTTTATGTGTGTCCAAAACACACCTAAACTCATTACTAGTCCCAAATAGATTACAAGATGGGATTTTAGAATGGCAAATTAGCAAAAGCAAAACAAACCAAAGGCACTTTATGGCAGAATTCACCCAAATATACTTTGCAAATAATAATAATAATTAGAAAACAAACACCACACAACAAACACACAGGCTAGTTATTGATTTTTTTAATCTAAGCAGAAGAAAAAGCCGAGTCACGGGATGAAAGAACTTACTTGTGTAAGTATACCTAAGCCAAGGCCACTGGAGTCCACAACTATGACAGTCATCAGTGTTTGCAGAGCTAGGGCAACAAAAGTGTTAACTCCGAACACAAGGGCGTAGCATTCCATGTTTAGATTAGCTGCAATCTGAAAGCTAAACAGAAAAGCAATTTTGTAATTCTTAATGAAAAAAAGGCACACCCCCTGCACAAGCCTATACAAACATTACAGGCCAACCCCACACAATGGGGTCTGGGTTCGCCATGGGTCACTGATCCAGAAACTGCTAGGTAGATAGATTCAGACTAAAAACACTTTTAAAAAGAAAAAAAAAAAAATTCTCCAGAGGGGGAACAGATCCATCACCTAAAAACTCTAGCAGAAACTGCAGCCTCGTGTACAGTCGCCTGAAAATGGCAGCCTGTAACCCATGGTCTACGAATATTAGTTGTGTTCTGTACACATTAAGGTAACGGTCAGCTTGGGTTTAGATAGATTTTAGCATTGCACAATATGGTAATCAGTTCAGGTTATTACATTTTAATAGGAACTTATGCTATACTCCTATTTGTATGCCTAGAGAGGGGCAAGCCGTAAAACCAGAATGTTAAAAGATTGAAGCATTGTTTGGAATCACTTACGTTGCTATTGTGATGAGGATCATGTAGATACTTCTGAAGAGAACATACATGGCATAACAAACCCAAATGTTTCCAGTAATGTCCATGATATACACTGCGATTGCATTAACCAGAGAAAACAGAGCCAGGAGCAACTCTCCCCAGGTTGACCAGGAAATTTTAATGTACCCAACAACAAAGACTGTTATGGCACCTGGAGAAACAAAGAACGATTAGTGATGATAATCAGAATTTTCTCTTCAGCCTAACCTTTTTTTTTTTTTTAACAAAGGTGCTTTATTGTCATAGAAAATCATATATTACAGAATACCTCTTGACATGGTACAAAACAGGACACACAATAAGCAGCATCTACGTACAGAAGATCAGGATTAGATCAGGCATTGCATCAGGCCACATCACATCACTTAGGAAAAACGTCAATTAGGGCAAACCCACCAATAAATGAACCCCCCACACTCTCCCCATCGGTTGCAGGAGACAAGACTCAGGGCCATTAGGAGGAGAATCAGGAAGCCCACACCTTTTTATATTTTCATGGGCAACCATGATTAATGTATGTGATTCTATACATAGGTAAATACATAGCCTCAATCTGTGCTTCCCAGGAGGAAAGGGACGGGGGGGGGGTTGGGACAATCCATTTCAAAAGGATCTCTTAGCGTAAAATAAAAAAAGGTAAGACATCAGTAATTTCAAATGGTGCGAACGTTGTGCATCCTCGTGTACCCCTAAACAGGGCCAGTTCAGGCAACACCCGGGACAGGGACCAGGGACAGCTGCAGCCTCGTATTGAGTTCACTAAACACCTCTGACCAAAAACTCGCTATGACAGCACAGTTCCAAAACAAGTGGAGGAAAGTACCAACTTGAGTTTTACATTTAGGGCACATGGGGTCTCTGGATAGGAATATGCAATACGTTTTTGGGGAGTGCAATATATTCTATGGAGGAATTTAATCTGAATAAGCTTATTACTGGATGCAATGACCAACTTAGGGCCGTAAGTTTTCCCAGCCCTCCCTGTCCAATGAGGTTATGTCCCTGTGCCAAGCATCCCACAGTCTCTCCATCTTGGGGAAGTCCTTACTCAAAAGTGCCCCGTACAGGGTAGAGAGAGGCCTAGCAAGATCTCCCGGCTCCAAAAGCTCCTCTATGGGGTCAGCCTGAAGGATAGGCTACTGAGGGAACTGGGCCCTCACCGCATGTTTAAGTTGCAGGTATCTGAACCATATCCAGTGGGGCAGGTGGTACGCGAGCATTAATTCCGGGAAAGGTAATAACTCGCCCGGGGTGCAACTTGGCTCAAAGTTGTGATACCAAAATCGGGCCCACACTTGAGGGCCCAGGATGGAACGGAAGTGCAGTAAAGCGTGGTTACCCCACAGTGGATGCGCAGGGGACCACTGATTGGGTTTCAAATAGCGTCGCCTAGCAGCTGTCCACACACTCTACGTCGCCCATGTAGGCTCCGAGACCACCACATACGCCTCCGGCCCCCTATAGGCAAAGTTACAGGGGTCAGCCAGTGAGCCAAGGTAGTCCGTTTCAGACAGACCGCTGCATTAGATCTGGAGCCCTTAAACCACCAATGAACAAACACTAGCATCGCGGCCCAATAGTACACCTGGAAGTTAGGGAGGGCCAGGCCCCCCCATGCGAGCAGACAACCACAAGGTGGAACGTGCCAGCCTAGGGATCGCACCACTCCAAATAAAGGCGCCCACACAACCATTCATTTCTTTAAAAAACAAGACCGGGACCCACACTGGACAGTTCCTAAAGAGGTAGGTAAACTTAGGCAGTATCATCTTTAACAGATCTATATGGCCCAGGAGGTCAAGCGGAAGGTCAGCCCAGGCAATACATTTGGAGCGCAGGGTAGCAATGACCGGCTTCAGATTTCTTTTCAATGTAATTAGAGGGATTTTTGGTCACCAGTACACCAAGGTACCAGAACACCTCCACCCATTTCAGGGGTAGGGGGAAGCCCCAGGAGCCGCACCATCATCATTGGGAAATAACACTGATTTACCCCAATTAATTTTGATGCCAGAGAATGTCCCAAATTCATCCAAAATTCACAGTGCAGCTAGAAGAGAGGGGCCCGCATCATTCAGATATAGCAACACGTCATCAGCATACAGGGACAGCCGCTCCTCCAGCTTACCCACCCGCAGGCCCAGGAAAATCAGGAGCACTCCTGATTGAAATTGCCAGGGGCTCCAGAGCCAGAGCAAACAGGCCGGGGGAGAGCTGGCATCCCTGCTGCGTACTGCGAAATAGGTAAAACTGTTCCGAGAGCCAATTGTTGGTGCGGACTCATGCTCTAGGCGCTTGATAAAGTAGTCTAATCCCATGTATGTACTTGGGGCCAAACCCAAATCGACGCAGAACCTCCCACAAATAGGACCATTCAAGAGAGTCAAATGCCTTCTCTGCATCGAGAGAGGCAATAACTCTGGTACCCGGGTTATCTTGTGGGATGGTGAGGTTCAGGAAGAGGCGCCTAATATTTATATCAGTCCCCTTACCCGGCATAAACCCAGTTTGGCCAATTCCCAACAAGTCGTCAATGACCCGGGACAGTCGGAGGTCCAAGATCTTCGTAAAGACCTTTGCATCCACATTTAAAAAGGGAAATGGGTCCGAAGGATGCATAAACCAGTGGATCCTTGCCAGGCTTGGGCACTAGTACAATTATAGCCTCATTCATCGAAGCGGGCAGGGCCTCCAAGGTCCCAAACTTAGAGATGAGTGAAGTTAGCTTAGGGGCCAAGATTTCTGTAAAGTTCATATACAATTCAGATGGCAAGCCATCGGCCCCAGGGGCCTTCCCACCCCGGAGATGTCCCATGCACCTCTCCCAGAATAATATCCGCTTCCAACACCTCCCCGGTCTCATCTCTGAGGAGATTCTTATGGATCTGGTCTGCTGGCTTGTCGGACTGTCGGATAAGCTGTCGTGGTTGGGGCGATTTAATAGATATGGTAAACGGTGGTGACCGTTACCCCCCCACCCCCCCAACTCCCCCACCACGCATCCCCCTCCCCAACCAAGAAATGCTTAAATCCCCAAACATCCAACACCCAATGTCAAGGAGTGTGAACCAGTGGGTGTAGTTGTTTAGTGGAGATGACCTGTCCACTCACTGCGATGAGAGGCTCCACTGCAAAACCAGAAAAAAAAAAAATATATCAATGGGCTTGTCTAAAAAGTGCCAAAATTGAGCAAATGAGAAAAACAAAAGGAAGTAGGGTGTTCCAACATACGAACCAGCAGGATGGGAGCTGGTATGAGCATGAGGCCCCCCAGCCATGCGGAGGGAGACAACAACAATCCCCAGCAGGGTAGTAATCCACACAGAAGAAATGGGTAGAACAGCACCTAGACGAAAGAGAAGAGTTTGTGTATGGCGAAGAACGGCCACTAGAGTCCACCAGCGGGTCACCAACAGATCCAGGGGAGTCACATCAGAAGGCATACTCCTGTCTGCAAGTATGTAGGCACTCAATGTTAGAACTGACCAGCATAATAGGTGCATTCTGTTCAAGTAAACCGACATAAAAAGTGCTGGTATTTCCAGGGAGGGCACTGTTAACCCTATGGTGCACGATAGGTAAGTTTTAGCGGTCAGAAATCACCTGGATTCCCCAGGGGCACAGAACTTAAATCCATTACACAAGGCAATCAAAAAACAAAAACAAAAAAACAACAAGGCACAACACGTGCAAGGTATTGACTCACTTGCAGAAAGACATCAGAAAAACATCCTGTAGTACCACAGGGAGGATGCGCAGCACAGGCAGGACTCCATCCTTCAGCGATACAGGGGGAGTGAATCCAGCCAGGAGGAAGCATCACAAGGGGAGGTGAAAAACCTTGTTGTTTCGCCGTCTTGGACCCTTAAGATGATCATATAATCTATCTCTGAGTCTTCTTATGCTACGACCCACATATTGTATTCTGCATGAATCACAATTGATTACATATACAATATATTTGGTGTTGCAATTAATTGCTGTATTTCAAAACTTTTGTCATTGGCTTGCGAATGTACATGTGGCCCCAATTTGATGCAACGACAGTAATTACATCCATTTGTGCCGGAGGTGATATAGATGAAGGAATTTGATAAGTTTGTTAACAGAATCATTACACTATTCTGTCTGTCTACCTTGCAGACATTACTTTTAGGCAAAAAAAAAAAATTACCTTTACAACTCCTTTAAGTGGTTAATTACACCTTACACAGAGTCAATAGTGTTACATCTTATATCTCAGTTCCCCCCTTAGATTTCCCAGTTCCTTACATCGGAATCCACAGAGTTCCCCTTCACACTGGGAAATCTGATGCATTGAATGCTGTGGACTCTGACACAAAGAGGGTCTCTGCGGACTGGGATGTAGCGGGGGGGCCTCTGATGTGAGGGGGTCTCTGGTTATCACAGAGTCCAGAGATCCCACTTACATCAGCGTTCCCCTTTACCCCAGAGTCTGCAGAGTTCCCCCTTAAAGCAGTGTGCCAGACAATAAGTATTTCTAGACAGGGGTCAGGTCAGCCATGGCAGCCCTGTAACAGCATAGAGCCTTTTACTTTATATGACCAATGCACCCTCCCCAGTATGTGTGAACATTTCCCTACCTCCATCGGACTACAAATTCCAGCATAGTAGGCTGTGCTCTTATTTCTCTGCTTCTCCCCAGTGCCCACCCCCCCCCTACACACACACACACACACACACACACACACACACACAGTGTGACTGAGAATGATGACTGCACTAATATACAAGAAGACACCCTCTCTCTCTGCCTGCTGCACATACACAGCCACTGCGAGAGTCCGTGCTCCCACTCCCCCCTTACCAGAGACCAGGGCCGTTGTTGGAAATCATGGCCCCCTCTACAGCCTACCTGATGGGGCCCATGACCCCACCCTTGGGCCCATCCCTGACCCTGCCCTAACCTCAAAAAATAATTCAACTGTATTCAAGTGATATTTATCAACCCTTGTGATACCTTGGGTAGTGACATATCCTCTTTAACCTGGAGGGAAGAAGAGACCATCAGACCCTGGTATGTGCCCCCTTCATATGGCGCCCATGGCACTAGCAATGGCTGCCATACCCTAGATACGCCACTGATCACTTACTCAGCAGGTGCCAGCCATAAATCATAGGCCAGAACCCGCTGATCAGCTTGTGCTGCAGCGAATAGCAGCTCAAGCTTCTGGATGCGAGCGGACCCAGAAGAAAGATGATTGTGCCTGTACGAGCCAACCTTCTGCAGTAAATGTACCGTGGCGGGTCGGCAAGTGGTTAAACAAATTGGCACTACAAGAGTGTGATTTTCTGTTCTAGATGGGAGAGTTTAAAAGCAATCTATGGACTGAAATGATTTATTTAGGTAGGAAATGGTACCATGACGAGTCATTAGAGAATAAACTGTCAATTATTTAGTATTGAATACAACTTGAGACCTGACAAACTTACCCAAGAGAGTAGAAACTGCTTCCACGCTGCCGTTGTAGATACCTGAACGGGAAGAAGGAGCAACTTCCTCCCACAATCCCTGAGAATAATTTAGCACTTGAAAGTATCCGCATGTTGACAAGGCCCACCAGACTGACCAGCAGAGGAGTGTGCGTGATGAGTAGCAGTGCAAAAAGTCATTCCATAGTGCTCTTAGCACCTTTTTTAAGGATATACTCTGTGTCTTTGCATACTGCAGAGAAGGGAACAAAATACATTTTATGAAGCAAAATAGTAAGCAGACAGTATGACTTTATCTTGGTTTTAAGCTACAGCAATAGCTGGAAATTTGTCAGTTATATGGTATGACACTAAAGTCTTTTTTTGATAACTATCCCATTGGAAATGATCAACATTCATTTCCATATTACAGTGTGTGGCATTGTCCATTTGAAGTATGCAACATTTGAGAAAACTACTCACAATAGGGCATGTTGATAGAGGACTATATGTAGTAGGCATTAATATCCATGGTGATCTTAGTTTACACAAACAGACCCATATGGCTTCAAACCATGCAGCATATTATACAAGAGAGGAAACAGGAAATCGGCAAAATCTTATCCAAGCTGACTAATTTGATACAATGCTTGGCGATTATGCTTAGACTCAAGGAAACCACCATATGGCCGACTTTACTTAAAGGGTACCACTGTTTTTTTATCACCAATGATCAGTCTCCTAAAAAGGTAAAAACAAACTTACTAAAAAAAAGTGTTACATGACCAAAGCTAGCCATACATTATACAGATTTTCTAATTCAAATTTCCTTTAGATTTACCTAAAACCAGGGCTCGACAAAACCCAGGCACCAGGACACAATGGAGACTGGAAATTGCATCCTGGGTTACACTGCAACAGCGGTCGAGATTCCCTTCCATGTGGCACACATCCCCCCCCCCCCCAGTGGGTGTGCAGACTACTGTCAGGCTGGCTGATAATTGAGGCCACTCGTTTACGGCATGCTGGAGTGCGATACACTCCTTTTGTACGAACCAGCGCCATCTGGTGGGTGGTGCTGCAATGAGCGTGCCTTGCTCTGACTGCCCGCCCATCTTCCAGGTTTGACAGCTGAGGTTGGATCGGTAGGCCCTTTCCTTACTGCCGGGAGTGCCACCTCATCAGTGCCAGCCCTGTCATTGCCCATCAGCGCTGCTTCATCAGCCCATTAGTGAAGGAAAAAAATTACTTATTTGCAAAATCTTATAACAATTTTTTTTTTTTTTTTAATTGTCAGTCTTACACTTGGCACCAAGCATGAGCAATTCTTATTGCCCCACGGCCCGGACATACAGTTCTGGGAAATGGCCAGATTTAAAAAAACTGGCTAACTTTTTTAGCTGGCTCCTAGATTCTAAGCAAATATGTCAAGCCCTGCCTGACTGCATACAAAATTAAAAGTGTTTAGGTTTGACCTCATATTATATGGTTTTGGACTTTTGTTAAATCTAAAGGAAATTTAAACAAGAAAATTGTATAATGTATGTCCAGTCTAAAGCCTCTTACACACTTTCTTTCCACAGACAAAGCATCAGACGAAAGTAGTGACGTACTACGTGTTTTTTCAGCTCTTTAGTGCCACCCTTTGGGCCCCTTATGCTAATGTTGCGTTTGGTGAGCATTGCTACAAAAGCATGCGTATTTGTACTTTGGACTTTTGTCTGACGAACTTGTGTACACACGATTGGAAAATCCGACAACAGACTGTTGTCCACGGAAAATTTGAAAGCCTGTCATCCAATATTTGCCTGCGGAAAATCTGACAATTGTCTGATGAAGTGTACAAAATGGTTGGATTTTCTGCCAACAGGCAGTCAACACACAATTCCCACCGAAAAATCGGATCGTGTGTATGAGGCTCAAGACTCCTAACAGAAGTAAAAGGGCACATTTTTTTCTTAAAAGTGTTTGCTAATTGACACAGGAGTACATTTAGCACTTTACTCATGTTAAATAAAGAAAGGAAGGAAGCCCATGCAAATACAAATATATTCAAAAGATGTTCAAAGAAACAAAGATTCAAGCACATATAATATCCCACAACAGTAATTATCTGTCTAGATATCATCCCTTATCAAAAGTTCCACCGAGTCTCTCAAATAATCCACAAAATACAATCCGTCAGGGCACCACTCATGGGTGCTAAATCTCGGGGTTGTGGTACAGCTACCTCTAGCCTCCCACATTGCCTCCCACGAATCCTCAGCTGCTTGAACATCCACTTGATAACATTTTGTGAACATATGCACTGAAGACCAGGTAGCAGCCTTACAAATCTGAGCCACAGATACCCGAGGCGAAAAGCCCAGTAGGTTCTTACACCATAGGCCTGAATGACCAATTGATGGACCCCTTCTTGGGTTCTTCTGGTAAAACAAAGTCTGATCCTCGGGTCTCTGCAGATCTAACCTTCTTGACCCTTTACAGTCTGGCTTTCGCTCCCAGCACTCCACGGAAACTTTACCTTACTAAAAATCATTAACGATTTACTAACTGCTTAAAGCAACAGCCAGTACTCCATACTCCTTCTACTTGACCTCTGTGCAGCCTTTGATACCGTTGACCACCCGCTCTTTCTCAATAAACTCCATTCACTTGGCCTCCAACATGCTGCTCTAGCCTGGTTCTCTGCCTATCACAGTGCTCCTTCAGTGTTACCTACAACTCTGTCTCCTCCTCTCCATTGCCCCTTTCTGTGGGGTTCCCCCAAGGCTCTGTTCTTGGACCACTTCTCTTCTCCATCTACACCTCCTCCCTTGGTCACTTGATAACCACCCACAGCTTTCAATACCACTTATACGCAGATGACACCCTAATCCATGGGTCTTCAAACTACGGCCCTCCAGTTGTTCAGGAACTACAATTCCCATAATGCCTAGTCATCTCTGTGAATGTCAGTGTGTTACAATGCCTCATGGGATGTGTAGTTCTACAACATCTGGAGGGCCGTAGTTTGAGGATCCCTGCCCTAATCTATCCGTCTACTACTCACCTTACTCCTTCAGTCTCCTCTCGCATTACTAACATCTCAACATGGATGCCGCACCACTTCCTTGAACCAAATCTCTCTCAAACCGAGTTACTAATATTCCCCCCTGCCCGTACCCCCCTCCATGACTTTTCCATCAAAATCAACAACGCAACCATCAGTCCCTCCCCTCACACCAGGGTACTAGGTGTAATCCTAGACTCTGACTTGTCATTTCAGCCTCAAGTCCAATCATTGTCAAAAGTTTGTAGAATTTACCTCCGTAACATCTCTTAAATTCGCCCCTTTTTAACAAATGAAACCACTAAACTCCTCATTCACTCCCTAGTAATAAAGGGTGAAGCAGCAGCATTGACTGTAGGCACAATGGCTCAGATTGCCCGGAAGCCTCTTCAGGGGAAACACTAGGAATAAGGCTAGGTACATCAGGAAGTACCGGTGACATAGGTGTACCCTTTACTGTAGTGTTAGTCCGGCTCCTCTTTCTTGAAGACATTTACTAGCCACAAAATGTTTTACTTTTTGCTATAAAAAATATCCCCCAAATAAATATATTTAAAAAAAAAAAAGATTTCCTCAGTTTAGGCCGATACGTATTCTTCTACATATTTTTTTTACAAAAATATCGCAATAAAGCATTTATTGATTGGTTTGCGCAAAAGTTATAGGCCCAGATTCAGAGAGAATTGGATTCTCGTAGCGTATCAGAAATACACTACGCCGCCGTTTTTTACCTGGCTCTACGTGGAATCCAGGTAGATTTTGTCCAGTAAACGACGGCGGCGTAGTGTATTTCTCCCGTCGCAATCCATCTACACGAGTAGGGGGCGTGAAGGATTTAAAATAGGCGCGTTCCCGCGGCGATCGAACTGCGCATGCTCCGTTCGCAAATTTCCCGCCGTGCATTGCGCGAAATCACGTCGTTACGTCATTCGTTGTTTGAGTAGCGTCGTTTACGGACATTTCTATTCCCGAACGAGTTACGTAAAAAAAAAAAAAAAAATAATCAAAATTCGACGCGGGAACGACGGCCATACTTAACATGGGCTACGCACCGTTAGACCAGCAAAAAGCTGGTCTAACAGTACGTAAAAAAAACAGACGTAAGCGATTGCGAAGACCGCTCGTATCTTCGTGGATCGCCGTAAAAACACATTTGCATATCCCGACGCATGAAAACGACGCAAACTCCTCCCAGCGGCCGCAAAAATATCGCAGCGTAGATCCGAAGGCTTACGAAGACGTAAGCCTCTCGGATCGAAGCCCGAAGCCGCCGTATCATGGTTTGAGGATTCAAACTAGTGATACGGCGCGCAAAATTTGAAATTACTCCTGTCTAACACCAGTTAGACAGGCGTAATTGCTTTATGAATCTGGGCCATAGCGTCTACAAAATAGGGGATAGTTTTATGGGATTTTTATTAATATTTTTTTTATTAGTTATGGCGGCAATCAGCAATTTTTATCATGACTGCGACATTATGGCGAACACAGCGGACACTTTTGACACTATTTTGGGGCCATTGTAATTTTTACAGCGAAAAGTGCTATAAAAATGCACGGATTACTGTGAAAATGACACTGGCAGTGAAGGGGTTAAACTGTAGGGGGTCGCTAAAGGGGTTAAGTGTTTCCTAAGGAGCAATTACTACTGTGTGGGGTGTCGCTTGGCATGTGACGTCACTGATCGTCATTCCCTACCACAGGAAACACAGACGATCAGTGACAATCACACTAGGAAGAATATGGAAAGGTTGTTTACACTTGCCTCTTCCCGTTCTTCAGCTCTGACCTGATCGCAGGACAGCGGTGGCGATCGGGTCTGCGGGCATGGTCATGGAGCACAGGACCAGGTCGCGAGCACTCCGCCGGCGCTCGCGACCCACGGCTGGGCTCCTAAAGGCGACGTACAGGTACGTGCTTGTGCCCATTTGTGCCCTTCTGCCGACATATATCGGCGTAAAGGGGTCCTTAAGCGGTTAAGCAACGATCATTCATTTTGTTAATGCTACCAATAACTTATGAACTTGATAGGTTTATAAAATGCCATTGATGTGTATATGAATTTTTGTTTGTGCCATATGTAGTATACATCTCGCAAGAGATTTTAACCCTTACCGGGTAATATCTGGGTTTGCTAAACTATGGTGGTGAAGGTGTTAATGAGATCTATGGGAGATCTATGGGAGGGGTCCATCTCCCAGCTGTCTGATCACCGTGGGCATGCACAGCTTTGCAGCTGAGCAGCAAGTGTGATGGTTTGTAAAACACTGCACCGTTAGTTCATGCCCTCAGGAAAAGTCAAGTTGACGAAACATGTCTGGGCGTGACCTAGCATCGTCTAGAAGTGAGGATAGCGTGTCACAAGTCAAGAGGAATTGCCCGAGACTGTCCAAGCAGTGGATGCATGAGATAGAGGATGGCATCTTCTCCTGAACGGTGACAGATCGATACAAAATTTAAAATGGCAAAGTTGTATCTTGAAAGTGTAATCATAAGGGGTGGTTGTTCTAACAATAAACTAGTTGAAACACGATCACGCTGTGTCTCTCTCTCATGTGATCAACCACCCATGAAGCGATGGATTGAATGGATAGAATCCTGAACAGGCGGATGCCCTTGAGCTTTAAGGCTTCGATCGATTCTGGCATTTTGGTACGCGTTTTACGGATGACAGTGATCTTCACGCACTGACCCTGCATCTCATTGCCCAACGCCATGCTTTAATTTCTCTTAGGCCTTTTTTACACTGACGGGAGGTGCGGTGGCAGAAAAGCGCCGATATTTTTAGCGAAGCTTTACCGCTAATTTTGCAATGCTATTCGGCCACTTGCAGGGGCGGTTTTACCCCCTGCTAGCGGCCGAGAAATCGTTAAAACCACCTGCAATTCGCCTCTGCAGAGGCGCATTGCCGGCGGTATAGCCGGGGTGTCCTGGGGAAAACCATTAGTGCACATCGGATGGTGGAAAAGGATTGGATTTACCGCACATGCACTTTATTTTGATGAACTTTCCAAAATTCTTGGAAATACTATTGATGTCACCGCTATTTGCACTTATTTGTAGCGTATGCACTTTATATTCTTATGAGGTATATACTTATATGATGTTTGTTATCTTATGAGGAATATTATCACTTAGTAAGCGCCAAATTTTATTTTTTTCATTCCACAATAGCTTGTTTAAATCCACCTTGGACACAGGCTCTCACATCCAGTTGGTGGAATTCTGTTTTTTTTTTTTTTTTTGATTGGTTGGGGACCCACAGAAAGAAGTCCTGTGGATTTTGACACTACTTTAGACAAAAAACCCTGGTGTACATAATACCAGCCTGTCTTCCAAAAAATTGCAGGAAAGCCCCCTTAATGGAACGTACTTGCAGTTCTCAGTGCATCTAGCTGTGGATATGGCCACTAAAAACCCATTTTAAGGACAGCTCTTGCCTTTGTGACCATTTTATCCAACCTTGCAATACTGTCGATGGGTCCCATTTTGGCAGAATTTTTGATACGCAACAGGTCTAATCCTAGTTAACCCCTTAAAGAACCTGCTAAATAGCAGGTCTAACATCAGGGGTTGCTCAAAAAAACAAGGCAGATACCAGCACTTTTAAAGTGCCAATGGCCAGTCCTTAATCTGCACCGTCCTTTAAAAACTCCAAGACAGCTGGGATAACTGCAGACACCTTCTTGGTATTTAACCATGAACAGAAAACTATCCAAAATGTAAACATAAATTGCTTGGTTTATCTTTTTTCTACTAGAAAGAATTGTGTTTACCACCCTGTCCGAGAGCCTCTTAGGCCGCGTACACACGATCAAATTTATCTGCTGGAAACGGTCCGACGGACCGTTTCAGCAGACAAATTTGATCGTGTGTACGGGCGAGCAGACAGGTTTTACCAGCAGACAAATTTTAAAGCATGCTTTAAAATCTGTCTGCTGGAAAGCCGTCTGTCCGACATGTCCGCTGGTTAGTATACTATGCGTGGAAGTATTACTTCCTGGTTCGGTGACGTGGCGGCGTCAACGTCACCGCGCTGTCTGCCGGCAGGGATTTTCGTTTGATCGTGTATACACGATCAAACCAAAATAGCCCAGCAGACAAATCTGATCAAAACGGTCTGTCAGACCGATTTGATCGGATTAATCTAGTGGTGTGTACACGGCCTTAGACTTCAGGAGGCTTTCTTCAGACACCAAGCTGAAAATGTTAGGGTCTGTATTTTTGGTAATATAACTGGGCCTTGAAAAGCAGATCCTTCCTCTTGAGCAGCATGAGGGGAGGCTTCTGTCAAGTGTAAAACAGTGTGGAAAACCACGGCCTCTTCTGCCAATACGGGACCACTAGAATCTTTGTGGTGTGCTCTTGAACAAACTTCCTCAGGACCAGAGGAATATATTTGAACGGGGCAGAAGGCGCAGCAAATGTGAAACACCCACTTCTGGACCAAGGCGTCTATCCCCCCGGCCCCTACTCCTCTTCCAAGCAAGAAGTACACTGGAACATTGGCATTTGATTTGTTGGCCCCATTTCTCCACCATTAGCTAGAAGACTTCCCCGTTTAGTGACCATTCTGACTTGTACACTAGGTGATTGTCCACTACCTTTAGATAGACTGCGGATATTGACTTCAGGTTCCCCTTGGCCCAAGAAAAGAGTGCGCTCATTAGTCTGATTAGGAACAGATACCTTGTTTAAATAAGAGACTGCTACCACACTGTCGGAGAGGACTTGCACGTGGTTAGCTCTGGCAAATGCCCTTAGCGCTTCCCAGATCGCTTGCAACTCCCTCCAGTTGGCCGATCTTTGGGACTGTGCTTTCTCCCAGCACCCTTGGGATACTCTTGACCCCCCAGAACCCAAAGTACTGTATGACCTGTGTCAGGGTAAGGTTAGACTTCTTCCTGTCTATCATTCAGCCCAGTTTTTGTAGAAAGGAAATGGCCACCGCAGATCTCCTTGTATTCGGAGAGCGGAGGGTGCAAAAAAAAAAAAAAAAGGTCGTCCGAGTATGGGATGACCGATATCCCTTTTCAGTCTCAGGGGGGCCAGTGCCTCCGCCAGGATTTTCATAAAAATCCTGGGGGATGAGGACAGGCCGAATGGGAGGGCCCTGAATTGAAAATGTCATACCCGTTTTCCCCACTTGATTGCCACCCTTAATAAAAGTGAGATTCTTCGTGGATCGGGACATGTAAATAGGCGTCCCTCACATCGAGGGAGGCCATGAAGCAATCCGGGGGAAGAATTGACTTCACCGTAAAGATCGTTTCCATCCGAAATTTCTTAGGCCGTGTACACACGATCAAATCTGTCTGCTGAAACCCGTCTGACGGACCGGTTCAGCAGACAGATTTGATCGTCTGTACGGGCAAACAGACGGATTTGGCCAACCGACAGATTTGAAAACATATCTGCTCGCACATGCGTCGAATGGATTCGTAGCATGCGCGGAAGTGTTTTACTTCCTGGTGCGGTGACGTGGCGGCGTCAACGTGACCGCCACGTCACCGACACGTCAGCACGCTGTCCGCCGGCGGGGATTTTGGTTTGATCGTGTGTACACGATCAAACCAATACATCCCAGCAGACAGATTTGTTCAAATCGGTCTGTCCGACCGATTTGAACAAATCTATTTGCTTGTGTGTACGGGGCCTTATAGGTCACCTGTTTAGTGACTTCAAGTTCAATATTAGGTGGAATTTTCCCAATGGTTTCCTTACTACGAAAACGTGAGTAGAAACTGTGGTTTATTTCTCAATGTGGCACTAGAATAAAGAGCCGCTGGTCTACAAAGTCGCCAATTTGTGACAAGGCTGTCGTCTTCTGAGGATCCCTGGGAGGCGTAGTTATGAATGTCCTTGCAGGCAGAGTGCCCTTGAACTAGATTTGATAGCCATCCCTAATTATCCTCAGTATAAATGCATTTGGGGTAGTCTTTTCCCATTGTGTGAGGAACTGCCCCAATCTCTCTCCCATGGGAACCAAGTCACTGGAATGTGGTGGTTTTCTTAGGAGAGGAAAATGGGACACCTTTCTGCTTCCCCCCTCCCCACTGTTTTAGAGGTTGACCCTTTAGGGGTCTGCCCCTGTAACAGGCATTGTCTTTGGGGACAAAAAAAAAAAACATTTCCTTGGGGCTTTCTTACTTTTGATAGGGAAAGCCTTTTTCTTGTCGGCAATACGGTCTAGAATGTTTTCTAGATCTTGCCAAAACAAGAGGTTTCCTTCAAATAGGATGCCTAACCTTTGAGGCCATGGCCCCTGACCAGGATTTTAACCATATTAACCATAAAGTCCTGCAAGAGGAATTTATTAGGGCAGCAGTCTTTGCCGATAGCTTGACCGACTCAGGAGACGCGTCTGCCATATAACCTGCCACCATGTGCAGCATGGGAACGGAATCAAGAATTTCCTTCCTGGATGTCCCACTTTCCAAATGGCCTTGTAACGGGTCCAGGCAGACATCCAAATTACGAGCCACTATTGTTATAGCCATGGCTAGTTTTAAATTTGTCATGGCTACTTCCCATGACCTTTCCAGCAGTACCTCCATCCTCTTGTCCATGGGTTCCCTAATGACACCCATGTCCTCAAAGGTGAAGTCCATTGATTTGGCGCACTGGGAAAAGGCTGCATCCACTTTGGGCACTTTGTTCCAAATACAGGCAGAATCCTCACTGAAGGTGAATCTCCTCTTCAGACTTTTAGAAAAAAAAAATTCTCTGGTTCCACCCACTCAAGGCCTACACCCACCCCCGCCAAATTAGGTGGAGCCTTATCTCTCTAGTGCTGTCCTGGACAGACGACTAGAGAAATGACGCTTAAAGCTCTTAATTGAGCCAAGTACACACTATAGCGGGATATGCTTTGGAAGAAGAAAAAGAAAAAGGCTATACATACCTACTATTGACTAAACGAGTGCCTTCCAGTGACACGATCACCTCCCAGCGTATAACACGCCTCAGCATATAACACGTACCCCAAGTTTAGAAGGGAAGTTTAAGGGAAAAAAAAAAACTTACATTTTAAATGCCCATCAATGCAGCCTTATCAGTGTCCATCTGCAGCCTTGCACATAGTCCATCTGCAGCCTTATAAGTGTCCATCTACACCTTTCCCAAAATTTAAGCATTATGTATTTTTAAATTTAGCGCCGCCGAGATACACAGAGTCGGATTTCCTGTGTATTTGGCTCCTCTCGTAGTCCTGCCCAGTCCTGCCCCTTGGCCGTCTCCCATGACAGACACAACAACAGCGGTCCAATGGCGGGTCATAAAGGTTAGAAGGCGGGACAGGGCGTGACTGCGAGCGGAGCCGAGCCTAGTACACTCGGCTCAGCTCGAGTCTATGTCGGCGGCGCTCCCCTTGCCCTCAGAGCAGTGGGGTTTGACGTATAACACACACCCACAATTTTCCCCTGATTTATGTGTTAAACGCTGATAAATACAGTAGTTAATACATGAGAGCACATCTTAGCCTGTAGACTGAATAATAAAGAACCAGCTACACACTGATTAGGCATTAACTCTGCCATCTACTGTCTTTAGCACTCAACACATATGCATGTAGCTAAATCTAATAAGCTCAGAGTGCTGGCTTTCATTTCCCTGACTGTGCAAGGAGTGACACGAGATTTTAAAGGAATATACAGCTGCAATAAATACATTTTTAGGCTTTAGTTTCTCAAATTATAAAAAGGCAAGTACTCTTCACTTTAGCAGCTGGTGCAGCAACTTATTAAAATGATTTGAAGAGGAAATATAGGGGAGGACACTGGTGTACACTAAATATAAATGCACTTATAATACAAGCATTAATTTTATTTTAAATGTAAATTAGACTTTACCTGTTTGTCAGCTTCATGTGCCTCAGTGTTCAGAGGAATCTGAGCTTCAACCTCTTCTTGCGCAGCCGTGTGTGTCAATCCACCATTATTTGAACAGTTTATTTTTTCCAGATCTGCACTTTTTTTGTCATGGCCATTTAAATTGTGGTGGAAGAAAAGACTTTTCGATGGCATAGGTAAAAACCATGAGGTGACAAAAGCAACAGAGACACTGACAAGAGATATGACATTCAAATTGAATAAGGACCAGTTGGTCACAGACACCAGAACTTGGCCTGTAGCAGAGCCAACAGTTAAACCAGTTAGCGTGGCAGTACGGCAATAACTGGTTACTTTTTGGTACATATCATGGTCAACCACGCTGTAAATATAAGAGTAATAGGCTATCTCTGTTGCTGTGGATATGCCATAAAAAAATTCAAGAAATTGGATGGCCAACGTGCCCTGAGCATACAAAAGCATAAACCATGTGATTATTAGGCTTAAACCCTGCATGATGATCACTGGCTTGTAACGCAGATAGTCTGTAGCAAGAAATACAGGAAACAGCAGGACCAAGTATGAATATGTCCAGACGGGGTATATTTCATTATAAACCTAGGAAAGCAAAAAAAAAGTTAGTCGTTAAATACAATCTCCAGATATCTCTATCTCTATCTCTATATACACACACACACACACACACACACGCACGCAAGTAAAGATTACACAACAGAGTCGCTTCAACAAAGTCATGTAGGAAAAACAAATTGACTTTGAAAAGTAGGTTGTGACCCCCTAAGCATTTTAATGCCGAGTTGTGCATTTTTTGAATGTAGTGTGGTTTGGATGCCTAAATGATATGGAATACATTCACAAACCGATTTGACATCACTACTATCGCTCTTTGTTAATTATATTCTTAAGCCTCGTTCACTCAAATGAACAGCAGCAAGAGTCACTATTGGTGCAGCCGATAGGTAGTTGTGGAGTTAGTGTTCCCGTGTGACAGCCAGGCAACTAGCATTTCTAACAGGGTGAGTGAGTAAAGGCAGTACCTGCTTTTTCACCTGAAACTGTGTGTTATCAGCATTTAACGTCATTGGTGATCCATTACAGAATCTTTGAAAATGTTTAAAACAACAAAGAGATGATGTACCTTGTTAGTCAGGAATAATACAAAGCAGTTGGAGTTTCTTCTGTAGTACACGTCGATCGATGGATCACTGTCCACCGTGACAGACTGTGATCCATCGAAACATTGCCAGCCTACTCCTCTAGATGCCACCAAATAGCATCTAGAGAAGCTTCAAAACAGCGAGAACAAAATCATTTGGAATGAAAAGACCAAGTTGGAAACTCACAACTACAGTACAAAAGATATGTTTGGGTTTATACAGGGCGTGTCAAAACCTGTAAAAAAAAAAAGAAAACACACTGTCCCTACTGTGAAATATGGGGAGGTAGATCTTTGCTGGTTTTGGGTTTGTGAGCTACAGTGGCACAGGGAATTGAGGCAAAATGGATAGGCAAAAATGTGTGTACATACAGTGCCTTGCGAAAGTGTTCGGCCCCCTTGAACTTTGCAACCTTTTGCCACATTTCAGGCTTCAAACAAAGATATAAAACTATAATTTTTTGTGAAGAATCAACAACGAATAGGACACAATCATGAAGTGGAACAAAATTTATTGTATATTTCAAACTTTAACAAATAAAAAACTGAAGAATTGGGCGTGCAAAATTATTCAGCCCCCTTAAGTTAATACTTTGTAGCGCCACCTTTTGCTGCGATTACAGCTGTAAGTCGCTTGGGGTATGTCTCTATCAGTTTTGCACATCGAGAGACTGACATTTTTGCCCATTCCTCCTTGCAAAACAGCTCAAGCTTAGTGAGGTTGGATAGAGAGCGTTTGTGAACAGCAGTTTTCAGTTCTTTCCACAGATTCTTGATTGGATTCAGGTCTGGACTTTGACTTGGCCATTCTAACACCTGGATATGTTTATTTGTGAACCATTCCATTGTAGATTTTGCTTTATGTTTTGGATCATTGTCTTGTTGGAAGACAAATCTCCGTCCCAGTCTCAGGTCTTTTGCAGACTCCATCAGGTTTTCTTCCAGAATGGTCCTGTATTTGGCTCCATACATCTTCCCATCAATTTTAACCATCTTCACTGTCCCTGCTGAAGAAAGGCAGGCCCAAACCATGATGCTGCCACCACCATGTTTGACAGTGGGGATGGTGTGTTCAGGGTGAGGAGCTGTGTTGCTTTTACGCCAAACATAATGTTTTGCATTGTTGCCAAAAAGTTTGATTTTGGTTTAATCTGACCAGAGCACTTTCTTCCACATGTTTGGTGTGTCTCCCAGGTGGCTTGTGGCAAACTTTAAACAACACTTTTTATGGATATCTTTAAGAAATGGCTTTCTTCTTGCCACTCTTCCATAAAGGCCAGATTTGTGCAGTATACCACCGATTGTTGTCCTATGGACAGAGTCTCCCACCTCAGCTGTAGATCTCTGCAGTTCATCCAGAGTGATCATGGGCCTCTTGGCTGCATCTATGATCAGTCTTCTCCTTGTATGAGCTGAAAGTTTAGAGGGACGGCCATGTCTTCGTAGATTTGCAGTGGTCCGATACTCCTTCCATTTCAATATTATCGCTTGCACAGTGCTCCTTGGGATGTTTAAAGCTTTGGAAATCTTTTTGTATCCAAATCCGGCTTTAAAACTTCTCCACAACAGTATCTCGGACCTGCCTGGTGTGTTCCTTGTTCTTCATGATGTTATGGTTCTGGCGCAGATAAATAATATATTTAATATTTACCGAAAACTAAATGTGAGATTCGCTTAGATGAACTATAAATCTTTCTGAGAGCCTTTCAAAAACAAAGAAAATAAGACTTAGCTGATGTATTGGGCACATGAGCTATCTATACATTTACAAGCTTGGGTGAAAGCGTGGAACAATGATAAGGGTTGGCTCAAAAACTTTGGGTTATTTTTTATCAAAGACATGTAGCAGTATAAATTGTGGCCAAAATTTATGAAGAAAAATTAATAATTTGCTAAATTTTATCACAGAAACTAAGAAAAAATCATTTTTTTTCCCAAATTTTCGGTCTTTTTTCATTAATAGCGCAAAAAATTAAAACCGCAGAGGTCATCAAATACCACCAAAAGAAAGCTCTATTTGTGGGGAAAAAAAAAAAAAGGACAAAAAAATCATTTGGGTACAGTATTGAATGACTGAGTAATTGTCATTCAAAGTGTGAGAGCGCTGAAAATTGGTCTGGTCAGGAGGGTGTTTATACGAAGACTTGATTACACACAGGTGGATACTAGGGTTGTCCCGATACCAGTATCGGGACCGATACCGAGTATTTGCGGGAGTACTTGTACTCCCGCAAATACCCCCAATACCTAAATAGAATACTCCCCCCCCACTCCCCTTCTCGTCCAATCCCGAGAAGGGGACTGTCTATACATGGCGCGGCAGGCATTACAAGTATTCAAACGAAAGCTTGTAATGCGCGCTGTAATGCAGGGGGATTAGCGCGGCGGTATGCGGTGGCATCATATCTACTACTACAGATATGGGGGACATGGCTGCATCTGTGGGGGACAGGACATGGCTGCATCTGTAAGGGACATGGCTGCAATATGTGGGGGACATGCATGGCTGCAATATGTGGAGGGGGGGACATGGCTGCAATATGTGGAGGGGGGGGGACATGGCTGCAATATGTGTGGGGGGGGGGGACATGGCTGCAATATGTGGGGGGGGGGGGGACATGGCTGCAATATGTGGGGGGGGGGGGACATGGCTGCAATATGTGGGGGGGGGGGGGGACATGGCTGCAATATGTGGGGGGGGGGGGGGGGACATGGCTGCAATATGTGGGGGGACATGGCTGCATTTGGGGACACATTTAAAAAAAGTATCGGTATTCGGTATCGGCGACTACTTGAAAAAAAGTATCGGTACTTGTACTCGGTCCTAAAAAAGTAGTATCGGGACAACCCTAGTGGATACTATTTATTATCAGATATTTAGGTCAACATTGGATCAGAGATCCTCACTGAACTTCTGGAGAGAGTTTGCTGCACTGAAAGTAAAGGGGCTGAATAATTTTGCACGCCCAATTTTTCAGTTTTTTATTTGTTAACAAAGTTTGAAATATCCAATCAATTTTGTTTCACTTCATGATTGTGTCCCACTTGTTGTTGATTCTTCACAAAAAATTATAGTTGTATATCTTTATGTTGGAAGCCTGAAATGTGGCAAAAGGTCGCAAAGTTCAAGGGGGCCAAATACTTTCGCAAGGCACTGTATTTACAAAAGTGAGTGCAACCCCCACATTTTTGTAAATATTTTATTCGATCTTTTAATGTGAACACTGAAGAAATTACACTTTGCTAGAATGTAAAGTAGTGAGTGTACAGCTTGTATAACAGTGTAAACTTGTTGTCCCCTCAAAATAACTCAACACAACCTAATGTCTAAACTAGGGTTGTCCCGATACCGATACCAGTATCGGTATCGGGACCGATTCCGAGTATTTGCGGGAGTACTTGTACTCCCCCAAATACCCCCGATACCAAAATAGAATACTTCCCCATGTATAGACACGCGATTGGACGGATCCATCCAATCGCGAGCAAGGGGGGAGTGTCTATACACGGATACGTGCATAGACACTCTCCCCTTGCTTGCGATTGGACCGATCCGTCCAATCGCGTGTCTATACATGGCGCCGCGGGTATGTGTTGCATACCCGTGGCAACACAGGGACACAGAGCACTGCCTGTAGGAGCCTGGAATCTGCCCGCTGCCTTTAGGAGCCCGCAACCGGCCAGAGGATTTCCAAACCCGGCCACTGCCTGCCAACCTTAGGAGCCTGCAACCTAGATGGGGTAAGTGCCGAGGGGGTGCAGCCGACCAACTGGGGGGTGGATGTTTGCGTTCTCCTTCACTGGAGAAGATACTGTAATTCCTCCAAGTTATGTACCTGCAGCAGTAGAGAAATACTAAACCTTATTTTTACATTTTCTTCTTATATTTATAGACATCAGTAACTGTAAAAAAAAAAGTACTGAAATAATGTACTGAAATGTTCTTGCAAAGAAAGCATTTTACATACAGACAGCCCTTAAGGAACTGCTGATGCGATCAGTTATCTACACATTTAGTAATGTAGGGGGTGAAAGGGTTCAAATTACCATCAGCATCACAGTGTGCTACCTAGTGTGTCAGTCATAAGTTTAACCATTCTGTGTCTTGTATTTGATAAGATATCAGACAGCTACCAATTTATCTAGCATTTATAGAAAGTGTAAAAGCGGCAGAAGATGCAAGACATTACTGAATAAACATCAAAGCACAAGACAAGACAATCTAACCAAAATCAATAAATGTACTTACAAATTAGGATTAACCCTGCAGGCTGCAGCAGCGACGGCGGCGGAGGTATGGGGGACATGACATGGCTGCAATATGGGGCACAGGACATGACATGGCTGCAATATGTGGGGGGACATGACATGGCTGCAATATGTGGGGGGACATGACATGGCTGCAATATGTGGGGGGACATGACATGGCTGCAATATGTGGGGGGACATGACATGGCTGCAATATGTGGGGGGACATGACATGGCTGCAATATGTGGGGGACATGACATGGCTGCAATATGTGGGGGACATACATGGCTGCAATATGTGGGGGACATACATGGCTGCAATATGTGGGGGGACATACATGGCTGCAATATGTGGGGGGACATACATGGCTGCAATATGTGGGGGGACATTAGGGGTGTCAAATTTAATCGCTGCATCGGTGCATCGCGATTCGGGTGTTCCCGATTCGGTACCGATGCATGGGACCGTAATAATCGATTATTGGCCCCGTCCCTCCCGGGAGAGCACTCCGTTACGGTATTTTACCTTGAGGTGCGCTCATGTGACTCCCCGGCCCGCCTCTCTCCTCTCTGCTTTTACATCTCACGTCTCTACTGGCGTCAGCCCCGCCCACTGACTAACTTTCAGATCAGTAGAAAGGCGGGAGGTGCTGACGCCAGGAGAGACTGGGCTACAGAGAGACGCGCAGCACAGAATTTTTTTACCGGACCGATCAGACCCTGCCTGGCTGAGCCTGCCCTGGTGAGTGCAGTACTAGTCTGTCTGCAGTTCAAAGCCGCCTGCTATATTACATTTATAAAAAGGGTCAGGCAAGGTTGGGACACAGTGACTGACTCGCTAGACTGCTCTCTCTCTCTCTCTCTCAGAGAGAGAGAGAGAGACAGAGACAGACAGGCGACAGCTTGCAGGACTCATCGTCTCCCCTGTCCCCTCACTTAAGTCACAGACAGTGCAATCCAGTGATCTAGTCGGGGCCACTTGAGTGAGGGGGGCGTGCACTGCTGAAAGAGAATGAATTATAGTGACCCCTGCCCTGGCTGCAACATCCATCTATCCATCTCTTGACTGTATGCTATCTATGTGATGTACAGGCAGCGGTTATCAGACAAGAATGGCAGTGGTGATTGTACAGAATTACAGATGTTCACAATCTGTCTTGCTATCCTGTACCCTGTCTGAATCCTCTGACCACCTCCTGTCTGCCATCCTCTGACCACCTCCTTTCTGCCATCCTCTGACCACCTCCTGTCTGCCATCCTCTGACCACCTCCTGTCTGCCATCCTCTGACCACCTCCTGTCTGCCATCCTCTGACCACCTCCTGTCTGCCATCCTCTGACCACCTCCTGTCTGCCATCCTCTGACCACCTCCTGTCTGCCATCCTCTGACCACCTCCTGTCTGCCATCCTCTGACCACCTGTTCTGTACCCTGTCCGCCTCTCCGATCATCTCCTATAGGATGTCTGCAGTCTCTGATCATCTCCTGTTGCATGTCCGCAGTCTCTGACCGTCTCCTGTACTATGCCCGCAGTCTCTGACCGTCTCCTGTACTATGCCCGCAGTCTCTGACCGTCTCCTGTACTATGCCCACAGTCTCTGACCGTCTCCTGTACTATGCCCACAGTCTCTGACCGTCTCCTGTACTATGCCCGCAGTCTCTGACCGTCTCCTGTACTATGCCCGCAGTCTCTGACCGTCTCCTGTACTATGCCCGCAGTCTCTGACCGTCTCCTGTACTATGCCCGCAGTCTCTGACCGTCTCCTGTACTATGCCCGCAGTCTCTGATCGTCTCCTGTACTATGCCCACAGTCTCTGACCATCTCCTGTACCACGTCTGCAGTCTCTGATCATCTCCTTTAGTATTTTGGGGGGAGAGCCATTCGCACTTGCGCAGCAATCGTGATGCATCGCGGAATCGAATCGAAGACTTGATAATCGTAATCGCATCGAATCGTGAGACCGGTGAAGATGCGCAGCCCTAGGGGACATACATGGCTGCAATATGTGGGGGGACATGGCTGCATTTGGGGACACGTTTAAAAAAAGTATCGGTATTCGGTATCGGCGACTACTTGAAAAAAAGTATCGGTACTTGTACTCGGTCCTAAAAAAGTGGTATCGGGACAACCCTAGTCTAAACCACTGGCAACAAAAGTGAGTACACCCCCAGTGTTAATTTAGTCGACTAAAACTAAAATGGCCTTTTAGTCAAAAGACTATAACTAAATTGAAATTTGACTTCAAAATTAACACTGGTCTGTAGTTCATGTTCATACCTCAATACCAGTGATGACGAACCTTTGCACCCCAGATGTTTTGGAACTACATTTCCCATAATGCTCAAACACACTGCAGAGTGCATGAGCATCATGGGAAATGTATTTCCAAAACATCTGAGGTGCCAAGGTTCACCATCACTGCCATAAATAACATATTTGATTTTTCACTCCAGCAGTATGAGTTTGGACATTGTAGAGAAATGTTAACTAATTATAATTTAATTACACCCATTAGATTTTAAGACGACAAAATTGAGTTTTAGTCAACTAAAATGTACTGGAGATTTAGTCAACTAAATCAATTGCAGAAGACTAAAAACGGGACTAAAACTAAAATGCCATTTTAGTCCCAAGACTAAAACTAAATCGAAATTTGCTGCCAAAATTAACACTGTTACACCCCTAAGTGAAAATGTCCAAATTGGGCCCAATTAGCCATTTTCCCTCCCCAATGTTATGTGACTCATTAGAGTTACAAGGTCTCAGGTGTGAATGGGGAGCAAGGGTGTTGAATGTGGTATTATTGCTCTCACTCTCTCATACTGGTCACTGGAAGTTCAACATGGCACCTCATAGCAAAAAACTCTCAAAGGATATGAAAAAATAATTTTTGCTGTACATAAAGTTGGCCTAGGCTATAAGAAGATCGCAAAGACCCTGAAACTGAGCTGCAGCACGGTGGCCAAGACCATACAGTGGTTTAACAGGACAGGTTTCACTCAAAACAGGCCTCGCCATGGTCAACCAAAGAAGTTGAGTGCACGTGCTCAGCGTCATACTCAGAGGTTGTCTTCGGGAAATAGACATGAAATAGCCAGCATTTCTGCAGAGGTTGAAGGGGTGAGGGGTCAGCCTGTCAGTGCTCAGACCATATGCCACACACTGCATCAAAATTGGTCTGCATGGCTGTCGTCCCAGAAGGCAGCCTCTTCTAAAGATGATGCACAAGAAAGAATGCAGTTTGCTTAAAAGCAGACTAAGGACATGGATTACTGGAACCAAGTCCTGTGGTCTGTCTGATGAGACCAAGATAAACTTATTTGGTTCAGATGGTGTCAAGCATGTGTGGTGGAAAACCAAGTGAGGAGTACAAAAACAAGTGTGTCTTGTCTACAGTCAAGAATGGTGGTGGGAGTGTCATGGTCTGGGGCTGCATGAGTGCTGCTGGCACTGAGGAGCTACAGTTCATTGAGGAAACCATGAATGCCAACATGTACTGTGGCATACTGACGCAGAGCATTATCCCCTCCCTTCAGAGACTGGGCAGTATTTCACCATGGTAACGACCCCAAACACACCTCCAAGATGACCACTGTCTGGCTAAAGAAGCTGATGGTAAATGTGATGGACTGGCCAAGCATGTCTCCAGACCTAAACCCTATTGAGCATCTGTAGGGCATCCTCAAACAGAAGGTGGAGGAGCGCAAGGTCTCTAAAATCCACCAGCCCTGTGATGTCGTCATGGAGGATTGGAAGAGGACTCCAGTGGCAATCTGTGAAGCTCTGGTGAACTCCATGCCCAAAAGGGTTAAGGCATCGCTGAAAAATAATGGTGGCCACACTAAATATCGACACTGAGCATAATTTGGACATTTTCACTTAGGGGTGTACTCACGTTTGTTGCCAGCAGTTTAGACATTAATGGGTGTGTGTGAAAAGATCTAATAACATTTTTACAAAAATGTGAGGGGTGTACTCACTTTTGTGACATACTGTATATATTACATATACATACACACAGCTATGATGCTAAACTGGTACTTATAGTGGGACTGCGATAGTGTGGCAGGCAAATACCGACACTGATGTCACTAGTGATACTAATATAGCTATCTGCGATAATACTGTACCCTGTACTAATGACACTTTCTTGGAAGGTTTTTTTCTCCCTGCTTTTCAGTGGTAAGTAACAGCCAGATTGCCGTCTGTAAAACACAGGACTCTGCTCTGTGACTGACCACAGCCGATCAGCAGGTACACAGCTTACTTGATTCCCTGTAACTTGCTAACAGACTTATGCTGTGGGCAATCACAGCACAGATTAGCAGGGAGTGCATGCACCCTGCCCCTGCCACGCGCTTGCAATATATTCACTGTTAGCGGGTTGTCAAGTGGTTAAAAATGTACTTCTAACAGAGTTCATAATGGTAAAAAAAAATAAAAAAATGTAAGTGAACATAATGTCACAATAGTCACAAGCACATTGACAGGAAGTCTGACTGCAATAAGAATGCTTGTACACTTATCTAAATTCATAAAGCACATTTAGGCCTCATGAACACAGACTAGGGAGGGAAGAATACCCAGCATTTGCTCAGTACTTGTACTCGGGAAAATGCTCCGATACCTGGGCAGTCAAGGGTGATCGTTTTGGCAGTGGGGGCAGTTACAAGCATCGATCTCCCTTTATAGATTAAAAGTCAGTGATCAATGGTTCTGTTTAGGGTTGTGCCGATACCAATACCAGTATCGGTACCGATACCGAGTATTTGCGGGAGTACTTGTACTCCCGCAAATACCCCCGATACCTAAATAGAATACCCCCCCCCACCGCCGCATACCGCAAAGCCGCCGCCGCCGCATACTGTCGCGTTAATGCCTCTGCATTACAGCGCGCATTACAAGCTTTCGTTTGAATACTTGTAATGCCCGCCGCGCCATGTATAGACACTCCCCTTCTCTAGAGGCCAGCGGGCGCATCTACGTTTGTGAATCGGCCTATCTTACTCATTTGCATATTTATAATGGGAACGCCGAATGCATCCAGCGCAACTATGCGCCCATGATATGCCAGCGTAGGCAAGTTACGTCGGACGGCTGAAGCCATGTTTTTCTGGAGATACGCCAACATAAATGCTTTATGAATCTGGCCCAAAGTGTCAGAATTGCCTGGGCCTGAAGTGGTTAGTTTTCCCAAAAAATTGTAATAATAAAAAGAAAAAAACTCTCTCACATTGCCTCTCATTAGCCCCTTAAGGACCGCCGCATGTACATTTACATCGGCAGAATGGCATGGACAGGCACATCAACGTACCTGTACGTGGCTGCCTTGACGTGGGTCGGGGGTCCGATCGGGACCCCCCCCGGTACATCCGTGCTCAGGGGGCGGCGGTTCGTCGTTGTCCGCCCCCTCCGGATCGCTCCCAGCCAATGCGCGCGCTCGCCTGTGTGTCACTTCCTCCTCCTGTGTAAACAACACAGGAAGAGGGAAGTGATGTGATCTCTGCGGTTTTTTCAACCGCCGCTGAAGAGAGATCACATCACATAGTAAGTCTGCACAACACTACACTGACACCAGGACATGCAGGCACACTTAACCCCTTTGCGATCACCCCCCCTCCCCCCTGTCACAGTGTCACTGAATGCAGTGATCATATATGTATGATCACTGTATTTAGTGTCAGTGTGACAGGCAGTTAGTGTTAGATCCAGGGTAGCCCCCGTACCCCCCCCCCCTAATAAAGTTTTAACCCCTTGATCACTGCCCTAGTTAACCCTTTCACTCCCTATTGCCAGCATCACTAAGCGATCATTTTTCTGATCGCTGTATTAGTGTCGCTGTTCCCGCTAGGTAGCTTTTTTTTTTTGCTATTTTTTTGTACTAAAGACATGTGGCTAAATAAATTTTGGCCTAAAATGTTTGACTAAAATTTTGTTTATTTGATTTTTCTTATAACAAAAAGTAAAAAATATTGATTTTTTTTCAAAAATGTCACTCTATTTTTGTATATAGCGCAAAAAATAAAAAATTGCAGAGGCGATCAAATACCACCAAAAGAAAGCTCTATTTGTGGGAAGAAAGGGACGCAAATTTTGTTTTGGAGCCACATCACACGACTGCGCAATTGTCAGTTAAAACGAAGCAGTGCCGAATCGCAAAAAGGGGCCTGGATATTTGTACTGTCTTGGCATTTTCAGGACTCAAATGTGCAATCTAATCATTCTCTCTAATAACTGGCTCATTACATGTATGATCAGCATCAGAAAGGAATGGGATTGCTTATCACAGGGGAAAATTCCACTAATGTACCAGCCTTCAGTTCTCTTTCACACAACCAGATATCCCAAACTGTAATCAGGGACAGTGATGTCGGTCCATTTAGCTGGCACACCAGAGGTTTTCCTTGGATGTAGGAATCACAGGAGAATCGCTGAGCTGCAGGTTCTACAAGTACCGCTACCTAGGATTGTTTTGGATCATCTTATGCTTCATATGTGTTGGCTGGCCATACACTATATAATCTTGTTTAGATTTACCAAAACTACAGGAGAACAAAATTAAACAGTCTATTCAATTTGTTTCACTGCACTACATACTTGTTGGTATATTCAAAAGGAGATTAAACAGTTTATGGTTAGATACACATGTCATATATAATTATATATATATATATATATATATATATATATATATATATATATATACACATATATATATATATATATATATATAATGAAATATTCTGTACAGCGTGCCATACAACCCCCAGGTACCTACCTGCGTCTCAGTGAGGTTCTTGTCCGGTCCCAGCAGGTAAGGGGTGAGGAAGGGTTCGGATGGTCTGAGGCTGGCAAAGAAGCCATAGGTACAGAGAATACAGGTAGGAAAGAACCAGCTCCCCCGGGGTATCAGCATGGCTTTCCTGCAGCTCACCACCCCTTTGAGCTCCATGCCATGCGCAGTACAGAGCAAAGTCTGTTACAAGCACCGTCTCCGGGGCTGGTACATGGTTTGAGGAGCCGAGCACAGCACAAGGTCACTATACAATGAGAGCCCCATGTCATGAGTGTGTCTGCTACGTACAGTTACTCAAGTGGGAGGGGAGAGGGAGTGTGAGAACAGAGCGCTGCCATTGACCCGCCTTATGTCACATGAGGCAAGTGTCAGGGGAAAAGGCAGTCATTGTCGTGTGACGCAAGCAAGGGGTCTGGCTGCAGAGTGGAGCTCCAACAATGACAGGAAGCATGTCACCTTCACTTCTTTTTTTTTTTTTTTACTGAACTTTATTGTGAATCTCTGCAGCCAGCTGGGATCTGTCTGTTTACAGTGACAGATCCTCGTTCTGGCTCTCTTTCCTGCGATCGTTGGGATTCCGGCGATCTGCCGATATCGTTCCTCCTATCGATATGGTTCCCCCCTTGACTGTACCTAAGATTTCGTTGGAACCATTCACATTGTACTTCAAATACCCACTTATTACTTATATCCCCAGATCCCCTTCTCCTAAGAGTCCCTCTGTTAATTCCTTCTCCCAACCCTCCCACCCCCCCCCCCCCTTCTGTGGTCCCCCCTGCCCCCATGGAAGTTTCCCCCATCTTTCTCCTCCATTCTCTTCCAATTCTTGCCTTTTTTAATTTAACTTTGGATCTGCATATATGCCCTCTTAGTCTCCCCGTGACCCCTAGTGTATCCCCTTCTTCCCTTGTGTCTATTTTATCTTCCTGTAAGTCCCATGCCCCCAACCCAATCGATTTCTTGTATATATTATATGTAATTGTGAGCTATATTTTAATCATTAAATTACTATTACTATGTGATGTGTTTGTGTGTCAAAATATAATAGATATATTGCATATCTGGGATTATTCAGAGTGATTCCTTTTGTCAAGTGAATATGATGGGACAGGAAGACTAAAGCCCCATACACACTATCAGTTTTCCTGCAGGTTTTCCTCTTCAGGTTTACCAAAACCATCTAATATGAGGTCAAACCTTAAGGCCCCTTTCACATTGCGGCGGTACAGCGCCGCTAAAAATAGCGCCGCTATACCATCGGATTTGCCGCGAGTTGCGGCCGCTAGTCGTGCAGTATTAACCCCCGCTAGCAGTCGTGAAAGGGGTTAATACCGCCCGCAATGCGCCTCTATAGAGGCGCATTGCGGGCGGTATTTGCCACGGTTTCCCATTGTTTTCAATGGGAAGGAGCAGTGAAGGAGCGGTATACACGCCGCTCCTCTCACCGCTCCAAAGATGCTGCTGACAGGAGATTTTTTTCTCTCCTGCCAGCGCACCCTACCCAGGGTTTGACAAATTTTCCTGGAATCTAGGAGCCAGCTAAAAAAGTTAGGAGCCAGAAAACGCGCCCGTCCCTACAAGCTTGCGCGCAGAAGCGAACACATACGTGAGTAGCGCCCACATATGTAAACGGTATTCAAACCACACATGTGAGGTATTGCCGCGATCATTAGAACTCAAAACATGCAACCTGTAGAATTTGTTAAACGTCGCCTATGGAGATTTTAAGGGGTAAACGTTTGTCGCCATTCCACGGGTGGGTGCAATTTTGAAGCGTGATATGTTGGGTATCAATTTACTCGGCGTAACATTATCTTTCACAATGTCATAAAAAAAATTGGGCTAACTTTACTGTTGTCTTATTTTTTAATTAAAAAAAGTTTATTTTTTCCCAAAAAATGTGCGCTTGTAAGACCGCTGCGCAAATACGGTGTGACAGAAAGTATTGCAATGACCGCCATTTTATTCTCTAAGGTGTTAGATTAAAAATATACACATAATGTTTGGGGGTTCTAATTAGAGGGAAGGAGATGGCAGTGAAAACAGTGAAAAAACACATTAGAACTGCTGTTTTACTTGTAATGCCAATGGCCACCACAAGATGGTGGCCATTGCCATGTCACAGAAGGAAGCTTGGGCCTGCAGAAGGCCTTAAAGCCGCAGACTCAATTACCTCCGTGTGCCCCCAACCTCCCCCGCCACGCGACCGCGGCGGCCCGCGATGGCCGGTAATTGAGGCCGCGGCCTTGTAGGCCGCAAAGCTGCGGCCCAAATTACCAGCGGGCGCCAGGTCACAATTTCTTGTCACAATTGTGACCGGGTGCCCCGATTTTGTCGAGCCCTGTCCTTACCTCCAAATGATAAATAAAACTACTGTCAGTTTTTTTGCCATCTGTGTTTCAGATTACTCTTCACTTACTGTCCTGTCCAGAAAAGCAAAAATGTGTATGTTATCTAGGCCCAAAATCTATGTTTCAATATGATTAGCATTATCCCGCATTGTTTACAATTTTCTTAAACAAATAAGATTTTGTTAGTCTATTTCAATGTTCTTTACCTGAGATGCTGCCAGTAACAGCACTTTCTGTTGGAGTCTGACAACAATGAGCCACTGACTCTCTATTAGCAGCAGTGTTGTCAGCAGCCTGCTGTGTGTACTCCTTCAGTTCAGGTCCATCAGATTGTCAGCTAAAGGCAGGTACACATGATTGGATTTTCTGACAACAATTGTCTGATGGACCTGTTTTGTCGAATAATTCGTCTCTACAGGTGAAACAGGAAAAATTGGAATATTGTGCAAAAGTTCGTTTATTTCACTAATGCAACTTAAAAGGTGAAACTAGTATATGAGATAGACTCATTACATGCAAAGCAAGATATTTCAAGCCGTGATGATTATGGCTTACAGCTCATGAAAATCCCAAATTCACAATCTCAGAAAATTAGAATATTGTGAAAAGGTGCAATATTCTAGACTCAAAGTGTCCCACTCTAATCGGCTAATTGACCCATAACACCTGCAAACGGTTCCTGAGCCTTTAAATGGTCTCTCAGTCTGGTTCAGTAGGAATCACAATCATGGGAAAGACTGCTGACCTGACAGTTGTGCAGAAAACCATCACCGACCCTTTCCATAAAGCACATTAGTAGAAAATTATGTGGAAGGGAAAATTGTGGAAGAAAAAGGTGCACAAGCAGCAGGGATGAGCGCAGCCTGGAGAGGATTGTCAGGAACAGGCCTTCAAAAGTGTTGGGGACTTTCACAAGGAGTGGACTGAGGCTGGAGTCAGTGCATCAAGAGCCACCACACGCAGATGGATCCTGGACATGGGCTTTAAATGTCGTGTTCCTCTTGTCAAGCCACTCCTGAACAACAAACAACGTCAGAAGCGTCTTACCTGGGCTAAAGAAAAACAGACCTGGTCTGTTGCTCAGTGGTCCAAAGTCCTCTTTTCTGATGAGAGCAAATTTTGCATCTCATTTGGAAACCAAGGACCCAAAGTAAGGAGGAATAACGGAGAACCTCATAGAGCAGTGGTCCCCAACCTTTTTGGCCTCGGGAACCGGCTGTGTGGAAGAAAATTGCGCCAAGGACCAGGGGGTCAGGATTTTTCGGTGACAATGGCTGGTGTTAGCGCTTCAATGATCACGGCACCATGCTTGTGATTGAAGCGCATTATTTCTATTATTATATTGTAGTAATAAATAAAATAGTTCAACTCACCATAATGTAGAATCAGTGGGAGTGTCTCTTGCCACTGTCGCCTGCTACCAGATGTGGATAGTCACTTGCCATGCTGCCTGTCACCAGATGCAGAAAGTCTCTTGCTACACTTATGCCTCAAGATGTGGATTGTCACTTGCCACGTTGCCTGTCAGCAGATGGAGAATGTCACTTGCGACACTGCCTGCCACAAGATGTGGATTGCCACCTGCCACATTGCCTGTCACCAGATGTGAAATGTCACTTGCCATGCCACCTGCCTTGCTTACTGACACAAGATGTGGATTGTTACTTGCCACGTTGCCTGTCACCAGATGCGGAATGTCACTTGCCACTTCACCTGCCACACTGCCTGCCACAAAATGTGGATTGCCACCTGCCACATTGCCTGTCGCCAGATGTGGAATGTCACCTGCCACGCCACCTGCCTTGCTTACTGCCACAAGATGTGGATTGTTACTTGCCACGTTGCCTGTCACCAGATGCGGAATGTCACTTGCCACATCACCTGCCACACTGCCTGCCACAAGATGTGGATTGCCACCTGCCACATTGCCTGTCACCAGATGTTGAATGACACTTGCCATACCACCTGCCACGCTGCCTGTCCCCAGATGCAGAATGTTACTTGCCACACTTACTGCCTTAAGATGTGGATTTTTACTTGCCACGTTGCCTGTCACCAGATGTGGAATGTCACTTGCCACGCCACCTGCTTACTGACACAAGATGTGGATTGTTACTTGCCACGTTGCCTGTCACCAAATGCAGAATTTCACTTGCCACATCACCTGCCACACTGCCTGCCACAAGATGTGGATTGCCACTTGCCACGCCACCTGTCACGTGGTCTGTCACCAAATGCGGAATGTCACTTGCCACGTTGCCTGTCACCAGATGCGGAATGTCACTTGCCACATCACCTGCCACACTACCTGCCACAAGATGTGGATTGTAACTTGCCACGTTGCCTGTCACCAGATCAATAAAGCATAGCGATAGGTGTGTCTCCCTTCTCTTGTTCAGAGGCAGTCTGCGCCGTTGAAAAAGGAATCTATGTTTCACACACGAGGAGCCACAGGAGAGTGGTGATGCGGGGCGGGCAGTATGAGATGATGTAATCTCTCTGCTCCCTGCTGCGCCTACAACACTGAGACATAACACTGGCTTTGAGGGCGGAAGAGCAGTGATGCGGGGGCGGAGTGAGATGATATCATCTCTGCTTGGCCGCCGGCTCGCTTCTTCCATTCAACCGCCCTCATGCCGGCAGCCCAGTGTCTCTTGTCGGCCGCCCGCACCTGCGTCCTGGCTGCAGAAGGGCAACGGCCAGGCCCGTCGCTACAAGGCAGGCAAACCAAGCAATTGCTTGGGGCCCCGGGCTGGCCTGGGGCCCCAAGCAGGGCCCTTGCCACGCTTCCTATATGCTGCAGCCACCTGAGCGCTCTATAGAGAGACTGCAGCACTGCTGCCTTGAGTCATCACTTCCCCTTCTCTGTAGCGTGCCCGAGCTCCTCTTACTTCCTCCTGTCAGTCCGGACTCTGGCCAGGTACCGTGCGGTACAAGAGATTCAGTTTCCTGTTCTCAACTGGACTAATAGCAAGTGCACACTGAGTGCTCACTTACTTTTCACTTCGGCTGGGAACAGGAAACTGAATCTCCTGCCGCTCGGTATGGACCCGGTAGGAAGGGGGGCCGGGGGGAGTAAAAAAAATATGGGGGGCTTTGTGTACGTGCGGGGGAAGGTTGGGGGGCCTCCATGTCCATTTTGCTTGGGGCCCCCAAATTCCTTCAAATGGCCCTGGCCACGGCCCTGTAGTTGGCTGGGAACCGGGGGTTGACGACTCCTGCCATAAAGAATCTATGGGGCATTGCCAAGAAAAAGATGAAAGACATGAGACCGAACAATGCAGAAGGGCTGAAGGCCGCTATTGAAGCATCCTGGTCTTCCACAACACATCAGCAGTGCCACAGGCTGACAGCTTCCATGCCATGCCGCATTGAGTGTAGCTGGCCAGCTATAACCTGTCCTAGGTAGCTAATATAACCTACATGTATATACAGATAAGCCTGCTGAGAACCTAATGTAGAGCACATGTTTATATGTGAGAGACAAAAGCAAAGTTATTCACAGTTGAATTCATGCCAGAAAGCATAGAGTTAAGCTTTTGTGACTCATCAGAAGCCTTGGCCCAATCACAGCCAATCTTATATTGAGCAGAGTCTTGACCAGTCACAGCCAGCTTTACAAACACTCTGTCTGGGAGGTTCCTAATACTCCATGTGCTGCTAGATTATTCCACACAGAAACAGAGAGCCACATGGAGACAGAGACACAGAGCAGAACAGACACAAGGCCAAAGTTGTGTTTTATGGAAGCCAGGGGCTAAAAATAGGTATGTGACACAGTTATATATATGTTCTTATTGTAAATAGTGTGGTTAGAACTGTATACTGATATAGTTGTGTGTTCACTTGTAGTTCCACCATATCTTCACACCATACCTTCAAACAAACTCATACCTTCAAACCATACCATACCATACCATACCTTTAAACCAAACCAAACTAAGCTACCCCTGCAAAAGCAACCCTGCAAACCAAGTTGCAAACCACAGTTATACCTTTCAGAGAAATCAGAGAATGCTTTGATAACTTGCAGAGAGAGAGAGAGAGAGAGTAAATACTGAAGAAAGAAATATATCCACCATCTTATGTTAAATGACAAGATTGAATATTTGAACCACCATTTTGTTATACTTTATTCATCACGTGTTTTTGTACATGGACTGTCTGCTGCAAAGCAGCAGTGTTATATATGAAGAAAAGTAAAGTTAATAAAGAAGTTCTTTTAAGCATTTGGTGTGCTTTTTTAAACCTACTGCTTCCATAGAACGGCAATAGAGGAATTTCAGAGTAATAGACAGTTTTGTTGGACTGAAAAGTCAGAGATATCACAATTCTTCGAATGCCACAGCGCATGAGGCACTTCATAGTGCTGCGCCTGCCACATTGAGGCAGTAATTGCTGCAAAAGGGGCCCAAACCAAGTACTAAGTACATATGTATATGCATGTTTATACTTTTCAGAGGTCCGATATTGTTCTATGAACAATCCTTGTTCTAATTCTAATTTTCTGAGATTGTGGATTTGGGGTTTTCATGAGCTGTAAGCCATAATCATCACAATTATGACAAATCACGGCTTGAACTATCTTGCTTTGCATGCAAGGGTGGACTGGGACACAAATTTGGCCCTGGACTTCATCCAGACCGGCCCACTTAATTTTTGCAAACACACACACACACAACAGTATATAGTCTATACGCAATTGCGAAAAAAAAAAAAGTAAAAACATTCTGCTGTAAGTATAAACTGCTTTTTTTATTCTGTGACCAGTAAATTCATTCATCTGTAACCGTGACCAGTGGCAGTACATTAAGACCCCTTTCACACTGGAGCGTATTGCAGGCACTACAGCGTTAAAAATAGCGCCTGCATTCCACCCTCAAACAGCTGCGCCATTGTCTCCAGTGTGAAAGCCCAAGGCTTTTACTTCTCCACCGCTCCTGTCTATTGAAAGCAATGGGACAGCGCGGCTATACCGCCCACAATGCGCTGCTTCAGTAGTGCATTGTGGGCGGTTTTAACACTTTCTTGTCCGCTAGCGGGGGGGAAAACCGCCCCGCTAGCGACCAAAATGCACCACAAATCCACCCATAGCGTTGGCGGTAAAAATAGCAGCGTTTTACCACCAGCGCTATGGGCGGCTCAGTGTGAAAGGGGTCTAATACATCAGTTACTATGACCAGTGGCAGTGCATTTACCCCCCCCCCCATGCTGTATATTAAAAACAAAAATCACAGACACATACACTGACCCCCCTCCTGACACACACACTGACCCCCCCTCCTGACACACACACTGACCCCCCCTCCTGACACACACACTGACCCCCTCCTGACACACACACTGACCCCCTTCCTGTCACATACACTGACACCCCCCCCCCCACACACTTCTTTTCACAGTCCCCTCCTTTCTGGTATCCTTTACAGCAGGGGTGTCAAACTGGCGGCCCTCCAGCTGTTCCGAAACTACAAGTCCCATCATGCCTCTGCCTGTGGGAGTCATGCTTGTAACTGTTAGCCTTGCAATGCCTCATGGGACTTGTAGTTTTGCAACAGCTGGAGGGCCGCCAGTTTGACACCCCTGCTTTACAGCCATCATCTTTCTTTGCAACAAACACAGTTCCCTTTATGTCAGTGCCCCCTCCCTTACCTTACACAGAAGTGAGAAGACAGAGGATGCGACGTGTCCAAGCAGAAGGCGGGAAATGTTCAACTTTCCATGTAACAGAAAGACGATTGGTTGCTAGGACTGCCCCTAGCAACCAATCACAGGCTTTTTAACTTGAAAAGTTGGACAGCTCCGCCTTCTGCTCGGACATTCTCTATTGTATTGTATAGATGAAAGCAGCTGTGGGGGGGGGGGAGGAGTTACACGGCAGAGAAGAGGACACCCAGGCAGGATGGTGCTTTTTTATTCTGTGACCAGTAAATTCATTCATCTGTAACCGTGACCAGTGGCAGTACATTAAGACCCCTTTCACACTGGAGCGTAACAGAAAGACGATTGGTTGCTAGGACTGCCCCTAGCAACCAATCACAGGCTTTTTAACTTGAAAAGTTGGACAGCTCCGCCTTCTGCTCGGACATTCTCTATTGTATTGTATAGATGAAAGCAGCTGTGGGGGGGAGGAGGAGTTACACGGCAGAGAAGAGGACACCCAGGCAGGATGGTCAACAGGTTCACTGTTGTCATCCTGCACATGCACTCCACCCGCCATGCAACCCCTCCAGCAGCGATACTCTGCAGCCTGAGCCTGCACTGGAACCGTGCATGTGCAGTAGTTGCGGCTCCGGCTGCCACCTTCCTCCCCAGCCAGCAGTCAGACTCTGCAGCCGCACGACCTGATACTGATGTGCGGGGCCCCTTCGTCCAGTACATAGCAAACACTGCCTGTATACACTCTGAATGTCAGAGTGTATACAGGCAGTGTTTGCAAATGTACTGGACGAAGGGGCCCCGCACATCAGTATAAGGGCGTGCGGCTGCATTGAGAGTGAAGCTGTCAAATCTAAGCACTGTCAGGGATGAGGGGGGTCCCCGCATATTGGCCCGCCCATTCCCGACATCGTTTTGACAGCTCTACTCTCACTGCGGCTGCACGCCCCCCCGCTTGCCCACCAATCACTGGATTTTTACACTGGGGACGAGACTCCAGGCTTTTTGGGCACCCATTTGGGGCTCTAGTCACCCCCTCCCAACACCCCTGAGTGACAACTGGCCCACTGAGCCATCGGCCCACCGGGAAACTCCCGGTAGTCCCGATGGCCAGTCCATCCCTGTTTGCATGTAATGAGTCTATCTCATATATTAGTTTCACCTTTTAAGTTGCATTAGTAAAATAAATTAACTTTTGCACGATATTCAATTTTCTGATTTTTACCTGTATGCTCAATCGAACAATTGTTGTCGGAATTTCCTCTCATGTGCTCCGAAAACAAATGTGTTCCGTCTGATTATTCGATCGTATGTACTGTCGGACTGAAATCCAAAGTACAAACACGCATGCTCTGAACCAATGCTAACCATAAGACAACATTAGCAGAAATTTCCCAGAGGGTGGCACTAAAGAGCAGAAAAACCACGTTGTTTTGTGAATGTTGGCTGAAAATATTCTGTCGTCTGTATGCAGAACAAGTTCACAGACAACGCCCTTCAGACAAAAATCCACGGATTTGTCAGATGGAAGTCTAATCGTGTGTATGAAGCTTTTGGGAGCGCACACAGCAGGAAGTGTTATCACTGGCAGGATCTCCAGGCTAGAAACGTTGCTACATATTTATAAAAGGATTACCAACAAAAAGATTTACATGCACGTTATACTGTACATCATTGGTGGGAGTGGGAAGAATAGAGCCCCCTCATTGGTGTTAGTGGGAGGAATACTGTAGAGCCCCCTCATTGGTGTGAGTGGGAAGAATTCTGTAGAGCCCCCTCATTGGTGTGAGTGGGAGGAATAGAGCCACAGCATTGGTGTGAGTGGGAGAACTACTGTAGAGCCCCCTCATTGGTCTGAGTGGGAGGAATAAAGCCCCCTCATTGTTGTTAGTGGGAGGAATAGAGCCCCATCATTGGTGTTAATGGGAGGAATAGATGCCTCATCATTGGTGTAAATGGGAGGAATAGAGCCCCATCATTGGTGTTAATGGGAGGAATAGATGCCTCATCATTGGTGTAAATGGGAGGAATAGAGCCCCATCATTGGTGTTAATGGGAGGAATAGATGCCTCATCATTGGTGTAAATGGGAGGAATAGAGCCCCCTCATTGGTGTTAGTGGGAGGAATAGAGCCCCATCGTTGGAGTGAGTGGGAGGAATAGAGCCCCATCATTGGTGTTAGTGGGAGGAATAGAGGGCCCCCATTGGTGTGAGTGGGAGGAATACTGTAGAGCCAGGGATGGACTGGCCATAGGGACTACAGGGAGTTTCCCGGTGGGCCGATGGCTCAGTGGGCCGGCCCGCTCCGCTCCTGTGTCTCTCCCTTCCCGCAGCGCTCACCTCCTCTCCCTCCCCGCAGCGCTCACCTGGGGGGAACAGAGAAGTAGGGGGAGGAGCAGGGACAATGACAGAGGAGCATGGGGGAGGGGACAGACAGCTGACTCAACAGCTATGGCCTGGGAGTTTCTCACTTCTGCCTTATCTTGTCCCAACTGATTTTTTTCCCCCGGGTGAAATAATGTCTAGCTTCCCCAATGGTACTGCCTATAAAAGTACCAGTACCAGCCGTTCTACTCTAATAAAGTAGAACGGATAGTGGCTAGTGAAGGGAAAGAGGGGGCTTGGGTGGCCGGGGGGGCGGGAGTTGTCCGGCCGCCATGGGAGAGACCTGTCAAAGTGGGCCAGTCTGGATGAAGTCCAGGGCAAATTTATGTCCCAGTCCAGCCCTGTGTAGAGCCCCCTAATTGGTGTTAGTGGGAGAAATAAAGCCCCATCATTGGTGTTAGTGGGAGGAATAGAGCCACTTAATTGGTGTGAATGGGAGGAATAGAGCCCCCTCATTGATGTGAATGGGAGGAATAGAGCCCCCTCATTGGTGTGATTGGGAGGAATAGAGCCCCCTCATTGGTGTGATTGGGAGGAATAGAGCCCCCTCATTGGTGTGAATGGGAGGAATAGAGCCCCCTCATTGGTGTGAGAATATGTAGAAATCACGGTGTATACATGTAAATGTGTAGGTGTGCTAAATGATTTAGAAGTGTACATATTTATTTAGCATTGCTCTGTACACGCTGCATGGCTCTTCTATTAGATAAGGCATATTCAGTGACACACAGCGCTGCTCTTTCTGTCGGCGTAGAGCACCGCCCCTTTAAGCCGTCTTAGCAGCGCGCTGGGATTGGCCGAGCCGGTATCCTAGTAACCGTGCGGCGGCGTCTGCGGCCTCTGTAAGGCCTGTGTTGTCAGGGAAAAAGAAGCCCCGTCGGCGGGTCTATATCGGCCATTGACATCTGTGCCTGACTTGTCCCTTATCCCAGCCATGTCTCTCCGCACCCTTCCATTGCTCTTCATCAATCTCGGGGGAGAGATGCTCTACATTCTGGATCAACGCCTCCGAGCTCAGAACATCCCTCCAGACAAAGCCAAGAAAGGTGAGCGGTTGCTAATATGGCTGCTTCTCTTCGCCCATACTCGGGGTGTGTGTGGCAGCATGGGGCCCCTGGGTGATTGTACCCTGGGAAAAGTGTGGGGCTGCAGGGCCAGCACAGACACATCACATGTGACAGCATGGAAACAATTCTCAGCATTCAGCACAAACATTTTATTTCTTAAAGTGAAAGTCCACCCTACCACTAAAATGTCCAAATCTACAGTCGTCCATGATCTAATTTAAAACTAACCTATCTAGCCCTGTAAAGAAATCGCTGTTTACTAGTCGCAAGTAGAAATTAAATAGGTAACTAAAGTCACGAAAATTCTCGTACGACAGGAAAAAAAAAACTGAAGTGATATCATGTGTTGTAATGTACTTGTGTTGTATTTTCGGATGACAACTGTACTGACCAAACGAAAATCGTACGATCTGGTATCATACGAGGAAAATTTTCATGCATGTCCGATAAAATAATATCGTCCAGCCCTGTACTAACGATCCGATTATTGGACGATTCTACCTCGGATGACATTTTTCGTACAATATTCGGATTGTGTGTACGTGGCATTAGCCATACATGGGTCGAATTTTGAACCAATCAGAAAAGTAGTGCATTTTGAGATTCGATGGTGCCACCATTGATTTCGGAATTCGACCAACCAAGCCTTCAATTTCACCTCATGTTGCTACAGAAAAGCATTTTCGTGGCTGGGAATCTTCTTCTTTTATTTCCGGGAATTTTCTTTTCTTATGCTCATACGAATTTATTTTTTGATTATATTTCTCACATAATTCTCCCATCATTGATTAGAAAATCGTTCGTTTTTGTTCTGCTCAAAAAAATAAAATAAAAATGTTTGTTTAATAAATTTGCTGGCCGCAGGGCCGGCGCTACCACTAGGCAGACTAGGCCAATGGCACACTGCTGCCTAGGGGCACAGCAACAGCCCCTGGGTCCCATCCAGAGGATTGGTTCCCCCCTGTCAGGTCGTGGCATGGGTGGCGGGTGGCTGCTGGTGCAGAGTTGCTGAGCAGGGAGAAGGAGCAGGCAGATCCCTCCCCTCCCCCCAGGCCAGGGGCGGTGCCAGGTCAGTGCTTAGTCCTCCACTCTGTTGGGTCGCAAAGGAGACCGGTAGGAGCAGCCTCTTGGTCTTTGGCTGCAGTACCCGGCGATTTGCCTCGTAGGGCAGGCAGCCTGTAGATTCTCCCGAGCTGTTCAAGATGGTGGACGGGGTGGGGGTGGATCTGACTCCCACAAACATGTGTCCTCTCTGGCTGAAAATGCTAATTACTGTACTGGGAGGAGGAGCCAAAATGGCAGTTCGGGAATCATTAACTGTATCCATGGGGTGAGTGACTGAAGTTTTCCCCTGCAGGAGTTCCTTATGTCCTTAACTACTTGCCGACCGCCCACCGTCGTTTTACGTCATCACTTTAAAGATGGATATCTCGGTAACGGCAGCAGCTGCTGCCACAACCGAGATATCCATCTCTTCAGTGGGCGGTCAGTCAAACGATAACGGCGGTCTCCGAGGCGGATTCGCCGCGAGATCGCCGTTATCGGTGGCGGGCAAGAGCCCCCCCCTCTCGCTGCGCTCCCGCGCCCTCCGCCGCTTACCGGAGCCGTCGGTAGCGGCGGAGGCAATCGGGTCCTCTCCCGTGCTCAGTGGGGATGCGAGTGAGGGAAAGATTTCCCTCATCTGTCCCCATAGCTCTGCTGGGCGGAAGTGACATCAAAACGTCAGTCCCGCTCAGCGTCTTAAAGAGACATTTTTTTTTATGTCATTTGAAAAAATGACATTTTACATTTTTTTTTTGCATTTAATCCTAACTATGAGATCTGAGGTCTTTTTGACCCCAGATCTCATATTTAAGAGGACCTGTGATGCTTTTTTCTATTACAAAGGATGTTTACATTCCTTGTAATAGGAATAAAAGTGATAATTTTTTTATTTTTTTTATTTCAGTGTTAAAAATTGGTAAAATAAATACGAAAACCAAAAAAAAATGTTTTAAATCGCCCCGTCCCGACGAGGTCGCGCGCAGAAGCGAACACATACGAAAATGGTGTTCAAACCACACAAGTGAGGTATCGCCGCAAACGCGAGAGCAAAAATTCTAGCCCTAGACCTCCTCTCTATCTCAAAAAATGCAACCTGTAGAATTTTTTAAACGTCGCCTATCGAGATTTTTAAGGGTAAAAGGTTGATGCCATGCCACGAGCGGGCGCAATTTTTAAGCGTGACATGTCGGGTATCATTTTACTCGGCGTAACATTATCTTTCACAATATGTAAAAAAATTGGGCCAAATTTATTGTTGTCTTATTTTTTAATTTAAAAAAGTGAATTTTTTCCAAAAAAAGTGCGCTTGTAAGACCGCTGCGCAAATACGGTGTGACAAAAAGTATTGCAATGACTGCCATTTTATTTTCTAGGGTGTTAGAAAAAAAAATATATATATAATGTTTGGGGGTTTTAAGTAATTAAATTTTATAGCAAAAAAAAATGTTTTAGTTTTGTAAAAACCGAATCTGAAAAACAGGCTCGGGGCTTAAGTGGTTAATGCTTCAGCTCCCTAACCTGCAAACAAACAGCAGGGAACTGCTCCCAGGGGTGCCACCACCTACCACCCCCACCGCGTATGGGTGCCACAGCCTACAGACCCCACTGCCTACAGCCCCCACAGCCCTCACCGCATAACCTTTGCTGGCTAAAATGCTGCTAAATGCTCATGGCTATATAGGAACCAGGAACTAAGTCAGCACTCCGAATGAAGGAAACCCAACACATTTCTTTATCCACAATAAAGCCAACCCTACATTAATTGAAATCCAGCCAGTTCAGCAGGGACCAGCTGGCTTTAAATCCATATATGGCCACTGTGGTTGCACAGAAGTCAGTCTACCGATCGACTCCTGTTCAACCTCCCTGCAGGATTTTCCCGCTTGATCAGTGTATTCTGATGGTGGGGAAGTTTCTCTGCTGTCAAAATACAATAGCTTGAGGATGTGGATGGGGGAATCAAGTCCTTTTTGTTCATTCAGCCGCTGATTGAAGGAAAAAACAGACTCCTCTATGGGCTGCCTTACAGAATGAATGGAGGAATCACTCTTGCTAGGCTATAGTATTCTGATAGCCCCGGGCTTTGGCTGTCAGAATACCAGAACAGGTCCTGCATTTGTTTGGCCAACAATTATTAGCCCACATCCTTCAACAAATGTCAGATGAGTGAACCACCTTTGTTATAAGCTGGTTGTCCCGCTGGCTGTTGGCATTTCCACCAATTCCTTTCATATCCTTTTTGTCAAAATTCTAAAGCCGCGTACACCCGGTCGAAATTTCCGACAATAAATGTTTGATGTGAGCTTGTTGTCGAAAAATCCGACCGTGTGTAGGCTCCATCGGACATTTGCTGTCAGAATTTCCGACAACATTTGTGTTACTGTGTGTATGCAAGACAAGTTTGAGCCAACATTCCGTCAAAAAAAAATCCACGGTTTTGTTGTCAGAATGTCCGGTCGTCTGTATAACAGTGTACAGTCAGCTAAAAGGGGTTGTTGTAAAGGAAAAAATGTTTTTTCATAATAAGCATCCTTTACCTGCAGACATTCCTCTTTTAACTTCCTCATTGTTCGTTTTTGCTCAGAAGTTGCTCTATTTCTTCTCTGTTCTGTTCACTTCCTGCTTGTCTGATTGTAACTCACCACCGTGAAGGGAGACTTTACTGCGGTGGTCAGTGACATGCTCGCCCCCTCCTGGGAACTACATCTGTGTGGCAAGACGCTCTCTACGTGTTAGAGACTTTAAGGAGGTGTGAATTACTGAGTGTGCTGCACTTTATACTGGGAAATGTAGTTCTTACATGAACGAGCGCCGCAAACCAAGGAGTGAATGAGAGAACAGAAACTATAACGCAGGAGGTGATATAGATGAAGGAATTTAATAGGTATTTACTTGTTTTTTAACAGAATCATTACACTGTTCTGTCTGTCTACCTTGCAGACGTTACTTTTAGGCAACATTTTTTTTCCCTTTACAACTCCTTTAAAGCTGACCTTGGAAAATCTAAAAGTCCCTGCTAATTTAGTCTAGAGGACGTTAAGATCACTGTTACTTACCTGATCCTCTGAGCCCATGGTAAACCATGCTTTCCCATGATCCAACAAATATTTAAAGCGGAAGTAAACCCATCCATTTAACAGTTTCAAAAAGCAGTTACATTTCCGGCATGCCGGGATTGCCAACTGTCACATTGGTTGTGCTCTCAACCAAACTGTCAAACCATCCAATGGCTGGTGTCATAACTGATCACATGTGCAGCATCATGGCAGTTGAAGATTAAACATAGGCCAAGATGGCAGCTTCCTTGGCTGAAAATGATAGAAGGGTTTACTTCCACTTTAAGAGGACATAATTTTCTCACAAGGGATGTTTACATTTTTTGTAATAGAAATAAAAGTGACCTATTTTTTTTTTAAATGTGTCTAAATAAAAAAACTCAGGCAGCGAGAGGGTCTGATTGCCTCTGCCACTGCTGACGGCTCTGGTAAGCAGCGGAGCACCCTCTCCTGCAGTCGATAAAAGTGATCTTGCTGCGTATCCGCCACAGAGACCACTTTTATCTTCAAAGTAGTGATGTATAACGACGGCGGGCGGTCCGTAAGTGGTTAATGTGATTTTTTTTTTTTATGATTTTTTTTTGTGTATATGTGTGTGTGTATATCTCTATCATTTAGAATTTCATTTTAAAAATGTTATTTAAGTAAATTTTAAGTAAAATTGCTTTACCTGGTCCCCTAGGACTGAACATGCAGGGCCAGATTCACAGAGCCATAATTTCAAATTACCCGCATCGTATCGTTAGTTTGAATCCTCAAACCATGATGCGACGGCTTTGATCTGACAGGCTTACGTCTTCGTACGCCTTCGGATCTACGCTGCAATCTTTTTCCGCCCGCTGGGTGGAGTTTGCGTTGTTTTCCGGGTCGGGGTATGCAAATTTGCTTTTTCCGGCGATCCACAAAGTTACGATCGTCCTTCGCATTCTCTTACGGCATCTGTAGTCATCTTTTTGCTGCGTAAAGTTAGGGAAGCAAAAATCTGGTCTAGTTTTAGACAGCCCATGTTAAAGGAGTTCTCCAAGCTAAAACGTTTAACCCCCGCTGTGCCCGGGCTGTAAAACTATACAAAATAAACTTTCACTTACCTGCCTACGATCCCCCGTTGTACTGATATCGCCGTCCCGTTTTTCGGTCCCGGTCTCTTCCACTTCCTGCGGGTCGGTGACTCGCAGTGCGCTCAGCCTATCAGCGGCCGCAGCAATGTCCCGCCGCGGCCGCTGATAGGCTGAGCGCACTGTGAGTCACCGACCCGCAGGAAGAGGAAGCTGACAGGGACCGGAGCATGGGCGGCGATATCGGAACAACGGGGGATCGTAGGCAGGTAAGTGAAAGTTTATTTTGTATAGTTTTACAGCCCGGGCACAGCGGGGGTTAAAAGTTTTAGCTTGGAGAACTCCTTTAAGTATGGCCGTCATTCCCGCGTCGAATGTCCAATTTTTTTTTTTTTGCGTAACTCGTCTGGGAATAGGAATGTATGTAAACGTTGCTACTCAAAAAAAAAAACTGACGTAACGCCGTAATTACGCGCAATGCACGGCGGGAAATTTCAGAACGGAGCATGCGCAGTTCGATCGCCACGGGGACGCGCCTAATTTAAATGCTTCACGCCCCCTAATCGCGTACCTTACGGGCCGAAATCTACCTGAATTTGTCTTAGAGCCTGGTAAAATACGGCGCCGTAGTGTATCTCTGATACTCTGCACCAGGGCAATTGTACCTGAATCAGTTTATCAGTCCCTAAATCTGGCAGCTGCATTTGTTTTTTTGTTTTTTGGGCTTTCCTTCATTCTTACTTAATGATATGGTTAGCAACACACCTCCTGTCTTAGGCCCCATACACACGAGCGGACAGATTTGTTCAAATCTGTCCGTCCGACAGATTTGAACAAATCTGTCTGCTGGGATTTTGGTTTGCTCGCGTGTACACACAAGCAAACCAAAATCCCCGCCAGCAGACGGCGCGCTGACGTGGCGGTGACGTTGACGCCGCCACGTCACCGCACCAGGAAGTAAAACACTTCGGCGCATGCGCCGAATCCATTTGGCGGCGGTGCGGCGGCGGTGCGGGACTACATGTCTGCTGGTAAGTGTACTAACCAGCAGACATGTCGGGCGGACAGATTCCCACCCGATAGATTTCAAAGCATGCTTTGAAATCTGTCGGGTGGACAAATCTGTCTGCTCGGCCGTACACACGATCGAATCTGTCTGCTGAAACGGTCCAGCGGACAGATTTGATCGTGTGTACGAGGCCTTAGGGTCTCTCCACTTTGGAAGTAGGGGCAATGGAGACACCTTTTGTACAGCTGCCTTGGGGGTGGGACTAACTGGAGGAGGAGAGAGATCGCTGTTCATGGTCACTAGGAACAGCCCCTCTCTCCCACAGGTTAAAGATGAACTCCAACTAAGCAGTTGCAGAAACATTTTCTCATTCCTTTTGGGATAAAGGTTTTACATAAATGAATAAAAGCTGACTAATATAATCACCCAGTGATCTAGTTTGTAAATCTGGCCATGCATTATACTATTTTCTTGTTCAATTTCCCCTTTACATTTAACTTCAACTGTGTAATGCAAGGACCTGCCTGATTTGCATACAAATTGAAACTGATTAGGTTTGACTCTACATTATATTATATGGTTTTGGTAAATCCTAAAGGAACATTCAACAAGAAAATTGTATAATGTATGTCTAGCTCTATGCCTACTACACACTCTCAGCTTTTTTTCATTGAACCCATCGGGCTGAACAAAAAAAAAAACTGAGGGGCTCAGGAGGAGCCGCTGTACTAACAATCCAATGTAAGTAAAGTGATCTCCCCACTGAGCTAATGTGTTCTGACAGGGGGACGCCCCCTCCCTGCGATAACACACCAGGCAGCGCTCACAGCAAATTGACTGCCAGTGCTGATCGGATGGCAATCCAATGCTGGTTTTCCAGCATGTTGGCTTCTTTTAGAAAGGCTAGTGCACACCTAGAACAAATGTTTTTTGTTGCACCGGTCTGATATTCGACTTATGTGTATCAGGAGGCTTTTTGTCTGTTGTTTTTTAACTTCCTTTAACAGCCCAAGCTGTCCAACATAAGTGGCAATTAGAGGGGTGAGACAAACCATTTAACAGGGGTGCTTAAAATCTGTTTTTATTTATGTAAAACCTTTAGCCCCCCAAAAAATTACTTTCTGTAGCTGCTTAAAAAGTGTGAGTTGGTTTGTCTTTAAATTTGTTAGTCAAGTCTAGGGGTGCAACGGATCAAAAAACTCACGGTTCGGATCGTTCCTCGGATCAGAGTCACAGATCGGATCATTTTTTGGATCAGCATAATCAAAAACATAAATGTACATAAAAGTTCATGAAGTGAAAAGATTAAAAAAACGTTTATAACATCAATGTGTGATAACGGTCCACCCGTGCAATGGCTGATAAAATTCACCCTCATGTGATGATTTTTCAGATTTTGAAAAGAAACCAAAGTGATGTCCACTATAGTATTCAGAGGGGAGGATCTATCATAACTTACATGCAATTACATATTCGGTTACTATGGTAGAGAAGGAAGCGCAGCATTGTATATTTTATTGTAAGATTTACATTGTATTTATATTGTTTAAATATTAAATTGTTTAATTCTAATATGAGTTTCCATCATATTTTAGAATGTCAGTAAACATCGAATCCCCCGTACATCAGATTCCTCCATCATAGCCCCCATACATCAGAATCCACCATCGGAGCCCCCATACATCAGATTCCCCCATCAGCACCCCCATAGATCAGATTCCCCCCATACATTGCTTGCTCACCTAGGCTGCCGCCAGGTGGACCAAGATGGCCGCCGCTTCGGAAGCTAGGCTAAAGCCGCAGCATTTCCTATGGCTGAGGCAGTGGAGCTCACAATCCAAGGATCATGTGGTGTGCCGAACCGAATGTGTTGACCCGTTCGGACCAATGACGATCCGTTGCACCACTAGTCAAGTCCATCCATATTTGAAAGTACATCTAACACTACCCTCTACCGAGACTGACAATACTGCTGCCAAAAGCCTTTCCATTGCTCCTCCATCCAGAGTGGATACACCCTAAGACAAGAAGTGTGTTATTGACTGAATCCCCTTGTGAAAACGAAGAAAAGAAAAAGCCTTTAATCTAGAATTGGTAAGCTGCAATATAATACATTTCTGGGTTTTATACAGCTTTAAAGGGGTTGTAAAGGTTTGCATTTTTCACCTTAATGCATCCTATCCACCGGGGGGCAGGAAGGAGTCATACAATTTGTCTATGGTAACCCCGCTCGGGAGAGAGCTTCCCAGAGGGGGTTAGCTATTGCGGGGAGGAGCTGCGAGAGGACCCCAGAACAGCAGGATCGGGGCCACTCTGTGCAAAACGAACTGCACAGCGGAGGCAAGTATGACATGTTTGTTATTTAACTAATTGCCGACCGCCCGCCATCATATTACTGCGGGACGGTGGCACTGCTACGCGGGAGCACGTAGCTCTACGTCCTCCCTTTAGCAGCTTGTAGGGCGCGCGTCCCCCCGAGTCCCACGCGCGTGCCCGGCGGCACCCGCGATTGCTCGTTACAGAGCGGGGAACGGGAGGTATGTGTGTAAACACATACCTCTCGTTCCTGTCAGCGGGGGAAACGCTGATCTTCTGTTCATACAATGTATGGACAGAAGATCAGTGATTTCCCCTAGTGAGGCCACCCCCCCCCCCCCATACAGTTAGAACACACCAGGAACACACTTAACCCCTTCCTTGCCCCCTAGTGTTAACCCCTTCACTGCCAATGGCATTTTTATAGTAATACAATGCATTTTTATAGCATTGATCGCTATAAAAATGCCAATGGTCCCAAAAATGTGTCAAAAGTGTCCGATGTGTCCGCCATAATATCGCAGTACCGAAAAAAAAACGCTGATCGCCGCCATTACTAGTAAAAAAAAATAATAATAAAAATGCCATAAAAACGACCCCTTTTTTGTAAACGCTATACATTTTGCGCAAACCAATTAATAAACGCTAATTGCGATTTTTTTTTTTTTTTTTTTTTTTTTTTTTTAACGAAAAATATGTAGAAGAATACGTATCGGCCTAAACTGAGGAAAATTTTTTTTTTATATCTTTTTTGGGGATATTTATTATAGCAAAATTTAAAAAATATTGCATTTTTTTCAAAATAGTCGCTCTATTCTTGTTTATAGCGCAACAAATAAAAACCGCAGAGATGATCAAATACCACCAAAAGAAAGCTCTATTTGTGGGGGAAAAAGGACGCCAATTTTGTTTGGGAGCCACGTCGCACGACCGTGCAATTGTCAGTTAAAGCGACGCAGTGCCGAATCACAAAAAGTGCTCTGGTCTTTGGACAGCAATATGGTCCGGGGCTAAAGTGGTTAAAAAATGCAAATAAATTAACATATACAACTACTTTAAAGCTGAAGTCTCAGGGAAAAATTAAAGCAGAACTTTAGGAATCATTTTATTTATATTTACATTGGTTCAGTTGGCTTGATGAAAGTGTCTAGATCTGGCCCCTGGGTATACTGAAAATTGTTGTAGCAGTCCTCCCTACATAGAATGAGAGCTTGATCTCCAGGATAGAGCTCCAGTGACTTCTCCTCTGCACGTTCAATACAAAAGGTCACATGCATCACATGGCTATTCAGAGAACGTCTTGTATTTTCCCATTGAAAATTTTCCTTTATAATCATTTGTTCAACAAAAATATCAATAGATGGAATGCTGTACTGTGGAAAAAGTAAGTACAACCTTGGCTTTAAAACCTAGTATGACCCCTTGTGCAGAAATGACTTCTTGTAGGCATTTAGTAACACTGACCAACATTCTCCTGACATTGATGTTGACCACGTCTCCCTGCAAAATCCCTTCAGTTGCAAGAGGTTTGTGGGTTTCCTTGCTTGAAATGTGCATTTCATAATCCCCTACAAAATTGAATTGTGTATCAAATCAGGGCATTGATTAAGGCAGTCCATAACCCTCTATTTATTTATTTTTGTGCCATCCCTTAATGGACGTGCTAATTTGCTTCAGATCAATATTGTGTTTGAAAGACTCTTCAACTTCTACTTTTGGACAGATAGCCTTTCATAAGATGCAGAATGCATAGTAGACTTGCTAACTGCAAACTTCCCAGGTCCTGAAGCAGCAGAGCAACCATGAACCTTTCTACCACCATGCTTCACGGTTGGTTCTTCTCCTGAAAGACAGACATTTTGGCTGCAGTAAACATGTCATGTTACTGTGACAAAAACGTCTCTGTCTTTGATCAATCCTCTGCACTTTTTTTTCCCAGAAGGCCTGGTCTTTGTTTACGCATTCAATGGCAAACTGTAATCTTGCTCTGTTTCCTTTCGACAGCGAAAGCTTTTTATTAACCTGCCTCCCATGTATGTTGAATTGATGCAATCTTGGTCTGATTGAAGATGCATTCACTTGAACCCCAACTTTTCCAAGAGCTGCCAGAACACCCTGTTATAAAATGTTGGGGTTGTTGGAGCCTTCTTTTAGCATTAGCGTGAATTCATGGGTTGAATTTGTTGGGTTGGTCAGTATTGAACAATTTGTATGGCTCCACTTGTAGATTATTTTCCTTACAGTGAAATGATTGATTTAAAATCATTTGACATTATTTTAAAATCCCTTGCCAGGTGGGGTGTACTTACTTTTTCACGTGATTGTAAAATTAGCCTATATTTTCCAACTCCACATTTTTCATTTGCCAATTTCTCTTTTCTGACCTAACCCCGCATAGATGATTGGACAGATCAGGAAAGAAAGCGAGGTAGGGGGCACTCATAAACAAAATGACTCCACTTGCATTTATCTACTGCTGACTTGTTGCTTATACTTGTTGCTCAAAGTGCTGTGCTCAGTAAATGCTTTGTGGCCAGTTTGGCTAGGTTTAGTTGAGTAGGGCAGTGAATGACATAACTTCCTTTATATTACATTCCAACATGTTGCAGTTAAATTAAAATTGATAGAAAATAGCCAATACATATGGATAGTGAAATTCTAGCTAGACATCTTTCTTGCTTTTAAAGGGGTTGTAAAGGTAAAAGAATGTTCCCTAAATAGCTTCCTTTACCTTAGTGCAGTCCTCCTTCACTTACCTCATCCTTTGATTTTGCTTTTAAATGTCCTTATTTCTTCTGAGAAATCCTCACTTCCTGTTCTTCTGTCTGTAACTCCACACAGTAATACAAGGCTTTCTTTCTGGTGTGGAGAAAGACTCTTGAGGGGGGAGGGGGCGATCAGGAGTGTCAGGACACTCTCTTTTTTGCAGATAGAGACAGGAGCTGTGTGTTAGTGGGCGTCCTGAGACTCCTGCTCACCCCCTCCCCCCCTCAAGAGGCTTTCTCCACACCACGGAGAAAGCCTTGCATTACTGTGTGGAGTTACAGACAGAAGAACAGGAAGTGAGGATTTCTCAGAAGAAAAAGGACATTTAAAAGCAAAATGGAGGGATGAGGTAAAAGAGTGAGGACTGCACTAAGGTAAAGGAAGCCATTTAGGGAAACAAATTACCTTTACAACACCTTTAAGGCCTTTGTGGAGCATCAATTTAAAGCGGAGGTTCACCCTAAATATAAGATCTCCCATGTGATCCAGCATACTGGCGTCAGCGCCAGTATGCTGGGTTTTTTTTTTTTAATCGCACACTTACTGTATTATGGTTGAATTCCTTTTTTGTCCCCCGCGGTGGACGGCTGTAGTATTGCTCGTCACATCTTCCTAAAATACCTGATATGGACTCGGGTAATCTCGGCGAAAATGCGGCGCCTGCGCACAGACCTAGGAGCTGACTGCGCAGGCGCCGTATTTCTTCGAGTCCTATTTCGGAGGGCGTGACGCGCCATAGCCGTAGGACTCGGAGAAATACGGCGCCTGCGCAGTCAGCTCCTAGGTCTGTGCGCAGGCGCCGCATTTTCGCCGAGATTACCCGAGTCCATATCAGGTATTTTAGGAAGATGTGACGAGCAAAATACCTGATATGGACTCGGGTAATCTCGGCGAAAATGCGGCGCCTGCGCACAGACCTAGGAGCTGACTGCGCAGGCGCCGTATTTCTTCGAGTCCTATTTCGGAGGGCGTGACGCGCCATAGCCGTAGGACTCGGAGAAATACGGCGCCTGCGCAGTCAGCTCCTAGGTCTGTGCGCAGGCGCCGCATTTTCGCCGAGATTACCCGAGTCCATATCGGGTATTTTCGGAAGATGTGACGCGCTATACTGGCGCCGTCCACCACGGGGGACAAAAAAGGAATTCAACCATAATACAGTAAGTGTGCGATTAAAAAAAAAAAAACAGCATACTGGCGCTGACGCCAGTATGCTGGATCGCATGGGAGATCTTATATTTAGGGTGAAATACCGCTTTAACAGGAAATGTGCCAACTTCTTTTGAACCCTCCCATGTAGTACCATTGTGTGCTGTGCACTTTTTTATACCTTTTTGTTGTAAGCTTTTATTTACTATAGCTAAAGCACAGTACATGCTCCAAATTATGGGCTGCATTTGATGAATGAAACAAAATGAATGCAGGTACTGTGTGGGATAAAAACTGAGGTATCCTACAGACAATGGATGGTCAGAGCTGTCTTAATGAGAGGGCACACCTGGGCACTGCCCAGGGGCCCCAACTGCATGGGGACCCCTGCACTTTCCCCAAAGCAGCTGGTCCTTGAGCCCACGCTGCCCCGAAATTGGGGGCCCCATGATGGCACTGAGAGTGATAGATACACAGGGGAGGCAGTCTGCCTCCTACCTATTCGATGTCTGTTTACCTGCACTGTCATCATTGTAGGGGCCCCAGAGCATTACTTTGCCCAGGGGCCCATGATGCTATTAAGGCGGCCCTGTGGATGGTAGTATCCACTTTCCATAAAAAAAGGTCATAAATGTATGCTGGAGGCAAGGGTCATTTATGAAGGACTTTTTTCATGTTTGCACTAGTAATGATTGCAGCAGAAAAACTGGAGGTAGATTATGGCTCCATGCACACTAGATGCTCAAAAACCACTGAAAAAAACTTGAATATTTAGGAGCGTTTACAAGTGTTTAGAAGTAGTAGCATTTTTTGTTAAGGCGCGGGAGACTGCTGGCATCCTTAACAGCGTATGACTCGTCGGCAGGGATCCAGTCAATGACGTCACACAGGGGCGGTGCCACCGGGTGACGTCGCCAGGTGTCCACGCCTTTTAGGTATTTAAGAACTGTCAGACGGCAGAGCAGGCAGACATTGGAAGGCTTTCGATGGATCTACACCATGCAATTGTCAGTTAAAGTGACACAGTGCAGTATCGCAAAAAATGGTCTGGTCAACAAGGGGCTAATCCTTCGGTCCTTAATTAGTTAAATAGAAAACTAGCTTTTAATTTTTACTCTAAGCATTTTTTTAAAAAGCATCTTATCCACCCTGCAGAGTAAAAATAATTAATATCAATAAACTGTAATAAAGTATCATATATATATATATATATATATATAATCAAATATTTTTTGGCATAAGCATGCTGTGGGTGGATTTCTACCAGTCACAGGCTGTGTCACACCCCTCCAGCCTGTGTCTTTGAATAATAGGGAGGTGAAGTCTCCATCAATCTACAGTTAAAACTTGGATTGCAAGCATAATTTGTTCCAGAAACATGCTTGTATATCAAAGCAAATTTCCCCATAAGAAGTAATGGAAACACAAATGATTGGTTCCAGAGCTATTTATTCATAAGTCCTCCTTTTTAGTGTGGAAATCTGCTTTACCGTGCCTTAAACTGCAATTGCTGCTTGTTGAAGCAGGAGTGTCCACCATAGACTGGGATATGGGCTCTTTTCTAGGCTGTGTATACTTCTCACTAGGCTGGTTTCCCTATTAGATAGCCTAATGTGGTATGAAGAAGTGAGCTCAGGTGTATGGGTACCTTTTAGAAAAATGACTGCATCTGCTGTGCCGTGCATTTCTTTATATAGTAGCCTTGCAAATCTGCTAGTTTTGCCCTGATTTTACAGGCCTCTCCAGAAACCAATGGGGTAATGCATTTTTATCACAAGTGGTGTTGGGCATTTTTTTTGTATAGGCGAGCGAGCTGCAGATCATTGTCAATTTTGTCTCAAAATTTGACGCGGCGGGGTTGGCAAGTAGAAAATGAGAGTGAAAGCAAACGCAGTGCATTGCTATTACTTAAAGTGCACCTTTACTTAACGAAACAAATGCTGTGAAGGAGTGTACTCGTGGAGGTACTTGGTTCCTCCAGTGCTAAAGTTCTATGTATGATTCAAATTAATCACGGTCTAGACCTTTTCAACTTCTGTGTCCGTGTGCTGTTTTACATTTATCACAGCAGTACAACAAGAATAGATTGCGAAGGCATTCGATTCAATGGGTTATTGAGTAACACCAAACTCCTCCACCACAGTACCTCTTTCCAATGGCCATATGCTAAACAAGGGGGCCCTAATGATGTGCTGGTGGGATAAGAACAGGTTGGGGAGGGCATGCTTTTATTAAAATGTCAAACAGGACTTTACATTACCCTTCTAAAACACCCCAAAACTTTAATTATTGAAAACAATGGAAGGGCAGTACTTTCCTATTTTCTTTGCAGCATGTTTTCTTAACAGGTGCTCTTTACTTAGCTTTATATAATCTGTATATGAATTGCTTTACATCCCTAATTAGATGGATTGATGATTCTGTTTTTATTTTTTTGTGCTTGCTTGTGATTAAACACCTTTTCTAGAAAGAGGGAAAACCACCAAGTTGGACTTTGAAGGCAGATTGGACCAAAGATATTGATTAAAATATTGTTGGTCCAATCTGCCTTTAAAGTCCAACTTGGTGGCTTTCCCTCTTTCTAGTTCAATGGTTTATACCAGGAATCCTCAAACTACGGCCCTTCAGCTGTTGTACAACTACACATCTCATGAGGCATTGTAACATACAGACATTCACAGACATGACTAGGCATGATGGGAATTGTAGTTCCTGAACAACCGGAGGGCCGTAGTTTGAAGACCCATGGTTTATACGAATGTGGTTTAGGAGTGACCATTACAATTTTATTGAACACCATTTCTCTTCCAGTTATGAATGATATTATCACAACTATGTTTAACAAGAAGTTCTTGGAAGAACTATTTAAACCACAAGAGCTGTACTCCAAGAAAGCCCTCAGGACAGTTTTTGACCGATTGGCCCATGCTTCTATCATGAGGCTTAACCAAGCCAGCATGGACAAGGTACTTTGCTCACCATTTATACCAAATTGCTTTGTTTAAAAAATAAAATACCACTTTATGCATGATTACAATGGATGACCCATCCGGTGAGGAATATGTTTGCAGCATGGAAGACATCTTCAAAATCCAAGCTTCATCCTTCCCTTGTACTCTCTACAATACAAAAATCTCAAGCACTCAACCCACCTAGTCCACACAAAAAAATAAACATTAAAGCGGGGTTCCGGGCATCATTTTTTATTTATTATTTGCAAGCTAAAATGTATCACATTAAATAGTCCCTAAAACATATTAATAGCTCCCCAATCGTTCCAGAAATCATTACAAACACTTGCCTTATATCCTCCAGCTCATGTTGTGGCCGTATCCATCATATGTGAGAGCATGTGAAGCCCAGTTCCTTTTTCTTCCTGGTTTTCAGGGAGAGGTGCATGCTGGGCGATTTTTTTTTGGCATAGTAATGCCCAGAGACTCCTGGGAAATTAGTGTCATCATTTCCCAGGAGGCAATGGGGTCCTTAGACAGGAAGTTGCACCACGTAGGACCAGAAACCAGGCAGATTAGCTTGGTAACAGCCAGATAGAAGTGAGTAAAAAAATAAAAAACTTTGATAGAAAGTTAATTTTTAGAGTGGAACTCCGCTTTAAGTTGTTTCAACATTAACATTAAAAACAGGTGGTTTTATCGCATGCATTCTGTAGGGCACATGTAAGAAAACTGACTTTTTGTTTGCCGTTATTACTCTGTTGCCTATTATTAACACTATTTATGGAAGAATTTACCTTTTGCATAATTGGCTACTTTGAAAATTAACTTAAACGCCCCTTAGCACATCTTTTATATTCAAAGCGTAAAAAAAAAAAAAAAAATCTCTTTTTTTTTTTTTAGACAAGTCAGAATACATACAGTATTTAAAGCAATTTTAATGTGTCTCTATGATGTTTCCACTCTTTTAAATTGGAATACATTGTTTTTATAGTTTTGTTATTTATACTCAAGCCATATTGGAGGGTAGACTTCTGTACTTTCGCAGTTGTCATGGTTGACTTTACCTTTTACATTTTGTGCTGCTGTGTAGTGTTTTTTTTTTTTTCTTGTCAAAAATATTTTATTGAGTACAAAGGTGTAATATACATTGAAAATAAAGAAGCTCAAATAATTTTTTTTTTTTTTTATATAAAAATGTTCAAACTTTAGATTTCTGTTGCATCTAACATTAGATTTGATATGTTCTTGCAGCTCTATGACTTGATGACTATGGCCTTCAAGTATCAAGTTCTGTTGTGTCCTCGCCCCAAAGATATCTTATTAGTTACATTTAATCACATGGACGCCATCAAAGACTTTATCCGGGATTCTCCGAGTATTCTGAACCAAGTGGATGAGACTTTCCGGCAATTGATTGATGTAAGAAGGGAATTTATGAATATAGACAAGTGTGGAAAATGTTTTTTGTAAGTCCAGTCAGCAAAATGGTAATGGGGACCCTAATGTATGAAAGTCTTGAGTTTGTAAACCTGAAGAAAGAGTGGCTGACATCTAGACATTTTATGAAGTTGTATCACATTCACATGTGTCAGCGTTCTTGAATTGCTCCATAAGGCAACCAAAGGCTATTGTAACTGAGCTGATGCTTGGCAGACTTGAAATGTCAGTTGTAAAATATGACTACTTCCTTTAAAGTTTTACTTCCATGTTATCAATATGTCACGATAGTGCAAAAAGCTTTCTGAACACATCTTGCATACTGATCCTATCTCCTGTCAGTGAGAACACATTAGTATAGGTACTACTCTCTTACCACATTCCGTAGGGCCCGTACACACAATACAAATTTCGTAAGGGAATTGTCATTTGACGACATGTGGTCCGAAATTCTTACCATTGGTATGCCCCTTTCGACATCCCCTTTTCATTTTTTGTAAGAAAACAGCTGGATGAGCAGACTAGTAAGTTTTTTGACAAACGACAGCTCAACGTCCGATTTTCAGATGATCAGAATAAGGGAACGACCCGGAAGAGTTCTATCTTGTAAACTAATGTTCGTAATCTAGAATAAGGCAATTGATGAAATGTCGCAATGCAGCGCACATTCTCATCTTCTTTGGGATAATAATTAGGGTTGTCCCGATGGCGATACTAGTATCTCTATCGGGACCGATGCCGAGTATTTGTGGGAGTACTTGTACTCCCGCAAATACCCCCGATACCAAAATAGAATACTTCCCCCCCATATTGCAGCCATGACCTGTCCCTCATACCTGTAGATATGATGCCGCCGCCTGCCGCATACTGCCGTTAAACCCCCTGCATTATAGCGTAGCGCGCATTACAAGCTTTTGTTTTGAATACTTGTAATGCCCGCGTCGCCATGTGTAGACACTCCCCTTCTCGGGATTGGAGGGATCCGTCCAATCCCGAGCAAGGGGGAGTGTCTATGCATGCATCCGCGTATAGACACTCCCCCTTGCTCGGGATTGGACGGATCCCTCCAATCCCGAGAAGGGGAGTGTCTATACATGGCGGCGCGGGCATTACAAGTATTCAGAACGATAGCTTGTAATGCGCGCTACGCTATAATGCAGGGGGATTAATGGCGGTATGCGGCGGCGGCGGCATCATATCTACAGGTATGGGGGACATACATGGCTGCAATATGTGAAGGACATACATGGCTGCAATATGTGAAGGACATACATGGCTGAAATATGTTGGGGACATACATGGTTGCAATATGTTGGGGACATACATGGTTGCAATATGTTGGGGACATACATGGCTGCAATATGTGGGGGACATGGCTGCATTTGGGGACACATTTTAAAAAAGTATCGGTATTCGGTATCGGCGACTACTTGAAAAAACGTATCGTTACTTGTACTCGGTCCTAAAAAAGTGGTATCGGGACAACCCTAATAATAATGAAGCTGCTTTGCTGGTAATACACATTTAGTTATGCCAAACTAATTTTAAAAGGCAATCGAACTGTGTGTACGAGGCTTTAGTCTTTGTGTCTTTTTGCCTTGGGCCAGCAGTTTATTGTTTAAAAATGTTTATGTTGTATATGCATGCTTTTTAAACATCTGGGTAAGAAGTAATAAATAGATTTTATTTGCGGTGCTTATCGTTTCTACGTGTCATTATTCCCATAGATGTACAACTGTCTACCTGCTGGTGAGTTTCAACTGATCAGGCAAACTTTGCTTATCTTCTTCCAGGATATGCACATTCGGGTGAGATTTCTTACTTTTTTTCCTGTAGATTTTCTACTTTCATATTTCCTATACTTAGCCCTGATCTAAGTGATTATACTTGTAAAGTCTTGTTTGTTTAAACCCCCCCCCCCCCCCCCCAAGCATAGTATACTTACCTGCTCTGTTGCAGTGGTTTTGCACAGAGCAGCCCAGATCCTCTCTTCTCGTGTCCCTCTTTGGCTCTCCTGGCCCCTCCCTCCTGTTAAGTGCCCCCGCAATAAGCAGCTTGCTATGGAGGCACCCGAGCTGAGTCACAGCTCCCTGTGTCCATTCAAGCACACACCGTGACTCAGCCTGGCCTCTCTCTCTCCTGATTGACAGCAGCGGGAGCCAATCAAAATCAGTCAGCCAATCGTGCCACGCTGTTGTCTCAGCCAATAGGAAGGGGCGTTCTGGACAGCTTGGACACTCCTGCAACATCGCTGAATAAAGACGGACTCAGGTAAGTATTACAGGGTCTGCTGCACACAGGATTTCTTAATTTTTTTTTTTATCTTAATGCATAGAATGCATTAAAGCAGTAGTAAAACATCACTTGGTGATTTTTACCTACAGGTAAGCCTGCAATAAGGCTCTTACCTGTAGGTAAAAAGAATATCTCCTTAACCTGCATTGTTTAGGAGATATTGAACCTGCATGCAACCGCTGACATCAGCGGTGCATGCACCCATGCTGGTCCGGCATATCCTGCCAGAGAGGAGGGCATCCTCACGGCTCTAGCTATTTAGAGTCTGCAATACTGGAAGAACTATACAATAGCCCCCCCACAGAAAACAATAGCCCAGCAGGGGGGATCGCTGTACTATCATTGCATAGTTAGTACATCGGCTTCTCCTGAGCTGAAACCTCAAAGATGCCTTGATGGGTGGGTGTCAGCCTGGAGGAGTGGGCAGTCCAAGGCAGGCTGTATTTTCATGCAGACTGCCCTGGGTCATGTCCACATGTGATGCTGAGTGGGTCAGGCATAGTCGGGCTAGAAGATGCTGGACAGAAACTCACAGTATGCATTAAAATCGGAGTAAGCATTTTTAGTACAGAACAGGAGTATGTGCATCTGTACAAGATGGAAGTAATGCTGGAGTTTAGGCTGCATTCACACCTGAGCGACGGTCGTTTGGTCGTTTTTTGGGTGTTTTTTTCCAGCGTTTTGTCGCGCGTATTCATGCTTATTTGCGCGTTTGCATACAGCGTCGTCCGACGTTTTTGTACTTTGACGTTTTTTATTTTAGCCAATAGGAAAAATGATCATCTTTTCATCACTTGTTGCTATGTTGGTAGATTTGTTTAATCTTCTGCCTGGATGAAAAGTTCTATTGATTAAAGCGACAAAACGCCTGTAGCAAACGCTCGTTGTCGCGCTAGTCGCTTGAATCGAGCGTTTCCATTACTTTCTATGGGAAATGGAAACGCTCAAATACGCCCAAACCGCCCGATACGCGCGACAAAAAAGGGTCCGGAACTTTTTTTAACTACAGGCGATGGGCGTCAGGCGCATCAGCGTTCAGATGTGAACCATCTCCATAGGCTTTCATGTATTTTTCTCCCTCTGGCGTTTGTGAGCGTCGCGCTACAGGCGACAAAACGCCTAGGTGTGAATGGAGCCTTATGCCGCGTACACACGGTCGTTTTTTGCGATGAAAAAAAACGACGTTTTTTGTGAAGTAAAAAACGACGTTTTTGAAACGTCACTTTCAAAGACGATGTTGCATACACACCATCGTTTTTTCACAAAAAACGAGGTTACGTTCACCACACTTTTCCATTGAAGCTCGCTTCATAACTAGCTTCTGGGCATGCGCGGGTTGAAAAACGTCGTTTTAAAAGACGTTTTTGCTACACACGGTGACTTTTTGTGAAACAAAAAACGACGTTTTGAAAAACGACACAAAAAATTCCAGCATGTTGGAATTTTTTTTTGGTCGTTTTTTTTAAGACAAAAAACGACGTTTTGCCCACACACGATCAATTTAAATGACGTTTTAAAAAACGTCGTTTTTTTTCATCGCAAAAAACGACCGTGTGTACGCGGCATAAGTCTTAAAGAAGAGCTCCAGCTTTTCACACAAGTCAGGAATTTACATGGTTTGTTTTGGGCCAATTCAGAGGGAGCGAGTCCGAGAGTCAGAAAGGCGGGCTGATGTCACACCTCTGACTCAGCCAGTCAGAAGAAGCTTTGTATTTAGACTACAGAGCGCAGCTGCTGTAGACTTTCCTGCATTCCGGGTACAAGATATGAAGTCTCGGCTCACACCCAGAACACCAGTGTTGTATGCTGTATGTGGATCTTATTAGAACTGAATGGGATATAGATGTTATCTGACACAAACTGCTATTCTATCTGATACAAACTACTAATTGGATACTAAATAAATTCCTAGCGCTGTATAAAGTTGACTTTTTCTATCTAGTAATCTTGTTGGAGCATGTTAAAGTTGCCGTCCTTTCCCTGGCGTAAAATGGCTTATAATATTAGAGAACTTGGGTTGTAAAAATGTAATTTCAATTTCAAAATCAGTTCATTGCTAAAGAACACCTCTAGCTTTGGTAATAGTTTTCATAACTACTGCAGATTGACGGGCATTTTCTACCAGCTTCAGTAAAAGAATGCTAAGTAACATAGGAATTGTTTCCATTGGTACCTAGAGCGGTTTTCAGATATACCTTAGATATTTAAGATGTCAGTGTTGCTTTTAGCAACCAGTCAGATTCAAGCAGACATTTTCTTGAACCCATAAAAAACAAAAAAAACAAGGGGAAAACAAAAAGAAAGGATCTGACTTGACTTGGACAACATGGACCCTTGTGCTTTTACATGTGACCAAGAAAAGCCAAGTTTTCTGGTAGTTTTCTTAATACTATAAAAAATGCTATATCTTCTTTTCTAAATTGCTAAGATTTGTTCCCTAGGTTTCCATTTTCCTAAAAGATAAAGTCCAAAACTCAAATGGGCGTTTTGTGCTGCCAACATCTGGCCCTGTTCCTTGGGGGACTGAAGTACCAGGTCTTATTAGGTGGGTGAATGGAGATATTTTGCTGGCTTTAGATTTGATGCATGATTAAAAGGTGGTATTAAAAATGAGCGCCAAAAAAAAGACACTTCTTATTTTATTTTTTATGTATTATACAAATAAATGTGAATCCATTAACCTATATATGTTCATTAATGTGTATGTAAAATCTAATGCCGCGTACACACGATCACTTTTTGCGATTGAAAAAAAACAACGTTTTCAAAAACGTCATTTAAAATCACCGTGTGTGGGCAAAACGTCGTTTTATGTCTTCAAAAAAACGACCAAAAAAAAATTTCAACATGCTTGAATTTTTTGTGTCGTTTTTCAAAACGTTGTTTTTCGTGTCATAAAAAGTGATGGTGTGTGGGCAAAACGATGTAGAAAACGACGCGCATGCTCAGAAGCAAGTTATGAGACGGAGCTTCAATGGAAAAGAGTGCCGTCGAACGTGGTGTACGTCACCACGCTTTGCTAGAGCTTTGTAGAAAAACGATGGTGTGTACGCAACATCGTTTTGGAAAAATTACGTTTGAAAAACGTCGTTTTTTTTCATCGCAAAAAGTGAACGAATGTGTACGCAGCATAAGGGCCCATTTACAGCATACATTCTGTATAAGAATGTCTAATCTGTAATTTGATGCCTTTTGGAGATTTTTCCATCTTTCCTTGGCTTCATTATGCACATTAATACAAATTTTTAACTGGGGTGCCCAAACTTTCGATCCCCACTGTACATGCATGAAAACTGATGGGAAAACCTTTAGGCCGCGTACACACGGCAGAGAACCTCGACGGGCAGAACACATCGTTCCGCCCGTCGAGGTTCCCTGCCGGCCGTCGAAATCGGCGACCCGCCCGTCGGGAATGGCAACCAGCCATTCTTTCAGGCGGGCCGTCGAGCAAATAGAGAGCGTGCTCTCTATTTCTGCTCGACGGGCTTCCCGACGGGAAGCTCGCCGAGAGCGTACACACGGCCGAGGTCCTCGCTGGAATGCAGCTTCCAGCGAGGTTCTCGCTGGTTTCCAGCGAGAACCTCGGTCGTGTGTACTCCGCCTCACAGAGACATAATTTTACATCAGTTTTCATGCACATTGGTTATGTGCCCTGTTCACACCAATGTTGACGTCATGTCAGTTTTTTCCCCATGCAGAAAAATGCATACATGTTGCAAATTCCTGCACCGAAAAAAAAATCTGCATGTGATACCAGTGTGGTGTGAACAGGGCACATAGAAAACAATTTTTTTTTATTGCATGCAGAAAAACCTGATGTCTGCACCATGGTGTGAACAAAGCCTAAATCTGTTTTTCAGTTTGTGTGGCATTGTGCACTTCTTGTTGCAGGCTGGCAAAGCAACAGCATAGTTAGTGTGTGTGTGCACTCCTTTTAAAGCGGAAGTAAACCCATTTTCAAAGAACAGTTAACGTTCCTGGCATGCCGGGAATGCTAACTGTCACATTGGTTGTGCTCTCAATCAAACTGTCAAACCATCCAATGGCTGTGCAGCATCATGGCAGTTGTAGATTAAACAGAGGCCAAGATGGCAGCTTCCTTGGCTGAAAATCATAGGAGGGTTTACTGCCACTTTAAGTTGTTGTTTGGCTGCCTATCTAATAGACCTGATAGACAGCCCAATGACCAACTGATGGAGGACATATGACAAGGCTGCTGCTAATTCTGACTTAATGGCTGTAGTATTGGGTTTACATACACATTATGGCCAATTCACACCAGCCTGGGTCAATGGGGCGCGTTAAATACATGCATGTTAATGTGCGTTGCATTAAGGAAGCACTTCCAACTGAATAGGCTGCTTAAAGCGGTTGTAAACCCGCATATACATATTTTTTTTTTTTTTTTTACACCTGCAAGGCAAAACCCATAATGAGCTAGTATGCACCGCATACTAGCTCATTATGAAATACTTACCTCGGAACGAGGAGAAGAGAACTTACCTGGTCCACGCCGATCGAGATGTCATCTTGACTCGGCGTGTCTTCCGGGTATCGCTGCCACAGCGCTGTGATTGACTGGAGCGGCGATGACATGGCGATGGCATGCGCGCGGGAGATCTCGTTCTGGCAAGGGTCGGCGGCGGCCGGCCCTTCAGCTGAGGATCCCCCCTGCGCATTCGCCGCTGCAATCAGCAGCGCATTGCAAGGGGGAATATCTCCTAAACCGTACAGGTTTAGGAGATATTCTTTATACCTACAGGTAAGCCTTATTATAGGCTTACCTGTAGGTAAAAGTCAAAAAGTGGGGTTTACAACCTTTTTAATGAGACAGAAAAAATAATGCATGAAGTATTTTCAACAGCTCAGCAACATGGGTACCCTGGAAAGGTGTGTTGGTATGTTTTTCAGAATGAATTACACCACATTGCAGCAACAAATGTAACACCGCATGTTAGTGTGAATTGGACCTTGGTGGGTTCACACCATCAACAGATGCTTAGTTCTAAGGAATTTTAAATGGCATCAAAACACACTTTAACAACACGCCTGTGTTGCAGTGCTTAGAACTCGCAGTAATACACTGCATAGTGTTGTGGGGTACTGTGTTGCCAAAAACTATGCATGCCCATTTTTTTGCCCACTCTGGAGCGTTGCCAGCTCATTTATTTGAATGGGCTGCTTTAACCACCCACGCTATAGCCAAAAGACTGCTACAGCGCAAGCTTAAATTGCCGGAAGGGCAATACGTCTGTAGACGTTCTCGCACTTTCCCTGTGGGTCGCTCTGTGATCGCCGAGTCCGTGAGACTTAACTGATCATAAATCGCACAAATAAACAGATGCCGGTCCTGTTTTTTTTTTTTCCTTCACACTGTCAGCATGAAGGTAAAAAAAAGCATTGGCTTCAGTTAGAGGGACATTGGTCCCCTTAGTGCCCAAATGTACTGCAAATCAGTGCCCACCAGTGCCACTTATCAGTGCTCCCTCATTAGTGCCCACCAGTACAGCCTCATCAGCGCACATCAGTGAAGAAGAAAAATGACCTGTTTGCAAAATGTCATAACAAAATATGAAAAAACTTTTTTGTTTTTCAAAATTTTAATTTTTTGTTTTGTTTAGCAAAAGTGATTAAATACTACCAAAATAAATCTCTATTTGTGTGAAAACAATGATAAAAAATGTATATGGCTACAGTGATGCATAACCATGCAATTGTGATTCACAGTGTGAGACCGCTGAAAATTGGCCTGGGCAGGAAGGGGTAGAAGTGATTAGTAAGCAAGTGGTTAACGCAACGCATGTTAACCGGTGTGCCTTAATGCAATGCTCAAGGACAGACAAGTGTGAACACAATATTTGTCATTTTTAACAGTTCTTGTTGATGAAAAAGATGAACCAAAGGAAAGCATGTTGTTCAGCGCTCGTTAGTAAAACAAAAGATAACATTTGAGCTGCTATAGGTAACACTTCCCTTTTTTCCTTTCCTCCATGTTTTATGCATTTTGTTATACTTATACAATATTTTGCTGTAGTTATATAGAATTTCAACAGGAGTATTCTAGTGCTTGTTTAAAAATTGATTCACAGGGGTTACTGAAAACATTTGTTTTTATGGGTACAGTAAATATTATAAATAACTTATTAGAAATCAATTGTAACTGTTAAAGAATTCCAGGTATGGAATAATTTTTATATATTATTGCATTGCTCCAGCCTGGACCAGTGTGACTGTATATACCATAAATGACCCATGCCCCTGGAAGCTGGAAATCACTGAAGTTGACACCGTTCTTCACACTTGCTTTCCAAGTCCTGTGCTGAGCGGCCGGTCGCATTCTGAACACAGAAGGCCAACTGCTCGCCCTAGGTGCCATTCAGAGAATGCTTTGCATTTTCTAAATGAATGCAAAGTGTTCTCTGACGAGATAGAGAGGCAGGTCAATGACATCACTCTCTCCACCTCATCCAGTCAGAGAACAATTTGCATTCATTCAAACAATGCAAAGCATTCTCCGAATAGCGCCTATGTCGAGCAGGCAGCCTACTGTGTTCACAATACCTCAGGTCAGCTGCTCAGCATGGAACATGGAGGCAAGTGAAGATCACTGGAGTAGCAGTGTCCTCTTTTTAGTAATTTCCACCGTTAAGGGGCATTGGACAGGTAAGGTGTACATAGCTACTGTACATTGATTCAGCCTGGACCAATGTAACGTATATAATGTATACACCATACCTGTCTAATGCCCCCTAACGGTGGAAATATTTAAAATATACCATGTCTGGAATTCTTCTTCTTTAAATTATAAATATAATATTTTTTACGATAAAGCTGTATGGAATAATATGATGAGCCCATGAAGTGGTATGTTCTGCAGTTAAAAGGATTTGTAATGTGTTTTTTTATAAAAGAGTATTTTCTCCTTTTTTTTTAGGATTTTCAGTTTTAAAGGGGAAGAGGTCAAGAGAGTGGAGAATGGTGGGAATTATGTCAGTCCTCTTCGAGAAGGCTCCTATGATCTTTTTGGTGACCGAGTGCTAAAGCTGGGGACCAATATGTGAGTGTTTTTTTTTCAGAGGTGGAACAAACCTGCATCTGTTTTACAAAACCTGGTAACACACACACACACACACACACACACTTCATTGTATACTGTGTGTCTCATTATTCTTGTTGGTGAAAAACATGAAGTCTTTCTATGTCCAGATCTTACCACTTCATCATATACCCAAAAATATCTGATTAGTTGTAGGGTAGGGTTGACCCTGGGTTGCACAGTATTGCATCGAAAACAAAAAATAATCTGTGTAGTATAGCCCTGTCTACTGGATGTACAATACATACTGCAAGCACCTAAGTAATGTTTACAGTAGAGCTTCAGGGTGTTTTATAAATGCGTTGCCCGGTGTCCTATCAGAATACCACTACCTATCAAAAAATTTAACGGAAGTGATGTTCTGAGCCATAAATGCTTACTGCGCATGCACCAATACGTTTCAACATGGCCTCTATGTGTTCCAATGGGTTTCCTAATCTGACAGAACACGAAGCCAGCAACGGACATCTTCTTACACCCAGGCAAGCAGGCAGAAGGTGGCTACGGCCACCTTGGTACACCCGTACTGCTCAGCGGCAAACTGATTATATACTGAAATAGACTATTTCACACTGTCACAGTGAAATTGTTTAATTAAGTATATAAGGGAGTTAACTGGTAAAATAAGTGTGAAATTGAAGACTTGTCTGGGTGTAAGAAGATGTAAGCTGCCGCCTTTGTGTTCTGTCACTTTAGGAAACCTATTGAAATGCATAGTGGCCATGCTGGAACACATAACGTATACGCAATAAGCAACTTTGTTCACAATGTCACTTCCGTTGCATTTTCTGATCAGTAGCAGTATTTTGATAGAACACCAACATCGTAAGGTCCATCTAGCTGTATGACTAATGGATAGATTCATGCATACTGTTTGTCGCTCAAAGAAAATTACCACTTGTTCCACCCCCTCCATTTTATAGATCATATTTCCTTATTGAAAGCTATAACAAGACTTCTATGAATGGAGAAGGTGGGTGAAAAGGATTGGCACTTTTGATGAGTGCCTGTCTCGGCTCCATTAACTCCAACTGCACTGAAAGGTTATGTTGGATGGGTACATTGGAGGAAGAAGATTTCAAAACTTGCAAAGCCAACAGCATAAGGCTGCTGATTACATTTGTTTTAAATAAACTTGGGCTTTAAAGAGGAAGTCATTCCTGATGGGTTTTACTTCCTTTGTTTCCCTGCAAAGGTAAAGCAAAATGGGCTTCTTAGTAGCCCATTATGTGTCACTTACCGGAAACCGAAGCCTGCCATGTCCCCGATTTCCTCGCCTCCACAAAACGTCCATTTTTCACCCTCTTCCTTCCGGGTATCACTGCTCTGGTCACTCCCACGCATGCACGTGGGAGCCGCCAGTCACGGCACGATCTCCTTTAGAAACGTCTCTTGTCTCTTTTGAAAATATCTCCTAAACCGAGCACCTACAGGTAAACCTTAATCTAGGCTTTCCTGTAGGTCAGGGGTGTCCAACGTTTTTTCAAAGTGAACATGCCTGAGGGCCGACCATTTTGCCTGACATTCTTTGAACCATTAAAATTGTGTTTGTTCGATCACTAATACACTGTCCAACAAGAATTACACATACAGGCACACACACATACAGGCACACACACACACACACACACATACAGGCACACACACACACACATACAGACAGGCACACACACACACACACATACATACAGGCGCGCGCGCGCACACACACATACAGACGGGCACACACACACACAGACGGGCACACGCACACATACACATTTTCAGGCAGGCACACACCCACACATACAGGCGCACACACATACAGGCACCCACACATACAGGCGCACACACATACAGGCACACACACACACACAGGCGCGCACACACATACAGACACATACAGGCGCACACACACACACCCAGGCACACACACCCATACATACAGGCACACATACAGGCGCGCACACACACACACATACAGGCGGACACACACACACATACAGGCACACAGACACTTACATATATGAAGCCCTTTTAAAACAAATCTAGGTTTCTAGCACAGTACCTTTTCAGTTTCCTCGTTCAGGCGGGTACTGCACTCTCCCCTGCATTTACTTTCACTTTTGAGGCTGATGAAGCTTCTTACAGTGCCGACAGGATCAGGAGATCGGGCTCATCTGACAGCTCATCTGACAGCCCTTATTTCCCCTGATACCGCGGCACACCTGAGAACCAGACGGGCCGTCTAAAACCGGCCCGTGGGCCGCGATTGGCCCGCAAGCCAGACTTTGGACAATGCTGCTGTAGGTAAAAGTGGTTGTAAAGGGTTTACATTTTGTCACGAGGATCTGACAGAATGCTAGATATTATCTCCGTTAATCCTAAAAACACAAAGACAGGTTTTGACTTCATGTAAGGGGAGGGATTGTGATCTCCATGCTGAGACTATAGTTTGTTTTGTGGCTAGATAAACATGGCAAATTTCTGCTGCTGTTTAAATAAACCATCTGTCTGATAACCTAGGAGAGCTATCTATGGGTTGCACAGTATTCTTAAGCTGGCCATATATTGGGTCAAATCCCAGCAGGGTCAAGCCCATATTTGATCCATCTATGAGCAGGCTGGTTGTACCAAAGTCAATCCTTTGATCGTCTTCCGTACAACCAGCATGTCAGTTTTTTTTGCATGCAATTGTATTCTGTCAGTGGGGAAGGCTCCCCACGCTCCCTGCTGGCAGAACACAATAGCGCTGAAGGGTTTTTGAGCAATTTTTCTTTCCTTCCACCTGTGGTGGAAGGAAAGCAAATTGAATAATCTCTGGGCTGCTTTACATGGAATGAAATGTACGAGTTCAAAAACTTTAGACCAGAATGTGGTAACAAAAGGACATGTCCACCAATTATGCACAACATCACCAACCTTATTTCAACTTTCAAAACGCTCATTCAAACGTGCAGTTTATAAAAATTAGACCGGACCCCCTTGGTTTCACAAAAGAACGTCCCTTATATTACTGTAATCTTATCTTATTGAGCATCATTTGTTAACTAGTTTGCAGTTTTTAAACATCCAGTTAGTAAAATTGAAACAATATCTGCAATGTTATTCAAGGAAGATTGGCCAATGCTTCTGCTTAAAGGTTACCACTAACATGAAAGCTCTGTAGTTACTGAAAAGCATTTGATGCACGTTTAGTGGTACATTTCAACCTATACTATGCAGAATAAGCATTTGAAGACGCTGCATTAAATGTTTAAATTGCCATGGAAGCAATATTGACGGAAGACGTATCAAATGAGTGTACTTAAATGTGGACTTTGTTATATGCTATGCAGGTACAGTGTAAGTCGTTCTGTGGAGACTCACATGTCCGGGACATTGAAAAGTTCAGCCTCACACACAAAGGTAAGGCCAACCATAGTTAATACATTTTTGTCCTTGGCAGCTGGAGTTATTTGAGCACCATTTAAAAAGTTTTTGGTATGTCATTTTTTATTTAAAGTATAACCAAAGGCAAAACTTCCCATATATTGGGTTGTCTCCAGAAAAGTAATGGAGGGTGAATCTTCCAATGCGGGCACAAATTCTGAGACTAGGGGCCCCCAAGAGAGTCCTTTAATTTGCAGGGATTTCATTTGACTTCCTGTTTGGCTATTGGACAGGAAGTAAAAATAAACCTTATAAGGTTAATAACCCTCTTACATTATCCAAATAAATAAAAAAGGTTTTGCCTTTTAGTTCTACTTAACAATTTGTTAAATCAGATTAGGGAGTCTCCAAACAAGACCACTCAGATGAGATAGTAGATACAAATCTGCTAAATTCACTGCAGTGGAGAAACACAACACAGAGACTCAGTTCAGCCAAGCAAATGAAGGAAGTATCTCTGTCTCACAAACCCAAGAAAGAAAAACAAACAAACCAAGCATATTATAAATTCTTAAAGTGATAGATTCTCTCTCTAATCTCAACATTATCAGACCCCTATCATTCTACTCATGGTTATATAATAATAAGGTGGACAAATTGTTTTTCTGCTTTTTTTCAATACACCCCTTCCCAAAACTAGCACATATTACCAGCCTGACGCTCATGGAATTTTAAGGATTAATAACATGTACAAAAGTTCACAAGAATGATGTACAGTTTTCCTAAACCTAGGTTCACACTGGTGCATGGATAACACCTCATGTGATTCGCATATTTTGTATGGCTGAAATCCCCCCCCCCCCCCCATCACGTGGGTGTTGTGATGTGTTTTTTGGTGTGTCGTTAAGATAACATTGATACCCGCAACAGCTCGCATGGATGCTGTGCGATTGCTTTGGAGTGTGATGAGGAAGAAATGCAACAAATCTTGTGTGTTTCCCACAATGCATTAGTGTGAACCAGGGCTCAGTTATCAGAATCAGTTTTTTATTCTGAATTTTCCAAAAGGATGAAATCACTGTACCAGAGCTAGTTGGATGGGAGCTGGTAACCTATCCACTGGAAACACAGTTTAGTTGAGTCTAGGCTACAGCAGAAGAGGGAATAATATTTAAGAGCCTCCACAGATAATATGATGTCTTGTCATATTGCTTTCTCGTAGACAAAAGCAGAAAAGTAAGGCTTCTGTATATTACGACTAACTGTGTTTTTTTTTAAATATATTTTAATAGGAGAACGTTGCACCAAATCCTTTGGCGAAAGAGGAGTTAAACCTCCTGGCACAGCTAATGGGTGGTATGGAGCTGAAGAAACCCTCCAGTGCTGACCACATCTTCCGTTTAAACCTTTTCACCAACGATGAAGAAGAGCAGTAAGTGGGAGATCATTCCTCTTAATGTCTTAAAATATCAGGAGCAAACAGTTTCAGGACCTTTTTTTTTTTCTCAAACAAAGGTTTTTATTAAACAAAAAAATAACAATACAGGCGATGAGTTCCAGAGCAGACATATACCGTCAGGAGAGTGTGGCGCAGCACACACAAACACAGAAGGATAATTAAAAGACGAGGTAAAACTGTACATACAAATGTGTGTCCCCAACTCGTCCCCCCGACATCTCACATATATTAACTCCAGCACAAGCCTCCGCCCCCCTTCGCCCATCTGTGATACCCCACATAATCAGCATTCCGTATAGTGTTATGGCTCTGGGGCCCACTCCCATCTCACAGCTCTAGAACAGCCGATCATATACTAAATCAATCGGGGCCAGACCCGGAACGTCAAGCCAAGGGGCCCATACTTTCTCAAATTTAGTGTCAGTACCTCTGTGTTGAAATATTACTTTTTCCAGCCTCAATGTGACCCACATCTGTTTGATCCATTCGTGCACAGTGGGGGGTTCGGCGTCCTTCCAGTGCCTTAGTATCATCAGGCGGGCCTGAAACAGGGCTCTGCAGATCGCCTGCCCGGAGCCACCCTCCACCTCCAAGGTGTCACAGATTCCCAGCAGGCAGATCTTGGGGTCTAGCGGTATCTGTGTCTGAAAAGCCCCGTTAAGGGTATCGATGACCTTCGCCCAGTAGAGATGCAGTTTCGGGCATCTCCATAGTAGGTGAATAAGATCGCCATGATCCCTGCAGCACCGAACGCAGATGGGGTCAACCCCCAGCCCCATCCGTGCCAGTCTAGCTGGTGTGTAGTGTACTCTCAGGAGAATGTAAAGTTGCGACAGTCTGTGTGCTACGTTCACGGAGCACCCAGGAACTGCCTGCATCGCCTCCTCCCACTGTCCCTCCTCAAATGCCCCCACGTCTTGTTCCCACCGGGCCATTGCCCTCAAAGGGGCGTCCGGTAGGAAGAGACTCAGAAGCATAGCGTAGCAACTTGATATAAAGCCCTTGTATGTGTCCACCCCAGATAGATAGTTGAAGACAGGTGCCGGGTTCAGGGACCAGACATCCGCCTCTCCCTGAGCGGCCACTGCATGCTTAAGTTGAAGGTAATAAAATTGCATAGAGGCTGGTAAACGGTAGTCTGCGCTAAGCTCTTGGAATGGCCTAAGCTTACCATCCCTAATCACATGGGTCATAAGGGTAATGCCATATTGTTTCCATCTAGAGCCATAAGGTATTTTAGCCAGTTCTCTGTAATAGTGATTGTCCCAAATAGGGCTATACTTAGTGAATCCCGTCACCCCCTGTAGCATTCTAACCTTATTCCATGTCTTCTGCATTAGTGCATACGTGGGGAAAAGTTTGTTAGACTTAGTGTATCGTAGGGCCTCTAGACCTTCCGCCACCCCCCCTCCAGTGGTGAAGCTGAGCAGCTGGACAGAGGAGTCCCTCAAATTCAGTTCCCGGTCCCTTTCGGACCTCACGAGTCGTGCAATATGTTGCATTTGGGAGGCTAAATAGTAGATCCAGGGATTGGGCAATGCCAACCCGCCAGCATCCTTCGGCCGCTGGAGCTGTTCAAGCCTAACCCTCGGGGGCTTAGCAAGCCATATAAGTGAACGGAAGACAGAGTTGATAATTCTGAATTTCTTAAGGGGAATGACCATTGGGGAGTTGTGAAGGACATATAACAACTGTGGCATGAGGATCATCTTTATCAAGTTTACTCTACCCACAGGGGACAGCCTGAGCCTACTCCACACCTTAACCCGGTCGCGGCATCTGTTAATCAGGGGGGTGAGATTAAGACTAACGTAATCCAGCAAGCGTGCAGTAACCTGAACACCAAGGTATCGAAATGACCTGGAGACAGGAATGTCCTGCACAGTCGCTGGGGATAGGGAGGGGTCCCGATCTAGTAACAGGAGGGAGGATTTCGTCCAGTTAATAACCAATCCCGAGTATTCTCCAAAGATCCGAACGACCCTCATGGCCTCCGACAGCGAAACCGAGGTATCACCTAGGAGAAGCATGGTGTCGTCCGCATATAGCATGATCTTTTCATGTAAATCACCGTACTGGAATCCCCGGATCGAGGGGCTCGTTCTGATTATTGCAGCCAGGGGCTCCATGGCTAGGGCAAACAGGAGGGGGGACAGAGGGCACCCCTGTCGCGTACCCCTGTGTAAGGGAAAGGTGTGTGATACCCTTCCCCCCTCCCGTATAGCAGCAATGGGGGATGAGTACAAGAGTTGTACCCACGCAATGAAATTGTCGCCAAACCCAAATTTCCGCATCACCGCCCACAGGAACTCCCATTCGATACTATCAAATGCCTTATGGGCATCTAGGGACAATAAGACTCTGTCTCCCATGTTATCCGCTCTGGACTGGATATTCAAGAAAAGTCGCCGCAGGTTTATTGCCGTCGATTTTTGGGGCATGAAACCGGATTGGTCGGAGTGAATTATGGTAGAAATGACACTGTTTAGTCTGACCGCCAGCACTTTGGCAAGGATCTTAACGTCATTTTGTAGTAATGAAATCGGCCTGTATGAGCTTGGGTCAAGAGGGTCCTTATCTGGCTTCAGAATTAACACTATATTGGCTCTAGACATAGATCGTGGTAGTGTACTAGTCCTTTTTGCCTCATTAAACACCTTTAAGAGGTGCGGGAGTATTGTTTCCCCATATTGCTTGTACACCTCCGCTGGGAGGCCATCATCCCCCGGGGCCTTCGAGTTAGGGAACAAACTGGTCGCCGCCTGCAGTTCCCCCAGAGAGAGGGGGGCGTCAAGCATCTTTCTGTTTGAGGCTGACAAAACTGGGAGTTGGACCGGGTCCAGGTATTCAGCTAGGGAGTCCAGCGAGTACGCCTGACGGGACTCATATAGAGATGAATAAAAGCTCACAAGTTCGGATAGTACATGGTCTGGGGAACTAGTCAACCCACCGGCCCGGGTGCGCAATGCCCCAATAGAAGGGGACATCTGTTGAGAACGGGCAATAGTTGCCAGCATGCGACCAGTGTGCTCACCCTCCTCATAGAATGCCGCCTTCTGAAAGAAGCGCTTCTTCTCTGCCCCTGAGGTCGTGACTCGGTACAGCGCGTCCTGCGCCGAGAGCCACGCCTCCCTACTGGTATCAGATGGGTCAGCAATAAATGCGTCCTCCAGCCTCCCGGCCATCACTTCTATATCCTCCCTCTGAGCACTGGTCCGTCTTTTAATGGCTTGGATCTCTGTAATAAACAGACCCCTGAGAACCGCCTTAAAGGCCTCCCAGGTTACTGCTATGTCTTCCGATACAGCATGAACATGCCAGAACTCCGAAATGCAGGATTCTATGCGCTCATGCGAAGGGAAGAGATTCAGCCAAAAGGCGTTCATCTTCCACGGGGCCTTGGCCCCTGCAGAAGGGGGACGCACATCCAAGGAAGTCACCAATGGGGAATGATCTGATACACTCCTAGGAGCGTACACCAATTCACCAATATATCGCTCAGCTGCGTGTGAGCAGAGACACAGATCAATCCTAGACAAAGAGGAGTAACTCTTGGAAAAGCAGGAAAACTGTTTCACACCCGGGTTCCTGGCTCTCCACGGGTCACGCCACCCCACCTCCTCCATGAATCTACCCAGAGCAGAGCGGGTCACTTTCCTCCCTCCTCCCCCCTGTGGGTGTCTGTCCAACTGAGGATCCGTGCAGCAGTTGAAGTCCCCAAAGGCGTACAATGGCACCTCTGGAAACTGCACCTGGAACTCCACCAATGCCCTCAGTACCTGGTTGTTATACGGGGGTGGTATATACACAAAGGCAAGAATACATTTGAAATCAAACAGCTTACATAGTAAAAACACATATCTACCGTCAGTGTCAATCTCAGAGCACAGTTCCTCGTATTTGATCGAGCAATGTATCAGCACACTCACACCCCTAGAATATGAGGTGTGGGTGGAGTGGTAACTCTGACCCACCCATCGGTATTTCAAGCATGACAATGAGTCAGCAGTGAGATGGGTCTCTTGTAAGGCACATATGGCTGGCAGCCTGGCTCTCAGTAAGGTCGAGACCATAGTGCGTTTAAGAGGGTCTTGCAACCCCCTGACGTTCCAGGAGAGTATCTTAACCGCTGCCATCAGGGGGGGTCAAACACACATCCATCAGGGGGATAACCACCACCCACAACCCACCCCACCTCCCTCTCAGTGGCCGTGAATATCACAACATATTGGGGTGCAGGTAGGGACAGAGCAGTTCGCTGGGCAAAAAAGGAATTTGGGAAGCCACTCCTCAAGTAGTAGGAAGTATCCGCTCCGGGGAAGTCCATCGCATAACAGGAACTGTAATCGCACAACGGTGCTTCGGTGGAACACACAGAGCCCTGTCGCATAGGGGCTTGTCTTCGTACCAACCTCTGGGGAGCCAACGGGCAGTCCCTCCTCAACTGGGACAACTGATCCCACACACTTTCAACTGGGCCATCAAACGTGGCTGTACATTCACTGGCCAACTTCACTGGGTGGAGTGGCATCATTAATCACATTTCCGAACTCGCATTTAGTAGGAAGAATCATTGTACGTTTCCGGCAGGTTTCTCAAACAGGGAAGGCTCAATGCAGCTCAACTAGCTTACATCTGGTGGTTCAGTCATCATGTTCAGGAGATCTCTGGGCCTGGCGCAGCGCGCCCGCATTAGCATCTAGCCAATCCGAGGCTTCAGCAGGATGTTCAAAGAAATGGGCCTGACCCCGTAATATAATCCTGAGTTTCGCCGGGTACAGCATTGCATATGGAGCTTGTAATTTCTGCAGGCGTTTTTTAACTTCAGTGAAGCGCGCCCGGCTCTTCTGGACTGCAGCGGAAAAGTCAGGATAAAATGAGACCCGGGTGCCATTAAACTGAATATTTCTCTTTTCCCTAGCCAGCCTCAGTATTATTTCTCTGTCCCTGTAGTTCAGTAACCGGGCCAGCATCGGGCGGGGGGGATTCCCAGGTGGAAGAGGCCTGGTCGGTACTCTATGAGCCCTCTCAACCGCATATAGGGGGGTAAAAGCATCCTTGCCGAACACATCTGCCATCCATTGCTCCACAAACCGCGTGGGGTCCCGGCCCTCCACCTTCTCCGGTAACCCCACTATGCGCACATTGTTGCGTCTGAGCCTGTTCTCAAAATCTTCTGCTCTCATATCCACTGCCCTGGCCATCCTCGCAGCAGATTGAGCTTTCCTGATCAGCGGGGGTTATTTATCCTCTATGTCACTTATTCTGCTTTCAGCTGCGGTGGTTCTCTCCCTCATCTTTTGCATGTCCTGTCTGATTAGGCAGACCTCCTCCTCCAGGCCCCCAAAGCGAGCCCTCAGACAGTTCACAGAGGCTGTACATTTATTCACAGCCTTCAGTATGGCAGCCAACGTGGGTTGTTCTCCCCCCTCAAGCTCAGGGTCCTCATCTTCCTCCTGTATGTCTGGGCTGCCCTGACTCTGTGCCATCATGGCGCCGGCCCCCAGCATTTCCTCCCCCTCCTCCATGTCACTGTCTCTAATGGCGCCATCATCATCCAGGGGCTGCGCTGCAGGCAAGTCTGCCTTCCCAGCTAGTTTCAGGGCATAGTACCTCATATCTTTGGGGGGCTCTCTGGAGGTCTTCTCAGGGTGTTTGGGCTGTTTACTCACCCCCTCCTTGACCTTGTCTCCCGTTCGCGCCTTCTGCGCTGATGGTGGAGCGGCGCCATATTGGGGATCCTGCTTCGAGCTCTCTCCCTTCTGTCCTCGGGTCATCATGCCCTCCGATGGCAGCTGAGTGTCGGCCGGGTGTTGAGGGAGTGTTCTCAGGGCTGATCGGCGGAAAAACGGGCAAGTTAGTGTGCCGGAAACCGGATCAATGAAGGATCAAGACGGGAGCTCTGTGAAGACGCGTCTGCTCACATGCCGCGCTGGCCACGCCCCCCAGTTTCAGGACCTTATAACAGACATGAATATTGTGGTGTGTTTTTTTCTTTACTTTCTTCTTTTTTTTTTTGAGCCCCCAGGATGGTGAGCAAAAACATAATGCCAAAATGAATGAAAAATTTGCATGTGAAGGCGCACAAAAAAGTGCACTAGGGTACGTCAAATGGTCCTCTCCCAAAGAGGAGGACCAGTTCTGGGTCCCACCAGAATGCAAGTTTCCTGAAGGGGGGAAGGTACACTGAGGTCCACCTAGCCAAAAGGTCCAGCTGTTGCCGCGTCTCATGATCAGCCAAAGACAGCCAACAAGTAATGGGTGGGGGGGCTCTGCCAGAGGGATCCACCAAGGCAGGGGAGGAAGGAACCTGATAGCCACACAATCACCCGCTAGACTACAGGCCAGGCCCAAAGACCCACGTTCTACAATCCTGAGTGAAAAGGTGACACAAAAATAAGTTCAGTGACATACAAAGTGGAAAAAATAAAATGGTCAATGTGCTAAACAATGGCTAGACCTTGATTTAAAGTAATGCTGCATACAAAATGCAGTTTTTATATATATTTTGTGATTTTAGGATTATTTATTTTATTTTATATAAGATGAATTTTTAGAAAGATATAAACTTGTTGACAGTAACAAGTATGTAATAGGGTCATGTGACTGTTATTCAGCTGTTACATCTTTTTCTTGACATGCAAAAAGGCAAGCAGCACTGACAAGACCAGAGGAGCTTTCTTACAAAGTGATCAACATTGAAGCCAGTGAAGTAAGTGAAGAGTTAAGTGATGGAGCTGTTGTACTGTGTTGCCTCTTATGAACTTGCCCACACACCATAGTTTTAAAAAAATTATCTAGTAAAGCGCGGTGATGTACAACATGTACGACGGCACTATAAAGGGGAAGTTCCATTCACCTTTGGCTGCTTTAGCTGATTCCGTGTTAGTAAAAGACGATTTGCATGTGCTTACTCCATTATGAACGGTAGTTTTACCAGAACTAGCACTCCCGTCTTTTGCTTCTGAGAATGCGTGGGTTTTTTACGTCGTTTTAGCCCACACGGGATAATTTTTTAACAACCTGAAAAACGACATTGTTTAAAACTATGTTAAAAAATACAGCATGTTCGAATTTTTATTTTTGTTTGTCATTTTCTGGAACCTGAAAAATTATGTGAAGCCCACACACTATCATTTGAAATGACATTTTTGAAAAACTATGTTATTTTAATGCCGAAAAATGATTGTGTATACGCGGCATTAGGTTGTATAAGACAAAATTCAATATTTTTCTTACTAAATGATTCTCTTGTAATTTCCCAGTCAGAGTAAGCAAAAGGGTTCTGCATGAACAAAGCGGTGCATCTGCTTTATAATAAAAAGGAGGTTGGTCCTGCTATGCTAGGAGTATTTAATGGTTAATAGGAGCCAATTGATAAAGAACTGCAGTGCCCCACTTTGTATACCACAGGACATCACTGAAAAATCTCCACACTGTGCATTTTTTAATAAGAATTTTAAATGTTGGCAGAGTGGCGTGTGAAAGTATCTCCTGTGCTCAGGGGCTTAGTCTATGAGTAGGAGGTGTAGTCAACCCTTTGGATAAAATCTGTCATGTCAATTAGTAATTTTTACTTATTTTAAAAAAAGTTTTTAAATCCGTAATCTCCAATTATGTATTGGGCATACGGTTCAGTTTAGTGTCCTATGCATTTGTACCCCTATGCTATACCTATGTGTATGCGCATTGTCTAGTTGTTATGTTAAGGTAGGGTGGCCACATAAAATATGCTGGGGTCGTAGGTAGGACACTTTTTTAGATTAAAAACACCCTCTAGATCATTACTCATCAACAATAATGTTTTTAATAATAATTTTTTAACCACTTTAGCCCCGGACCATATTGCTGTCCAAAGACCAGAGCACTTTTTGTGATTCGGCACTGCGTCGCTTTAACTGACAATTGTGCGATCGTGCTACGTGGTTCCCAAACAAAATTGGCGTCCTTTTTTTCCCACAAATAGAGCTTTCTTTTGGTGGTATTTGATCATCTCTGCGGTTTTAATTTTTTGCACTATAAATGAAAATAAAGCGACTATTTTGAAAAAATTCCATATTTTTTACATTTTGCTATAATAAATATCCCCAAAAAAGAAATAAAAAAACATTTTTTTTCCTCAGTTTAGGCCGATACGTATTCTTCTACATATTTTTCGTTTAAAAAAATCGCAATTAGCGTTTATTGATTGATTAGCGCAAAATTTATAGCGTTTACAAAAAAAGGGGTAGTTTTATGGGATTTTTATTAATATTAATAGTACTAGTAATGGCGGCGATCAGCGTTTTTTTTTCCGGTACTGCGATATTATGGCGGACACATGGGACACTTTTGACACATTTTTGGGACCATTGGCATTTTTATAGCGATCAATGCTATAAAAATGCATTGGATTACTATAAAAATGCCATTGGCAGTGAAGGGGTTAACACTAGGGGGCGGGGAAGGGGTTAAGTATGTTCCTGGGGGGATTGGCTGATCTTCCGTTCATACATCGTATGAATGGGAGATCAGCGTTTCCCCCGCTGACAGGAACGAGTGGAATGTGTTTACACACATACCTCCCGTTCCCCGCTCTGTAACGAACGTGCGCACGTGCCCGGCGGCGATCGCGCCCGCCGGGCACCCTAGTGGCCGAAAAAGATAGGACGTAGAGCTACGTGCTCTCGCCCAGCAGTGCCACCATCCCGCAGTAATATGACGGCGGGCGGTCGGCAACCAGTTAATATCCACACTGACATTTTTTTTCTATGGATCCACATTTACACTATGTGGACTAAAGCGTGGTATTGGGTTTTCCCAGGAAGAGTGAGGCATACAACTCACACATTTATGACTGATTTTTAACTTTCTTAAATATTATGATTATGTTAATATTAATTTTGGGTTTGTATTCCTAAATCCAATTTTACTCCTCTGGCTTATCGCCTGGAAATAGCTCTGGTTTACTAATATGGAATATGCTGGCGACAACGTATTGTAATGATCTAGATTCATTTCTATAATGTTTTCATTATGAGCCTTTATAATATAATATATGTTTTTCAATGCATTTTAAGTAACTGGGTCTGTTGTACAGACTAAGGTATTGGTTTCTACAATGTACCATTATAATGGTCCTGTGTGGGATCGCATTTCCAGGGGAACTCCCGCCATGAGTCATCTATCTTTACTTATACTTGTATGCTCATCTGCCTACATTGGAGCTATTCTCCTTGTCCAATCCCTTTACAGTTTTTCTTGGGGGTGGCGGTGGGTGTTCTTGGGGTTTCACTTCCTTGGCAGGATGTGCGAGGCAGTCCTGGAACTGGGATATTGCCTCATTATCCTCTGTATTTTAGGGGATGTTCCTGTTTTTTGTCATGACAGGGCATTGCGCATGCGTGGGCATTTAGTGTCCCGCCAGGCTGTGAGCCTGTACAATAGGCCACCGGACCACTAGAGGGAGAAGGGTTTTGCGAGCTAGCCAGCTCGAGCTCGCCTAATGTAAGCCATTGCGCCGGAAATTACGTCAAACTGGAAGTTCTGGATGGGGCGGAAGTGACGTTTGCCGTGACCGGAGTGGTGGATGGAAACGCAAATCCGCCTGCACTTCCTGGTTACAGTGCGGCATGCGTGCCACGCTATTCAAGTGATGGCGGCGCCAAGCACCTCCAAACACAGCACCCAGTGTGGTGTGCGGACCTCATTCACCAATTAAAACAGTGGCAGTACCTCTTCCCTCTGATCCGCTCTAGATTCCCAGGCTCTGGTTCACTTGGAAATGTGCATGTGGTTATATAAAGAGAAAACTTGAGGAGGTCAGTCTACTATTGCCGTGGCTCTGAGGAAGAGGGTCCTCGTAACGCGTAAGACATTTGCGATGCTATCTGGTCCCCCTTAACACCTGTTCCAGGTTGCAGGTGTCTAGAGACATGGTTCTAATTGCTGGAGCACTGATTAGCCGTTTTATAATGTTTGTTTGTGAGTATTACTCTTGCTACATTTTTTAAAGAAATGTTATCTTTGGCAATGCACAAAGTCGGTGCACCCTCCTTTTTGTTCTATATGCCTCGGAGTCCCCCGCCAGAGTCGCCCCTTCCATCAGCTGCTTTTAGAGCCTTGCGTTAATGACATTTATAGAGCATACAAAAGTATTTTATAACTGTGCCAGAGGAGATTTTAATAAAAAAGGTATGACCACGGTAAGCCAGGAATTTTAGGTACATTTTAGGAGATACAATGCTTTAGTTGTCATATCAGTGTTAAACAAATTTTCCATTTTGCTTTTCCAGGACCAGGAGAGAAATAAAGAGCTTTCTCGCATTATGGGAGCGTTTCGATCTGAGGAGACATTGGTACAGAATACCAGCAAAGGAGATGATCTTTTAGCGCTAATGGATGGACTGTGATGACAAAAATAAGCTTTTTTTTTTATATATATATATATATTTGTGTCTAGTCCAATATTAATATAATAATATATATTTCTCAAATACTGGGATGGTGACTTTACTATGTGAAAACAACAGAAATTGCTCCATTTCATGGAATGGTAATAATTCAGACAACAAACCAAACACTGCAGCTTGTATAAAAATAAAGTGACAGGTAACTTTTATATTTGTAACATTTGTAATATTGATGTGTGTATATATGTATGTCTATGAATATATTCTCTCTGGACATTTGACATCTTTTCCTTCTTTTATTGTGATTTACAGAGAGATCTGTATCAAGTTATGCACATCACATCATATTATGAGAACCCATTTATTTTTGGGTTAGGCAGTCATCTTTATAACCCTTAAGGTACCTCCTGAGGCTGCGTACACACGATCAGACCCGTCCGATGAAACTGGTCTTAAGACCAGTTTCATCGGACCAATTCGATGGTGTGTACGGCCCATCGGACCGCTGTCCGTCGGACCAAAGTTTTAAAACTTGCTTTAAAATCTGTCCGTCGGACCAAAACGATGGTTAGTACACAAAAGCATCGGACAAAAAACCAGCGCATGCTCAGAATCAAGTCGACGCATGCTTGGAAGCATTGAAGTTAGTTTTTTCAGCACGTCGTTGTGTTCTACGTCACCGCGTTCTGGCCTGATCGAATTTTTGGCCCGATGGTGTGTACGCACGTCAGACCACTTCAGCGTGGTCCGATGAAAACGGTCCATCGGACCGGTCTGATCGTGTGTACGTGGCCTCAGATGTCTTTCTGACAGATATTAGTCACTCTAATAGGCTTTCTGCTTATTTGGCAACAATGTACAGTATGTGCTTAACCACAGACAGCCAAATATAGTAGTATCAAATTGAAAAGGGAATTCCATGCAGGGTTATGAATTATGAATGAAAATTGGGATTAGCTGAGATGGATGCTGGTGAGACAGTACTGAGTGCCCAATGCAGTTATCCATCATGGAACTGGACCAATAGAGAGGTAGGCGTAAGACCAACTCTGTACACTGCTAGTAAGTGTCAACATTTTTATATATTAGATTAAAGTAATATGTTGCAGCTTACCAGTCCTAATGCCGCGTACACGTGACCGTTTTTCATGACGAGTAAAAAATTTTTTTTTTTTATTGGTCGTGAAAAACGGTCGTGTGTATGCTCCAGAGCATTTTTCTCGACGAGCAAAATGGCATTTTTATTTTTATTTTTTAGAACCTACTCTATTTTTTTTTCGTAGTTTTTCACATCGTAAATAACTCGCATGCTCAGAAGCAAGTTAAGAGATGGGGAAATTAGCGCAAAGGGTGGCGCCATTCTAATGGAACTTCCCCTTTATAGTGCCGTCGTACATCACCGCGCTTTGCTCGAGCATTTTTCTTCCCCAAACGTGTGTATGCAAGCCAGGCTTGAGAGGAATCACGTTGAGAAAAACTTAGGGCCAGATTCACAGAGCGATTACGCCTGCGTAACAGGAGATGCGCGGCGTAAGTCTAAATGTGCGCGTGCGTTTCGATGCACGGCATTCCCAGAACGAGATACGCAAGAAATCTACTTTTTTTTTGTCCAGCGTAATTTCGTTAGACAGGCGCATCCGTCCGCGCAAAACTGCGCTAGACAGACCATTGATTTGCTAGTCAAATATGCTAATGAGGGAGTTACGGGGATCCACAAAAGAACGTTGGGGCAGCGCAGGCTACGCGGTGTGCGCAACAGCAAAATGTCCTGTCTAAAATTAGACCATATAAAAGCTGGTCTAAAAAGAGAAAAATCGTCTACATGTCAGATAAAGCAACACTGTTAGTGAGGAGCTGAGCAGTCACGCGTGTTGCACAACAATCTGTATGCCAACATGCCAGGGGCATCGTCGCGCATAGCTATACTACTGACTTTAGATGAGCAAAGAAGGATGAGGGCAAGGAGGATGGCACGGGAGAGGATATACCGCACACGCATAGACCTGTTTGGCATGAGTGATTGTGAGGTGTATAGCATCTTCAGAGTTACCCCTCATGCCATCCTGGAATTAACCACAACCCTGCAGGAGGACATCACCAGCCCAACACACCGCTCACATGCAGTGCAGCCACTGGTCAAGGTCCTGGCAACACTCCATTTCCTTGCCAGTGGCTCTTTTCAGCGTACAAGTGGAGTGGTGGCTGGGGTGTCACAATCCTCCGCGAGCAGATGTGTGCACCAGGTTGTCCCTGCAATCCTCAGACGCATGTCCCACCACATCATCAAACCAACCACTGAGGACCTGCGGCTAAAGGCAATGACAGATTTCGACAGAATTGCCAGATTCCCACGCACCGTGGGGGCCATTGATTGCACACATGTGGCACTCCAGCCCCCCCCAGGAGACAGAGCACATGTACCGCAATCGGAAGCATTGGCATTCCATCAACGTACAGGTGATAGTCGATGCCCAAGGCCTCATATGGCACGTCCGTGCCAAACACCCAGGGTCCAGCCATGACAGCTACATATACAATCAGAGCCCCATCCAAATGGAATTAGATCAGAACGTGTATGGGGACACCTGGCTGGTTGGTGAGTGACATGGGTGGCAGGCATGACTGTACCCCCCCATGATGCACACATCACAAGGGGCACATGCATGACTAACATCCTCCTGTCTTTTCCCTTACAGGTGACTCTGCATATGCACTGGGACCCCATCTCATGACTCCTATCCGGAACCCCCAAACCCCAGGAGAAGAAAGATACAATCAAGCCCAACCCCAAACACGTGCAGTGGTGGAGCGCACCTTTGGCCTCCTGAAGTCACATTTCCGATGCCTGGATAAGTCTGGGGGGACCCTGTTGTATTCCCCAAACTTTGTGTGCCATATCATCGGTGCCTGTTGCCTGCTGCACAACTTTGCAGTGAGAAAGGGCCTGCAGATTGACCTACGTGATGACCTGACCACTGAACCAGACAATCCCCCCCCTAACCGAGGTTACCCTGTCTTCTGAGGGAAGAGCAGCCAGGAGCCAGCTCACATTAGGCATCTTTGCACGTTAAACACACACAATAATCATGGCACAATGAGAATGCATGCATGCACACCACTGTGGTCCCTAGCACACACACACCCCACATCCTCATCAAATTGGATTGGCACCAGTCCACCATGCAGGACTTGTGAGCAGCAACGTCACGCCAAGGCTCCAATTATGTCACTGTACATTCATACACCATTCACACGGACCTGGGGATCACTTCTCCCTGGTCCTGGGGAACCCTTCTCCACCAAAATTGAGGGTGACACCCCTTTTCCGGCAGGAATGTCACCCCCACATTCAAACAGCATTCACAACCCAAAAAATAAAAATAACCAGCAAAATCCACCAAAAATTTCCAGGAAAAAAAAAGGCCCAAAAAAAAGGGGAAAAACAAATTAGTGCCCTTGACGTGAGCCAAGCCTGGGGCGCCCCCGGCCATGGCCCCGGCTCCTCTGAGGAGACTCATGGGGGAGGGGGTAAACCGGGGAAGGAGGAGCAGCCCCTGGTCTCTGCCCACCTGGCGGCCTGCCCTCCAAGGCCACGGCTATTCTGTCTAGGGCAGCACCTAGTGTTGTCATGTTGGCCTGGATAGCCTGGGTGAGGGCCCTCACATCCTGCCCAACGCCTGCTGATGTAGTCTGCAGGTCGTTAAGGCAGTTTCTGAAAGCCCAAGAGTGGCAGTCCAGGTTCCCAAGCGTATCCTTGATGGAGGACAGGCTCTCCTCCATCCGCACCAATGTCTGGCTGACCTGTCCCAGATGGCGGGTCTGGAGGAACTGGTCCCTTCTCAGAGTGGCGGGCAGGAGATCGGCCACCCCCTGGTCTTCTGGGTCGCCTTCCTGCCTCCAGCTGATGCTTGTGGCCGGGGAGAAGGGGAGCCTCTTGGGAGGGGAGCCATGTTGGGGGAGGAGGGGGGGCTCCCCCTTAGGGAGGGCTGGCTGCTGCCAGCCAGAGGGGAAGAGTCCTCCAAAAACAATAGTCCAGTGCCTGACATGGACTCCTCCTCCTCAACCTCCTCCTCCTCTTCAACCTCCTCCGCGGACTCCGGCCTTGTCGGGGGGCCGCATTAGGCTGCTGTCCTGGGGATGGTGCAGTCAGGCCAGATGGCCCAGCACCCTCCTGCACATCTGTGGATGACACAAAACATTGACAGGTTGGAGGATCCACACACTTGCCACATATTCCCTTTCACCCCCTCCCCCACACATGCTACACACCTGATAGAAAAAAAAACCTTACCTGGCATCACGCCTTCATGACTTGAGTCATAGCCGGGAAGGCCCTCCACTTCTTGCCTATGAAAGGTCTGGCCCAGCGCACGCTCCTCCACTGTCAGCCTAACAGGGCATGGTGGGCCCCCTCCTGTGGCCCTGGCATGGGCAAGCATTTTGGCCAGCTTCTTTTTGACCAGACGCCGGAGGTCATTTATCTTTTTCTCAATCCCAGACCGGTTCTGTGTCTCCCCCTCCCCCGCTGAATTCACCTGGTCAGTGATCATGTCCAAAATCTCTCTCCTCCTGGCCGGGGTGGTGTTGGCATTGTCCGGGCCGTGGAGGAAACGCCCATAGTCGGAAATGGCCCGGGCAAGAATTTGTTTCTCCCTCAAAGAAAAATTAAATTTCCTCTTCCTCTCTGTCATACTCTGACCAAAAATCACTCCCAGTCAACAAAAATCACTCACAAAAACAAGCACGACCAATCAAGCAAGAAAACAAACAAACAGAAAACTATCAAACAAAAATTCTCACAAACACTTAGCAAAAATCACTTTCAAATATCTTCTAACAAACACAAATCTGACCAATACAAATCACAACGCAACTAACAACGGAACAAAAGCACTTTGCTATATGGGAAGGGAAACAAAGGGATGTACTTTTGCAATGGAAGTGCGTTTGTGTGTGTCTATTTATGCTGTCTGCGTAGTTCATGATTTTGCCCTAGTCCATTTCCAATTTCACTGATTGCGCCGTTCCCGAGTTGTGAGCATGCGCACAGAGGTGCTGACATGGTCTGCTTCAAGCGCGCATGCGCTAGCCGGCCGGCCCTTCATTTGCATGGGGTCACGGCTCATTTCAATGTAACACGCCCACGTCCTTCCCAATTTGTATTACTCCACCTTGCGCCTCAGAAATAACGTTGCGCAGGCGCTAATTTCTGCGTAAAAGCGACGAGAATAGGGTGATTGCGCAGCTACATTGCGCAAGTCTAACGTAAAGGCGGTGCGCTACGCCGGTCCAATAATGCGCAGATGTACCTGAATCTGGCCCTTAGTTTTTCTTTTCATGACATCAATAACGGCCGTGTGTTTGTGGCATTAGGGTCCAGTTACATCTGAGAATTTTGTATCTCACAGCTTCAAAAAGCTGGAGAAGAAAAAAAAAAAATTCTCCTATGGAGTTTGTTCACATCTCCACACCAAGTCACCTAAGGCCAAACACCTGAAGCTTAAAAACATTTTGGAACTTCTTTTATAGCTTAATTTGGGCATTTTGTCGCACGTTGTTTGAGTAGTTTTTAGCTTTATTTTGCAATAATTTAAATAATACAGAATTAAAATAAACCCTAACAATAAATAATAAGTAAATTAAATGAATAAATAGAAAACTCTGCGCTATGTTAATAAAAATATAAAATATATTAAAGAAGCTGCTCCACTAAAGTGGTGTGAAAACAACTTTAGCAATGTGGGGTGTGTATAATAATAATAATTAGGGGCGCTTATAGTAGGTGATAAATAAATTCAAAATTCTAGCTTGAAACAATATATTAACTATAAGGTCAACGCACGCTACACCTTCCCGCCCGGCCAATAGCAGATTTACGGCCGGAAAGTGGTTATGAAATCGTGACTAAACGTTCTCAAACGTCCAGCACGATTTCATGCCGCGCGGCGCCCGTGGGGGCGCCCAGCGCGGCGATCGCTAATGCGGGGTGTCAGTCTGACACCCTGCATCACCGATCTCGGTAACGAGTCTCCGGCAGAGGCTCGCTACCATGTGATCAGCCGTGTCCAATCACGGCTGATCACAATGTAAACAGGAAGAGCCGCCGACGGCTCTTCCTCACTCGCGTCTGACAGACGCGAGTAGAGGAGAGCCGATCGGCGGCTCTCCTGACAGGGGGGGTTCACGCTGATTGTTTGTCAGCGCAGCCCCCCCTTGTATGCCCACCCTATACCACCAGGGATGCCCACACTGGCAGGGCAAAGAAAAAAAAAAACACAGGATAAAAAAGAAAATACAGGTTAAAAAAAAAGAAAGATGCCAGTCAGTGCCCACACATGGGCACTGACTGGCAACATATACATCAGTGCCACCCCTCAAAGTACATCAGTGCCACCCACAGTGTCCTTCAGTGCCACCCCTCCGTGCCAATCCATGCCCAGTGCCCACCTATCTGTGCCACCCATAAGTACCCATCAGTGCCACCCATGAGTGCCATTCTGTGCCACCTATGAGTTACCAGTGCTGCCCATGAGTGCCCAGCAGTGCCGCCTATGAGTGCCCATCAGTGCCACCTATGAGTGCCCATCAGTGCCGCATACCAGCGCCGCCTATCAGTGCCCATCAGTGCCACCTCATCGGTGCCCATCAGTACTACCTCATCAGTGCCCATCAGTGCCGCCATATAAGTGCCCGTAATTGAAAGAGAAAACATACTTATTTACAAAAAAGTTAACAGAAAAAAATAAAAATGTATTTTTTTTTCTAAATTTTCAGTCTTTTATTAGTTGTTGGCAAAAAATAAAAACCGCAGAGGCAATCAAATACCACTAAAAGAAAGCTCTTTTTGTGGGGAAAAAAGGACACCAATTTTGTTTGGGTACAGTGCAGCATGACCGCGCAATTGTCATTCAAAGTGCGTCAGTGCTGAAAGCTGAAAATTGGCTTGGGCGGGTAGGTGCGTAAGTGCCTGTTATGGAAGTGGTTAAATAAGCACTGGCACTTTAAATCACTATTATGTTGTTGACCTTATAGTTAATATATTGTTTCAAGATACTATTAGCGCCCCCTTATTATTATACACCCCCCACAAATAAATAAAATGGAAAACAATTATGATAAATGAATACATAAATTAATCCCTTAGGAAAAGGGTCCACTGAGACCAAAAAAATGTTCAAATATATATATAAGTCCCAATATGCAACCTTGGGTGGGCACACAAATATTCAATCCTGAAGATAAAACTCCAAAACTTCACACCACCGTGACTTCACACATGTTTCCACACTTAGGTGAAGACCCACCACCAGGTATCAAAGCCGCTTACCAGAAGGGCAAGCTTGATTAGCAATCGGCTATAGCCCAGCCGCGGCCTTTAGAAGCTGTAGTGGACTCACAGGGTGAAAAGGTTTCCAGAGTGGGCTTCCTTCGCATTCACAGACATGGTAGAGAGCAGCAGTTTTGGAGTTTTATCTTCAGGATTGAATATTTGTGTGCCCACCCAAGGGTGCATATTGGGACTTTATATGCATATATATATTTGAAAAAATTTTGGTCTCGGTGGACTTTTATGTTCTGGTTCAAACTTTAACCCCTTTTCCTAATCTTGTTCTGTGAGTCGCACGCAAGCTGCTGCCTTCCTTAATTCACTCAGTTGCTTCTGAGGATTTTGATTATTTAATTAGCGCAGTTTTTTTTTTGTTTTTGTTTTTTTGATAAATTAATCCCTAACCCTTACCCCAACCCTACAAATAATAATACAAAAATTGTAAATGAGTGGATGAAAAACATTGCAACAAATAATGAAACCGATTTATATTTTTTTCTATTGGCTAATTTTTTTTTTAAATGCCAAAGCTCAAAAACGCTTTACAAAACATTCAAACACAACACTAGGATGTGAATGCAGCCTAAGGATAGCCGTGTTTGTGTTGATTTTTCAAGCTTAGAAATTTTTTAGCATGAAATAAATGTTCATCTTGGCAGTAATTGTAGTATCTTCATCACTTCCTGTGAGCTTAATTGGAATGTGTCAAGGAAACTACTATTTGCTCGACCCCCCCCCCCCCCCCCCATATAATGGAGATCGACAAGGGAAGATATGTTTTGAAGTCCAGCCTGAGTGATAACCATGACTTCCTCCATAGATACAGTGGAGGAGTGAGCATAGCCAACCAGAGACAGGAAGTGTGTGTGTTATTTATAGTGATACTAGGTGAACTGAATAAGAGAAATAGCTTTTTTTAGTACTTGTTTTTAGTACTTGTTTTATAGGTTATCATAAGATCTGGTAAGTGACAATATTTATTCTCAATATATAAAAAATATATTTTGGGTTTAGATGCACTTTTTTACCCAGGATTTAGTGTACAAGATACATATGTATATCAGTTTGGCAGACAGTCTGAAAATATACCTTTTTATTCCCTAGATAAATGGGTAATGATTAGGGATAAGCTTCAAGTTCGAGTCGAACTCATGTTCGACTCGAACATTGCCTGTTAGCCTGTTCGGTGAACAACGAACAATTAGGTGTTTGTTGGGGAAACTCGAAAAGCCACGGAACACCCTGTTAAAGTCTATGGGAGAAATCTAAAGTGCTTATTTTAAAGGCTAATATGCAAGTTATTGTCATAAAAAGTGTTTGGGGACCCGGGTACTGTCCCAGGGGACATGTATCAATGCAAAAAAAGTTTTAAAAACTAACGTTTTTACGGGAGCAGTGAATTTAATAATGCTAAAAGTGAAACAATAAATGGTGAAATATTCCTTTAAATCTCGTACCTGGGGGGGGGGTGTAAAGTCAGCAGGTGAAAAAGCGCATGTTTCCCGTACATAGCACTGTGGAGCATAACTGTCCCTGCACAAAGTGTCATTTCTGAAAGAAAAAAAGTAATTTAAAACCGGCTTTGCGGCTATAATGAATAGAGTTGCTCACGAATATTCGTATTGCGAATATTCGGCTCGAATATGGCATATTCGAGTATTCGCGATATATTCGCTATTTCGAATATTCGTATTTTTTCAATTTTTTTTAGAACAGATCACATCCTAGAGATCCCCATCGACGTCTAAAAGCATTGCTGGTATGATTAGAGACCTTGGGCCGAGTAGCTGCAGCGATCATTTTATATTGCCGAAAAGACGCAACGCGATTATTCGGCAATAGCGATATCGCGCGATTATTTTCGAGAAATTCGAAATATTGTTTTTAGCTAAAATAACACATATATTCGATTTCAGAGTGTTACTGTCGAAGTTCCGCAATCAATTTCTCATTCGCATTTTTGCGAAATTACGAGCCAATCAGAGTGCTCCTTCCGCATTTGCCGAATATTCGCAATTATTTTGTATTGTAATATATCACGAATATTCTGAGCCAATCAGAGTGCTCCATTCCGCATTTCTCGAAATTTCGCAATTATTTTGTATTATAAAATATCACGAATATTCTGAGCCAATCAGAGTGCTCCATTCCGCATTTCTCGAAATTTCGCAATTATTTTGTATTATAAAATATCACGAATATTCTGAGCCAATCAGAGTGCTCCTTCCGCATTTGCCGAATATTCGCAATTATTTTGTATTGTAATATATCACGAATATTCTGAGCCAATCAGAGTGCTCCTTCCGCATTTGCCGAATATTCGCAATTATTTTGTATTGTAATATATCACGAATATTCTGAGCCAATCAGAGTGCTCCATTCCGCATTTCTCGAAATTTCATTCGCATTCGCAATTCGCATTCGCAATCGCGAAATTTCGCAATCATTTCATTTCCAAAAAATATTGCGAATATTCGCATTTAACGAATATTCGACTATATATTCAAAATATATCGCGAAATCGAATATGGCATATTCTGCTCAACACTAATAATGAATTGTCGGCTCTTGCAATTCAGAGAGGATTCATTCATAAAAAAAAAAAAAGAGTGGGGGGTCCCCCCAAATTTAATTTCCAGGCCCTTCAGGTCTGGTATGGATATTAAGGGGAACCCCGCCGTCAAAAAAAATAAATGACGTGGGGTTCCCCCCAAATATCCATCTCCAGACCCCTCAGGTCTGGTGTGGATTTTAAGGGGAACTCCACCCCAATTTTTTTTTTTAAATGGTGTGGAGTTCCCCCAAAAATTCACACCAGACCCCTTACAAGAGCACGTTAACCTGGCCGGCCGCAGAAAAGAGGGGGGGGACAGAGTGCGGCCCCCCCACTCCTGAACCACACCAGGCCACATGCCCTCAACATGGGGAGGATGTCCCCATGTTGATGGGGTCAAGGGCCTCATCCCCACAACCCTTGCCTGGTGATTGTGGGGGTCTGCGGGCGGGGGCTTATCAGAATCTGGAAGACCCCTTTAACAAAGGGGACCCCCAGATCCTGGCCCCCCCATGTGAATTGGTAATGGGGGAGGCGGGCCACCCGTCATGTGACCCCGCCCCCTCTGACGCAAGGGGGAAGACCGGGCTTTCCCAGTGACGTAGCAGAGGGTGCGTCAGAGGGGGCAGGGTCACGTGACGGGTGGCCCGCCTCCCCTATATAAGAAATGTCAAAGCTCCAGCGCGTCATTCCACTGGGCTGTGTCCAGCGGAGAGAGGAAGTCGGCTGCTGCGCTCTGGATGGGTGGATCTTCTCATCACTGGACCGGAGCGCTGATCACCCGTCGCTGGATAGAAGACCACGTTAGAGCAGGGAGCCACATCGAGAGTGGATTACTACTGCTGGATTATTATTTTTTTTTATTAATAAAGGACTTTTTTCTAAGGTGTCTGTGTGTTTTTTTTAAAACTATTTACACGTTCTTCCTGAAGGGTCTGGAATGGATATTTGGGGGAACCCCCCCACGTAATTTTTTTTTTAAATTGACGACGGGGTTCCTCTTAATATCCATACCAGACCTGAAGGGCCTGGAAATGGAATTTGGGAGGACCCCAAATTTTTATGAATGAATTCTCTATGAATTGCCAGAGCCGACAATTCATTATAGCTGCAAAGCCGGTTTTAAATGCCTTTTTTTCTTTCAGAAATGATGCTTTGTGCAGGGACAGTTCTATGTACGGGAAACATGCGCTTTTTTACATGCTGACTTTACATCCCCCCTAGGTACGAAATTTAAAGGAATATTTCACTTTTATTGTTGCACTTTTAGCATTATTAAATTCACTGCTCTCCAAAAAACAGCCGTTTTTAAAACTTTTTTTTGCATTGCTACACGTCCCCTGGGGCAGGATCCAAGTCCCCAAGCACTTTTTAGGACAATAACTTGCATAATAGCCTTTAAAATTACCACTTAGATTTCAAATGTTCGAGTCCCATAGACTTTAACAGGGTTCTAAAGTTCACACGAACATTTGGTGTGTTCGCAAGTTCTGGTGTGAACCAAACAGGGGGGTGTTCGGCTCATCCCCAGTAATGATAGCAATGCTCAAAATGATCACAATGATGAGTTTTTCCAGACAGAATGATTTCAGATCCTATCTAGTATTTCAGTGTCGGACCCCTGAGTATTGTCATGTATTTTCCAGCATGACATGAGTTTGACTGAACATGCATACAACATTTTCATCAATAAGAAATATATTTTTAATAGGAGGCTAAACGCACATTTTCTATTAGCATACACATGGATATTAATGCCTAACAATAGAACCAACTTTAAATTCCTAAGTCTCTCCAGCCTGATCTTCGAGCAAACAAAGTAACTGCTTAGCAAGGGCTTGGGTGAAATATTATTTACATCTGCAGTAAGGAAACTCTGAGACTGCCCTTAGGGATTTTTATGCAATTACTTAGCAGAGCATGGAAAAATGAAAAATTGAGGCTTGGTATGCATCTAAAATATAACATAACTGTGGTATTTACTAAACGGTATTGAAGTGTTTTCAATGAAATGAAAAGAGTATGTACTATTTTCAATTTGAGGAATGTATCAGTATGTAAGGCTTAGAAACAAATGGCAGGCAAATATTTTGGAAAAGTAGCATTTGAATAATATATGTTAATTATATACATATGAAATCACTCAATGCATTTTTACATACAACTTGCTGTATGTCAATATCAGCCTCCTGTAATATTCAGCACTGCAGCAGAGTGGGAGAGGGATGGATGGACTGCACTCTCAGACAGTCATGGGAATCATTGCTTACCTTAGCTGAATTTGATGATCGTTTTTATAGCCATTTTATTAAGCATAATGTCAACCTGTCACTAGTACATACAACCTTTTGTTTGTATGACTGAGGGTGTGATTGCCAGCATCCCTTAATTAGATACTATATTGCAAACTTCCTCTTATTGTTGGGACTTTATGGGCAATCGGTACCGACAAAATCACTATTTAAAACTTTGCATTTTTAATTTTTTTCATATTAAAAAAAAAATCTCATAAAAACATTATTTGGTATTCTTTTTTTTAACCATACATGAGTATGAGAGTCAATGAGCTTTAGATAGCATGTATACCGTTGCATAAACCAAAGCGGTATTCCCAGCTATTTGTAAAACCCTATAGTCCTATACTGTAGCTGTTTTTTAGGCTGGAGTTATTAAACCTGTTTCAAACAGGTACATTTATATCTTCCCCAGGGATATATATATAGTACCTCTCTGCAACATAAATAATCTCTTTAAGAATTCAGAATTGTTACATGATTATTTTCTACACTTCACAATCAAAGACCTTTTATAGTTAATGTAAAAAAACTTACATAGTATGCTGTCTTGATAGGCCATGATGTCCACCCAGAATGCCATTAAAACTTAGACCTCTGTTGGGAACATTGTCATAATGCACAGAACTGCCATATTGGTACCCCAACTGCCACCATAGAAGGAAAGGGGAGAAAATGTAGCATGTAATAAGTCAAGGCTCTCCCAGGCCACTTGCAAGCAGCCTGGGCCATCCTCCACTTATTACATGCCACATTGTAAGTACTTTGCCACATTGCTGAAATATAATTGATAGATTGGGAACAGACGATCAGTGACATTGCCACTGTGAAGAATGGGGAAGGTGTGTTTACACACACCTCTCCCCGTTCTTCAGCTTCTATGACCGATCGCGGGACATCGCCCGCTATCGGGTCCCGGAGCTTCGGACTTGGTCGCGACCCATGGCTAGGCACTTAAAGGGGACGTACAGGTACGTGCCTGTGCCCAGCCGTGCCATTCTGCCGACGTAAATGTTCAGGAGGCGGTCCTTAAAGCGAAGTTCCACCCAGGAAAACAACATTTGACCATATATTTAAAAAAAAAAAAATACTCACCCGAAATACCTGTTGCTACGCGGAAGTCCGTAATCTGCCTCTTCCACACCGCGGTGTGTTTTCTTCTTCTTCTGCTTGTGAATGGGGCGCGCTGCTTTCTGGGAACTGTGTGTGTTCTCAGAGAGCAGCCGCCCATTCACAAGCCAGCGTGAGACTCACGCAGGCGCAGTAGGAAATGGGCAGTGAAGCCGTACGGCTTCACAGCCTGTTTCCCATAGTGTGAATGGCGGCGCGGGACCTGGAGCGATCGTGGGATCGACATCGGGGGGGCCATCAGCGCGGGCAAGTAGGACAAGGTAAGTGTCCTTATTTAAAGTCAGCAGCTACACTGTTAGTAGCTGTTGACTTAAAAAAAAAAAATTTGCGGCTGGAACACCCCTTTAAGTGGTTAATGAAGTATACCAAACACTACTGTGTTCAGAGGTCCCATGTTCCTTTTAGAACCCATTCACACAGGGGCAACACGACTTTCAGCACGACTTTGGGAGGCAACTTGAACATGAATCACAACACGACTTGTGGCGACTTATAATGCGACTTGAGGTCGCCTCCAGAAGGGGGGAACTTCATGCCAAATTTTAAATAAAAACACGGCATGAGTTCCCCCTCCAAGAGCATACCAGACCCTTAGGTTTGGTATGGATTTCAAAGGGAACCCCCTACGTCGAAAAAAAGGCGTGGGGGTTCCCCGCAAATCCATACCAGACCCTTATCCGAGCATGCAGACCAGCTGGTCAGGAAAAGGGGTGGGGAAGAGCAAGCGCCCCCCCCTCCTGAACTGTACAAGGCGGCATTGTTTATTTTTTACTGGTTTTTTTTTTGGTATTTGCTCTGCAGGTATGGTATGATCTTACTGTTATACTGTAATGTTACTTTGTTTTAATGTTAACCATCATTTGCTAAGCAGGTACGCCATTCAGTTGCAGCGTGGATTTATTTATGCCGCATACACGCGGTCAATCTTTTCCATAAGCAAGCCTCCGTTGGAATTTCGACCATATGTACGTGGCATTAGGAGCAAAATTTCTCCTCCAATTTCTCCTGCTGCCCCCATGCTTCGGCATATATGCTCTTTTTTTTTTTTTTAACTGTGGTGGTGAAATCACCTCCTACAGCATTGGAGTGACGGCTTTATGTATCGTGGGAGCAAACGCTGTTGCTGTCAAGATAATTAAATCTGTGCTGCAACTGAATGGCGTACCTGCTAAGCAAATGATGGTTAACATTAAAACAAAGTAACATTACAGTATAACAGTAAGCCCATACCATACCTGCAAAGCAAATACAAAAAATACAAAAAAAAAAAAACGCAACCTGTGCCTAAAATATATATATATATATATATATATATATATATATATATATATATATATATATATATATATATATATATATATATATATATATATAATGCCGAGAAGCATGGGGGCATCCTCCCGCAAAAAAGTTATGCCACGTACACACGGTCGGACTTTTCCACGGGCAAGCCTCCGTCAGAATTTCGACCATATGTACGCGGCATTAGGAGCAAAATTGCTCCTCCGCCCCTTCTGCACCCATACTTCCGCATATATGCTCTCTTTTTTTTTTTTTTACTGTGGTGGTGAAATCACCTCCTTCAGCGTTGTGTTAAAAATGTTTTTATTTTTTACTATGTTTTTTTTGGTATTTGCTTTGCAGGTATGGTATGATCTTACTGTTATACTGTAATGTTACTTTGTTTTAATGTTAACCATCATTTGCTTAGCAGGTACGCCATTCAGTTGCAGTACAGATTAATACTGCGTACAGACGGTCAATATTTTCCATGGGCAAGCCTCCGTCGGAATTCCGATCGTATGTACGCGGCATTAGGAGCAAACATCGCTCCTCCGCCCCTGCTGCCCCCATGCTTCGGCATATATGCTCTTTTTTTTTAACTGTGGTGGTGAAATTACCTCCTACAGCGTTGGAGTCGCAATAAGTAACAATTGTCTGGGGTACTCCACTGAGAGCTAGAAGCTACATCAGGATCAAGCTACCCCTTCTCGGTGGTGTCTGGGGCGCTCACCTGAGAGCTAGAAGCTACATCAGGATCAAGCAACCCCTTTTTGGTAGGAGAAGGTGTAGGATCTGTAGGAAGACTCGGTCCTCCTCTAAGATTTATATATATTATTATTCATTTTTATAGACAAATATATATATTTTTTTGCAAAGCATAAACAATTACCATTACACGCATACTATATAAGAAGAAAATATCTAATATATTTTTACCTATACATTTATACAATTTTTTATTTTATTTTTTATGGGGTATTTTCAAAACTACAATAAAACTAAAACAAGCATAAACCATTACCATTACTACTACAAGCATACTGTATTAGAAGAAAATCTCAGTTATACTTATACATTTATACAATATTTCTTTTTAAACTACTATAAAACTACTACAAGCACAATTACCATTACTACCAAAAGCATGGTGTATAAAATAAAGATCTGTTATACAAGTATACTATAGGAATCATTACCACATATTAATTACCATCTGTCATTCTGTACCTTATCCTCTATTCGATGTTCATGAACCACATATTACCATTTCCATCACCCTGAAACTCAAACCTGTACAACCATGTAGCATGCATTACCATATTCATCAACCTCAGTTTGAAATCTGACGTTGATCAAGTCATCGATGTTAAACTGGATTCTGTGGTCCTGTTGTGGGATGGGAGCTCGCCACAGTGGACAGGTTGCGCTTTCCTCCATCCACTGCTGAATGCAGCCCATGTGGTATTTGTGAGCGCAGTTGAGAATGGTCATGTATTCTCCAACTTCATACTATCCAAAACAAATTGCACAGGTCATCTGTTTCTCGCCACTCGGCTCCATGGCCAGCGGCCGGGCTGGGAGATGTTCAACGGGACTGACACGATCTCTTGGCGAACGGCTGCTTGGTGGCTCCTCCTCTCGCCTCCGCCAATGTGGGGCTCTGGATCTCCTCCGGTGGGTGGTTGGTGAGTCGTCGCTATTCTGACGTGATGGACGAGGCATCCTGTTGGTGTTGGAGGCCTGAAAAAGGCAAAAAAAAAAAAATTTTAATAAGAATATTATAATAAGAGTTAGTAATATTGATAAATATCAATAAAAATGATACAAGTCGCGGTTATTCGCCATAAGTTGCTGAAAATCACAGTGAAATACATGAGATATCTCTCTGAATGTCACTGTCAACTTAGTGAGAAGTGAGCTGAGAGGCCCTTAGACTGAAGTGATCAACAACCTGTGACCAACCACAGTGCCTCACACTGAAGTAAACAACCTCACACCAACAGTCATATAACACAAACCCTTATCAATTTTATTTAATTTTATTGATTTTACTTATAATTAAACAGTATTGGGTGAGTTTAATGGTTAATATTGAATTTGGCTACAAGATGGCAATCTCTATCTTCTCTGGCTGTAATACCGATCCCCGCCATAGATGTCTCCTATCCCGAATGCTGTGATTCTATGGTTTCATCATCAGCTGTCGGCTATATTTATTGCTGATAGCTCTATGAATGATGAGGAGAGACTGGTACTGAGGCGGAGAGCTGAGAGGAACGGTCCCAGGGGGCAGAAATGGCGGCCGGGGGGAGCAGAGCTGTGCAGGTGAAGAGAAGAGCCAGGGGGGAGGAGGGGAGACCCCCAATCACCCCCCAGTGTTCACTTATCTGCCCCCTTTCACCCCCCTTCTGTGTTCACTAATCATCCCCCTCCGTGTTCACTCATCTGCCCCCCGTTCACTCAACTGCCCCCCATCACCCCCCGTTCACTCAGCTGCCCCATCACCCTCCCATTTCCTCTTGCTCCCCATCACCCCTTCATTCACTCATCTACCCCCCATCACCCCCCTATTCACTCATCTGCCCCATCAATTCCCCATTCACTCATCAACCCCCTATTCACTCATCTGCCCCCCATCACCCCCTGTTCACTCATCTGCAGATTACCAAGGGGGAAAGCCTTACAAAAGAAAATTAATATAGCCACCAAATATAATGATTACAATAGATCAGACGGCTGGCTGAACGTGTCGCCATACGTCTGTTTTTTTTTTTTTTTTTTAAACAACAAGATTCGTTTTTATTGGAAAAACATGACATCACATAAGGCAGACATAAAAATATTCAATCACAAATCAGGGGAATTGGATACATAAGCATCAGGAAAAGAAAACAAGGAAAACAAAAAAAGGAGTAAGGAAAAACAATAATCAAGTACAGTACATTGTGCAGAGTAGAAAAACAAAGACAAAAGGTATGTAACTACGCAGGGTCTTGTTTCACTCCGTGAAACCCCAGAATGCTGCGAGGTGGGGGGGGGGGACCAACTGGGCCCGACCAGAGATCACCACACCCATCCGTGCCAAAGACCTACAGTTCTTCTGTCCAAGGCAACCAGAGACGATCACATTTTTGGGGACAGCCCCTGTTAATATAGGTCAGCTTGTAAAGGGGTAACACACTGTTTATGGAGGAGTCCCATGATTCAACTGTGGGAGAAGAGGGGGATAACCACCTGAGCAAAATCTCCTTCCTAGCGTAAAAGAGGACATAGGAAATAAGCAGCTTAGTGTAACACGGGACAGTTACGAAATATATAGGTAAACTTGGGCAGGAAGAGCATTTTTAGCATATTGATACGGTCCAGAATCCCAACATGAATCCCGTTTGGTGCTGGTGGACCAGATCTTCAATAACCGATGTCAGCCTTATGGCCAAATTTTTGGCCAGTACTTTAGCGTCTGCATCTATCTAAGAAATCAGCCTATACGAGGCACATTCCACCGGATCCTTACCGGGTTTGGGCACCAACACCACCACCGCCTCCGACATAGAATCCGGCAGAGATCCCACGACAGAGAACTGTGCTAAAAGGGAAGTGAGCTTGGGGGCCAGCACCTCCTGATACACTGAGTACAGCTCGATAGGAAATTCGTCAGGACCTAGGGCCTTACCTGCCTGCATTCCCCTGTATGGCCTTCTGGACCTCCTCGAGCGTGATATCCTTCTCTAACTCTGCATTTTTGACAGGGTCTAGGACCGGGAGCCATATCTGGTCTAAATAAGTAGTCAGGTCGACGGTACTGTACGTTGCCCTAGAGCAGGAGTCTCCAAACTTTCCAATCAAAGGGCCAGTTTACTGTCCTTCAGAGTTTAGGAGAGCCGGACTGTGGCCAGGTCCTGACATCAGTGGGAAAAAAATAATGCCCCATTGTGTGTTTCAGTTAGAGTAATTGTGCGCCCATTGTTGATATCAATGGGAGAAACTTTGCCCCATTGTTGATGTCATTGAGTTCCATTGATGGTGTCAATTGGAGGAATTGTGGCCCTTTCATTGGTGTCAGTGAGGGGAAATTATGCCCCAAAGTTGGTATCAGTGGATGACAAAGTGCTCCAAGGGCTGGATAAAAGCAAGCAAAGGGCCGTATCTGGCCCTTGGGCCACAGTTTGGAGACCTCTGCCCTAGAGGCATAAAGGGCTTGATAGAACTGGTAAAACCTGTCTCTGATCTCCCCAGGAGTGGTCAAGGGTCGGCCCTCAGAGCCATTTATCCTACCCACATATGTCGTTGCAAACTGCCCTTTGGCCAGCCAGGCCAACAGCGTACCATTTTTGTCGCCATATTCAAACACCCTCTGAGCCTTGTCCAGAGACATATCTATCCTGATCAGAGACAAGTCCCGCAGTGTGTGTTACCATGCCTCAAATGTAGTCGTAGTTTGATTCCGGACATAGTCCCAACCCTTCTCGTCGGCCTGCTCCTCCAACTGACTCAGGGCCCACCCCAACTCCCTTTTCCGTGCTGCTATTCTGGAGATGTACTCCCCCCGCAACCATGTTTTAAAAGCGTCCCACAACACCAGCGGCCCAGAGGTGCCCTCATTAGTTAACCAAAAGTCATAAATAGCTTCAGGGAGATGTTCCTGGCTCTCTGAGTCCATTATCCAATACCTTGACAAACACCACAGCCCTGGACCAGAAACCGGGCCCGTCTGGACCTCCACCTTAATCAGGGCATGATACGAGATACCGCGAGACAGAATCTCAGCAGACACCACCGCCTGTAAGAGAGCAGGTGAGGCGAATGCCAAGTCTATCCGAGATAGAGTCCGATAGGTGGTCGAGGGACATGTGTACTGTGCCTCCGAGGGCTGGAAATGATGCCATAGATCCGTCAGGTGGAACGCCTCCGCCCAGTGAGACAAGCTAGAGGGGGCAGAGGCCCTCTGTTTCAGACTGTCCCGCTCCTCGGACATCACCAGGTTAAATCCCCCCACAAGCAAAACCTTATCCACCCCAAATTGTGTGGCTTCCTGCATAAAAGTATGTAAGCAGGTCACATCAGCCGAGGGAGGCAAGTAAACCCCCACAATAACATAGGTGATACCTGAAATCACTGCGTGCAACATGACATATTTCCCTCCCGGGTCCGTCTTCACCGCCAGCAACTGAAAGGGAAGAGACTTGTGCACCAGGATTCCCACCCCCCTTGCCCCCTTGCATATGAAGAGTAGGAAGCGTGGCAGTGGGCACCGACCCAGGCCCTCTTCAGGCCTGGGACCTGCGCCCCCACCAGGTGGGTCTCCTGAAGAATACAGATCTGGGGATTGTAATTCCTCAGATAGTTGAACACTAGCGACCGCTTTATAGTGGAGTTAAGACCCCTCACATTTCAAGACAATATTGTAAAATTAGCCATAATCAGTCAACATGAATAACAGTAGAATAGATAACCTCCACATCAGCCAGAGCCCACCTCCCTGCACAAGGGAGCCCGTGTTCCACCGCACTCCGTATGCCATAGTGCAGGGAAGGCGCAGCACCCGGACATCAAAAAGTGTACCCAGGATGTGCATGCATAGAAAACTATAGACCAACCTTGAACCCAAGGTTTTGGTGCAACCTATGGAAACGGAAAGCAGACGGCAACGGCCATCCAAACCCATGCCCCCCAGAACAGCTGGCAGCACATGGATCCCATAATGTGGTCCAATACAGTTATCTCAGAGTAGAGACATGGTGCTCAATTGGGACTCCCCCAACATGGCGGCTCGCAAAATGAAAAAACGTCTCTTGGCTCAAAAAAAAAAAAAAGGAAAAAATAAAAAAAAAACAGGGGGGGAGAAACCAGAAACAGTCAATAGGGATAGCTCATCCATCAGAGATGCTGGAAAGTTCAGTAAAGGAAGTTAAAAAAGGAAGGACAAAACTGAGTCACTTACCCAGGTGAAAAACAAACAGAGTTTTCCCTTTTAGAAGCGGTCAGAACACTACTGCATTCACATAGGAGCGTGGATATATACTTCTGAGTAATGTACAGTAACCTGGCATAAAAGGTACAGTCAAAGTCAAGGCCCCACCAGGTGTCACAGCTTTAGGTAGAAAACCAACAAAACAGGGCAACATACCTCCATCCTAGGCCGAACTGCCAAGGGGGAAAAGATACAGGAGTAGGCAGAATCCAGAGATAGCCGCAGGGTATTACGGCGGCAGCGCCTCAAGCCATGCACTGGCATCCTTGGGACTGGTGAAGATCCTCACGGTTTCAGCTTGGCTGGGAAAAGGATGCCCTTGCGCTGAAGAGCAGCCTTGACCGTGTCGAAGGATCGCCGTTGCTTCTGGGTCTCAATGGTGTAGTCCGGAAACATCATCAAGTGGACCTTGCGGTATTGGATGTCCCCCGCCACCCGAGCCACTCTAAAAAGCTTGTCTCGGTCACGGAAGTTCAATAGCTGGAGAATCAGTGTACGAGGGGGTGCCCCCCTCCGGGCCAGGCCTCGGCGGTACTCGGTGGGCCCTCTCAACGGTGAAGTATGGCGAGAGCTGGGCCGCGAGCAGCAAGGAGCGTAACAGCTCCTCTGTGAACACCGTCGGGTCGCGACCCTCCACTCCCTCCTGCAAACCGACATCTTCTGTGCAATATTCAAGAGCCCATACCTTAGTCTGTAGAGCTCAGATGGAAGTCGCGTCTGCCACAGAGTCCTCCACATCCCCCACATGCTGCTCAGCCACCGTCACCCAGGATCGGATCTTGTCGATGTCCTGTCTCAGCAGCCCCATCTCTAGCTGAACGGCTTCTATCTTGGAGGTGAGGGCGGTTTGGCAGGTCGACACCGCAGCTTGACATTTAGTAATAGCCGCCATCACCTCAGGAATGCCTGGAGGGGAGACCACAGGTCCAGCCTCGTGGTCAGTCTGTGACGCTATGTTGTGAAGGCGCGCTGGCAGAGGCTGCTAACCAGGCACCGGGCTTGTAGCAACGTCCACTCCCTGGGCAAACCTCCATTTCTTCCCCCGGTTCGAGCCACCGGAGTGTTTAGAAGGCATCCACGAGCAGTAGGGTCCTCAAATTTGCAGGTTGTCTGAGAAGGGAAAAGAAAATCAGATTTTTCTCCATCAGAGCTCAGCAAACAAACCACTTCTCAGTCCGCCATCCTGGCCATGCCCATACGTCTATTTTTAGTGGATCGGATGGCAGGCCGGTGTCGGGGCACACATCTCTGCCAACATCCGTCTCCCCATAGGAGTCAATGGGAGGCCCACCTGAAAAACGGACAAATCAGATCAGAGCGGGCCAATCGTGTGGGATGGGCCGAAATGTTTGTGTGCGTCCCGAGTTCCTTTATTTACTCTTCAGGTACATTTCATGTTCTATTCCAATTGAGAAGACAATGGAAGTGGAAATAATGACAACATGTAAGGAGATGTCAGTAACACTAAGGGTGGCTTCACACCACAAAAACACGCTCTGGATGCATTTTGCATGCATGAGTTTAATGTGTTTTTGGCATGTTCCGGTGTGCGTTTGACAGTTTTTTTTTTCAGTTTTTCACTGCTCTGCACTGGTGTGACTGATGTAATTGGAAACCATATAACCTACTTTCCAATGCGTTTGGGGGGAAAAATGCACTGGACTACATGTGGTGCAAATTAAATTTTTTATTTTATTTTGGACATTAACCACTGCAGATTCGGAAGATTTACCCCCTCCCCCTTTCATGACCAGGCCATTTTTTGCGATAAGGCACCACGTTATTTTAACTAATAATTGCGCAGTCGTGTGACTCTGTACCCAAACAAAACGTATGGCCTCCCCCCCCCACATATAGAGCTTTCTTTTGGTGGTATTTGATCACCTCTGCATTTGTTTGTTTTTTGGAAGAACACTTCCGTACCCTCAGCATGGTTGAGTCGGAAAGACCTCGGTCCCTCAATACCTGGCTTTCAATAGCCATACCGTTAAAGCCAGCGACTGTAAAGCAGAATGAAGTATGAGATCTTGAGACAGAAGGACCTCCCGCATTGGCAGCCGCCAGGGTTCATCCGCCACCAGGCATATGAGATCGGCGTACCAAGGACGCCAGGGCCAATCTGGAGCGATTAGAATCATCAGTATCCATTTGGCCTCCACTCTGCGAGGCAGCCGAGGAAGTAACTTCAATAGGGAAGGCATAAATTAGCCAATACTGTCCACACAGGGCCACCAACACGTCTGCTCAGGGATCCCTGGACCTGGCCACGAACCTTGACACTTTGCGATTGAGGCGAGAGGCCAGGAGATCCACGTCCGGTGTGCCCCTCCTCTGCAATGACCATGCTCCCTGGTCCAGCATCTGGCGACTCAGATAGTCTTCCTGACAGTTTTCTACGCTCCCGGGAATGTAGACGGCCGACAGAGCCTTGCAACCTCCTCGACCACGAGGAGTCATAGCCTGATCACCCGAAGTTCCAGGACATTGATCGGCAGACAGCATTCTTCTAGAGTCCATTGACCCTGGGCCGACTGGACCCCCCAGACACCCCCAACCCGTGAGGAAGGCGTCCGTCGTAATCACTGTCCACTGAAAGGGAAGAAACGACTTCCCAGGGATCTCGGCCACCAATTCAGAGAGGCTCTGACTAGGTGGCTTACCTGAATCTAACGATCCAAAGACAATAGAGATTTGTTCCATTTGAACAGGATCTCCTTCTGCAATACTCAAGTGTGGAACTGGGCATACGGTATTGCCTACCATCAGACCCAGGACTGGACTCGCATGCAAAAAATGAGAGATGACCATTTGTGGGATGCCAACAGCTTCACCACAGACTGAAGTCTGCAATTTTTCCAGGGGAAGAAAAACTCTCGCTTCCGAGGAGTCCAGAATCAACCCTAGGTACTCCAAGGAAAAGGGTAAGTATCAGGACCAACTTCTGAATGTTTAACACCCACCCAAATTCTCAGATCGTCTGGCTGGCAATAGACACATCCACCTCCAATGCTGACCAGAAGCTGCTCTCAGAAGAAGGTCGTCTAAGTAGCCCACAATGGCAAGGCCTCGCTGTCTCAGCAAAGCTAGGATCGGTGCTGATGCTAGTCCAAAAGGAAGGGCCACAAATTAACAGAGGTCTTCCCCTATAGCAAAGTCCAGAAACCTCTGGTGAGTTGCGCAAATTGGGATATGCAAATATGCGTCCTTGATGTCCAAGGACGCCAGCAAGTCCCCCGGATGGAGCGCAGCCACCACCGAGCGAATGTATTCCAAGCGGAACTTCCTTACTCTCACAAAAGCAGGGCAGATCGACAAGCCGGATGGAAGGGGAGACTTGAGGGAAATAATCTGTTTGGTGGATAGGAAAGAAACTCTATCTTGTACCCCAAAGAGACCACTTCGCAGACCCACTGGTCAAAAAGCAGGGGGGTCCACCAAGCTGTGAACCTGTGAAGCTGTCCCCCCATCCATGAGTCGGGTGGGGCAAAACTTCATGTGGTGGCGGGTTTAGATGCCGGTTTGTTCGGCTTACGCACCCAGGAACGTTTCTGTCCCCCAGCTGAGCCTTTATCGACCTGGGAGGGTTTACCCGTGGACCCCGACTGACGAAAATACCTCTTCTAAGTGGGAAACGAAGGACCCGGCTTATGCCGCGGCTCCTTTCCTTTGGTGGACTGAGGGAGGAGACTGCTCTTACCTCCAGTGACATCATTAATAATGTCATCCAGCGAGGTACCAAAAAGCCTCCCACCCTTGAAGGGTAAATCTGCTAGAGCTTTTTTGGATGCTGGGTCAGCAGACCAGCATTTCAGCCAAATCAGGCGGCGTAAAACTACCGCCGAAACGGAGGCTCTGGATGTCAAGGGGGCTGCATTCAATGTAGTGTAGCATGTAAAAAGTTGTTGGAGAGAAGATATTTTTATGGACAGAGACATAGGACTGTCCTCTAACACGTGTCATGCGATATGTCAAAAACCTCCTTCTCCCGCAGGTGCTTAGTTCCCAATATACAGACATAGGTTTCCTTCATTATTACGATGTTTTAATTCTTCAAGACAGGACAAGCAAACAGTCAAATGCTTACATCTTAGCAGTTGGTAAAACATGGCAGGATGGTACTTCAGAAACAGGAATTAGATGGTACATCTTCTCTGCTGGATAGAGTCCCTTCCCCCGTCGGGTCGGGTGACCCTGAGGTCCCTCATCTCTCTGGCCGGTGACCCTAAGGCCCCAGAGCTTCCCCCCCTAGCTATACACATCACATGTGTTCTTATACTGTTTTTAAGCCATGCTCAGCACAATTTCTTTTTGGAATAGCTCCAAGAAAGGTGACATGTTTCTGCCTCAAATGTAACACCCCCTTGTGTATATTAAGCAATACTTCTCCTCCCATTATCCTGACGTGAACTCCAAAAATACATGTAACCTACACAGATGTAATGTCTTATCACTGACCTTGTCTGTCCTTAAGTGACCATGTTTAACCCAAATGATTCAGAAACGTTTATCACATAAAATCTTATAAATTTAAAATCTATTCCTCCTTAATGCACTGTAATTAACAAACAAAATAAGTGCATTCATCTTAAATAATAAATGTTTCTGATTCTCTTGTTTCCAATACAAACAATACAATTTAACATTTCAGATATTGTACATAAACTTTTTCCAAAATTCTGAGATATTCCTGTGAAATATTTAACCATTTCATTCCATTAAGAAACTATAAATTATTATATTAATTAATTTTAATTTATTCTCCATCTAAATTATTACAATTTTCTTCCTTTACCTCCATACATTTTAGTTTTTATAACTTTAACCATATCATATAAGTATTTTGTCATAAAGAAGAAATAAATATCTTTGTATCAGATTATATTACTGTATAATATTAAATTATTAATTAATAAAATGTCTTGCATTTCCTTTGAAATTTAAATAACCAAATAATTTCTACAGTATAAGTTTTTTATACATTATCCTTGACACTGAACAAATATAAACATAATACGTAATCTACTTGTCTGTGGATACATAAAAACATAACTTTCCCATTATTTGATTGTCATATTTTTATATATTCCATCTTTCTTTCTATTTTCCTATTTATTTATTTTCATGTTTATCTATTTATCCATTTAATTTGTTTATCTATCCATGACCAGCAAGCAACTCTTTCTTTTATTTTTTCAATGTTCCATATTTTTTAATTCAACAATAATTTTGTTTAGACACTTTAAATCTTCCATACACAACTGTATGTACTCTAAAAATATTAATACTTCAGATGTATACTTTGTTATACATACTTGTAATAACAAACTATCCATTCAACTTTCCCAAGTTATGTGTTCTATAAAAATTAATAAAAAATTGTAATTATTCTATGTGAAATAATAATTCTATGTGTATCAATATGTATTCTTATAAAATATTTAGAAACCAAAATAGAACAACTATTTTTCCATATTTCAAAAAAATTCCTATATTAGAATTACATTCCAACTCCCCCTTACATAATGATCGACCGATCAATATGTCACTTTTGATTTTAAGTCCATATCAATAATAATTTAAGTTCACCAAAAAATTATGATCCTTGATCACATAATCAAAAAATAATTTTGAAAAACTAGAAATAATAACAAAATAGAATTTTAGTTGTGCTTGTTTCATGGTCATGGAAGAATCCAAAAAATTAAATAATCTTCCCAAATTGAAATTCCAAATGATATTTTAGTTGGCAGGTATCCCTGTTACCTTCAGATCTATAATTCATAACCATAACTTTAACTACTGGAATAAATTATGAAACATACTCATAAGAAGTAGAAATCTTATTCAAGAAATAATTTCTATTCAAATTTAGCAAAGGCCTAGCCATGTTTTGTGAACAAACTTCTGAAATTCCTACACCTGTACTTTGTCCTATGAAACAGATTGGAAATAATTATGTATGCTAATCTCAAAAGACACAGATGAACAGACATTCTTCATCCTGTCATAACTCAAAAAATTAACAAACCCTTAGTTTAAAAAGTTAAACTAAAAAAATATATAACAGGTAAATAAGTCACCTAGTATTTACCTTTTCTTGAATCATCTTACCCTATTTAGACTTAAAAAAACTATTGTAGCATTCTATTATATCTGGGTACTAAAGATGATAAGAAACAAAAACGTTATCAAATACTAAAATTGCATACATGTCCTTCATCACCTGTCCTATAAAAATGAAAAAAAAATCATTATCTGATTCCATGGTTTGAAAACAACTCAATGGAATATGACAAAGTTCACAACTTAGCTTTCATTAAAAAATATATTAATTTTTCTAGGATTACCTCAATTAATTTTATCAAAAAAATTAACTAAAGGAAAAAACATTCTTGTATCCTCCTCTAGCAGGTGAAAAAACTAATATAATCAATCTACATAGATTAAACAATCTCTCAATACTTTGTAACAGTATCGGGTTACTCTTTCCCCTTTCGAATTGCTCTATAAACATAATAAAACAATATTCAGAAGTTTGATGACAAAATGCTCTAATAATGAGTAGTTCAAACTTTCTTTCATTAGCTTAAACAAAAAATCAATTAATCAATTTGTCAGTCAATCTGTCAGGTACCTGAGTATACAAAAATTAATATATTCATTTAAAAATAATTCTATCTATTATTGGAATCAATTATTTTTACAATGAATTTTATCTTCATTACCAGTCTGTAGTGAGACAAAAATTTTATCGTCCCCCTCTTTATTCTGTGACTAATTTAAATTTTGTAAAAGTAATATTTTTACCATATTATTGTATTTTTCTTTACTATACTATACTTTACTTATAATTGCTTTAATTTTGCAAAAGAACATTTAGGTTGGGCTTTCCTAAATATCTTATTTCTAAAAGAAACTTAATCATGTTTAAGTACTTTTTCTGAACCAATCATACAATGATTGATTGAACCACATGTGCTCTTTCACTTCTGACTGCTAAACAAACATGTCTTAAGATCATTTTTCAGTGTAGACAGATACCCAGAAAGTTTCATCTGTGTCTCTGGATCCATTTATAAATGCACAAAATTCCCTCTCAATAAATATCCACTAAAAAATGTATAAAGTAAATTTTGCATTATTTACTTACATAACTGTGGCTTTATTACACTGCATAATTTTAGCCTTAATGTATTTATACTTTAACTACCTTTCTTTTTAACATCCAGCTGTCACTAGGCAAAGCTTCATCAAAGCCTTGTTTTGACACCCTCATGTTCTCCTTAAAACAACACCTTTTAGTTTTTCTAAACAAATGGTGCAAAACCCACGTGTTTATTTCAAAACAATTACTTTAGTTAGTAATACTTTTTTAAACATATTTTTCAGATCCATGAACCTTTATTTCAGATTTCTGAAAAAAGATTTAAACACTAACATGTGTTCTGATCCATAGAAGTAAAAAACTGTCATGGCATGACTGACCATGTGATTCTCTGTTAATAGTACATTCTTTTACATGTCACACTCCCAGAGAATGATCTGTCAGAGTCGGTCTTAGCTACCATGCTACCATTCACTATACAATCTGTTAACAATCTCATATTATCGTTTTCGGAACTTTTTAACTTTTTTCACCATTTTTTAAACATATATGGTTTGCACATATGATAAAAAACATGTACATAACGTTATTATATGACGTTTCTTGATTATAGTAATGACAAAAAATTGTTTAGCGGAACAATCTCATAAAACCCAGATTGGCCCCTGCGCATGAACCGACCTGCGTTTCCCTGAGAAAATTACTCCAACCAATCAATAGTCCTCCCTCTATTATTCAATTGAAAAACTTTTAACAATAGTTTTTTCTACTACATTTGCTATTTTTTAGATTGAACTAAACTTTCATATTTTAATAACTTTCCTGGGTAAACATAAGTAAATTAGAATAATCTACTATTTTTAATTTAATAACCAAAACCAAGTTTGGAATCTTTTATAAAAATTACTCAATCCTTAACTTATTATATCCTGCAACCAAACTGTAGGATTTTTGTTAAATACTAAATACCTTGTTGTTTTCCATGAACTGAATTTTATACAGTTCTTTACATAATCTTAATCAATAGTTTTTCCTTTAAACTTCTGTTCTTGTTTGTGCTTTGAATGACATGCAATAACACATTTCTGTTGTTTAGGCCTAAAATTTTCCTAAACATATACAAACAGCATTAAACTTAGTTTCCTTTAAAGAACTTCTTTACACTCTGGTATTAATTAATTAATTACCCTACTACTGCTATATATTATATATGTAATACATAAATTCCCGATAGTACAGGGATATACTTCTGAACTTTAAGATTTTTAACCATCCCATGTTACCTACTCATATAAAAAACATATTTACCCCTTGTTTAGAATGATTTTTCTTGTGTACACTTAAAATAAAACAAGAGATGAACAATGTCCTTTAAACTTTGTCTGCTTAGCTTCTTTTGTTCGTTTCTTTGTTGCTTCTTCTTGTTGCTTTATCTTCGTTCCTTGCTTTTTCTTGGAAGAATAATGTCCTTATCTTTTTCTTTGAAGAATAGTTTTCTGGTTGTTCTTGTCTAGTTCTCTGGCTCGCCTTTTTCCTATGGCTCTTGTAAGTGTAAATGTTTAGTTAGGCTATTAATGGCCTCAAGTAAACAAATGTAAAGATGCGTGCGTATAAATAATGTCTTTCTCCTTTTTGTGTTTGCGAAAGGAATGTATAGTGTATAGTGTACTCTTGGACTTGTCCAAATCATCAAAAATCCGACCTTCATTTTAGCTCACCCAAAGTATACATCTGCCTGGTGCATCAATGGTGGCCTTTTAAAAATAACGTGAAGCTTTAGATCCTATTTCAACACTTCTTCTGTGAGAACTCTCACCTTTTTTAGGAACTTCTTGGCAGAATCTTCACGTACGTAAACGTTTACGATTTTTCTCCATAACCAGAAAGTCCTCACTGGATTTTGAACGATATCTTGAAACATTCTGTCCAGACACAGCTGACACATCAGCCTTGTCATGTAAATCTTAGTTTTTTTTTTCTTCTGCTTGTTAGCTACAAGCCATCAACAGGTGAGAAAACAGTGTAAAAACTCACCCTCGTGTTTTTGAGCCTTCAATCGTCTGATGGAACACAAACACCTCTTTTTCTAGGTTGCTTGATCGTTTTTTTCTTCAAGACTTGAACAAACATCTCTGTGTCTTCATTTCCATTTCCCCCTGTTCAAGGCTTTAGGAACAAAGTTGATCAATCTGGCTGGCGCGACAATGTAAAAAGGGTGTTGGGGGGGAGAAGATATTTTTATGGACAGAGACATAGGACTGTCCTCTAACACGTGTCATGCGATATGTCAAAAACCTCCTTCTCCCGCAGGTGCTTAGTTCCCAATATACAGACATAGGTTTCCTTCATTATTACGATGTTTTAATTCTTCAAGACAGGACAAGCAAACAGTCAAATGCTTACATCTTAGCAGTTGGTAAAACATGGCAGGATGGTACTTCAGAAACAGGAATTAGATGGTACATCTTCTCTGCTGGATAGAGTCCCTTCCCCCGTCGGGTCGGGTGACCCTGAGGTCCCTCATCTCTCTGGTCGGTGACCCTAAGGCCCCAGAGCTTCCCCCCCTAGCTATACACATCACATGTGTTCTTATACTGTTTTTAAGCCATGCTCAGCACAATTTCTTTTTGGAATAGCTCCAAGAAAGGTGACATGTTTCTGCCTCAAATGTAACACCCCCTTGTGTATATTAAGCAATACTTCTCCTCCCATTATCTTGACGTGAACTCCAAAAATACATGTAACCTACACAGATGTAATGTCTTATCACTGACCTTGTCTGTCCTTAAGTGACCATGTTTAACCCAAATGATTCAGAAACGTTTATCACATAAAATCTTATAAATTTAAAATCTAACATAGCACTTACCCCCGAAGGAGCTGCTGGTAATTGATTGGGCCAGTACTCTGCTCTTCTACCCCCAAATAATTTGTCTCAACCCGCTTGACACAGCTGTGTAACAGTGTGGATGTTAAACTTTCACTAAATGGAACAATCCCACACAACAATGTGTATATAGTGTACCTTTACCATTATCTGGGCATCCGTTGTTCCACCTGTTAGAATAATGAACAAGCCTCACACCAATTGTGATCAACCAGAATGTAAGTTTACTGGAACTAGTATAAAGACAGTAGTTTTACATTAACTGTATCAACATACAAACTTACTATAATAATGCAAAGAGTGTACACAAATTATTAACACTGAAAGGTCCCTTGAGCCTCTACTGCGGCGCGTCTCCAAGTGGGACTAGTGCTCAGAGTGACAATGCCTTGACACTGACCACCTTCCCACTTCCAGTATGGCCACACCAAACATACCAATGCAAAGATATCAACACAGCACAATACAATTTCTAAGGAGCTTCCCCTGAGGTATAAGGTAGACTTTTTTCTTACTGCATCCAAAGCACAAACCCTCCCTGTGAAGAAGTGTAGTCTCTGGTCTTCTTTCTTCAGCTAGCTATTATACTGCAGTGTTTGTAATCCAATGGTTTAACAAGTAATGAAGCAACACAACTGACGAGTTATAACAGTTCCTGCTGTAAAACACACTTGTAGATGCCTTCGGTGTAGGTATACCTTAACTGTCAGTCAGCCCTCAATGAAGCATAGGCTTTTAGGCCTGATTGAACTCAGTCTATTTGAATGAGACCTCCCTGTAGGACTACAGGTCCCAGCAACTTTGTAAAATGAGTCTAAGTGTGTTAAGGGTGTTAACAAAAACTTCTGTGCGACAGCCCTCTCACCACACCAAGCCTGGAAAGTTGTGAACCTCCGCTCCGGCTGCCTCAGTCCTGCTGCCAGTCAGCACTGTCACGCTGCTTCGCTCCGCAAGCAAACTGGACATCCTCTTGGCTCTGTCAAGGGTCCTGGATCCTCAGACCCGATCACACTGCTTCTCCAGCACACTGTGGTAAGGCAGAGTCAATGGATGTTGTTCTGCTCTGCACGATGTAGGCCCTCTTCTAAACACTCCTTCACAGATCCTTGCAGGCAGGCCATGTGTCCAGAACCAGAGAAAAATGGCTGCACTTTGCCTTTTATATCCACCCAGCATGCAGTTCAGCCACCTAGTGTTCATGGGTAAGTGAGTCTTTTCACAAGATAAACATTTTTCTGCTCTGCATGTGTAAGTTAAAACATATCTCGTTCACATTGGTATTTGGCTCCCTCTAGTGGTATGCCATCTTTAGCATTACATGGCAAAAATACCAGTGCTACAGTAGCATCACAGACATATACAAGGCCCTGGACCAACTCGTCGGCCAGTCTAATAAATTTGAGAGGGAGCTGGTGCTCCTTCACAGTCTGGTGCAAAACCTTTGCCCATTCAGTGTGTGTCTGAGACACCAAGGTAACAGCCACAATAGGCTGCAATGCAGACCCCAACATGGTAAACATGGAGTAAGTCAGCGATGCCCGCCTTCAGTATACAGCGTGTGCTGTGAGGTAAAAGGTCTGGGAGGAGATATGTACTGCGCGCCATTCTGAAGCCAGCACTAGAGGCCAAAACCCCACACAAAAAGCCCACTGGACGCCTCAGAGATGACTAGGCATGGCCACAGTAAAATGGCCGACCGCAATAATAAGCTGTGCCATAGCGTGGCCACGACAAAATGGTCGCTAATGGTATTTTTCAATGTAAATAGCCTGAAAAAATGGCGCCGGCGCCACCAAAATTGCAGCAAAACGCCACCATGTGGATGAGAAGGCTGCACGGGGGCCTCCCAGACAAAGCACAGCCAAAATGGGCCCACACACTCTACAGTCCCCAGTGGGAAAGGAGCCCCCCACAGGTCCACCCCAGTAAGCAGTGGTATCCAGCAGAGGGAAAAATTACAGAGCAGGGAAAGTGTCAGGAATGGTCCCCCCTGTTGGTAAATCTAACACAACAATAAAAAACCAAAAAGAAAATAGACTGCTGCACACCCTTAAGAGTTAACTACAAAAAATTGTTTTTTTAGAATAAATATCAAAAAAGAACACATGTATATCAGGTATAAAAACTCAGGTCCACTATGATATGGTAGACCAACCCCGGGTGTGGTCCCCCTGGATGCCCACTCAAAAACGGCTTTTACCAGTAACTAATGCTCGATCATCCCAAGGGGAGATCAGAGTCTACAAAAAATAGCGCCCCCACCCTCCACATAACACACATGGGTCCCCCCCCCACACAAAATTGCACACCTGAACCCCAACTATTGGCAATATTTCCTAATGGTTCCCACAAATAGCAGTGATTCCCTGTAATTCAGGTGAAAAGATCACTGGCTAGATGATGGAATATAACATAATTAAATACCTGAAAAAGGGGACATGAAAAAATCCACTGACTAGTGGTAATAGTAGCACTGATCCAATAGGGTGTGCAGCAGTCTATTTTCTTTTTTGTTTTTTATTGTTGTGTTATATTGTAATTTGGATTGCACCCCCCGATAATATCGGTGAGTACTACATTTTTCAAAATTAGGTGGGCATCCCATATTTTCTCTCTTTGGTTACTGTTGGTAAATCTGCCTGTTAGTCTGGCTGCAGTACCGGCCTCCACCAGCGGGGGGGGGGGGGGGGGTTCCTGGTCTTCTGGAGCTCACAGCTTTTCCTACGTTCAGGTGTGACCTGAACGTAATTAAGACACCCCCTATTTATACCCGGCGAGCTCAAGCAGAGCTCGCCCTGGTATCTTCATATCTGCTGGACCTAAGCCTGTACCCTGACCTGTATTCTGATCCTGTTCTGATCCTGCCTGGACTTGTCTGCCCTGCTACCTGTTCCCTGTCTCCCCTTAACCTGTATCCTGCAGCTAGTCCATCCATCCGACGCCTGCTCCGTCCTGTCCCATCTGCTGATATCCCTTGTGTATGACCTCAGCCTGGCTTGACCTATGTGTACGGTATGCCCTTCTTGATTATATATATATATATATTGTTTGCTATCTTCACTGGATTGTCCTTATTTACTTAATTAAACACCTTTTACTTCACTGATCAAATTGTCTGGTCTCTCTGTGCAATCACACGGGTCTGATCTCTCATCCCTCCTGACAGTATACCAGGGCCACTCTTGATCAGACGTGACTGCATTTGGGAACCATCCTGGTGTAGTGCATTGCTCTAAACATGGATTACGATGACATCCTTTATTATTCTCTGCTGGCTGAAGAGGATATAGGGTATTGTCGCCAGGTTTTGGAGGGTTGGACTAGTCACCAGCTAATGGAAACTATCCGATTAGCTCATTCCTGTGTGGATCAGGGTTACATGACTTTTAATGATGTTCAGCCATTAATTCGGTTGTGTGCAAAACCAGCCCTGTCATCTATTCCTGTCGGTAGGGATGATTTCTCTCCCCCCTTCAGTCATGACCAAGTTAAATCCCTGGTGTGGTTATTAGAGGATGATCCGGCGTCTTTTGATGAGTATTATTCCTCCTGTCCCCCTCCTGTCTGAGTGTATTAGCTGTGTGCAGGCTCTGATTAGACAAGGTGTGTGTGAACCTGCTTTTGTTCAACCTGTGCTGCAGGCATGGTCAGATCTATTGATTCAAGCCAAGCCAGTCTGTTCCAGCCCTACTATTAACCCTCTGCCTTCTCAGGGATCCATCTATCCATCACCAATGGCAACCCCAGCTCAGATAATTCAGCATCCTACCAAATATTACTACCCAGTTTCTACTTGTACCTACTCTGCCTTTAATCCACCTGTCCGCTCCAACCCTGCTATTAACCACCTACCTTCCCAAGGACCTATCCGCCCATCGCCAATGACAACCTCAGCTTTCGCCCAGTTAATTCCGCACACTACCAAATATTACTACCCAATTTCTACTAATTGTACCTACCCTGCCTATAATCCACCTGTAACTACTCCACAAAAACCTCCTCCAGTCACCACCCCTGTGTCTCTGCCATATTCCAATCCTTCCTCCTACTTAATTCCACCCTCTTCATACACCCCTTCTGTTAACAAACCTGTAGTGTCTAAGTCTAAAAAGAAACGGAAGTACTTCCCAACTCACACCATTGTGCCAGTTACCCAGCCTGTCCCAGTGCCACCTGTTCAGCCTGTCCCAATGTCATCTGCTGCTCAGCTTGTTCCAGTGCCATCTGCTCAGCTTGTTCCAGTGCCATCTGCTCAGCTTGTTCCAGTGCCATCTGCTCAGCTTGTTCCAGTGCCATCTGCTCAGCTTGTTCCTGTGCCAGCTGCCCAGCTTGTGCCAGCCTCCCAGCTTGTTCCTGTGCCAGCCTGCCACCCTGGTGTTCCTGTGCCAGCCTGCCACCCTGGTGTTCCTGTGCCAGCCTGCCACCCTGGTGTTCCTGTGCCAGCCTGCCACCCTGGTGTTCCTGTGCCAGCCTGCCACCCTGGTGTTCCTGTGCCAGCCTGCCACCCTGATGTTCCTGTGCCAGCCCGCCAACCTGATGTTCCTGTGCCAGCCCGCCAACCTGATGACTTCCAGTCCGCTGCCCAGGTTGATGACTTCCAGTCTGCTGCCCAGGTTGATGACTTCCAGTCTGCTGCCCAGGTTGAGGACTTCCAGTCTGCTGCCCAGGTTGATGACTTCCAGTCTGCTGCCCAGGTTGATGACTTCCAGTCTGCTGCCCAGGTTGATGACTTCCAGTCTGCTGCCCAGGTTGATGACTTCCAGTCTGCTGCCCAGGTTGATGACCCGAAGCCTATGCCCTCTGCCTGGCTTGACACCATGAGCCTTCCCCAGCAACAACTGGTTGGAGCGTCCGGAGGCCGCTCCTTTGAGGGGGGGTACTGTCAGGAATGGTCCCCCCGTTGGTAAATCTGCCTGTTAGTCTGGCTGCAGTACCGGCCTCCACCAGCGGGGGGGGTTCCTGGTCTTCTGGAGCTCACAGCTTTTCCTACGTTCAGCTGTGACCTGAACGTAATTAAGACACCCCCTATTTATACCCGGCGAGCTCAAACAGAGCTCGCCCTGGTATCTTCATATCTGCTGGACCTAAGCCTGTACCCTGACCTGTATTCTGATCCTGATTCGGTACCTTGATCCTGTTCTGATTCTGATCCCTGATCCTGCCTGGACTTGTCTGCCCTGCTTCCTGTTCCCTGTCTCCCCTTAACCTGTATCCTGCAGCTAGTCCATCCATCCGACCCCTGCTCCGTCCTGTCCCATCTGCTGATATCCCTTGTGTATGACCTCGGCCTGGCTTGACCTATGTGTACGGTATTCCCTTCTTGATTTTATATATATATATATATATATATATATATATATATATATATTGTTTGCTATCTTCACTGGATTGTCCTTATTTACTTAATTAAACACCTTTTTACTTCACTGATCATATTGTCTGGTCTCTCTGTGCAGTCACACGGGTCTGATCTCTCATCCCTCCTGACAGAAAGGGAGGATAGGTGGACCCCCTAACCCCAAGAATGCCCAGCCATACCGACCCGCCGAGGCAGGAAGGACTGTACTTACCCATCCATGCGCTGACCCGCTGGTGCATCCCTGACAGGCAGAGGCGTCGTTAGGCCCTGGCTTAGGAGGCTGGAGCCCCGAATGGGTCCCTGTAAAGCCCCGAATCCCGGGCATTTAGCTAGCCGTTGCTAGCCCCGAGTCTGGCCGAGTGCGGCAGCACTATGAGCAGCGATGTCTGTCTGCTATGTCTCACAGCCAACAGTCTGTGTTACATAGCCCAGCCCCTCCCTCCTCCACACAATTGACTGGCAGAGGCTGCTCTCTCTCTCTCCCCGCCCACACTCTCCCTGTGTGCTGTCTGTGAAGATGTGTGGGCGGGAAGTTCAAGCTGAGCAGTCGGCTCGAATGCAGTGAGTTTCCTGGCACCTTACAAGTAAAGTAAGTGAGCGTCTCTCCCCTCCCCCTCACTGCAGCTAAAATGTTTTTTTTTTCTCTAGCAGCCTGTGAGGCGGCGTACACACGACCGAGGTTCTCGCTGGAAACCAGCGAGAACCTCGCTGGAAGCTGCATTCCAGCGAGGACCTCGGCCGTGTGTACGCTCCTGGCTCGCCCCGCCTGTCAGGAATCCCGTTGAGCGAAAAGAGAGCACGCTCTCTTTTTGCTCGACGGCCCGCCTGGATGAATGGCTGGTTGCCATTCCCGACGGGCGGGTCGCCGATTTCGACGGGCAGCAGAGAACCTCGACGGGCGGAACGATGTGTTCTCCCCGTCGAGGTTCTCTGCCGTGTGTACACGGCCTGACAGACACTACCCAGGTGTTATATTGTGGGCTCACACTGGTATCCTGCAGTTTGTATCCCTGCATGTTGCTGCCCCCAATCCCATAGAGGTTGCACATGTTTACTGCATGTTTTGAAAGTGCACAACATGTGCTGAATTCTGCATCTTTGGTGCAATTCTAGAAAATGCAGCAAAAATGTGCAATCTGGGGGACTATGACTGTGAAAAACTGGCAGTACCCCAGTGTGAGCCCAAAGACTTGTTTTCACTTGCAGCAGGAACTGCCACTCCACTAAAAAGATGGTGATACCACATTTCCTCCCTGCCTGTTTTAACCCCCTAAATGCCAGCTACTCCAGGTAATGGCACCGTTCACTTTTGAACTCCACCTTGTTTCTATTACTCTCAGTAGGTATTAGATGTGTTCTCACCTTATTGTTTGCACATCTAATACCTAAAGCGTTCTGGAAATAAGGTGGAGTAAAAAAAGAATTTCTACACCCAAGTGGAGCATTTCTTTCACAAGATTTGAGGGTATTATTAAACCCAGGCTGGTTGACTTAGGCCATGGGTGTTCAACCTGTGGCCCTCCAGCTGCTGCAGAACTACAAATCCCATCATGCCTCAGCATTTGGAAGTCGTGCTTTTAACAGTCAGCCTTGCAATGCATCATGGGACTTGTAGTTCCGTGACAGCTGGAGGGCCACAGGTTGAGCACCCATGACTTAGGCTATCATAGACAGATTGAACTTTCTATGTGCAGAATGTGGTTGTACAGAATTCAATCTATCAATTGACTTCAGTACAACCAGCGTGTCTTTTTTTTTTGGGCAATCACGGCTGGCTGCTATAGTGCCAAGCAGTCTCTCTCTCTGTGCAGGCAGTGCCAAGCAGTCTCTCTCTCTGTGCAGGCAGTGCCAAGCAGTCTCTCTCTCTTTCTGTGCAGGCAGTGTCAAGCAGTATCTTTCTTTCTGTGCAGGCAGTGTCAAGCAGTATCTCTCTCTTTCTGTGCAGGCAGTGTCAAGCAGTCTCTCTCTCTTTCTGTGCAGGCAGTGTCAAGCAGTCTCTCTCTCTTTCTGTGCAGGCAGTGTCAAGCAGTCTCTCTCTCTTTCTGTGCAGGCAGTGTCAAGCAGTCTCTCTCTCTTTCTGTGCAGGCAGTGTCAAGCAGTCTGTCTCTCTGTGCAGGCAGTGTCAAGCAGTCTGTCTCTCTGTACAGGCAGTGTCAAGCAGTCTGTCTCTCTGTGCAGGCAGTGTCAAGCAGTCTGTCTCTCTGTGCAGGCAGTGTCAAGCAGTCTGTCTCTCTGTGCAGGCAGTGTCAAGCAGTCTGTCTCTCTGTGCAGGCAGTGTCAAGCAGTCTGTCTCTCTGTGCAGGCAGTGTCAAGCAGTCTGTCTCTCTGTGCAGGCAGTGTCAAGCAGTCTGTCTCTCTGTGCAGGCAGTGTCAAGCAGTCTGTCTCTCTCTGTGCAGGCAGTGTCAAGCAGTCTGTCTCTCTCTGTGCAGGCAGTGTCAAGCAGTCTGTCTCTCTGTGCAGGCAGTGTCAAGCAGTCTGTCTCTCTGTGCAGGCAGTGTCAAGCAGTCTCTCTCTCTCTCTGTGCAGGCAGTGTCAAGCAGTCTCTCTCTCTGTGCAGGCAGTGTCAAGCAGTCTCTCTCTCTGTGCAGGCAGGGTCAAGCAGTCTGTCTCTCTGTGCAGGCAGTGTCAAGCAGTCTCTCTCTCTCTCTGTGCAGGCAGTGTCAAGCAGTCTGTCTCTCTGTGCAGGCAGTGTCAAGCAGTCTGTCTCTCTCTGCAGACAGTGCCAAGCAGTCTGTCTCTCTCTGCAGACAGTGCCAAGCAGTCTGTCTCTCTCTGCAGACAGTGCCAAGCAGTCTGTCTCTCTCTGTGCAGGCAGTGTCAAGCAGTCTCTCTCTCTCTGTGCAGGCAATGTCAAGCAGTCTCTCTCTCTGTGCAGGCAATGTCAAGCAGTCTCTCTCTCTGTGCAGGCAGTGTCAAGCAGTCTCTCTCTCTCTGTGCAGGCAGTGTCAAGCAATCTCTCTCTCTCTCTCTCTCTCTCTCTCTCTGTGCAGGCAGTGTCAAGCAGTCTCTCTCTCTCTGTGCAGGCAGTGCCAAGCAGTCTCTCTCTGTGCAGGCAGTGTCAGTCTCTCTCTCTCTGTGCAGGCAGTCTCTCTCTCTCTGTGCAGGCAGTGTCAAGCATTCTCTCTCTCTGTGCAGGCAGTGTCAAGCACTCTCTCTCTCTCTCTCTGTGCAGGCAGTGTCAAGCAGTCTCTCTCTCTGTGCAGGCAGTGCCAAGCAGTCTCTCTCTCTGTGCAGGCAGTGTCAAGCAGTCTCTCTCTCTCTCTCTGTGCAGTCAGTGTCAAGCAGTCTCTCTCTCTCTGTGCAGGCAGTGTCAAGCAGTCTCTCTCTCTGTGCAGGCAGTGTCAAGCATTCTCTCTCTCTCTCTCTCTATGCAGGCAGTGTCAAGCACTCTCTCTCTGTGCAGGCAGTTGCAAGCACACTCTCTCTCTCTCTCTCTCTGTGCAGGCAGTGTCAAGCAGTCTCTCTCTGTGCAGGCAGTGTCAAGCAGTCTCTCTCTCTCTCTGTGGCAGGCAATGTCAAGCAGTCTCTCTCTCTCTCTGTGCAGGCAGTGTCAAGCAGTCTCTCTCTGTGTGCAGGCAGTGTCAAGCAGTCTCTCTCTCTGTGTGCAGGCAGTGTCAAGCAGTCTCTCTCTCCCTCTTTGCCGGCAGTGTCAAGCAGTCTCTCTCTCTCTCTTTGCAGGAAGTGTCAAGAGGTTGTTGTGGAAAATTCTATAAATGTATGTTGTCAGATGTCCCCCCAGTGTCAGTTTTGCTGTAATGCGCTCAGGTGAGCGTATTCACGCATACAGACGTTGGTGGAAGGCCATTGGCGCAACACCTTTTCATGGACAACAATTTGCGAGCTCCTTTTAGGGATGTTCATTTATGCCTCAGCAAGGAACTGGCCACTTCTTGTCGACTGCATTAAATGACTCCGAGTGGACAGATCTGCGTACATAAAAACTGTAGCATAACTATACAGATTTCATGGGTATCTGATCCATGATTTTAGTATGGTTGGCAAAGATGGTGACAGTTTGGCTTGCAGATGGCTTTGTTCTGAGCCATGCTTTCTAAGGCCTTTTGTTTTACAGAGCATGGCTCGGCACCCAGCTGTGTTGCACACCTCACTGCTAGCATTATTTTGAATCACATGTCTGTGATTGGTTCTTTTGAAAGTATACAAACATGTTTGATTGGCTGTTTTGTAAAGCCACCACCTTCTTTTGTTACTCTTGTTGACACTATAAATAAATGGGAGCTAGCTGCTGCTAGGAGCAGAGTTGCTGGGGAGCGATGAAGGAGGACAGCTGTTGTAATGTCTCTTGATTGGTATGGATGAATGGCAGGGAATATATGGTGAGTAAATCTGTTAGCTTAAACATGGCATTATTTCATTTAAGATGGCGAATGTGCTTTACAGCACTAGGCAAGATGGCAGTGTGCTTTGCACACCCCAGATTGCCATTACAGATGGCGACCATTGGATGGGACTATTCATGTTTTTTCCTATGGCATCAGATGGGGGAGATGGGGTACATTCTGATGCAATCGGGAAAAACATGTTTTAAAAGAAAAAATTTGACATCTTTTTGAAATGATGCTTGAGTTTGAGTGTGTGTGTGTGTGCACATGTGAAATCCTGATTGTATGTCTGCTGTGTGATAGATGTATGTATGAGGTGTGTGTGTGCACATGTGAAATCCTGATTGTATGTCTGCTGTGTGATAGATGTATGTATGAGGTGTGTGTGTGTGTGTGTACATGTGGAATCCTGATTGTATGTCTGAATTTGATAGATGTATGATTGTGTGTGTGATCCTGATTGTATGACTGTTGTGTGATAGAGTTGTGTATGACTGTGTGTTTGTGTGTGACCGTGTGTGTGATTGCGTGCATTTGTGAAAAGCGATTGGATGCATGTGTGTGATTGCGTGAGTTTGTGAAATCGAGTGGATTTTGATCGTGTGTATGCCTGAATGCTGTTTGAGAGTAACAATGGAGGTAAGCTGGCTCCTCTGGCCATGCAGCTTGGGGGGGAAGGGCGATTTGTTTGTTTGTAACAGTTTGTAAGGAAGTGACTTGATTAACCAGATTTAAACTGCTATAGAAGGCTGCCTTTTGTGTAACATGTGCTTTGGTGGGGGAAGGGCAACTAGTGTTGGGTCTCTGTGTTTTTTGAGTGCACAATTTTTAGAGCAAAGTCATGTGTAATATGTTCATGATCTTTATGAGGAATAGAAATTGATAAATTATGCATTTTTAAGTGGCCAGACAATAGCTGCTGCTGTTAGCATGAATAAAAAAAGTTTTTTATTTCGGAAGGTTTTAAATGTAAGCTCACTGTATATATTTTTTTAAATGGATTGTTACAGGAGCTTTGAGAAAAGAGTTTTTGTTTTTATGTTTCATATAACCAACATTTTATTTGAATGTGCTGTATTTGGCAAAAGGTCAGCTTTGAAGCAGCCTAAAATGCGGCTCATTATGAGGGGTTCACATCATAAAAAGGTCAGATTTGAAGGAACCTAAAGTGTGTGCCTTTTAGGTTGGTTGTTTTTAGAAAATGTTTTTTTTATTGTTTGTTTTTGATGATCAATGTTTTGTCTTTGTGGAAGAAAGGTTCTAGGCAAGTTTTAAAAAAAAAACTGCATATGGCGGCCATTTTGGTCATCAGTGGCCATTTTGGGGGCGTAGTCTGTTTGCACTGTGGGTCACCCCAGGGGGGAGGTGCAGCCACCTCTCCTTTTTGTGTGGTATTTCTCTGGCTATTTTGCTGGTGGATTTTAGCAGCCTTTGGGGCAGATTTTGATGTTTAGTGCGAATTGGATTAGCGCGCTCTTTTCTGTGTTAGGATCGGGTGGAGAACATTTTTGTTTTCCTTTATGTGTGTGTAGTATGGTATGTCCTGTGGTAAACAGGTGATTTGGAAGCGCAGTTAAATTGTTTTACTACAAGCGTAAATGGCGCCATTGTTGCTTGGTTTGTTGTCGGCCATTTTGTGACTCAGTGTAAAGTGCTATCTTTTGAGTAGCGTTTGCGGACGCTAGGGCCAGTATATACAGGATCTGACTAACCTGTTGGTTGACGTTGCAGTGTAAAAGTGGAAACTTTTTGTGTAACATTTCGTTTTTGAATATGTTACTGGCGCTGACTGCATTTTTGTGCACAGCGATGTGCGTTGTTGTTTGAAAGTTTGGGAGTTGTTCATTGTTTTTGAATAATGGTTGGGTCAGGGGGGATCAACTCCCATTCTGCAGATGGGAGGAGATGGTTTTATTTTCCCTGAACCAAAGGTGTTTTGTTTTTAAGAGAAAAAACGCAGGAGATTTGAGTTTTGGCTTTGTTTACTACTTTTTAATACTTCCAGGGGATATATGTGGTCCATGGAGTTTTTTGATGTGTTGAGACGAGGCAGTGAAGACAGACTTCCCCTCTCTCTCCATCTTTCTGTCATTATGTAAATAAATCAGATTTGGGTTTTAAAGAGCTGAGCATACAACAGGAAGTCCTTTCTCAGCCTTTATATATATGCAGGAAGTCAGTGGGAGGAGTTTTGAAGTCTTCTGAAAGATGAGCAATGAGATTTGTGTCCTGAAAGGACAACAGAAATATTTGAAAGAGTGTTTTAAAGTTTAATTTCAGTTGTTTTTGTGAAGTTTTATACTGTAAATACAGTTTTGGGTATGCGAGAGGAAACAGAGGGGCGTCAACATTATTGTTGTATCATGTAGACGCAGGTAGAAAGAAGCCATAATATTGTTTTGAAAAGTGGAGGATTTCATGGTGCTTTGAAGATTGTCTGACGACCACATTTTAGGAGGCTTTATATCGTGATACAGATTTGGCCGTGTATAATAGCCGGAGATCTTATTAGCGATTATATTAGCATAAATGTGTAGGAGTAGTACGCTAGTGTCCTGCTCAGGCCGTGTAGAATATTCGGAATGCAGGCATCGGTTTTGATGATAAAGGCGCAAGTCAGAACCGCTCCGAAAACAAAGCGCGGTTTGTTCTGGACGCAGAGCTCACTAAAAAAAAGCGATTCGAATCGTCATGGGATGTGCCGCCCATGCAGTACATCAGTCAGACAGCTGCACCGCACATGAGGTCCGGATTAGGGGCTCCGGACATGAGACCCCTAAAGAATGTCGTAGGTGGTCAGAGGGTACAGTAAGGTGTACTCCTTTGGAAGGTACTCTGGATGGAGGTATGAGACCTCAGAATAAAAGATACCTTGGATGTAGATCTGATGTGGTTTCAGAAATCTGTAATGATGTGTGGATGGAGGTGTGGTACGCGCCTCAGGAGAACTTTGTATAGCTGGTCTATGCAAGTTTCTCGCGCTGTTCTCGTATTTTTCCATTGTATTTTCTTGTATTGCGGAAAGAGTGAAGGCAGATTTCCGGCTGGTTTTTGTTTTTTCATTTTTGTTTTGAAAGCTATGAATATCTCCCCCACATTTGTATTTGAATGTTTGTATGTAGTAACGTGAATGTTTTTTTTTATTCAAACTTACCGCGGCGATCTTCTGATGCGTCGCGGCTTTTGTATTTTTGTAGGAACGGGAAAAGTAAGGGTTACAAAGGGTTTTTGTTTGAATCGGTTTTGTGAAGAATGTCATTGACAATGTACAGGAATGTCATTTTTGTTTGCCATTCTCTGCAGGATAAATATGAAGGATGGAGTAATGATTTCTGCTTATAAGTATTTTTCAGGTCCAAAGAGTTTCCGGAAGTGTTTGTACATAGAGAGCAGGTGTATGTAGACAGCTGTACACATGGATAATTACGGGTCTAAGGAGGTGAAAGTATCATAGGCTATTTCATTGTTTCTTTTTATCATTTCTTCCTCCAGTCTGTATTGAGGAAGAAAAGGGGGGGATGGTAGATAAAATGTAAAGGTGACAGTTCTCCGAACTAATAACACTAATCTTTCTAATTTTAATCAAGTTTTGTGCCAAGATTGTCTTTCTTTGATAGAATTTGAATCGGCAAGCAGCAGTCTGGTGAAGTAGGTTCCCATTTTATTTGCTAAGAAACTGTCAATGGTTCCGGGTATTACAGGCGCTGGTAAGCGATTACAGGAGATGGTAAGCGATTACAGGCTACGGTGAGCCACGCACAGGTTAAGCAGCGACCACAGTTACGAGGTCTGGGTTGTTGTCATTGAAGGCCAACCAAAACCAGGGTCGTACTCCCTCAACTGTCACTCTCATTCTTGAGTGATGGGGTGGGTACGATCCCTGTAATGTGAACTTCACAGGGTTCAGGAGTCTCTCCTGGACCCCGACACGGTAATTGGTTTTCATTTTTCCCCAATCAGGTGACTGGTTCGTTTGTAAAGAAGCTTGATGGACGAGACCACGCCAGCCACTGCAAGAAGCGGCTCAACCACATCAAAGAAATGAGGAGTATCTTTGTTTATTTTGTATTTGTTTGTTTAGTAAATTTTAGCAAGGGTAACGATGGAAAGCATCCCAAGTTATTATTTAAAGTGTATTCCATGACTAATTAAGAAGACGAACGGGACCGATTGCTGGGTCTGTTCTGAGTCTCCGTTGAGCTTTAGTCCCCAACGATGACAGTGGTACATGCTAATTATGAGGATTATTGACAACCGAGTGGAGACTCCAAACAGACACCTGTCAATGGAATTTATTAATATGTTTTTAGAGGGTAAAATTGATTATTGTTTTTATGGCTCCGCCTCTTGTCGGTCGGGTATCAGGACTGGGTAGCCCACAAGTGTGTAACTTTAGTTTGGTGTTTATGCAGATCTACAGCTTATAAGGTAATTCCCCCAATGCAAGAGGTTCATGCGTGGTGGTGAAGCTGTCCCTGTCCTATGTCGCGGCCAATTGCGAGGATCTGATGGCGCGAGAGAAATTGGGAATGGCGGGGACAGCTAGAAGGGAATTGTTCACCAACCCGGACTAGGTCTGGGCACGGTCTCCTGCATATACAAGGTGGGGGGGTTTGAGCTTATGATACGTTTGAACAATTCACACCTATTGAGGATGGAATGTTTCATGTAACTGTTGAAGCTACAAGGAAGTTCTCACAGCCCAAGGGGGGGTTTCGGGGAATTTACAAGTAAATATTGTTATATCTGGTTCAGGGGATACTGGGAATAGGAGTTCAGGCCCATATGGATAAGGTTTGGGTCCCTACAAGGCAAAGCCAGAGCTGTAACTGAGTGAAGGTTGGGAGTCCTTTGAAGGGTCTGGGAATCTGAGGGGATTTAATTTTTACTTTTCAGCGGATCGTGGTTGATTGAAATGGGAATGTATATACTTATGTCATTTTTATTTCTATTCTTTCTATGTCGTGATGAGCACTCCTGTTGCCTGATTGGACGCGTGACCAGAGCCGGAGCAGATGACCACGTACCAGATGAGACGTCCCGAAACCCAACCCTCGTACCAGATGAGACGCCCCGGAGCAGATGACCACGTACCAGATGAGACGTCCCGAAACCCAACCCTCGTACCAGATGAGACGCCCCCGGAGCCGGACCCACGGACAAGACACAGAGGATCACTACCCAATCTGCGATTACTACAGCTCACCAAGTTGTGTCCTCCTTATGTCATGTCTCCTGAAGAACAGAGTCTACATGTCAAGCCGTGTTTTCCTTTTTATGGATTGTAAGGACTGATTAGTTTCCAGGTGTAAAGAAGATCATCGCGGGACACTTGGGAGAATATGACAAAAAAAGGAGGGACTGTTGTGGAAAATTCTATAAATGTATGTTGTCAGATGTCCCCCCAGTGTCAGTTTTGCTGTAATGCGCTCAGGTGAGCGTATTCACGCATACAGACGTTGGTGGAAGGCCATTGGCGCAACACCTTTTCATGGACAACAATTTGCGAGCTCCTTTTAGGGATGTTCATTTATGCCTCAGCAAGGAACTGGCCACTTCTTGTCGACTGCATTAAATGACTCCGAGTGGACAGATCTGCGTACATGAAAACTGTAGCATAACTATACAGATTTCATGGGTATCTGATCCATGATTTTAGTATGGTTGGCAAAGATGGTGACAGTTTGGCTTGCAGATGGCTTTGTTCTGAGCCATGCTTTCTAAGGCCTTTTGTTTTACAGAGCATGGCTCGGCACCCAGCTGTGTTGCACACCTCACTGCTAGCATTATTTTGAATCACATGTCTGTGATTGGTTCTTTTGAAAGTATACAAACATGTTTGATTGGCTGTTTTGTAAAGCCACCACCTTCTTTTGTTACTCTTGTTGACACTATAAATAAATGGGAGCTAGCTGCTGCTAGGAGCAGAGTTGCTGGGGAGCGATGAAGGAGGACAGCTGTTGTAATGTCTCTTGATTGGTATGGATGAATGGCAGGGAATATATGGTGAGTAAATCTGTTAGCTTAAACATGGCATTATTTCATTTAAGATGGCGAATGTGCTTTACAGCACTAGGCAAGATGGCAGTGTGCTTTGCACACCCCAGATTGCCATTACAAGGTCTCTCTCTCTGTCTGTGCAGGACGGGTCAGTGTATGTAGGACAGGACGGTGTATGTAGGACATATGTCAGAAACAACCCTGAAAGACATGCTAGTGTGCCTAAGAGCTTCCTTGCATGCTGATCTCATGGAATGTGTAACTGACATACATACACACACACACTGACTTGCATGTCTGTGTGTACTGACGCAAACACGGGTGCGTAGGTCAGGGTATGTGTGTCAGGTAAGTCGCACCACGTCCGCCGCTCCCCCCCCCCTCGGGTGCCAGCTTCGGGCTGAAGCCCCTGGTCTTTTTGCCACCTAGCAACGCCCCTGCTGACAGGCATACAACCGCATTGGAGTAGCTTTCGGCCCGGTCCACTGTGAGTGAAACAACACCACAGCCCAGTCATGTGTGGACCCTGGAGCAAAAACCCCACTGGCCACCCCAGGAGTAATGGGGTATGTTGTGGCAGACCCAGCCCTTAGCAATGGTGTGCTCACGCTCCCTGGCCGGACTGAGGAGACTACAAAGATCTATATATCCAGCCTGTCACCCAGCCAGCAGTTGATAGGAGAATTTTAAATAAAGAAAATTAAAAATTAAATAAAACTAAAAATTTCTTCAGGGCGCTGGGTCCAAAGGGAGCCACGTCCTTCTCCTTTGCTAGGCAGAAAAAAAACTGAGGCTGCATGCCGCAGGGAGGAGGGTTATGTCCGGAGGGACCGCCCCCTGGGCGGGGCTGTTCAACTCTGTTAAAGTAACATGTATTTAAATATCTAACATGTTCTGCCTAGTCCTCTCCTATGAACAGGAACATAACCCACTTGTCAAGACTTGAGAAGGCTGGGTCCGTCCATGGACGATAAGAGATCGCACGCGCGGTAGTGACGTCATCGCTGCTCCGGCCAGTTACTCCGGGTATCATGGCGGCGACAAAGGAGGTGACCGAGGATCGCTGCGGGGGCTTTGATCTCAGGAAAGTAATTCACAATGAGCTAGTATATTTTCTCTAGAGTTTGTGTATTCTTTATTACATCAGGAGATACATTTTTGATTGTTTTCAATGAAAACAAATGGAGGTCCCAGGCGTATTCCCGCCATAGCAACCCCCCCACCTTAAGCTTTTTTTTATTTGTTTTTTTAACCACTTCCATACTGAGCACTTAAACACCCTCCTGACCAGACCAATTTTCAGCTTTCAGCGCTCTTACACTTTGAATGACAATTGCTCAGTCATGCAACACTGTACCCAAATGATTTTTTGTCCTTTTTTTCCCCACAAATAGAGCTTTCTTTTGGTGGTATTTGATCACCTCTGCGATTTTTATTTTTTGCGCTATTTATGAAAAAAGACCGAAAATTTGGGGGAAAATTTTTTTCATCTTCGTTTCTGTGATAACATTTTGCAAATTATTAATGTTTCTTCAGAAATTTTGGCCATAATTTATACTACTACATGTCTTTGATAAAAAATAACCCAAAGTTTTTGGAAATTTTTGGGTCTGTGTGAAAGTTTTAGAGTCTACAAGCTATAGTGCAAATTAGGGTTGTCCCGATACAACTTTTTTAGGACCGAGTACAAGTACCGATACTTTTTTTCATGTACTCGCCGATACCGAATACCGATACTTTTTAAATGCAGCCACGTGTCCCCAAATGCAGCCATGTCCCTCTGAGTTCAGCCATGGTCCCTCTGAGTTCAGCCATGGTCCCTCTGAGTTCAGCCATGGTCCTTCTGAGTTCAGCCATGGTCCCTCTGAGTTCAGCCATGGTCCCTCTGAGTTAAGCCATGGTCCCTCTGAGTGCTCCACACTCCACCCCGCACTCAAAAAAATAAAAAAAATAAAAAAAGTATTCTATTTAGGTATCGGGAGTATTCGCGCGAGTACAAGTACTAGCGCAAATACTCGGTATCGGTCCCGATACCGATACTAGTATCGGTATCGGGACAACCCTAGTGCAAATCATAAAAAATTAACATATCTGATCACACCTGATGTACTGAAGGCCTCTCTCAATTCTTGAGACCTAATAAGGCCTCTTAGGCCCCGTACACACGGCCGAGGTTCTCGCTGAAAATCAGCGAGAACCTCGCTGGAATGCACATTCCAGCGAGGACCTCGGCCGTGTGTACGGTCTCAGCGAGCTTCCCGTCGGGAAGCTCGTTGAGCCGAAAAAGAGAGCACGCTCTCTATTTTCTCGACGGCCCGCCTGGAAGAATGGCTGGTTGCCATTCCCGACGGGCGGGTCGCCGAATTCGACGGCCGGGAGAGAACCTCGACGGGCGGAACGATGTGTTCTGCCCGTCGAGGTTCTGGGTCGTGTGTACGCCGCCTAACACACTATCAGTTTTCCTTCAGGATTTTCTCTTCAGGTTTACCAAAACTATGTAGTACAAGGGCCTGCCTGATTGCATACAAATTGAGACTCTTGAGGTTTGACCTCATATTAGATGGATTTGGTAAACCTGAAAAGAAAAACTGATCTGTGTGTAAGAGGCCTAACAAGCCAGGAAAGTACAAATGCCCACAGTTGGAACTGATGAGGCGGCAAAGATGGCACTAAGGCCACACAGATGGCACGAGGAAAGGGGCGGCCGTAAAAACACGGCCTGTTAGAGATTCAGGGCTGCGCTGAAGCAAGTAGTTAAAGGATGTTTATAGTGCAACTCTTGGTTACCCCAGTAGTATTTTCAACTCTTATTCATCTTTATTTACTTAATAATTTTTTATTTTTTTTACTCTCTTAATTTTTTATTTTTTTCCCTCCACTGCTTGTGTGTAAAAAAAAATAAAAGATTTCTTCATTTACAGTGTATATCTCAATTTGCTGATATTGAATACATTATAATATGTTTGTTTAAAAAATAAAATAAAACATTTAAACCCAATTATAGCTTTGTTAATGCATCTTTTTTTTTTTTTTTTTATTCCAGCAGACATTGGGGCTGATTTACTATTGAAACTGCGCTGCGCCGGTTCATGCCTTAATTAGTGCGCTGGATGAAGCCTTAAATAGGCGCATGAACCGGCCACAGCAGCAGCGCAATGCAATTGATAAGTAAGGCCGCCGCTAAACTCCCTGTTAAAGTCTATGGGGGAAATCTTAATTGTTACCGTATTTTTCGGACCATAAGACGCACCTGACCATAAGACGCACCTAGATTTTAGAGGAGAAAATTTTGAAAAAAAAGATTCTGACCCAAATGTTGTACTGAAATATTTAATAAAATTTAACAGAATTATATTTCAACCATGTAAAGTGAACAGCAGTCAACAATGACATTAAGAACCATCATCACTGTCATTAACAAATAACAAATAAGGAGAGACTTTAAGATTTGAGCACTCTTCTAGTTTTCATAGAACCCCAAGAACTCATCATCACTAGTGTCAGAATTTATGAAGCTCAGTTGCTCGCAATCGCTGACATCACTTTCTTCGCTATCTTCATATACGATACAATCTTCAGTTCCATCTAAGGCATTGCTGATGCCACATTTTTTGAATGACTGTACAACAATTTCCTCCTTAACTGAGTGCCATGATGTTTTCACCCATTCACAAACTTGAGTGATAGTGGGCCTCTTCATTCGTCCAGTAGGTGTCAGATCATGATTACCAGCAGCCATCCATTTGTTCCACTCTTCTCGCATAAACACTTTAAATGGTTTGTTGATCGAAACATCGAGAGGTTGCAACTGGCTGGTAAGACCCCCAGGAATCACAGCTAGATGAGTCTTCACTTCTTTAAAGCACTTTTTTGTCGTTTCGCTAATATGTGCTCTAAACTGGTCAAGCACTAATAAGGCAGGTTTTTTCAGAAGCCCTCCAGGGCGTTTGGACCAGACTTTTTCAACCCATACTCTCATTCCATTTTCGTCCATCCATCCTTTGTCATGGACATGTACAACAACTCCTCGTGGAATCACTTCTTTTGGAAAGGTTTTCCTTTTGAAAATTAGCATGGGCGGCAATTTGGTGCCGTCTGCACAGCAGGACAACACAACTGTGTAATGAGTTTTCTCATGTCCTGACGTTTTGACAGTTATGGTTTTTGCACCTTTCATATCAACAGTCCTATTAGATGGGACATCAAATGTTAGCGGAACTTCATCCATATTCCCAATCTGGGCGATTTCAAACCCATTTTTCTTTCTAGAATCAATCACAAATTTGTGAAAAGACAAAATCTTAGTTTCGTATTCTTTAGGCATTTTTTGCGCAATTCTAGTTTTGGTGCGCATAACAAGGTCACATCGCTTCATGAATCTGTAGCACCAAGATGGTGATCCCGTAAAATCCTTAATGCCTTTCTCTACAGCAAGGCGTTTGGCTTCATATATTATCATCTTTGTAGAGACTGAGAAGCCATTATTCCGATGATTTGTGATCCATTCTTTCATGGCCACTTCTAACTGTGGCCACTTTGCAGCATGCCCGCGAAAAGTATGCTTACTTTTATTTGCTTTTTCAAGCTGATCCTCCTGTTTCCTCCACTCTCTTATCATTTTTTCAGTTGGAGGTGGCCCAAAATGTCTCTCTGCTGATCTGTTCCCATGTTCCTTAGCATATTTTACTACTTCCAATTTAAAAGGAATTTTATATGCAAGCCTTTTCTGCTTCATCTTTTCTGCTTTAGGACCTGGTCCCTGGCCCTACTGTGGGTGGCTGAGCTGGCACCTGGTCTCTGCTGTGGGTGGCTAAGCGGCACCTGGTCTCTGCTGTGGGTGGCTGAGCTGGCCTTGGTCCCTGCTGTGGGTGGCTGAGCTGGCACCTGCTGTGGATGGATGAGCCGGCACCTGGTCTCCTGCTGTGGGTGGCTGAGCTGGCACCTGGTCCTGTTAATGGGTGGCTGGGCTGGCACCTGGTCCTGTTAATGGGTGACTGAGCTGGCACCTGGTCCTGTTAATGGGTGGCTGAGCTGGCAGCTGATCCCGGCAATGGGTGGCTGAGCTGGCACCTGGTCCCTAAAGTGGGTGGCTGGACTGGTACCTGGTCCCTGCTGTGGATGGATGAGCTGGCACCTGCTGTGGATGGATGAGCTGGCTTGTGGTCCCTGCAGTGGATGGATGAGCCGGTACCTGGTCCCTGCTGTGGATGGATGAGCCGGTACCTGGTCCCTGCTGTGGATGGATGAGCTGGCACCCGGTCTCTAAAGTGGGTGGCTGGGCTGGCACCTGGTTCAGTTAATGGGTGGCTGAGCTGGCACCTGGTTCAGTTAATGGGTGGCTGAGCTGGAAGCTGATCCCGGCAATGGGTGGCGGAGCTGGCACCTGGTCCCTAAAGTGGGTGGCTGGACTGGTACCTGGTCCCTGCTGTGGATGGATGAGCTGGCTTGTGGTCCCTGCTGTGGATGGATGAGCCGGTACCTGGTTCCTGCTGTGGATGGATGAGCTGGCACCTGGTCCCTAGAATGGGTGGCTGGGCTGGCACCTGGTCCCTAGAATGGGTGGCTGGGCTGGCACCTGGTCCCTAGACTGGGTGGCTGGGCTGGCACCTGGTCAGTATTCAGTTACTGTTTCTTTAACTGGACGTTTTTTGTTTTGTCCTTCAATAGCAGTAGCAATAGTGTAGATGCTGTCCAGACTCTTCTGAGGAGCAACCGTTTTTTGTTTTTACTTTAAATGGCACTACTGTACTGTACTGTGCTGTGTATAGACGCTTCTGAGGGAGCAACCAATGAGGCGCCAGTATTATGGTCAGCTGACTCAGGGGTCAGCTGACTCAGGAGAGAGAGAGCACTGAGTGCACTGAGTGCACGGAGCAATACGTAGTGACGCCGTGTGGGCGTAGCTCCGTGCACTGGACATGGCGCAATGCCTTCTGGGGGTTCTTCTCCTTCGCTCCCGCACCGCTCCCCATGCTGACAAAAATCAACATACTGCAGACCAGCCTGTGATCCTAAGAGCCCACTGATGGCGCCGCCTGCCTGCCTGCCTGCCTGTTCTGCTATACCCGTAAGTGCAGCGGCGGTGACGGGGGAGGGGGGGGGGTGCTGTCATTCAGTATTCGGACTATAAGACGCAGAGACTTTTTCCCCCATACATTTGGGGGGAAAAAGTGAGTCTTATAGTCCGAAAAATACGGTAATTTTAAAGGCTAATCTGCAAGTTTTGTCCTAAAAAGTGTTTGGGGACCTCAGTCCTGCCCCAGGGGACATGTACCAATGCTTTTTTTTTTAAACGGACGTTTTTTCGGGAGCAGTGATTTTAATAATGCTAAAAGTGCAACAATAAAAGTGTAATATTTCTTTAAATTTCGTACTATGGGGGGCTGTAAAGTCAGCATGTGAAAAAGCGCATGTTTCCCAAGGTTAGAAATGTCCCTGCACAAACTGACATTCTGAAAAGAAAAAAAGCCGTTTAAAACTGACTGACTGAATGAATTGTCGGCTCCCGGCAATTGCAGGAGAATTCATTCATAAAAAACACCAAAAAAAAAAGTGAGGGGGTCCCCCCAAATTCAATAACCAGACCCTTTAGGTCTGGTATGGATATTAAGGGGAACCCTTCCGTCAATTAAAAAAAAAATGACGTGGTGTTCCCCCCAAATATCCATAACCAGACCCCTCAGGTCTGGTGTGGAATTTAAGGGGAACTCCACCCCAAATTTAAAAAAAATGGCGTGGAGTCCCCCCTAAAATCCACACCAGACCCCTTATCCGAGCACGTTGACCTGGCCGGCCGCAAAAAAGAGGGGGGGACAGAGCGCGGCCCCCCCTCTCCTGAACCTCACCAGGCCACATGCCCTCAACATTGGGATGGTGTTTTGGGGTGCCCCCCAAAACACCTTGTCCCCATGTTGATGAGGACAAGGGTCTCTTCCCCACAACCCTTGCCCGGTGGTTGTGGGGGTCTGCGGGCAGGAGGCTTATCGAAATCTGGAAGACCCCTTTAACAAAGGGGCCCCCCAGATCCCGGCCCCCCTGTGTGAAATGGTAATGGGGTACATTGTACCTCTACCATTTCACGAAAAAAAAAGTGCCAAGTGTAAAAAACGACAAGAGCCGGTTTTTGACAAGTCCTTTATTAGCTTCTTTCTTCTACTTTTCTTCGGGTTTCTTCCTCCCATCTTCTTCTTCTTCTTCTTCTTCTTCTTCTTCTTACTCTGCTTCTGTCTTGGGTCTTCTATTCCCGCATCTTGACCGGCGTGTTCTTCCATCTTCTTCTCCTTCCGCTATCCTTCTCGTCCGCATCTTCTTCTTGTTCTTCACCGGAGCCGCCGCTTCCAATTGAAATCCCCGCTGTCTGCCGGACCACGCCCCCCTCTGACGCCACGGGCAAGCTCTTAGGAAAGTCCTCGTGTGGTGCCTGTGCGTCAGAGGGGGGCGTGGTCACATGGCAGAAAGCGGGCAATTCAATTGGAAGCGGCGACTCCGGAAAAGAAGAAGCCGCGCACAAGCTTCCAATTGAATTGCCCGCCCTCTGACATGTGACCACGCCCCCCTCTGACACACATGCAGCACACGGGGACTTTCCTAAGGAGCTTGCCCGTGGCGTCAGAGGGGGGCGGGGCCCGGCAGACAGCGAGGATTTCAATTGGAAGCGGCGCCTCCGGCGAAGAAGAACCAGAAGAAGATGCGGGCGAGAAGGACAGCGGAAGGAGAAGATGGAAGAACACGCCGGTCAAGATGCGGGAATAGAAGGCCCAAGACAGAAGCAGAGTAAGAAGAAGAAGATGGAGGAATAAACCCGAAGGAAAGAAGAAAAGAAGAAGAAAGAAGCTAATAAAGGACTTGTCAAAAACCGGCTCTTGTCTTTTTTAACCCTTTACATTTTTTTTTTTGGTAAAATGGTAGGGGTACAATGTACCCCATTACCATTTCACACAGGGGGGGCCGGGATCTGGGGACCGCTTTGTTAACGGGGTCTTCCAGATTTCGATAAGCCTCTTGCCCGCAGACCCCTACAACCACCGAGCAAGGGTTGTGGGGAAGAGGCCCTTGTCCTCATCAACATGGGGACAAGGTGTTTTGGGGGGCACCCCAAAGCACCCTCCCAATGTTGAGGGCATGTGGCCTGGTGCGGTTCAGGAGGGGGGGGGCCCGCACTCTGTCCCCCCATCTTTTCTGCGGCCGGCCAGGTCAACGTGCTCGGATAACGAGTCTGGTGTGGATTTTGGGGGGACTCCACGCCATTTTTTTTTACATTTGGGGTGGAGTTCCCCTTAAATTCCACACCAGACCTGAAGGGTCTGGTTATGGATATTTGGGGGGAACCCCACGTAATTTTTTTTGTTAAATTGACGGCGGGGTTCCCCCTAATATCCATACCAGACCTAAAGGGTCTGGTTATTGAATTTGGGGGGACCCCACGCTTTTTTTGGTGTTTTTTATGAATGAATTCTCCTGCAATTGCCGGGAGCCGACAATTCATTATTGCCGCGAGTCAGTTTTAAACGGCTTTTTTCCTTCAGAATGTCACTTTTCACATGCTGACATTACACCCAGGGCCGCCATCAGGGGGGTTCAGGCAGTACACCTGTAAGGGGCCCGGGGGTCTGGAGGTGCCCAGGTGCCTGTAGGCCCCCAGGGCCCCAGATGGTAACCCCCCTCTTTTTTTTATATATATTTTTTAATATTTTTTTTATTTTTATTAAAGGGCCAATTTTTTGTATTTTTTTAGCAGTCCGGAGGTCCCCAGGGGCCCAGAGGCCCCCGGATGGCAACCCCCCATATTTTTTTTTATTAAAGGGCCAATGTTTTTTTTTAGGGGTCTGGAGGTCCCCAGTGGCCCGGAGATCCCCAGGGCTCCAGATGACAACCCCCCTTTTTTTAAAAAATATTTAAAAAAATGATATATTTTTATATTTTTTTTAGTTATTTTTTTAACATATATACATTATATATATATATATATATATATATAATATTATTATTATTATTAAAGGGCCCAGAGGGCCCCAGATGACAACCTTTTTGCTTATAAAAATGTTTTAAACGTTTTATGTTTTTTTTTTTTCTTAGATATAGATATATTTTTAGTAAAAGGCTCAGAGGTCCCCAGGTTGTTTTTTTTTTTATAATTTTTTTTCTTTTTTTTAAAGTGTATTTTGTGCGTGAAGTCGAGAGAGAGGAGCTGGACTTGGGAGTAGGCAGACCCTCCCTCCGGAGGCAATCGCCATCCTTCTCCATGCTCCCGGTGGCAATGGCGGGTGTGAGGGGGGGCCTCCCACTCACCCTGCCCTACCTGCTCCACTTGGGAGCCCGACTGGGGCCCAACAGGACAGAGGGACTCCCCCTATGAGGGAGTCTAGCCCACCCAACCAGCCCTGTAGGTCCTTCACCTCTCTTTATTTTAGGAGACCTCATGGCCAAAGTGCGTGTGTGTTAAACCAATTTTGTGTGCGTGCAAGTGTGGTGTTTTTTGGGGGGGGGGGGTGGGCATACTAAGCACAGGCGTACCTTGCATAGCACACACACCGGGAGCCAGGCTGAGACCACCAAACTCAATTCACATGTAGCCGAGACCGGGATCCGAACCCTTGGCTGCAGAGGTGAATGGCTTGTCAGCGCAGTGCCAATCACGTTGAGCCACCACAGTTCCCACCCCATGTTATTTTTGTTTAGATTTTTGATTAGATATTTTAGTTATTTTTTATTAAAGGGCCCAGAGCTCCCCAGGCAACCCCCTTGTTTTTTTTTGGTATTTTTTAAATTTTATATATATATATATTTTTTATTTTGTTTTCATTAAATGGTCCAAAGGTTTATTTTTATTAAAGGGCCCAGAGGTCCCCAGGGCCCCCGGATGGCTGCCACCCTTTTTGTAATATATATTTTTCTATATTTCTTTTTTTGTAAAGGAACCCCCCACTTATCAAATTGCGGCAGCCCCCCCTTCTCAATTTCAGGCGGCAGAACCCCCCCCTGTTCTCTGCTCCAGGGGGCCCATGCCTGAAGCTGTGTAAGGGGCCCCATAATTCCTGATGGCGGCCCTGATTACCCCCCCCCTATGGTATGAAATTTAAAGGAATTTTTCACTTTTATTGTAGCACTTTAACCACTTCCATACCGCGCCTATTCTGGCACTTCTCTCCTTCATGTAACAATTATATTTTCTTCCTTGAAAATTACTCAGGACCCCCAAACATTATATATATTTTATTAACAAACACCCTAGGGAATACAGTGGCGGGCATTTTTTCTTACAAATTTCCAACAGTATTTGCACCAAAATTTTTCTAACGCTTTTTTTTTGGCTTACAAAAAAAAAAACAGTTTCATGAATGAAAAAATAACAAAGCAGTAAAGCTAGCCCAATTTTTAGGGATAATGTGAAAGATGATGTTACACCGAGTAGATAGATACCTAACTTGTCACGCTTTCATATTGCGCACACTCATGGAATGGCGCTAAACTTCGTTATTAAAAATCTCCATAGGCGATGCTTGACTTTTTTTTCAGGTTACCAGTTTTGAGTTACAGAGGAGGTCTAGTGCTAAAATTATTGCTCTCACTCTAACGCACGCTATGATACCTCACATGTGGGGTTTGAAGGGTGTTTACATATGTGGGTGGGACTTGCATGCGTGTTCGCTTCTGAGTGCGAGCTACTAGGGACAGGGGCATTTAAATTTAGATTTTTTCTTTTGTTTTTTTTAACTTAATATTTTTCTTTGTGCACTTGTTTGTCCCTTTTTTTGTATTATTTTTCACTTTTCTTCCTATTACAAGGAATGTAAACATCCCTTGTAATAGGACTAGTGTGTGACAGGTCCTCTTTATGGAGAGAGGCGGGGTCAACAAGACCCCACATCTGTCCTCCAGGCTGGAAAGCATGGAATTGGAAAAAAAAAAACACTGATCTCATGCTTTCAGCTGCGATCATGTTCGTTCAGCACAGTGGTGTAGTGTATAGCATGTTCATCTAGCAGCAAAAGGGTTGCTGGTTCGAATCCCGCCCGTGACACCATCTGAGTTTGCATGTTCTCCCTGTGCCTGTGTGGGTTTCCTTCCCACAATCTAAAAACATGCTGTAAATTGGATCCTGTCTAAATAAGCCCTAATATGCAGTAGGATATTTAGGTTTTGTGCTGCCCTAGGCCTGACCAAATTTCGCCACCCCCTAATAGAAAAATTACCCACCCTTCCTGTCAAGGCCACACCCTGTTTTTTTATGGCCCACCCAGGAATTTTCAGGGGACACACACAAGTTCTGTGGGGGGGGGGGGGGGGCACAGGAGTCCCTTAATTTGCCTAGTTTTTCTATCACTTCCTGTTTGGCTATGGGGCAGGAAGTGAAGGCCAATCTCCCCAAATGGACAGGGATAATACAAAATAAACTGACAGAGCTTCTAACCCTTCCCTCCCAAACTCTATCCAAAATTAAAGAAAACAAAAAAAAGAAGTGTTCATTATAGTTCCAGTTTAACCCCATATTTCAGATAATTTTATTGGGAGGCTTAAGAAAATATAACCATGCCAATAGGCCAGGATCCAGCGTTGCTAATATGTATGAATGTGTGTTAGGAACCCCCACAAACACCACCCAATGTTAAATCAACAATTTTCTTGTTTGTTTTGGGGATGCCTGCACCCCTGATAGGGTAAAGACACCTCACAAATGTTGTCACTTTCTACTTAATTCATTCACTTCCTGCCACATAGCCAAACAGGAAGTGAGGGAAAAACCTGAGTAATGCTTTGTTGGGGACACACAGATCAATCTAAATAGTTTCCCATTTTGGAAATTGCATTTTGCTGTGTACATCCCAAATTAGTAGGGATCTTGGACTTTGGGGTCCATTTACTAAAGGCAAATCCACTTTGCACTACAAGTGGACAAGCAAGGAAGAAAAATAAAAACATGGCGGGATTGGAAGTTAAAACCATCAGTTCTTCCCTTCTGATTTTCATTGACTACGCTTCTACTGCAGAACGGATTTTCCTTTACTAAACCCCAAAGTAACTAATCATTTGGGGTGTACACAGCAGTGCAATTTGCTTAATGGGGACACTAGTTAGATTGACCTGTGTCCCGAAGAAAAGACCATTGGTAGGGTTTTAACCTCACTTCCTGTTCAGCTGTGTGACAGGAAGTGAAGCCAATTTTAAGAAAAGGGACACAAAGCCCAACCTAAAAACACTAGCAGGGGTTCTAACACTCACTTGGCTTCCCTCAAACAACCCACAATTAGAATAGGATTGTCTTGTGCTAGTTTCAAGCACAGCACTGTAAATCAGCACTTCAAGCCTGTCCACCAATACACCACCCCCCCCCCAACAGGCCTTATTTGCAGGTTTTCCTTCATCTTGCACATGTGCTTTAAAAAGTCTGTCTGGACATCAATTTGAGGAAACAATACTTACCGCTTTGTCCTTCCTTTTCTGGTGACTAAACATGGCAAACTTTTCATGCATACACACCAGCAAAGACGTTTAGAGACAAATCACACTTGATGGTTTAGGCCCAAACTATTTCAGCTGCAGCTGTTAAAATCCGTAGCATGAAAAAAATATCACAAAACAAACTTCAAAATTTGAAAGTAATTTTATTGGTCCACAAAACAAGGAAAGCAATACAAAATATTAAAAATAAACACACAAACAAAAAAAACATAAAAACAAAAAATAGACCTAGGTTTATTTCACACAGTAATTGGAATATGATTCATGCTTTTGAAATAACAGGATAGACCCACAGGATTAAAACATTAGTCATTAACGTCTTGAGAAACATTTTGCAAAATTATGCAGCAGACCAAACATCAAAGTGAACATCATTATATCAAACAATTGCCCCCCCCCCAAAAAAAAAAAACTTGCTCCAAAACATCTCTGTTTCGCTCCGCCATTCCTTCCAGCCAGCAAGTCTGCCCCCTCTCAGGGCAGCTGACATGTGCTCTATCCACGCTTTTTATAACATCTGTGCTAATGAACCAATTGGAAACACATAAACAAATGTCAGCCTCTAGTTTGTGTGCACTTGTAACTGCTTACACCTGTTAAGGATGTCCTTAAATTACTAAGCCAAAAAACAAGCTTTCTGAGCATGCTCAGAAAGATGTATGTCATTTTCAGGCACAAACACCCTGCTTAATTTTCTAAGTGTTCGAGCATGCCCAGTTCACTCGAGATGCATTACCAGAATTAAATCTGCAATGGCGGATGAAAGCATGAGAGCTGTTTTTTTATTTTTCCCCCTGAACTGATGCTTTACAACCTGAAGGGGAGGTCTTATTGAATTTTTACGTAACAAACATAAATAATAATATTTAAAACGCCCCTGTCCCTAGTAGCTCGCAGTCAGAAGCGAACACGCACCATTTTTTTTCAGGTTACCAGTTTAGATTTACAGATGAGGTCTAGTGCTAAAAGTATTCCTCTTGCTCTTACGCACGCTATGATACCTCACATGTGTGGTTTGAACGATGTTTACATATGTGGGCGGGCAGGCCCGGACTGCGACAAAAAATAGGCCTGGGCATTTTAGACTGAACAGCCCAGGGGGGGGGCACAGCCGGGGTTAATGACGGGATGTGGGGTGAGATAAAGAAAGATAGATAGATAGATAGATAAAGAAAAAAGATAGATACATATAGAAAGAAGGGAAGGAAGGAAGATAAAGAAAGATAAAAGATAGAAAGAAAAAAGGGGAGGAAGGAAGATAGATAGATAGAAAGGAAGGAAGTTAAAGAAAGAAAGATAGATAGATAAAGATAGAAAGAAAGAAGGGAAGGAAGGGAGATAGATAAATAGATATAGATAGATAGAAAGGAAGGAAATGGATAAAGAAAGAATGAATAATATAGAAAGAAAGAAGGGAAGGAAGATAGATAGAGAAAGAAAGATAGCTAAAGATAGAAAGCAAGAAGGGAAGATAGATACAGAAAGATAGAAAGAAGTGAAGGAAGATCAATAAAGAAATAAAGATAGATAAATATAGAAAGAAGGGAAGGAAGGAAGATAGGTAGATAGATAGATAGATAGGAAGGAAGATATATAAAGAAAGATAGATAAAGATAGAAAGAAAGACGGGAAGGAAGGAAGATAGATAAAGAAAGATAGATACAGATAGAAAGAAAGAAGGGGAGGAAGATAGATAGATAGATAGATAGATAGATAGATAGATAGATAGATAGAAAGGAAGATGGATAAAGAAAGAATGAATAATATAGAAAGAAAGAAGGGAAGGAAGATAGATGGATAGATAGATAGATAGATAGATAGATAGATAGATAGATAGAAATGAAGATATATAAAGAAAGAAAGATAAAGATAGAAAGAAAGAAGGGAAGGAAGGAAGATAGATAAAGAAAGAAAGATAAAGATAGAAAGAAAGAAGGGAAGGAAGGAAGATAGATAAAGAAAGAAAAATAAAGATAGAAAGAAAGAAGGGAAGGAAGGAAGATAGATACAGAAAGAAAGGTAGATAAAGAAAGGAAGATAGATAGATAGATAGATAGATAGATAGATAGATAGATAAAGATAGAAGATAGTAAGGAAGGAAGATGGATAAAGATAGAAAAAAAGAAGAGAAGGAAGGAAGATAGGTATATAGATCTAGATAGATAGATAAAAATAGATATATAGATAGAAAGAAAGGAAGATAGATAAAGATAGAAAGAAAGAAGATAGATAGACAGTGCATCTATAGAGGGCGTCGGAGCGTTTGCCCTGTATGCCCTATGGCCAGTCCGGGCCTGTGGGCGGTCCTTAAATGTGTAAGTCCCACCCACATATGTAAACACCGTTCAAACCCCACATGTGAGGTATCATAGCGTACGTTAGAGCGAGAGCAATACTTTTAGCACTAGACCTCATCTGTAACTCTAAACTGGTAACCTGGGGAAAAAAAGTGTTGCCTATGGGTATTTTCAAGTACTGAAGTTTGGCGCCATTCCATGAGTGTGTGCAATATTAGAGCGTGACATGTTAGGTATCTATTTACTCGGTGTAACATCATCTTTCTTATTATGGCCATAAATTGGGCTAACTTTAGTGTTTTATTAATTTGTAACCACTTGAGCCCCAGACCACTGACCAGGCCAGTTTTTGCATTTCAACACTGCGTCATTTTAACTGACAATTGCGTGGTTGTGCGACGTGGCTCCCAAACAAAATTGGCGTCCTCTTTTTTCCCCAACAAAATTGTATTTGTTTTTTTGTGGTATTTGATCACATGCGGTTTTTCTTATTTTTGCTCGAACCAAAAATATAGCGACACTTTTGTAAATAAAAAGACAACTTTTTTACTGTTTGCTATAATAAATCTCCCCAAAAATATATATAAAAAAACTTTTTGCCCTCAGTTTAGGACGATACGTATTCTTCGACATATTTTTGGTTCCAAAAAATCGCAATAAGCGTTTGATTGGTTTGGGCAAAAGTTAGAAATAGGGGTTAGTTTTATGTTTTTTTTAGGAATATATTTTTGTTTTACTAGTAATGGTGGCGATCATTGATTTTTATGGCTACTGCGACATTATGGCGGATACATTTTTGTGAGCTTTGGCATTTTTCTAGGGACCAATGGTATACAAATGCATTGCTTACTATAAAAATGTCACTAGGGGCGAGGAAGGGGTTGATTATGTTACCTGGGTGTGTTCTAACTGTAAAGGGGTTGGGACTGACTAGGGGAAATGACAGATCGCTGTTCATACATTGTATGGACAGACGAGCAGGCATTCCCCCTCCTGACAGGACCGGGATAAAGGGGAACTCCACACCAAATAAAAAAAAAAACGGTGTGGGGGTCCCCCTCCAGGTGCACAACAGGCTCTTAGATTTGGTCTGGCCGCGGCGGTGAAGACCGGGGTGGGTTGGGGGAAGACCCCCGGAGCTGACATGTGTTTCACCAGGTGAATTCGTAGGGGTACGATGTACCCCATACTCATTCACATAGGGTGGGGGGGCCGGAATCTGGAGGCCGCCTTATTAAAGGGGGCTCCCAGATTCTGATTGACTCCTGCCTGCATACCCCGACAACCAATGGCTAGGGTTGTCGGGAAGAGGCTCTTGTCCCTATCGACATGGGGACAAGAGTGCTTTGGGGTGGGGGGGCAGTGCCCCCCTCCCCCAAAGCGCACACTCCCCCATGTCGAGGGCATGCGGTCTGGTACGGCTCAGGAGGGTGGGGGCGCTCGTACCCCCCCATTCCTGTCCGGCCAGACTGCGTCGAAGAGCCTATTGTACCCTGGAGGGGGACCCGCGCCGGTTTCAAGTTTGAAATTTGGCGCGGAGTTCCCCTTCAGTGTCAGCGCTGGCTGAAAACCGTTCGGAGATTCCCGTGCGCCGCGTCATGCACAGGAATGTCAGCTACGCCGCTTGGTATTTACCAAGAATTTCTCGGCGTACTGACGCGGCGCACAGCATTCCCCGAAATTTCCCTTTGCGCATGCCCAGTATGCAAATGAACCTCCCGAGGTTCAGCCGCACTTTGCAAGTGCACGGGGATCGGTTTTTGAAAGTCACTTTCACTTTCAATTCGGCCCGCCACACACATTCAAACACATGTCACTACACTTTCCCTGCTTCACCCCCCTCCCTCCCCTAATAAACTCCTGCCCGAATCCCCGATATTTACATTACTAAATGCCGTACGCCAGCTCTGTACTGGCGTGCCATGCGCCCTCTCCTGGGCACATTAGGCATTTTAGTAAATGAGAAAACACGCTGCACTGTCTCTTTTGTAAATGTCAAAAACAGTTTTACTCCAGCTTGTGCGCCGTGAGTCATGGCGCACAGGCTTGGTAAATCAGCCCCACTGTGTGTGGTATTTGCAAGGCTGTTTAAATGGGCTTTTGCATGCATCCTCTGCCTGGTGTAAGGTCAGGCCTGTCTTTAGGGCGGGGCAAAAGGGGGAAGCTGCCTGCCCTGGGCTCAGTTATTTTTGTGGGGTCCAAAGCAGCTGCCCCTTGAGGCCAGGAGTTGTTCATGGCTACAGTGGCCTATGCTGCCTCCCTATCATATCAGTGTAGCTGAGCGCATTTCCCCTCACAGACCACTACTACAGGTCTTGGTTTTGCTGTACTATCACA